>CM024700.1:24182330-25531664 GCA_014182845.1 Corymbia calophylla
CTAAGTAGAAAAGAAATTCAAATCAAATGCCGCCAATTATGAAATTCTTTTCATCTCTCATTCCCTCTTGTAGGTAAAATTTTTTTTTTAAGATAACAATAAAAAAAGGCAAGGAAAAATTACAACAATGCAGAATTCAAACTAATTGATGTGAGCTAATCAATGTTCCAATCAAGCCTTGATTTTGAGTGAATGGAATGACTAATTGTCTTAGAAGCTTTTTATGTGATGCCGTGGCATAGAAGTGCGGCTAATTGTTGTGCAAATGTTTATCACAAATTAACCACAACACTAAACAATCCAAGATCTTCTATGAAATTTTACTAAAAGCTGCTAGATAGGGAGGGTTTTCATGGTAGATTGGATTTTCTTTGAAAAACGATTTGGAAAGTGAAAATCCCAACAAGAGTTTCCTCTTTTTGCTTAAGAAGATAACCTACAAAAAAGAGGCAAAGTATTGGTTAATTGGTGTTTCATCTGCAAAAAGGAGGCAGAGACTATTCGGCATCTCCTCCCTTCATTGTTCTTGGATGAGAAGGGTTTTGACAGCTTCCTCAGCTTGCATCCGGTTATCTTGGGTTATTGGAGGGTCCATTGAGCAAAAAATATGGGCTTGGCAGGGCATTCACTTACAGCACAATAAGAAAAGACGGATTAACCTCAACTCCTCTTTCTATTTTTAGGTTGATTGGGGAGGAGCCGAGCAAGAGAGCTTTTGCTAGAAAGGAATCTCTCATCCCTGTTTTTATTGAAAATTGGCTTAACGTTTCACACTTTTGGTATAGTGGAAACTTGCTTAGGATTTAAATGGCTTGGTCAATATAGTTGATTATTCGTCTTGTCAGTGAACTCCTTTTTGGTTTTGAGAACTGCCTTATATACGTCCAGTGATTTGAACTCTTCTCTACACAGGTTGGCCCCCACAGTTACCTTATAATCTATCCTTTTACCTATGAAAAATAAATAAATAAATAAATAAATAAATAAATATATATATATAGTGTGATGTCTTGATTTCTTTGGTAAGAGCATGTACGCAATCCTACTTAAAAACTGAGGATTCATGATTCCTCTTATACGTGTGATTTCTTTACTTATTCTAAATTAAAGAGAGAGTAGGGTGCCCTATGTTTAATTAGATTCTCATGGTAACTTTGCTTTACATTGTTCAGAACGAGGTTTTTATCAGATCAAGTATTTTATTTTGATCGAACTTATAATATCCTTTCAATGCAATATATTAAGGTCTCTGCTTGAAGGAAATTTGAGGAAGGAAAGAAAAATCCTGCAAAAGAAGAACAATCTAGAAAGATCTCAGAAAAGAGGCAAAAGACTCCATCATTAGTGAGACCTATTAGTTCAGTGCTCAAGCATATTTCTTCTAAATTGCTTTTATTCAATTTCATAGTGAATGATCCACATATTACAGGTAATATGCATATGCAATGACCTTTATGCTCCTGCCTTGAGACAATTACGTCAGATTGCAACGCAAGTCTTTTCTGCTTTTTATTAAATTGTTATCCACGTATTTTAGAGGACATTGTAATGGTTTGCATCCTCTAGGAACCACATTAGTCGAGTGTGTTTACTTATAAAAGGAAAGAAAATAATCATCATTGGTTTCCATTTCTCAAAGTTTGAGCTGTTTAGCTTGTATTTGTAGCCTAAAATATTAACTAACACTCTCGTTATACGTGATGGAATTGTGGAGTCGATGGAGAAAGATATTAAAGGAAATAGAGTTTATATTACTGCTAATATCATATATGTAATTTCCTTTAATATGTATGCCCTAGACTCTGTTATAAATAGGACAATTTCTTTTATAGTTGTAACGCCGAAGCTTTGTAACCCCGAGCTTGTAACACCGATATGCGATAGTGAAGAGATTGCCTAGTGCGGCACCGTGGTTTTTCCCTTCTTGATTTTAGAAGGGTTTTCCACGTAAAAATTCCTGCTTGCCCTCTTATTCTTCCCTGCTTTTATTCTTCGCATATTCGCGTTCCACCCCAACAACTGGTATCAGAGCCTGGTTTTGGCGAAATAGTGGGAGCGAATATGGACGAAGGAAAGGTGAAGATTGATCGGTTCGATGGCAAGGATTTTGGTTTCTGGAAGATGCAGATCGAGGATATCTTTGATCGGAAGAATTTGCATCAACCTCGTACGGAGAGAAACCAGAATCTATGAAGCAAGCGAGTGGGAATTGTTAGATCGACAAGCTCTAGGTTTGATTCGTCTTACATTGGCGCGGAACGTTGCTTTCAACATTGCCAATGAGGCGACAACGGTGGATTTGATGGCGGCGTTGTCGACATGTACGAGAAGCCTTCCGCATCAAACAAGGTATATTTGATGCGTCGTCTTTTCAATCGAAGATGGACGAGGGTGCTTCGTGGAGATCACATCAACGAATTCAACGTGATCACAACTCAGTTGAGTTCGGTGGATATCAAATTTGATGACGAGGTAAAGGCTTTAATTTTATTATCTTCTCTACTGAAAGTTGGAGTGCAAGCGTGACTTGAAGCAGTTCGTCCGGTAAGAAAAGTTGAAGCTTCAAGCAATCCGAGATTTGATTCTTAGCGAGGATATTCGCGAAGAGAATCGGGTGAATTTTCAGGTGCTGCCTTAAATATTGAAGGCGAGAGGAGAAGCAATCAACGGGGACGAAACCAGTACCATGGTAGATCAAAGTCCAGGGAGAAGCAAATCGAGACCTCGTGGTGAAATTATTTGCTGGAATTGCGAAAAGAAGGGACATCGAAACGGGATTGTAGAGCTCAAAAGAAGAAAGTTCAATATCGAGAGCGAAATCAAGAGGAAGAAAAATCCGTGAATGTAACTTTTGAAGAGACTCAAAATAGTGATGCCTTAATTTTGAGCATTGATAGTCCAATTGAGTCGTGGATTCTTGACTCGGAGTACGTCGTTTCACTCTACTTCATGCAAAGAATTAATGCACAATTTTGTTGCTGGAAAATTTGGAAAGGTTTATCTTGCTGATGATGAACCTTTGGATATTATGGGAAAGGGTGATATTTATATAAAATCTACTAACGGATATCAATGGAAGTTGCATGATGTCGATATGTTCCAGGACTTAAGAGAAATCTGATCTCTATAAGTCAACTAGATAGCACGGAGTTACTGAGGACTATTTTTGGGGATGGCTCTTGGAAAATTGTTAAAGGTGCTGCAGTTTGTGGCACGTGGAACAAAGTCGGGGAACACTCTACGTGACTGAAATCAATAGAGAAACTGCAGCAATTGCTGAATCAGAAATTGATTCTAAATTATGGCACCGCAGTGCTTGGACATATGAGCGAAAAAGGAATGAAGATATTAGCATCTAAGGGAAAATTGCCTGATTTGAAGTCCATAGATATTGGTCTATGTGAAGATTGTGTTATGGGTAAGCATAAACGTGTCAGTTTTTCGAAGATTGGAAAAGAACCAAAGAAAGAAAAATTAGAGTTGGTGCATACAGATGTGTGGGGCCCAGCTCTGTGCAATCCCTTGGAGGCTCCCGCTATTATGTCACATTTATTGATGACTCCACCAGAAAGGTATGGGTTTATTTTCTAAAAATAAATCTGACGTGTTTGCTATTTTTAAAAGATGGAAAGCTGAAGTGGAGAACGAGACTGGCCTGAAAATTAAATGTTTAAGGTCGATAATGGCGGTGAATATGATAGCAAGGAATTCAAGCAATTTTGTGCGAGAACGGAATCGAATGACGAGAACTGTTCCCAATAGACCGCAGCAAAATGGAGTTCTTTGAGAGGATGAAACAGAACTTTGAATGAGCGTGCAAGAAGTATGAGATTGCATGCGGGATTACCCAAGATGTTTTGGGCAGATGCAATTAATACGGCAGCATATCTAATTAATAGAGGACCTTCGGTTCCACTTGATTTTAAGTTACCAGAAGAAGAATGGAGTGGAAAGAAGGTAAGTCTCTCGCATCTGAAAGTCTTTGGTTGTGTTTCCTATGTCCACGTAGATTATGAAAATAGAGATAAACTTGATGCAAAAGCTAAAAAGTGTTTTTCATTGGATATGGTTCGATTATTTTGGCTATCGGTTCCGGGATGAACAAAATAGAAAAATAATAAGAACCGCGATGTTACGTTCAATGAGAATATGTTGTACAAGGACAAATCCGTGGCAGAATCTAGTGTGAAGGAAAATTTGGTGGAGAATATAGAGATTGAATTGGAAGAGAATTCTAAAAGTGTTCAGTTGAAATTCCTAAAACTGTTGCTGAACAAGAATCACGTACACCCGATCCCACTTTGAGAAGATCTAGTAGAACACCTAAACCCGTACAAAGATATTCTCCGTCATTGCATTATTTGCTTTTGACCGACGCCGGCGAACCAGAAAATTTTCGGAAGCAGTGCAGGTTGAAGATTCTGTTAAGTGGGAGTTAGCAATGCGGGATGAGTTGGATTCACTCGAGAAAAATAAAACTTGGGTGTTAACTCGGTTACCGGATGGGAAGAAGGCATTGCGAGAACAAGTGGGTGTATCGGGTCAAAGAAGAACCGATGGTAGTAAGAGGTACAAAGCAAGGTTAGTAGTAAAAGGGTTTCAGCAAAAGAAGGAATTGATTATACGGAGATTTTTCTCCAGTTGTGAAATTGACTACTGTCAGATTAGTATTGAGTATTGTTGCTGCAGAGAATTTACATCTAGAGCAGCTAGATGTTAAGACTGCATTCCTCCATGGTAATTTGGAGGAGGATATTTATATGGTACAACCGGAAGGTTTTCAGGATCCTGGAAAAGAAAATTATGTCTGCAAATTGAAGAAAAGTCTGTATGGCTTGAAACAGGCTCCTCGGCGAGTGGTACAAAAATTTGACACATTTATGTGTGGTAACGGGTTCACTAGAAGTGACATGGATCACTGTTGTTATTTCAAAAATTTGATGATTGCTATATTATTTTGCTGTTGTATGTGGATGATATGCTCATTGCAGGATCTAGCATGAGAGAGATCAACATACTGAAGCAGCAATTGTCAAAAGAGTTTGAGATGAAGGACTTGGGCGCAGCGAATCAGATTCTTGGGATGAGGATTACGCGAGATAGATCTAAAGGAATTCTAAAGTTATCTCAAGAAAAGTACATTGAAAAAGTGCTTGACAGATTCGGAATTCAGAATGCAAAGCCCAGAAGTACTCCTTTAGGAAGTCACTTCAAGCTCTCAAAGGAGCAGTCACCAAAGACGAATGAAGAGCGGGAGTATATGGCTAAAGTGCTTTATGCATCAGCTATTGGTAGTTTAATGTATGCAATGGTGTGTACTAGACCGGACATAGCTCATGGTGGGAGTTGTGAGCGAGATACATGGCAAATCCAGGAATAAAACATTGGGAAGTCGTAAAGTGGTTATTAAGATACCTGAAAGGCACTTCAGGTATGTCATTATGTTTTATGAAAAATAATGCAACTTTACAGGGCTTTGTTGATGCAGATCTTGGTGGTGACTTGGATAATAGGAAGAGCACCTCAGGTTATGTTTTTACCTTAGGTGGCACTGCAATCAATTGGATGTCTAGACTTCAGACTTGTGTATCTCTCTCAACCACTGAAGCAGAGTATGTGGCTATATCCGAAGTTCTGGGAAGGAGATGATTTGGTTGAAAAATTTTCTGAAGGAGATAGGCAAAGAGCAAGATAACGGTGTTCTTTTCGGTGATAGTCAAAGTGCTATTTGTCTTGCAAAGAATCCGGTATTTCACTCAAGGACAAAACACATTGAGTTAAAATATCATCAAATTCGTCGTTGATAGATGACGGGACATTGTCATTAAAGAAGATTCTTGGTGCAGAAAATCCAGCAGATATGTTAACAAAGGTTGTCACCACTGAGAAACTGAGGCTGTGCATTGCCTCAGTTGGCCTCCATGGTAAGTGATGAGGGGGGCCGCCGCACTAGGACAATTTGGGTTAAAAAGATGAAGACTATAAAAGATTATTGCTGTTTTTTGAAGATCAGCCTCCAAGTGGGAGATTGATGGAATTGTGGAGTCTGATGGAGAAAGATATTAAAGGAAATAGAGTTTATATTACTGCTAATATCATATATGTAATTTCCTTTAATATGTATGCCCTAGACTCGTTATAAATAGGACAATTTCTTTTATAGTTGTAACGCTGAAGCTTTGTAACCCTGAGCTTGTAACACTGATACTGATAGTGAAGAGATTGCCTAGTGCGGCACCGTGGTTTTTCCCTTCTTGATTTTAGAAGGGTTTTCCACGTAAAAATTCCTGCTTGCCCTCTTATTCTTCCCTGCTTTTATTCTTCGCATATTCGCGTTCCACCCCAACAATCTGGACCCAAATAGTCCTTTGAGCATCAATGAACATGTGGATGCAATGCAAGTTCAATGATTTAGTATGCCATATACTTGATAAGGAACTTTTGTCATGATGTCAACCTATTTTATCTCACGCTGTGATGCTAAAGTTCGTGAATAAGGAAATTGTCATCGACATTCTTTTAGAGGATAGGTTTGAATAAGCTTCCACCTAGGTATCCTTAAAGTGGTTGACCGTGTGTTTATGTCCAGCTTATGGATCAAGACATTTAGCTTCTTAACACTTCGTTACATTGAGCATATACAGCCTTACTGCTGACCAATACAGAATGCAGAACTTGGATACACTTTTTCCATTGCATCCATCATGCTTCTATGTCAATTGTAACATCTTCATCGGTACATTATCATTTGCCAAAATGAGGCGAAGGTATCTAATTTGCTTGTTGTTGCTATTTCTTGATCCTTGGCTTGTGCTGAAGTTTTGTTGCTATCCTCTTCCTCCTAGATATACAGTTCTTCTTCATGCTATATAGATAAAACTTTCATCTTCCAGTATGTCCCGTACTTTGAGCTTTGGAGTTAGTTCGTCAATTCTATCAAAGCCATGTCCTTTGCAGAAAACATAAACTTAGGGACACCAATTCAAGAGTGCTGACGTAGCCTATTTGTGGATCCTCCTGTAATTTTTGGTTTCTGCCTTTGTTATCTTTTCCTTTAAAAGCACGCCTTGATTCTATAGGTGAACTGTCCACCGCTTGAAATTGAAGACAACAGATGCCCATTTTGCACTATCCCCTAGACTTGACTGAGTTCAACAAAGACAGCAATACTTCCAACTGCTTTCAAAGCAGCAGCAGATATTTGCATGTGGACTTAGCTACAGTTCACTTGACAACTGACAATGGTATCTCATGCAAACTCCTACTAGATGCCATGAACTGTTGAGGAATATTATGTGTGGTGTTAGTGGCTACAGAGGCATATCTTGTAGATAATCACGCGTTGTATATTTTATTAATAAAGATGGGGTGCTCTCAGACTCAATGGAGTCCGGAAGTGCCATGTTAACCAAAGAGTTTTATGAGCTTGTTGAGTGAGGGCTACTATAGAGGCAAATCCTTGTTACTACAAATGGCTATTAGGGGCTTGTACACGTAATAGCATTTGCAGCTTGTGAATGAGTTTCAAGAACTAGTCATAGAAAAGTGCTCTGGTCTTGCTTTTAAATTTCAAGTCTTTATGAGATAACTCAATACCTTCTATCAACTAGGCTCGTATCAAGCAGGGGAAAGAAGTTCGTAAACCTGCAAAACTGGTCGAATCGTCATTCCTAAACACTAATTTGAGTAGAAGAGCAGGGATATGGGCGCAACAATAAAATGAAGTTGAAAAAGTACATGTTTCTTTTTTACCTCGCAACATTATTGTTCCTCTTGGTTTTGAAAATAAAAATTAGAAGAAGCCCCATCATTACACTTTTCCAAATTTAACCGTGATTACCGATTTTTTTCAGCCAAGAAGAACCAATATTAGAGCTGAACATAAAGTTTATGATTGCAATTAACAGTAGAGAACCAATTTTGTCACGTCAAAATACTTCTTCGTTTACTTTCGATTTCATCTCCTAAATATAATTTGTTTTCCTTTCAAAACAAATTGCTGTCCGGCATTCTCTAAAAATCGATTACTCTTTTATAACTTGTGTGTGAGATTTTGCTCAATCTTTCACCTCCGTCTGTTTACTCTCTAACCTAGCATCGTTTAGGCTCCATTTGGTAACTTGCTTATTTCTTTGTTTTTATGTTATTTTGTTCCCCGGAATAGAAAAAGAACAGAAATCCGTTTGGTAACACCAATTAACTTTTCTATTCCTTGGAATAGAAAGTTGTTCTCAAGAATAGATTTGGAGTAGAAATGAGAAATAGAAAAAAGTAGCTCCTTATTCTTAGGAACAATTTCTAGAAATTATTTCTCGGGTCATTACTCATGGTCGATCGCCGTCCGCTAACCACCGCCCGTCGACTTCCGCCTGCTGTTTGCTAACTGCCAACCTGTCAGTCGCTGACAACCGCTGGCCGCCGCCGCCAACGGCTTGCCGCTGGTCGCCGACCACCAAAAACCGCCAACCGGTAGCCGGCCGCCGCGCTTCGCCCAGCATCCAGCAGACTGCGAACCGGCGACCCAACGCCTAGTGTTCGGCGGATTGACGGTGGCAACCGGCGACTGGCGGCAGTGGGCGGCAACCGGCAACTAGCGGCAGTGGGTGACGACCGGCGACCGACAATTAGCAATAGCCACCGACCGAGGGAAAAAGAAATAAAAAAATTTTGTCGATACCAAACACATTTCTATTCTTTTTCTATTCCGAGAATAAGAAATTTTTATAGTTACCAAACGCCTAGTTTTACTCAGAAATTATTCCGGGAAGTAGAAATAGAAAAGAACTATTTCTCAAAAAAAAAAAATTCCCAATATCAGAAATGTTATCAAATGCATCCTTATTTTCTAGACTTTATTCCGAATAATTTCTCCGTAAAAGGTGGGCCGGCAGGAAGATGACTCCACGTTGTGTTGGATTCTGTATGCTTCTTCACCTCCATTAGGCTTTTATCTTCTCTATTTTCAGGCCCTTCATCGTTTTCTCTCCTTCTCGATTTTCCTTTTTCAAGCATAATTTGTGCGCATCTCATCCAGGTAACACACTCTCGTCTCTCATGATCTCATTCAACCTGCAATTTCTTCTGTTATCGAACTAAAGCCCATGAAATGCATCTGAACTCGTATCACAAATTGTGCAATTTGCATAGAACCTAAATAAAAGGATTGGAGACTGCTGTCAAAGCAATCTCTAGAGAAATATAAATCTCACATTTTATTTGCTAAAGTAGAGGCAGCGAGACAAAAACTGTGGGCAAAGGTATAGGAGGTGTAGACAGAATCCAGCACGCCAATAACAAAAGTTTAGAGCCTGGATGGCTTTTACCGTTGCGAAACCTTACTAAACCACTTCCACAGGCTCCTAGCGGGAAAAACCTAAAATGATGAAGGGAAAAATACTAATCCCTCTTTTACCACTTTTCATCCTCTATTTTGAAAAAATCACTTTGCATATCATCACAAAATCCCACCTACCTTCCAGAAAACACTAGGCACAGAAATACTAGTCCCCAACGGCAAAGCTTAATGCTCTCCACCAACTATCAACCACCACCCACCACCGTCGGATGCTGCCCCGCAACCTCTTTTTTGCAGCCCAACGCCCACGTCGAGCTTGTTGACTAGTGTGACGTGCAAATTGGCATCCACAATGAAAAATTAGGAGGCAATGCGATAACTTTAAAAAAAAAAAATGATGTTAATTGGTAATAGCGGCAAAAGTAATGGTGGTTTTTGATTTTTTTCCGATAAAAAAAATGTTTAGTACCGGTTGCTAATTGGATGCACAATAACAATTAGAAAAATCAAGTCTACTCCCTTTCTATCTTTATTACTATTTATTCCTATGTGACCTGATCCTGCACCACATATAAGAGGAAGAAAGTATATATCTTGTATAACGTAGCACTATTTTTTGGTACGACTAAATGAAATAGAATGAAACAAGAGAATGAATGAAAAATAAGTAAATACAATTTTTGTGTTTGCTTGCTACGAAGGAATGAAGAGGAGAAAATTTGATGATGTCTTTTCTAGTGTCCGGAAGATTTTGGACTGGAAATGATAGTATCAAAATGTCTAAAATGTCTTATATGTAAGGAAAAAATCAAGATTGCACTTGAAATAGTTGTGTAAAATTATTTTGTTAATATTTTGTTATGGAATGGAATGGAATGGCATTCTATGAATAGGCACTCCTAGACTAAGCACATTCCATGCTTTTTCTAAGAAACAAGCAAAAGAAACAGAATCGCACGTCCTTTCCAAGTCAATTCATTTCTACTACGTGTCCACCAAGTTTTTCTTGACCCAAATGTAGAAAGTAGAAACAGTTGATTTGGAAATATAAGGGTTGTAGTCTTTGTAGGTGCCTTTTGAGGCGGAAATTTTGGCTTTCAAACCCCGTGTTCTCATTCTCAATTCATCGTGTTTCCATGAGAGAAATCGGTTATAGCAAATTTTCTTTTCAATAACTGTTTTATCATTTGAAGACAATTCTCAAGATATTAATAGATTTTTTTTGTCTAAAGCTTTTGTTTTCAAATGAAATTGACAATAGAAAGAATAATTAGTCACCAGTTGTGCAGGTGTGCCCGTCTCATTCTGTGTGAATAAAAAAGAAATATTTTATCCATGATTATGATTAATTCGATTCATATGTGAATTTAATCCATATAAGCATTTGCTCATAAAGTGGCCGAGAGAAAAGAAAACCGTAAGCCTACCCATGCCGAGTCAATGTCAGTCATTGATTGTAAACTACTGCTTGTTGAGTCCGGTAAAGTGACTCGCTGATAATTGAGAAAAGGAAAAGGATCAAATCTAAAAAAAAAAAAAAAAAAAAAAAAGAAGTAAAAGGGTGAAATTCTTGGTGTAAGTCCGTGGAAATGAGATTTTGATAAAATTCCATTTTAACCCCTGAATTGACGCAAACTTATCATCAAGTACTTAAGCTTTTAACTTGCCTAATCAACTTATTGAATTTGCAGGAGTTGTCTAATCAAGTTCTTACTGTTCCAAATCTAGTTAGCTGGAGCTGGTAAGAGTTTTGACATAAAATATGAAATTCTCTAAATTTTCAAGGTATTTTAATATTCTTTATGAATATTTTCTGTATATATAGCACATTTTGTCCGTATGAGAACAATTGAATTTTGTTTTTGTGAATAATAGAATTTGAGTTGATTTTAAAGGATGACTTCATAATTTCTTAATGGCTTTACCCATGTCATGATTTTTCTTCATCTCTTGGATGGTTTTGTTATAAGTATTTATGGTATTTGATTTAAATTTCTGTGATTTGTTCGGCATTTTTTTTTTTCACGTAACCTACTAACAAGATATCTGATGCAAGTGTTGACTAATTCTAAGATTGCATTGTGTTATAAACTACACTAAACGAAGGGAAACTCCAATATGTAATAAAAATCCCACCTTAGGAGATTGGGATTTCTTTGCAGCAAGAGCCACCACTTTAGGAAGAGAAAATCTACACATCGTGTGTAGCGGAGCGATACCCACTCAGGATTCTTTTATATGGCCGTATTCTTGAGTTCTTCAAGACATAAATGTCAGTTAAAGACTACTAGATCATCTTCTTTGTAATGTATCGCCCAAATTGGTTTATAGAGATCATTTTTGTACATAAACATATTGGAAGTTATCAACTTTAGCAAATTATAAGGACTAACATATTGCGCCATTTGTATTTAAATTTGCAGAAATTGATATTCTACCTTGGAAAAAAAAACATAATCATGTTCATAAATACCTATGCTCTAATCAATTGATTGCACTATAACTTTATCCTAACTCTGCCATTGTCCAAATAGATCAGGTCAGAAGAGATTGTTTATAAGAGGGCATTATATAATTGTTCAAAATTAAAAAGGTCCTCTTTCCTTTTTGAAAGTTAAAAGAGGTTCTCTTTCTTGCCTTTTTATCTTGATATTAGAACTTTGCCATGATATATGCAGCGGGATGGCTCATGACCTTGGCATGCACGGCTAAGATTTGAATTGCAAAGACCTCCTAAACAAATATATTCTCCATCGAAGCATGTATATGCAAATTACAACAAAACCTGTTTTTACTCCTCAAAATTCCTTTTCTTCAGCTTTCTTACATTCTTTATTTTCTTTCTTTTATTTTTTCTTCTCCTCCATTGATCACCAGGCCTTGGCGAAAGGTGGTTACCATTACCAAACAAACATTGCTGCCACGGTACCAATGACCTAATATATACCACATCGATACAAACATGGACATCAGTTGATCTTTAAGTCTGTTGGTGCTGTTTATGCAAAAATCATATCAAGGCATATTGTGATATTTACTAACTAGATTAAATCATGGTCATCACATAGTCTTTTCTGCTTGTCACAAACATCTGCAATAACTTCATAATTTATTAATGACTTTACTCACGTGCTCATTTTTCTTCATTTCTTGAATGTTTTGTTCTGGTTTATCAAGTACTTATAGGACTCGCATAAGCATTTATGGTAATTAACCTAAATTTCTTTGAATTTTTCAGTTTTTTTTTATTACATAACCTACTAACAGGCAATGGGGTCGTTGAAACGCCTAACACGGGCGTTGATTAATCTCACGGCCGTCTTGTGCTATAAACTACACTAAGGGGAAGGAGAACTCCGATTTGTGACAAGAATCCCACTTTGAGAGGATAGGGATTATCTACATGTTTTGTGTAGGGGCATTATACACACTTTGGATTCGTTTGAATGGATTCTTGATTTAATCAAGACATAAATGTCGGTTAAAAGATTAGTTAATAATCTTCTTCATAAATTATCACTCCAATTGGTCTAATGAGATTATTTATATCCACAAAGGTACTGGGATTTTTAGGACCGACATATTGCACCTTTTGTATCTAAATTTGCAAATTATTCTACCTTGAATCAATACCATATTCATGTTTTAAAAACTCCTATGCTTTAATCAATTGACTTTATTAAAGTTTTATCTTAAGCATTGTCCAGAGAGAGCGGGTCATGTGAAATCCTTTTAAAAAAGGGAACCCACTTGAAAAGTTCTTTTCTGTTTAAAAGGTTTCTTTTTAAAGAGTTAAAAGAGTATTCTTTTTATTGCCTTTTTATCTCGATACTAGAACTTTGCCGTGACATACGGAGCGGGATATACGGAGTGGGATAGCTCATGAAGTTGGCGTGCACGGCTGAGATTTGACTCACAAAGGCCTCCTAAACAAATATATTCTCCATCGAAGCATGCATATGCAAATTACAACAAAACCTGTTTATGCTCCTGAATTTTTTTTTTTTTAAACTTTCTTACATTCCTCGGGTTTTCAACTTAATTAATATAAAGGCTCTCAGCTTGTCTTTCCCGGTGTTCTTGGCGTCATTTCGTCTCTTTTTCACAAGTACTAGCATTTGCAGCATGGGGAATGAGTTTTAAGAACTATTGGTGTGATCTGGTTTTTAAGCAAGACTATCTTGATAGCCCGGTTGCTTCTTTCAACAAGACTCATATCAAGCAGGGGAAATAAGTTTATGTTCCTCCCATCATTATTGTTCCTCTTGGTTTTGGAACTAAAATGAGAAGAAGCTCCAATCGTTAACATTACTCCATCAAATTTAACCTCCATGAACTATTTTATTCAGTCAAGAAGAGCCATAAGGAAAGAAGTTTCAACAAAATAATTAATAGTGGAAAACCACTATTGTCCATTAAAATTGTTGTTTGGTTATTTTCGGTTTCATCTCCTAAACGTGATTTATGTTCCTAAACAAATTACAATCAACTACTCTTTTGAAAATGATGTGTGAGAGCCAGTCTTTTTTTACTCTTGGTTTTGGAACTAAAATTCCAATCGTGAACTATTTTATTCTCTATTTTTTAAGATAGTACTTTGCATATCATGACAAAATCCCACATCCCTTCCATAAAACACCATGTTCCTAAACAAATTACAATCAATTACTCTTTTGAAAATGATGTGTGAGAGCCAGTCTTTCTTTACCTCTTTTCATCCTCTATTTTTTAAAATATTACTTTGCATATCATGCACGTAAAGTATGCTAGCGCTGATTGAGCCCCCAACCCACAAAGTTTTAGTCCTCTCCATCAACCACCGCTGATTGAGCCCCCAACCCACAAAGTTTTGACCACCACCCCCTTGACCACGCCTCCCACTCCGATCTATGAATGTTCGCTTTATGTGCTTCTTTTTTTCTCCAATTTTCTCCCTCTCTTTCTTGCAGCCCAACGCGGACGTTGAGCTTGTTGACTACTGTGACATGCCAATTGGCATCCACAATGAAAAATTAGGAGGCAGGGTGGTATTTTAGAAAAAAAGGGTGTTTATCGGTAATAGCGGGAAAAGTAAGGGTGGTTTTATATAATTTCCCTTAATAAAATGTGTAGCACCAGTTGCTAATTGGATGCAGAATAACTATTAGGTACGTCAAGTTTACTCCCTTTCTATCACAAAAAAATTGATTCCATTGTGGACAGATCCTGCATCACACATCAGAGGAATAAAGTATACATCACGTGTGGCATAGCACTACATTTAGTACGATAAAATGAAATGGAATTATAGAAGGAATGATATAAAATAGATACTACAATTCATGTGTTTGTTTGTTGTGAAGGAATGGAGAGGGGAGAATTTGATGATATCTTTTCCAGTGTTTGGAAAATTCCTAATCAATTCCTTTTTGCCACGCGTGATCTAAGTCTTTTCTTCATTTTAATGTAGAAAACATAAACAGACATATTGGAATATGTGGTCTTTGAAGGTACCTTTTGAGAAGGAACCTTTCACATTCGAAGTCCATTTTCCCATGTGAAGGCAATTTTTAATCTGAGCTTCTTGCCTAATGCTTTTGTTTTTGAATGAAATTGAAAAATAGAAAACATATAGTCACCTCCTGAGTGGATGAGAAAGAAATGTTCTATCAAGAGCTATGATTGAGTCAATTCATCGGGAATTAGGTTGCTAAAAGTATTCGCTAAAAAAGTGGCCGGTGAGTTTCTCACGCGGAGTCGAGGTCAAGTCTTCCTTTTAGTTGGAAACAAACAACTACTTGCTGGGCCCAGAAAAGTGGTTCGCTTTATAAACGGGGAAAGCAAAAGGGTCAAATTCTTTCCATACGTGGGTGGAAATGAGATTTGGAAAAAAAAAAATTCATTTTTAATCCCTGAAATAACCAAATTTCTAATCATATACTTGAACTTTTAAATTATCTAATAAATGAACTTTTAAATTATCTAATAAATTATTGAATTTGCATGAGCTTTTTAATCTAAAGTTTCCGCTGCTCCAAATCTGATTAGTTGGAGTTGACGTATTCGTCAAAACGGTAGGATTTTTTACGTGCAATGTGAAATCCTCTTGATTATCAAGGTATTTTAATTTTTTGTCCTGATATTTTATTTACATATAGAACATTCCCCTTGTAATGACTATTGAATTCTGTTTTTGTGGATAATAGAATACGAGTTGATACTTAACTAAAATTTCTGTGATTTTTTTCAGTTTTTTTTATCACATAACCTACTAACCGGCAATTGGGTCAAACCAGTGTTGACTAATCTCCCGATTGTTTTGTGTTATAAACTACACTAAGGGGAAGAAGAACCTTGATCTATGACAATAATTCCACCTTCGGAGATTAGGGCATGTCTATATATTTTGTGTGGAGAAATATGCACACTTTGGATATGTTTGTATGGCCTATTCTTGATTTCTGCGAGACATAAATGTCAGTTAAAGATTAGTGGATCATCTTCTTTGTAAATTATCGCTCAAATTGGTCTATGAGATCATTTTTGTCCACAAACATACTGGCTAGGAAGCACGAATACTCTTCGGGAGCCTCCCTGTCGTGTTGGAGTGTTCGACACACTCCTACATGCTCTGACACTGACATGCTCCAATACGCGGTCAATAGATGTTGGAAAATCCGACATGTGGTCAATCTCCTCACATGCTCCGACACGTGAGTCGAGAATTTCAACACGCGATTCCGACACGCACGGTGTCATTCGAGGAATTCCAATTTCCAGGGCAAGTCTACGGGTGTGATAGGAAAGAGAATCGTTAAAGAAGGTGATGGAGGGTGGAGGTGAGGGCAAGGGAGCAAATGCAAGGCCACGACTGCAAGGGAGGGCCAGAGGAAGAGCAGAGACCAAGGCAACTGAAATGGCCACGACTGTGATGCCGTGATGGAGGATCGAAGGCAAGGCTACAACTGCAAAGGAGGGAGGGCTGAAGGTGAGGCAGCGAGCGATTGCGATGAGGTGACCGAGACAAAGCAGAGATCGAAAGGAAAAGGATCGTGCAAGGAGGAGGAGGAGGCGACAACTAGGGTTTTTGGGTTTTCATGCTACTTTACTAAGGTTTCTCTTTAAGTTTTAGGGAGAAAAGCAAGAAAAAAAATTAAAAATGGGTATGCGGGTCCGAGTTGGCGTGATTTTTTTCTTTGTTTTGGAGGGAGGGGAGGGTGAAGGGTGATTTCTAGAAAGGAAGTTACAAGTAATACGAGGGAAGAAACGAGGGGGTGAAACAAATGGGTGGAGCTAAAAAGTGATTTCGGAAAAAGAAAGCATTGAATGTTGGATATTGATAAATTTTGGTCACAGTAGAAAATCATAGATTTATTTAAATAAGTTGACTCTAGCTTTTTTTTAAAATTTATTTATATGTGAATTTGAATCAAATTATTAAATAATCATAAAAATGATAATTTATTATGCATATATAAAAATATTCATTTACTATACAACGTGCCCAAAAGTGTCAGAATTCTCTTTTTTTTTTAGAAATGTGTGTCGACGTGTCATGTCGTGTCACATGTTTGTGTTGGTGGTACTTAGCATACTGGAATTATTAGGACCCACATATTGCGCCATTTGTAACCTTGAAACACTAACATATTCATGTCTACAAATTCCGATGCATTAATCAATTAACTACACTAAAACTTAATCCAAATTTCACCATTATCCAAATGGATCGAGTCAAAGTGAGATCGTTACATAAAATTGTATAATATGATTTTTCAAAACTGAAAAGGAAACCTTTTCAAAAAGAGGGTTTCTTTTTGAAAAGTCAAAGGTTATTTTTCTTGTCTTTTTACCCTATACTAGAACTTTGACGTGGTATATGGAGCGGGATGGCTCATGAACTTGGCGTGCACGGCTCAGATTTGACTTAACAAAGATCTCCACAACAAATATATTCTCCATCGGAGCATGTACATTCAAACTACAACAAAACTTGTTTATGCTCCTGAAAATTCCCTTTCTTCAACTTTCTTGCATTCTTCAGGTATCAATTAAGATTTCACCTCAAATACTATGAAGCCTCTCAATTTGTCTTTTCTCCAGTTCTTGTCGTTGTGTCGTCTCTTTTTCACATGTATAGTGCTTTTGCTATGCATTTGCCTAGTCTCTTCAGCTAATAACATGACAGACAAGCTCGCGTTGCTTGCATTTAAGGCCGCAATAACTGAGGACCCTCTTCATGTGATGGATTCATGGAACCATACGACTGACCACTGTCGGTGGTACGGTGTCACATGCGGTCGCCTACACCGGAGAGTCACAAGACTAAACTTACAAAGCCTGAAGCTTTTGGGATCCATCTCCCCTCACATTGGAAATTTGAGCTTCATGAGAGTCCTGGTGCTCAGCAACAATAGTTTCCATCACGAAATCCCGCAACAAGTTGGCTATTTGTACAGGTTACATATCTTGCATTTATATAACAACACATTGGAAGGCAAAATCCCAAGAAACCTGTCGGGTTGTGCTCGCCTTAAAGAGCTCGGCCTAACTAACAACCTGCTGGTTGGAGAAATTCCCATCGAGCCCGATTCTTTAGTGAAGCTTCAGATTCTTGCTTTAGCTGTCAACTATCTAACGGGAACCATTTCTTCATCCATCGGAAACATGTCATCGTTAGAGATTCTCAGTATCGGTAGAAATGACGTGGGTGGGAAGATACCCCGAGCTCTAGGAAAACTAACCAAACTCAAATGGCTTGATTTAATGGCAAATTGGTTGTCAGGCACATTTCCTCCATCTATCTTCAATCTTTCTTCTGTGACGATGTTTGACATTGGTGCGAACCAAATAGGAGGGAATCTTCCTGCCAATGTAGGCTTCACTCTTCCAAACATCGAGATTTTCTCCATTTCCGATAACCAATTCACTGGAGCGATTCCTCGGTCAATGTCTAATGCAACCACTTTGTTGGAGCTACATGTCGCTGGAAGCAAATTCTCGGGGAAAATGCCTTCTTTAGACCGCTTAAACAAGCTCCGACTATTGCAGATCTGTTATAATTATCTGGGAAGCGGAGGATATAGTGATGCGACCTTCTTTTGCTCGTTGGCTAACATTACCACTCTACGGCAGTTAAACATATATAACAACAGCTTTGGCGGGATGTTGCCTGAGTGCATCGGTAAGTTATCCGTTAATCTTTCACAATTGTTGTTGGGCCAAAATCTACTGTTTGGCACTATTCCTAGAATAGTCAGGAATCTCGTCAACTTGGAAAGGATTATTTTGGACAACAATAGGTTTCCAGGTACGGTCCCCTCTATTTTGGGAAATCTTCATAAAATAGTGGAACTAGATTTATCAAATAACAAGTTTTCCGGAGCCATTCCTTCTTCATTAGGAAACCTAGTAAGCCTGACACGACTCTATCTCGATCACAATAACTTTCATGGCTACATTCCTTCACGTTTATCGAAGTGCCGAAGTTTGTTGGAGCTTGATCTTTCTAGTAACAACTTAAATGGAACTATACCTCCAGAGTTCATAGGTCTCTCATCACTATCTATACTTTTAAACTTGTCTCGGAACCATCTCTCTGGTGTCCTACCTATGGAAGTCGGCAATTTGAAGCTCTTGGCTCAATTGGATCTCTCTAGAAACATGTTAGAAGGCGACATTCCAGCCAGCCTTGGTAGTTGTGTTGGATTGGAAGTGCTCAAAATGCAGGGGAACTCTTTCCGAGGCTCCATTCCTTCATCTATTAATATGTTGAGGAATGTCAAGGAGCTAGATCTTTCGCACAACAATTTATCTGGTCAGATTCCCGAGTTTTTTGAGGCATTTCACTTCTTGGAGATCCTGAATTTGTCATACAATGACTTTGATGGCATGTTACCCACAAAAGGAATCTTTAATAATGTCAGCGCTACTTTTGTCTCCGGAAATGACAAGCTTTGCGGAGGAATGCCCATATTTCATTTGCCGAAATGCAGCTCTAGAAACTCACGTCAAAAGCTAATCTCTAAGTGGAAGCTTGCCATCTTGATTTTCTTTGGGGTTCTTGGGGTTGCTATTGTTCTTACTCTTATGTACTTCCATTGGTTGAAGAAGAAAAGAACAGAACCAGCTTCAAGTTCCAAAGATGATTTATCATTGAATCTATCTTACGGAGTTCTCCTTAGAGCAACCAACGGATTTTCTTCCAGTAACTTGATCGGGGTCGGTGGTTTTGGATCTGTTTACAAGGGAGTCCTCGATGAGAATGGAACTATCATTGCTGTGAAGATACTTGATTTGACGCTTTAGGGAGCTGTGAAGAGCTTCAAATCTGAGTGCGAGGCTCTAAGGAACATCCGACACCGTAATCTTTTGAAAGTCCTAACAGTATGCTCGAGCATTGATTATAGGGGCAATGAGTTTAAGGCCTTGGTTTATGAGTTCATGGTCAATGGCAACCTGGAAGATTGGCTACATCCAAGTCCATCGTCAGCTAATGTAGATGGGAATGCACGAAAATTGAGCCTCATCCAGAGGATAAATATTTCCATCGATGTTGCTTTAGCATTAGATTATCTCCATAACCACTTGCAAAGCCCTGTCATCCATTGTGATTTGAAGCCAAGCAACGTCCTGCTAGATGCTGAAATGGTTGGACATGTTGGAGACTTTGGTTTGGCAAAGGTCGTCATCGAATCCTCTGATGACACTAAAGCGAAAATGAGCTCTGCTGGTGTAAGAGGAACTGTCGGCTATGTTGCTCCAGGTGAGTCTCCTCTCCTCTGTCCCTCGGACACATTACATTCAATAAAAATGCACTAAGCATGTGCGTGCTCTTTCCTTCTGCTCAATCGATTATGCTGCTATTATATATCTTTTATTTGCAATTTGAATGAACTGCAGAATATGGAATGGAAAGCATGGTTTCAAGAGAAGGTGATGTTTATAGTTATGGCATTCTCTTGCTTGAGATGTTCACGGGCCTAAGTCCAACAAACGAAATGTTCAGAGAAAATTTTAACTTTCATAAGTTCATTAAGGAAGCCTTGCCTGAACAACTCCCAGAGGTTACCGATCCTCTTCTACTTCAGGAAATGGAGAGCCTATGGGCACCGCCAGAGGTGATGCAACTTGCGAATGTCTGGAGATGGTCTATAGAATCGGGGTCGCCTGCTCACTCGAAGCACGCAAAGAGCGGATGAACATCACAGAAGTCACATCGCAGCTGCATTTTATGAGGGATAAACTTCATGCAGCTGGTTTACAAGGATAGGTAATATATAAGATCGATGGCTTTCCTGCTTTTTATTTTCCATTGGACGAACGGATCATTGCCATATATGCACTGATAAGCATGCATTCATGTGCCTGATTCCTCAATTTTCTAGTCTCGTGTGAATAAAAAAGACATGCCTTGCCAACCCCCATCTCTCAAATATGTTCGGCATATGCACTACAGAAATAGAGAAGTCGTCTTATAGAATCATTGTTAGAACTCTAAGGGCAGCACAAGGAAATTCTCGTGATCAAAGCAGATAAGAGGTTAATCATAAACCCGCATCCCTCAAATATGTTCGGCAAATGCATTTGCAGATGGCTTTAGGACATTTATGCAGGCTTTATTAAGAGTATGCTTTTAACAGAAAGAATATCAACTTTGCTGAACGAATGGATGAATCTACATGTCTCTTCCAGGTAATATGAACACAGGAGTGCTTGGCGTCGGTTTCCGCAATTTCAGTAGGACTTTTTTTGTTCTTCCTTGCTTAGCCCTAGGAGAGAGAAGGGCCCCGGGGGGGGGGGGGGGGTTTGTTTGTTATTTGCATGCTATGTTAGAATAGTAGATACTGGCAACGGTTCTCCGATCCCGGCCATGGCTCAAAATGAGAACTCAATCTTGTCTGTTATTCAATAAAACTCAGGTTTCAACCTAATTGCTTCAAGAACTGCATGTAGCTTTATTAAATTTGATGACGGCTTGATAGATTCCTTCTTCCGTGAACCTTTTCATGTACAATTCATCCATGGGGCAGAGCAGGAATTTGAGAAGCAAATCACAAAATCCTATTCGGGTTCCGAAATTGTACTTGTAATTGCGGCCACTGTGAACAATTTGTCCATGCAGATCAACTACTTTGTTACATGTAATATAAGTTCCAACTATTTTTATGGACTCAGAGTCAGAGCGAGCTCTTAAGTGAGCTGTGAAGTGGCTCAAATGAGAGTGTTATAACTCTCTAGGCTGATGGTGTGGCAATGATTTGTAGAAATTTAGTTGGCCCACTCACCAACTGAAAATTGTTGACACTTGTTTTCAATCACATACGCATTCACAGCATTTTGAGGATACAGTTGGTGGTTGTTTATACAAGGATAGGATGGAGCCATCTGCTGGCTATCCAACGATCATTATAATTTTTGGTAATTATTCTGTAATATGTAGTTGAATTTCCTGCTTCCCCCATTCGATTCTGCGTATTTTTTAATCATGAGTGTGCATAAAAATATAAGTATTTCACTAACAACGGTTCGTAAAGAACTTTCGCGGTGCTTGGTATTGTCTTTCCATTAGATATTTTCTAATAAGAATTTCTTTTTGCCATCTATAAGCAATTTATTTGGATGCAAAAGATAAAAATATGAGAATTTAGTGAATTGTGTATCGTGCTCCACTCTGCACAACCTTAAACCAATTATTGTTGAGCCTATTATTAATCACACGGTTTACACAATATGGGTCCAGACATGTTTAGCCTCATTGCGAAACTCAAATATTATAACCATACCTAGTCATCCTCTGCAATCTCGAATTGATTTGCACTGATCAATAACTTCTCCTTTATATATAGAATGTAATGAGCATCATTAGCCCTTTTTGGAAAATTTTGATAAGCGTCCATTAATTTGAATAGCAAGTGTGAAGTTTATTCAATTAGATGTCGTTAGAGCAAAACGATTAGAAGTTGACAATTCAAACACTGCAGTAAATTGTCGTTTCAGATAATTGGACATGAAAAATATCAACTGAATCACCGGCCTTAAGGTGAAAAAATCTGAACTCATTTCAGAATATTGGCCCACTACAAGAGCCTACCAAAGCCTCGAATACATTGGAGTTCCAACTTCCAATGTAATAAAGACATACATCAAGATTGACATTCAAGAGCATCGTGAGACACTAAAGATGGGAGATTGAAACAGCTAAGGTAGCCTGGGACTTTTTATGATGCAGGAGCAGCTTTCTGTTTCTTTGGCATGTGATAACCTCCGACGACACAAGCACTGTCTCGCTCAAGGGCTCGAGAGTAACTTGCTCAAAAGGCTTGAACTGCTCTACCTGCAGCTTCTTCACTCCCTGGGAAAATACTATCTCTGCCGGAACAGTAGCATCGATACCGAGATCATTGATCTCCCGTCTCTTCTCATTGAAGTAACATTTCCAGTGTTTCTTTTTTCCAAGTGGATTGGTCTTCACCCTCCCTCAAATATGCTGAGATCATTTCTGACGTCACAACTTACCTCCTACGCTTGCAAAAACTCGCACAAGCTACTTATGTTAATTTCTAAGAAATTATAAAGTGATAAAGAAATAGAAGTGTGACCAGCAGTCCTCTAATTTAACAAGCTATATTTCAAGAAAAATAATAAAGAAAAACCAAGTGTGCATCTATTGGAATTTGCGGAAGCGAATAGTGATAGTTTTGGGAAATTTTACTTGGCAAGTAAGCAAGAGAGGATATGTAGATGAAAGTGGACTTTCACGGCAAGGGGACACAAGAATAAGAAAGGCTTTTATTGTTTAAGTAATACAAGGGAAGGAGAAGAGATTTGTTGGTCTGTTGAGCGTCCATTTTGGACAGCCACAAGCCTATTTATAGGCTTTCATTACCGACTTACGTTACCGACTTAGTCAGATTTTTTTTTTTTTTTTTTTTTTTTTTTCAGTCAATCTTATCCTTTGCCGCTTTGTGCACGGTCAATTATCTCCGCAAAACGGCAGAGATAATTGTTGTGGATTTTTCTACACGACACTTCCTTGCCGCCAAGCAGCAGATATTCTGTAGAATTTTCTTGATAATCCTAGAAATTGGATCAACATTTTAACAGCATCTGTCCACAGAGAGAGAGAGATACCTTAAGTGAGATGACAGAGTGACCTCCAGCCTTGAGAAAATATGATGCATTTAGAGCCAAAATTCTTGCCTGATATGTAACCACATATCGTTAAACATCACATATTAACGAGAGACATCTTCTAGTAAAGCACTCTAAACAGGTAGAAAGGTTATGCACATAACAGACTGAAGACCTTGCATTTTTCTTCAACCCATAGCTAAAGTCTAGTGAAATGAGAGCTTCAACAAGTCATGCAGGTGTTTTCATAGTCAGTATTCAATTAATAAACAGTCAAATGCAGAGAGACTTCCATGAGTATTATCACAGCAACTTATATCGTATGTGCAAACAAAAAGACCTTTCAGGTGATCAGAGGGACAGATCACGTGCATCCAACACCACTTCATAATAAGTCATGTCATTGCGAGCACGAATAATCTGACAAGACATGCGAATTTAGCATTTAAAGAACTATCCATAGAACATTGATCTGATCTTGCTTTTAAGCAAGACTGTTGTGATAATTCAATACCTTCTATCAATAGGACTCACATCAAGCAGAGGAAATTAGTTCGAAGATCCCCGAAACTAGTAAAAATGCCATTTTTGTACCCTAATATGAGTAGAAGCGCAGCTAGATAGGTGGAACAACAAAATGAAGCTGAGATATTTCATGCTTCTGTTTTACCTCCCATCATTATTGTTCCTCTTGGTTTTGGAACTAAAATGAGAAGAAGCTCCAATCATTAACATTACTCCATCAAATTTAACCTCCATGACCTATTTTATTCAGTCAAGAAGAACCTTAAGAAAAAAGGACGTGCAGACCTCTAGAGTGCCAAAACTTGGTATAGGGGAATACTTAAGTACCAAAAATTCGGAAATATACACTTAAGTGCCAAAATCAGAGCAAAAAAGATCAGCTAAATATCAACGATGAGAAAATCCGGCCAAAATGTGGATATTGCACTTTTCCAGTGAGTTGAGGTCGAAATGGTGTTATTTTGGGTGCTAACATAGCCAAATAGATCCAAAATAAAGTTGTTTTGTGTAACATCCTAAAATTCGAGCCCTTTTGGGGAAGGAATGAACGTGAATTTCGTCGATGCATTGTTGGTTGATCTCACTCGGAACTGATCACTCCTGAGATACTGACCTTGAGGGGAAAGGCTAATGAGGATAGAACTCGTGCGACTAAAGAACTTGACCTGGGAAAACGACTCGACCGTGAGACTTGCGTAAGGACGATCCTGTAGTCATGCAGGCCGATTTCAGGGACGAATAGAAGTCGATTCGCGGACAGAGTATAATGGGACGACGGGTGATTCCGTTTATTGTTATCGAGCCCGTGAACGACCCTATGTCGATCCTTGGTAATCGTGTACTTTGAAATAAGAATCTATCCTTCGCAATTTCACGTAGTCAAGGACGTCCATGTGTCGAGAAGTCTTGAACGTGAATTAGCACGAGTCGGTTATGCGTGAATCCTCAAAGCCGCTGTCGGTCGAGTAGTACCAAAATGGCATTCGGGCGAAATTGACATGGCACGAGAATCCAATATTGGACTTCGAATTTTCGGGAACGTTCGAGAAGGACTTTTGGACGATGCTTCTTAGTCAGTCGACAGTGTCGGTTGAGCCGGGTATTTGGAAAAGGAATTTTCGGACCGAGGAAACGAGCTTACGAGGACTTGGGCTGGGCAAGATCGGCCTCACGCCCAAGGTGGGACAGCTGCCATGGAAGGCCCGAGGCAAGCAAGTGAGCCCGTTGGGCCAAACCGACAATTTACCCTCCCGAGCCCATTGTCTAATCTTAAGCCGTTTCGAGCCCAACAAATTCCCGAGCCCATTCCTATTAATTTTCCGGCCTTTTTCCTAGGCCCGCCCTTCATTTTCAGCCCAAGGACAGATTGGGAAATGTGCAAGGTGGAAATGACCAAAATGCCCTTGGATATTTTGAAGAAAAGTCAAAAAGGAAGAGAGATAAGATGAGGTCATTGTTTGGCAAGTGGGGCAAGCCTTGATGGCTTGGATAAGGCTTATCCTTCAGCCTTCACTTCACTCTCTCTCTCCTCTTCATCTTCTCCAAAATCGCAGCACCTCTCTCCCATGGTTTTCCTTCCTTCATTCTGTTTTTCAGTTTGACCTTTCACCGAAATCTGAGTTGTTCATTGCCTTCCCGTTGGAATCTCGTCTCGTGCCACCCGCCGTTGTGTTCAGAAGAGAATTTCCGTTCAGATAGCGTCGGCCGATCGCCGGAAAGAGCTACCGGTCGTCCCGTATTCCGGCCGAAAGCCGGCTGTCGCCGGACCGTCACTATTCCGCCTGCAGCAACTTTGTTCCGCCTTTTCTTCCGTTTCTCTCCATTTCCGGCCAAACCACCACCCATCCCAGCCACAAGTGGTTCCCCCTCGACCCCAGGTGCTGTTGGTCGCTGGCCCGCCGCTCACCGGAGCTCCGGGCAGCCCGTTCAACTCCGATCAGCTTCTTCCTCCTCCAGCAGTGCAGTTTTTCAGAGTTGCAGTGGGGATTCCGAGTTGTTGCTGCTGTGTTGAGCCTGGGACCGCCTTGGATCGTCGTGGTAGAGGTCCCCGGGTGTCAGGTTCGTCGCCGCCGCCGCGTCCGCGTCTCCGGCCCGCTTAACGGGTGAGTTTAGCTCCTAATCCCTATTTAGTGCCTAAACTTGCTTAGGGTTGGGTTAATTAGTGGTAAGGTTGGTTTAGGATGTTTAATTAAGTTGCATTAGCCCTAAGATAGGTGGTTAGATAGATGATTAGGATTAGATTAGCTTAATTTTGCTAATTGTGCCTAATTATTGCTTAAATGAGGGTTATGTGATTTTTGTGATTAATTAAGCATGATTTGATTTAATTGAATTGATTAATTGTTTTAATTAATGTTTTGTTTAATTTCTGGATTAAATGTTTTAATTAATTGAATTTCGAAAAAATCACTGTTCACAAATTACTGTTCACTAATCACTGTTCACGGATTACTGTTCACATATTACTGTTCACGGCACTGTTCATCCAGAAGCTAAATTTTGTCTGAATTTGATGTGCTATTGATTGTTGTGATTTATTGAAGTGCCGATTGTTAATTATACTCGTGAATATTGATGAAATGCGTGATCGAGTGTTGGTTGGAATTTGGATTTTTGGAATTGTCGAGTGAGATCGCATGACATATTGCGCGAGTTATCTGAAATGGCATGTCGCATGAGCATGAACGCATGAGCGATGTTGCATTCACGACCAAGCAAAAGCAAAGACAAGAATGAACTGTTTGCTGATGTGTTGCATGGTCAGATTAAAGTTGATAGCCCGGTTGAGCCGGATGACCGCCAATCCCCATTGGGGTTGTGCCGTGACCATTGGGTCGCCCGGTGGTCGATGCGGAGTCGCGGTTGAGGCCGGGCCCATGCTCCTTATGGAATGCCGTCGGTGGGGAGAGCCCATGACGTCGCCGTGCCTCACGGGGAGGACGATGCCGGTTTACGACCGGTTGACCGCCAACCATAAGGTTGTGCCGTGGCCTAGAGGGTCGTAATAATCGGAGCATATGTGTGGATGTGAGACATGAGAAAGTTGTGTGAGATGCTCGATTATTCGCATGCTCTTAATGTCGTGATGATTTGTGGTACGCACGCATGAGTTGACGGTCGTGCGGGGGTGTGGCAATGGCGGGTGAGATCGCTTGTGACGCGATTCGCATGTGATTGATGAATGTATCATCGACGGCCATGTGCCTTGCTTGCATTGTATGAGATTTGACGTGCGGGGTATGGCATACCGGGTAAGGTTGCATGCGAACCGATTGTATGATTGTTGGTTGCCTGTCTCGTTGTTGATTGTTGTTTGGTTTTGGCTGTCTCGTTGTTGGGTTGAGTGAGGGGTGGTTACGGGAGAGATACCCGGGTTGAGTTGGCGTACTAACCGGGGCTTAGGGGAGAACTCACCGAGATTTTATCTCAACCCGTCGTGGTTAACCATTTTCAGGCCCCTAGAATGGCGTACCCGCAATGGAGGATCCCGCCCGCTCCTCCGGTGATCGACTCGACGGAGATCGAGTCCGATGGGTCCGAGTGACCGTGGTGTTGAACCCGAGGGTTCCTTGTGTACTGTTGGATTAGCCTAGTCTTTTTGGTTTGGCTTAGAGGATGGATCGGCCCTTTTTGTCGGGCTTGTAATTTGGAAAACGATCCTCCATTGGTTAATCCAATAAATTGAATAATTGAGTAGTTGTTGTTGTTCTTGCTATTCATCCCTCTATCCCCGTTTGATTGTATGTTTGTCCGGGATGGTTCGTCTTCTTCGCTTGCGCATAATCAAAGATAAAATGAATGGTCGTCGATGGGTCCTGGGACGTCGCTTTCAATCGACCAAGGTAATGGGGTTACCGCGAGCTCGAGAGTCGGGGCGTGACATTTTGGGCGTTGATATGGTTAGATTAGCCTAAAACGATGTCGTTTTGGTCTTAATTAAATTTTTATATAAATATTAATTAAATAATATTAAAAACGAAATAAAAAAAAAGTTAGCAAAGCATGGGCGAGAGGGACTCCCTCACCCGTGGCCGCCGCTCCATCGCTAGTGGGGTGGTGGTGCTGGCCGCGAGGGTCACCGACGCCTAGGTGAAGGAGAGGCGCTAGCAACCCACGTCAATTGGAGGTAAGGGCCGGCAAGCCCTCGCTAGATGTTGGGAGAGGGCAGCAACCCTCTCCCAGATCTAGGGTTGGCTAGGGTGAGGGTCAACGACCCTCACCCAAATCGGGAGAGGGTCACCACCCTTTCTCCCGGCCCTCGCCGACCCTTGCCATCCATCACCATCGCCCCATTGGTGATGGGGTGGTAGCCACAGCGAGGGAGCCCCTCCCGCCCGTGCTGTCGCTGCTGTCTCTCTCTTTTTGTAAATAATATTATTTAATTAATATTTATATTGAAATTAAACTTAGGCCAAAACGGCATCATTTTGGGTGAAAGTAAACTGATATGGAATTCCAACGAGCCAAGCGGGTGTTAAAAATTATTAAAAAACTGCCATATAGGATTTCCGATAGGGGTCATCAAAGTTGATACTGAAGTGATCCAATTTTAAAAAAAAAAAGTGACACTTAAGTATGTCTTTTATAACTTTTGGTACTTAAGTGTTCCCCATGCCAAGTTTTGGCATTTCGGTTGCTCTTTTGTCAAGAAAAAAGTCCCATTAAGATAATTAATAGTGGAAAACCATTTTTGTCGCATCAAAATTATTTTTCTATGATTTTCGGTTTCATCTCCTAATCGTGATTTACGTTCCTAAACAAATTACTGTCCCTGATTCTGTAAAAACCAATTACTCTTTCGAAGCTGGTGTGTGAGAGCCAGTCTTTTTGACCACTTTTCATCCTCTCTTTTTTAAAATATCACTTTGCATATCATGACAAAATCCCGCGTCCCTTGCAGAAAACATTAAGCACATAAACTATGGTAGCCCTCAATGAGCCTCCAACCCACAAAGTTCTAGTCCTCTCCACCAACCACCACCCGCCACTGTTGGATGCCGCCCCGCAATCTCTGGACAATGCCCAAGACTATCGAGCTCTGTCATCACTCCTACCGCTGCCCTTGACCACGTCTCCCACTCCGATCTCTGATTGTTCGCTTTCTGTGCTCTTTCTTTTTCTCCTATTCTCTCTCTTTCTTGCAGCCCAACGCGGACGTTGAGCTTGTTGACTGCTGTCACATGCCACCGATTTGCATCCACAATTAAAAATTAGGAGGCAAGGTGGCAATTTAGGAAAAAAAAAGAGAGGTGTTTATCGGTAATAACGGCAAAAGTAACGGTGGTTTTTGATAATTTCCCAATAAAAAATGCATAGTACCGGTTGCTAATTGGATGCAGAATAACTATTAGGTACATCAAGTTTACTCCCTTTCTATCGCAAAATTATTGATTCCAACGTGGACAGATTCTGCGTCATGAGTGGAAGAAAGTATACATCGTGTGTAGCATAACACTCCATTTAATACGATCAAATGAAAAGGAACAAAAGAAGGAATGAAATAAAATAGGTACTACAATTCGTGTGTTTGTTTGTTGTGAAGGAACGAAGAGGGGAGACTTTGATGATATCTTTTTCAGTGTTCGGAAAATTCCTAGTCAATCCCTTTTTGCTACGCGTGATCTAAGTCTTCTATTCAAACTAATGTAGAAAACATTTAGACGGAACTTTTTCCTTTCAAAGCCCATGTTCTCATTTGAAGACTATTTTGAAAATCTAAACAGAAGTTTCTTGCCTAATGTTTTGTTTTCGAATGAAACTAAAACATAATAGGCACCTGTTGCCCATGTATGATCGTTACATAAAAGGGTGTAATATGATTTTTCAAAGTTAAAAAAGAAACGTTTTCTTTTCGGAAAATGACACTAGAAGTACCAAAAGTTGTGTACGACACTCACTTTAATACTAAAATTTTTTTTCCTAATCATTTAAGTATTACTTTTTAAAAACAACGATCACTTAAATGTCAATTCCAATCTGAGTTGCTAGAAATCCAACATGGTCATATATTATTAATTTTACAATTTTACGTGGCTCACTAGCGTACCTAGTTAGCATATAACCCTTAAATGACGTTGTCTAAAAGTTATAAATAGTGATCGCTTAAGTGCCAAATTTTGTTTAAAGTGATTATTTCAATGCCAATCATTGTTAAAAAGATATTGCTTAAGTGCTAAGAATGGATTTCTTAAATAATATGCCAAGTCACATAAAAATATTAATTATAAAAGCCATGTATTATTTTTTGGAATTTCTTGCCATTAAGACTTAAGTCATCATTTTTTTTCTTCAATTTAACACTTGAGTGATCCAGCGAAAACTTTTGACATTAAAATGAGCATTATGCACTACTTTTATCACCTCTAGCATTCTTCTGCCCTTTTCCTTTTGAAAAGTTAAAAGAAGGTTCTTTTTCTTGCCTTTTTACCTGATCCTAGAACTTTGCCGTGATATATGGGGATGGCTCATGAACTTGGCGTGCACGGCTGAGATTTGACTTACAAAGACCTCCTCAACAAATATATTATACATCGAAGCATGTACATACAAATTACCATGAAAGCTGTTCATGCTCATTAATATTCATATTGCTCAACTTTCTTATATATTTCGGGGATCAATTAGGATTTCACCTCAAATACTATGAAGTCTCTCAACTTATCTTTCCTTGAGTTCTCATCGTCATGTCATCTCTTTTTCACATGTGTAGTGCTTTTGTCATGCATTTGCCTAGTCTCTTCCGCTAACAACATGACAGACAAGCTCGCGTTGCTCACATTTAAGGCCGGGATAACTGAGGACCCTTTCGATGTACTGAATTCATGGAGCCATACGACCGACCACTGTCAATGGTACGGTGTCAAGTGCGGTCGCCTACACCAGAGAGTCACGGGACTAGACCTACAAAACCTGAAGCTTTCAGGATCCATCTCCCCTCACATTGGAAATTTGAGCTTCTTGAGAGTCCTGATGCTCCTCAATAATAGTTTCCATCATGAAATCCCGCAACAAGTCAGCCATTTGCAGAGTCTACGTATCTTGTGATTATCCTCCAATGCATTGGAAGGCGAAATCCCGAGAAACTTGTCGAGTTGCACTTGCCTTACATGGCTCCGCCTAGCTCTCAACCGGCTGGTTGGAGAAATTCCCATCGAGCTCAGTTCTCTAGTGAAGCTTCAGTCTCTTGCTTTAGGTGGGAACTATCTAACGGGAACTATTTCTTCATCCATTGGAAATATGTCATCGTTAGAGAGTCTCAATCTCCCTGCAAATGAGTTACGTGGGAAGATACCCCAAGCTCTAGGAAAATTAACCAAACTCAAAGTGCTTCAATTAGCACTAAATAGGTTGTCAGGCACAATTCCTCCATCTATCTTCAATCTTTCTTCTATGATTGAGTTCGACATCGGTACGAACCAAATAGGAGGGAGTCTTCCTGCCAATATAGGCTTCGCTCTTCCAAATATCGAGATTTTCACTATTTCCGAAAACCAATTCTCTGGAGCGATTCCCTGTTCAATGTCCAATGCAACCACTTCAAGGTGGCTACAAGCCAATGTCAACAAACTCTCGGGGGAAATGCCTCCCTTGGACCGCTTAAAAAAGCTCCAAAACAAGCTCCAACTATTGCGCATCAATTCTAATTATCTGGGAAGCGGAGGACACAGTGACTCGACCTTCTTTTGCTCGTTGATTAATGCCACCACTCTACGGCTGTTGACCATACAAAACAACAGCTTTGGGGGGACGTTGCCCAAGTGTATCGGGAATTTCTCCGTTACTCTCTCAGATTTGCGGCTGGGTGAGAATCTACTGTTTGGCACGATTCCTAGAATAGTCGTAAATCTCGTCAGCTTGGAAAGGCTTTTATTGGGCCGCAACAAGTGTTCAGGAACGCTCTCCTCAGTTTTGGGAAATCTTCTTAGCCTAGTGAAAATGAAATTATCTTATAACAAGCTTTCCAGAGCAATTCCTTCTACATTAGGAAACCTAGCAAACCTAACCCGACTCTATCTAGATCACAATAACTTTCATGGCTACATTCCTTCACGTCTATTGGAGTGCCGAAGTTTGGTGGAGCTTGATCTTTCTAGTAACAACTTAAATGGAACTATACCCCCAGAGTTCATAGGTCTGTCATCGCTATCTATACTCCTAAACTTGTCTCAGAACCATCTCACTGGTGTCCTACCTAAGAAAGTCGGGAAATTGAATCTCTTGGCTCAATTGGACGTCTCTAGAAACATGTTACACGGCGACATTTCGGCCAGTCTAGGCAGTGGTGTTGGATTGGAAGTGCTCAAAATGCAAGAGAACTCTTTCCGAGGCTCCATTCCTTCATCTCTTAGTATGTTGAGGAATGTCAAGGAGCTAGATCTTTCACACAACAATTTATCTGGTCTGATTCCGGAGTTTTTTTGAGGCACTCCACTTCTTGGAGATCCTGAATTTGTAGTACAATAACTTTGAAGGCACATTACCGACTAAAGGAATCTTTAACAATGTCAGCGCTACTTTTGTCTCCAGAAATGACAAGCTTTGCACATGTATGCCCGAATTTCATCTCCCGAAATGCAGCTCTAGAAACATAGGCCGAAAACTAATCCTTAACTGGAAGCTCACCATCTCGATTTTCTTCGGGGTTCTTGGTATGGCTCTTGTTCTTGCCCTTACGTACTTTGGTTGGTTGAAGAAGAAGAGAAGAAGAAAGCTATCTTCAAGTTCCAAAGATGATTCATCATTGAATCTATCTTAAGGAATTCTCCTTAAAGCAACCAACAGATTTTCTTCAAGTAACTTGATTGGGGTTGGCGGTTTTGGATATGTTTACAAGGGAGTTCTTGATGAGAATGAAACTATCATTGCTGTGAAGGTGCTTAATTTGACGCTTCATGGTGCTGTGAAGAGCTTCATAACAGAGTGCAAGGCTTTAAGGAACATTCGACACTGTAATCTTTTGAAAGTCATAACAGTATGCTCGGGCACTGATTACAGAGGTAATGAGTTTAACGCCTTGGTTTATGAGTTCATGGTTAATGGCAACCTAGAAGATTGGCTACATCCAAGCCCATCATCAGCTAATGTAGATGGAAATGCACAGAAATTGAGTCTCGTCCAGAGGATAAATATTTCCATTGATGTTGCTTCAGCATTAGATTATCTCCATAACCACCTGCAAAGCCCTGTTCTCCGTTGTGATTTGAAGCCCAGCAATGTCCTTCTAGATGCTGAAATGGTTGGACATGTTGGAGACTTTGGTTTGGCGAAGGTCCTGATTGTATCCACCGATGACGCTAAAGTGAAAATGAGCTCTGCTGCTGTAAGAGGAATTGTCGGCTATGCTGCTCCAGGTGAGTCTCCTCTCCTTTGTCCCATGAAGGCAAATGGACATGTTACAATCAATAAGAATGCAGTAGGTGTGTGCGCACTATTTCCTTCTGCCTCAACTGGTTCTGCTGCTATTATTCGTATTTTATTTGCAATTTGAATGAAGCGCAGAATATGGAATGGCATGTGTGGTTTCAACGGAAGGCGACGTTTACAGTTATGGCATTCTCTTGCTTGAGATGTTCACAGGCATGAGTCCAACAAATGAAATGTTCAGAGAAAATTTTAACCTTCATAAGTTCGTCAAGGAAGCCTTGCCTGAACAACTCCTAGAGATTACCGATCCTCTTCTACTTCAAGAAATGGACAACCATATGGGCATTGACAGAGGTGATGCAGCTCGCGAATGTCTGGAGATGGTCTATAGAATCGGGGTTGCTTGCTCAGTCGAAGCATGCAAAGAGCGGATGAACATCGCAAAAGTGTTAGCTCAGCTGAATTTAATCAGGGACAAACTTCATGCAGCTGGTTTACAAGGATAGGTAATATATAAGTTCAATGGTTTTTCTGCTTTTTATTTTCCCTTGGACAACCATATCATTGTCAGATACGCATCGATAAGCATGCACTTAATGTGCTTCCTTGTTTGAATAAGCTCAAAAATGCACACACGATTCCTCAATTTTCTGGTTTTGGATGATTCAAAGCAGATGAGAGGCTACTTATAGACCCCCCATCCCTTAAATATGTACGGCATATGCATTTGCAGTTGCACCAGATTGCGATGGCTTTAAGACATATTGTCACGCCCCGACCCCCGAGCACGCGGCAACCCCTGTTCTCTTGCGGTCATTTGATTTGCGACTCACCAGGATCCGTCGCCGACCGTTATTTTTATCTTTTAATTAAACGCATGCGGAAGCGAAACACAATACCCCGGTCAATCACAAAAATCAGGGATAGCAGGAAAACCAACAAGAACACATTCAAAAGTACTGCTTTATTAATTAACTGATTAACTCTAGGAAGTTTACAAGTACAAGCCCTTACCACGGGCATCTTCCTAATGAGCCAATGAGACCAACAGGCCAGGGTTAATCTACTCCCTTCAAAAACGGCCACGAGCCATGACACGCGTCGATCCTCCATCCTACGGCCCTGAAAATTGTTAACCACGATGGGTTGAGATAAACTCAGCAAGTCAAAGTCCTAAGCCCCGGTTAGGAACTTCGCTCGCCTTGGGAGCAATCTAACCATGCAACCTAGTTCCGGCAAACAACGCATACCACACTACAAGCAGTGTATCAGATGACAGTTCAATAAGCAGATGCAAACACAGGCGACACTACCTTGCCTTGGCACACGCAACCTGCAGAAACTGTCATTTCAACATCACGACATTAAGAGGCATGCGAATAATCAGAGCATTGCACGCAGTTTTCTCATGTTTCACACTCACACATGCTCCGATTATTACGACCACTAGGGCCACGGCACAACCTTATGGTTGGCGGTCTACCGATCAAGGACCGAGGCATCGTCCTCCCCATGAGGCACGGCGACGTCACGGGCTCTCTCCCATCGACGGCATTCCCTATGGAGCATGGGGCCCGCTCACCGCCGCAGCCCCCGCCCGATCACCCGGGCAACCGACCGAAGTCAGGACGACCAAAAGGCCACGGCACAACCCCATAAGGATTGGCGGTCTACCGGCCGCGCCGGGCTCTCCTCTTAATGTGACCATGCAACACATCATCAAACAATCTGTTCTTTTCTTTGCTCGTCGTGAATGCACATACAATTCGTGCTCACGCAACATGCTTTTACAGTTGGCACACGTATAATGAAATGCAATAGTGCCCAACGATCCACGCATAACACAGAAGTCCATTCACTCACGAAAGTTGCAAGTCACACCTCAATAATTACGGTGCCCAACCACACGTCTCAATCTTCAATAATAAATAAGCACGTCTCAATATTCAATAATAAATAAATACGTGTCTTCACGACGACGACAATCAACTATTCCCCAATAATACTCAATTATCTCAAAAATAAGTATAAATTATAATTATACTCAAAATACTCATTTAAGAAGCATAATATAGTCGATTGTTCCCATAAAATAATTTACTCCCACAAAATACTTATAATTATTTTTCAATCCCATAATTAATTATACAACCCAAATAATTCCATTTAGTAAAACCCTTCTTTAATAAACCAATGTCATTTAATAATATAGTATATAAATACTATTGACTTTGGAAAAATAGACCATAGTAATTTTCCCCAAAATTACTCAATTAAAACCATTTCAATAAATAATCACAATTAATTATTTTCTCCAAAAATAATTAATTTTCAGCAATGAATAGTAATAACAATATTACTATTAATAATTCGAAATTATAAATTAATTTAATTAATAATTCCGAAAATAATAAATAATTATTATTATTTATTCTAAAAATAATAATAACAATATTTATTAATATTAACACTAAGCAAGCTTCATCAATCATATTAAAACACTAATAATTCTCATCCAAAGCACTAATCAACAATTAAACTAATTAAACTACTCCTAAGCAAGATTAACCCCTAACTAAGGGATTAGGAAATTGACTCACGGTTTAGCGATTCCGACGACACGAGCGCGACGGCGGCGACGAGGGGAACGCCCGGGGACTTCCGGCGCGTCGGGACAAGGCGGCCGGGACCGGGTCTCGACGGCCGAGGGCGGCTGTCCACGCGGCAAGGGTTGAGAAACGGAGATACCGGCGGGCGTGGCGGCACGAGGCGGGCGGTGGGCGGCCGGCGGCTCCGGACGACGGCCAGCCACTGGCGACCGGGCGGCGGCTCCGGCGAAGGGAAAATGTTTGGAAAGAGGAAAAGGAGGGCGATGCAGCTGGTTTCGGGGTATGGTAACCGGCTAGGGTGGTCGGTCGGCCTCCGGCGGGGTGCAGGCGGGACGACGGACGGCGGCCGGGCGGAGGGCGACGGCGGGCAGGCTGCTTGCTCGGCGTCGGCGGTCGGCTGGCAGATCTGGTTCGGCCAAGACCGAGAGGAAGAAGAAGGATGGGGGCGAGCTTGGACGGCTTGGGGTGGTCGGGCGGAGGACGGCGGTGGCTGAGCAACGGCGAAGCAACAGCTCGCTGCTCCGGCGACCGGCGGAGATCCACACACAGAACCGAAAGGAAGAGGAAGGCGTGTCGGCTGGTCGGGCGAGGCAGCCAACTCGGCTGGCTTACGGCGGCGGTCGCGGTGGCAACTTCGGCGTCGGGGCAAGGCGGCCGACGTTGCGGCGCGGCGGCGCGACCAGATTTGGAGCGGGGGACAAAGACCGTCGGATAGACGAGGAGAAGAGGAGCGGTGCGGCGGGCGAGGTCCGGCTACGCTCAAAGCCGGCGGGACGGCGACTCACCGGCGACCGGTGGCAAGCGGGCTGGACGGCGGAGCTACGACGGTGAGGGTGGTGGTCGCCCCGGTGGCGGCAACAAAAAGGGAAGGCGAGCGGCTTCGGGCCGAGGGGAAGAAGAAAGGGAAGAAGAAGAAGTTGCTGGGCATGGGGGTTGTCGAACGTCGGAGAGAGAGAGAGAGAGAGAGAGAGAGAGAGAGAGAGAGAGAAAAGCAAGTGGGGTTGTCAGGCAAGTGGGGGAGAAAGAAGAAAGAGATAAGGGGAAGACCGGTCAAACAAGTGGGGAAAAGAGAGAGGATAAGGGCAAGTGGGTGGGGATGCGTCGACGGGGAGAAAAGAAATGTGAGGGAAAGAGAGAGAAATGAGAGGGAGAGAGAGAACGTGCGGAGGAGATGGGGGAAAAGAAAAGAAGAAAAATAAAAATAAAAAGAAAAGAGAACAAGACAAAAATTCAAACAAGCTTCTAGAAAGGGGTAATTTGGTCTTTTACCCCGAAGCACAAATTCCCAAATATTTGGCTCCAAAACTCGGCCCATTGAATCCTTTTCCAATAATTTGGGTTTACCGAAATTCGGGATGTTACAACTCTTCCCCCCTTAACAAAATTTCGTCCTCGAAATTTGCAGAACTTTCTGCATCCTTAAACTGATAGAGGTATTGATGCCTCATTGCATCCTCTTTTTCCCAAGTCGTTCATTCTACCTCATAATGCTATCAAACACTTTCAGTGCTGCCAAAACTTCCAATCCTGCCCAAACTGTCTTTGGTTCCAAAAGGCTAAGCACTTGTCCACTTTTGCAAAAAAGAAAGTTGCAAAAAGTTGGTTTTTCTTCTTTTTTTTTTTTTTTTTTTTTTTTTTCTACTAAGCGGCTAACTGCCGCTTCGGGGATTCGAAACCCCGATCGGACCAAGCGGCTTCATCCCGCGATACCACTCGGCTATAAGCGCCGACGGTGCTCCAACTTGCTTTCTTTATCCATTTAAGGCCAAAAATCTTTATTCACTCCAAATTTCGAAAGGTTCGATATGTCTAGGGCTCAGCTTTCCTTTCTTAACCAATCGAGATGTCCCTATCATAGGCGACACCTTAAGGAAAACATGATTCCCTACTTGAAATTCCAAAGGCCTTAGTCCTTTACTCGCATCAACTGTTTAGCGACTTTGCACTGTCCCTGATATCTTCACAACATCCATCAACTGCAAAACCATCTCTCGAACCGGTGATCGTCTTTTCTCGACCTTGTTCCAATAAACCGGAGTTCCACAAACTTGACCATATTTCTGCAATACCACTTGGATAATTTTTATCCCACAAGCATTCTCTTTTTGCCGTTTGTAGTTCAGTTCATTTCTGCCCCTTTCGACATCCTAGAAGCCCGGGGAGTCGCTCCTTGCTCGAGCACTCGCCCCGCGACCACTCCCCGCCCTCATCGGATCAGTCGTCATGGGCATCTGTGAACTGCACCACTACTAGCAAAAGTCCATTTTAAACATGCATCATCCCATAGAGGTATTATCCGCTTTGGCCTGTCCCATACCAAGCCTCACGGTTTTAACCTCGTCCGAGTACTCCAAAGTACAAAACTTCCTCCAGCTCGTCAACCCATGAGCTCGTTCCACGGGGTCACTTATCGATACTTGAATTCGATTCACCGAATTTCCATCAAATCGCTGTCCGAATTCCACAAACCATCGATTGTTCTTTCAACATTCTTTTCATGTCCATTTAATAACCAAACCAAAATATCCCCTCAATCACTTGAAAATTAGTGCAACCCAAATGTCATTTATTACACTAAAGGCTTTCGGGTACTTCTTCAAATCCTTATTAATACCTCGAGAAGAAAATCATCGATAATGCTATTTCACCACCCATCCATCTAGCATCAAGGGATAATCAATTCTTAATCCACCGAAGACAAAAATCCATTCCTCAAATCCTTATTTTAATTATCACCCGAAATAATCCACTTTGGGTAAATTCATATCTTAATCGAATCTAAGACCTCCGAGCAATAAATCATCCACCATAAATCTTATCAAAGATTATCACCATTTGATCTCTTATGATCCCATACCTACAATTCCTCAAATCATCAAAATAGAACTTATCTAACTTCCATTAAATCCAATGACCTCAATTGTCGTGACGTGTAAGCAACCAATCTTTCTTGTTGCATTACCACGTAGTCAAATCCCTTATACGACACCTCACTGCAAATCTCGTATTCTCCAATAATAGACTAAATCCTCAAAACTGGTGCGGTAATTAGCTTATACTTAAGCTCTTAAACATTATGCTCGCACTTATTCGTCCATTCAAATTCTTACGTCCTTCATTAACCTTCGTATCAGAGGCGTAGTTACCGTAGAGAACCTTTCTACGAATTACCTGTAATAATCTGTCCGACTCAGAAAACTTTGAACTTCTGTCACTGTCATAAGTCTTGGTCAATTCCTGATGCCTTGATCTTAGTGGGTCCATAGAATTTCTTTCGTCCAAGATCACTCGACCCACAAAAGCAACACGAGTAAATCCAAACTCGTACATATTAAACTCGGCGTACTGTTTTATGCTCTTGAATGGTCTATAGCATCATTCTCAAGTGCCGTTCGTGTTCCTCTAAATTCCTCGAATATTTCCAATATATCATTCACGAACATAATTCCAAATCAATCCAAATACGCCTTAATCAGTCAACCCATCAAATCCATAAAAACAACTGGCGTATTAATTAATCCAAACAACGGGACGGTAATCTCTTAGTGACCATATCACACCCAGTGTGTCATCTTCGGTATATTCCCCTTTTTAATCATCAATTACTGATAGCCCATCCTAAGGTCTATCTTGGAACATATCGAAGTTCCTTGAAGTGGTCAAACAAGTCATCCGTCCTTGGTAATTGATACTTGTTCATGACCGTCCTTTGGTTACACTGCCGATAATCAATGCATAGATGCCATAATCCATTCTTGATTCCTCAGCTAACAAATTAATCACAATCATCCAATAACCTTAGCAACCATCATCCAATAAACGACTTACTTCTCATGATAAAAATCAAAGGGATCAAGGGTCCTCCTTGATTTCCGATTTTAAACCATCCTCAACCTTCTGACTCGGTCTACCAGATTCCCAATCATTCTCGTGCATACTTCGAGAGCTCTCCAACCGTAACCTTCTATTGCACAACTGACAAATGATTCTGATGAAGTTGCAGGAATTTAGTCACCTTTTGCTCCCACGTGCACTCAGAAAAGTATTCTCCGCTGAACGCTTCGTCGATAGTACTCCACTTGAGGACAGTACCTTTAGGCAAAACCTTTCCTTAGGTTACTTCCCACTACATGCTAACATTACCTTGCAACTGGTACTCTGCCAGGACTATATGATCTTCCTCTGAGCATTCTAGCAATGCGAACGCTTACTCCAATCCTTTGATCCAGAAGGTTGCAACTTCAGAGTTACTCATCCTAGCGGACTTGGACAACTCAAACTTCAAGAACGGTCCAACCAATTTAGCACTAGCCCATCCTTCAACTGCCCTTCCTCAAGAACTCTCGAATCAGGATCGTTCGTCTAATAGAATTATCACAAAAACCTTATTTCCAATCCCACGAGGAACTAGAAATTATGAACGACCCGCTTAAAGCCAGAGAATCAAATAAACAAACACAAGCACGAGGTGTTTTCCTAACTAACTATCCCAATACCCATCGCACCTTATCAATCCATGTATTGACCAGGCTCTGATACCAAAATCGACGGGGCTGTCACGCCCCGACCCCCGAGCACGCGGCAACCCCTGTTCTCTTGCGGTCATTTGATTTGCGACTCACCAGGATCCGTCGCCGACCGTTATTTTTATCTTTTAATTAAACGCATGCGGAAGCGAAACACAATACCCGGTCAATCACAAAAATCAGGGATAGCAGGAAAACCAACAAGAACACATTCAAAAGTACTTGCTTTATTAATTAAGCGATTAACTCTAGGAAGTTTACAAGCACAAGCCCTTACCACGGGCATCTTCCTAATGAGCCAATGAGACCAACAGGCCAGGGTTAATCTACTCCCTTCAAAAACGGCCACGAGCCATGACACGCGTCGATCCTCCATCCTACGGCCCTGAAAATTGTTAACCACGACGGGTTGAGATAAACTCAGCAAGTCAAAGTCCTAAGCCCCGGTTAGGAACTTCGCTCGCCTTGGGAGCAATCTAACCATGCAACCTAGTTCCGGCAAACAACGCATACCACACTTCAAGCGCGGTGTATCGATGACAGTTCAATAGCGAGATGCAAACACGGGCGACACTACCTTGCCTTGGCACACGCAACCTGCAGAAACTGTCATTTCAACATCACGACATTAAGAGGCATGCGAATAATCAGAGCATTGCACGCAGTTTTCTCATGTCTCACACTCACACATGCTCCGATTATTACGACCACTAGGGCCACGGCACAACCTTATGGTTGGCGGTCTACCAGTCAAGGACCAGGCATCGTCCTCCCCATGAGGCACGGCGACGTCACGGGCTCTCTCCCATCGACGGCATTCCCTATGGAGCATGGGGCCCGCTCACCGCCGCAGCCCCGCAACCGATCACCGTCGTCAACCGGCAACCGACCGAAGTCAGGACGACCAAAAGGCCACGGCACAACCCCATAAGGATTGGCGGTCTACCGGCAGCGCCGTGCTCTCCTCTTAATGTGACCATGCAACACATCATCAAACAATCTGTTCTTTTCTTTGCTCTGTCGTGAATGCACATACAATTCGTGCTCACGCAACATGCTTTTACAGTTGGCACACGTATAATGAAATGCAATAGTGCCCAATAGTCACGCATAACAGCAACAGTCCATTCACTCACGAAAGTTGCAAGTCACACCTCAATAATTACGGTGCCCAACCACACGTCTCAATCTTCAATAATAAATAAGCACGTCTCAATATTCAATAATAAATAAATACGTGTCTTCACGACGACGACAATCAACTATTCCCCAATAATACTCAATTATCTCAAAAATAAGTATAAATTATAATTATACTCAAAATACTCATTTAAGAAGCATAATATAGTCGATTGTTCCCATAAAATAATTTACTCCCACAAAATACTTATAATTATTTTTCAATCCCATAATTAATTATACAACCCAAATAATTCCATTTAGTAAAACCCTTCTTTAATAAACCAATGTCATTTAATAATATAGTATATAAATACTATTGACTTTGGAAAAATAGACCATAGTAATTTTCCCCAAAATTACTCAATTAAAACCATTTCCAATAAATAATCACAATTAATTATTTTCTCCAAAAATAATTAATTTTCAGCAATGAATAGTAATAACAATATTACTATTAATAATTCGAAATTATAAATTAATTTAATTAATAATTCCGAAAATAATAAATAATTATTATTATTTATTCTAAAAATAATAATAACAATATTTATTAATATTAACACTAAGCAAGCTTCATCAATCATATTAAAACACTAATAATTCTCATCCAAAGCACTAATCAACAATTAAACTAATTAAACTACTCCTAAGCAAGATTAACCCCTAACTAAGGGATTAGGAAATTGACTCACGGTTTAGCGATTCCGACGACACGAGCGCGACGGCGGCGACGAGGGGAACGCCCGGGGACTTCCGGCGCGTCGGGACAAGGTGGCCCGGGACCGGGTCTCGACGGCCGAGGGCGGCTGTCCACGCGGCAAGGGGTTGAGAAACGGAGATACCGGCGGCTGTGGCGGCACGAGGCTGGCTGGTGGGCGGCCCGGCAGCTCCGGACGACGGCCAGCCACTCCGGCGACCAGGCGGCGGCTCCGGCGAAGGGAAAACAGAAGCTGGAAAGAGGAAAAGGAGGGCGATGCAGCTGGTTTCAGGGTGTGGTAACCGGCTAGGGTGGTCGGTCGACCTCCGGCGGGGTCTGGGCGGACGACGGACGGCGGCCAGGGCGGAGGGACGACGGCGAGGCAGCAGCTCGCTGCTCCGGCGTCAGGCGGTCGGCTGGCCAGATCTGGTTCGGCCAAGACCGAGAGGAAGAAGAAGGATGGGGGGCAGCTTGGACGGCTTGGGGTGGTCGGGCGGAGGACGGCGGTGGCTGAGCAACGGCGGCAACAGCCGTCGCTCCGGCGACCGGCGGAGATCCACACGTAACCGAAAGGAAGAGGAAGGCAGTGTCGCTGGTCAGGCGAGGCAGCCAACTCGGCTGGCTTCTGGCGGCGGTCGCGGTGGCAACTTCGGCGTCGGGGCAAGGCGGCCGACGTTGCAGCGACGGCGGCGCGACCAGATTTGGAGCAGGACAGCAGCACCGTCGGATAGAGGAGGAGAAGAGGAGCGGTGCAGCTGGGCAGGTCCAGCTCGGCTCAAAGCCGGCTGACGGCGACTCACTAGCGACCGGTGGCAAGCTGGCTGGACGGCGGAGCTACGACGGTGAGGGGTGGTGGTCGCCAGCGGTGGCGGCAACAAAAAGGGAAGGCAGCAGCAGCTTCGGCTGAGGGAAGAAGAAAGGGAAGAAGAAGAAGTTGCTGGGCATGGGGGGTTGTCGAACGTGCTGGAGAGAGAGAGAGAGAGAGAGAGAGAGAGAGAGAGAGAGAAAAGCAAGTGGGGTTGTCAGGCAAGTGGGGGAGAAAGAAGAAAGAGATAAGGGGAAGACCGGTCAAACAAGTGGGGAAAAGAGAGAGGATAAGGGCAAGTGGGTGGGGATGCTGTCGACGGGGAGAAAAGAAATGTGAGGGAAAGAGAGAGAAATGAGAGGGAGAGAGAGAACGTGCGGAGGAGATGGGGGAAAAGAAAAGAAGAAAAGAAAAATAAAAAGAAAAGAGAACAAGACAAAAATTCAAACAAGCTTCTAGAAATGGGTAATTTGGTCTTTTTACCCCTGAAGCACAAATTCCCAAATATTTGGCTCCAAAACTCGGCCCATTGAATCCTTTTCCAATAATTTGGGTTTACCGAAATTCGGGATGTTACACATATTATGTAGCTTTATTAAGAGTATGCTTTTAATAGGAAAAAATATCAACTTTGCTGAATGAATGAATCTACATGTCGCTTCCAGGTTATATGAACTCAGGAGTGCTTGGTGTCGGTTTCTGCAATTTTAGGATTTTTTTCTTCTTCCGTGCTTAGCCCTAGAAAGGAGAGAAAAAAGAGGGGGGAGGTGATGCTATGTTAGTATAGTAGATCCAGGGAATGGCAACGGTTCTCCAATCTCAGCCACCGCTCTAAATGAGTACTCAATCTTGTCAATTATTCAATAAAACTCAGGGTTTCGGCCCAATTGCTGCAAGAACTGCATGTAGCTTTTTAAATTTGATGACGGCACGATGCATTCCTTCTTCTGCAAACCTTTTCATGTACAATTCATCCATGGGGCAGAGCTGGAATTTGAGAAGCAGATCACACAATCCTATTCGGTTCTCAAAATTGTATTTGTAACTCCGGTCCCTGTGACAATTTGTCCATCCAGACTAACTACTTTGTTACATGTAATATAAGTTCCAACTGTTCTTGTGAACACAGAATCAGAGCTGTGAAGTGCCTCAATTGAGAGTGGTATAACCCTCTAGGCCGATGCTGTGCCAATGATTTGCAGCAATTTAGTTGGCACACTCACCAACTGAAAATTGTCGACACATGTTTTTAATCACATATGCACTCACAGCATTTTGAGGAAACGATTGACGGTTGCTTATACAACGAGGGATGGGAAGGAGCTATCTCCTGGCTACCTAACGATACAATTTTTGGAAATTATTTTGTTATATTATAAAATATCTATTTGAATTTCCTGCTCATCCCGTTCAATTTTGTGTAATTTTTAATCATCAACTCACGTAAAAATATGAGTATTTCATTGAGAATAGCTCATAAAGAACTTCGGTGGTGCTTGGCTCCAATAAGAATTTCCTTTTGCCATCGGAAAGCAATTTATTTAGATGCAAAACATAAAAATCTGAGAAAATTTAGTGGATCGTATATCGTGTTCCATTTTATGCAACCTCAAATTAATTATCGTTGAGCCTAATGATCTATTAATCACATGATTGTGAAACTCAAATATTATAATCATGCCTGGTCATCCTCTGTTTCTTTGGCATGCGATAGCCACCAACTAAAGATAGGTGATTGAACCGCAAGTGGCCTAGGACTTTTTATGATGCAGGAGCAGCTTTCTGTTTCTTTGGCATGCGATAGCCTCCAACGACACAAGCATGGTCTCGCTCAAAGGGCTCGAGAGTAACTTGCTCAAAAGGCTTGAACTGCTCTGCCTGCAGCTTCTTCACTTCCTGGGAAAATACTGTCTCGGCCAGAACAGTAGAATCAATACAGTTTGCCTACAAAAACAAGCACAACCAAAAGGTATTGATTTCGCGTCTCTTCTCATTGAAGTAACATTTCTAGTGCTTCTTTTTCCCAAGTGGATTGGTCTTCACCATCCCTCAAATATGATGAAATCATTTCTGATGTCACAGCTTATCTCCTATGCTTGCAAAAACCAGCGCCAGCTACTTGTCTCATTTTCTAAGGAATTATAAAGTGATAAAGTAAAAGAAGTGTGACCAGCAGTCCTCTAATCCAACAAGCTACATCTCAAGAAAAATAACAAAGAAAAACCAAGTGCACATCTGTCCACAGAGAGAGAGAGAGAGAGAGAGAGAGAGAGAGAGAGAGAGAGAGAGAGAGAGAGACCGAGACCTTAATTGAGATGACAAAGTGACCTCCAGCCTTGAGAAAATACGATGCATTTAGAGCCAAAATTCTTGCCTGAGATGTAACCACGTATCATTGAACATCACATATTTAACAAGAGATATCTTCTAGTAAAGCACCCTAAACTAGTAGAATGGTTATCAAGATAAGTCATGTCATCGCATGCACTAGATCAGACCTAATAATAAGAGAACGAGCAATCTGACAAGACATTGAATTAATAATGTAGCATATGCTTGAGTAATTGCTAAATTAAGATTCCGTAGGCCAAAGCCGTAAAGGCAAGACGATGTACATAACCGTGTTAAAAGCTAGAGGGCAGGTTAGCATTATTGACAAAGCTTGAAATGGTAACCTAAAGCAGGAATTGGTCAAAAGGACAATCACATGAACAAAGGACCTAACCAGACTTAAAAATTTGGGAAGCCACACATTGTAGTCACCCATAGTCACTAAATAGTCATGTACACTAGTTGAATGACAAACCTGATTTTCTTAAATCCTTAAGCTTCATACAACAGAAACAATTTGAAAGGCTATAAACCCTGCATCAGAAACTCGAGAATGCATCACCCAAACTGTCTTGAAGGGGAATCCGAGTATTTCATCAAATGCATTGTAATAATCAAGCACAGGGAATAGGCATGGAGTTTATTGGCCCGAAGGCATGTGATAAACTTATCTTTAAGGGAAAGAAAAGGAAAGAAAAAAAAGATTCAATTCTGACAATGTAAACCAAATTAGAAAAAAAAAAATTATCGAGTGAGCCAAGAAGATATGCATCAGAAAACTCGAGCTTGCATTACCTATGCTGTCTTGAAGGGGAATCCGAGTTAATTCCTCATGTGCATAAGTTTCCCTCTTGGTGAAAACAAAAATCACGATCCAATTATGGGGCAAAACATTACATTTACCATAACAATGAAGATAACTGTAGTTACAGGTGTATGTGTAGATATACATAAGAAAAGTCAAATAAAAAAACCAAGAAGTTAATCCCCAAATAACAAGTCATCCCGTCCATACAAAACGAAGCCTCACAAATACATGACACAATAAAAAAAAAAAATCCATGGCATGAAAATAAAAGCCCACCAAGATGAAACTAATCACGAAAATATCACAAATAAAAATGAAGGCAGCAAAGAAATGCATTGATTTGCATTATCAGAAATAAAAAGTTGACAATTCATGGAATCTGCTTCCAAAGGATCAAAAGGTAATAAATCTGCATTTACATAAAAGAAGAAAAATCCAAACAGAGAAAGAAGTTGCTACAAGCATATAACAAAACCATGCAGTAAAACAAGCAGAAATGAAGGTAAGTGTTGTCAATTACATGTCCTAATTCACATGCTATGTGATTATCAATATATAGTTCTCAAAGTGTTCTTATCTGTGCTAAACAGGACTACAAGTCTAGTCATCACATACTACCGGCAGCAATGAAGCAGGTGTTAGTCCATGAGGTAGGCTGATAAAGTCCTTTAGCTTGGTGCTTTTTGTTTTATGCGTTGATTCCTCTCAAACTGATGGTCTTGAATTAAGTTGAGTGGTTCGCTTTACCTGCCATAATGCTCAATCAACAAACATGTAGCTGGCAACGTTTTCTTCTTCCCAATTGATTCCAGCCTAAAAGAATAGAAGCATTCAAATATAGGCATCTTCTTTATAACAAGAATTGGCTTTAAAGAGATTGGATTTTTGAGCATTTTGTAAACTGATTTCTTTCCATCTATCTATGTTGGAAGGGGAGAAGGACATGACAATATCCAGTTTGAGGTTGTATTGGCATAAAACTTTAAGACGTGAATTAACTTTTAGTGCATAAAGCACCTACCGTAATGTTTTCATGCCAATTTGTTTGTCTAGCTTTATCATCACCACAATCAACCAGAGAATTGACATGAAATTGAGACACACTCAAAGTTCAAATTCCTATGATTTCTGGTAGATATGTTGTTAGAATAGGACGGCAAGTTTTTCTAATTGTTGACAAGGTGCTTTTGATTACGTACCCAAGAGGCATGAGCTGCTTGTTGTAGTAAGAAGTGTCTCAGAAGCTCAACCACATTGGTCAAGATAATGTTGTCTCAGTGGTAAACTGAAGCTGGAAAACTTGTTAGCTTCAATTAGAGGAACTTTATGAAATTGGCTTAATCATGAGCTGAGTGTAAATTGTACGGAACAACTGTTGCTCAAAGTCAAGGGACCTTAAAGTTTAAAATCTCTATTAGAGCATCTGGTTTTATCTTGGCCCACATCTGTTGGTAGTTTGTTTGTAAAACAAACTAAGAGGTGCCTTGTCCCACATCGAAAAGATGTGAGTGTGCACATGGACGAGATTTGGCACTAACCAATAATCATTTATCTTTATTTATTGAAAAAAAAATTCGGATTTATTTTTATAAAAATTAACCATAATGTTATATTGAAACAGTGCGACTGTTCATGAAGAAGTTATGGTTATTTATCATTTATTATTTATTTATTTCGAATTTTCTATACGTGTCTTTTCAAGACGACTTGGAAATTATACTGGTTCAGTTTGCAACTTTTCCGAAAGGGTTATATTGATTCATTTTGTAACTTCTTTTGAAAAGTTACATTTGTTTATTGTGTAACTTCTTTCGAAAAGGTGCCTATGTTTCTATATATATATGTTAGTTTTGAAAAAACCACAAATATAATTTTCGAGTCCTCTTTTGAAACTGCAGCCATTGTTTGCAATTGTTTCCTAGAGAGACCTTGGAGATATACTAGAATTGCTATCTAGTATTCTCATTTGAGACTTTGTTGTATCCTGGAGGAAATTTGCCAGTGACCATTAGTAACTTTGTGGGGCAAATAAATCTTTAAAGAAAGTAATATCACGCCTCAAAGTCTGTTGTGATTGCTCTATTGATTCGAACACACATTGACTTCATTGTTCCATCCAAGTACGAAAACAATTTCCCCAACAATTTTAAGGATTTATTTGTGCAACAATGGAGTCAAAGCCAAAGGAAGTTTGAGCCTGTGGTGGTTCACGATCGAGCAATCCTTGAGATGTCATTCATGGATCCCATATCTTCATCTTCTTCGTCTTTTCTTCCCCGTCCCAACGTGCCTCTTAGGTTCTCTGTTCTAACTTTCATTTCATGTTCCAATCGATTGAGTAGAAAAGTAGGAACTCTCTATGAATGTTGATTTCTCGTTAGAGGGTCATGTATGTGGAGAAGCTGCAAAGGTTGAACGAATGTCTTCTTATGGCCCGTGAAATCATAAATCCATTGGTTTATGAGAGTGGCAATGGTCATTGCAGTGGCATCGAATTTTGCTGCTCTAGAACTTGGCAGTTTCCGCATGAAAATTCATTGATATTTAGTGTAACTGATTTGACATGATTCTGTGATCGGTAAAGAACATCAAAACTAATAAAATTAAAAATGTTAGTCAACCTGGGGCACTTTAGGATGTCTACGTTGACTCCATGTTATGGTGAAATTGATGCAGTCTTGCATGCCAAATTATTAGGTATTAAATGTGCCATCATCAATGGTCAATAGCTTGCTAGAAATTAACCATGTGAACATTCCGTCTATAAGTTTGCACTGATATTGAGTAGGTTGAATCTTTTACCGTGGATTTTCATTAGAAAGGAATAAAGATATTGCACGACCTGACTCCATTCTTGTTTGCGTCATGGGGTGCTTCATTCCCACTGGGAAAAGGCATAGTTGATTTGGAGTTCTCCAAGCCCTTGGATGAGGGATTAGGCCATTCGTTTTGCATTGGGGCCTTTGGATAGAGAAGTGGTTTTATGTCTGAGCCAATTGAGAGAGGGGGTAATGTTTGTCCCCTGGATGCTACAGACAAATCCAACTTCTTGGCACCTCTTGCACGAGGGCGTTGAAGACATGGTCTTCAGAGTCTCATGAGGAGTGCAATGGACCTATGAAAAGTACTATCACTTGAATATTTTCTAGACATTCAATGGGGTCTCATTGGATGCAAAGGTTTTTCTTGCACCCAATGACCCAATTGGCCTGGCATTCTAAGGATGCAGAGCTTCGATTCAATGCCTCCTGAAATATTCTTGAAATGGGGGTATTCAAAGAGGACTTTGGAACTAGTATAATTGGAATCATTGAAACTAAGAAGTATCTAACTTTCAATTTTAAAATTAAAGATTTTGGAAGTGCATACTTTCTTGGGTATTAAAGTTGAAAACATAGTGGGGGTTATTCTTTGAGCCAAATTGATTATGTGAAAAAGATATTGAATAAATTTCAATATCTTAGGTTTCAAAGAAATGAGTAATTCATTTGATTCATGGTAGAGGGTCTTTAGTGTGAGTGCTATAGAGAATGTATGCGATGCACTATATTGACCCGATATTGCTTATTCTATGTGTAAATTGAGTACATCTATTTGTAATCCAATTATAGAACATTTGAAGGCTATTACCTGAATTTTGGTTATTTTAGTAAATCAAAAATTTGGGTGTGTTCTATATCAATTATAAGACTGTATTATGAGAATACATCGATATTAATTGGATTACAATTGTGAGAGATAAACAATCCAATTTTGGGTGGATTTTCACATTACGTGAATGTGTTGTTTCTTGGATGAGCAAGAAACAAATGTATATAACTCACTTAACTATGGAATTTGAATAATTGCTTTAAAAGCAATTGAGAAATAGGCTGAATGGATTAGGAATTTGTTGTTAAAAATAAAAATAAATATTAGGGCCTAGTCCTATGAGTCCTATTTCTATTCATTGTGATAGTCAGGCTACTTTGGCAAGAGCCTATAATACCACCTATAATGGTAAGTCTAGACAAATTAGCTTAAGGCATAGGAATGCGAGACAATTGATTAAATATGGTACCATAACAATTGTCTACGTGAGGTCAATCAAGAATTTGGCCAATCCTTTTATGAAGGCTTTACCACAAGATGTGATAAAGATGATCTCACAAAGATGATCTCACAAGAAACAGGGCCGAAACCCTTTAATTAAAATACCAGTAATGGTAACTCGACCTTTTTCTAGAACATCACTAGTTACAAGGTTTAATGGGTAAGAACAAGTTACTGAATGTGATTGTTTGATACTGACGTAGCCTAATATGAGAAGTCAGTATTGTCTGTTACGTTTTGCAGGTTGAATTGAATTCTTAATGAAGTATTGTACAATTTTGTAATGTGTTAATAGTAATAGAAACATATAATAAATACTTCACCTATATGAGCTTAGAAGTGGTGCCGCTTCTTACGAAAGTCAAGGGTTGCTTTTTAGAGAGCTCATGAAATAGGATCAAGCATATGGCCATAATAGTGCGGAGTAATATAGAACTTCTCGCTGAAACAAGAGGTTAGTATATGTGCGATATGTCCGATTCTATCGTTTAAAAGTACAAATTTAAAGCCGAGCTATTTGTCACTTTGATAGGATTTTGAGATACTTGCACTAAGTAAAGGTTTAACATGAAAGAGACCTTTATGTATGTATATTAATCTCATGGAAATGTTGGCTGTATTTTTTATTTTTTTTAAAGTTTTATTTATGTTTGTTTTACAAACAAAAGTGGGGGATTGTTGGTAATTTGTTTGTAAAACAAACTGAGAGGTGCCTTGTTCCACATCGAAAAGATGTGAGTGCGCACATAGACGAGATTTGGCACTAACCAATAATCATTTATCTTTATTTATTGAAAAAAAATTCGGATTTATTTTTATAAAAATTAACCATAATGTTATATTGAAACAGTGCGACTGTTCATGAAGAAGTTGTGGTTATTTATTATTTATTATTTATTTATTTCGAATTTTCTATACGTGTCTTTTCAAGACGACTTTTGGAAATTATACTGGTTCAGTTTGCAACTTTTCCGAAGGGTTATATTGATTCATTTTGTAACTTCTTTTGAAAAATTACATTTGTTCATTGTGTAACTTCTTTCGAAAAGGTGCCTATGTTTCTATATATATATATATATGTCAGTTTTGAAAAAACCACAATTATAATTTTCGAGTCCTCTTTCGAAACTGCAGCCATTGTTTCCAATTGTTTCCTAGAGAGACCCTGGAGATATACTAGAATTGCTATCTCGTATTCTCATTTGAGACTTTGTTGTATCCTGGAGGAAATTTGCCAGTGACTATTAGTAACTTTGTGGGGCAAATAAATCTTTAAAGAAAGTAATATCACGCCTCAAAGTCTGTTGTGGTTGTTCTATCGATTCGAACACACATTGACTTCATTGTTCCACCCAAGTACGAAGACAATTTCCCGAACAACACCATCTTACGGCAATAAAGATCTATCCATCCTTTTACTAAAAAGGAAGTTCAATTGATATGTTGATGCCAATTATTTTGACCCACAAATTACGGCCAATATTGTAGAAGCTTATGTTCCTGTCATGTTGCATGACATTGGAAGTGGAGCTAATATATGTAGCTCTACTACATATAACGCGAGTGCCTCCACTAATTCTTCATCCCTTGCTCACAACAGAGCTACTACTGAGGATGTGAAGATAAAGCCTACTAATGGTTCTAGAAAGCAATCTGCTGGCTCCAGCTTCTTTGACAGGTGCTTTATTTCGATCAGAGTAATTCTTTTCAACCTTCTGACTTTAACTAGAGCGGTCATTGTTTAAAAGTTTGGATTGCAGAATACATAGGGAGAGAAAACTCCCCTTTTCTTTCTGTAACCCCCAATATCCTTTTAAAAGTTTCTCTCATAGCTACAGCTATAGTGTTGTCCTGATCGGGAAAAATATCATCTACCTCTTGAATTCGAAAGTATGGAAATGCTTAGTCTCTTTCTTGTAAAACATTTTTCTTCCTGTCTTTATAAAGGGCCATGTGGTTCCAACTACCCTTCCTGTCTATATTACATAAGATAGTAGTTAAATTCACTGATAGTCCTCAAAAATCTGATTTGCCAAACTTAGTGTGTAGTTAACATTTGCCTTAGTTTTAAGTTGGAAGAATTCTTAAAAGCAGCAGCTCCTCTTGTTAATCCAAAGCTAGCATGAAATCCTGCTGTCCTTCTTGAATGATGCTACCGTAATTGGGTGGCCCTCATTTTCCTCTGCGAGCTTACTTCACTCTCCACATAGGTTGTCTGTAGAATTTAAACACGGCATACTCTATTTGTGTATATTTAAAACTTACAGAAATTATGATATACCTCGCTTGATGTTACCAATAGCCTTTCAAAGTATAATTTGGTCTTGAAATGGTTGATATGATATACTAGCTTGTGATCGATGCATACATTTGGTTTTGATTGACATCCCAATGGTTTGGGAAAAGGTTATTAAATGTACCATCACTCACTACGATGCCATAACTTTCCAAGCAATCATTTAAGTGTCATATCTTTTAGAAACAAATCACCTATGTTTTATCTGCGATATTCCTTGCCTGGAATTTCTCTGTGGCATTTATTATATAGTAAATAATCTGACATGGCTTGGCAAAATCAATGCCACATAGGATTTTCTGGCAAGAAGATTGCTTATGTAATTTAACGATATGCTTTTTTCTAAGTTATGATACTCAAATGATCGCTTGAAAAGTAATGGTGGCAAAATAAGTGCCCTACTAAAGTTACGACACTGTTAATGTCCTTATCCCCAATGGTTTCAAATTGGTGTGTATTTGTGGCTCCATGCCAAATGTAGATCTTATCTTTCCATTGACACTGGACATAAAATGCGAGATCTGCTACTTGCTGAAAAAAAATTATCTACATTTAATGTGGCTTAGAGCATGTATTATTTTCGATTTTACTGAATATTATCCTTCTATGGAACAGGTTTAGAAAATCGAAGGCTGATGGTTCTCAGACCTCAGAGAACGCTGCACAAAAGCTGACCACCTTAAAGAGAGACTCATACCCTTTGCTTTTCAAGTTAAATGAGGTAAATATATGTGATGCCATTCTTACTAAATAGAAGCCCACAAAGTAGAAAGCGTGAATGAGATGTTCAAACATCAAATGCCCAATTGAATATTGCCCCATGCAATAGACATAGATTATGGAAAGCAAACTACAAGAGCACACCTCCTCAAAGAGATTTTCGACTCCCTCTGGAACCTGAAAAAATATATGCTATTCATTTCAGATAAGCAGGAATGAAGACCCTGAGAAAGCTTCTGCTGCAATTAATATCCAATAACTAATTGCCATCTTTTGCACATCCTTAAGATTCATTACTGAATAATATAAATACATGAAATGACATGCCCTCGGTGCATCTACATGGTCACCAGTTATGGACACAATTCATTAATCAGTAATTGCAACAGCTGAAATAACATAACAAATTGTTTTTTTCTACTTTTCTTTCTAGGGTTTTTTTTTTCGGGGGGTGTGTGTTGCTTGATTTAAAGTTCGCTATTTATGAGTTAGTGATTTTCTTTTCTGCAGGGTTTCACAAATGCAATAAAAAGGCCAGTTCGAATTCGAGATTTTTTGCTGTGACTTACCCAAGGTGTATTGAAGCTTCACAGAGGTGTAGCTTTCATGGCTCTGTATGACAAGCATCTACACATCGAACCTCTCATGCATCTGCCAATCATAGCTTGAAATTCACATTACGAAGTGTAAAATATACTCAAGTCTTTGCGGAAAGGCCAAGATAGGAACATGCTGTGTAAAATATACAAGTGGATTAGTTCTGCTTGTTCCAGCCGAAGTCTTTTGACATGGCTCGCTTCTGTGCTTTGAATACTGAAAATAGAGATCTATATAGGATTCAAAAGAGTCTGGAAATGCCGTCTCAGCCAATAAGTTTTATGAGCTTTTTAAGTGAGTTCTAGAGAAAACACATAGAGGCAAATCATTGTTACTACTAATGGCTATTTGGGGCCTGTGCGTGTAAAAGCATTTGCAGCTTGTGAATGAGTTTCAAGAACTAGTCATAGGAAATTGCTCTGGTCTTGTTTCTAAGCAAGTCTATATGTGATAACAAAATACCTTCCATCAACTAGGCTCGTATCAAGCAGCGGAAAGAAGTTCGTAGACCTGCAAAACTGGTCGAATCGTCATTTCTAAACACTGATTTGAGTAGAAGAGCAGGGAGATAGCCGCGACAATAAAATAAAGTAGAAAAAGTACATGCTTCTATTTTTACCTCGCACCACTATTGTTCCGCTCGGTTTTGGAAATAAAAATTAGAAGAAGCCCCAGTCATTACACAATACCAAGTTTAACCGCGATTACTGATTTTGTTCAGTCAAGAACCAATATTAGAGCTGAATATAAAGTTTATGATTGCAATTAACAGTAGAAAACCAATTCTGTCACGTCAAGATAGTTCTTCGTGTGCTTTCGATTCCATCTTCTAAATTTAATTTATTTTCCTTTCAAAACAAGCTGCTTCCATAGTTCTCTAAAAATCGATTACTCTTTTAAAACTGGCGCGTGGGACTCTGCTCGTTTCTTTCACCTCCGTCTCTTTACTGTCTAAGCTAGTCTTGCTTATTTTCTAGACTTTATTTCGAATAATTTCTCCAAAAAGGTGGGCTGGCAGGAAGATTGCTCCGCATTGCGTGGGTGATTTCTTAATTTTCAAAGGTTAGGACTCTTTCGAAACTATTGGATTCTCTACGCTTTGGGTGTGAGTTTATTAGGCTTTCATCTTCTCTATTTTCATGCCCATCATCGTTTTCTTTCCTTCGCCATTTCCTTTTCCAGGACATAATCCTTAAAACCACGTGGCCACCATCTCATCCAGTTGTGCACTCTCGTCTCTTATGATCTCATTCAACTTTCCATTTCCCCGCGATAGAACTCAAGCCTGTGAAATGCATCTAAAATTGTATAAGCAATTTTCATAAACCCTAAATAGAAGAATTGGAGGTTATTGTCAAAGCAACTTTTAGAGAAATATATATCTCACAATTTAGCGAGAAAATTATCTAAAATTCCCAAACCTATTGCACTTCAACCAATTTAGTTTTAAATTTTTCAATAATGCCAAATAAGTCCTAAACATTTTCATATTTTTTCACATGAGTCCATAACATGGACACTGATAATGCCATGTAGAATGGTCGGTGCTATTGTGGATTATTTTTTATATATTTTTATTCTTTTCTTCTTCTTTTTTTCTTTTTTTTTTTATTCTGCTACCAAGTTCGGTGAGGGTTGTTGGCTGACCCTTGGCAACCATCGGCGAGGTCCTAGCCTAGTGGATAGTAAGGGTTGGCCGACCCTCGCCTTTGACAGACAAGGGTTGGCTGGCCATCCTTGTTGGGCTTGGAAGGAGAAAAAGAAAAAGAAAGAAATTTTTTTATAAAAATTCAAAAATTATTGAAAGATTATTAAAGATGTCCACTTTAGCGTTGATTATGCGACGTAGGATGACCAATGTCAACATTAACAATTTCTAGTTAAAATTAGCTAAATAAACTCAACTGACAAAATGTGAAAAATGTTTAGAATTCAATTAGTAAAATTAGATTTATAACTAAATGGGCCAAAGTGCATTAAGTTTAAGACTTTTTAGATAATTTTTCCCATTTTAATTGCTAAAGTGTAACATCCTGAAAATCGGCTCATTTTAGCCCGATTTTTAATCCGATTTTGGGAACCGATTTCTCAGTGATATCAGGATTAAATACTTGGACGTCGCCTCATTTATTTTGGGATTTTCCGTTGGACACGGAAGCGTCGGAAAAATGAAGAATTGGACCGGGTTTCGGGCTTGCGGGTGGGCCAGCCCAAGACCGGTGGCCCAATGGGCCTTGCACCCATTTAGCCCAGCCCAAGAGGGGCCCAAGAGGGGCCCAAGTTGGCCCAAGTTGCCCTCCATTTCCAGCCCATGGGCTCTCTGCTTTTGCCTTTTGCTTTTGTGCCCAAGTGGGCATTGTTTTTGCTTGTTTTTGCTTTGTTTTGATTGGTTCTTCAACAAGTGGACTTGCCCACTTGCCTTGGCCTTATCCAAGTCTTCAGTAGCCTCTTCTCTCTCCTCTTTCTCCCCCAAAATTCGTGCACCAGCCCAGCCTCCCTCTCTCCCTTTTTCTCTTCCTTTTCTCTTCCATTTTTGCTGTTTCTTACTGTCCATGCTGTTTTCCACCCCAAAAACAGCCTTGCTGCCATCACCAGAGCCGCCGCAACCGCCCAAAGTGTAGTCCTGGGAGTTAGGAAGCCAACCGCGCATCCCTGGTCACCTTTGGTCGCCGTTAGCCGCCCGTTTCGGCCTTTTCCGCTCAGTTGCACCGGTTCTGCGTGAATAGTAACCAGCACTGTTTTTGGCCCGTTTCGGCCACTGTTTGTCACTCGTTGTTGTCCCCGAGCTTACCCCTCGTAGCCCTCGTTCCCCTCTATGCACCGGTGTCGCCGGATTTCCGATCCAAGTAAGTTAACTTCCTAATCCTTGTTTAGGGGTTAATCTTACTTAGGGGTTAATTAGTTTAATTTTTGTGCTTGGTTAATTATGGGTTAGTTTGTTAATGGTGGCTGAGTTAATTAAGCTGACTAGGTTAGATTAATTGACCATAGTTAGTAATAAAGTAACCTAGGTTAATTAATTAAAGTAACTATGGTTAGTTTTAAAAGTAACCAAGGTTAAAAATTAATCATGGTTAGGTTAGATTAACTAGGGTTGAGTTAAATTGTTAACCATAGTTAAGTTTATTTATTTTTATTTATTTATTTAATTTCGAACGAATTTACTGTTCACGGCACTGTTCATACAGAAGTAAATTTTGGTTTCAAATTGTTGTGTTCTTGGTTGTTATGCTTTCTTGAAGTGCCGATTGTTAATTATATGCGTGAATAATGATGAAATGCATGATCGAAGATCGAGTGGAAGTGAAAGTGTTTGATTTTATTGAGTTATTCCGAGAATTAGGAATGTACGTGATTGTTGATTGGTGGAATTTGGAATTTTGGAATTGTCGAGTGATACCGCATGACATATTTCATGGGTTATTTGAAATGGCATGTCGCATGAGCATGAGTGCATGAGCGATGTTGCATCCACGACCAAGCAAAAGCAAAGACAAGAATGAACTGTTTGCTGATGTGTTGCATGGTCAGATTAAAGTTGATAGCCCGGTTGAGCCGGATGACCGCCAATCCTTCGGGGTTGTGCCGTGACCATTGGATCGTCTGACAGTGGTCAGATGAGGAGGGGTTGAGGCCGGACCCATGCTCCTTATGGAATGCCGTCAGTGGGGGAGAGCCCATGACGTCGCCGTGCCTCACGGGGGAGGACGATGCCTGGTTTACGACCAGTTGACCGCCAACCATAAGGTTGTGCCGTGGCCTAGAGGGTTGTAATAATCGGAGCATGTGTGGGCAGTGTGATATGAGAAAGTTTTGTGCAATGCTCTGATTATTTGCATGCCTCTTACTGTTGTTGTGAAACGATTGACAGTTTCTGCAGGTCGTGTGTGCCAAGGTCAGGTAGGGTCGCCTGTGATTGCACCTGTTTATTAAATTGTCTTCTGTGGTTATCTCTCTGAGGTGGTATTGCATTGATTGCTGTATTAGGTTGTATGTTAAACTCCCGAGGCGAGCGAAGTTCCTAACCGGGGCTTAGGACTTTAACTTGCCGAGTTTATCTCAACCCGTCGTGGTTAACCTTTTCGGGCCCTAGATGATGCAAAGATCCGAGGATCGAAGAGAGCGATCCCTCGAGGCTCGTGAGTAGGCAGCTGTAGCCTATTTCCTTTTGACAAGCCTTCCCCCACTTGTACAGGGTTAGGTTAGCTAGGCCGGTCCCTTTTTGAGTAGGCCTTAGCTTGTCGCCTGTAGTAAGGCGTGTATGTATTTGCTGGTGTGCCGGCTAACCTTCAGATGTATAAAATACTGTTTGTCTTTCCTCTGCTGTTGTTATTGTTATCCCTGTTGTTTGGTTTGGGAGTTGTTCGTTTCCGCATGTGCTTAATTACAAGATAAAATGAATTGGTCGACGATAGTACCTGGGACATCGTACAGATAGGCCTCAAGTGAAATGGGGTTGTCGCGAGCTCGAGAGTCGGGGCGTGACATAAAGTCTACGGTGAGACAAAGAATGTGGACAAAGGTATAGAAGGGAGACAAAACACTCCACGCCAATAACGAAAGTCTGGAGTTTGGATGGCTTTTACTACTGCAAAATCTTGTTAAACCACTTTCACAGGACCCTTGTGGGGAAACCTATAATAATGAAGGAAAAAATACTAATATTCCCTTTTTTACCAATTTTCATTTTCTATTTGTAAAAAATTACATTGCATATCATGACAATATCCCCCATCCTTTCCAGAAAACACCAATCACAAAAATGCTAGCCCCCTAACCCACAAAGCTTGGTGCTCTCCACCAACCACCACCTGCCACAGTTCAAGGCCGCCATGCAACCTTTGGACACAGCCAATGGTTATCGAGCTCCTTCATCACTCCCACTCAGATATCTAATTTTCGCTTTCTGTGCTCTGTCTTTCTTTCACTCTAACTCTCTCCCCCTCTCTTTTTGGCAGCCCCATGGCCACGTCGTGCTTGTTGACTCGTGTGACGTGCAAATTGGCATCCACAATGAAAAATTAGGAGACCATGTGGTGACTTTAGAAAATAAAATAAAAGCATGCTAATTGGTAATAGTGGCAAAAGTAATGATGGTTTTTGATATTTTTTTCAATAAAAAATGTGTAGTAACAGTTGCTAATTGGATGCGGAACTATTAGGAAAATCAAGTCTACTCCCTTTCCATGAAAAAATTATTGATTTCAGTGTAGGCAGATTCTGCATCACACATGAGAGATAGAAAGTATATATCTTGTCTAGCATAGAACTATATTTGGTATGGCAAAATAAAATAGAATGGAATAAAAGAAGGAATGAAATGGAATAGGTGCAACAATTCTTGCGTTTGTATGTTGTGACGGAACGGAGAGGAGAAAATTTGATGATACCTTTTCTAGTGTCTTGAAGATTTTAGAATGGAAAGGATAGTATTAAAATGTCTAAAGTGTCTTAAAACAGTATAATGTGTAAGGAAAAGAAAATCAAGATTACACTTAACATAATCATGTGAAATTATTTTGTTTATATTTTGCTGAGGAATGGAAAGACCATTCTAGGAATAAGCACTCCTAGACTGAGCATTCCAACGTTTCCCAAGAAACAAGAAAAAGTAATGCAACCGCATGTAATAACAATTTCATTGCGAGTCAATTCCTTTTTACTGCGCATCTTCTAAGTTTGTTCTTGACTCCAATACGGAAAGTAGAAATAGTCATACTGGAAAGATAGGGTCTCTGGTCTTTGAAGGTGCCTTTTGAGGCGACACTTTTTGTCACGCCCCGACTCTCGAGCTCATGGCAATCCCATTTCACTTGAGGTCCAGTTGTACGACGTCTCAGGTACTGTTGTCGACCAATTCTTTTTATCTTATAATTAAGCACATGCGGAAATGAACAACTCCCAAACCAAAAAACAAGGATAGCAACAACAGCAGTAGAGGAAAGACAAACAGTATTTTATATATCCGAAGGTTAACTAGCACACCAGCAAATACATACACGCCTTACTGCAGGCGACAAGCTAAGGCTTACTCAAAAAGAGACTGGCCTAACTAACCTAACACTGTACAAGTGCCTACTCACTGGCCTCGGCGGGATCGCTCCCTTCAATCCTCGGGTACTGCATCACCTAGGGCCTGAAAAGGTTAACCACGACAGGTTGAGATAAACTCAGCAAGTTAAAGCCCTAAGCCCCGGTTAGGAACTTCACTCGCCTCAAGAGTTTAATATACAACCTAATTCATCAAGTCACCCAATCAAACAGATAACTGCAGAAGACAGTTTAATAAACAGGTACAATCACAGACAACCTTACCTAGCCTTGGCACACGCGACTTGTAGAAATTGTCAGTTAAACCATCATGACATTAAGAGCATGCAAATAATCAGAGCATTGCACACAGCTTTCTCATGTCTCACACCCACACATGCTCTGATTATTACGACCCCTCCTCCTGGGCCACGGCACAACCTTATGATTGATGGTTCCTAGCCAAGCCAGCTTTGTCCTCTTTACCTCGAGGCATGGCGACGTCAAGGGCTCACTCCCAAGACGGCATTCCCTGTAATCCACTATCCCACGAACACACAGTTCGGAGTATTTGTACTGACCAGGCTTTCGACTAATATTGCCCTTTTATAAAATCCCAAAATGGGGTCAATTTTCAGGATGTTACACTTTTCACTTTCAAAGCTCATGTTCTCATTCTCGATCTATCGCGTTTTCATTAGAGAAAGTAGTTATAATAAATTTTCTTTTCAATTTGTCTTTTATCAATTGAAGACTATTCTCGAAATATCAACAGACGCTTTTTTGCCTAATGCTTTTGTTTACAAATGACGTTGAAAGTAGAAAACATAATTAGTTACTTGTTGCACTAGTGTGTCCACCCTGTCCTGAGTGGATGAGAAAGAAATGTTTTATCAATTCGTATAGAAATAAGGTCCATACAAGCATTTACCCAGAAAGTGGCCGAGAAAAAAGAGCACCAGAAGCCTTCCCATGCTGGGTCAAAGATCATTCATCAATTGTTAACTTGAGAGTCAATAAGTCTTCTTTTGGTAAGAAAACTACAGCTCGTTTGGGCTAGTAAAGTAACTTGCACTACATTTTATACGACAAGATGAAATAAAATGAAACGAGAGAATGAATGAAACCAAATAAATAAATACAATTCTTGTGTCTATTTATTGCGAAGGAATGAAGAGGAGAAAAATTGATGATATCTTTTCTAGTGTCCGGAAGATTTTGGAATGGAAAGAGTAGCATCAAAATGTCTAAAATGTATTAAACTATTATAGTGTGTAACGAAAGATAATTGAAATATGTGTATAAAATTATTTTGTTTATATCTTGCCGAGGAATGGAATGGCCATTCTAGGAGTAGGCACCCCTAGACTGAGCATTCCACCCGATTTATGAGAAACAAGCAAAAGAAATGGAATTGCACGTAGAATGACAATTCCTTTCCAAGTCAGTTCCGTTTTACCACGTGTTCTCTTAAGTTTTTTCTTGACCAAATGTAGAAAGTAGAAACGGTCGATTTGGAGAGATAGGGTTTGTAGTCTTTGCGGGTGCTTTTTGAGGCCGAACTTTTCGCTCCCCGTGTTCTCATTCTCAATCTATCGTGTTTCTATAATTAGAGCAAATTTTCTTTTCAATTACTCTTTTATCATTTGAAGACAATTCTCAAGATATTAATAGATGTTTTTTTTTGTCTAATGCTTTTGTTTTCAAATGAAATTGACAATAGACAGCATAATTAGTCACCTATTGCGAAGGTGTGCTTGCCCCGTTCTGAGTGAATGAAATAAAAAAGTTCTATCCATGATTGTAATTGGCTCGACTTACACGTGAATCAGGTCCATGTAAGCATTCGTTCAGAAAGTGGTCGACAGAAAGGGGCACTAGAAGCCTGCACATGCTAAGTCAAGATCATTCGTTGACTTGACGGTCGATGAATCTTCTTTTGGTTGAAAGTGACTCGCTTTATAATTGAGGAAAGTAAAAGGTAATGCTCTTGCCGTACGTGGGTGGAAATGAGACTTGGTTAAAAGTCCATTTTTAATCCCTGAAGCAAATTTCTAACCAAGTACTTAAATTTTTAACTTGTCTAATCAAATTATTGAATTTATATGAGTTGTCTAATCAAGTTTCTACTGCACCAAATCTGATTAGTTGGAGCTAAAATATTTGTTAGAAGAGACTAGAGTTTTGACATAGAATATCAAATCCTCTAAATTTTCATTGTACTTTAATATTCTTTTATGAATACTTACCTGTATATTCCACGTTTAGTCCATATGACAGCAATAAAATTCAGTTTTTGTGAATAGTATCATACAAATTGATTTTAAAGGATGACTTCACAATTGATTAATGGCTTTAATCATGCCCTAATTTTTCTTCATTTCTTGTATGACTTTGTTTTGATTTATCGAGAACCTAGAGGACTTGCTTAATGATATATGGTAATTGAATTCAATTTCTGTGTTTTTATTTATTTATCACATAACCCATTAACAAACAACGGGGTCAAAACACTCAAAAAAAGTGTTGACTAACCTCAAGACTGTCTTCTGTTATGAGCTATACTAAGGAGAGGGAGAACTCTGCTTTGTGATAAAAATCCCTCCTTCGAAAGGTAGCGGTCTCTGCACGGCGACAGCCACCACCATCGGGAGGGAAAATATTCATACTTGGTGCGGGGGAGATGTACACACTTTGGATTCATCTATATGGCCCTATTCTTGATTTCTTCGGGACATAAATGTCAGTTAAAGATTATTGGATCATCTTCTCTGTAATTCATCGCCCAAATTGGTCTATAAAGATAATTTTTGTCCCCAAACATACTGGTATTATTAGGACCAACATATTATGCCATTTGTATCTTAATATGCAAATTGATATCCTACCTTGAAAAAAATACATGACCATGTTTATAGGTTCCTATGCTTTAATCAATTGAGTACACTAAGAGTGAGTTTGTTTTGTGAAAAACTCAATAATAAAGGAAAATGCTTTCTAAAAAGGCATATTTTAGGAATACAGTTAGTTTTCTTTTGTTTAGTGATATATGATCGAAAATATTTTTTAATGTTTGGATCTCATTGGAAATGATCTCATGACTTTATCTCAGACAAAATAAATTGAGTTTTTAAATTATTTTTATTTTTATTTTAAATTTGATTTTAAATTATTATTTTTCTTTTTTTATTAAAAATTCGAAATTTTAACTATTTTTAATTTTAGTTTTCCTCTTTTCTTTTCCCCCTTCCTCTGCTGCGACTGGCCGGTGATGGCCACAAGTGAGCTCGAGCTCGTTGGGATTGGGCAAACCCCAAGCTTGCCAACCTTGGGCGAGCTTGAGCTCACCATGATCGGTTGAGCTCGAGCTCATCAGGATTGGCCAAGTTGCAAGCTCACTTGGATTTGGCGAGCCTTGATCTCGACAGCCTAAGCTAGCTTGGGCTCACGTAGATTGGCCAAGCCTCGAGCTCATTAGCCCGCGTCACGGTTGGTCGCTTGGTTACCGGGTCATCGCTAACGCACGCGGCCGGCGAAGGAAGAAGGAGAAAGGAAAAGAAGAAAAAATAAAAAGGAAAGAAAAAGAAAAAAAGAAAAGAAAAGATAATAATTAAAATTTGATTAAAATAAATTAAAAATATGATTTTTAAAAAAAAATTATATTTATAAGAATAAATGTTTCATTCATAAGGACTTTAAGACTAAGAAAACCTATTGGAAAACATTTTCTGATTCTTTTAAACAGGAAATCATTTCTTGAATTTAAGTTTTGATAGGAAAACATTTTTTATTAATTCATTTTTTTATGTGAACCAAACGTTGAAAATGAGGAAGATGTTTTCTCAAAAAATGTTGTCTCCAAAACAAATGGATCCTAAAGCTTTATCCTAACTCCACTATTGTCCAAATAAATCGGGTCAGGTAAGATCTTTACATAAGTGGGTATTACATGATTTTTTTAAAGTTTTTTTTGTCAGTTCTATTATACTCCTATTATAACTCTCACCCTCAAACTTTTGTCCTACATTCTTGTCGGGTGTGGGAGTTTGTGATGTCTCAAAATTTTTACCCATTTTGAGATTAATAAAAAGGGCTATTTCTCGATACTTTGTTAGTCATGACTACCTTGAATTGATCACTCAAGGGTAACTAACCTATTCGGAAGGGTAATTAGGGATCGATACGCGTAAGGCTAGGGAAAATTGATCTGGGATATACCCCTCGACCATAAAGATCGAAAAGGGACAATACCATGTCCTTACAAATCAATTAGCGAACGGAAATAAATTGATTATAAAGAAGTATGAGGTCGGATTGAGGGTGATTTTGCACGACCTCGATACTCATGATAATCGACGATAAACCGATTTCCTTTTTGACTTTGTACTTGAGATGAGAAATTGATTCCTCGAGATTACATGACAACTGAGGGTTGCCTAGAGATTTAAGGAACCGAACGTGGATTGAAAACATTCAACCACGAGTCAATTCTAAGTGAGAATTCTAAAAGCTGTTCGATAGTTTAGGTCGTGCTAGAGTTGTAATCGATAGATTTTAACCCTGATTTTTAATCCAATTTTGGGTATCGAATTTACAAGGACTTCACAAAAAATTCTATGGACGTCACCTCATTAATCCTCGAGTTTTTTCCTATAAGGCCGGAAAAGTTGGAAAAAGGGATAACTGGCTGAGGAAATTAGGCCACGGGAAGTGGGCCCAACCGAAAGCCCATTGGACTTTTCCTAATTCTTGATTAGGGTACTAAACTCAATTTGTGGTTGATTAGTTTATGACTAATCTTGCTTTGTGCTATTAATGATTGGCGATTAGCATTAAATTGTTTTCCTAATCTTGCTTAGCGTTAAACTATGTTATTAACCTTGGTTAGGAAGATGGTTATAGTAATTATGGTTAGATTAAAGTAACTACAGTTAGTCTAAAGTAACTGTGGTTGAATAAAGTAATATTGGTTAGGTTAATTAACCGTAGTTGAATAAAGTAACCTTAGTTGAATTAATTAACTGTAGTTGGATAAAGTTTGCTAAATAAAGTAACCACGGTTAATAATTGGTTAGGTTAATTAACTATAGTTAGTTAGATAACCATGGTTTGCATGTGGTTAGGTTTAGTTAACCATGGTTTGCATGTGGTTAGATTTAGTTAAACATGGTTAGTAATTAATAATAATAATTTATTATTTTTGGAATTAATAATTATTAATAATTATTTTCGGAATTAATTAATTATTATTTTAGAATAATAATTAATTATTTATTTTCGGATCATTAATTAATTAATATTTTTGGTTAATAATTAATAATTTATTTTTGGATGATAATTATTGAGTAATTAATTATTTTCGGATATTAATTTATTATAATTGAGTGACGTCTGTTGAACTATTCTGAGGCGTTTCGAGTAAGTAATTCTTCGAGAATGAGTGTTATATGTGTGTTTCCACTTGGACTGTGTTGAATATTTGAACTTTCCTTGATGATTGAGACTTGATTATTATTACAAGTGATTTCCTACAATTGAATGAATTGTGTTTATTGTATAAAACATGGTATATGAATACCTGTTCATGTGTGAACTAGGGCAAGGAAAATCTGAAAAATGTATGTTTGGAAAGTTGATTTATTAAGCATCTTTGTGTGACAATGTATGCTCGAAGTATGCGATGAATTGTTGCGTATGGAGTACAAACATGAATCACATATGCATTGGCTATAAGAGAAAGAAAATGAAATGATCCTAGTGATTGATGTGTTTGCGTGATTACATAAGAGCTCATCACCTAGTGGGGGAACTGTGGTTGACGAAGTATGTTTTATTAGAATTCCCAGTTGGAGGGTCAGAAGCCGTGTCGTGGTAGAGGTTGGACTGATGCTCCTTTTTGGAATGCTATTCAGTGGAAGAGGTCCAGAACGACACCATGCCCAATGGACTGGGACAATGCTATTCAGTGGAAGAGTTTGTCCCCCCTATGGTGTTAATAATTGGGTCACGAATGAATGCATACTGCATGGGAAAGTGTGAAGTGTATCCTAAATATGTTATGTGCCATTGCATTGAGTTGAACATATGATCAATTGTATCGCAAAAAGGTAAGGATGCCAGTGAGTGCATACATATTGATTGCATGTGAGTTGTGTAACATCCTGAAATTTGAGCCCTTTGAGGGAGGAATGAATGTTAATTTCGCCAATGCATTGTTGGTTGATCTTAATCGGAACTGATCACTCCTAAGATACTGACCTTGAGGGGAAAGGCTAGTGAAGACAGAACTTGTGCGACTAAAGAACTTGACTTGGGAAAAAAACTCGACCGTGAGACTTACGTAAGGACGATCCTGTAATCATGCAGGCCGATTCTAGGGACGAATAGAAGTCAATTCACGGACAGAAATAATGGGACAACGGGTGATTCCATCTACTGTTATCGAACTCGTAAACGGCCCTATGTCGATCCTTGATAATCGTGTACTTTGAAATAAAAATCGATCCTTCGCAATTTCATGTAGTCAAGGACGTTCATGTGTCGAGAAGTCTTGAACGTGAATTGGTACGAGTCAGTTACGCGTGAATCCTTGAAGCCGCTTGTTAGTCTGAGTAGTACCAAAATGGCATTCGGCCGAAATTGACATGGCATGTGAATCCAATATTGGACTTCGAATTTTCGGGAACGTTCGAGAAGGACTTTTGGACGATGCTTGTTAGACAATCGATAGTGTCAAATGAGCCGAGTAATTGGAAAATGGATTTACGAATCGAGGAAACGAGCCTACGAGAACGTGGGCTAGGCAAGGTCAGTGTGGGCCTGATGCCCAAGGTGGGACAGCCACCATGGAAGGCCCGAGGCAAGCAAGTGAGCCCGTTGGACTAAACCGACCAATTTACCCTCCCGAGCTCGTTGTCTAAACTTGAGCCGTTCCAAGCCTAACAAATTCCCGGGCCCATTCCTATTCATTTTTCGGCCCATTTGCTAGGCCCGCCCTTCATTTTCAGTCCAAGGGCACATTGGGAAATGTGCAAGGTGGAAATGACCAAAATGCCCTTGAATATTTTGAAGAAAAGTCAAAAGGAAGAGAGAGAAGATGATGTCATCTTTCTTGGGAATTGGGGAAGGCATTAAATGGCCTTAATGAGGCCTATCTCCAGCCCTCACTTCACTCTCTCTCTTCCCTTCATCTTCTCCAAAATCGTAGCCCCTCTCTCCCTTTGCTTCCCTTGCCTTCCTGCAATTTCAGTTTGACCTTCCTCTGAAAAACTGAGCTGTTCATGCCATTCCCATGTGAATCACGGTTCGTACCACCTGCCATTGCGTTCAGAAGAGAATTTCCGCTTAGACCATGTCAGCTGATCGTCGGAAGGAGTTGCTGGTCGCCTCGTACGGACGTCAGAAGCCGGCTGTTGTCGGACCGTCACTTTCCGCCTGTCCCTGCTTTGTTCCACCTTTCCCCCTGTTTTTCTCCCATTCCGGCCAAACCACCACCCATACCAGCTACCAGTAGTTCCCCCTCGACCCCCAGGTGTTGCCGGTTGCTGGCCCGCCGCTCGCCGGAGCTCTAGGCAGCCTGTTTTAGCTTCTATCAGCCCGTTCCTCCTGTGCAGTCAATTTTTCAGAAGTCGCAGAGGGATTTCGAGTTTGTTGCTACTGTTCCCAGCCCCGGGACTGCCTTGGATCGTCGCGATAGAGGTCCTCGGGTGTCGGGTTCGTTGCCGCCACCGCGTTCGTGTCGCCAGCCCGCTTAACGAGTGAGTTTAGCCTCTAATTCCTATTTAGTGCCTAAACTTGCTTAGGGTTGGGTTAATTAGTGGTAAGGTTGGTTTATGATGTTTAATTAAGTTGTATTAGCCCTAAGATAGGTGGTTAGACAGATGATTAAGATTAGATTAGCTTAATTTTGCTTATTAAGCTTAATTTTACTTGATTTGGGATTAATTGTGTTTATGCGATTAATTAAGCATGATTTGCTTAAATGTATTGATTAATTGTTTTAATTAAATGTTTTGTTTAATTTCTAGATTAAATGTTTTAATTAATTGAATTTCGGAAAAATCACTGTTCACGATTACTGTTCATGGCACTGTTCATGTAGAAGTTAATTTTTGTCTTAATTTGATGTGCTCTTAATTTTTGTGATTAATTGAAGTGCCGATTGTTAATTATAGTCGTGATTGATGATGAAATGCTTGATCGAATGTCAGTTGAATTGAATTTTGGAATTGGCGAGTGATAATGCATGGCATATTACGTAGGTTATTTGAAATGGCATGTCGCATGAGCATGAGCGCATGAGCGATGTTGCATTCACGACCAAGCAAAAGCAAAGACAAGAATGAACTATTTGATGATGTGTTGCATGGTCAGATTAAAGTTGATAGCCCGGTTGAGCCGGATGACCGCCAATCCCTATTGGGGTTGTGTCGTGACCATTGGGTCGCCTGACAGTGGTCAGATGCGGGGCTGCGGCAGTGAGCGGGCCCCATGCTCCCTAGAGAATGCCGTCGATGGGAGAGAGCCCGTGATGTTGCCGTGCCTTATGGGGGAGGACGATGCCTGGTCTACGACCGGTTGACCGCCAACCATAAGGTTGTGCCGTGGCCTTGATGGTCGTAATAATTGGAGCATATGTGTGGATGTGAGGCCTGAGAAATTTATGTGAGATGCTCTGATTATTCGCATGCTCTTAATGTCATGATGATTTATGGTACGCACGCATGAGTTGACAATCGTGCAGGGTGTGGCAATGGCCAGGTGAGATCGCTTGTGACGCGATTCGCATGTGAGTGATGAACTGTATCATTTAACGGCCATGTGCCTTGATTGCGTGTATTGTGCTGAGATTTAATATGCAGGGTATGGCATATCGGGTAAGGTTTCATGTGAACCGAATATTGATTGTGGGTTGCCTACTCTGTTGTTGGTTGTTGTTTGGTTTTGGTTGTTTGTTGTTGGGTTGAGTGAGGGGTGGCTTTAGAGAGATACCCCGGGTTGAGTTGGTGTACTAACCAGGGCTTAGGGAATGAACTCGCTAAGATTTTATCTCAACCCGTCGTGGTTAACCATTTTCAGGTCCTTAGAATGGCGTACCCGCAGTGGAGGATCTTGCCCCCGCTCCTCCAGTGATTGACCCGACAGAGCTTAAGTCCGATGGATCCGAGTGACCGTGGTGCTGAACCTGAGGGTTCTTTGTGTATTGTTGGATTAGCCTAATTTCTTTTTGGTTTGGTTTAGAGGATGGATCGGCCCTTTTTGTCGAGCTTGTAATTTGAAAAACGATCCTCCGTTGGTTAATCCAGTAAATTGAATAAATGAGTAGTTGCTGTTGTTCTTGCTATTCATCCCTCTATCCCTGTTTGATTGTTTGTTTGTTTGGGGATGGTTCATCTTCCGCTTGCGCATAATCAAAGATAAAATGAATGGTCGTGGACGGGTATTGGGACGTCGCTTTCAATCAACTAAGGTAATGGGGTTGCCGCAAGCTCGAGAGTCGGGGCGTGACAACCCCATCGGTTTTGGTATTAGAGCAAGGTCGAGACTTGGAGTGATAATGTGTGTGGGATTTTTGGGATAGTGAGTAGGGATGGCTTTTATATTATGTGCTTGTGATTGCTTTTGTGGTTTTGTGTGGTGGCGGGTTGCTCATAGTCCAGAGTGGTGAGCAATCCTAAGTAGTTAGCCCCTAGGCGTAGGGCAGTGTTTTGTCAGACCAATGCTAGAGGTAGCGCATAGGTAGATCCTAGGTTAGACGGGATCCTGTTGGCGCTAGAGACCTTGTTAGGACAGCAAGCTATGTGCTTCTGTTGTGGTCCTTGTGGTTCTCCTAGTGAGAGGAGAGGTTGAGAGAGACCGATGCCTAGGTTGGTAGAGCAGTTCCTGAGACTAAAGCCTCCGAGGTTCAGTGACGTGGGCGACCCTGAAGCTGCGACCCATTGGATAAGGGATTTCGAGAGGACTGTTACAGTGTTGAGGTGTTTAGAGGAAGATCTGGTACTTCTGGCAACTTATCAGCTTCATGGTAATGTCAGTACTTGGTGGGAAGCCACTCAAGGAAGAGTGTTTCCTGAAGGCATGGTTCAGACATGAGGTGCCTTTCGCGAAACCTTCAAGGGGAAGTACTTCTCAGACAGTGAGAGAGAGTCAAGGATGGCAGAGTTCCAATAGTTTCATCAAAATTAGGTGTCAGTGGATCATTTTCGTCAGAATCAGGTGTTAGTGGATCAGTATAAGGCGAAGTTCGCTGAGTTGGCCCAGTATATGCCGAGATTAGTGGAGGACCCTTTGGATAGGGCGAAACATTTCAAGGATGGCTTGAAACCGGAATTGAAAGCCAGCTAGTGCTCTTAAACTTAAAAAGTTTTGATGAGACGTACGAGAAGGCCCAGATGATAGGAAAGATTATGATTGAGAGGGCGATCGCATTTGGCTCGTGGTTCGTGCCTAATAGAGACAATTATCGATTTGGAAAGGGATCGATGATGGGGAGAATGAATCTCATCCCACCTAACAAAAAGTGGATTGTCATGGAAAGACAACTCAGTTTAACCCAGTAGCAGGTGACAATTTTGAGTTCGTGGGAAATCGAGGAGGACTCTCGACCCCTTTGAAATTCGTCATTGGAAGGAACTCGTTCGTTGGACGAAGGTTACTAAGGTTATTGGACAACTGAGATTAATTGGTTAGTTGAAGAATCAAGGATGAATTGTTGTACTTATGCATTGCTTATTGGCAGCTCAACCAAGGGATGGTCATTAGCAAGTATCCATTACCAAGGATGGATAACTTCTTTGACCCATTTCAAGGATTTTCGATATGTTCCAAGATAGACCCAAGGACGGGCTATCAGTAGTTGAGGATTAAAAAGGCGGATAAGCTAAAGACGACATATCGTGTGTGATTTGGTCACTACGAGATTACCGTACCGCTGTTTGGATTAACTAGTACACTCGTTGCTTTTATGGATTTGATGGATTGAGTGATTAAGGCGTATTTAGAGCAAATGGTAATTGTGTTCATGAGCGATATATTGGAATATTCAAGGAAATTAGAGGAACGCGAACAACACTTGAGGGTGGTGCTATAGACCGTTCGAGAGCATAAATAGTATGCCAAGTTTAATACATGCGAGTTTGGGTTTACTTGTGTTGTTTTGTTGGTCATATGATTTTGGACGAAGGAATTTCTGTGGATCCGCCAAGATCAAGGCAGTCATGAATATGTCAGGGCTTATGACAGTAACAGAGGTTTAAAGTTTTCTAAGTTGGATAGGTTAATACAGACAATTTGTAGAAAGGTTCTCTACGATAGCTATGCTGCTGATACAAAGGTTAATGAAGGACATAAGAATTTGAATAGACGAATAAGTGAAATTTTTAAGAGCTTAAGTATAAGCTAATTACCGCACCAGTTTTGAGGATTTAGTCTAGTATTGGAGAATACGAAATTTATAGTGAGGTGTCGTATAAGGGATTTGACTGCGTGGTAAGGCAACATGGAAGATTGGTTGCTTACACATCACGACAATTGAGGTCATTGGATTTAATGGAAGTCAGATAAATTTTATCTTGATGATTTTGAGGAGTTGTAGGTATGGGATAATAAGAGATGATCTATTAAATGGCAATAATCTTTGATAAGAATTATGGTGGATGATTTATTGCTCGGAAGTCATAGATTCGATTAAGATATGAATTTACCAAGGTAGATTATTTCAGGAGATATATAAGATAGGGATTTGAGGAATGGATTTTTGTCTTTGGTGGATTAAGAATTAATTATCCCTTGATGCTAGATGGATGAGTGAGTAAATAGCATTATCGATGATTTCTTCTTGAGGTATCAGAAAGGATGTGAAGAGGTACTCGAAAGCCTTTAGTGCGATAAATGACATTTGGTTTGCACTAATTTTCAAGTGGTTGAGGTGAATTATTGGTTTGGTTATTAAATGGACGTGAAAGGAATGTTGAAAGAAAAGTCTGTGGTTTGTGGAATTCGGATAGTGATTTGATGGAAATTCAGTGGATCAAATTTCAAGCATCGATAAGTGACCTCGTGGAAACGAGCTCATGAGTTGATGAGCTAGAGAAAGTTTTGCACTTTGAGGTGCTCAGACGAGGTTAAAACCGTGAGGCTTGGTATGGGACAGGCTACAGTGGATAATACCTCTATGAGATGGTGCATATCAAAAAGGGACTTTTGCTAGTAGTGGTGCAGTTTGAAGATGTCCGTAACGACTGATTCGACGAGGGCAGGAAGTGGTCGCTAGGGTCAGAGTGCCTGAGTAAGGAGCGATTCTTGGCAGGCTTCTAGGATGTCGAAAGGGGCAGAAATGAACTGAACTATGCACTGTGCAAAAAGAGAGTGCTTGTGGGATAAGATTTTATCGGAGTGGTATAGCAGAAATATAGTCAGAAATACGAGGTCAGGGAACTGGGAATCACTGGTTTAAAAATTGGTTTAGCAGTTATTGAATGCAGTGTAGATTATCAGAGATAGACTAAAGACCGCTCAGAGTCGTCAGAAGAGTTATGCAGATAAGCGTCGTAAACCGTGGGCGATCATGTGTTTTTGAAAGTATTGTGGACGAGGGGTACTTCCAGATTTGGCAAGAAAGGAAAGTTAAGTCTGAGATATGTTGGACCCTTTTGAAATTTTGGAAAGGATTAGGGTTTTAGCGTATCGTCTTGCGTTGCCATCGAAGCTTGCTCAAGTACATGATGTTTTCCATATGTCCATGTTGAGAAAGTATGAATCGGATCCGAATCATGTGTTGAATTTTGAGGAACTGAACATAGACGATAGGGTGTCGTACGTGGAGAGGCCGATACAAATAGAGGACTGTAAAGAGCAAGTGCTTTGAATCAAGACTATCGCCTTAGTTAAGGTGATCTGGCAGTATCACGGAATAGAGGGAGCTACATGGGAAAGTGAGGAAGTGATGAAGCATCAGCACCCCCATCTTTTGAGGACTTGTTAGTGGTTACAAATTTTGAGGACGAAATTTTTATAAGAGGGGAAGAATTGTAACATCCTGAAATTTGAGCCCTTTGAGGGAGGAATGAACGTTAGTTTCGCCAATGCATTGTTGGTTGATCTTACACAGAACTGATCACTCTTGAGATACTGACCTTGAGGGGAAAGGCTAGTGAGGACAGAACTCGTGTGACTAAAGAATTTGACCTGGGAAAACGACTAAAGAACTTGACCTGGGACAGAACCGCTTGTCAATCTAAGTAGTAGCAAAATGGCATTCGGCCGAAATTGACATGGCATGTGAATCCAATATTGGACTTTGAATTTTCGGGAACGTTCGAGAAGGACTTTTGGACGATGCTTCTTAGATAGTCGATAATGTCAAATGACCCGAGTAATTGGAAAAAGGGATTTATGGATTGAGAAAACGAGCCTATGAGAACGTGGGCCAGGCAAGGTCAGTGTGGGCCTCACACCCAAGGTAGGATAGCCGCCATGGAAGGCCCGAGGCAAGCATGTGAGTCCGTTGGACTAAACCGACCAATTTACCCTCCCGAGCCCATTGTCTAAACTTGAGCCGTTCCAAGCCCAACAAATTCCCGAGCCCGTTCCTATTCAGCCCAAGGGCACATTGAGACATGTGCAAGGTGGAAATAACCAAAATGCCCTTGGATATTTTGAAGAAAAGTCAAAAGGAAGAGAGAGAAGATGATGTCATCTTTCTTGGGAATTGGGAAGGCATTAAATAGCCTTAATGAGGCCTATCTCCAGCCCTCACTTCACTTTCTCTCTCTCCCCTTCATTTTCTCCAAAATCATAGCCCCTCTCTCCCCTTGCTTCCCTTGCCTTCCTGCAATTTCAGTTTGACCTTCCTCCGAAAAACCGAGTTGTTCATACTCTTCCCGTGTGAATCACGGCCCATGCCACCCGCCATCGCATTCAAAAGAGAATTTTCATTTAGACCATGTCGGCAGATTGCTGGAAAGAGCCGCCGGCCGCCCTGTACGGACGCCGGAAGCTGGCTGTTGCCGGATCGTCACTATTCCGCCTGTCCCTGCTTTTTTCCGCCTTTTCCCCTGTTTTTCTCCTATTCCGGCCAAACCACCACCCATACTAGCTACTAGTAGTTCCCCCTCGACCCCCTGTGTGTTGCGGCCGCCGGCTCGCCGCTGCACGGAGCTCTGGGCAGCCCGTTTTAGCTCCGATCAACCTGTTCCTCCTGTGCAGTTAGTTTTTCAGAAGTTGCAGAGGGATTTCGAGTTTGTTGCTACTGTTCTCAGCCCCGGGACCGCCTTGGATCATCGCGGTAGAGGTCCCCAGGTGTCGGGTTCGTCGCCACTGTCGCGTTCGTGTCCCCGGCCTGCTTAACGTGTGAGTTTAGCCCATAATCCCTATTTAGTGCCTAAACTTGCTTAGGGTTAGGTTAATTAGTGGTAAGGTTGGTTTAGGATGTTTAATTAAGTTGTATTAGCCCTAAGATAAGTGGTTAGATAGATGATTAAGATTAGATTAACTTAATTTTGCTTATTAAGCTTAATTTTACTTGATTTGGGATTAATTGTGTTTATGCGATTAATTAAGCATGATTTGCTTAAATGTATTGATTAATTGTTTTAATTAATGTTTTGTTTAATTTCTAGATTAAATGTTTTAATTAATTGAATTTCGGAAAAATCACTGTTCATGATTACTGTTCATGGCAATGTTCATGCATAAGCTAATTTTTGTGTTAATTTGATGTGCTTTTGATTTTTGTGATTAATTGAAGTGCCGATTGTTAATTATAGTCGTGATTGATGATGAAATGCTTGGTCGAATGCCGGTTGAATTGAATTTTGGAATTGGCGAGTGATACCGCATGACATAATGCGTAGATTATTTGAAATGGCATGTCGCATGAGCATGAGCGCATGAGCGATGTTGCATTCACGACCAAGCAAAAATAAAGACAAGAATGAACTATTTGCTGATGTGTTGCATGGTCAGATTAAAGTTGATAACTCGGTTGAGCCAGATGACCGCCAATCCCCATTGGGGTTGTGCCGTGACCATTGGGTCGCCTAACAGTGGTCAGATATAGGGCTGTAGCAGTGAGCAGGCCCCATGCTCCATAAAGAATGCCGTCGATGAGAGAGAGCCTATGATGTTGCCGTGCCTCATGGTGGAGGACGATGCCTGGTCTATGACCGGTTGATTGCCAACCATAAGGTTGTGCTGTAGCCTTGATGGTCGTACTAATCGGAGCATATGTGTGGATGTGAGGCATGAGAAAGTTGTGTGAGATGCTCTGATTATTCGCATGCTCTTAATGTCATGATGATTTATGGTACGCACGCATGAGTTGACAGTCGTGTAGGGTGTGGCAATGGCTAGGGGAGATCGCTTGTAACGCGATTCGCATGTAAGTGATGAATTGTATCATTTAACGGCCATGTGCCTTGATTGCGTGTATTGTGCTGAGATTTAACGTGTAGGGTATGGCATACTGGGTAAGGTTGCATGCGAACCGAATATTTATTGTGGGTTGCCCTGTCTGTTGTTGGCTGTTGTTTGGTTTTGGTTATTTGTTGTTGGGTTGAGTGAGGGGTGGCTCTGGAGAGATACCCCGGGTTGAGTTGGAGTACTAACTGGGGCTTAGGGGAAGAACTCGCTGAGTTTTTATCTCAACCTGTCGTGGTTAACCATTTTCAGGTCCTTAGAATGGCATACCCGCAGTGGAGGATCTTGCCCTCGCTCATCTAGTGATTGACCCGACGGAGCTTGAGTCTGATGGGTTCGAGTGACCATGGTGCTGAACATGAGGGTTCTTTATGTATTGTTGGATTAGCCTAATTTCTTTTTGGTTTGGCTTAGAGGATGGATCGGCCCTTTTTGTCGGGCTTGTAATTTGAAAAACGATCCTCCGTTGGTTAATCCAGTAAATTGAATAAATGAGTAGTTGCTGTTGTTCTTGCTATTCATCCCTCTATCCCTGTTTGATTGTTTGTTTGTTTGGGGATGGTTCGTCTTCCGCTTACGCATAATCAAAGATAAAATGAATGGTCGTGGATGGGTCCTAGGACGTCGCTTTCAATTGACCAAGGTAATGGGGTTGCTGCGAGCTCAAGAGTCGGGGCGTGACAAGTTGTGGCCTATTCGTGCTATTATTAATGGCTTAACCGGTAGACTGCTGTTGTTATCTATTGACGATAGAAAGATTGCACGTTTAGGGCATACTCGAGGTGAGTATGTCTCCTAATCGAGGCTTAGGTTATTAACTTACTGAGATTTTATCTCACTAATTATTGTATAACCACTTTTAAAGTCGCGATTGGTTGATTTTAATCATGAGTTTCAATTCAGTATCAGGTATCGAACTTTTAAGGATGTCAAGACTAAAATATTGGAAGTTGTTTCATTGATTCTTGAATTTATCGGTAAGTTCGAAATTATTGGAAAAGGATTCAACGGGCCAAGTTTTGGAGCCAAATATTTGGGAATTTGTGCTTCAAGGGCAAAAAGGACCAAATTCCCCTTTCTAAGTGCTTGTTTAGCATTTTGTCTTGTTCTCTTTTCTTTTGTCTTTTTCTTTCCCCCTTATCTTCCTCTGCACGTTTCTCTCCCCTCCCCCTTTTCTCTCTCTTTTTCCCCATGTTTACCCCCGTCGGTAAACCCCCCACTTGCCCATCTTTTCTCACTTTTTCCCCATTTGACTAGTCTTCTCTTCCTTTCCTCTCTCCTCTCACCCGACACCCCCATGTGCTCTTTTCTCTCTCTCTCATCCTTTCTTCCGCAGCACGTTCGACACCCCTTCCCCTGCAGCTTCTTCTTCTTCTTCTTTCTTGCTGGTCGATGTCCCTGGTGGCTGCTGTTGCTGCTGCTACGTTTTCTTGTTGCTGTCGCCATCACTGACCACCGCCCCTACTCTTCGCCCGATCGCCGGCCTTGAGCCAAACTAGCCCCGCCTAGCTACATCGCTCCTCCTCCTCCTCCTCCGTCCGAGGGCGCCGCTGTCCCTGTTCCGATTCCGATTGTGCCGCCGCTGCCGGACACCTTGCCCAGACGCCGGAGTCGTCGACGAGCTGCCCGAACCGTTGTTGCCCCCTATCCTTATTCTTCCTCTCGATTTTGGCCGAACCAGATTTGGCCAGCCGACCGCCTAGACTCTGGAGCAGCGAGCTGCTGCCTCGTCGTCGTCCTTCCACCCTGGTCGTTGCTAGAGGCTAGCCGACCGACCAGCCAACCCTCGCCACCCACAAACTAGCTGCATCGCCTCTCCTCCTCCCTTTTTACTTTTGTCCAGCCTTCGCTGGAGCCACCGCCTGGTCGCTGGAGCTGCTAGCCGTCGTCCGAAGCTGCCGGACCGCCCACCAGCCTGCCCCGTGCCACCACAGTCGCCAATTCCTCCATGTCCCAGCTTTTTGCCACGTGAACAGTCGCCCTAGGCCGAGATCCGGTCCCGGGTCGCCTCTTCTCAACGCGCCGAAAGTTCCCGGATGTTCCCCTCGCCGCCATGATTGTGCCCATGTCGTCGGAATTGCTAGTCGATTTCCTAATCTCTTAGTTAGGGGTTAATCTAGTTTAGGAGTAGTTTAATTAGTTTAATCTTTGATTAATGCTTTGGATGATGGTTAATTAGCAATAGAATATTATTTGATTAAGCTTTGCTTAGTGTTAACCATGGTTAGTATTAATAAATATTGTTGTTATTTTTGGAATAAATAATAATAATTTATAATTTGGAATTATTATTATTAATAGGGAAAATGCCACGAAAAACCCTGAACTTTGCCCCCCGTGACACATTTACCCTAAACATTTTTTTGTGACACCAAAAATCCCAAACTTTGCCATGTGTGACACATTTACCCCAAACTTTGCCCTGTGTGACAAATTTACCATAAATTTTTTTTTGTGACACGAAAAACCCCAAACTTTGCCTCGTGTGACACATTTACCCTAAACTATATTACTTATGACAAATTTACCCCAAAGTTTTTTGAGCTGAAGGGCATTTTCGTCATTTTAGTTATTTTCTATTTTTTTTTTTATTGAATGGAGGAAGCCGGCGAGGATGCCTCGCCGCGCCGGAGTCGCGAGGGTCGCCCGGGCTGCCCTCGCCGTGGCCGGAGTTAGGTGAGGGCCGCCGGGCGGCCTCGCCGCATCGGAGGGGCGCGAGGCCAGGCGACCCTCGCGGCGTCGGGCGAGGGCCGCCGGGCCGGATCCGGCTCGGGCGGCCCTCGCCGGGACGCCGGCGAGGGTTGCCCTCGCTCGATTTGGCACGGGCGGCCCTCGCACGACGCCGGCGAGGCCGCCCGATCCGGCGAAGGCCGCCTCGCCGGATCGGCTTGGGCGGCCTCGCCTCGCCCTCGCGGGTCGCCCTCGCCGGATCCGGCGAGGGCGACCTTGCTTGAATCGGGCAGGCGCCTCGCCCGGCCGAGGCTTGGGCGACCTCGCCCGCCGAGGCTCGGGCGACCCTCGCCGGCGTCGGGCGGGCGGCCGGGCCGGCGGGCGGCGGCCCCGTCGGATCCGGACGCCGGCGCTCCTCCGGCGGCTCCTCCGGCGGAAAAAAAAAAAGAAAGAAAGAAAAGGGAAAAAACAAAAAAAGAAAGAAAAAAAATAAAAAGTAAAAGACGAAAATGCCCTTCAGAATAAAAGTTTGGGGTAAATGTGTCACGTAGGGCAAAGTTTAGGGTTTTTGGTGTCACAAAAAAAAGTTTAGGGTAAATGTGTCACACGGGGCAAAGTTTAGGGTTTTTCGTATCACAAAAAAAAGTTTAGGGTAAATGTGTCACAATGGGCAAAGTTTGGGGTTTTTCGTGGCATTCTCCCTTATTAATATTGTTATTACTATTCATTTCTGAAAATTAATTATTTTTGGGGAAAATAATTAATTGTGATTATTTATGGGAAATGATTTGAATTGAGTAATTTTGTGTAAACATTTCTATGGTCTAATTTTCTAATGTCAATAGTATTTATATACTATGTTATCAAATGACATTGTTTATTAAAGAATGGTTTTATTAAATAAAATTATTTGGGTTGGATGATTAATTATGGGATTGGAAAATAATTAATATTTTGTGGGACTTAAATTATTTTACTCGGAACAATCGACTGTAGTATTATGTGCTTCTTAAATGAGTATCTTTGAGTATTATCTTAATTTGTACTTATTTGGGATGATTGCTTATTTATGGGAATAGTTGATTGTTGTAGTTATGAGGACACGTATTTATTTATTATTGAATATTGAGACATGTGGTTGGGTATCAGTAATTATTGAGGTACATGATTATTTTGGAAAAGCGTGCAAGTATCGTGATGTTAATTGGTCGGAATTGATTGTCAGACTATGACTTGAATTGCTGATTGTTGCAACTTTCGTGAATGATTGGACTGCTGCTATTGTACGTGATTGCTGGATATTGCTACACGACATTATACATGTGTTAACTGCAATAGCATGTCACATGAGCACGAACTGTATGTGCATTCACGATAGAGCAAAGACAAGAATGGATTGTTTGATGATGTGTTGCATGGTCACATTAAGAGGAGAGCCCGGCACTGTCGATAGACCGCCAACCCTTGGGGTTGTGCCGTGGCCTTTTGGTCGTCCTGACTTCGGTCGGTTACCTGACAGTGGTGGGTTGCGGAGTTGCGGTGCAGGCCGGACCCATGCTCCTTAAGGAATGCCGTCGATGGGGGATAGCCCGTGACATCGCTGTGCCTCATGGGGGAGGACGATGCCTGGTCTACGACCAGTTGACTGCCAATCATAAGGTTGTGCTGTGGCCCTGGGGGTCGTAATAATCGGAGCATGTGTGGGTGTGAGACATGAGAAAGCTGTGTGCAATGCTCTGATTATTCGCATGCCTCTTAATGTCGTGATGATTTAAATAACAGTTTATGCAGGTTGCGTGTGCCAAGGCCAGGTAGGGTCGCTTGTGTTTTCATCTGCTTATTGAACTGTTATCCGATAATGTTGCTTGAGGTGTGGTATGTGTTGTTTGCTAGAATTAGGTTGCATGATTAGACTACCCTCGAGGCGAGCGAACTTCCCAATCGAGGCTAAGGATTTTGACTTACTGAGATTTTATCTCACTGGTTATTGAATAACCATTTTCAGGTCTGTAGGTTGGAGGATTGACGCGTGTTACGGCTCATGGCCGTTTTTGAAGGGAGTAGATTAACCTAGCTTATTGGTTTCATCGGCTCGATAGGATGATGCTTGTGGTAAGGGCTTGTACTTGTAAACTTCCTAGGGTTAATCAATAGATAAATAAAGTACTACTTTTGAATGTGTTTTTGTTGGGTTTTCCTGCTATCCCTGCTTTTATAATTGACTGGGGATTGTGATTCGCTTCCGCATGCGTTTAATTAAAAGATAAAAATAACGATTGGTGATGGATCATGGGGAGTCACAAATCAAATGACCGCAAGAGAATAGGAGTTGCCGCGTGCTCAAGGGTCGGGGTGTGACAACCCCATCGATTTTGGTATCAGAGCCTGGTCAATAAATGGAGTGATAAGGTGCGATGGGTTTTGGGATAGTTAGTTAGGAAAACACCTCGTGCTTGTGTTTGTTTATTTGATTCTCTGGTTATAAGTGGGTTGTTCATGATTTTTAATTCATTTTGGAATTGGAAATAAGGTTTTTGTGATAATTCTATTGAACGAACGATCCATATTTGAGAGCCCTTGAGGAGAGGCAGTTGAAGGATGGGCTAGTACTAAAGGGAGAGCACTAGGGGATCCTAGATTTGATGAAATCCTATAGGCGTTGGAAACCTTGGGTATTTAGATAGGGCAGTGAGCTCAGATTCAAGATGTTGTTGCTGTTGCCGTTGCCGTCGTTGTTGTTGCTATCTCACCTTGTAAGTTCCATTGGTTGGAAATGGGATAGATGATCGGTCGATGCTTAAGTTGGTTAAACCGTTTTTGGAGTTTGAGTCGTCCCAGTTCGTTAGGGCGAGTAATCCTGAGGTCGCAACATTCTGGATCAAGGAATTGGAGTAAGTGTTAGCATTGCTGGAATGCTCAGAGGAAGATAAGATAGGCTTGGTAGAGTACCAATTGCAAGGTAAAGTTAGCATGTGGTGGGAAGTAACCCAAGGAAGGGTTTTGCCCAAAGGTATGGTCCTTGAGTGGAGTGTCTTCGTCGGAATGTTCAGCAGAGAATGATTGGGAATCTAGTAGACCGAGTCAGAAGGCTAGGGATTTTTTGAAATCGGAAATTAAGGATCAGTTAGTGCGCTTGAACCTGAAGGACTTTGATGGATGGTATGAGGGAGCTCGACTAATTGAAAATGGCGTGGCAGAATGAGTAGCTGCATCTAGGTCATGGTTTGCATCTTATATGGATAATCATGGGCTTGGGAAAAAGCTAATGATAAGAGGAATGGCATTGGGAAAAATCGGTATATAATTGGGATGCCAGGTGTTGGATTCAAAGGCTGTGACTATTGGTACAACTTCCCAATGTGATTATATTGCTTATGCGTTAAATGGTTTGGAAGCCACGCATCTGTTTTCAAAAAATACTTTATTAAGTTGGAGGAGTTAAGACCGAAACTGTTGGAAGTGGTTCTTAGCATGTCGACCCAGTTAAAGGATCGTGTGATGTTATAGCAAGACATCCTACCGCATGTTCAGATTGTACGATGGTCATTAGCGATCAAGAGGAATTGATCGATTTGATTGTATTGGCAATGTACAATTTCTATGTGATTGTTGGAAGGGATTGGCTTATTAAGTATCGAGTTACCATTGATTGCTATTGGAAGGTAATCCAGTTTAACCCATTAGGTGGGGTTAGTTTCGAGTTTACTGGGATGCAGGAGGACCCTCGAGTCCTTTGAAATTCGTCGTTGGAAGTAACTCGTTTATTGAACGAAGGTTGCCAAGGTTGTTGGACGATTATGGTTAATTTATTAGTTGAAGAATCAAGAATGGATTATTGCACCTATGCATTGATTATCGGCAGTTTAACCAAAGGACGATCATGAGCGAGTATCCATTATTAAGGATGGATGACTTGTTTGACCCACTTCAAGGAGCTTCGATATGTTTCAAAATAGACCCAAGTACAGGCTATCCATAGTTGAGAATTAAAAAGGAGAATATACCGAAGATGACACACCATGTGTGATTTGGTCACTATGAGATTACCGTACTGCCGGTTGGATTAACTAATACGCTAGTTGTTTTTTTGGATTCGATAGATTGAGTGATTAGGGCGTATTTGGATTGATTCGTAATTGTGTTCGTAAACGATATATTGGAAATATTCGAGGAATTTAGAGAAACATGAACAGCACTTCAGGATGGTGCTATAGACCATTCGAGAGCACAAATAGCATGCCAAGTTTAGTACATGCGAGTTTAGGTTTACTCGCGTTGTTTTGTTGGTCATGAGATTTTGGACAAAGGGAATTTCTGTGGATCTATCAAGATCAAGGCAGTCATGATTTGGCCAAGACTATGACAGTGACAGAGGTTCGAAGTTTTCTAAGTTAGACAGATTATTACGGATGATTTGTAGCAAGGTTCTCAACGATAGCTACACCTCTAATGCGAATGTTAATGAATGATGTAAGAATTTGAATGGATGAATAAGTGCGAGCATAATTTTTAAGAGCTTAAGTATAAGCTGATTACCACACTAGTTTTGAGGATTTAGTCTAGTATCGGAGATTATGAGATTTATAGTGTTGTATAAGGGATTTGATTGTGTGGTAAGGCAACAAGGAAGATTGGTTGCTTACGCGTCACGACAATTGAGGTCATTGAATTTAATGGAAGTCAAATAAGTTTATTCTTGATGATTTGAGGAGTTGTAGGTATGGGATCATAAGTGATGATCTATTAAATGGTGATAATCTTTGATAAAATTTACAGTGGAAGATTTATTGCTCGGAAGTCTTAGATTCGATTAAGATATAAATTTACCCAAGGTGGATTATTTCGAGAGATAAATAAGATAGGGATTTGAGGAATGGATTTTTGTTTTCAGTGGATTAAGAATTAGTTATCTCTTGATGTTAGGTGGATAAATGGTGAAGTAGCATTATCGATGATGTCAACCCGACCCTTGAGTCCGCGACAACCCATGTTCTCTTGCGGTCATTTGATTTGTGACTCCCCAGGATCCGTCGCCGACCGTTATTTTTATATTTTAATTAAACACATGCGGAAGCGAATCACAATCCCTAGTCAATTACAAAAGCAGGGATAGCAAGAAAACCCAACAAGAACACATTCCAAAGTGCCGCTTTATTTATCTACTGATTAACCCTAGGAAGTTTATAAGTACAAGCCCTTACCACGGGCATCTTCCTATTGAGCCAATGAAACCAATAAGCCAGGGTTAATCTACTGCCTTCAAAAATGGTCACGAATCGTAACACGCGTCGATCCTTCATCCTACGGACCTGAAAATGGTTATTCAACAACTAGTGAGATAAAATCTCAGTAAGTCAAAATCCTAAGCCTCGGTTAGGAATATCGCTCGCCTCGAGGGTAGTCTAATCATGCAACCTAGTTCTGGCAAACAACACATATCACACCTCAAGCAGCATTATCAGACGATAGTTCAATAAGCAAATGCAAACACAAGCGACCCTACCTAGCCTTGGCACGTACAACCTACAGAAACTGTCAATCACCTCATAGCAACAATAAGAGGCATGCAAATAATCAGAACATCTCACACAACTTTCTCATGTCTCACACCCACACATGCTCCGATTATTACGACCCCTCCTCCTGGGCCATGGCACAACCTTATGGTTAGCGGTTCTTGGCCAAGCCAGCTTTGTCTTCTTTACCTCGAGGCACGACGACGTTAAGGGCTCACTTCCAAGATGGCATCCCCGAAAGAGCATAGGATCCGCACACTACCACAGCCCTGCAACTGATAGAGGCTCGGGACTCGCCCACTACCGCAGTCCCACAAAATTAACCTCTCCCTGTTAGGCAACCGACCGAACTCAGGCGACCAAACGGCCACGGCACAACCCCATAAGGATTGGCAGTCTTCCGGCAACGCCGGGCTCTCCTCTTAATGTGACCATGCAACGCATCATCAATCAATTCGTTCATTTCTTTGCTCGGTTGTGAATGCACATATAGTTCGTGCTCACGCAAACATGGTTTTGCAGTTGGCACACATATAATGAAATGCAATAGTGTCAAGCAATCACGCACAACAGCAGCATTCCAATCACTGACAAAACTTGCAACAATCAGTAGTTCAAGTCACAATCTGACAATCAATTCCGACCAATCAACATTACAGTACTTGCATGCCTTTCCAAAATAATCACGTACCTTAATAATTACCGGTATCCAACCACACGTCTCAATATTTAATAATAAATAAACATGTGTCCTCACGACTACGACAATCAACTGTTCTCATCAATACTCGATTATCCCAGAATAAGTATAAACTATGATTATACTCAAAAATACTCATTTAAGAAGTATGCTATAGTCGATTGTTCCCATAAAATAATTTACTCCCACAAAATACTTATAATTATTTTCCAATCCCATAATTAATTATCCAACCCAAATAATTTCATTTAATAAAATCATTCTTTAATAAATCAATGTCATTTGATAACGTAGTACATGAATGCTATTGACATTAGAAAATTTGACCATAGTAATTTTCCCACAAAATTACTTAATTAAAATCATTTCCCATAAATAATCACAATTAATTATTTTCTCCAAAAATAATTAATTTCATAAATGAATAGTAATAACAATAATAATAATAATAATAATTCGAAATTATAAATTAATTTAATTAATTGATAATTCCGAAAATAATAAATTATTATTATTTATTCCAAAAAACAATAATATTTATTAATATTAACCATGATTAACTAAGCAAAGCTTAATCAAATAGTATTAAAACACTAATAATCATCATCCAAAGCACTAATCAATAATTAAACTAATTAAACTACTCCTAAGCAAGATTAACCCCTAACTAAGGGATTAGGAAATCGACTCATGGTTTAGTGATTTCGATGACACGGGCGCGATGGCGGCGGCGAGGGGAATGTTTGGGAACTTCGAGTGTGTCGAGACGAGGCGCCACGGGACCGGAACTTGGTCGAGGGCGACTGTCCACATAGCGAGAGGCTGAGAAATGGAGGAATCGGCGGCTGTGGCGGCACGAGGTTGGCTGGTGGGCGGTCCGACAACTCCAGACGACGGCCAGCAGCTCCAGCGACTAGGCGGGCGGTTCCGGCGATGGCTGGACAAGAGTAAAGAGGGAGAAGGAGAGGCGGTGCAACGGCTGGTTCGTGGGGGTGGCAGCTGGCTAGGGTGGCTCTGGCAAAGTCTGGGCAAACGGCGAGTTGCGGAGGTCGGGCTAAGGACGGCAGCTCGCCGGATTTGGTTCGGCTAGGTCAAGTCCGAAGGGGAGCGGTTGGGCTTGGCGAGAACCGACGGACGACGTGGGCCGACCGGCGCGAGACTTGTCGGTTCCATTGACGGGGTGGCCGGCGAGCGGTGGACGGCGGTCGGGATGGAGGTAGTAGCCGGCGGTGGCGGATAGAGGAGGAGGAGACGAAGACAGAAGCTGGGTGGGGTTGGTTTGGCTTAAGGACGGTGGACGGCGGCTCATCGACGATCGGGCGGTGAGCTAGCGGGATAGCAGAGCTGTGGCGGTGATGGGTGGTGGTTGCCAGTAGCGGCGGCAGCAAGCCAGCTTCGGTTGGAAGAGAAGAAGAAGAAGAAGAAGAAAGGAAGAAGCTGCGGGGGAGGGGCAAACATACGGGGAAGCTACCCGAAGAGAGAGAGAAGGGTAGAGAGAGAGAGAGAGAGAGAGAGAGAGAGAGACCCACATGGGGCTGTCAGGCAAGTGGGAAAAAGAAGAAAGAGACAAGGAGAGAAGACTAGTCAAAGGGGAAAAAGAAAGATAAGATGGGCAAGTGGGGGATGCTGTGCAGAAGAGAGAGGGGGAAACGTGGGAAATGAGCGGCCAAAAGGGAGGAAGAAAGAAAAAATAAAAAGAAAAAGAAAAAGAAAAGAGAACAAGACAAATCGATCAATCATGACTTTAGTACGACCTAACTTTCGGGCGGCGTTTAGGGGTTCTCGCGTGTTTGACCCGTGGTTAATAGCTTTTCAATCCACGATCGTGCATTCAAATGAAGGTGATCCTTGATTGTCATGTAATCACGAGGGGTTAATTGCTCACACTGAGTACAGGGCCAAAAGGTAATCGGTTTAACGTCGTTTGCAATTAATATCGAAGTCGTGCGGAATCACCCGCAATCCAACCTCGTACTTTTGCCGAATCGATTTATTTCCGTTTGCTAATTGGCTTGCAACGGTGTAGTATTAGTCCTCTTTGATTCTTATGGTCGAGCAGCCTATCCCTGATTAAATTCACTAGTCGTACGCGTACCGATCCTTAATTGCCTTGCCGAACAGTTAGTTAACTCGTGAGAGGCCAATTCAGAGTAAACGTAACTAACAGTGCATTGATAAAAGAACAATTTCATCTATCTTGGAATGTGTCAAAATTCAGGATGTTACGGATGATTTCTTCTCGAGGTATCAAAAAGGATTTGAAGAAGTACTCGAAAGTTTTTAGTGCAATAAATGACGTTGGCTTGCACTAATGTTCAAGTGATTGAGGTAATATTTTGGACTAGGTATTAAATGGACATGAAATGAATGTTGAAAGGAAAATCGGTGGCTTGTGAAATTCAGATAGTGATTTGATGGAAATTCGGTGAATTAGATTGCAAGTGTCGATAAGTGATCCCGTAGAAACGAGCTCATGGGTTGACGAGTTGGAGAAAGTTTTGCACTTTGAGGTGGACGAGGTTAAACCGTGTGGCTTGGTATGGGACGGGCCAAAACGGATAATACCTCTATGAGATGATGCATGTCAAAAAGGGACTTTTGCTAGTAGTGGTGCAGTTCAAAGATGCCCGTGACGACTGATCCGATGAGGGCAGGGAGTGGTCGCTGGGGCCAGAGTGCCTGAGCAAGGAGTGACTCTTGGCAGGCTTCTAGGATGTCGAAAGGGGCAGAAATGAACTGAACTACAGATTGGAAAAAAGAGAATGCTTGTGGGATAAAAATTATCCAAGTGGTATAGCAGAAATATGGTCAAGCTTGTGAGACTACAGTCTATTGGAATAAGGTCAAAGGAAGGACGAACATTGGTCCAGAGATTGTTGGCAGTCAATGGATGTGGTTAAGATGTCAGGGATAGGCTAACGTCAGAAAAACGATACGGACAAAAGACTAAGACTGTTGGATTATTAAGTTCAGTGTTGTGTTTTCCATAAGGTGTCGTCGATAAGAGGGACATATCGATTTGGACAATACTAGTACCTCGGCTTAGTGGTATGCGGGATAAAACTCTATAGGTCCAACTGAGGATTCATAACCGGGAGATGACAGCAAAGTTGCTTTAGGTGAATCGGATAATTCATAGCCTATGGGAACCAAAAAGGAATTGGAAGTAATTTGGTAATATCAGAGTACGGAAGGAACGACCTGGAGAAGTGAGGATGCAATAAGGCATTAATACCCTCTTTTGTTTAAGGATATTGGAAGTTCGGCGAATTTCGAGGATGAAATTTTTATAAGGAGGAAGAGTTGTAACATCCTAAATTTCAACCCATTCCAGGATAGATGAAATGGTTATTTTATCAATGCACTATTAGTTACGTTTACTCTGAGTTGGCCCCTCATGAGTTAACTAACTGTTCAGCAAGGCAATTAAGGATCGATATGCGTACGACTAGTGAATTTAATCAGGGATAGGCCGTTCGACCATAAGGATCAAAGAGGAATAATACCACATTGTTGCAAGCCAATTAGCAAACGGAAATAAATCGATTCGACAAACATACAAGGTCGGATTGCGGGTGATTCCGCACGACTTCGATATTAATTGCGAATGACGCTAAACTGATTTCCTTTTTAGCCCTATACTCAGTGTGAGCAATTAATCCCTCGTGATTACATGACAATCAAGGATCGCCTTGATTTGAATGCACGATCGTGGATTGAAAAGTTATCAACCACGGGTCAAACGTGCGAGAACCCCTAAACGCCACCCGAAAGTTAGGTCGTACTAAAGTTGTGATTGGTCGATTTTAATTGGGAATTTCAATCCGGTATCGGGTGTCGAACTTTTAAGGATGTCGAGATTAAAACATTGGATGTTGTCTCATTGATTCTTGAATTTATCAGTGGGCCCGAAATTATTGGAAAAGGATTCAACGGGCCGAATTTTGGAGCCAAATATTTGGGAATTTGTGCTTCAAGGGAAAAAAGGACCAAATTCCCCTTTCTAGGTGCTTGTTTAGCATTTAGTCTTGTTCTCTTTTCTTTTGTCTTTTTCTTTCCCCCCCCATCTTCCTCCGCACATTTCTCTCCCCTCCCCTTTTCTCTCTTTTTCCCCACGTTTCCCCTGTCGGCAACCCCCTCCCATTTGCCTATCTTTTCTCACTTTTTCCCCCTTTGACTGGTCTTCTCTTCCTTTCCTCTCTCCTCTCACCTGACACCCCTATGTGCTCCTCTCTCTCTCTCTCTCTCTCTCTCTCTCTCTCGCGCGCGCAGCACGTTCGGCCCCCCTTCCCTACAGCTTCTTCTTCTTCTTCTTCCTTGCTGGCCGACGTCCCTAGTGGCTGCTGCTGCTGCGTTTTCTTGCTGCTGCCACCATGACTGACCACCACCGTAGCTCTATCGCCCTTGCTCTCCGCCCGGTCGCCGGTCTTGAGTTGAACCGGCCCCGCCCAGCTGCACCGCTCCTCCTTCTCCTCTGTCTGAGGGTGCTGTTGTCCTGTTCCAGTTTTGGTCGTGCCGCCGCCGCCGCTGTCGCCGACTGCCTTGCCCAGACGCCGGAGTTGCCAATGAGTTGTTGCCCCCTATCCTTTTTCTTCCTCTCGATTTTGGCCAAACCAGATTTGGCCAGCCAACCGCTTGGACGCTAAAGCAGAGAGCTACTGCCTCGCCGTCGTCCCTCCGCCTTGGTCGCTGCCGGAGACCGACCGACCGACCAGCCAGCCTCCGCCACCCACAAACCAGCTACACTGCCACTCCTCCTCCCTTTTTACTTCATTCCAGCCTTCACTGGAGCCGTTGCTTAGTCGTTGGAGTTGCTGGCCTCTGTCCGGAGTTGTTGAACCGCCCACCAGCTAGCCCTGTGCCGCCACAGCCACCGATTCCTCCGTGTCCCAGCTTTTTGCCGCATGGACAATTGCCCTCGACCGAGATCCGGTCCCGGGCCGCCTCGTCTCCACACGTCGGAAGTTCCCGAACGTTCCCCTTACCGCCGTGATCGCGCCCATGTCGTCGGAATCGCTAAACCATGAGTCGATTTCCTAATCCCTTAGTTAGGGGTTAATCTTGCTTAGGAGTAGTTTAATTAGTTTAATCATTGATTAATGCTTTGGATGATGGTTAATTAGCAATAGAATATTATTTGATTAAGCTTTGCTTAGTGTTAACCATGGTTAGTATTAATAAATATTATTGTTATTTTTGGAATAAATAATAATAATTTATTATTTTCGGAATTATTAATTAAATTAATTTATAATTTGGAATTATTATTATTAATATTGTTATTACTATTCATTTCTGAAAATTAATTATTTATGGGGAAAATAATTAATTGTGATTATTTATGGGAATTGATTTGAATTGAGTCGTCGGAGTTGCTAGCCACTATTCGGAGTTGCCGAAGCGCCCACCCGCCTAGCCCCGTGCCACCACGGCCGCCGGTTCCTCGTGTCCCACTTTTTGCCGCGTGGACAGCTGTCCTCAACCGAGATCCGATCTGGGCCGCCTCATCTCCACGCGCCGGAAGTTCCCGGATGTTCCCCTCGCCGCGCGATCGCGCTTGTGTCATCGAATCGCTAAACCATGAGTGATTTCCTAATCCCTTAGTTAGGGGTTAATCTTGCTTAGGAGTAGTTTAATTTGTTTAATCTTTGATTAATGCTTTGGATGATGGTTAATTAGCAATGGAATATTATTTGATTAAGCTTTGCTTAGTGTTAACCATGGTTAGTATTAATAAATATTATTGTTATTTTTGGAATAAATAATAATAATTTATTATTTTCGAAATTATTAATTAATTAAATTAATTCATAATTTGGAATTATTATTATTAATATTGTTATTACTATTCATTTCTAAAAATTAATTATTTATGGGGAAAATAATAAATTGTGATTATTTATGGGAATAGTTGATTATTGTGGTCATGAAGACATGTATTTATTTATTATTGAATATTGAGACGTGTGTTTATTTATTATTGAATATTGAGACGTGTGGTTGGGTATCGGTAATTATTGAGGTACATGATTATTTTGGAAAAGTGTGCAAGTTATTTCGAACCTAAATTCGACCATCCTACAGTGCTTATTTCAGAAAACCCAAAACAGATAAATTGTAGATCCAGAAGTCTCCGTTCATTTGGCTTTGGAATCAGGTCAATCTGATCTGTATCGACAAAGATACGACTGTTCTCCTGAGCTTGCGCAGTGCTGAAAATTCTGTTCGCCCTGTTTTCCCGCGTGTGAGTCACTCTCCCGATCCTATTGTTTGAGAAAGCCTAACCAAGGTTATCTGGATCTACAATTTATCTGTTTTGGGTTTTCTGAAATAGGCACTGTAGGATGGTCGAATTTGGGTTCGAAATAACGAACATAACAGGAAAAGATAGAAACTCCATTGGTTGCTCTTCTAGGCCTCCAAGGAAGTTGAGGGGGGCACTGATTCTTCTAGATCGATGACTGCAACTCCTCAAGGATGCAGATTTCGAAAGCTCCAACTCTTCAAGGACGGAGTGAAAACTCTTCCAGGTTTTCAAGGGTATGAACTCTACAAGGTTCACGATACTTGTTTCAAAGCAAAGTTTTTTCATTTATCAAAAGTCGTCTATCTTCTACAAGAAATTGGATGGCTTATATCATCAAAGAAATAAATACAAAGCATTGAAACTAGGAGAAATAAAGATAGAACATTGAAACTAGGAGAAATATTAAAGGGCATAGAAACTATAAACTAGTAAAAGCATTATGCTGGCTTCCAAGGTGTCTTTCAAGCTTCCGGGATGGACTCAAGATATCGATACGGCTCCTCGGTTTCGTCGAGATTGAATGCGGTCCGATCTTCTTGGTCAAGAGAGCTGGTCTTCAATGTGGGCTGCATCAGGCTCTAAATCTAATGACAGATTTCAGACTTCTATCAGGTGGCAATTCGCTTATTGTCAGAGAAGAGAATGATTTGAATCAGTCGGTTAGCACAATGGTCTCTTGTTCTATAACGTATAAGAACACGAATTCTAGTCCACCATGTTACCTGAAAGAGGAAGCTATCTCGGATTCCTCTTCACTTGGTTATCACCCCCTGTTGATGGTTATGTCATCTTCAAGGTAAGGGTTGTGAATTGTATGTCCTAATGCATTCGCATGCTGAGTGATTGTTGATCACATAGTTCTCAAAGTGTTCTTGTCTGTGCTAAACAGGACTCTCTAAATCTGGCCATCACATACTTCCAGCAGCAATGAAGCAGGTGTCAGTCCTTGAGGTAGGCTGATAAAGTCCTTTAGCTTAGTGCTTTGTGTTTTATGTGTTGATTCCTCTTAAACTGATCTGGTCTTGAAAACCCAGTTGAGTAGTTTGCTCTACTTGGACATAATGCTCAATCACCTAACGACCTTTGCAGCTGGCATCAATTTCTTCTTCCCAACTGATTTCCGCCTAAAAGAACAGAAGCCTTCAAATATAGGCATCTTCTTTATAAAAAGTTTGGCTTTAAAGAGAAAACATTTTTGAGCATTTGTAAATTGAACTTCTTTGCGTCTATCTTTGTTGAAACGGGAGAAAGATATGACAATGTCCACATTTGAGGTTGCATTGGCAAAAGCTTTTAAGATTTGAAGTGACATGAAATTGAGACCCACTCGAAAATGATTTTTGATAGATATGTTGTTAGGAGAGGACGGGAAATTTTCTTTTTCTTGTCAAGGTGCTTCGAGTTATGTACCTAGAGGCGTGAGCTGCTGCATGTAGGTAAGAAGTGTCTCAGAAGCTCAAGCTCATTGCTTAGGATGATGTTGTCCCAGCGGTAAACTGGAGCAGGAAAATTTGTTAGCTTCAATTAGAGAAACTTGTTAGCTTCAATTAGAGATTGGCTTGCTCATGAGCTGGCTGTCTATCATTACAAAAACAAATTTGTTCAAATTTTAGAGACCTTAAAGTTTAAACTCTCAGTTAGCGCATCCGCTTTTATCTTGTCTCACGCCATGTTATGGCAATAAAGATCTATCCATCCCTTTACTGAAAAGGAAGTTCGATTGGTATGTTGATGCCAATTAATTTGACATTCAAATTACTGCCAATACTGTTGAAGCTTATGTTCATGTCAAGTTGCTTCAACAGAGAAACTTGCCATGTTAATTGGTTGGCCTTGCAGACTCTCTCTCTCTCTGTCTCTATGGGTGTGGGGTGCGCCATGTGCTTGTGTGCTTATCGCGCTTGTGTCTGGGTGCTTGCGCACACACTCCGAGCCGCATGTACCTGTGCATGCTCCGTGTGTAATCATGTGGGGGAAACATATCTACAGGTGCCTTGTATGATTCGAATATCAAGGTATAGGTTATTAAGAAGCTCTCCCTTATTTGTTTGCTTAATCTTTTGTCGCTTACATGCTTAAATTCAATGAAACTTAGGTCGAGAAACAAAAGATTTTGCGTCAGGGCACTGAGAAATTTGCATACCCAACCGACCGTTGGAACAGGGAAACTCGAAATATTGAAGGAGAGAAAAAAGGTGGAGCAAGATAAATTTCTCTCAATGTGGCCACTTGTGCTATGAAGGTCATTGGAAGTGGTGCTAATAGATCTAGCTCTACTCAATTTAATGGGAGTGCCTCCACTAATTCTTCATCCCTTTCTCAAACAGAGCTACCACCGTGGATATGAAGCTAAAGCCTACTAATGATTCTAAAGCTGGCTCCAGTTTCTTTGACAGGTGCTTTGTTTTGATCATTGAGTTTTTCTTTTCAACCTTCTAACTTTAACTAGAGTGGTCATTGTTTAAGGTTTGGATTGCAGAACACAAAGGCGGAACTAATCTTTCCATAACCCACAAAATCCATTTCAAAAGCCTCCTCTAGAGTTACAGCTATAATGTTGTCCTGACGAGGAAAAATATCATCTGCCTCTCGAACACAAATTCAGGAAATGCTTAGTAAGAACATTTTGCTTCCTGTCTTCATATCTGGCCATGTGGTTCCGTGAACCTTTCCTGTCTGTATTGTATAAGATAGTAGCTAAATTCACGGATAGTCCTTATGAATCTGTTTTCCTAAGTTACTCTGCAGTTAACATCTGCATTAGTTTTAAGTCAAATGAATTCTTAAAAGCAGCAGCTCCTGTCGTAAATTTAAAGCTATCATAAAATCTAGTTACTCTTCTTCCCTAGATGCTACCATAATTGTTGGCCATTATTTCCTCTGATAGCTTACAATACTCTCCACAGTAGGTTGTCTATTGAGTTTTAACATTTTATCCTCTTTTTGCTTATATGTAAAACTTAAAAGAGTTAGAAATATGCCTCCCTTGACCTTAGTGCCATGATTTTCCATACGACCATTTAAGTGTTACAACTTTTAGAAACCAATGACTTAAGTTACGACGGTGATTTCCTTGCCTGAAAATCTTACATGTCATTAATTTAATATTAAATCATCCAACATGGCTTGCCGGAAATTAATGCCACATAGGATGCCGTCAAAGTGAGTGTTATACAAAAGTTATAGCAATCTAGTATCCTTATCCCCAACGGTTCCTAATTGGTGCATATTCATGGCTCCATGCCAAACGTAGATATTATCTTTGCATTGATATTGCACATAGAATAGGAGAGCTGCCCCCTGCGGTAAAAGATTGTCTATATTTAATGTGCCATAGATGTCGCGACCTCACCTCGGGTGCACCACCTAGGGTTTGGCTAATGAATTACTAAGCCTAAACTTAGTTTGAGCTCTCCCAAGTCCATACCAATTCACGACTTAGGGTTTAAGTTTTTAGTATGCAAATGATTTTTACTTAGGAGTCGCCACTAAACTATTTTTGGTGGGTCGATTAGAAACCCAAGTAAAGTAATGGGAGGATTACTTTACTCCTAAGAACTAGAGACTATGGGATGGGGGACTTGATTACGTTAGATTTCTCTAACGCCCTTTCGGTACCTTTTCTCTTTTATTTGAAAAAAATGATTTGCAGGTAGTTTGTATTGATTTTAATTTACTCCTTAACATACAATGTGATCATGCAAGTGCGCAATCATTATTTAACACTCAATTATCAAAGCATTAAATAAATTGCGAGGAAAGGGAGGAAATTACTTACCTTGAAGCTGCGAAAGCATCTACAATATTAGTTAGAAACTCACATCGACCTAAAAGTGATTTCTAATCAATACGCTCGAATTTTGGATTTTCTCTTATTTAATGAGGCCTAAAACTAGCGTGCAATGCATGTAATGACGTACAAAAGTGTCTAACTATAATGGCATGCAATGTACAACCTAATGTGCAAACTATATGTCACGCGACATTAATTATTTAACTTAATCTAATGGCAGAAAAAATTTAATGCAACTATCCTAGTATGCCACGCATTCGAATGACCCTACATGCAATGGATGATGTGCTAGATGACATGCAATAGATGATATAATTCTATGCTATGCATGCATGATATAGCAATATGATGTGACCTAGACTACATGAAATGCAAGTGATATTTTTTGTGTTTTTTCATGAAATTAAAATAAGCAAATAAATTTCCTAGCTCTAGAAATTATCCAATTTAATCTAAGGGACAAATCCTAGTTTACATTAATTCTAACTAGATGAACCCTATCCTAGCATGCAATCTATGTCAATTAAAACCTATTCTATCTTATTTGATAAGAACAAAATATAAAATCCATTACCCAAGAAACAAATAAAATCGACGAATCGTATCTCGAGCATGAGATCGAATTGGCCGATTTTCCGTGCAATCGCGAATCGTATCTCGGACGTGAGATCGTGTAACATCCAGAAAATCGACCCCATTTTTGGATTTTATAAAATGACGATATTAGTTGAAGGCCTGGTCAGTACAAATTTTCCGAACTGTGTGTTCGTGGGATAATTGATTACAGAGAGGCGTCGATAGGAAACGATACGCGTACGACTTGCAATTTCGATCAGGAACGAACCCTTCGACCATGAGGACCTGGGCGGGAACGATATCCTGTAAGTATTAGACTATTAAGGAAACGGAAATAAATCGATTCGGCAGAAGTACGAAGTCAGACTGCGGGTGATTTCCGCACGACTTCGATACGAACTACGAACGTTAAACCAAATCCTTTTCATATGGTACTTGGGATTATCAATTGAGCCCCCGAGATCACACGACAATCGAGGGACGTCCCTGACTCGAGAATTTTCGTTAACATGGATCAAAGAATGATTGACCACTGGTCAAAATTGAGGAAAGTCCTAAAAAGGTCGCCCGATAATCCAAATTGTACTATGGTCACAATCGACTCAATTTAGTCCTGATTTTTAATCCGATTTTGGGAACCGACTTCTCAGTGATGTCAGGACTATATATTTGGATGTCGCCTCATTGATTTTGCAATTTTTTATTGGACACAGAAGTGTCGGAAAAGGGGAAAATTGGACCGGGTTTCGGGCCCGCGGGTGGGCCGGCCCAAGACCGGCGACCCAATGGTTCTTGCACCCATCCAGCCCAGCCCAAAGGGGGCCCAAGTTGGTCCATTCTCCTCTCCCTCCTCAGCCCATGTGCTTCTCTCTTTTGCCTTTTGCTTTTGTGCCCAAGTGTGCTTTGTTTATGCTTGTTTTTGGTTGTTTTTGATTGTTTCTTGAAGCAAGTGGCTTGCCCACTTGCCTTGGCCTTATCCAAGTCTCTAGCAGCTCCTTCTCTCTCATCTTTCTCCCCCAAAATTCGTGCAGCAGCCAGCCCTCTCTCTCTCTCCCTTTTTCTCTTCCTTTTCTCTTCCATTTTTGCTGTTTCTTGCTGTCTTTACTGTTTTCCAGCTGGAAAATAGCCTTGCCGCTGTCACTGGAGCCGCCACCACCGCCCAAAGTGTAGTCCAAGAAGTTAGGAAGCCAGCCGCACACCCCCGGTCACCCTTGGTCCCCCCGGACCGCCCGTTTCGGCCTTTTCCACTCAGCTGCACTAGTTCCGCGTGAACAGTAACTAGCATTGTTTTTGGCCCGTTTCGGCCACCGTTTGTCGTCCATTGCCATCCTCGAGCTTACCCCTCGTAGCCCTCGTTCCCCTCTATGCGCCGGTGTCGCCGGATTTCCGATCCAAGTAAGTTAACTTCATAATCCTTGTTTAGGGGTTAATCTTGCTTAGGGGTTAATTAGTGTATTTGTGTGTTTGTGATTAATTAAGGTTGATTGGTTAATTAGGCTGGTTAATTAAGCTGACTAGGGTTAGATTAATTGACCATAGTTAGTAATAAAGTAACTAGGGTTAATTAGTTAAAGTAACTATGGTTAGTTTTAAAAGTAACTAAAGTTAAAAGTTAATCATGGTTAGGTTAGATTAACTAGGGTTGAGTTAATTTGTTAACCATGGTTAAGTTTATTTATTTTTATTTATTTATTTAATTTCGGACGAATTTTGTTCATGATTCGTTCATGATTCGTTCACAATTACATCATGCTCACGGACCATTTGTTCATACAGAAGCTAATTTTGGTTTCAAATTGATGTGTTCTTGGTTGTTATGCTTTCTTGAAGTGCCGATTGTTAATTATATGTGTGAATGATGATGAAATGCACGATCGAAGACCAAGTGGAAGTGAAAGTGTTTGATTTATTGAGTTATTCCTGAGAATTAGGGAATGTACGTGATTGTTGATTGGTTGAATTTGGAATTTTGGAATTGTCGAGTGATACCGCATGACATATTGCATGGGTTATCTGAAATGGCATGTTGCATGAGCATGAGCGATGTTGTATTCACGACAGAGCAAATATATAAATGGATTGCTTGATGATGTGTTGCATGATCACATTAAATGAGAGAACCCGGCATTGTCGGAAGACCGCCAATCCCTATGGGGTTGTGCCGTGGCCAGTGGGTCGCCTGACTTCGGTCGGATGCCTGACAGGGAGGGGTTAACTTTGTGGGACTGCGGTATGGGGGCGGATCCCAGGCCTCTATCAGTTGCGGGGCTGTGGTAGTGGACGGGTCCTATGCTCCTTCGAGAATGCCGTCTTGGGAGTGAGCCCTTGACGTCGCCGTGCCTCAAGGTAAAGAGGATGAAGCTGGTTTAGCCAGGAACCGCCAACCATAAGGTTGTTCTGTGGCCCAGGAGGAGGGGTCGTAATAATCGGAGCATGTGTGAGTGTGAGACATGAGAAAGCTGTGTGAGATGCTCTGATTATTCGCATGCTCTTAATGTCGTGATGAGTTAAATGACAGTTTCTGCAGGTCACGTGTGCCAAGGTCAGGTAGGATCACCTGTGGTTGTGTCTGCTTATTGAACTGTCCTATGCTTTTGTTCTCTCTGTATTGTGCTGACTGCTGGATTAGGTTGTATGTTAAACTCCCGAGGCGAGCGAAGTTCCTAACCGGGGCTTAGGACTTTAACTTGCTGAGTTTATCTCAACTCGTTGTGGTTAACATTTTCAGGACCTAGAAGATGCAGTACCCGAGGATCGAAGAGAGCGATCCTTCTGAGGCCAGCGAGTAGACACTTGTACAGTGTTAGGTTAGCTAGGCCTATCCCTTTTTGAGTAGGCCTTAGCTTGTCGCCTGTAGTAAGGCGTGTTTGTATTTGCTGGTGTGCTAGCTAACCTTCAGATATATGAAATGGTGGTTGTCTTTCCTTTGCTGCTGTTGTTGCTATTCCTGTTGTTTGGTTTGGGAGTAGTTCGTTTCCGCATGTGCTTAATTACAAGATAAAATGAATTGGTCGACGACAGTACCTGGGATGTCGTACAACTAGACCTCAAGTAAAATGGGGTTGCTGCGAGCTCGAGAGTCGGGGCGTGACAGATCGGATTTACAATTATAACACGTTAAGAAATTAAAGAATAATCTCTAATTTAAAAGGCTACTTGAAATTTGGGATTCTGTCGAATCAAATATATCCACAATATTCCAAGTAAGGAAACTAATTATTTGGAAACATAAAATTAGATGAGATTTTACCTAATCCGAACATTAGCTTCCAAATTCAGCAAGTTGCGAACCACGGTCCGTGAGCGGTGTTCGCGATGGGGGCTCGACGGATGACCAATGGACCACGATAGCTAAACATGGGGAGGGTGGTTAATACTTCCACAGCAGTGATGGCGTCTTTGGGCTCCCTCTCTTTTCAACGTGGCTAAGGCTCTTTCTTTTCTTGTTTGCGTATCTGTCCCTTAAGAAGTTCACGCCTTGAGATGGGTCGCACGCTTGACGAATCGTCAAAGGAAAATCGCACTGCTTCAGCCCCTCTCCTCTTCTTTCAAATTTCCACCGAAGCTCTCTGACCACCACTTGGACTTTTATTTTTGATTGAAGGTCTAACAATCCATGCGTGGCCTTTGATGGCTATTCGCGGTGATGCTCGGCAAATGGTGGATTGACTGGATTTCGGCTTGGAACTGACGATGCTTCAAGGTGGATGGCGAGGGTGTGATGGGAATAGCGACATGAGAGCGTATCACACCGGGGTTGGGCTTGACTCGATGGGCTCTCGTGATGTTCGATGATGCTCACGATGAGGCTCGCCGATGTGCAGAATGTTGGTTCCAGAGAAGTCCTCCAAGTGCTCGACGTTCCAAAATGTTGAAGACCTCCCCTTTTATGCTTTTTCTTTTCCTGGACGTGGAGCGGCGGGGCCTAAGCCCTTGTGACCTGCAGGTAAAAGATTAAAGAAAACTTCTCCCTCATACTCTCTCTCCCTCTCTCTTTTCTGTGCGGTCGAGCTCACTTTTGCAGCCGTGTATTCAGTGTCCTTTTTTCGTGTGATTGTCCCCCTTTTATAGGCAAGACAACACGGTGCCCTCAAAAAAACAAGATAAGGATACGATGATTGGCTTTCTTATTGCGCATATATATTTTTTGCTCTCTTCCTATCTTCAACCATGCAGATATACTTTATCTTTGAACCAACCACATCCCTTCATTTTCTTGACCATGCAGATATACTTTACCTTTGAACCAGCCACATCCCTGCAGATATGTTTTGCTTTTGAACCAGCCACATCCCTGCCTTTTCTTGACAATGCAAAAATCGGCCACCGCAAATTCTTGAAAGATTATGCTCCTAAAACTATATGCTATGCAATAATATTAAATTACGAATGATTAATCAAAATTTAGGTGTCAACAATAGAGCATGTACTATTCTTGATTCTGCTGAATATTATCCCTTCTATGGAACAGGTTTAGAAAATTGAAGGCTAAAGATTCTCAAACTGCAACAATGCCGCAGAAAGGCCGACCATCTTAAAGAGAGATTCACATAGATTCACATCTTTTGCTTTTCATTTTTAACGAGGTAAATTATTTGATGCCATCCTCACTTAATAGAAGTTGGTAACAAAGCAGGAAGCATGAATGAATGCAAGGGACATATAGATTATGGTATTGGAAAGCAAATTCCAAGAGAACGTCCCCTCCTCGAAGAGATTCGACTCCCACCAGAATATGAAAAATATATGCTGTTCTGTTACGGATATGCTGGACTGAAGGCCCTGAGAAACCTTCTGCGGCAATTAATCTTTAATGACCGATAGCCATCTTTTGTCCATTCTCAGAATTCACAACTGAAAATTAATAATATAAAAAGTGACATGCCCTCGGTGCATGTACATTATCACCAGTTATGGACAAAATTCGTTGATCAGTAGTTGCAGCAGCTGAAATAAGCATAAAAAGTTGTGTATTACTATTCATACTACATTATGCATTTTAGTTTTGCATATACTCAACTCAAAGCTTACCGTTTATGAGTTAACGATCTCCTTTTTCTGCTGGGTTTTACTAATGCATTAAAAAGGCCAGTACGAATTCAAGATTTTTTGCTATGACTACTCAGGGTATTTTGAAGCTTCACGGAGGCAAAACTTTCATGCCACATTGTGACAAGCATCTACACATCAATCTTCTCATGAATCTACGAATCATAGATTGAAAACTTACATTAGATAGGCTAAAGTGTACTCAATCTTTGTGAAAAGGCAGAGATAGGTAAAAGCAGTGTAAAATCTGTTACTATTGGATTAGTTTTGCTTGTTCCAGCTGAAGTCTTTGACATGTATCACCGGCTGACAGCTCCTTGGTCATGGAATGACCCGTGTGACGCCTGATGAGCGGAATAAGCCAAGCTAGCCTTCGTTCATTAGTTGTTCCAGAGAACAATACGGCAAATAGCTTATGTGATATCCTGAAATTAGAGCCCTTTGAGGGAGGAATGAACGTTAATTTCGCCAGTGCATTATTGGTTGATCTCACTCGGAATTGATCACTCTTGAGATACTGACATTGAGGGGAAAGGCTAATGAGAACATAACTCGTGCAATTAAAGAACTTGACTTGGGAAAATGACTTGACCGTGACACTTGTGTAAAGATGATCCTGTAGATATGCAGGCCGATTCTAGGGATGAATAGAAGTCAATTTGCGAACATAACATAATGGGACAACGGGTGATTCCGTTTACTGTTATTGAGCCCGCGAACGACCCTATGTCGATCTTTGGTAATCATGTACTTTGAAATAAGAATCTATCCTTTGTAATTTCACATAGTCAATGATGTCCATGTGTCGAGAAGTCTTGAACGTGAATTGGTACGGGTCAATTACGCGTGAATCCTCAAAGCCGCCTGTTAGTCTGAGTAGTACCAAAATGGCATTTGGGCGAAATTGACAAGGCATGGGAATCTAGGATTAGACTTCGAATTTTCGAGAATGTCTGGGATGGACTTTTGGATGATGCTTCTTAGACAGCCGATAGTGCCAGTTGAGTCGAGTATTTGGAAAAGGGGTTTACGGATCGAGGAAACGAGCCTACAAGGATGTGGGCCGGGCAAGGCCAGTGTGGGCATCATAACCAAGGTGGGATAGCCACCATGGTAGACTCGAGGCAAGCAAGTGAGCCCGTTGGGCCAAATCGACTATTTACCCTTCCGAGCCCGTTGTCTAAATTTGAGCCGATTCGAGCCCTACAAATTCCCGAGCCTGTTCCTATTAATTTTCTAGCCCGTTTCTTAGGCCCACCCTTCATTTTCAGCCTAATGGCAGATTGGGAAATGTGTAAGGTGGAAATGACCATTTTGCCCTTGGATATTTTGAAGAAAGGACAAAAGAAGAGAGAAGATGATGTCATTTTGCCTTGGGAGTTGGGGCATCAATTAATGGCCTTGATGAGTTTATCTTTAGCTTTCATTTCACTCTCTCTCCTCCTCTTACAGCTCACCAAAATCGCACACACTTCTCTCCCTTGTTTCCCTTCCTTCCTACTGCTTTTACTTTTGACCTTCCTCCGAAAATCGAGTTTTTCATGGCCTTCCCGTATGAATCACGTCCTGTGCCACCTGCCATCATGTTCAAGATAGAAAATATGTTTCGATGGCGTCAGCCGTTCGCCGGCCGACCCGCCAGCCGGCCAGAAGCCGGCTATTCCCGGACTGTCACTGTAGTAGCAGTTCTACTTGTTCAGCCATTTTCCTCCCATTTTGACCCAATCACCGCCCATCCCAGCTACCAGTAGTTCCCCCTCGATCCCAAGGTGCCGCAGGTCACTGGCCCACCGGTCGCCGGCCCGCCAGTCGCCGGGGCTCTAGTTAGCTCCGTTCAGCCACTTTCCTCTTGTGCAGTGCTGTTTTCAGAGGTTTAGTGGGAATCCGAGTTTGTTGCTATTGTGTTGAGCTTGGGACCGCCTTGGATCATCTTGGGTGAAGTCCCCCAGGTGTTGGGTTCGTCGCCACCGCCGCGTTCGTGTCACTGGCCCGTTTAACAAGTGAGTTTAGCCCCTAATCCCTTTGTTAGTGCCTAAACTTGCTTAGGGTTGGGTTAATTAGTGTTAATGTTTGTTTAGGAAGTTTAATTACGTTGTATTAGCCCTAAGATAGGTGGTTAGATAGATGGTTAAGATTAGTTTAGTTTAATCTTGCTTAATTATGCTTAATTGTGTGTTATGCGTTAATTAAGCATGTTTTGCCTTAACTGCTTGATTAATTTGATTAATTGATTTAATTAATGATTTGTTTAATTTCTAAATTTAATGTTTTAATTATTAAATTCAGAAATTTCACTATTCATAGTACACTATTCAAGATTACTGTTCACAACACTGTTCATCCGAAAGCTAAAATGTGCATAATTTCATGTGCCTTGATCATATGAAGTGAATTGAATATGGCATTGCATGAACATCCACTTGATCGTGTGATTTTCACAAAAGAAAGGGAAAATGATTTGTCCGAGGGACACCGGAAATGGACCGCCTTTATGAGAAAGAAAATGGTTTGTCCGAGGGACACCGGAAATGGACCACTTTGATGAGAAAGAAAATGGTTTATCTGAGGGACATCGGAAATAGACCGCTGTTATGATTTGAGGTTTTATATGCAAGCATGTGTGCATTGGCTAATGCTCAAAGATAATAAGTGGATTGTGATGGTATGCTTGCGTGATCACTAAGTTGAACTCGCCGCCCCAGCCGAAGTTTGGGGCGTGATAGTCCAATTTATTGGAAACCCGGCGAGGGCACAGAAGGGCACAGTTGCGTCTTTGCAGAGGAAGGGCGCCGTAGCGTTGTGACGTCTTAGTTGTAGTCCAGATGCGGAGTCGCGGTAGAGGCTAGGTCCATGCTCCTTCGGGAATGCCGTCTTGGGTGGGGATCCCTTGACGTCGCCGCGCCTCATGGGGGAGGGCGATGCTTGGCTATGCCATTAGACACCGGCGGGAGTTCAGTTGTAACCTTGTGGGGCAGTAATAATCGGAACACGTGTGGATGCAAGAGCGTATGAGAAACATGGCATCATTGGTTTTGATTATGCATGAGGGGATCACATCATTTATGGCACGCACGCATGAATTTATAACGTGCAGGGGGTGGCAATGGCCAGGTGAGATCGCTTGTGATGCGACTCGCATGTGATTGATGAACTGCATCATCTAACGACCATGTGCATTGCGTGTATTGTGCTGATATATAATGTGCGGGGTATGGCATACCGAGTAAAGTTGCATGGGAACCGACTTTTGATTATTGGTTGCATTGCTTGTATTATACGAGGTTTAACATGTAAGGTATGGCATACCGGGTAAGGTTGCATGCAAACTGACTTTTAATTGTTGGTTGCATTGCTTGTATTATACGATTATTAAGTGTTAGTTGACTCTGGCTATTGTTGCTTGTTGCTTGCTGGTTGTGGGTTGTTAGGTTATGTGAGGGATGGTTCTGGAGAGATACCCTGGGTTGAGTTGGCGTACTAACCGGGGCTTAGGGGAAGAACTCATTGAGATTTTATCTCACTGTTTATTGTATAACCACTTTCAGGCCCTTAGAATGGCACAGTGGAGAATCCTGCCCTTGTTTCTCTAGTGATCGACCCGACGGAACCTGAGTTCAATGGGTCCCGGTGACGGTGGTGCTGAACCCGAGGGTTCATTGTGTATAGCTGGATTAATCTAGCCTAGTTCCTTTTTGGTTTGGCTTAGAAGATGGATTGGCCCCTTTTGTCGGGCTTATAAATCGGAAAAATGATCCTCCGTTGATTAATCCAATAAATTGTATAAATGAGAAGTGATGGTTGTTATTGCTATTCATCCATCTATCCCTGTTTGATTGTTTGATTATCTGATTGTCTGTTTGGACTGGGGATGGTTCATCTTCTGCTTGCACATAACGAAAGATAAAATGAATGGTCGTCGACGAGTCTTGGGACGTCGCTCTCAATTGACCATGGTAAGGGGTTGTTGCGTGCTCGGGGTTCGGGGCGTGACAGCTTCCTTAAATGAGATCGTACCATGCCTACCTTTGCTCGGGCGTCTAGTCCTTCGAGTGGATAGTACATTACTTGAGGCTTAACAATTGATTTCGGCTTGCCATGGCCTCATTAGGAGAGCGGCATCACCTCCCGACCAGTTTGTGCACAGGAGGCCAACTCCGCTTTTAGAGCTCCTAAGTATTATAATCGTTCGATCCTAGAACTCTTAGCACCAATAATCTTGATGCCACTCAAACGGACCAGTTGTATTCATCCCCTCTGCATCAATTGCTCTTCACCCGATAATCCCAAGCATCACTCACAAGTGTCACCAGTATGGGAGGATTCACGGACCATGACACATGGCTCACTTTTGTGCTTCAAAATTCTGAACATAGAGATCTCTATAGAATTCAAAGAGTCTGGAAATGTCATGTTAGCTAAAAGGTAGTGTGAGCTTTTTGAGTGAGAGCTACTAGAGAAAAGAGATCGAGGCAAAGACTTGTTACTCACTAATGGCTACTAGAAGCTTGTACATGTGGAAGCATTTGCAGCTTGTGAATGAGTTTCAAGAACCATGGAAAATTGATCTGATTTTGTTTCTAAGCAGGGACGCAAGTTCGTAGAACCCCAGAACTGATATAATCGTTATTCCTATACCCTAATGGGAGTGGAAGCGGAAGGAGATGGGTGGAACAATAAAATGGAGTAGAAATATTTTATGCTTCGTTTTACCTCCCACCATTATTTTTCCTCTCGGTTTTGAACAAATACGGGACGAAGCTCCAATTATGACGGTACTCTACCAAATTTAGCCTTGACAGCTTATTTCATTCAGTTAAGAAGAACCTATATTAGAGCTGAATATAAAGTTTATGATAGTAATTAACAAGAGAAAACCATGTGAGACTCCGTATGTTTCTTTCACCTCCGTCTCTTTAATTTCTAAATTAGTCTTAGTAATTCTCTAGACTTTATCTCAAATTATTACTCCACAAAAACTCCGCCGGCATGTCCGTAATTTCACATGGAGTGGGTGCGCACAACCAATTTCTCGATTTTAAAAGTTCAGCACTCTTTTGAGACTGTTAGATTGTCCTCTGGGTACGTTAGTCCGTTAGGCTTGTTCTCTATATTCATGCTCTTCATCCTTTTCTTTCCTTCTCCATTTTCCTTTTCCAAACATAATTTGTAAAACCACGTAGCCAAGCATCTCATCTAAGTACACATTCTCGTCTCTTATGATCTCATTCGACCTTTCATTTCCCCTATTATCGAACTTAAGCCCGTGAAATGCTTCTAAAATCGTATAGAAAAATTGTGCAATTTGCATTAACCCTAAATAAAAGGATTGGGGGCTATTGTCAAAGCAATCTCTATAGAAATATATCTCACGTATATGGTTGCTAATATGAAGACAGTGAGACAAAGAATGAGGACGGTTTCGGTAGTTATCTCTAGAGAAATATATCTCACATAAAAAAAAAAAGGATGGAAAGAGTAATGGTGGGAAAAGTGAGGATGTAATTTGGCATTTTCCCAATAACGAATGTATAGTAACAGTTACTAATTGGACGTTGAATGACAGTTAGGTACATCAAATTTAATCCCTTTCTATCACAAAAATTATGGACTCACATATGAGAGGAAGAGTACATATCATGTATACTATGGCATCATGTTTCATACAATTGAATGAAATAGAAAGGAAGGAAAGAAATGGAGTAGGTATTAGGATTCTTGTATTTGTTTATTGTGAAGGAATGAGGAGGAAAGATTATGATGATTTCTTTTCTTGCGTTTTGAATTTTAGAATAGAATGGATGAAAACAAAATGTCTAAACTGTCTTAAAAGATATGATGTGCAAGGAGAAAATAAAGGGTGCACTTTGAAATACTTTTGGATAATATATATATATATATATATATATTGGGTATATTGTCAAGGAATAGTATGGCCATTCCACAGGTGGGGCTTGTTTGGCGGAAAACTCATTCCTAGACTTTTGAAAGAAACAAACAAAAGAAAAGGAATCGCACCCAGAATAACAATTCCATTCCGAGTTGATTCCTTTCTACTACGCATGCTCTAAGTTTTTCCTGAATCCTATGTAGAAAATAGGAACAATTGGATCAGAAAAGATCGATTCCGTGGTCTCTGAAGGTGCCTTTCGAGATGGAACTTTTCACTTCCATAGGCCATGTTCTCACTCTGCATCTATCGTGTTTTCATTATAGTAAACAATTATCATTCGAAAATTATTTTCAAAAATACCAACAGATATTTGTTTGCCTAATGCTTTTATTTTCTAATGAAATTGAAAAACAGAAAACATAATAGCCACCTATTGTACGGGGGTGCCTACCCTCTTCTAAGTGGATGACAAAGAAATGGGCTGCCATTGAGTCGATTCATGATGAATCAGGTCCGGCAAAGCATTCGCTCAAAAAATGGCCGTGAGAAAAGAGCACCAGAAGAATTCCCCGGGCGGAGTCATTGACAGTTGACTCGACAGTCAATGAGTCTTCTTTTTGATTGAAAACAACCGTAAAGTGAATCGCTTTATAATTAGGGAAAGCAAAAGGGTCAAATTTCTAATTAAACATTTGAACTTTTAAATTATCTTATCGAATTATTTAATTTGCATGAGTTTTTTTAATCAAAAGTTCTATCGATGCAAATCTGGTTAATTGGAGTCGACGTGTTCATTGGAAAGACAAGATTTTTGACGTGGAATTTTCAATCCTCTTGACTTGCAAGGTACTTTAATTTTTTACGTCATGATACTTTATGTATATATATTGTGCCTTTCCAGTATGATGACTGTTGAATTCTGTTTTTGTGGATGGTAATACAAGTTGCGTTTAAAGGACGACTTCATAATTTATCAAAGGCTTTACTCATGTGCTTATTTTTCTACATTTCTTGGATGTTTTATTTAGATTTATCGAGTACCTATGGGATTTGCTTAAGCATTTATACCTAATTAAATTTCTGTGATTTTTTTTTTTTCGGTTTTTTTTTTTTTTTTATGACTTAACCTACTAATTGATAATGGGGTCGAAACACTCAAAACGGGTGTTAACTAATCTCACTATTGTCTTGTGTTATAACCTACCTACTAATCGGTAAGGGGAAGGAGAACCTTGATCTGTGACAAACATCCCACCTTCGGAAAATAGGGAATATCTATATGTTTTGTGGAGGGGAAATATGCACACTTTGGTTCGTTCGTATGTCCCTATTCTTGATTTCTTCAAGACATAATGTCAGTTAAAGATTAGTGGATTATATTTATAGCCCAAAATGGTCTATGGAGATCGTTTTTGTCCACAATTAAGGGATTATTAAGACTGGCATATTGCACCATTGGTAGCTAAATTTGCAAATTGATCTACCTTGAAACAAAAACATAATCATGTTTATAAATTCCTATGCTCTAATCAATTGCTCCACTATAGCTTTTATGCTTACACCAATGGTGGTCCAAATGTATCCGGTTAGGCAAGATTGTTACGTAAGAGGGTAATATATAATTCTTCAAAATTAAAAGGGGTACCTTTTTAAAAAGGTCTTCTTTCCTTTTTTGAAAGGGGTTCTTTTTTAAAAGTTAAAGAGGGCCATCTTTCTTGCCTTTTTTTAATACGAGAACTTTGCCTTATGGAGCGGGATGGCACATGAACTTGGCGTGTACCGCAGAGATTTGACTTACAAAGACCTCCGAAACAAATAAATTCTCCATCGAAGCATTTATATGCAGAGTGGGTAGATTCTGCATCACGTATGAGAGGAAGAAAGTATACATCTTGAGTAGCATAGCACTACATTTGGTACAACGAAATGAAATTGAATGGAATAAAAGAAGGAATGAAATGAAATAGGTACTATAATTCTCGTGTATGTTTGTTGAGAAGGAATGAAGAGGAGAAAATTTGATGATATCTTCTCTAATGTTCGGAAGAATTTAAAATATCAAAATGTCTAAAATGTCTTAAAATATTATAATGTGTAAGGAAAAGATTACACTCGAAAAGGTTGCATCGAATTATTTTGTTTATATGTTGTTGAGGAAATGGAAGGGCCATTCTAGGCCCACCTAGACTAAGCATTCCACCCTTTTTTCTAAGAAAAAAACAAAAGAGACGGACCGCGTGTGGAATAACAATTCCATTCCAAGTCAATTCCTTTATACTACGCGTCTTCTAAGTTTCTTTTTATTTTTTTGACTCTAGGGTTTGTGGTCTTTGAAGGTTTCTTTTGGAGGCGGAACTTTTCCCTTTCAAAGCCCATGTTCTCATTATCGATCTATCATGTTTTCATTAGAGAAATTATGACAAATTTTCTTTTCAATTTCTCTTTTATCATTTGAAGACTATTCTCAAAATATCAATAGATGATTTTTTGCCCAATCCTTTTTTTTTCAAATAAAATTGAAAATTGAAAGCATAATTAGGCACCTGTTGCGTAAGTGTGTGCACCTCGTCCTGAGTGGATGAGAAAGAAATGTTATATCCACAAGTGTGATTAACTCGACTCGGATGTGAATCCTGTCCATATGAAGCATTTGCTCATAAAGTGGCCAAGAGAAAAGAGCACCAAAAGCCTTCCCATGCTAAGTCAAGGTCAGTCATTGATTGTTGACTTGACAGTCAACGAGTCTTCTTTTGGTAGAAATCTATTGCTTGTTGTAGGGGTGAGCACAGTTACCGGATGGGTCCGGTTCTCTGGTTCCCGGTTCTGGTTCCATTTTTTTTGGAACCGGCGGTTCTTGGTTCGGTTCTCAGTTCCTATAGGAACCGGAACCAAGAACTGGGAATCGGGAACCGGAATCGGAACTGTACACCTCAACCTAAAAACCCCTAAAAATACCTAATTCAATCCAATCTTTTTCTTCTCTCTCCCCATCCTTGAGTTCCCGATATTTTCCCCTCTCATCTCGATGAACGATGCCCTCGAAGCTGCTCGTCGCCCTCGACATCGCCTCTGGGATTTCTTGAATCAGTGGCCCCCTCTCTCTGGTACGTCCTTGCGGGTGTTTGTGTCACCGCACTTTCTTTTCTTTTCTTTTCTTGGTCTTAGCATTTCATTGCTCCAGTATCAACATTGGCTCATGAAGCTGCCCTTTTGTTCTTTGTGCATCTCGACTCTTCTCTCTCTTGCGGGACTGCTAGCTCCTAAGCTTGGTTGTTTCGGAATCGGAGGCACATTGGTCTCGCTTCTGCTGGGGTTTCTCCCCCCATTCCTTTCCTTTAGTCATCTCACCATCTATGCATCGTTTGAAATGTATAGAGTTTCATTGTCGATTTCGAGATGCTTTTTGGTTTTTTCTTCACTTTCTCCTTCTCCCTCTCCTTTGCGTGGACGTATTTGGTTATTCTGCAGGTGGGTTTTGGAGCTGCGGAGGGCAAAAAATACGGGGCTGTTTCTGGGTATGGTTTTGCAGTAAAACTCTTAAGAGAAAAGAGCCTTTCTCTCAAGAGTTGATTAGGAGGGTTTAGAGAGAAACTTTTTAGAAGTATTTCTTTGACGGGGGTGATTAGGAGGGTTTAGAGAGAGTGAAGTAAAAGGTATTCCTTTGATTGGTAGGAGGGATTGACATCAAGGGATTTAGAGATTAAGGTTTATGGGAGGGATTGGAGTCCCAAATTCCTTTCCTTTTTTCTAATCTCTTGAAGATGCTGTGGGAGACTCTGTAAATACTTTTGTTCCCTCTCTTACATGTCTGCCCCCTCATTATGTCTATAAAACATTGATGTCGTGTGAACATTAATTCTCATTTATCGGGTTTTTACATGGCTCTTTGGTGGTTGTGGTTCCCTCGATGAGAGCAACCTAATATATATTCAAAGAATGGGCGGATGAGAGCAACCTCTAGAATTTCAATTTTGTTTTTATTTCTCTGTGCTTTCTAGAATTTGTGCTGCATGGAGTTAATGTTGTTGAGTTATAATCCAACGAAGAACTTCTTGCATGGAAAATAATATGCTTAAATTGCTGATTTTAGAGTGATAGTAGGTGTGTATGTCACGCCTCGACTCTCGAGCTCGCGACAACCCCTTCTCTTGGTCGATTAAAAGCAACGTCCTAGGACTCGTCGACGACCATTCATTTTATCTTTCGTCATGTGCAAGTAGAAGACGAACCATCCCAGTCCAAACAGACAATCAAACAATCAAAATGGGATAGAGGGATGAACAGTAGAAACCTCAACTACTCATTTATACAATTTACTAGATTAACTAACAGAGTATCGTTTTTCCGATTTACAAGCCCTATAAAAGGGGCCGATCCATCCTCTAAGCCAAACAAACAAGGAACTAGGCTAGGCTAATCTAACTATATACAATGAACCCTTGGGTTCAGCACCACCATCGCCAAGACCCATCGAACTTAACTTCCGTCGAGTTGATCACTGGAGGAGCGGGGGTAGGATTCTCCATTGTGCCATTCTAGGGTCTAAAAGTGGTTATACAATAACTAGTGAGATAAAATCTCAGCGAGTTCTTCCCCTAAGCAATCTTAACGAGTTCTTCCCCTAAGCCCCGATTAGTACACCAACTCAACCGAGGTATCTCTCCATAACCACCCCTCACTCAACCCAACAACCCACAACCCACAACCAACAAGCAACAACAGCTAGGGTCAACCAACACTTAATAATCGGTTTGCATGCAACCTTACCCGGTATGCCACACTCTGTATGTTAAACTTCACACAATACAAGCAATGCAACCAACAATCACATAGTCGTTCGCATACAACCTTACTCGGTATGTCATACCTTGCATGTTATAAATCAGCACAATACACGCAATGCACATGGCCGTTAGATGATACAGTTCATCAATCACATGCAAGTCGCGTCACAAGCGATCTCACTTGGCTATTGCTACACTCTGCACGTTATAAATTCATGCGTGCATGCCACAAATGATGTGATCACCTCATGCATAATCGGAACCAATGATGCCATGTTTCTCATACGCTTTTGCATCCACACATGTTCCGATTATTACTACCTCATAGGGCTACAACCGAACTCCCGCCAGTGTCTACTGGCATAGCCCTCCCCCATGAGGCGTGGCGACGTTAAGGGACCCTTGCCCAAGACGGCATTCCCAAAGGAGTATGGGCCCGGTCTCTACCGCGACTCCGCATCCGTACCCCTGTTGGGTTTCCATTAAATCGGACTATCACCCCCCAAACTTCGGCCGTGGCGGCGGGTTCAACTTAGTGGTCACGCAAACATATCATCACAATCTACTTATTATCTTTGAGCATTAGCTAATGCACACATGCTTGCATATAAAACCTCAAATCTTTTCTCATAAAATGTCCCTCGGACAAACCATTTTCCCTTTCTTTTGTGAAAATCACATGATTCATGTGGATGTTCCTGCCATGACACATCAAATTCATTTCATAAAATCAAGACACATGAAATTATGCACAATTTCACTTCCAGATGAACAGTGCTGTGAATAGTGCACGTGAATAGTATCGTGAACAGTGAAATTTCAAAATTAAATAATTAAATAATTAAATTCTGAAATTAAATACATAAATTAAATAAATCATTAATTAAAATAATTAATCAAATTAATCAAGAAATTAAGGCAAAACATGCTTAATTAACACATAACACACAATTAAGCATAATCAAGCACAATTAAGCATAATTAAGCAAGATTAAGCTAAGATTATCTTAAAAATTTATCTAACCACCTATCTTAAGGCTAATAAAACTTAATTAAACCCCTAACTCAGCATTACCACTAATTAATCCAACCCTAAGCAAGTTTAGGCACTAACTAAGGGATTATGGGCTAAATTCACCCGTTAAGCGGGTCGGCGACATGAACGTGGCGGCAGTGACGAACCTAACACCTGGGGACCTCACTCACGACACTCCACAGTGGTCTTGGAGCTGAACATAGCAGCAACAAATTCGGACTCCTTCTGCAAGCTGCAAAAACTGATTGTTTGGAGGAGAACCGGGCTGATTGGAGCAAAACGGCTTGGCCGGAGCTTCGACGAGTGGTTGGCCAGCGACCGACGGCACCTGGCGTCGAGGGGGTGCTGGTGGTGGTTGGTATGGGCGGTGGTTTGGTCGGAATGAGAGAGAAATAGAGGAAAATGCGGAATTGGGCAGACTGGTCGCTACAGTAGGCGGTTCGACGAGTAGCGACTTTCGGCCGGCGTATGGGTCGACCGACGGCTTCTTTCGACGATCGGCCGACACAGGCCATACGGATTCTCTCTCCTGAGCATATTGGTGGGTGGCACGGGCCGTGATTCACATGGGAAGGCAATGAACAACTCAACTTTTAGAGGAAGGCCACAAGCTGAAATTGCAGGAAGGAAGGGAAAACAATGAGAGAAGTGTGCGGTTTTGAGAGGGTTGAAAGGGAGAGAGAGAGAGAAATGAAGGCTGGTTCAAGGCCTCATTAAGGCCATTTAATGCAAGCTTCAACTCCCAAGGCAAGATGACATCATCTTCTCTCTCTTCTTTAGACTTTTCTTCAAAATATCCAAGGGCAAAATGGTCATTTCCATCTTGCACATTTCCCAAACTGCCATTGGGTTGAAAATGAAGGGCAGGCCTAAGAAACGGGCTAGAAAATGAATAGGAACAGGCTTGGGAATTTGTTGGGCTCAAAATAGCTCAAGGTTAGACAATGGGCTTAGGAGGGTAAATGGTCGGTTTGGTCTAACGGGCTCACTTGCTTGCCTTGGGTCTACCACGGTAGCTGTCCCACTTTGGGCATGAGGCCCACACTGTTCTTGCTCGGCCCACGTCCTCGTAGGTTCGTTTTCTCGGTCCAAAAATCCCTTTCCCAAAAACTCGGCTCAACTGACACTGTCGACAGTTGAGGAAGCATTGTCCAAAAGTCCATCTCGAACATTCCTAAAAATTCGAAGTACAATCTTAGATTCTCATGTCTTGTCAATTTCGTCCAAATGCCATTTTGGTACAACTCAGACTAACAGGCGACTTCGAGGATTCACGCGTAACCGACTCGTGCCAATTCACGTTCAAGACTTCTCGACACATGGACGTCCTTGACTGTATATAATTGCGAAGGATCGATTCTTATTTCAAAGTACATGATTATCAAGGATCAATATAGGGTCGTTTGCGGGTTCGATAACAGTAGACGGAATCACCTGTCGTTCCATTATACTCTGTCCGCGACTTGACTTCGTCGTCCCTGAAATCAGCGTGCATAACTACATGATCGTCTTTACGCAAGTCTCACGGTCGAGTCGTTTTCCTAGGTCAAGTTCTTTAGTCACACGAGTTCTGTCCTCATTAGCCTGTCCCCTTAAGGTCAGTATCTCAAGAGTGATAAGTTCCGGGTGAGATCAACCAACAATACATTGGCGAAATTAACATTCATTCCTCCCTCAAAGGGCTCAAATTTCAGGACGTTATAGTGTAGATCTAGGAATTGTTGGGAGGTGCTGATCTTGATCTATTCTGATTTGGATTTTTGTGATTGTAATGTGTGTTTCAATTGTGCTTGGCCTATTGGTAGATTGTAATGTGTGTTTGTATTGTGCTTGGCCTATTGGTAGATGTTTTGCTTCAAAATTTAATTGCTGGACATTTAAATCTATATTTTCTGATCATAGATATGAACATTGGGCATGCTAAGATGTCGTTTCTGATGTCTACCTGGTGCTTTCAACACAAATTTGGTACCCTCAAACAAATCGCAGAAAAGAGAATTCTCTTTCTCAAAACATTTTGCAGAGGTTTGACTATTGTACTTGTACCATTGAATTAAAGTCATGCCATTGAATCGACAAGAGTATAACTGCATCTAGATCATGCTTTCGGCAATTTTTAGGTTCTAGCTAGTCGGAGAAGTGAAGCTGCAAAATTTGCTCAGTTATGGAATGAAGTAGTATGTAGTTTCCATGAAGAAGATCTCATAAGTGACGAAAGAAACCTTACCAGAAAACTATCACAGTCAATATTCTCATCTTTTGTTTGCGGTTGGATTTTATGATCTAGGAATTGTTGGAAGGTGATGTCTCGATTTGTTTTGATTTGGAATTTGTGATTGTCACGACCCCTTTGGGTCCGAGCTGTGGGTTATTTTCACGACATCCCAAGGTTGTCGCTGACCTAATTCGTTTTGTCTTATTTATATGTACATGCGGAAGTGTAAACCCAACAATAACAACCTTGACAAACATCACTGGAAGGAGTAAATGCATACACTCTTCCTTAAGTTGGAGGATGGTTACCTTGCGGTAGAATTTCATTTTGTGGCATCACTTGTGACTGTTGGGGTGATATCAATTGTTGCCTTTGTGGACAATTTCTTAGTATATGACCTTGCTGCCTACAACCATAACAAGCTCCAGTTCCGGCTAAGCATGGAGCATTACCATGCCGCTTCCTATAACGACGACATACCTCATTTAGGGTGGATTGCAGTCTTTGTTTCTTGTTCCTCTAATAAGGGTGTTTTCCTTCATGTATTGGCCTCTTGTTACGATGTCAATTATCTTGAGAATCTAAATGAGGAAATTTCCCTTGATAATTTGCTGCAGTAGCTCGGTCCAGAAAATCTTTCTCTATCAATTGGGCTCGTTCATACAATTCATTGTAATCCTTAAGATTCAATGGTACCAATTGATTTCGAATCTCAGGTTTCAAACCGTCTCGGAATCTTTTGGCTCGATTGATTGAATCTTTGATCAATCGAGGAGCATACTTTGACAACTTAGCAAATTTTGCTTCATATTGGTCGACTGTCATATTCCTTTGCTGAAGTTGCAGAAACTCTGTTATCTTCTTGTCTCGGGCACATTTCGAAAAATATTTGCCATTAAAGGCTTGGATGAAAACGTCCCAAGTTGTGGGAGTACCTTCAGGAAATACAATTCTTTTTGTAGCCTTCCACCAATGATTGGCATTACCTTGCAGTTGATACTCAGCCAGTGTTACATTGTTTTCATCTGTACACCTCAAGAGAGCAAAAATCTTTTCGATCCCTTCAATCCAGGATTCAGCCTCCTCGAAGTTTCTGGTTCTAGCAAACTTTGGAGGTTTCAATTTCAAAAATTGTTCAACCAGTCCATGTTTTGGACGGTCATCATTTCCGTTGCCATTACCAACTACTGAGGCATTGGCGGAAGTAGAGCCTAAGTTGTTGAGCCTACTGCTGCATTAAGCTTCCAATGGTCGTCAAAGCTTGCCGAATCCCATCCAGTCGGGGGTCATCTTTCGATTTTCCTTTCGAACTCAACTACTCCTGATTCGATTTCCCTCTTGTGGTCACCTGGTCCTGAGTACTCATATTGGCTGCTAGGGGATACAACTACAAAATCCTAAGGAAAGATTCCTTTTACAGACATAGCCAAAAGTTAGTGCTCACGACTATCACTAAAGGAAGAACAATCAAACAAGCAATCACATGTATATATGCTCTTCTTAACTTACTATCCCATGACTCCCAACGCACCTTATAACTCCCGGTAATAATAATAACCCCGTTTTGATATCATAAACTTGTCACGACCCCCTTCCAAGGTCTGAGCTGCCGGTTATTTTCGCGACATCCCAAGCTTGTCATCGACCCAATTCATTTTGTCTTATTTATATGTACATGTGGAAGCATAAACACAACAATAACAACCCCGACAAACATCACTAGAAGAGAATGTGATGTAAACATATAACACACTACTATTTTCATTAGTAGCTCGTGTATAAACTAACTTCCATTTTACATAATATAAGAGGCCAATGTATCCCTATCTCCACTACTGAACGACTTCCAAAATTGGGAACCCTTCCCATTACGGGCCTTTAAAGCCACAGATAGGCTCGATAAATTCTTCATCCGACCAAACGTACCAAGCCTCGTCCCTCATGAACCCATACAGTAGAGGTATATCTCCAGTACATTTCTCCTGCTTCAACATGTATGACGTCTATGATTTACCCTTCTATCCTCATCGGTAGACCAAAATGTGCAAGAGGAGGACTAGCTCTGCTTACCAACTTGTAAAGGTAAATGAGTGAGTTTTGGGGAAACTTAGTAAGTAAAACCCTACTCTCGGCTAGTGTGACACCTTTTTATCAAAGACTAGCCAGAACAACTCATGCAAATGGTGTCGATGGTAGATCAATTGCAAACTCATATATATTGCCATGACTAATGCAAGGGTTTCATTTACTCAACCATCGGCTAACACATAAACATATACAACTCAAATTTGAGCATAACCGGCATTCGTGTAGATCACTTCATATTGTCTTGGCTTAACCAGGTCCTCTTGACTCTTGCCGAGGCTTCTTGGGGCTTGTTTCTTGAGGCTTTCGGGGGTAACCCGAGCATCCTATTGGCGGGGTGATCACTTCACATAGTCCTGGCTCAACCAGGCCCTCTTGACTCATGCTGAGGCTTATCGGGGCTAGCTTCCCGAGGCTTCCGGGGGTGACCCGGGCATCCTATTGTAGGGGTATCATCATCGTTCTCATCTTTCATGGGGTGATCTCACAAATGCATCACTTATGCTAATTCTGTCTTTCCCTTTGTCGACTCATTCATGGCTCAATAACAACATCATGATCATACATAATCATGCGTGCCATGCTTTCTATGACCCGAATCTAATGATGCCCTAATGACTTTGAGTCTAAGGTTTGGCCCAATTGTCAAGTAACAAGGATCCTGCACCAATCTAAGACATGAGCTCGACATAATTTGATGCCAATTAAGACCTTGTGGGCTTGAGCGATCCCCGTACCGAACAAGACTAGGATTCAGCATGCCTTGATGCCAATCCAAGACCTCGCGGTCTTGGGCGATCCTCGTACCATACAAAACTTGAGTTCCGACACTTCATTACTGACTCAAGCCTTATAGCTCTAGGCATTCCCGACTTGCGTTGAACACAACGACGAACCATGGCGTCATTCCGATCGTGAAAGAATCACGCACATGGATAAGATTCATGTACAAGTCAACGTATACATAATCTTCCATACAAATCACGGTTCATCAAGAGAAGACTGTCTAGACTTCATGATAGAAATGACAATACTAGGGAGAAGTAAGAGATTCTACTTACTTGGACAAACCTCACGAAACTAGAGAAACTAACTTGAGGGAGAGAAAATGACTTTCTTGAAAATCAAAGGAGAGAGCGGCATGAAGGAGGATGTGTGCGTCCAAGGGAAGAGGAAAGAGGAGATGGGTACAAAATGGTGAGGAAGAAGGAGAGGCTTCTCCTATTTATAACTCCCAAGCTCATCATTGCACTTCTAAACATCCAATCCTCCTTTTCCAAGTGGCACACTTAGAATCCTTAAGTGGCAAGCCTACTTGACCAATAATTGAACCTAAAGGATGACTAGGCAAGGCTCCAATATCTTATTTGGCGGTCTAGTGAGTAGATGTCATTGACGACGACTTGTCTTTTGCTTTCTTATTGGACCATTTGTTCCCCCTCATTTATTGGCATTTATGGAAGTTTGACAAGGAAGATGTCTAAATTGCCATCTAGGTCTCTAAAATTCCATAGGCTTATGATGAAGGTTCAGGTGTCGTCTTCTGATTGGGCCATGTGGGAGCCATCCCTTTCATAGCCCCCAAGATATTTTTGATCACCATCATAACCTTTGAAAAGTGGAAGACATCCTTATCTTTTACATTAATGAGGGGTAATAGAGAATTCCATCATTTGTCTTTTTCTTCTTCAAGAAGGCGGTTCGGAGAATTCCACCGTCTAAGTTGGTACCGCGAATGGTTGAGCACCCATTGGATAAGGCTAAGAGGTTTAGGGACGGACTCAAGATGGAGATCAGAGACCATCTAGTGTCCCTGAACTTGAAGGACTACATTGAGCTGTACGAGAGAGCTCAGATGATGGAGAAGCATTTGGCAGAGAAGGCCGTTACGTCTGGATCACGGTTTGTGCCTAGTAGGGATAATTGTCGGTTTGGGAAGAAACCGATGACGGGAGGAAGGTATTCCCTTCCGCCTAATAGAAGGGATGGTGTGGGGAAACCGCTCCCGAGTTCATTTGGAGGATGTCGAATATATGGTAAGAGGCATGGGAAAGCCCCGTGTCCCACTCGAATGGGAGCCTATTTTAGGTGTGGTTAGGTGGGCCATCGAGTGAGGGACTGCCCACGTAGGCCTATGATGCCATTTGTGCTGAGACCACTAGTTGGACTAGTAGTCGGAAATGCCTCGTAGGGCAATCAGAATAGGCCCTCGGTGCAAGAAAGGGTCTATGCGGTCACGAGGAAGGAGGCGGAGGATATGCCTGCCATGATTACAAGTACAATATCTCTACACGATCATGCTACTTATGCGTTGTTTGATCTAGGAGCCTCACACTCCTTTATTGTTGAACGGTTCGTAGAATTAGTGGGATTAAGGCCTGAACCATTGGAAATGATTTTTGTTATTTCTATTCCGTTAAAAGATTTAGTTTTATCTGCAGTAGGTTGTTCTAGTTGCAAATTGATTATAGATGGTCAGAAAGGAAAAAATAGATTTGATTGTTTTAGCGATGTACGACTTTGATGTCATCATCGAAATGGATTAGCTGACCAAGCATAGAGCCACTATGGATTGTCGGGGGAAGAAAATCCGATTTAATCCAACTGGAGTTGGTAGCTTCTAGTTTGTAGGGAGTCGAGGAGGGTCTTCGATTCTCTTGATTTATTTGTTGGAAGCAACCAAGTTGCTGGGGTCAGGATGCCATGGTTATTTAGCCTTAGTAAGTGATATGTCCAAGGAAGGAGCAAACCTAGAAGACATTACGGTAGTACCAGATTATCCCGATGTCTTTTTAAAAGAATTACCAGGTCTACCCCCAGCCAAAGAGACAGAGTTTGTAATTGAGTTGGCACTTGGAACGGAACCAATTTCCAAAGCACTTTACAGGATGTCGTTGTCAGAATTGAAGGAATTGAAAGTACAGATGCAGGAGCTGTTGGACAAGGGTTTTATTTTCCTGAGCGCATCGCCTTGGGGAGCGCCAGTCCTGTTTGTCAAGAAAAAGGACGGATCGTTGCGATTATGCATCAACTATCGGCAGCTTAATCAGGTGACAATTAAGAATAAGTACCTGTTGTTGAGGATTGATGACCTCTTTCACAAACTCCAAGGAGCGTCGATGGTCTCCAAAATAGACCTAAGGACGGGCTATCATCAATTGAGGATTCGAAAGGAGGACATACCGAAGACGGCTTTACATACTCGCTATGGTCATTACGAGTTTACGGTAATGTTGTTTGGCTTGATGAATGCCCCTGCTGCCTTCATAAATTTGATGAACCGAGTGTTTAAGGAATACTTGGATTAGTTCGTAATTGTATTCATCGATGACATTATGGTATATTCGAAGGATTCGGACGAACACAAGCATCACCTAAGGATCGTGCTGCAAACCCTATGGAATCACAAGCTGTACGCGAAGTTTAGCAAGTGTGAATTTTGGTTGGCTTGAGTAGCTTTCCTTGGCCACGTGATCTCAGGTGAAGGGATTTCGGTGGACCCGACCAAGATTGAAGCAGTTATAGATTGACTGAGACCGACTTCAGTAGCCGAGGTTCATAGTTTTCGAGAAAGCAGCCTTGGCGTTGTTTTGCCGGAAACGGTCGTTGTCCATCATCCGTCGTCGTCTTGAGCTAACCCTGCGTAGCCCTCACCCTCGCTGTCGCTCCGATGTCGCCGGAATCTTTGAACCGTGAGTCGATTTCCTAATCCCTTAGTTAGGGGTTAATCTTGCTTGGGAGTAGTTTAATTAGTTTAATCTTGTTTTATGTTTTTGATGTGGGTGATTAGCATGTTATTAATTGGATAAGCATGCTTAGTGTTAACCATGGTTAGAGTAAATTACCTTGGTTAGATTAAAGTAACTGCGGGCAGATTAATTAATCGTGGTTGTAATAAAGTAACTATGGTTGAATAAAATAACCTTAGTTTGGTTAGTTAAGCGTAGTTGGGTTAAAAGTAATCGATTAGTAATAAATAAATAATAATAATATTTTTGGAATAAATAATAATTTATTATTTTCGGAATTAATTAATTATTAATTATATTATTTTCTAATTTCGAATTATTATTTATTTATTTCTGAATATTAATTATTTTTGGGGAAAATAATTAATTGTGATTATTTATTGGAAATGGATTTAATTGAGTAATTTTGTTAGAAAAATCACTAGGGCCTATTTTCTAATGTTAATTGTGATTAATTACCTTGTTATTAAAGGACATGAGTTATTAAAAGGAAGTTTTCGGAAATGAAATTAATTGGACGGATTAATTGATTTTTGTATTGTTGTAAAATGATAAGTATTTTATGGGAATTATGGGGTTTACTCGAGTAACGAATTGTTGGATTATAGACCCCTTTTATATGAGTTTTTTGGGGATAAGCGTGGTTTATCCTTGGGCGGTGACGATTGGATATCCGGTAAGATTAATTGATTATTATCAATTGTAGAAGCATGTGGTCAATAATTGTTGATTGTTGAGGATTAGTTGGGTGTTGTTTGTAACCACGCTACGTGAGTACTGTGGCTTTCATTGATTGTAATTGATTGTTGCATTGCAATTTAAATTGCTGCTGAATGATTATACCTGGAATAGTTGGACTATTGCTATGTTGCGTGGCTGTCGATCATTGATGCATTACATTATATGTATGACAACTGCAAGGGCATGTCGCGTGAGCACGAACCATGTTTGCATTGATGACAGAGAAAAGAAAGAATAAATTGATTGATGCTGTGCTGCATGGTCACATTAAGAGGAGAGCCCAGCAGTGCCGGATGACCGCTAATCCCTTGGGGTTGTGCTGTGGCCGTTTGGTCACCTGATAATAGTTAGTTGTAGAGTCACGGTAAAGGCCAGACCCCATGCTCATTTGGGAATGCCGTTTGGGGGGAGGCCTATGACGTAGCCGTGCCCACGGAGGGGATGAAACCTGGTTTTGGACCAAAGACCGCTAACCATAAGATTGTGCCGTGGCCTAGGGGGTTGTAATAATTGGAGTATGTGTGGGTATTGAGGCATGAGGAAGCTGTGAGAAGTACTATGATTATATGCTTTCATTGTGATCTTGTCATGATTTAAATGATATTCTTCTGCAGGGTGTGTGTGCTAAGACAAGGTAAGATTGCCTGTGGTTGCACCTGGTGATTGAACTGCTTTCTAATAATGCTTCTTAAGATCCTATTAGATAGGGCAAGAATAGGGTTGCGTGGCAGTTGGTTGGTTGTCGTTATTAAGATGTATGTTTAGACTACCCTTAAGGCGAGCGAAGTTCCTAACTGAGGCTTAAGATTTTGACTTACTGAGTTTATCTCACCCTGTCGTGGTTAACATTTTCAGGACCTTAGTATGACACCGTACTCAGTGAGGTTTGGTGTCCCAATCGATATGAGCACCACCGTCACGACGTGGCTTGTCCGGAGTCGTGATTTTGTTTATAAGCACCACGTGACGACGGTTTGGGTGGACGAAGGAGTGAGGGACCATTATGTGCCACATGTTTTCAAGGCGTGGTAGATCATGCTAGGGGACATGTTGTACGGTCCTCTGAGGGCTTTTGATGGGCCTGTACCGCTCGTGGGGCCGACCGACAAGATCTGGGATCCCATGGACCTTGATCCCCTCGATGGTGAGATCTCCGACCCTATCACTAGAGAGACCAACCCTTTTGAGGACAGCGATTAGGCATCTGTAGCCTAGTCTCTTTTTGACGAACCCTCCTCTACTTTGTAGTGATAGGTTAGCCAGGCCAGTCCCTTTTTGTGTAGGCCTTAGCATGTCGCCTGTAATGAGGCGTGTATATATATACTGATGTTCTAGGCTAACCTTGCAGATAAATAAAATGGTGCTCTTGTCTTTCTTCTATTGCATCTTTGCTACTATTCCTGTTGGTTGTTGGTTGGGTGTTTGTTTTGCTTTCGCATGTGCTTAACAATAAGATAAAATGAATTGGTCGGTGACAGTACCTGGGACGTCATATGTTTAGACCTCGAGTGAATTGGGGTTATCGCGAGCTCGGGGGTTGGGGTGTAACAATTGGTGATTGGAATCAAATTTAATAACTTGTTTGTGAAACGTTTTAACGTTCAATATATAATTTACCCTTTAATATCAGATTTTTTCGGCCCTTTATTGTCCTAGTTGGTCAATTGCGTGCACAATATTGGTCTCACAGAATCATCCTGTTTTATGTGAGATTTTTTATGTAGGTGTTGTAGATTTATCTTCTGTAATGTTATAGACTGACCTGAACACCTCAGCACGCAGAAATCCCAAAGGTTTTGTTCATATGGATTCTTTTAGAAAGTAAAATGGGAGACACCTCTTATTGCATGAAGTAACTTCTTGTCGGGAATAGTTCAGTTTTAGGTGCTAGATGATCTGCAAGGTGAGGGGATAACCTTCATTTCAAGTTGTTGCAGCTGATAAAATATCCTTGTTCAAAGGTGAACCAGACGAAAAAACATCATCTTCAATCAGCCTACTTGTCTGTCTAAATTCCATTAAAAAAACTAATCAACGGATCATGCAGAGTAGATTGATACAATTGTTGAGGTCCTACAAGGTTGTTTTGGGTAGCCATGCTATTCTAAAGTGAATTCAGTTTAGTATTTCAATGTAATCAGCTCAGTATTAACTGCATCACATCAAATATCAAGATATCTTTTATGCTGAAGTATTTTATTTGGCATATCTCACAACAGTTTGCATCTGGTATGTTTCTTTGTGAGATATCAGCTTCATATCCTATCTAAGAAATTATGGACCATAGTCAATATGATTATCAATATTGAAGGGCGTTACACTCATTAACAAATGCTGGTATTGGATATTAGGTATTTGTTTGGTAAAACACGCCTTCTGAATGCAAGCTTTCTCATTACAATGATCATGTTTTTTGAAGGCTCTACGTGTGAGTTTGGAGGAAATGAAAGATCCAGTGCTTCCAGGAACGCCAATAATACTGGAGAAACTTTGGGTGGACAAATATGCCCCCAAATTCTTTTAGTGAGCTTCTTAGTGAGGAATGACAAATCATGAGGCAAGACTTTATTCCGAGTTGCTTGTAATTATTGTATCTTTTTTCAAAAGCTCCTGTTTTCTTGTCTTGGTCAAGCATTAACAATGCTTCTGTTTATTGATCTTTTCAAGTTTCCCAACCTTGATGTCTTAACAAGTGTTTTGTTGCATTTTCAGGTACTTTTAAAAAACAGTGGGATTCTTGTGTTTTTGGGTCTGAAATTAGGAGCACTACAGATGAGGTTCTGTTGGCACTTAGACATCATTTTTCTCATAGTCAGCAGAGAAAATATAGTGGTCTAAATACACTCAAGAGCAGTAGACAGCAAAGATGGACTAAGGAGAGCTTTGAAGATCCTCATAAATCAGGCCACAAAGATGCCTAAGTGAAAGGAACTCTGGATACATGCAGCAAAAGCTCAAGGCTTACTGGCCCGCTGGATCAGAAGGTCAGTATGTTTTGAAAGAATCTGTTAAGTGTACTAAAGGAGGGGTTGTTGATGAAATGCTGACTGAAGGTGGTGTACAGTTTTCAGTACGTACGGATAAGCATCTCACAACTGATATCTGGATTCACATATGTTGCCCAATAGAGGGCCATGCATGTAAAGATCTATTTAGTAATGTTGTTCGTCCAGTTCACATTGTATGAGTAGCTAGAATGGGGTGGCTGAGAAGCAATATGCTGTTGGATGAATGTGAATCTCAAAAACCTAATTTTATCCGGATTCTATGGACAAATTCCTTGGAGAAAGCGCTGCTATAGTGGAAGAGAATCTAGAGTAATTGTAACATTACTACATTACTTGCAGCAATCTTTTCATCTGTGTTTCATTTACATTATTGAATCTTCTGCTTCTTCTTGTTTTTCTTTGAGGAGGGACAGGGGTTTGGGTTGGAAGGGGCTAAATTAGTGTTCATTGATGCTGAAAAGCAGGATGTTCATGCCCCGCTACAGAACCAACTATGCAGATATTGTTCTTTCCGAGATATTTTAACATAAATTGTTAGATTATTTTTTGCTTCTAACTTTTAACAGTGTCTCTCTATTTTTCAGAAGGCTGCAAATGTTTTACTATCTCCATGTGCATCTTATAGATTACTTATTACTTTGGACATTTGTTACCAATTGTGCTGGTCCTTCTACTCTGTGGTCCTGAAGGACTTGGAAAAACTACACTTGCTCATGTTGCTGCTAAACGTTGCGGGTATTGAGTAGTGGAGGTGTTATCTGATTCTTGTTGGCAAGATTTAACATTCATTTATAGATATACTAGTCTGTTAATTACTGTGTGAGTTTCTGGTGACTTTAAATTGCAAATGAGGGGCATCAGAAAGTCTCATGACAGTTTTTCTTTGCAAGACAAAGCAGTATATATATTTCTGCTTGGTTTTGGCTGATTTATGGTTATAATAGGTTTGATACTATGCTTTGTGTTCTTATTAGACCTTCTTTAGGCGTTCTCATTTATGTGCTGGTTTTCCTAATAATATCAATAGCTTTTTTTTTTTGGGGTTTGGAAACATCAAAAACTGTAAAGGCATCAATGAGTTGTAAATATTGATGATGACATCTTGGGAAAGAACTTTTTAGGACCTATGAAAAATGTTCTTAGCCGGGATCTGAGTTCTACTGATCAGATCGACCTACGTTATTACAATTACAGAATGTGTCATCTGCTGAACTGAGATAGGAACTCTATACCAAATTTTCAGGGTGGTTAGCTGTTTTCTGAATAAAAGAAAGAAAGAATAAGAGTGCATTTGTTATAAAATTCTTTATCATATCCCTTCTCTATAAGACAAAAGGTCACAAGTCTGATTGTATGGTTTTAGACTCTAGACTTGAGCTTCTGTCTGTCCTTGAGATGTAACAGATTATTTTCCACTTCCACTGTCACGTCCCGACCCTCGAGTTTGTGACAATCCCTACTCACTTGCGGTTAGAAGAATGCGACACCCCAGGCTTTGTTGCCGACTAATTTATTTTATCTTGCCCTTAAGCACATGCGGAAACGATACTAATCGCATCCAATTAAACATCCGATAGGGATAGCAGAAAGACAAATAAGTAAAACAACATCGCATTTTATTTATTTACTGGGGTTGGCTTGGGGAAAGGTTTATGCACAAGCCCTTCCTTAGGCACTTTCCATTGGCCTACATAAAAAGGAACCGGGCTTGGCTAACCTACGTCTTGCGCAAAAAGGGAAGGGGTCAGTCAAAAAGATCAAATGTCAGGTGCTTAATCGCTATCCGCTATCCAGTCAAGGGATCCTCCAACATGCCATCCAGAGGGTCAAGGTCCATGGGGTCCCACACCTCGTCACCTGACCCCTCATGAGGGGACAGTCCATCAAAGCTCCTTAGGGGGCCGTAAACCATGTCCCCTTGCCTCACAAACCATGCCTTGAACGCATGAGGTGTGTGGTGATCCCTCTTCCTCTCATCCACCCATATCGTCATAACATGATGCTCATAAACAAAATCATGACCCAAGACGAGTGGTGTGGTGACAGCGGTGCTCATATCCATGAGGACATCGAACCTCACTAGATATGGTGTCATATTAAGGCCTTGAAAAATGTTTAACAATGACGGGTGAGATATGTTCAGTAAGTCATAATCCTAAGCCTCAATTAAGAAATTTGCTTGCCTTAGGTGCAACTTAACCATGCAACCTATTATTAATGGCAGATCAATTATAAAGCGACTTCCGCTTTACCCTATCTATAACACGCAAAGAAACCTCAACTACAGCATAACTCATCAGCTATCAAATGCAATTACAGGCGATCTCACTTTGCCTTGGCACACGTACCTTGCATGATATAATATAATTTATGTCATAACAACTTCAAGAAGTACTTCACATAACTAGAACATATATCAAACTTCCTTATGCATCAGCATCTACACGTGTTCCAATTATTACGACGGCTCAAACTATGGTACAACTTTATGGTTGGCGGTTTATTAGTCCAAAAACTAGGCATTGTCCCCCCCTGTGGGCATGGCTAGGTCATGGGCCTCCCCCTAGATGGTATTCCCTAAGGAGCATCGGTCCGGTTTTTATCGCGACACGGCATCTGACCATTGCCAGGCAATCGATAAAAATCAGGCGACCTCAATGGCCACATCACAACCCAAAGGTTGGCGGTCTTTCGGCAGCGCCAGATATCTCTTTATGTGACCATGCAGCACAACCATCAACCATATCATTTCTTTCTTTTCACTATCGCCAATGCAACCATGGTTCGTGCTCACACAACATGCTATTGCAATTAACACACGTATAATGCATTGTAATGATTATAAATGGTCACATGAACTTGCATAATTCAATAGTTCCAGATACAACTAATAAACACCAGTTCAAGTCGTAATCCAACAATTAGTCTCAACCAACTAACGCTATCATATTCACATAGTACCCAAGATAGTAATCACCATTAACTATCCCCGTAATGATCAACAAATACTGATAACTTGTCCACAAGTATTTACTTTGGTAAACAATCGCATACCTCAATTATTTAGTCATAATCAATTATTCTTATAAATAATTCACTACAACCAAACAGTTATAGACTTTCATTATTCCCATAATACTTATTAATATTAAGGAAAGTATTGTAGTTAATTATTCCAATTAATAACTAACTCCCACAAAATAGTCATAATTATTAACCATTCTCATAAATAATTACTTAACAATAAGTAATTTACTTTTATAAAATACTCCTTTAAATAATTAAAGGTCATATAACATTATCATATATAACTATCAACCTTTAATAAATAAGCAATAATTTAATAAGTATAAATATTGCTCAATGTAATCAATTATCAATAAATAATCATAATTAATTATTTATCCAAAATAATTAATTATCCATAAATAAATAATAATTCGAAATTAATAAATATTATAATTAATTAATTAATTTCCACAAAATAATTTAATATTTCCATAAAATAATTTAATTATAATTAATTATTCCCATAAATAATTAATCATAATTAATTAAAACTAATCCTTCATTAACCAATTTAATTGACCATAAACAAGATTAGTATAATAAAATAGAGCTAATTATTCATAATCCAATTTAATTAACAATAAGCATAATTAAGCTACCATTAGCTTATCTTAATCCTACTTAGGGCATATAAAATATACTTTGGCATAAGCAAACCATCATTAACCACTAAACAAACTTAGAACCAATTAAACTACCCCCTAATGCAAGACTATCCCATAATTAAGGGATTAGGAAAATAACTCATGGGTTAGGCTAACTGGGGGCATTGGGACGACGATGACGATAAGGGCTACGTGTGGCTGGCTCAGGGACGACAACAGATGATGGACGGTGGCCGGTTTCCGGCGAAATACAATCGGCAAGGTTGTTTCTCACCGAAACAGAGAAGGCCCACAGCTGTCGGCGATTGGGCGAGTAGCTGGCGGCGATGGGCTGCTACTGGTGATCTATGGTAAGGCTCTAGAGGGCAATAGCTGCACGGCGGATGGTGGCAGCCACTTTGGCGGACAACAGCAGCGGATGGCAAGGGCAAATGAGGGAAAAAAACGAGAGAAAAGAGAGAGAGTGAGCTAAAGAGGGGCTGGGCAGCAACTAGGAGGGAGAGAGGAGAGAGAGAGAGCAAGCAAACTTGAAGTTGAAGTCTTGCAACTTGAGCTTCAAGTTTCAACAACAACCAAGCATTTCTAGCTCACTAAGGACCACACAACAAAGCTTCTAGAAGGAGAAGTCCATGGGCTGAAGAGAAAGAGAAATGGGCTTGCTTGGGCCCCTATTAGGCTGTCCAAAGTGGGCCCTAGGCCCATTGGGCCACCGTCCCACTTGCGAGCCCAAATTCTTGGTACAAAAATTCCTTTTTCGACACTTTGTGGCTTATCGAAAAACTTGAGGATAAATGTGGCAACGTCCAATTAGTTAGTCTTGAAGTCCTTGAAAAGTCGATACCTGAAATCAAATTAAAAATCGAGATTAAGTTCAATCAATTGCGACTTTAGTACGTCCTAAACTATCAGGCGGCTTTTAGGGTTTTTCTCAAATTTGACCCATGGTCAATAGCTTTTTGATCCATGTTAAAGCCAAATTTCAAACCAAGGGCGACCCTCGGTTTTCATGTAATCCCGAGAGTTCAATTGGTCATCTTGAGTACAAAGTCGAAAATGAATTGGTTTAACGTCATCTGTAATTTGTATTGAAATTGTGCAGAATCACCCATAATCCGGTTTCGTACCTTTGCCGAATCAATTTATTTCGGTTTACTAATTGGCTGGTAATAGGTGGTATTGTCCCTCATGGATCCTTATGGTCAAATGGTCTATTCCTATTTGAATTCACTGGTCATATCCCTAATTGCACTTCCAAATAGTCAGTTAACTCATGAATGATCAGTTCAGAGTAATTGTACTAGCAGGGCATTGATTAATACAACCATGTCATATAATCCCAAAATATGGTCGAAATTTAGGACGTTACATCTACCCACTCCCCTCAATCATGTTTTGGGTCATTCTAATGAGCATCTTTTCTCATTTAGGCCTCATAGCGTGTTTTCTTCTCTTGCTAGTTCTGTTCCAGCTATAATTACTGAAAGACTGTCTGTGTACATCAATGCTAGTGATGATTGGTCATCAGCAACAGTTGAAGCCAAGATCCTCGATGTAGTTTAGATGGACTCTATCATGGCTGACTCAAAGCCCTAGTGTTTGGTCTGTGTTTTTCAAAAATGTCTGGCTGGGGATTTTTGCACTATTAGAGATGATGAATGCGATGTTGATTGTGCAGATAATTGATGAAATTGATGGTGCTCTTGGGGAAGGGAAGGGGGCGATGGAGGCTATACTAAAGTTGGTAAGTCATTTCTGGAATTTCTTAATATCACATTATAGTTTATTGCTGATTATGATTATATTTACAAATAACATTTTAAATTTTACACATTACATCATATAATTTATATGAATTAACAATACAGCGGTGAGTAGCTAATAGTCAAAAGGTATGCTATTTTTGGGGTCCAAATTAAGGTAATAATCAATAAACTAGCATGCTAGCATAGCTATGATAAGATTATTCTTCCTTGTTTTTCTTTAAAAGTAAGCCTCTTTAATAATGGGCTGTGATACTAATTAGAACTAGTTGGCGTTTCTCAGGACTTCGCTTTTTTGTTAACCTACACTTGTCATTTTACTTTAAGAATTCTACTATTTGTCTTTAATTAACTTGTCTTGAGTTGAAAATAAATTCAATTCGAATGCCACCAATTATGAAATTCTTTTCATCTCTCATTTTCTCTTGTAGGTAAACAAAAAGTTTAAGATGACGACAAAAAAAGGCAAGGAAAAATTACAACAATACAGAATCCAAACTAACTAACGTGAGCTAGTCAATGTTCCAATCAAGCCTTGATTTTGAGTGAATGGAATGACTATTTGTCTTAGAAAGTGGGACGCTTTTTATGTGATGCTGTGGCACAGAAGTGCGGCTAATTGTCGTACAAATGTTTATCACAAGTTAACCACAGCACTAAATAATCCAAGATCTTCTATAAAATTTTACTAAAAGCTGCTAGCTAGGGAGGGTTTTCATGGTAGATTGGATTTTCTTTGAAAAACAATTTGGAAAGTGAAAATCCCAACAAGAGTTTCTTTTTTTTGCTTGGGAAGATGACCTTCGACAAAGAGGCAAAGTGTTGGTTAATTGGTGTGTCATCTGCAAAAAGGAGGAAGAGACTGTTCGGCATCACCTCCTTCATTTCTCTTGGATGAGAAGGGTTTGGACAGCTTCCTCTGCTTGCATCCGGTGATCTTGGGTTATTGGAGGGTCCATTGAGCAAAAAATTTGGGCTTGGCAGAGCATTTGATAACTCTATAATAATAGAGTTATTTTACTTATTTTAGGCAACAAATATAATACCTTATAATGCAATATTTGTTAGAAAATATTTGGATTTCCTTCGATTTACCCAAATCTTCTTTGTTTATGTAGAATAATGAGACATAGAGAAAATAATGCAAAAATATGGCAAGAAGAAGGAAAGAAAGATACCTGTGCTTTAGGAATTCAAATCAAGAAGTGTTGGACGTTGGATGCTAAATCAAGAATTTTGCGATTTATTCCTTGATTTTATACGAAAAAAATAAGCAATTGCCCAATGTTAGGATTCTTAAATGTATCCTATAAATAGGATGACATTGACAGCTGGTTTTTTTTTTTTTGGATTGTTAGATCGCTTTTCATTGTTTGAGGAGTTTTTCCAAGAATTTTGAAGAGAAGACAAAATGGTGATAGAATTTTTGTTCTTTGATTCAAGATGTTTGGTTTAACGTATATTTTCGTTTCTTCTTTTATTATGTTCTAATTTTCTTTTGTTAGGGCTACGATGTAGCCTAACCATGATGATATGAATTTCGTGATTTTTATGTTTTGCAAGTGATTTCATCTATCCGAGTTATATATTATTGTGCTTAATGCTTCTAAGTGATTGGCCACCACTTGAATGATTTGATATGCATGTTTGAGACTAAGAGGTGATAATATGCAATTGCTCCTTATAATATATAACCATGAATTAAATGTGGATAGAAATATACCACATTTTTTGTGTAGCTTTCAGTGATAAGGTAACCCAAAAATTCTTTGTAAGCCGGGAGTATTCATAGATTTTAATGCACTTATGTTTATTTAAATTCACGTAGAAATATGGTGGATTTAAAAAACTAAGTAGGCTTGCTATATCTAGAGATAGGATAGTAAATAAATTAGGAAATTCCACTATTACATGTTTGATATCATTTTTGTACGTGTGATGATCTGAAATTTATATCTAGTGGTTATGGTGAAATCGGATGCCCTAACATATTTCTTTAATTTATTTTCTGCATTTAGTTTTGAAATTTTACTTTTAAAATTGTCAATTTTAATTTATTCTCAATTCTATTTTTGATTAGTTAGATAGATTTTAGAATTAATCTATTTTTGGTATTTGATTGGTTTATTAATCATCAATCTCCATGGGACGATATCTTTTCTCATCACTATATTATTTGTTGGACACGTTGACTTGCGTTTAGAATTTTACGAACAAGTTTTTGGTGCCGTTGCTGGGGATTGTTTCTTTTATACTAATTAATATTGATACCGGATAATTTTAAGTTTAATCTAACTTTCGTTTTTTTTTATTTTTTTTAGGACGTACATCGGTGCATGACACATAGCCAACAAGGGACACTTGTTGAGTTTCATTTAGAAATCGAACATACATTTAGAAGGTGGCTAAGAGGATAGAGAAATCACGCTAAGAAAATGGCGGAAGATGGTGAGAATGAAAATCTGCATAGACTCTTGAGAGATTATGCTGCGCCAATAGTTTAGGGCACCACATCATGCATTAGGAGGCCTGCAACTCAAGCAAATAACTTTGAGATCAAGCCATCACTCATTTAGATGCTCCAACAATCAGTGCAATTTAGTGGACCACCAAGTGATGATCCAAACGATCACGTCGATGCTTTTTTTGAAATCTATGATACCATTAAATATAATGGATTTATAGATGATGTTATTAGATTTAGATTATTTCCATTCTCTCTTAGAGATAAAGCAAAAAGTTGGTTTTCTTCTCTTCCTGTAGGATTAATCACTACATGGAATGATATGGCTCAGAAATTTCTTGGTAAGTTCTTTCGACCTGCAAAGTTTGCAAAGATTTGTAACGATATTACTAATTTTATGCAGATGGATAATGAATCATTAAATGAAGTATGGGAAAGATTTAAGGAATTTCTTAGGAGATGCCCACATCATGGACTACCCATATGGATGTAGGGACATACTTTTTATGATGGGTCTAGTGCAAATCTTCATTCTATGATTGATGCAATTGCAGGGGGAACTCCGAATAATAAAACACCAGAAGAAGCCTACAATTTATTAGAGGAGATGGCATCCAATAGCTATCAATGGCCTACTAAGAGACTACCGGTGCGAAAAGCTAGCGAAGCTCGTGAAGTGGATGCATTTGCTATAATTACTGCATAATTTGAAGCACTCAACAAAAATTTAGAAAACAAGAGTGTCTTAGCCATGAAAATTCAGAATTTTACATGTGATTTTTGTGGTGGAGGACATGTTAGCACATAATGTCAGGTAGGTAATCCTTTTTCACAACCTAGTGCAAATGCTAACTTTGTTGAGAATTTTAACGGGTCATAGTCCCTACTCCAACACATACAATCTGGGATGGCCCAACCATCCAAAATTTTCATGGAATAATTAAATGAGACCACCACAGGGCAAATAGTCAAAAGAGTCAAAGTCAAATTTGGAAGATATAGTCAATAAACTTGCTAACACCACTCGTGATTTCATCAAGAGCACGGATGCGAGATTTTAGAACCAAGAGGCTTCAATAAAAAATCTAGAGATGCAAATAGGTCAGCTAGCAAACATGATACCAGGGAGACAACAGGGTTCTTTCCCTAGCAATACAGAAAAAAAATCCAATTGAGAACATAAATGCTATAACCCTGAGGAGTAGTAAACAAGGGGGAGATGAATATGCCAGAGAAGAGATTTCCTGTCACGCCTTGAACCCCGAGCGCGCAACAACCTCTTCCCTTGGTCAATTGAATGCAACATCCCAGGACGTGTCGCTGACCGCTCATTTTATTCTTTCATTATGCGCAAGCGGAAAACGAACAATCCCCCAATCAATCAAGCAATCTCAAAGGGATAGAGGAATGGACAGTAGAACAACAACAAACTACTCATTTATTTATTTATTGGACTAACCAACAAAGGAACGTTTCCGATTTACAAGCCCACCAGTGGGTCGGTTCTTTTCTCTAAGTCGGACAAAAAGAGACTAAGGCTAGGTCAATCCACTCTTTTTCAAAAAGAAACCTCGAGTTCGGTACGTCCGTCAAGGACTACCAAAGTTCAGAGACTCATTGGACTCAGGCTCCGTTAGGTCGTAGTCGGAGGCGTTCGGGTCAACCATAGGTGGAGCGGGAGTGGGATTCACCACTGCACCATCAGGAGGGTCTAGCTCCATAGGATCCCAATCAGAATCTTCAAGGCCCCTACCAAGCATGTCACGCCCCGACTCTCGAGCTCGCAGCAACCCCATTTCACTTGAGGTCTAATTATATGACGTCCCAGGTACTGTCGTCGACAAATTCATTTTATCTGATAGTTAAGCACATGCGGAAATGAAAACTTCCAAAACAGAAACGACATGGATAGCAACAACAACAACAGAGGAAAAACAACATCATATTATATATCTGAAGGTTAGTCTGTACACCAACAAATATATACATGCCTCACTACGGGCGATATGCTAAGACCTACTCAAAAAGGATCGGCCTAGCTAACCAATTATTGCACTGATGGAGGAGGGGTTCGCCAAAAAGGGAGGTAGGCCATAGCTGCCTACTTGCTGTCCTCCGAGGGGTTGGTCTCTCCGGTCGTTGGATCTGAAAGCTCGCCATCAAGGGGATCCATATCCATAGGATCGTTAGCTCCATAGGAAGGACCGGTCCATTGAAGCCATGGAGAGGACCGTACAGGATCTCTCCCATCTTAATAAACTATGCCTTAAAGACGTGGGGGCGCATAGTGGTCTCTCGACCCCTCGTTCACCCAGACCATGGTGACGTGGTGCTCGTACATAAAATTGCGACCTGGGGTTGGCCATGTGGTGACGGTGGTACTCATTTCCACCAGGACGCCAAAGCGTACCGGGTACTATGTCATCTAGAGCTTGAAAAGTTAACCACGACGGGTTGAAATAAACTCAGCAAGTTAAAGACCTAAGCCCTGGTTAGGAATTTCGCTTGCCTCGGGAGTCTAACATACAACCTAATCCAGTAGTCATGCCAATACAAAGAGAAACCAAAAATAGAAGACAGTTCGATAAACAGACACAACCACAGGTGATCCTACCTGGCCTTGGCACACGTGACTTGCATAAACTGTCAGTCATCTCATAATCATATTGGAAGACATGCAAATAATCAGAGCACTGCACAACGTTCACATATCTCAATGTCCACACATACTCCGATTATTACGACCCTTAAGGCAACGACACAACCTTATGGTTGGCGGTCAACTGGTCGTAGACCAGGCATCGTTTTTTTCCTTGAGACACGGCGACGTCATGGGCTATTCCCTATCGACAGCATCCCCGAAGGAGAATAGGGCCCGCCTACTACTGCAGCCCCGCAACTGACCACTGTCAGGCGACCCAATGGTTACGGCACAACCCTAATGGGGATTGCGTTCATCCGGCTAAACTGGGCTATCGGCTTTAATCTAACCATGCAACACATCAGCAAGCAGTTCATTCTTGTTTTTGTTTTTGCTTGGTCGTGAATGCCACATAATTCATGCTCACGTGACATACGATTACATTTGGCACACGTATAATGAAATGCGTCAACAAATAACCTTCTTGTACAATAGTGCAATCCAATTACTTGTGGAGAAATTTAATAAACCGAGCAATTTTGATTCCAATCGGTCTTCGATCACACATTTCCTCATTATACACGGGTATAACTAACAATCGGCACTTCAAGAAATCATAACATTCAAGAACAAATCAAATTCTAAAAATTTTAGCTTCTGTGTGAACAGTGCCGTGACTAGTGCCGTGAACAATAACTCGTGAACAGTAACTATGAATAGTAATTCATCCAAAATTAATTAATTAAATAAAAATAAATAAACCTAGCCATGGTTAATCAATTAACCTAACCATAGTCAACTTAACCTAACCATGATTTAATTTCTAACCTCAGTTACTTTAAAACTAACCTTAGTTACTTTAATTAATTAGCCAATGTTACTTTATTACTAACTATGGTCAATTAATCTAACCTTAGTCAGCTTAATTAACCAGCATAATTAACAAACTAACATTAATTTACCAAGCACAAAAATACAACTAATTGAACCCTAAGCAAAATTAACCCCTAAACATGGATTAGGAAATTAACTCACTTGGGTCGGGAATCCAGTGACATCGGCGCAAAGGGGGGAACGAGGGCTATATGGGTTTAGCTTAGGGATGACAACGGATGACGGACGACGGTCGAAACAAGCCAAAATAGTGTTAGAACATTGTTCACGCGGAAGTAAGGCAGTTGGGCGGAAGTGGCTGGACAGGCGGCGACCAGGGGTGGCTAGTGGTGAGCGGCTAGCTCCCTGACCTCGGTGGCTTCACGTTGGGCAGTGGTGGCAGCTCTGGCGGCGGCGTCAAGGGCAGATTCCGATGGGAAAACAGTAAGGACAGCTTAAAGGAAGAGAGAGAAAAAGGCTGGGATGTGCGGTTGGGCTGGGGAGAAAAGAGGAGAGAGAGAGAGCTGGAGACTTGGATGAGAAGCCAAGGCAAGTGGGCAAGTCCACTTGTTTCAAGGACCAATCACAACAAAGCAAAAACAAGCATAAACAAAGCCCACTTGGGCAAAAAGGAAAAAGGCCAAAAGAGAAAAACCTATGGGCTGAGAAGGGAGGGAAGCTTGGGCAAGCTTGGGCCCCTTTTGGGCTGAGTTGGATGGGCGCAAGGCCCATTGGGCCACCGGTCTTGGGCCGGCCCACCTATGGGCCCGAAACCCGGTCCAATTTTTCATTTTTCCGACACTTTGAAGTCCAACGGAAAATCCAAAAATCAATGAGGCAACGTCTAAATATTAAGTCCTGACACCACTAAGAAGTCGGTTCCCAAAAATCAGATTAAATTTGGGGCTAAATTGAGTCAATTGCTACCGTAGTACATTTTGGATTATTGGGCGCCCCTTTTAGGACTTTTCCTCACATTTGACCTGTGGTTAACCATTCTTTGATCCACGTTTATGCCAATTCTTGAGTCAGGGATGTCCTTCGATTGTCGTGTGATCCCAGGGGCTCAATTTATAATCCCGAGTACTAGATGAAAATGATTCAGTTTAACATCATTCGTAGTTCGTATCGAAGTCATGTGGAAATCACTCGCAGTTTGACTTCGTACTTTTGCCGAATCGATTTATTTTTATTTTCCTTAATAGTGTAGTACTTAGAGGATATCTTTCTCACCCAAGTCCTTATGGTCGAAGGGTTCGTTTCTAATCGAAATTGTGAGTCGTACGCGTATCGTTTCCTATCGACGCCTCTCTATAATCCACTATCCCAAGAACAAACAGTTCGGAATATCCGTACTGACCAGGCCTTCGACTAACATTGCCATTTTAAAAATCCCAAAATTGGGTTAGTTTTCAAGATGTTACAACTCTTCCTCTCTTATAGAAATTTCATCCTCGAAATTTGAACTGACACGCTAATCCTAAAAAAGATAGGGGTGTTGACGCTTCATGATTTCTTCGCTTTCCCACGTGACTCCCTCCGTGCCATGATACTACAAGATGGCTTTGACCAAAGAGATCGTCTTGTTTCTCAGCACTTGTTCTTTTTGGTCCTCAATCCGAATCGGTGTCTCTATAAATGACACCTTGTCGTCCACCTCTATTTCTTCAAAATTCAACATGTGTGTCGGGTCTGACTCATATTTCCTTAACATCAACATGTGAAATTATTCATGCACTTGAGCAAGTCGAGGCGGTAGGGCAAGACGATAGGCTAAATTCCTGATCCTTTCCAGAATCTTGAATAGTCCAACGTATCTCGGGCTCAATTTTCCTTTCTTTCCAAATCGCGAAGTACCTCACATCGGCGATACTTTAAGGAATACATGATCACCCGCTTGAAATTCCAATGGCTTATATCGTCTGTCCCCATAGCTTTTCTGTCTGCTCTGAGTTGTCTTTAACCTCTCCCGAATCATCTTTACGTTATCTAAAGATTGCTGCACTAACTCTGGCCCTGTAATTTTTTGCTCGCCGACTTTGTCCCAACAAATTGGAGTCCTACACAGTCTGCCGTACAACGCTTCGAATGGAGCCATTCTGATACTTTGCTGATAACTGTTATTGTACGCAAACTCTACGAGATGAAGTTGTTCCTCCCAACTTCCTTTAAAGTCCAATACACAGGCTCTCAACATATCCTCTAAAGTCTGAATTGTTATTTTTGATTGATTGTCTGTTTGAGGATGGTAGGCCGTACTAAACTGCAGCTTTGTTCCCATCGAAGTCTGTAAACTTTTCCAAAACGCAGCTGTAAATCTGGGATCTCGATTTGAAGTAATCATCACTGGTACCCCATGCAGACGAATGATCTATCGCCCGTACAATTCTGCGTACTTTTCCAAAGTGAAATCCTTACGTACAGCGATGAAGTGAGACGATTTCGTCAATCAGTCCACTATGACCCATATCACATCATTGCCACGCTGACTTCTTGGTAATCCCGTCACGAAGTCCATCGTGATGTGCTCCCATTTCCACTATGGGATTTCAAGAGGTTGTAGTAATCCTCCTAGCTTGCAAAGCTGCGCTTTCACTTGTTGGCAAGTTAAACACTTTGCCACGTGCTTGGCGATGTCGAGTTTCATGCCGTTCCACCAATAATACTATCGTAGATTTTGATACATCTTCATACTGCCCGGATGCACACTATAGTCACTGCGATGTGCTTTGGATAACAACTTCTCCTTAATTTCGGCGTTGTCTGGCACACATAACCATCCACGGAATTTCAAGATCCCATCCTTGGATACTTGAAAATCCGACTTTGTCTTGGTCACGTCCATGTGTAGAATCTTTTGGATCTCAGCGTCTAAAGGTTGCATTGCTTTAATCTTGGCTTGGATTTTAGGTTCAATCCTAAGGATAGCTATGAAACTGGAAAGATGAGATACCTCGAGCCTGAATTCTGAATCACGAATTCCTTTAGATAGAATCCACTCTTGAACCATCATACTAGCAACCGATGACTTGTGACTTAATGCATCTGCCATTTTGTTTGCCTTGTCGGGATGGTACAGGATATTGCAGTCATAATCCTTAAGAAGTTCCATCCATCTATGCTGCCTCATGTTCAATTCCTTTTGGGAGAACAGATACTTCAAACTTTGATGGTCCATAAAAATCTAAAATCTCTCTCCACAAAGATAATGTCCCCATATTTTCAACGCAAATATAATGGCTGCCAACTCTAAGTCATGCGTTGGATAATTCAGCTCGTGAGGCCTTAACTGCCTGGAAGCATATGCTATCACTTTACCATGTTATATCAAAACGGAACTGAGTCCCTTGTATGACGCGTCGCTAAAAATCTCATATCCTCCTAAGCCTGACGGGATAGTCAAAACTGGTGCGGTAGTCAACTTATGCTTAAGCTCTTAGAAACTACGCTCGTACTTGTCCGTCCACTTGTATTTCTTGTCCTTCTTCAGCAGCCATGTCAATGGCATAGCTATTGAAGATAATTTTTCCATGAATTGTCTATAATAACTAGCCAGTCCTAGAAAACTACAAACCTCGGTTACTGAAGTCGATTTGGGCCAATCTAGAACTGCTTCAATCTTAGTTGGGTCCACAGAAATCCCTTCGCTCGAGATCACGTGGCCTAGAAAAGCCACTCGAGCTAACCAAAATTCACACTTACTAAATTTTGCGTATAGCTCATGATTTCTTAGGGTTTGCAACATGGTCCTTAGGTGTTGTTCGTGTTCATCTGGACCTTTCGAATACACCAAAATATCGTCGATAAACACGATCACGAACCGATCTAAATATTCCTTAAACACTCAGTTCATCAAATCCATGAAAATAGCAGGGGCATTTGTCAATCTAATTGGCATAACCGTAAACTTGTAATGACCATAACGAGTATGGAAAACTGTCTTCGGTATGTCCTCCTTTCGGATCCTCAATTGATGATAGCCCGTCCTTAGGTCTATCTTAGAGAACATCGATACTCTATAGAGTTGGTCAAATAGGTCATCAATTCTTGGCAACAGATACTTGTTCTTAATCGTCACTTGGTTAAGCTGCCGATAGTCAATGCATAATCTCAATGAACCATCCTTTTCCTTAACAAACAGGATCGGTGCTTCGCAAGGCGATGCACTCAGGCAAATAAAACCCTTATCCAATAACTCTTGCATCTGCACTTTTAATTCTTTTAGTTCAGAGAAAGCCATCCTATACGGTGCTTCTGAGATTGGTTCCATTCCGTTCCATTCCAAGAGCCAACTCGACTACGAACTCTGTCTCTTTGGCTAGGGGCAGTCTTGCTAACTCCTTAGGAAAGACATCGAGATAATCTCGTGCCACCACGATGTCCTCCAAGTTCAGTCCTTCCTTAGACGTATCACTCACAGATGCCAAATAGCCTCGACATCCTAACCCCAGCAATCTAATTGGTTCCAAAGAAGAAATCAAGGGAATCGAGGACCCTCCATGACTCCCTACAAACTGGAAACAACTAGCTCCAGTTGGATTAAATCGGATTCTCTTCTCCCGACAATCCAGAGTAGCTCCTTGCTTTGTTAGCCAATCTATACCAATAATGACATCAAAGTCATACATTGCTAATACAATCAAATCAATTTTGCCTTCCCGACCATCTATAATCAATTTACAGCTAGCACAACCTATTTATGATAAAACTGAATCCTCTAACGAAGTAGAAATGACAAAAACCGTTTCCAACGGTTCTGGTCTTAATCCCACTAATTCTATAAACTATTTAGCAATAAAGGAGTGCGAAGCTCCCAGATCAAACAATGCATAAGCAGCATGGTCATGTAGAGATATCGTACCTGTAATCACAGCAGGCATGTCCTTCGCCTCTTTCCTCGTGACCGCATACACCCGTCCTTGTGCTAGGGGTCTGTATTGATTGCCCTGCAAGATGTTCCCAATTGGCGGTTTGGCTAGCGGTTGTGGCATGAACGGCATCATGGGCTTGCGAGGGCAATCTCTCACTCGGTAGCCTATCTGATCACATCCGTAACAAGCTCCTATTGGAGGGGGATACGGGGCATTTCCATGCCTCTTTCCACACATCCTGCATCCTCCAAACGAACTCGGTGATGGTTTCCCCACACCATCCCTTCTATTAAGCGGAAGGGGATACCTACCTCCCGCCATCGGTTTCTTCCTAAACCGATGATTGCCCTTGCTAGGCACGAGCCGCGATCCAGATGTGGCTACCTTCTCGACAATATGCCTCTCAATCATCTAAGCTCTTTCATACAGCTCATTGTAATCCTTAAGATTCACAGACACTAGATGGTCTCTGATTTCCATTTTCAGTTCGTCCCAAAACCTTCGAACCTTATCCAACGAGTGCTCCACCATCCAAGGCGCGTACTTTGATAGCTCTGTGAATTTGGCCTCGTATTGGTCCACTATCATTTGATTCTGACGCAACCTCTGAAACTTAGCCAGCTTCTGCTCTCTCGCGCAGTCTAAGAAGGATTGCTTAGAAAAACCTCCCGAAAGGTATTCCACACCTTGGCTATACCCTTGGGAAATACCCATCCTTGGGTAGCTTCCCACTAAGTGCCGGCATTACCCTGCAGTTGGTAAGCCGCTATGATCACATTTTCCTCCTCAAAACACTGAAGTAAGGTGAATGTCTTCTCCAGCTCCCTTACCTAGGGGGTCATTGTCTCGGGGTCACCAGCCCCCGTAAACTTAGGCAGCTTCAACTTCATGAACTACTCCACCAGTTGATGCATGGGCTGGTTACCAGTCCGGGGCATAGCTACAGGAGCAGCTATGATAGCAGCGACAACGGCTTGGGTCTGAGCCTGTTGACCTATCAATGCCTCGAGGGTGTGCATGATCCCGTCCATCCTTGGATCTTTCGGTGCTACCTCCTTTGCACCGGTCGGGACCTGCACCATCCTCCTCTTTTGACCTCTCTATCTTGGGGTCCTCACTCCAGGGGTACTCTGGTCCGGACTGCTCATCGCGCAGGTTTCTCCTAACCTGCGTTCCAATTCCCAACATGGAATTAGAAAATGAGACAAGCCTAAAATAAAAGACCACGAAGGATCTTGCAATGAATTACATGCAAGTAAAGAAATTGTCTTTCCTACTAATTATCCTCACGCACCTTATCACTCCATCAGCCATCTAGGCTCTAATACCAAAATCGTTAAGGTTGTTACACCCCGACTCTCGAGCTCACGGCAACCCCATTTCACTTGAGGTCTAACTATACGATGTCCCAAGTACTATCGTCGACCAATTCATTTTATCTGATAGTTAAGCACATGCAGAAACGAAAATTTCCAAAACAGAAACGACAGGGATAGCAACAACAACAGAGGAAAAACAACATCGTATTATATATTTAAAGGTTAGTCTGTACACTGGCAAATATATACACGCCTCACTATGGGCGATATGCTAAGACCTACTTAAAAAGGACGGGCCTAGCTAACCTATTACTGCATCGGTGGAGGAGGGGTTACCAAAAAAGGAGGTAGGCCACAGCTGCCTACTCGTTGTCCTCTAAGGGGTCAGTCTCTCCAGTCGTCGGATTCGAAAGCTCGCCATCAGGGGGATTCATGTCCATAGGATCCCACAACTCGTCTGTCGGCCCTACAGGAGGGACCGGTTCGTCGAAGTCATGGAGAGAATCGTACAGGATCTCTCCCATCTTAATAAACCATGCCTTAAAGACGTGGGGCGTATAGTGGTCTCTTGACCCCTCGTCCACCCAGACCGTGGTGACGTGGTGCTTATACACAAAATTGCGGCTTAGGGCTGGCCGCGTGGTGATGGTGGTACTCATGTCCACCGGGATGCCAAAGTGTACCGAGTACCACGTCATCTAGAGCCTGAAAAGTTAACCACGGTGGATTGAGATAAACTCAACAAGTTAAAGACTTAAGCCTAGTTAGGAATTTCGCTCACCTCAGGAGTCTAACATACAACCTAATCTAGCATTCATCGCAATACAGAGAGAAACCAAAAACAGAGGACAGTTCAATAAACAAACACAACCATAGGCGATCCTACTTGGCCTTGGCACACGTAACTTGTAGAAACTGTCAGTTATCTCATAATCATATTGGAAGACATGCAAATAATCAGAGCACTGCACAACGTTCACATATCACAATATACACACATACTCCGATTATTACGACCCTTAAGGCCACGACACAATCTTATGGTTGGTGATCAACTAGTCGTAGACCAGGCATCGTCCTCTTCTCTGAGGCACGGCGACGTCATAGGCTATATCCCCCACCGACGGCATTCCTGAAGGAGCATAGGGCCCGCCCCCTGCCACAGCCTCGCAATTGACCACTATCAGGCAACCCAATAGTCACAGCACAACCCTAATAGGGATTGGCGGTCATCCGATTAAACCGGGCTATCAGCTTTAATTTGATCATGCAACACATCAGCAAGCAGTTCATTCTTGTCTTTGCTTTTGCTTGGTCGTGAATGCCACATAATTCATGCTCACGTGACATACGGTTACATTTGGCACACGTGTAATGAAATGCTGCAATAAATAACCTTCACGTACAATAGTGCAATCCAATTACTTACGGAGAAATTCAATAAACCAAGCAATTTTGATTCCAATTAGTCTTCGATCACGCATTTCCTCATTATACATGGGTACAACTAACAATCGGTACTTCAAGAAATCATAACAATTAAGAACAAATCAAATTCTAAAATTTTTAGCTTCTGTGTGGACAGTACCGTGAACAGTAACTCGTAAATAGTAACTATGACAAGTAATTCGTCCGAAATTAATTAATTAAATAAAAATAAACAAACCTAACCATGGTTAATCAATTAACCTAACCATAGTCAACTTAACCTAACTATGATTTAATTTCTAACCTTAGTTACTTTAAAACTAATCTTAGTTACTTTAATTAATTAACCAAGGTTACTTTATTACTAACTATGGTCAATTAATCTAACCTTAGTCAGCTTAATTAACCAGCATAATTAATAAACTAACCTTAATTAACCAAGCACACAAATACAACTAATTAATCCCTAAACAAAATTAACCCCTAAATAAGGATTAGGAAATTAACTCACCTAGGTCGGGAATCCGGTAACATCGGCACGAAGGGGGGAACGAGGGCTACGCGGGGTTAGCTCGAGAACGACAATGGACTACGAACAGTGGCCAGAACAAGCCAAAACAGTGTTGGAACACTGTTCATGTGGAAGCAAGGCAGCTGGATGGAAGTGGCCAAACAGGCGGCCGGTGGCGACCAGAGGTGGCTGGCGGTGAGCGGCTGGCTCCTTGACCTTGGTGGCTTCACATTGGGCAATGGTGGCAGCTCTAGCGGTGGCGGCAAGGGTAGATTCCGACGAGAAAACAGTAAGGACAGTAGAAAGGAAGAGAGAGAAAAAGGCTGGGATGTGCGGTTGGGCTGGGGAGAAAAGAGGAGAGAGAGAGGGCTAGAGACTTGGATGAGAAGCCAAGGCAAGTGGGCAAGTCCACTTGTTTCAAGGACCAATCACAACAAAGTAAAAACAAGCATAAACAAAGCCCATTTGGGCAAAAAGGAAAAAGGCCAAAAGAGAGAAGCCCATGGGCTGAGAATGGAGGGAAGCTTAGGCCAGCTTGGGCCCTCTTTGGGCTGAGCTGGATGGGCGCAAGGTCCATTGGGCCGCCGGTCTTGTGCCGGCCCATCTATGGGCCCCAAACCCAGTCCAATTTTTCCTTTTTCTGACACTTTGAAGTCCAACAGAAAATCCAAAAATCGGTTCAAATATTAAGTCCTGACACCACTAAGAAATCGGTTCTCGAAAATCGGATTAAATTTGGGGCTAAATTGAGTTGATTGGGACCATAGTACACTTTGGATTATCGAGCGCCCCTTTTAGGACTTTTCCTCACATTTGACCCATGGTCAATCATTCTTTGATTCATGTTTACGCCAATTCTTAAGTCAGGGACATCCCTCAATTGTCGTGTGATCTCGGGGGCTCAATTGATAATCCTGAGTTCCAGATGAAAATGATTCGATTTAACGTCGTTCGTAGTTCGTATCGAAGTCGTGCGGAAATGATTCGCAGTTTGACTTCGTACTTCTACCAAATCAATTTATTTCTGTTTTCCTTAATAGTTCAGTACTTAGAGGATATCATTCCTGCCCAGATCCTCATGGTTGAAGGGTTCGTTTCTGATTGAAATTGTGAGTCGTACGCATATCATTTCCTATCGGCACCTCCCTGTAATCCACTATCCCAAGAACAAATAGTTCAGAATATCCGTACTGACCAGGCCTTTGACTAACATTGCCATTTTATAAAATCCAAAAATTGTGTTGGTTTTTAGGATGTTACAAGGTGGCTAGTCAAAACCACCCAGTGGACCTATTAGGAGATCGTCCTCCTTGATATACCATGCCAGGAACCGATGGGGAATCCATTGCCCTGGTCTCTCATTCACCTAGATGGTGGAGACGTACTTTTCATGTAAATGTGCCCGGCCCGGGAAGCAGTAGTGCGTCACAATGGTTTCCCAATCCTTAGGAACCCCGAATCGCTCGGGAGGGTACGTCATTCTAAGGACTTGAAAATGGTTATACAATAACCAGTTAGATAAAATATCAGCAAGTCCTCCCGCCTTAAGCCTCGGTTAGAACACTAACTCAACCAGGGGGTATCTCTCTAGAACCACCCTTCAAGCAGACTAATGGCAACGATACATATAATACAGCCAAGACATGACTAACCCACATATCTAGGGCCAACAAACAAGCAAACGGCCGGTTTGCATGTAATCTTACTTGGTTATGCATTACCGTGCACGATATACATGAACACAATACAATCAATGCATACTACCATCAAGTAATGCATTTGGTCAATCACAAATGAGTCGCATTGCAGGCGATCTCATCAGGCTATTGCCACACCCTGTATGTTATCAATTCAAGCATGCCACAAGTAGTGCAACCAGATCATGCATAATCGAAACCAATGATACCATGTTTCTCATGTGTTCATGCACCCACACGTATTCCGATTATTAATGCTCCTCAAGGCCACAACTAAACTCTCGTCGGTGTCTACTGGCATAGCCAGGCATCACCCTCCCCCATGAGGCGCGGCGACGTCAAGGGCTCTCTCCCAAGATGGCATTCCCGAAGGAGCATGGGTCCGGCTTCTACCACGACTTTGCATCCGGACTCTCGTCAGGATTCCGACGAGTTGGATTATCATCCCCTCGAACTCCCGCCGGGGTGACGGGTTCAACTTTGTGATCATGCAAGCATACCACCACACCTCATTTTTATCTTGAACATTAGCCAATGCATACATGAAACATGCTTGCAGAAACGGTCCTTTAAACATATGCAGTTTCAATTTCATCTCCAGAAAATTAGTCAATTCCCATGTCTCTCGGACAAAGCATATTTTCCTTTTTATAACCCTACGCAATTCATGCAAATGTTTATGTATTTATACTATCAATGCATATCATATAATCAAAACATGTGTATTTAGACCAAATTTCGCTTTTGTATGAACAGTGTCACATGAACAATACCGTGTGAATAGTACCACATGAACAGTACATCATGAACAGTGAAATCCCGGAATTTAATAACTAATAAATTAAATTCAGGATTCAATAAAATAATAATTAAATTAAAGAAATCAATCAATTAAGACTAAACAAGCTTAACCCCCTTAATATAAGATTAAGCCAACAAACCTCATTTAATAAACATTAAGCAAGATCAATTTAAACTAATCTTAATCATCTAACTAACCACATATCTTAGCTCTAATACACCTTAATTAATCCCCTAAAATAAGATTAACTCTAACTAAACCAACCCTAAAGCAAGTTTATGTGCTAATAGATGGATGAGGACAAAAACTCACCCGTTAAGCAGGCCGGAGACACGGACGTGGCGGCGACAGTGAAGGCTATGCATAGGAACCTCACTACGACGATCCAAGGAGGTCACGGGACAAAAGTAGTAGCAACCAAGTCTACCTCTCTCTCGGCAAAGCTGAAACCGACTGTCTAGGAGGGAGACTATTGGCCGGACCTACCGGTCTTCCGCCGACCTGCTGGCCGGCGACCGACGACTTCAGGGGGTCTAGGGGGATAGACTAGTGGCTGGTCTGGGTGGTGGCATGGTCGAAATAGGGGTGGAGGAGCTTTTCCAAGCGGTGCAGCAAATGAAACAAGCGGACAAGGGAACAGTGGCTTTTGGCCAGCCGGCGACTTGAATTGGCGAACGGTGGTGACAGGGGGCACGGACTGAAGCTCCTGGTCATGGCTGTAGGTGGCTCCAGCGATGACAAAGCTAAACCAGCAATGAAAAACAAGGGGAATGAAAGAAAGAAGAAAAAGAAGAAAAAGGAAGAAGAAGAAGCAAGGGGAGTTAGGTGGCTGAAATAGGGAGGAGAGAGAGAGAGGCGAGATATGGAAGTGAGGGTGGTCTACTCTCATTAAAGCCCATCAATGCTTGCCCCTTCCCCATGCAATGACATCATCTTCTCTCTCTTCTTTTGTCTCTTTCCCAATAATATCTAGAGGGGCAAAATGGTCCTTTCCACCTTTGCACAATTGCCAATTTGTCCTTGGGCTGAGATGATGAGCGGGCCCAAGAAACGGGCTAGGAAATAAATAGAAATGGGCTCGGGAATTGGTTGTGCTCAAAATGGCTCAAGGCTAGACAATGGGCTAGGAAGAGTCAAGTGGGCTAGCTGGGTCCAATGGGCTCAAAGGCTAACTTGGGCCCACCATGGTGGCCGCTCCTCCTTGGGCATGAGGTCCACTTGGGTCTTACCTGGTCCACTTCCTCGTGGGCTCAATTCCTTGGCCCGTTAATTCCTTTTCCAACAATTCGGGCTCACTAGCAAAATCAAAGGTAAAGAAGCATAGTCCAAAAGTTCATCCCGGACTTTCCCGAAAATCCGTCGTCCAATATTGGATTTTCATGTATTGTCAATTTTGCTCGAATGTCATTTTGGTATGTCTCAGACTAACAGGCGGCTCCGAGGATACATGTAACTGACTCATGCTTGACTTAGCATCAAACCACGTCCAAGCTTTCTCGACACATGGACGTCCTTGACTAACATGAAATTGCAAAGGATAGATTCTTATTTCAAAGTACATGATTATCGAGAATTGACATAGGGCCTTTCGCGGTCTCGATAATAGTAAACGGATTCACCTGTCATCCCATTATATCCTACTCGCGAATTAATTTCTAGTCATCTCTGAAACCGGCCTGCATAACCACAAGATCGTCCTTACATAAGTCTCACGGTCAAGTCATTTTTCCAAGTCAAGTTCTTTAGTCGCACGAGTTTACATAAGTCTCACGGTCAAGTCATTTTTCCAAGTCAAGTTCTTTAGTCGCACGAGTTATGTCCTCATTAGCCTTTCCCCTCAAGGTTAGTATCTCGAGAGTGATCAATTTCGAGTGAGATTAACCAACAATGCATTGACGAAATTCATGTTTATACATCCCTCAAAGGGCTCGAATTTCAGGACGTCACAATTCTTCCCATCTTAAAGAAATTTCGTTTTCGAAATTTGCAGTTACAGAAAAATCCTCAAAAAGATGGGGGTGCTGATGCTTCATCACTTCATTGCTTTCCCATGTAACTCTCTCTATTCTGTGATGTTGCCAAATCACCTTAACTAAGGCGATAGTCTTGTTTCGAAGCACTTGTTCCTTACGGTCCTCTATTCAGATCGGTCTTTCCATGTACAACACCCTGTCATCTATGTTCAATTCTTCAAAATTCAACACGTGAGTCGAGTCTAGTTCATGCTTTCTCAACATGGACACATGGAAAATATCATGTACTTGTGCAAGCTTCGGTGGTAATGCGAGACGATACGCCAAAACCCTGACATTTTCCAAAATCTCAAAGGGTCCAAGGTACCTCGGACTCAACTTTCCTTTCTTGCCAAATCTAGAAGTACCCCTCATTGGCGATACTTTCAAAAATACGTGGTCACCCACCTTAAACTCCAACGCTCTACGTCGTTTGTCTACATATCTCTTTTGATGACTCTGGGCTGTCTTTAGTCTGTCTCGAATAATCTTGACAGCATCCAAAGATTGTTGTACCAACTCCGGCCCTGTGATCTTTTGTTCACCAACCTCGTCCCAACAAAGCGGAGTTCTGCAAGGTCTCCCATATAAAGCTTCGAATGGTGCCATCTTAATACTTTGTTGATAGCTGTTGTTGTAGGCGAACTCAACTAAGTGAAGCTGTTCCTCCCAACTCCCTTTAAAGTCTACAACACAAGCCTGTAGCATATCCTCAAGAGTTTGAATTGTCCTTTTTGATTAACCGTCCGTCTGCAGATGGTATGCCGTGTTGTATTGCAGTTTCGTCCCCAAAGCTAATTGCAAACTTTTCCAGAAAGTTGCCATAAACATAGGATCACGGTCAGATGTGATTGTCATTGGAACTCCATGAATGCGCACAATCTGACGCACGTACAACTCTGCGTACTTGTCCAACGCGAAATCCTTCCGTACAGCGATAAAGTGGGCTGACTTTGTCAATCTGTTGACTACCACCCAAATCGAGTCATTTCCTCGCTGACTCCTTGGTGGCCCCATCACAAAATCCATTGTAATATATTCCCACTTCCATTTGGGAATCTCAAGGGGTTGCAGGAATCCACCAGGCTTACAATACTGAGTCTTTACTTGCTGGCACGTCAAACACTTAGCCACGAGCTTCACAATGTCCAATTTCATACCATTGCACCAGAAGTGTTGCTTCAAATTTCGGTACATCTTCGTACTGCCGGGATGGATGCTATAGTTGCTACGATGAGCTTCCGACAAGACTGTCTCCTTAAGCTTGGCATCCTTGGGAACACACAATCATCCCTAAAACCTCAATGTCCTCTCCTCGGACACTTGAAAGTTGGCTTTCCTCTTAACCTGATCCATCTGCAGGATCTTAAGAACTTCAGGATCCATTGCTTGGGCACTCTTTATCCTACTTTGCATCTCGGGTTCCACCCTAAGAGTGGCCATTAGACTAGCAAGATGGCTTACCTCAATTTTGAAGTCTGAGTCCCGGACTCCTTAAAAAAGGATCCATTCTCGTACCATCATTTATGTAATTGACGATTTCCGACTAAGTGCATTTGCCACTTTGTTCGCTTTTCCAGGATGATACGGAATCTCGCAATCGTAGTCCTTAAAAAGTTCCATCCATCGCCATTACTTCATGTTCAACTCCTTCTGAGAGAACAAATACTTCAGACTTTGATGATCCATGAAAATTGGAAACTTTCCCCACACAAGTAATGCCTCCAAATCTTGAGTGCAAAGATTATTGCCGCTAATTCGAAATCATGTGTCGGATAGTTAAGCTCATGAGGCCTTAACTGTCGGGATGCGTATGTAACCACCTTGCCATGTTGCATCAAAATGTAGCCTAGTCCTTTATATGACGCGTCACTGTAGATTTCGTACCCACTTGGACCAGATAGTATTGTTAGACAGGTGCAGTAGTCAGCTTATCTTGAGTTCCTGAAAACTACGCTCGCACTTATCCATCCAATCAAATTTTTCTTCTTTCTTTAACAACCTTGTCAAGGGCATAGCGATTGCAGAAAACTTCTCCATGAAACATCTATAATAGCCTGCCAATCCCAAGAAACTTCTAACCTCAGTTACCGTCGTAGGTCTTGGCCAATTCATGATAGCTTCGATCTTAGACGGATCAATAGAAATCCCTTCACCTAAAATTACGTGGCCTAAAAATGCCACGCGAGTTAACTAAAACTCGCACTTGCTAAACTTAGCATAGAGTTCATGCTCCCTCAAAGTCTACAGTACTGATCTCAGGTGTCTCTCATAATCCTCTGAACTCCTCGAGTATACCAAAATATCATCAATAAACACAATCACGAATTGGTCCAAACACTTATTGAACACATAGTTCATCAAGTCCATGAAAGCTGCAGGAGCATTTGTCATCCAAACGGCATTACCATAAACTCATAATGACCATAGCGTGTCCAAAATGACGTTTTTGGTATATCCTCCTTTTTAATCCTCAACTGATGATAGCATGTCCTTAGGTCTATCTTGGAAAATACCAAAGTTCCTTGAAGTTGGTCGAATAAATCATCAATTCTTGGTAACGGATACTTGTTCTTGATAGTTACATGATTGAGTTGCCAGTACTCAATGCAAAGACCTATCCTTTTTCCTTACGAACAATATCGATGCTCCCCAAGGGGATGCACTAGGATGAATAAATCCCTTATCCAGTAGTTCTTGCATTTGTACTTTCAATTCATTCAATTTTGATAGTTCTATCCTATAAGGCGCCTTGGAAATCGGCTCAGCTCCAGGGGCCAACTCAATCATAAACTCAATTTCCCTTTATGGAGGTAATCTCGGCAATTCCTCGGGAAATATATCCATGTAGTCTTGTACCACGGCAATACCTTCCATCTTCGGTCCCTCGACCAACGTATCTACTACCAATGCCAAATACCCTTAGCATCTAGATTCCAACAATCGGGTCACCTCGAGTGACGAAATCAGAGGAACGGAGGGTCCCCCTCGATTCTCGACAAATTCAAAACTATCACCCACTACTGGGTTAAACTGAATCGTCTTTCCATGACAATTCACAACAGCTCATCCTTGAATGGAGTAGAAATACTATAAACCACTCCCAATGGTTTCAAACTTAACCCCACTAGTTTAACAAAACGATTAGCAACAAAAGAATGCGTAGCACCATGATAAAATAACGCATAGGCAGCATGATCGTGCAAGGAGATCATACCTGTAACGACGGAGGGTGAATCCTCTGTCTCCCCTCTGGTTACAACGTAAACTCTTCCTTGCGCCTGGGGTCTACCTTGGTTGTTCGGGAGCGCGTTCCCAGCAGATCGTCCTCCCTGCAGCGATGGCAAGATTGTCCTCACAGGTCTGCTCGGACAATTTATCACTCGGTGGCCCTGCTGACCACATCCAAAGCAGGCTCCTATCCTCGAAGGACAAGGGAGATTTCCATGTCTTCTCCTGCACAACCGACAGGTTCCCATGAAATTGGGTGTCGATTTTCCCATGTAATTCTTCCTATTGAGTGGGATAGGATTCCTTCTCCCTATCATCGGTCCTTTCCAAATCAATGATTATCTTTGTTAGGCATGAACCGCGAGTCAGACGCAGTTGCCCTCTCAACCATGTTCTTCTCTATCATTTGGACCATTTCGTACATCTCATCGAAACTTTTCAAATTCAAGGGCACTAGCTGGTCCTTTAGTTCCGGCTTCAAACCATCCCTAAACCGTCTCGCCCTATCCAAAGGGTCCTCCACCAATCTCGGTGCATACTTGGACAACTCAGTGAACTTCGCCTCATACTGATCCACTGACATATGATTTTGACGAAGTCGTTGGAATTCTGCTATCTTGGACTCTCGTGCACTATCTGAGAAGTACTTCCCATTGAAAGCCTCACGAAAGGTACCCCATGTTTGAGCCTTGCCTTCAGGGAACACTCTTCCTTGAGTGGCTTCCCACCAAGTACTAGCGATACCTTGAAGTTGGTAAACTGCCAGAATCACTCGATCTTCCTCCGAGCACTTCAACATAGTAAAAGCCTTCTCCATGTCCCTAACCCAAAGGGTCGCAGTCACCAACACCATTGAACCTCAGTGGCTTAAATCTCAGGAATTGTTCTACCAACTTATGCAATGGCCTCTCATAGACCTCACCCCTCACTACGGGAACCATAGCAAAGGTAATAGGAACAGTGGTAGTGGTGGTAGCAGCAGTAGCAATAGCAGCAGCAGCTCAATCCTCAGCTTGCTGTCCTATCAAGGTTTCTAGCACTTGCAGGATCCTGTCTAACCTGGGATCCCATTGCGCTCTATCCCTATTACTAGTCTGACCAGACACTTCCCTACGCTTAGGGGTTCTCTGCTCAAGATTGCTCATCTTGCAGAATACTCATCGATCCTGCTTTCCAATTCTAATGAGGAATTAGAAACAATGAACAACCAGCCACAATGCAAGATCATAAAATCAATCACAAGCATGTAAGATAAATGCCATCCATATCTCACTATCCCAAGACCCCTCGCACCTTATCACTCCAAGTTTCAACCGGGCTCTGATACCAAAACCGATAGGGATTTAACGCCTTGAACCCCAAGCATGCAACAACCCCTTCCCTTGGTCAATTGAATGCGACGTCCTAGGACGCGTCGCCAACCACTCATTTCATTCTTTCATTATGCGCAAGTGGAAAACGAACTATCTCCCAATCAATCAAACAATAAAGCAATCACGAAGGGATAGAGGGATGAACAATAGAACAACAACAAACTACTCATTTATTTATTTACTAGATTAACCAACAAAGGAACGTTTCTGATTTACAAGCCCACTAATGGGTTGGTTCCTTTCTCTAAGCCGGACAAAAAGAGACTAAGGCTAGGTCAATCCACTCTTTCCAAAAAGAATTCTCGGGTTTGGTATGCCCATCAAGGACTACCAAAGACTGATCGGACTCAGGCTCCATCGAGTCGTAGTCGAAGGCGTTCAGGTCAACCAGAGGTGGAGCTGGAGTGGGATTCACCACTGCATCATCAGGAGGGTCCAGCTCTATAGGATCCCAATCGGCGTCTTCAGGGCCCCTACCAGGCAGCCCATCAAAACCACACAGAGGATTGATTAGGAGATCGTCCTCCCTGATATACCACGCCAAGAACCGATGGGGAATCCATTGTCCAGGTCCCTCATCCACCCAGGTGGTGGAAACGTACATTTCATATAAATGCAGTCGGCTCGGGAAGCGGTGGTCGTCACGATGGTCTCCCAATCCTTGAAAACGTTGAATCGCATGAGAGGGTACGTCATTCTAAGGACTTGAAAATGATTACACAATAACCAGTAAGATAAAATTTCAGCAAATCTTCGCCCTAAGCCCCGGTTAGAACACTAACTCAACCCAGGGTATCTCTCTAGAACCACCCCTCAAGCAGACTAACGGCGACGATACATATGCTATAGCTAAGACACAACTAACCCACATATCCAGGGCCAACAAACAAGTAAATAGCCAGTTCGCATGCAATCTTACCCGGTTATATGATACCCTGCACGATATACGCGAACACAATACAATCAATGCATACTACCATCAAGTAATGCATTCGATCAAAACACAAGGAAGGAAGGAAAGGAAGAAGAAGAAGTAAAGGGGGTTGGGTGGCTAAAATGGGGAGGAGAGGGAGAGGGAGGAGAGAGATGGAAGTGAGGGTGGTCTACTCTCATTAAGGCCCATCAATGCTTGCCCCTTCCCCATGCAATGACATTATCTTCTCTCTCTTCTTTTGTCTCTTTCCCAATAATATCTAGAGGGGCAAAATGGTCATTTCCACCTTTGCACAATTACCAATTTGTCCTTAGGCTGAGATGATGAGCGGGCCTAAGAAACAGGCTAGGAAATGAATAGAAACAGGCTTGGGAATTGGTTGGGCTCAAAATGGCTCAAGGCTAGACAATGGGCTAGGAAGAGTCAAGTGGACTAGCTGAGTCCCATAGGCTCAAAGGCTAACTTGGGCCCACCATGGTGGCCGCCCTTGCTTGGGCATGACGCCCACTTGGGTCTTGCCCAGCCCACTTCCTTGTGGGCTCAATTTGTCGGTCCGTTAATTCCTTTTCCAACAATTCGGGCTCACCGGAAAAACCAAAGGTTAAAGAAGTATTGTCCAAAAGTTCGTCCTGAATGTTCATGAAAATCCGTTGTCCAATATTGGATTTTCATGCATTGTCAATTTCACTTGAATGTCATTTGGGTGTGTCTCAGACTAACAGGCGACTTTGAGAATTTACGCGTAACCGACTCATGCTTGACTCAGTATCAAACCACGTTCAAGCTTTCTCGATACATAGATGTCCTTAACTAACATGAAATTGTGAAGGATAGATTCTTATTTCAAAGTACACAATTACCGAGAATTGACATAGGGCCGTTCGCAGTCTTGATAACAGTAAATGGATTCACTCGTCGTCCCATTATACCTTGCCCGTGAATTGACTTCTAGTGATCTCTAAAATCGACCTACATAACCACAAGATCGTCCTTACGCAAGTCTCATGGTTAAGTCATTTTCTCAGGTCAAGTTCTTTTGTCACACGAGTTATGTCCTCATTAGCCTTTCCTCTCAAGGTTAGTATCTTGGGAGTGATCAATTTCGAGTGAGATTAACCAACAATGCATTGACGAAATTCACATTCATACATCCCTCAAAGGGCTCAGATTTCAGGACGTCACATTTCCAAAGACAAAGAAGAGGACGTCAATAAACAGCCAAAGGAGACAGACACGAGCAAACTTTTTCTAGATAATCCCAAGCCATATGTGCTGCCAATTCCATTCCCTCAGCGACTCCAGTAGCACAAAATAGATAAGCAATTTTCTAAATTTCTTGATGTATTTAAAAAATTACACATTAACATTCCTTTTGTAAATGCCTTAGCGCAGATACCTAGTTATGCGAAAATTTTGAAGGAAATTTTGGCAAACAAAAGAAAGCTAGAGGATTATGAAACTGTGAAGTTGAATGAGGAGTGTTCGACCATTCTACAAAATAATTTACCTCTGAAGTTAAAAGATCCAGGGAGTTTTACTATTCCTTGCACTATTGGAGATTCTTATTTTGAAAAGGCATTATGTTATTTAGGTACAAGTATTAATTTGATGCCTTTTTTAGTTTTTAGGAAATTAGGATTAGGCAAGGTAAAAGCAACCACGGTGTTGCTTCAACTAGCTGATCAATAATTAAATATCCTAGAGGTATTGTGGAAGATGTTTTGGTAAAGGTTGACAAGTTTATTTTCCCTGTAGATTTTATAGTTCTTGAAATGGAAGAAGACTTTGAGGTACCACTTATCTTAGGTCTTAGGTTGACCTTTTCCAGCAACAGGAAGAGCCCTTATTGAGGTACAATAAGGGAAGTTAATTCTTAGAGTTCAAGATGATCTTGTTTCCTTTAATGTTTTTAAAGCAATGAATATCCATCTGATGATAATTCTTGTTTTAGAGTTGAGACAATTGATAAATTGGTGAATAAGGTTTTTCAAGAAAATATTTTTAAAGACCCACTTGAAGCATGTTTGGTTCTATCAAGTGACAAAGAAATTGAGAATGAGGAGATAAAGGAGTACGCAAAGTTCATGGAGGCAAATCCACCATATTGAAGGAAAAAGGCAACAAAATTTGAGGAGTTGGGACCACACATAACAAAGCCTAAACCATCAATTGAAGAGCCTCCAATTCTTGAACTCAAACCTTTACCTTCTCATTTAAAATATGCTTATTTAGATTAAGTTTCTTCTTTGCTAGTAATTATATCTTCTTCTTTGATAGATTTGATGGAGGAGAAACTACTCAGAGTATTGAGAGAGCATAAGGGTGCAATTGGATGGAAAATAGTCGACATCAAGGGAATTAGCCCTTCTACTTACATGCACAAAATTTTGATGGAGGAACAATAGAAGCCCACTATTCAACCTCAAAGGCGTTTGAACCCGAAGATGCAGAAGTAGTGAAAGCTGAGGTAATTAAGTAACTTGATGCAGGGATCATCTATCCTATCTCTAATAGTTCCTAGGTAAGTCCTGTGCAAGCTATGACAAAGAAAAGAGGTATGACAATTTGGAAAAAATGACAAAAATCCAACTAGGATAGTTACTAGGTGGCGTGTGTGTATGGATTTTAGAAAATTGAATGATGCCACTAGAACAGATCACTTTCCTTTGCCTTTTATTCATTAGATGTTAGAAAGACTTGTATGGCATGAGTTTTATTGCTTTCTTGATGGATATTTGGGGTATAATCAGATTCCTATTGTACCAGAAGATCAAGAGAAAACTACTCACTTGCCCTTATAGTACCTTTGCTTTTAGAAGAATGCCCTTTGGTCTTTGTAATGCACTAGCTACATTTCGGAGATGCATGATGGCTATTTTTTTTGATATGGTTGAAAAATATATTGAGATTTTCATGGATGATTTTCTATTTTTGGCTTATCGTTTGATTCTTGTCTATATAATTTGGCTTTGGTCTTACAAAGGTGTGAGGAGACTTGTTGAGAAAAATCCTAGTTTTGATGTAACAAATTATTTTATGCTTAAAGAAATTCATATATTTCTCAAGGAAGAATAGTCACAGGGTGACGTATTCTTCTGAGTTTGCATGTGGCAGAAGGAAAGCATAAGATGTTTCTGAGTCTGCCTGTACCAGATGGAAAACATGAGGAGACGCAGAAGCTCTGAGTCTATGTGTACCAAACAGAGAACACAAAGCAGATGCAGAACCTCAGTCTGGCAGACCCAGAACGTACTTACAGGATCAGATTACCAACGGTCAAGATTTTCACTTACCATATTTATATTGATTTTGTTATATCAAATCGATCAACAAAATCAATCATCAAGACAACTTCCAAAGAAGGATGGAACACTTATGGACGTTTGGATTCTGATTGTATGCGTGAATAGAATCCAATGGGATTCGATCTACCTTCAAATGGTCAAAAAGACTTTCCTTATGAAGTCTATCCAAGAAAGGAAAGGGAAGACTAATCTTCAAGGAAAGAGCCAACGGTCGAGTGTGGCTTGGGGAGTATATAAGGAGAGGATGCGACTAAGAAGATAGAGTGGATTAATACATTCATAAGCTTGATTCAACTCTTCATTGGTTGTCCGAAAAAGAGGGAAACTGAGTGATCCTAGTGTATTACCAAGAAGAGTAACTTTGTGCGACATATCATCATCAAGTGCGAACACTCAAGAGTGTGTAATCACCTTTGATCACATAGTGAAATCCAGCCTATTGGCTGATCACCTGGAGAGTGGACGTAGGCTTACTAAAAGCCAAACCACTATAAACTGTGTTTGCAATCTTCTCTACTCTCTCTATTTAGTTTCTGTTTATAGATTGCAAAAGCTTTACATTACTTGCGCGAAAATCCCTCTACACCTATTCACTCCCTCTCTAGGTGTTAATACTAGAAATATCAAATTGGTATCAGAGCCCTGTGCTCAGTGTTTTTGAAGTGTTTAATACTTCAGAGTTAAAGATCCTCTATGGCTAGTATTCTTGCACCAGATCTGATTGAGGGATAAAGTAACACTCGACCACCATACTTTGATGGAAAAGAGTACAATATATGGAAGGACAAAATAAAGGCTTTTCTCATATCAAAGGATCCACTGGAATGGGATGTAATCAAGAAAGGAATTGAACCCAACGCTGAAGCTGGAAAAACCACAAAGAAAGATGACGGGAAAACAACAGAAACATTAGCTACCATCTCTCAAGAGGAATTGACAAAGAGACAAGCTTTAGATGTTAAGGCTATCTACTCTCTTTACTGTGCTTTATCTCCTAATGAATATAATCGAATCTCTTCTTGTGAAATAGCAAAGGAAGTATGGGATAGGCTAAACGTTACCGATGAAGGGACTGATTGTATGAAAGAAACCAAAGTAAATATTTTACTTGGTCAATATGAATCCTTCAAAATGAAACAGGGGGAGTCCATAGGAGATATGTTCAGTCGATTTACAGAAATAGTAAATGGGCTTGCATATCAAGGACAGCCTGTCCCAGGACCAATGAAGATCAACAAGCTTTTGAGATGTTTATCAAAAGACTGGAATAATGTGAAGACCTCCATACGAGAAACTCTGCGAATCTCACCTCTGACAGTTGATGAGCTTGTTGGAACTCTACAATCGTATGAAGCAGAACAATTGAATGAAGAAGTGGAGACTAGAGGTAAGAAATCCATTGCGCTTAAGTCTAATGTCGATTATGATGATACAGACTCTGAGGATGAATTGGACGACAAAGAACTTGCCTTATTAATAAAAAAGGTAAGAAAGTTGAACAAGAAAGGCAGAAAGTTCAACAACAGAAAACAAAACAGACAATTTGGACAGAGAAGAACTACTGATGAAGAGAACTCTATCAAAGATCTTATCTACTTTGAATGCAAAAAAAAGGGCCATATAAAACAAAATTGTCCTACACTGAAGAAGAACAAAGGTAAGTATGAAAAGTACAAGAAATCCTTGAAGACTGAAACATGGAGTGACACTGAGGTTGAAGATAGTGAAGACGAATATGACAATATTTGTCTAATGGCACACTCAGACTCAGACTCTGGAGTAGACTTAGAATCAGACTTAGACTTAGACAAAGAAATTGAGGTCAGCCATTCTGACATTCCTACAGAAGTTTCAGATTATATAAATGAGCTTTGTACAAATCTAAAATCCACTCTAAAGAGGATCTCCGGACTGAAAAAGGAAAATTACAAGTTGAGTTAACAGAATTTTTCTTTAAAAAGAAAGTTTGATGATCTCAAAAAGGAATTTTTGGAAACCAAGGAAAATCGAGATTCTTTACTAAATGTGAATGAATCTCTCAAAAAGGAACTTTTGGAAACAAAGGAAAATCGAGATTCTTTATTAAATGAGAATGAATCTTTCAAAAAGGAATTTTTGAATATTACTACAAAATTTTCTAAAGGATCGAAAACTTTACAGCATATACTTTCCATTCAGATTCCTTATTACGACAAGTCAGGACTTGGGTATTATAAGGAAAGTGACTCTTTAATTGATTTTCCAAAAGTCAAGGAGAGAATTAGACAGAGACCTCATCGACAAGCATACAAAAATCATTTCAAAAAGAATTTTGTGAAAATTGTTGGTTGAAACAATCCGAAATGTTCTAATTGCGGAGAAAAGGAACATTTTGAAAACAAGTGTCCTAAAGTCTAGAGACCTGTTCAGAAAAATTGGATAAACAAAGCATATACTACTAACTCCAATGGACCCAAGAAAGTCTGAGTACCAAAGAAAACTTGAGTATGTGTTTTAATTGAAGGCAATCTTCAAAAGCAAGAAGAAATGGTATTTGGACAGTGGATGTTTGAGACACATGACTGGAGACTCAAGAATGTTCATTGGACTAGGAACAGTCAAAATTGGGAGTCTCATCATCAACAATGTCTCTTTGGTTAAAGAACTGAACTACAATTTACTGAGTATTAGCCAATTATGTGATACTAGTTTTAGAATTGATTTCAAAGACAACCTATGTTCTGGAACCAGTCACGATTCATCTCAATCATTCACTGGACGAAGGCATGGGAACATCTATCTCTTGGATATAAATGAAGACACTGCCAAATGTCTCATCTTAGTTCAAGATGAAGCAAACCTCTAGCATCGCAAACTTGGACATGTCAGTATGAAACAAATCTCAAAATTGCTTAGTAAAAAGCTTGTTTGTGGACTGCCTTCATTAAGTTATAAGAAGTCAGAACTTTTCTCCACATGCACTTTGGGAAAACAGGTAAGAAGCTTCTTTAAATCTGTAAAACAGGTTTCTACTAACCGTGTCCTGCAGCTTCTCCACATGGATCTTTTTGGACCAACTAGAACTCAAAGCATTGGAGGTAAGAAGTACTGTCTCGTTATTGTAGATGATTACTCTCGCTTTACTTGGGTATTCTTCCTTGCTAATAAAGGAAAAACCTTCTCTTACTTTTCAAAATTTGCAAAAAGAGTACAAAATGAGAAAGGTTACTCTATTTCCAGCATTAAAACAGACCATGGTAGAGAATTTGAAAATCAAGACTTTGCAGATTTTTGTGATAAGAATGGTTTTCAACACATGTTCTCCTCTCCCTACACTCTAGAACAAAATGGAGTTGTAGAAAAGAAGAACAGGTCCTTGCAAGAAATGGCCAAAACTCTGCTTATTGAAAGCAAAGTAGCAACTCGCTTCTAGGCAGAAGCAATTTCTACATCATGCCACATCATTAACAGAGTTTTTCTAAGACCTATTCTTGAGAAACTCCCTATAAAATTTTCAAAGGCAGAAAACCAATTGTTTCCTACTTTTGTGTTTTTGGTTGTCAATGTTTTATTCTTAAAAATGCTAACAATCATCCAAGCAAGTTTGAGGAAAGGTCAGATGAAGGTATTTTTCTAGGATACTCAACCACAAGCAAAGCATACAGAGTGTTTAACAAAACTACTCAAACAGTGGAAGAGTCTATGAATGTGAAGTTCCTGGAGCAAGATTTATCTAAGCAGGATAACACATCATTCGAAAATCCAGAACCTACTGCATATCTTGAGAAATCCTCTCCCAACAGAGAAGCTGAATCATCTCAGAAAGTAGTCACAGAAGAACCTCAAGATCAAAGCATCATGTAGATGGACACTACTCGATCTCCAGGAAAATCTGATGATAGTGCAGTATAGAACAAAAACTGGAAGCATAAATCCAGTCATCCACAAAATCTTGTTATTGGAGATATCAATAAAGGGGTTCGAACCAGATCAAGGAACAAAAAGGATATAAGCATTGTGGCTCTCATTTCTGAAATTGAACCTAAAGGAGTAGATGAAGCACTTGGAAATGAAAGCTGGATAGAAGCAATGCAGGAAGAACTCTAGCAGTTCAGAAGAAATGATGTGTGGGAATTAGTACCCAAACCCAAAGGAAGGACCATCATAGGTACCTAAATGGGTTTTCAGACACAAAGTAGATGATCAAGGAAAGGTGACTAGAAACAAGGCAAGGCTTGTAGCCAAATGTTACTCACAGTCAGAAGGAATAGACTATGATGTAACTTATGTACCCGTAGCAAGATTGGAAGCAATCAGATTGCTGTTTGCTTATGCTTGCTATCATGATTTCAAGCTATTCCAGATGGATGTGAAGAGCGAATTTTTAAATGGATTCATACAAGAAGAAGTCTATGTTGAACAACCTCCTGTATTTGAAGAACCAAGAAAGCCAAATCACGTATACAGACTGAAAAAGGCACTGTATGGTCTGAAGCAAGCACCTCAAACCTAATATGAAAGACTGAGTAAGTTCTTGTTAGATAAAGGTTTCAAGAAACGTATGGTAGATACAACTCTTTTCATAAAGAGGGAAGGGAAAGACATTTTACTTGTTCAAATATATGTAGATGACATAATCTTTGGTTCTTCTAATGAACGTCTTTGCAAGGATTTTTCAAAGTCTATGCAGAAGGAATTTGAAATGAGCATGATGGGAGAAATGACATTCTTCTTAGGTCTTCAAGTCAAACAATCAAAAGATGGCACCTTCATCTTTCAAGAAAAATATGCCAAAGACTTGATCAAGAAGTTTGGAATGGAGAATTGCAAAAAGACTGAAACTCCAATGTCAACCTCCATCAAACTAGACTAGGATGAAATGGGGAAGAAAGTTGACCAGAAAATCTACAGAAGCATGATCAGTTCCCTTCTCTATTTTACTGCTTCTAGACCTCAAATTCTATACAGTGTGTGCTTATGTGCTAGATTCTAAGTAGACCCTAGAGAATCACATCTATCTACTGTAAAACGTATTATAAAGTATGTTGCTACTAATCCAAAGCTAGGTTTGTGGTATCCAAAAGGAACAGACTTTACTTTTCTTGGGTACTCATATGCTGACTTAGCTGGATGTAAAGTGGACAAGAAGAGTACTTCTGGAACATGCCAACTTCTGTCCCAGATGCTGGTCTCATGGTTCTCCAAAAAGTAGAACACTGTGGCTCTATCTACAGCAGAAGCAGAGTATGTAGCTCTTGGCAACTGTTGCTCACAAGTTTTATGGATGAGACAACAACTAAGAGACTATGGAAAGGAAGAGGCCTCCACTGAGATAAGATGTGACAACACAAGTGCTATAAATCTCACCAAGAATCCGATCTTACATTCAAGAGCAAAGCATATAGAAATCAAGCACTATTTTATAAGAGATCACGTGCAAAATGGTGAAATATTTGTACAGTTTATTGATTCAAAGAATCAATTGGCAAATATCTTCACCAAACCGCTGGACAAAGGTACATTTGATTCTATTTGCAGTAGATCAAATATTGTTTATCCATTTCCATAAAGTCTATGAAGACAGGACATCTTCTGGGAGAAACAATTGTCTGGCAGAAGTAATCTTCTAGACGGACCAATCTTCTAGGGCGCACTCAAAAGGGCTTAATGGTATTTTTGGAAATTTAAATTTTGGCGCGTAAGTTATTTCCATATATGATCGAATATGGTAAGTTATATTAGCAGATATTTGATTTGCATAATTTTTGGTGCATGCCCATATTATTTGCATCTATTTTTATCAAGTTCCAAATTTTTGAATAACTGCCATTTACAGTTATTTTATTTCCAAAAGTTGTGTCTATTCATTTGCCTCTCTTTAGAAGAGTATATAAACCCCAAAAATTGAGTTTTTCTTCCATCGCACACTTGAACACTCTCAAAAACCCTAAAGATCTCATATTTCTCTCAAAACTGAACCAAATCTTCTCCAAAATGGCTTCGAGATCCTCCATGTCCAGGTCCAGGTCTCCATCTCCTCAAAGATGATCAAACCGCATTGCAAGCAGAGGGCCGAGGAATATCGAAGGAGAAGAGACTCATTTCGACCTGACACAGAACTTTAGTGAAGAATCCCTGAGGCATTCTCCAACTGAGTCTGTTCAAAGGAACGTCAATGAAATTGAGAATCCCCAAGGAATCCCCCAACTGAATCTGTGCAGAGGAATATCATTAGAAGAGGTATGTCTGGATTAATTTTGCCTAAACCTGATGACCCCCACAAGGTCATGAAAATGCATGAAGTATTGGTAAGAGAAGATACTACTAATAGTTTCAAACTTGAATACCTGAGAAAAAAGGGTACGCAAATGAGATGCGATTAGTTCAGGCTGCATCAAGTGCAGAATGTCCGCCTACACAGATTGATCAAACAGGTGAACCTGCACAGGTTGTTTGGACAAACAAAGCAAGCAAAAGTGCGGAAAATATTTGGGGAGGTAAAGATGATGATGAACGTCTGTTTAGGAACTTTGAGGTTGAGATGGGGGTTGCTGCGATAGTTCGAAACCCTACAGGAAACTTGTTCCATTCCAAAGAACATAAGGCATATTATGTTTCTCTGCTTGATAGAGGCGTAATGAATCACATAATAGTGGATTTTGACTTTCTAGATGCCATTGATGTGAATCTTCGAGGTTATTTTGAAAAGCTGCAAATGGATCATTTCTGTACTGATTCTGTTGCTGTATATCTAGAATTGACAGCCTATTTCTACTCAAATTTGTCGTTCTTGACTCCAAACAAGTTGTAGTTTAGTATGAATGACAGGTTTTATGAACTTGATGCAAATACCCTGGCTGACATTATGAAGGTTGAAGAGGTGAGTTTAGGCCTATTGAGGTTTCCTATGAGACTATATGCAAGCATCTTACAAATTCTCTTAGGGTAAACATCACTTACCCCTCTATGAACTCAGCAAGGACAATACTGCACAAGATTGTCATAAACTGCATTCATCCAAAGGCATCATCTAAGACTGATGTGACCCGCTTTGAAGCAAAGATGATGTGGGCAATCGAAAAGAGAGTTCCATTCTCACTTCCTCATACAATTCTTCTACACATGTATAGAACAGTTTTGAAGGATAAGGGACAACTACCCTATGGAGCCTTAGTGACAAGAATCTTCGAACATTTCTAGATCAATCTGCCTAGGAGACTCTGCACTAAAGTTCTTTCAACAATGCTTATTGGACTCAAGATGATCACCAAGATGAGGCTGCACGATGTTGTGGAGACTTGGAGGAGAAAGCAGAAGGAACTTGCTACGGCATCAACCATTGGAAAAATGAAAGACAAGGAAGTGGGTTCTGCAGGGCAAAACACTAAACAAAGGAGACAACTGCTGCTACATGATGAAAATGATGATGAGGAGACTATTTCTGAAATCCTTGCTAATATGGGTCATACTGCACGCAGAATGACAGAAACAGAAGTAGAAATGCCTCTACCAATAGCAGCAGAAGAGAACATCCAAAATGCAAAACCACAACCGACTGAGAATGTGGTAATTTTTGAACCGGAGGAAGAACTTAAGGAAGAATAAGAACCAGAAGAAGAGCTTGAAGAAGAAGCACTAGAAGCAGAGAGAGAGGAAGAATGACATAAAATAGATGAGGGTCATACTATTCTAGAGGCTGAAGATGAAACCAGGGCAGAGGACAAACATTCACAAGGGCAACATGATCAAGCAGAAGCATCAATTCAGGGGGAGCTTCAATTTGAAGGATTTGGATTACAACTTCCTAAGCCTCCACTTGAATCTCAAACTGATCGTTCCGATTCTCAAAAGATATTGGATCTTCTTATGCAATTCAGAGATTAGCAAATTGCCATGGAAACCTCATTGAACAACAAGTTTGAGACTCTCGAGAAGGAAACTCAGCATCAAATGGCACGAATGGAGGACACAATTAATCAGTGTCTCACCAGGATTGAAGAGTCTGCTAGGGATATGGAGGATTTCACCTTAGCCCGAACCCTTAAAAAGCCATCGTCCTAATTTCCTTATCCCAAAGTTTTCTAGTCTTTCATGTTGGACTTTTATGTTGGACTATGCTTAAACTTTTTCTTTCAGGAAGCTGGATTTTTTGACTGTGACAAAAAGGAGGAGAAGTCACATGATGAAATGGTTTGAGCAGATACTTGATTTTGTTGTTTTTGAACAGGGGACTAGGCATTGTCTTGTCCAAATTGATCTTTTGATTGATTAGATATTGTGTGTGTGGCATATGACTTGATGATTTGAGTTCTATAATATTGACCATGAATGACTTGATCTAATGCTTATTAATGTGTCATACATATACTATGCTATGCCTAACCATGTTTTGTAGGAACAACAAACGTTTGCATAAAAGGTTTTGTCACAATTAAAAAGGGGGAGATTGTTGAGAAAACTCCTAGTTTTGATGTTAACAAATCATTTTATGCTTAAAGAAATTCATATATTTCTCAAGGAAGAGTAGTCACAGGGTGACATATTCTTCTGAGTCTGCATGTGGCAGAAGAAAAGCAGAAGATGTTTCTGAGTCTGCTTGTACCAAACGGAAAACATGAGGAGATGCAGAAGCTCTGAGTCTATGTGTACTAGATGGAGAACACAAAGTAGACCCAAAACTGGGTTCTGTATCCCAAACCAACACTTTCAATGGACAGTTGTCCCTTTTGGCCTCAAAACTGCACCTTCCCTTTTTCAAAAGGCTATGTGCAAAATCTTTGAACTCATCCATCAAAACTCCCAGATTTATATTGATGACATCCTCCTGTTTAGTCCTGATGAACAATCTCATTGCCAGCTTCTGACATAATTTGCTGATATTGTTAAGAAGCATGGTATTATGCTTTCTCAAAAGAAAATGATTATTGCCCAGAAGGAAATTGAATTCCTTGGCATGCGCCTCAAAGAAGGAAGCTACTGCCCTGAACCTCATATTGCTGATGAACTCCAACGATTTCCTGAAAAGGATTTAAATACTAAACAAGTTCAGCAATTTCTTGGCATTGTGAATTATCTGAGAGATTTTGTCCCCCACATCTCCAAACATCTGAGACCTCTCCAGCGAATGCTCAAGAAAAATCCTCCCCCATGGGGTCCCAAACAGACTCACGCCATTTCCTAGCTTAAACAGCTCTTGCGACACCTTCCTCCTTTAAAGATCCCATCTAATGGCAAACGAATCCTCCAAACTAATGCCAGTGACAAATATTGGGCAGCCATTCTTTTCGAAGAAATTGATAACACCAGGCATATTTGTGCCTACAAAAGTGGTCGATTTTCCTAAGCAGAAATCCATTATCATTCCACTTTTAAAGAGATACTTGCAGTCAAGTATGGCATCAAAAAGTTTGAGTTCCACCTCATTGGACACCATTTTCTTGTTGAAATGGACATGTCCTCATTCCCTCAGATGCTTAAATTCAAGCAAAAGCAAGTTCCCCATCCACAATTGCTCCGATGGGCTGAATGGTTTTCTAAATACTCCTTTGAAGTCAAACACATTCCAGGAACTAAGAATGTCCTTGCTGATTTCTTGTCCCGTCCAAAGGAACCATTGGAAACCATCAACATGTATGTCAAAAAAGAGCCCTTCCAGGACACATATCGAACAGACAAAATCCCAAGTGGTTGGCCCAGCCTCAAATACCCTCCTGATGTTCCCTTGGCAATCCACCACAATAATCTGAAAGAAAGACTCCCAGAATTAATGTGGGAATATCACCTCCGAATTTTCCGCGAGCATGGATGATTAATACTCAGACTAGACGGACTTCATCCGCAATATCCATTTATTCACCCTCTCAAATGGTCCCCTGAGGAAGAATTCCCAGAAGATCTGAAATGGTTATTTTGGTACATATTCAACTTGTACACTATAGCCATTGAATTTCCCACTGACAAAATTTTGCAGGTTATTATAAAAGATGGCCAGGGTCAACTTCATAACCAGAAACATCTTTTGGAGATTTTTGCATGGTATAAACCTCTCCAATATTGGAGAGAACTCTTCAAGGTCCAAAATCGCCAAGGAAGGCCTGAACCAGAAAGACACACTGTTATCTTATTCCACTGACCATGGACATTTTCCCATCCATGTGGCTGGATTTCTGACAAACCTTCTATTGCAGGAATTTCAAGCTACAGACCTCAAGTCTTTCAAGAATTTGCTCGGATTCACCAGACACTTCCATACTCCATCACCACAAGCAGGCCAGCGTCACGTGAACTTCAGAGAATCCTATATCAAGAAAACCACACCATCCCACCAGAAGCATGGCCATCTGCACAGGTCCCTGTCTCTTGGGACCACCTTGAAGCTTGGGATTCCATGAGAGGCCAAATCCAAAACCTCAATAAGAAGTGTGTTGTGTACTCTTCCTCCAACATGATCTTCTAAACACTCCCATTCTCTTCTAGTAACAGAACGTGGTACTGACCAAACTAAAATGATTCAAGCAAATCCATGGCTCTGATACCATAAAAGGTACTACATTCTAAACTCAAGAGTTTGAGTTGGAAACTTGTGACAAGTATGCTATCCCACACACGGCCCTATTGGCCTTAATAGAGACTGCCTGTCAGTCACCAAGTTCCTTCTCAAACAATGAACTTAGATCATAGTAAACTCTAAAATATCGGAAATTATGATGCACAGGATCCCCTAAGGGCAAGTGCAGAGCATACTCCAGGATTTTTCTTAATCACAGTGTTTGTTCAGAACCTTCGTTCTGGACTAGAAGAGAATAAGAGTGTTTAGAAGATCATGTACTTACAAGATCAGATCACCAATGGTCAATATTTTTACTTACCATATTTATATTGATTTTGTTATATCGAATCAATCATCAAGACAACTTCCAAAGAAGGATGGAACACTTATGGAAGCCTGGATTCTGATTGTATTGGTGAACAGAATCCAAGGGGATTCGATCTACCTTTAAACTGTCAAAAAGACTTTCCTTATGAAGTCTGTCCAAGAAAGGAAAGGGAAGACTAATTTCTCAAGGAAAGAGCCAACCGTCAAGTGTGGCTTGGAGAGTATATAAAGAGAGGATGTGACTAAGAAGATAGAGTGGATTAATACATTCATAAGCTTGATTCAATTCTTCATTGGTTGTCCGAAAAAGAGTGAAACTAAGTGATCCCAGTGTATTACCAAGAAGAGTGACTTTGTGAGACATATCATCACCAAGTGCGAACACTCAAGAGTGTGTAATCACCTTTGATCACATAGTGAAATCCAACCTATTGGCCGATCACGTGAAGAGTGGACGTAGGCTTGCCAAAAGCTGAACTACTATAAACTGTGTTTGCAATCTTCTCTACTCTCTCTATTTAGTTTCTGTTTATAGATTGCAAAAGCTTTACATTACTTGTGCGAAAATCCCTCTACACTTATTCACCCCCCTTCTAGGTGTTAATACTAGAAATATCAAGACTAACCTTATTTTGAATTGGGAGAAGTGTCACTTTATGGTACAAGAAGGAATTGTACTCGGGCATAAATTCTTTGGAACTGGAATAGAAGTCGATCAAGCCAAAGTGGAAGTCATTACAAAATTGGCTCCACCAACATCTATGAAACTTGTTAGATGATTTTTGGGGCATGCGGGATTCTATAGGTGGTTTATAAAAGATTTTTCAAAAATTGTTAAACCACTTTCTAGTCTTTTGGTAAAAAGTGCTCCATTTAATTTTTTTGATGAATGTGTGTAGGCTTTTAACACTTTAAAGGAGAAGTTAGTGTCAACACCAATTATGGTAGCACTCGATTGGGATTTACCTTTTGAGTTGATGTGTGATGCTAGCAATTCTACAGTGGGAGCTGTTTTGGGACAAAGGAAGAATGGAGTTTTTCAAACAATTTACTATGCTAGTCGAACCTTGTCAAGTACACAGTTGAATTATGCAACAATTGTGACATCCTGAATTTTGACCCATCTCAGGATATATGAAATGGTTATTTTATCAATGTGCTGTTAGTTATGTTTACTCTAAGCTGGCCCCTCATGAGTTAACTAACTAGTCAGAAAGGCAATTAAGGATCAATACGCGTATGACTAGTGAATTCAATCAGGGATAGGCCGCTCGACCATAAGGATCAAAGGAGGAGGATACCACGCTATTGTAGGCCAATTAGCGAATGGAAATAAATCGATTCAGTAAAAGTACGAGGTCAGATTGCGGGTGATTCCGCACGACTTCGATATTGACTGCGAACGATGTTAAATCAATTTCCTTATGACTCTGTACTCAGCGTGAGTAATTAACCTCTCATGATTACATGACAATCAATGACCACCCTAATTTGAATAGGCACAATCATAGATTGAAAAGCTATCAACCAAGGGTCAAACGCGCAAGAACCCCTAAATGTTGCCCGATAGTTAAGCAATATTAAAGTTGGGATTGATTGATTTTAACTACAAATTTCAATATGGTTTTGTGTATCAAATTTTCAAGGATGTTGAGACTAAAATATTGGACATTGCCTTATTGATTCTCGAATTTACCGGCAAGCCCGAAAATTATTGGAAAATGATTCAACGGGCCGAAAAATTTAAAATCAAGAGAAGATGGGCCAACTGAAGATTGAATGGGCCTTGCGCCCATTGAGGTTCAGCCAAGTGGGCCCTAACCCAAGCCCACCAAGCCCAAGTGGGCCCAAGCAAGCCTATGAGCCCAAACTTCAAGCCTTTGAGCCCAATTGCATTTTCTAGCCCATTTCTCCACAATTTAAGCCTAAACCAATCTTATTCAAGCCTGTATAAAATCTTGGCCAGTACACGCATATAGTACGTGTCACGCCCCGACCCTCGAGCACGCGGCAACCCCTGTTCTCTCGCGGTCATTTAGATGCGACTCCCCAAGATCCGCCGCCGACCGTTATTTTTATCTTGTAATTAAACGCATGCGGAAACGAAACATAATACCCCAGTCAAATACAAAAATAAGGATAGCAGGAAAACTCAACAAGAACACATCAAAAGTATCGCTTTATTAACTAACTGATCAACCCTAGGAAGTTTTACAAGTACAAGCCCTTACCATGGGCATCTTCCTATCGAGCCAATGAGACCAACAGGCCAGGGTTAATCTACTGCCTTCAAAGACGACCACGAACTGAAACACGCGTCGATTCTCCATCCTACGGCCTTGAAAATTGTTAACCACGACGGGTTGAGATAAACTCAGCAAGTCAAAGTCCTAAGCCTTGGTTTGGAATTTCGCTCGCCTCGAGAGTAGTCTAACCATGCAACCTAGTTCTGACAAACAACACATACCACACCTCAAGCAACATTATCAGACGACAGTTCAATAAGTAGATGCAAACACAAGCGACCCTACCTAGCCTTGGCACGCGCAACCTGCAGAAACTGTCATTTCAAACATCACGACATTAAGAGCATGCGAATAATCAGAGCATCTCACACAACTTTCTCATGTCTCATACCCACACATATGCTCCGATTATTACGACCCTCTAGGCCACGGCACAACCTTATGGTTGGCGGTCAACTGGTCGTAAACCAGACATCGTCCTCCCCCGTGAAGCACGGCGACGTCATGGGCTCTCCCCCACCGACGGCATTCCATAAGGAGCATGGGCCCGGCCTCAAACCTATCACCTGGGTAGGAGATCGAGGGATGAAGACCGACTTGTCGGAATTCTCGGCGGGAGTCCGGATGCGGGTCGCAGTAGAGGCTGGACTTATACTCCTTCAAGAATGCTGTTTGGGCAGGAGTTTCGGACGTAGCCGTGCTCGATGGGGTGAGGCGATGCCTGGCTATGCCAGAAGACACCGTTAGGAGTTCGATTGTATACAACGGCGGGAGTTCGGTGGCCCTTAGGGGCGTTAATAATCGAAACACGTGTGAATGCAGGGGTGCATGTGAAACATATTGTGATGTATTCTGATTATGCATGTGCTATTTGCATTGACCATGGCATGCACGAGGTATCGTGCACGGTGTGGCAATGGCTAAGTGAGATCGCATGTGATACGAGTCTATTGTGATTGATTAATGCAGTGCTGAGAGTGTAGGATGCATTAATTGTGGCATGCATGTGTATTTACCGTGCAGGGTATGGCATGACCGGGCAAGGTTGCCTGCGAGTCGATTGCTTGTCGATGGTATTAATGGGGTTGCCAAGTAGATCGAGTCATTGACAAGGGCAAACATGAATTGTTTTGATATTGATCTACTTGAGTGATTTGGCTATGTGGTAGATACCCCGAGGTGAGTTGACGTCCTAGCCAGGGCTTAGGGTAATAACTCACTGAGATTATATCTCACTTGTTGTTGTTAAACATTTTCAAGTCCGTAGTTGTGGCATCTATATTGCCATGGATCAGACAGTGCTGGAGCACGTCTTGGAGGGCAATAGGTTGGTGTGCCCGATGGTTGAAGGAAGTAGATTAACCCTGTTTAGTATCTTTGGTTGATTATAGAGGAAGTCGCTCGATTAAGAGGCTTGTATATAAACTTCCTAGGGTTAATTAGTACAAGAATAACAACGATGTTGCTGCTGTTGTTATTGGTCTTTCTTCTATTCCTATTATGATTGACTGGGTGTTATTGATTTGCTTCCGCATGCGTTTAATCGCAATATAAAAAGAATGGTTGGTGACGAGTCCTGGGATGTCGCATTCATTTGACCAAGGTGAAGGGGTTGTCATGTGCTTGAGGTTCGGGGCATGACATCCCCGTGTGTTTTAACATCAGAGCCCAGTCAGTACTTGGAGTGATAAGGTGCGATGGGTTATGGGATAGTAAGATAGGAAATACATTTATTTCATATGCATATGATTGCTTATATGATCTTTTGTTATAAGCGGGTTGTTCATGGTTCCTAATTCCTTGAGGGAAATAGAATGCAGGTTCTGTGAGAATGATGTGAGATGAACAGTCCTGATCCTAGAGCCTTAAAGGAAGGGCAGTTTGAGGTCAGGCAGGTGCTAGAGGTAAAGCACTAGGGGGTCCTAGACTATATAGGGTCCCGTAGACGTTGTAAGCCTTGAGTTTTTGATAGGGCGTAGCTAGCTCGCACTTAAGCTGTTGCTTTTACAGTTGCTGTTGTCGCCGTTACTATTGCCATTTCACCTAGTAAAGTTCCATTGATTGGAAAGGAATGGCGATCGGGTGATGTTTAAGTTGGTTGAATAGTTCCTGGAGCTAGAACCCTCCAAGTTCGCTGGGACGGGTGATCCTAAGACGACACTTTGGATCAAGGAACTGAAGAAAGTCTTCGCATTCTTGGAGTGCTTAAGGAAAGGAAAGATAACCCTGGCTGAATACTAATAGCAAGTAATGCTAGTGATTAGCGGGAAGTAACCCAAGGAAGAGGTTTTTCCTAAAGGCACGACCCAAGAGTAGGGTTCCTTAGTCGAGGTATTCAATAGAAAATGCTTTTCTGAATGTGCACAAGAGTCGAAGATGACTGAATTCCTAAATCTTCATCGGGATCATTTGTCAACCAAGTAATACAAGGTTAATTTTGCAGAGCTCTTGATGTATGTGCCGAGAATGATTGAGAATCTGATAGACCGCTTTGAGAGGTCTAAGTATGGTTTGAGACCAGAAGGTAAAAGTCAGTTGGTGCCCCTGAAGTTGAATAATTTTGATGAATGGCATGAAGGGGCCAAGCGAGTTAAAGAGAACTTGACAAAGTGAGCAACCGTATTTGGGTTGCAGTTTGCATCTCATCGGGATGATTTCGGCTTGGGAAAGAGTCGATGACAAGAGGGAAAAAAAATCCCATCTCACCTAATAGGAAGAATAGGGTTGGGAAAGTTGCATACAACTCAAATGCCCAGTGTCGATTCTGTGGATGACAACACAAGACAATAACGTGTCCTGTTAAGAGAGGAACGTATTTTGAATGCGGCTAACAAGGCCACGTCACGAGGAAGTGTTCTTATGAAGAGCCGAGGAAGCAACCTTGACAGTCGCAACTGGGACAATTGGCTAGAAATGCCCCGTGTCCTCCTAAGAGAAGAGTCGACTATGGATGTGGTTAGTATGGCCACCAAATGCGGAACTGCATGCGTAGACCTATGGGAGTGCAACTGTCACAGTCGCAGGGAGGATAACTTGTAGGAAATGCTCCGCAAAATAACTTCAATAGCCCGTTGGCAAAAGGATAAGCATATGTGCAACAAGAAAGAAAGTGGAGGATTCGCAAATCATAATTACAAGAACGGTCTCCTTTTACAATCAGATTGCTTATGCATTAGTTGATTCAGGAACTATGCATTTGTTTACAATTGAGTTGCTGATTAAGTTAGTGGGGTTAAGGCCAAAACCGTTGGAGATGGTTATTAGTAATTCTATCCCGATAATGGACAAGGTGTTGTCTACAATAAGATGTTCAGGTTGTAAGATAGTCATTGGTGATCAAGAAGAATTGATGGATTTAATTGTCTAAGCGATGGATGATTTGATGTCATTATCGGGAAGGGATTGACTCACCAAGTAATGAGCTGCAATGGGTTGCTATCAGAAAGTAATCCAGTTTAACCCGTTAGGAAGGGTTAGTTGCAAGTTTGTTGAAAATCAAGGAGGATCCTTGAGCTATTTGATTTCGTCACTAGAGATGACTGGGTTATTGGATGTGGGTTGCCAAAGTCAATTAGGTGACCGCAGTTAATTCATTGGATGAGGAACCAAGGATAGAAAACATCACCGTGATACGAGATTATTTTGATGTTTTCCAGAGGAATTGCTTAGATAACCCAAAGCGAGAAATGAGAAATTATGATTGAGTTGGCCCTAGAATGGAGCCAAAGTTCAAGGTATCTTACCAAGTTACGTTGTCGAAAGTAAAGGAATTCTATGCGCAGATGCAAGGTTTAATGGGTAAAGGATTTGATTGTCCTAGTGCATCCCTGTGGGGAGCGCCTATTTTGTTTGTAAGGAAGAGGGATAGACCGTTGCACCTTTGCATCGAGTGTTGGTAGTTTAGCCAAGGCATGGTCATGAACAAGTATCCTTTGTTGAGGATAAATGACTTGTGTGACCAATTTCAAGAGCTTCGGTATTTTCCATAATAGACCCAAGGACCGGCTATGTTTGGTTGACAATTAAAAGAAGAATATGCCAAAGACAACGTTTCAAATGTGATATGGTCGCTACGAAGTTTACTGCAATATTGTTTGGATTGACCAATGCACCAACAGTATTATGGATCGGATGAATTGAGTGTCTAAGGCGCATTTGGATCAGTTTGCAATCGTGTTCATAAGCAATGTATTGATATATTTGAGAAATTCGAAGGAAAACAATTAGCATTTGAGGATGGTGCTACAAAGCCCTTAAGATTATGCCCTGTGTGTTAAATTCAGTAAGTACGAGTTTGGCTTACTCGCGTTGCATTCATTGGTCATGTAATTCTTGGAGAAGGAATATCCGTGGACCCGACCAAGATAGAAGCAGTTAAGAATTGGCCAAGGCCTATGATAGTGACAAAAGTTCGAAGTTTTCTAGGCTTGGCAAGTTGCTATAGACGATGCGTAGAAAGGTTTCCTATGATAGCTATGCGTTTCATGCGAATGCTAAAGAAAGACATAAAGATGAAGGGGCGGATAAGTGAAAACATAGTTTTCAAGAGCTTAAGTATATGCTGACTACCACATTGTATTGACAATACCGCCTAGTCTTGGACAATACATAGCAATGCGTCGTAAAAAGGAATTGGACTACGTGGTAAGGCAACAAGGAAGAGTGGTTGCATATGCGTCTCGACTATTTAGACCTCACGAGTTGAATTATCCAACATATGATTTGGAATTAGAGATAATCATTTTTGCACTAAAGATTTGGAGGCACTACTTGCGCTGAGAAAGTTATAGATCTTTATGGATTATCAAAGTTTAAGGTATCTGTTCTCTCAGAAGGAATTGAACATGCAATAGTATTGATGGATGAAAATTCTCAATGATTATGAGTGCGATAATTTGTACTATCCTAGAAAGGCTAACAAGGTAACAGATGTGCTTAATTGAAAGTCATCGACTGCACAAATGATAGTACAAGAGTGGATCCTACTCAAAGGAGTTCGAGATTTGGATTTCAAGTTGAGGTAGGCCACTTTGCAAGTCTAATGGCTACTCTCAAAATAGAACCCAAAATGCAAACCAGGATTAAGGCAGTGCAGCCTACGGACTCTGCAATCCAAAGGATTGTGCAGTTGGATGCAACTAAGACGGAACCTAACTTTCAAGTATCCAAGGATGAGATCTTAAAGTTTCGTTGACAATTGTGCATGTCCAACGATGTTGAGCTTATGGAGGAAATCTTTTGGAAGCTCATCGTAATAATTACAGTATCCACCCAGGGTAGTACTAAGATGTACCAAAATTTGGAACAGTACTAATTGTAACATCCTCGAAAACCAACCCCGTAAGAATTGGCCATAAAATCCTGAATGAGTTGACCATGGGCCGTTGGCCATGGATCGATTGGTTCGATCGGCAAAGATCAAGGATCGGTCATGGTTCAATCAACCGACCAGTCATGAACTGGTCAAGTGTTGGCCATGAAAAGTATACCGACCACACCGATGGGAACGGACTACCAACTCATAAGATGACTTTTCGGTCACGAGAATTGGTTATGGGACGATTTTGGATCGGCGGATGGTCATGGGTCGACCTAACTGGTCATAGCGCCTGGCCGCGGGTGATTCCGCCCGGCTATGTACCGATCCACGGACGATCCGACTTGACCAAAAGCGACCATGTTCCGACCAAAAATGCATCATTCCCTATTTAATTCTTAGTGACCGGAAAGGAATCTTGAATTGATGAAGTCCGATCATGGATCAGTAATGCACCGACCATGAACCATACGGATGGATTGGGTGCCGATCGAAATGAGCCCCGGGATAGACCCGGCTATTCCATCGTAATTCCTAAGGTTCATAAGTGCCTTGGCTTAGTGCTAGGCAATGGGTAGCCTTGGAATTGACCTTGAACCGATTCGAATTATGAGGGAAACCTCATGGCTGACCCACCGCCCAAGGAAGCGATTTGGGCAAATTTGGGGTATGTGGCCTGGATCCCGAGCACGTGTAAATTGGTTTTTCGAGACATGTCATATGATCCCTTTTCTAGCCCCGAAACCGACTCGGATGGTGGAATTTTCCGGACCGCCTTCTTGATTAAGAAAAGGACAAAAGAAAGAGAATTTTCTAGAAACCCTCATTAATGTTATTGGATAAGCCTTATCCCTTACCTTTCAAAGCTAATAATTGCGGTCAAAAATATCTAGGGGGAAATGATGAGGGCGGATTACACGTGGACCAATGGGAAAGTGCAAAGCGGGCCGCCAATAATTACACCTAGGAGCTTAGACCGCCAAATAATTTCTTTCTAGGCCACCTAAGCACTTTAGGCTCAATTATTGGTGGGGTAGGCTTGCCACTTAAGATTCTTAGGCGGGCCACTTGGAAGCTTCGGAATGGACCGTTTGGACTGGTAATTATGACACCGGGTAGTATAAATAGGAGGAGAGCTCTTCACTTCTCATCCTTTGACATCCATTTTCCTCCTCCTCCACTCTCTTAGCCGACCCTCATCCCACGCCTCTCGCTCTCTCCTCTTCGGCTCATAAGCCAAACCGCCACTCCCTAGTTGTGTTCTTAGTTCGAGGGTCATCCAGGTAAGTATAGTTTCTTCCTTTTTCTAGTATCGTTCACGATGTCGTCGACCCTAGGAAACTCTCTTGAACAAGCCGAGGGTAGGTCGATTGAAAAGGATGTACTCTATGCTTTGTTCATGTCTTTAGATGCTTTTATGATTGGAACGAAGTCACGGTTCATTGCTTTTGTTCGGTACAAATCGAGGTTCGCCCATAGCCATAAGATGTGATTCGGTATTGAGGCGTATCGAGTTCGGCGTCTTAGATTGGTGCGGGGTTCCTCCATGCTTGATACTCGAACGAAACCTTGGGCTTAGGCTCGTTCATGTTATTATTGCCAAAAGAATTCATGATTTTATGACATGTACAATATTTTTGAGCATAAGAAGCATAATTACATGACACGTGCATTATGTTCAAGCATGAGAAGCATGATTCATGGCATGTGCATGAGACTCGAGTCCACCCTCGCAAAGGGAGAGGTACTTGAGCAAAGATAAGAAAATTTAAGAAAATCTAGCTAGAGACTTGGGTTCGAGTCCCGAGCATATTAATTGGGTTTGAGTCCCAAAGGCCGCCAACTAGCCAGGAGCCCGGTTAGAAAGTCTGAAATGAATTGGGTTTGAGTCCCAAGACGGCACCGGGAAGACTTGGGTTCGAGTCCTGAGCACAAGTGAAAAGATGAATAAATATGGCATGCATGAGTAAGAAAGAAAAGCTAGAAAGGCATAAGCTCATGGCATGCATCATGTTCACGAATCATAGCAAGAGATGCCATTTCATGTACAAAAAGCATGTTTGCATCTTTGAAATTGGTTTGCCTTCGATATGGTTTGTATGAGATGCTTGACTGGAGTGATGATTTTGTGATGTGCTAGTCGAAGGTAAGGACTATGCTTACTGAGTATTCCAAGTACTCACTCCTATTTTCTTACAGGTACTTAGCAAGAATGGCTATTTACTTTGGGTGTCCTGTGAAAATTGATGCATCATATACAGACATAATAGATGTAGAAACGGACATCACGTATCGGAAAGTCACGTCAACGGTTTGGGTCGAAAAGGGATATAGTGAGTTAATCCCTATGTTCTTTGAGGCATGGTATAGGTGGTATGATAGAGCTTGGGTTGGACCGCTCCACGAACTCGACATTCCCGGCCATGACAAGGAGGATGACCCATCCGAAGACTCGGATTAGGCTTTTATGTATACCGGCTAAGTAGCGGCGATAGGGTTCCCAAATTTTGGGCGAGTACCTCCATAGCGGAGATAGGGATACCCTAGCTTTTGGTGTTGTAAAATGGCCTAAGTTTTGATGTAAAATATGAGGCCAAGAATAGCCGTGTATGCTTTACCACGTGTATAATATAGTAGAAGTTATGGTGTGTATCTCATGTTTCCATATTAATTGTGTGTCGGGGAAAAATTGTGATGTTATGCATTCCACTTGAGCATTATCATGAGACAAATGAATTCGGGACGGCGACAAAACCTGGGATGTTGCAAAATAACCCGTAGCTCGACGCCTTAAGGTAAGGGGGTCGTGACACTAATGGTGGATTGGCATGCAATTGGACATGTAGCGAAATAGCATCATTGATGATTTCTTCTCAAGGTGTTAGTAAAGACCTGAAGAAGTATCTGAAAGCTTTTGGTGCAATGAATAAGAGTTGGGTTCCACTAATTCTCAAGTTGTTGAAATGAATTGAGGACTTGAGAAAATTAGATGGTAATCTGATGGGAAATTCGTTGGAATGAATTCCAAGTATCGATTAGTATCCCGTGGAAACGACCTCATGGATTGATAAGCTAGAGGAAGCTTTCGTAGTCTGAGGTGCTCAGATGATGTTCAGATCGTGAGGCTCGGTATGGGACGGGCCAGGGCAGATAATACCTCTATGAGTTAATGCTTATCCAAAAGGGACTTTTGCTAGTTGATCTGCAGTTTGATGATGCCTATGATGACTAATCCGAGGAGGGTATTGACACCTAAATTTTGATTGATCATTCGTAATTTAATGCACAAAAATTTAGGGATTAATTTTAACCCATAAACAAAAAATATTAGGATTAAATTGCATATCATATAGTTTTAGGAGCATTTATTATTGCATTTGGACATGTGGCAGATGGGCTTCAATTGATGGTTCTAAGTTTTAATTTAACAAGTTGGACTAAGCCCACAAGGAAAAAGAATTTGGCTAGGCCCACTAAGGGGTGACGAGTTGGAATATGAGAATGTTCGGTGTCGGATGAAATATTGAAAAAATATTGCATGTGGGATACAAGAGCTAAATATGTAACGTGCAAATTTATCATCTTTCCTTAAATAACATAGTCCTCTCACCTATAAAAAGGGGGCCACACACTCTGAAGGAGACATAAAAAAAAAAAAAAAAACACAGCCACAACGGAGAGAAAAGTGAGGAGGGGGTCAAAGAAAAGAAAAGGGAAGGGGATGCTGAAAAAAAAGTTGGGGAAACATCAAGAGAAAAGTGAGAGTGGGGATCTTGGTGCTTAGCAAATATCTTGCATATTTGTTTTATTGCTCATAGGATCCAACGAAGTCAACAGAATTCTTGGATCCAATCTGAGTTATTTGCAGGTTTCTTCAGTCTTGCTAAGAATCACCATAATTCTTCACGTGGAAGTCCATCATCAGTGAACATCCATCATCATCGCTCATCGCAAGCCACCGCCGTCGCAAAAGTAATGACTTGAATTAGACAAATTCTCATGCTATTTGGGAACTCATCATTGGGACCTTGGCATTGTTCCTTGTTAATTGCATTCTCCAAGATAATTCTCTTCGAATCAGGTATTTTTCTTTAATCAAAATTAATTTGGTCGTTTTCTTATTTATTTTTACAATTATTTGGTTCTTATTGCGATTGGTGATTCGTTAAGTATATTTTCGTGTCGAGGGTCATAAAATCAAAAATACTAAGCTAAGAGACATCGGATTAGATTTTTGATTATCGTAACCTTCCATCTTTGGTTGTAATGAGTTATATGTTTATATACTTGTGTTCGTTGTTTGTGTTGGTTTTATATTAGTAAATTTTACCATTAATAAAAATACAAAAAAATTTCACATTGTATCGCATGGTAGTTTGATTGCATGATAGTGTGGTGGCTAGGTTGCATCTTAGATTTATATAATATTTTTTTAGATGAAATTTTCTAATAAGACTTAGTTTAGTTTCGGATTTTGATTTTAATAAAAAAAGTAAAAAAAATAAAAAAAAATGAAAAAGAAGAAGAAGAAAGATCATGCATATGCATATAGCATTATTACATCATTCATCTTACATCACATAGCACATACATATTTAGGGTCATGATTACATATATGTTACAATAGTTTTCAATTAACATATGTCAACAGAGTTAGGCCATTTGAATTGCACGTCATATGTCATTAGAGTAAGAATCATGGATGTTAAATTTAGATTAAAGTCATACATAATTAATTTTACAAAGAATCCAAAAAAATTAGATGTCATCCCATTTAGAATTTATGTTTAGGGCATGCATTTTAGTTATAGCTTATTTTACTTTAAGGTTGATCATGATTTTTATATTCATCCTTTTGGATTTACTGAATGTTATTGATTGTGATTCGCATGACCACTATTTTCCATATTAGTGGCTTAGATTAAAATCAACCAAGATTGCTTGCAAAAAAATATTTTGAAACTTAAAGAGAAAGGGAACCGAAAGGGCGCTACTTTAACTTAGCGTAACCATGTCCTCGAACCTATTGAATCTCTGGTTCGCAAAAGTAAAGTATTCTCCCATATTTTACTTGGGTTGCCAATCAACCCTAATTGATTAGTGGCAGCTCCTAATTGAATAAAATTACATGTTTAACAATGTTAAATTTTGAGTACCAAGTTGCAATTGGTAGGGCTTGGGAGAGTCCGCACTAAGTCTTCAGACTTAGTAATCCATTAGTCTTCCCATGGTGATTCACCTTCGAGGAGGTCACGACAGCTTGGCGACTCCATTGGAGACATGACTTAAAACTCATAGTGGACATAAGCCTGATTTTTCTCTTTTCAAAAATATTTTTTGTTTGGCAGCATGGATACCGGGTATGCTCCTAACATGAAGTGTTCAATGTTTTTGCAGAAATGAGTTATAAGGGGGGTAGTGTTCCCTAACTTTTTGTTTTGTAGGAAGGTGTTGAGGTTGATTTTTTTTTTTTTTGCTCATTTTGAGTGATGTTTGCATTATTAATTGTTGTGCATGATTTTTAAATGGTTTTAGCACTACACTTTACACACACTACCTGCCATCAGACCTGGACCGCAATTAAGGATGTTAGGATAGTGTTGAGAAATGATCCAACCTTGAACGCGAGACTGCGATGTAGAGGTTGCCTTTCTCAACTCTGAAATTTTTTTTTTCTCGATGTCAAAATGTTTATCTTTGTCTGCGAAACCGCATGACTATAGGATTTTCTTTGACCAAGCCGAAGCTAAGAGGACCCGACCTTTGTACGCAAGACTACGACTAGTCGGATCATTTCTCTTAGCTCTAATTTGCTAAGCCATATAGTTTAGGCGTTGAACCTCACGTCTCATGTGTATGTCTATGTGATTGCCATTTTTCCTTCATTAAGTAAGTATTCTTACCTTACACTATGCAATCTATTTATTTTATCATTTTTTTTGGTCCATGACAAAAAAGGTCGATTGTGGGTCTTAATCTATATACAATGGGGAGATCCGATGTTCAATTTGTTCCAACTCCTAAGATCGAGCTCAAAGGATGGTGGAATAATCTAAATAAGGAAGGCCAAGACTATGTGGAGTCAATACTTGGTCAGCTCATAACCCTTATGAATATTGGAGTCCATAGTGGTGTCTTGCAAGCAATATCTCACTTCTAGTGCCCTGAGACTGCTACCTTCATCTTTGGTGGTAAGAATGAGCTAACTCCAACACTTGAAGAATATAGTGTTATCATGAGAATGCCCCTCGGGGTTGAACTTGTTAGGCTCCCTCTCGGTTTAGAGCCCACATCAATTTTGTCCAAATTTTTAAGAATCAAAACCGATGAGGTTAAGAAAATTTTGAAAGCTAATTGTAATGCATGCCCTTTCTCATTTTTGGCTAATCACTTTTCAAATCAATCTTCAATGTGCCAAAAAGGTAGGATATTCATTTTAGCTTTCTTTGGATTTATAATTTTTCCTCATAGAAAAAATGCTATTAATCCTTTGATTACATGGGTGGTTAGGCAAGCATGTGCTTGCATGAATTTTGTAAACATGATTCTAGCTGAGACATTTCTATCCCTCAATCGTTTTAAACAAAATGCAAGAAAAATCATGAATGCATCTCCTGAACTTCTACAAATTTGGTTCCTTTCACACGTGAGGGAGTTTGGTCATTTCATGCGCCGAGGTGAAATAGAAGGTTCTAATCATCCAAAAAAGAGGTTTTCAATCTTAGAGCAAAGTATACTGGAAAGTCATATTCCAACTGGATAACTTTTCTAAAAGATCCGGATCTCGAGGGCTTCTTGTGGTATGCTAAATGGTTTCATGTTGGTGAGGCTCATTTTTGTCATAAGAAAGATGATCCGGTTCCATTGTTGGGAATCACTAGTGCAACATCTTACTACCCTTGTAGGGTAGCCTGCCAATACCGTGTGCTCCAAGATATTCAGTCGCCTCTTCGGATGGACCTATTTCGAACTCTCTTCACACGCAAGGATCATGAATACTTGGAAGAGATCAATCGTTTCAAAAGCGCATGGAAGGAATGCCAGCAAGAAAAGATAGTGGTGCCCAAAAAGTTGAAAGGAGAAGAGAAGATTTATCATGCCTCGGATTATTATATCCACCACCACAAAATTCCTACAGCTCTACTCCCTATAATACCTGAGGTCACAGTGTAGCTCACTCGTAAAGTGCAAATTGAGCATCTCAAAGAAACGGTGGAAGCAAAAGAGGCTCACATCTCTAAGTTGGTTCGACAGAACAAAAAGCTTTGAAAGATAGTGGTCTCCTAATTGTATATAGAGAAGAGTCACTAGTTTGTTTTTATGTTTAGGAGTTCAATTTCAATTTTAGAGTGTTATTTCAATTTCTCAAATTGATGTTTTAGGAATTTAATTCCCTAGGGAGTCATTTTCATTTCTTAGATTAATGTCTTTGGAATTCAATTTCACTTAATAAAATGCGCGATCGATCGTTGTCATGGACCAATTTCATTTGTCATGATGCTTACTGTGTTGCTTTTTTACATCAGGTAACGTTGATACAACACGGCTCACCTGAGATTACCTATTCGTACTTGTTCTAGAGCAGCAATGGCCAATAACACTAAACAAGCACGTGTTAGTGAACAAGCTCGTGTCGCTGCCCTTGAAATGGAAATGAAGCAAGTTCTGAATGTCCTTGAGTAGCTGTCTAAACAAATCGATTCCCTTAAATCGAACATTGTCCCACCAGCTCCGCAGGTTGAAGTGGTGTTACCTCAACACCCTTCTATCAGTGATTCGAGAGATAAAAGGCAAGAATACGACTACAATCGGCCCATCAAACTTTGGTGATGCTCCTACAATCAAAATCACTGATATGCCTCAAATTGTTTCTGATGATGACGTATAAGTGATGCACCCAGTTATATCGAAAACTGAGCAAGAAAAACGCTTGGCAAAAATTGAGGAAAAGCTTAAGCAACTATAGGGTTCAAAATGCCAAAGCCCAACAGACTTGTCTCTTTATGCAAAAGTCAAAGTGCAATTCAAAATGCCTACTTTGAAAAGTATGATGGCACCTCTTGCCCAAAGATTCATTTACAGACATATCTGGTTAGGATGACCCAATATGTTGACAATGTACTCTTGATGATTCAGTCTTGTTGCGATGTGTAGATGTATCAAACCAGGGACTCTAAATTACTCCCATATCATGGGTATCTAGAAGAGTTGGTGAAAGCTATGCAAGTTATGCAAGAAGTGCACGAAGGAGTTTGTGGCCTGCATATGAATGGGCACATGCTAGCCAGGAAAATTATGAAGTTGGATATTACTGGCTGACATTAGAGAGTGATTGCATCCAACACGTTCGAAGTTGTCATCGTTGCCAAATCTATATAGATAAGGTAAATGTCCCCCCAACTAAGCTACACCAGTTATCAGAGCCATGGCCTTTCTTAATGTGGGGCATCGATATGATTGGCCCAATAAACCCTAAAGCTTCAAATGGGCATCGATTCATTATGGTAGCGATAGATTATTTCTCTAAGTGGATTGAAGCCGCATTTTATGTTAATGTCACTGCTCGAAACGTTGTGAAATTTATCAGGCATGACATAATTGCCCGTTACGGGGTCCCTGAAGCAATTGTCACTAATAATGGGACAAACTTGAATAACAAACTTGTGAACGTGCTGTTCACTGAGTTTAAGATCAAGCATCTGAATTCATCCCCTTACTGCCCGCAAATGAATGGAGCTATTGAGGCGGCCAATAAAAACATCAAGAAGATCTTGGCAAAAACAGCCGAGAATTACCGAGATTGGCATGATAGGTTACCTTTCGCACTAATGGCATATCGAACGTCAATTCGTACTTCTACTGGGGCAACCCCATTCTCTCTAGTATACGGCATGGAAGCAATCTTGCCTATGGAGACGGAGATCCCCTCTCTGAGAGTCTTATCCCAGGTGGAATTATCTGAGGCAGAATGGATAAAGCAAAGGTACGAGCAATTGAACCTAATTGATGAGAAAAAGTTGAAAGCTCTTTGCCATGGTCAGTCATACCAACAAAGAGTAGCCAGGTCCTTTAACTAGAAGGTACGTGCGAGGCATTTCAAGGAAAATGATCTAGTCTTGAGGAGGCTATTGCCAATTTTTCCTAATCTTGGGGGCATATTTGCTCGAATTACAGTGGCCCATATGTGGTAAGGAAGGTACTCCCCAGAGATGCTTTAATCCTTGTAGAAATGGATGGTCGTGAGTTTTCTAGTCCAGTTAATTCTGATTCTGTCAAGAAGTATTGCCCCTGATCCTATTATTTTCCATAATAAATGAATCACAAGTCAGTTTCTCCATTTTTTTTGCAAATGTTGCATTATCATTTTTGGCAAAATAAATTGAATGTGTCAAATGGGATACATTGGAATGATGAAAGGCAGGCCTAGTCCTAAACACTTTCCCATACATTGATGATCCCTAGTGAGTTGAGCGGAAAGATTCCATGCTTACAAGGCAAAGAGTTTTCTCACGAAAGGTACGCCGACTGAAATGATGAGAGGCAATTCATTTCTCTATCCCAAACACTGCAAGAGATCCATTGCTTAACCCCTTTGAGCCTCATACACTTGTGGAGATTTCTTTCAAATTACCCCTATCAAGAACCACCCCATATTGGGGCAAATTGGAGGTAAGTTGGCATCACGTGGCAAGAAAAATAGATAGAAATTCTCTTGCTCTCACTTGCATCAATCTTTGGGTATCTTATTGTAGATGAACTCAAACAATAATCCAAGTGCCTTAGGATGACGAAGAGCATTTTTTTTCTCTATCCTACACACGTATATCCGTTGCATAGCCCTTTTGAGCCTAAAAATCCATTTCTTTGAACCTAGTTGGTGATCATCCCCCACACTGGGGCAAGCAAAAAATAATCATTCAAGAAGCAGCAAGGTCTAGAGTGCCAACAAAATGTGAAGACCTTCAAAAGTCCAAATGAAAAACTGATACATCGCTAATAGTGTGTCAATGGTAAAAATAGAACTAGGGGGCATGAAAAAGCAGTGTGCCTGATAAAAGTAAGGCCGATGCCCATAGACATAAGAGTAAAAAGAGGGGCAAGAAAAAGCAGTGTGCCTGGTAAAAGCAAGGCCAATGCCCATAAGAGAAATTGAAAAAGAGTCAAGATAGATGACTCGATTGTGAAAAGTTGTCAAATGCAAAACTTTTGCGGTCAACAGAACACATTTTGGAAATAATCCTTGATGGCGAAGATGAAGACTGGTGGTAATGTCAAGATGATCACCAACTCTCACCCATTTACACACATTTTGAGCTTGATAATCCTTTCATTTCTCAACCCATGAACCTAGCCTTCATTACGTCCCTCATAAAATCTCTTCAAATTAGGGCACTTGAATTAATGTAGGTGTTCACATGTCTTAAGCATTGCTCAAAGAAGTGTGAGCAAGATTATTTCTATCTCATTTTGCAGGGTTCTTAACTTGTAAACCTGGAGATGATTGCAGAATTGTTCTTTCAATAGCCTTGACTCAAAGAGTCCCCTTTGTTAAGCCGTTGACCAAGCCCATATTATGGCCCATGTTAAAGATCTTTTAGATTGGTAAAGTCATACTGATTGTGAGAATACTTAGACCCCTATCTAGTATGATGATAGCAAAATAGAATGATTCTCAAATTCCCACATCAATTATAGGGACAAAATAGCCTTTTCGTGAGAGTGAGTGAAAAGTCCTTTCAGACCAAAGGGGTCCTTTATTTGACACATCGATGACACTCGCGTTCTAAATTGATTGTTCTTCAGAAATTCTTGCCAGTGTTAATTTGGATTGATAAAATTGTGACACATGAACTGCAAATGGATTGGAAATATCTGGTGATGATGAATGCATATACCTGTTATTGCTAACCATGTTTAACAGGTAAAGTTCTCATGAAAATTGAGTAACTGTGATGCTCGATTCACTATCCGAAGCATTAGAATGTGTTCAAACACTCCATGGTTCCCAAAGCACTGCTAGAAAGCAACCTTGAGGCAAGCCGATCAAGCCCTCAGGTAGGAAACCTCAGGTAAGTATCTAATACCTCTGATTATCCAAAGCAAAATTTGGTAACTCCTCCCATAAGTTAAAAATGCTTGGATATCCTAGCTAAAATCCTTCAATCATTAGTTAACATCTCGGTCTAGATCTGAATGTTACACAATATTTTTGTCGAACATTTCATTTTGGACATGAATGTTCTCTGATCTTTCTCGTCATACCTTAGTCTCGATCTAGGTATTTCGAATAATCTCAATCCAATATTTGACTCACCTAACATTGAGCATTTATTGGTCAAAGTTGTCTTAATCCAATATTCATCTCACTTAACATTGAGTGTTTATTGGTTAAGTTTCCCAATTCTTGACTTTTCAGTCTGGGTCTAAATATCTCGAATCTATTCATCGAACATTTCATTCTGGATATGAATGTTCTTTGATTTTTCTAGTTATACCTTAGTTTTGATCTAGGTATTTTGAGACATCATGTTCCAATGGTCGTCTCACCTAACATTGAGCGTTTGTTGATTAAATTCAATCAGTTGCCTCAGTCTGGATCTAGGCAATTCAATAAACATTAGACTCTTCAAGAAATCTGGAACAAAAGCTAGATGCTTGTGGAGCAAAAATTCATCATGTACCTCAAGATGCTCTACCGTATTGATTAGTAAGTAACTACAAGTACGCTCTTTTTTTTTCTTTTCTTTTCTTTTTTTTCATACTTTGCATTAGCTTTTTCATGCATCATATCATATTGCATTTTAAAATGGGATTCATTTTCCCACAAAAAATAACATTATATTGCATATGCATGGTCAAAATTTAGGTTTCAATTTATCTATGAATGCAACCTTTGCGAGCTCACCTTCAAAGAGGGGTAGCTGTGACACCTAAATTTTGATTGATCATTCGTAATTTAATGCACAAAAATTTAGGGATTAATTTTAACCCCTAAACAAAAAATATTAGGATTAAATTGCATAGCATATAGTTTTAGGAGCATTTATTATTGCATTTGCATTGGACATGTGGCAGATGGGCTTCAATTGATGGTTCTAAGCTTTAATTTAATAAGTTGGACTAAGCCCACAAGGAAAAAGAATTTGGCTAGGCTTGTTAAGGGGTGACGAGTTGGAATATGAGAATGTTCCCGAGAATATTCGCATTATTCTTTCAAAATTCAGGGAAGGTGTCGGATGAAATATTGAAAAAATATTGTACGTGGGATACAAGAGTTAAATATGCAACGTGCAAATTTATCATCTTTCCTTAAATAACATAGTCCTCTCACCTATAAAAAGGGAGCCATACACACTGAAGGAGACATAGAAAAAAAAAAAACATAGCCACAACGGAGAGAAAAGTGAGAGGGGGTCAAAGAAAAGAAAAGGGAAGGGGATGCTGAAAAAAAGAGTGGGGGAAACATCAAGAGAAAAGTGAGAGTGGGGATCTTGGTGCTCAGCAAATATCTTGCATATTTGTTTTCTTGCTCACGGGATCCAACGAAGTCAACATAATTCTTGGATCCAATCTGAGTTATTTGTAGGTTTCTTCGGTCTTGCTAAGAATCACCATAATTCTTCACGCCGGAGTCCATCGTTGGTGAACATCCATCATCATCGCTCATCGCAAGCCACCGCCGTCGCGAAAGTAATGACTTGAATTAGACGAATTCTCATGCTATTTGGGAACTCATCATTGGGACCTTGGCAACGTTCCTTGTTAATCGCATTCTCCAAGATAATTCTCTTCTAAATTAACTAGTTTTCTTTAATCAAAATTAATTTGGTCATTTTCTTATTTATTTTTAAAATTATTTGGTTCTTATTGCAATTGGTGATTCGTTAAGTATATTTTCCTGTCGAGGTCATAATAATCAAAAATATTGAACCGAGAGATATCGGATTAGATTTTTGATTATTGTAACCTTCCATCTTTGGTCATGATGAGTTATATGTTTATATACTTGTGTTCGTTGTTTGTGTTGGTTTTATATTAGTAAAATTTACGATTAATAAAAATACAAAAAAATTTCACATTGTATCACATGGTAGTTTGATTACATGATAGTGCGGTAGCTAGGTTGCATCTTAGATTTATATAATATTTTTTTAGATGAAATTTTCTAGTAAGACTTAGTTTAGTTTTGAATTTTGATTTTAATAAAATCAAAAATAAAAAAAAAATTAAAAATGAAAAAGAAGAAGAAGAAAGATCATGCATATGCATATAGCATTGTTACATCATTCATCTTACATCACATAGCACATACATATTTAGGGTCATGATTACATATATGTTACAATAGTTTTCAATTAACATATGTCAATAGAGTTAGGCCATTTGAATTGCACGTCATATGTCATTAGAGTAAGAATCATGCATGTTAAATTTAGATTAAAGTCATACATAATTAATTTTACAAAAAATCCAAAAAATTAGATGTCATCCCATTTAGAATTTATGTTTAGGGCATGCATTTTAGTTATAGCTTATTTTGCTTTAAGGTTGATCATGATTTTTATATTCGTCATTTTGGATTTTACTGAATGTTATTGATTGTGATTCGCATGACCACTTTTTTCCATGATAGTGGCTAAGGTTAAAATCGACCAAGATTGCTTGCAAAAAAATATTTTTGAAACTTAAAGAGAAAGGGTATCGAAAGGGCGCTAGTTTAACTTAGCGTAACCATGTCCCCGAACCTATTGAATCTCTAGTTCACATAAGTAAAGTATTCTCCCATATTTTACTTGGGTTTCTAATCAACCCTAATTGATTAGTGGCGGCTCCTAATTGAATAAAATTACATGTTTAACAATGTTAAATTTTGAGTACCAAGTTGCGATTGGTAGGGCTTGGGAGAGTCCGCACTAAGTCTTCAGATTTAGTAATCCATTAGTCTTCCCATGGTGATTCACCTTTGGGGAGGTCGCAACAGAGGGCGGGGAGTGGTCACCGGGGCCAGAGGACCTGATTAAGGAGCGACTCCTGGCAAGTTTTTAGGAAGTCGAAGGGGACAAAGATGAATTGAACTATGCACTATGCAAGAAAGAGTGCTTTTGGGGATAAAATTTTTATCTGAGTGGTATAGCAAACATATGGTCAAGCTTGTCAAACTTCGGTCTAATGGAATGAGGTCAGGGAACTAGGGATCATTGGTTCAGAGATAGTCTAGCAGTCAATTGACGCAATTAAGACTATCCGAGATAGGCTAAGGATAGGGCAAAGCCGCTAAAACGATGGTGCAAATAAATGACTAAGGCCTTGGGCATTTCAAGTAAGGAAACATGTTTTCCTTGGGTGTCACCTATGATAGGGACATCTCGATCTGTTAAGAAATGAAAGCTGAACCTTAAATATATTGGATCTTTCAAGGTTGGGATTAGATAAGGATTTTGGCCTTAAATAGAAAAAGAAAGCAATTTTGGGCACTATCGGCACCTTTAGCTGAGTGGTATGCGGGGATGGAAGCCACTGGTCCGAATGGGGGTTCGAACCCCCGAAGCAGCAGTTTGTCGCTTAGTAGAAAAAAAAAAGAGGAACCAAATTTTTGCAACTTTCATTTTTTCACAATGGACAAGTGCTTAGCCTTTTGGAACCAAAAATGGTTTGGACAAGATTGGAAGTGATTTGGCAGCATTGAAAGTATTGTATACCATTACGAGGCAGAATGAAAGACTTGGGAAAGTGAGGTTTCAATGAGACATTAATACCCTCATTAGTTTGAGGATGCAGAAAGTTCTACTAATTTCGAGGACGAAATTCCTTTAAGGGGGAAGAATTGTGACATCCTAAATTTCAACTTATCTCAGAATATATGAAATGGTTATTTTATCAATGCGTTGTTAGTTACGTTTACTTTGAGCTAGCCTCTTATGAGTTAACTAACTAGTTAGAAAGGCAATTATAGATCAATACGCGTACGACTAGTGAATTCAATTAGGGATAGGTCACTCGACCATAAGGATCAAAGAGAGAGGATACCAAGCTGTTGTAGGCCAATTAGCGAACGGAAAAATCAATTCGGTAGAAGTACGAGGTCGAATTGCGGGTGATTCCACACAAGCTCAATATTGACTGCGAACGACGTTAAATCGATTTCCTTATGACTCTATACTTAGTGTGAGCAATTAACCTCTCATGATTACATGACAATCGAGGACCGCCTTGATTTGAATAGGTACAATCGTGGATTGAAAAGTTATCAACCACGGGTCAAACACGCGAGAACCCCTAAATGCCGCTCGATAGTTAGGTCGTACTAAAGTCGCGATTGATCGATTTTAATCACGAATTTCAATTCGGTTTCGGGTATCGAACTTTCAAGGATGTCGAGATTAAAATATTGAACGTTGCCTCATTGATTTTTGAATTTATCGGCAAGCTCGGAAATTATTAGAAAAGGATTCAACGGGCCGAAAAATTTAAACCAAGAGGAGATGGGCCGACCAAAGGCCCAATGGGCCTTGCGCCCATTGAGGTTCAGCCAAGTGGGCCCAAGCAAGCCCATGAGCCCGAACTTCAAGCCTTTGAGCCCAATTGCATTTTCTAACCCATTTCTCCACAATTTGAGCCCAAACCAATCTTATTCAAGCCCCTATAAAATCTTGGCCCATACACACATATAGTACAGTATACTATACTTTGAGAAAGAAATTACCATTTTACCCCTTCTAGAAGTAGCATTTAATTTTGGAGGACAAAAGGTAAGAAAGTCAAGGGAAATGATGTATTTTTGGGGAAAATTGATGAAGCCAATTGGAGAAGGCTTCAAGGGAGGAAGTCTTCATCTTTTCTCTCTCTTTCCTCTCTCTCTCCTCCCTCTCTCTCTCCCTTGGGTGTCTAGCCACTACCCTCTCTCTTTTCTCCCTCATTTTCTCTCTTTTCCTCTTGTTTCTTCCCCTTGGACACCCCCTTGACCATTCGGACCACTGTCACCTGCCATCCTCGCCACTGTTTTGGAGCCATCGTGCTGCTGTGGTGCCGCTCGTCCGAGGCCACCCAAGCCGCGCCTCTCTCTCTCCCTCATGGTTCTCACCTCTACTGGAAACCGCCTTCGCCGAGACCCATTTTTGCTGAGTGTGCTTATCACGTCCCGACCCTCGAGCTCGCAACAACCCTAATTCACTTGAGGTCTAGTTGTACGACGTCCCAAGCACTGTCGTCGACCAATTCATTTTATCTTATAATTAAGCACATGCGGAAGCGAACAAAACTCCCCAAGTAGAAATAACAAGGGTAGCAATAATAACAACAAAAGAAAGACAAAATACTATTTCATTTATTTGTAGGGTTAGCCTGCATACCAGCAAATATATACATGCCTAACTACAAGCGATAAGCTACGACCTACTCAAAAGGAAGCCGGCTTGGGTAACCTATCTCTGTACAAGTGTAGGAGGGCTCGTCCAAAGGGGAATAGGCCATAGCTTTCCACTTGCTATCCTCAGAAGGATTAGTCTCTCTAGTCATCGGGTATGAGAGCTCACCATCAAGGGGATCCATGTCCATGGGATCCTAGACCTCATCGGTCGGCCCTATAGGTGGGATCGGTCCATCGAAACCTCGGAGAGGACCGTACAGAATGCCTCCCATCTTGAGGAACCACGCCTTAAAGACGTGAGGTGCGTAATGGTCCCTCGACCCCTTGTCCACCCATATCGTAGTTACGTGATGCTCGTACACAAAATTGCGGCCCAAGGCAGGTCGTGTGGTAACAATGGTGCTCATATCCAAGGGGACACCAAACCTCACTGGGTACTGTCTCATCTAGGTCCTGGAAATTGTTAATCATGACGGGTTGAGATAAACTCAGCAAGTTAAAGTCCTAAGTCTCGGTTAGGAACTTCGCTCGCCTCGGGGTAGTCTAACATACAACCTAGACCCGTCAATCCAACAAACATCACACCTCAGAGAAATGATAACAAAGGATAGTTTAATAAACAGGCACAACCATAGGTGATCCTATCTAGCCTTAGCACACGCAACTTGTAGAAATCATCAATCACCTCACAGCAATAGTAAGAGGCATACAAATAATCAGAGCATTGCACATAAATTTTTCATATCTCATTGCCTATACGTGCTCTGATTATTACGACCCCCTGGGCCACGGCACAACCTTATGGTTGGCGGTCAATTGACCTAAGCTAGGCATCATTCTTCTCCTTGAGGCACGGCAACGTCATGGGCTATCCCCCACCGACGGCATTCCTGAAGGAGCATGGGCTTAGCCTCTATTGCGACTCTACATCTGACCACTATCGGGTGACCCAATGGCCACGGCACAATCTCGAAGGATTGTCAGTCATTCGACTATACCGAGCTATAAACTTTAATGTGACCGTTCAACACATCATCAAGCAATTCATTCTTGTCTTTGTTTTTGCTTTGTCGTGAATGCAACATAACTCGTGCTCATGCGACATGCTATTGCAATTGACATACGTATAATGAAATGCAGCAATATCCAGCAGTCACGTATAGCAGTAGTAGTCTAAGTACTTATGAACATTCAACACTCAGCAATTAATGGGCCACGTATTTAAACAACAGACAACGACAATCATCAATCAACAATCACGTGCACCCCATAATTCTCGGGAAGATAACCAACATTTAACAGTCATAAACTAAAACAATTCATCCATCTAATAATAACTACAATAATGTACACTTCCGAAACCTCAAATTAACAAAACAATTCCCTTTAATAAATAAGAAACCATTGACAATTAGACTATGGAAAAATAAGCATTGGTTACCAAGTAGATCGAGTTATTGACTAGGGCAAACATGAATTGTTTTGCTATTCATATGCTTGAGTGATTTGGCCATGCGATAGGTACTTTGAGGCAAGTTGGCATTCTAACCGAGGCTTAGGGCAATAACTCACTGAGATTATATCTCACTCGTTGTTATTAAACATTTTCAGGTCCGTAGTTGTGGCACCTATATTGCCATGGATCGGACAAAGCTGGAGCACGTCGTGGAGGGTAGCAGGTTGGTGTGCTCGATGGTTGAAGGAAATAGATTAACCCTATTTAGTATCTTTGGTTGATTATAGAGGAAGTCGCTCGATTGAGGGACTTGTATATAAACTTCCTAGGGTTGATTAGTACAAGAATAAAAACGACATTGCTGCTGTTGTTATTGGTCTTTCTTCTATTCTTGTTATGATTGATTGGGTGTTACTGATTTGCTTCCACATGCGTTTAATTGCAAGATAAAAAGAATGGTCGGCGACGCGTCCTAGGACGTCGCTTCACCAAGGTGAAGGGGTTGTCGCGTGCTCAAAGTTCGAGATGTGACACCAGCAGAAAAGGAGCTTTTGGTGGTAGTTTTTGCTATCAATAAATTTCGTTCTTATTTCATTGGCTCAAAAGTTATAGTTTATTTCTACCACTCTGCTCTTAAGTATCTATTTCAAAAGAAAGAAGCAAAACCCAGGTTGATTAGGTGGATTTTATTGCTGCAAGAATTTGATTTGGAAATCAAAGATAAAAGGGGGACTAGAAATTTAGTGGTGGATCACTTGTCAAGAATTTCAAATTCAAAGGAAGAGGTAAGGCCAATTTTCGAAGAGTTCCCTGATGAGAAATTCTTTTCCATCAAATCCACAAAAATTCCCTAGTACACTGACTTTGTAATGTTCTGCCTCCTGAATTATCATATCAACAGAAGAAAAAAAATCTTTTTTGATGTTAAAAATTATTTTTGGGAAGAGCCTTTCTTGTTTAGAGTATGTGCAGATCAGGTCATATGAATATGTGTTCCAGACGAATAGAGGGCAAGCATTCTACATCATTGTCATGACGGAGAGACAGGTGGCCATTTTAGTGCCACCAAAGCTGCAGCTAAGATTCTACAGTTTTGATTTTATTAGCCCACAATTTTTAAAGATGCATATTCCTATGTAGATTCATGTGATCGGTGTCAGAGAACTGTAAATATTTCTAGGAAAAATGAGATGCCTTTAAACAACATTATTGTGTGTGAATTATTTAATGTTTGGGGTATTGATTTAATGGGACCCTTTACACCTTCTTATGGGATTTATACATTTTAGTGGCTGTGGAATATGTGTCTAAGTGGGTAGAAGTTGTAGCATTGCCAACAAATAATGTAACATCCCGAATTTCGGTAAGCCCGAATTATTGGAAAAGGATTCAATGGACTGAGTTTTGGAGCCAAATATTTGGGAATTTGTGCTTCAGGGGTAAAAAGACTAAAATGCCCCTTTCTAGAAGCTTGTGTGGTTTTGTCTTGTTGTCTTTTCTTTTTCTTTTTCCTTTCTTCCTCCCCATCTCCTCCGCACGTTTCTCTCCCCTCTCCCTTTTCTCTCTCTTCCCCTCACGTTTTCCTTGTCGACAGCCCCTCCCCACTTGCCCATCTTATCTTTCTTTCCCCCCCTTTGACTATAGTCTTTTCTTCTTATCTCTTTCTTCTTCTCCCCACTTGCCTGACACCCCACGTGGGTCTTTCTTTCTCTCTCTCTCTCTCTCTCTCTCTCTCTCTCTCTCTCTCTCTCTCTCTCTTCCACGTGTGCAGCTCCCTACACGTTCAGCTCCCCCTCGGCTTCTTCTTCTTCTTCTTCTTCGGCCGACGTCCATGGCTTGCTTCGCTGCCACGTAACCGACCGCCACTGCAGCTCCGCCACTGCCCCTGTTCTCCGCCCGGTCGCCGGCGAGTTGCCGCCCGTCAGCCTCCAGCTGAACCGGCCCTGCCCAGCTTCTGTCTTCCTCTCCCCCTCCTTTGTCCGAGCTGCTGCTTTGTTCCAGTTTTGGTCGCGCCGCCGCCGCTGCAACGCCGGCCGCCTTGCCTAGACGCCGGAGTCGCCGGCGAGCTGCCCGAACCGCTGCTGCCACCCCGCGAACCAGCTGCCACCTCCATCTTTCCCTCCTTCTTCGTTCGGATCGGGGTCGGGATGGCCGCGCCGCCGTCCAGCCGTCCTCCGCCACCGTCTGGCCGCCCGAGACCGCCGCTGGGAGCCGTTTGGGAGCCATCCCAGCAATCGCCACCTTCGCCGTGCCCTCTCTCTCCTTCTCGGCCCATTTGGCCGTGACCGGAGAAGCGGCCAGCAGCCTCGCCGCTGTACGCCGCTGCCGGCCACCGCCACAGGCCTGCCGAAGGACCACTCCCGAGCCCCCTCCGCCGCACCGGAGCCGCCCTAGCCTGCTATCCCCCCCCTGAAACAGCTGCTGCACCGCCCTCCCTTTTTCCTCTCCAGCTTCTGTTTTCCCCTTCGCCGGAGCCGTCGCCTGGTCACCGAAGTTGCTGGCCGCCGTCCGGAGTCGCCGGGCCACCCACCAGCCAGCCCCGTGCCGCCGGTTCCTCCGTTTCTCAGCTTCTCGTTGCATGGACAGCCGCCCTCGGCCGCCGAGATCCGGTCCCGGGCCGCCTCGTCTCGACGCGCCGGAAGTTCCCGGGCGTTCCCCTCGCCGCCGCCATCGCGCTCGTGTCGTCGGAATCGCTAAACCGTGAGTCGATTTCCTAATCCCTTAGTTAGGGGTTAATCTTGCTTAGGAGTAGTTTAATTAGTTTAATTATTGATTAGTGCTTTGGATGAGGATTATTAGTGTTTTAATACTATTTGATTAAGTTTTGTTTAGTGTTAATCATAGTAGTATTAATAAATATTATTATTATTTTTGGGAATAAATAATAATAATAATTTATTATTTTCGGAATTATTAATTAATTAAATTAATTTATAATTTTGAATTATTAATAGTAATATTGTTATTACTATTCATTGCTGAAAATTAATTATTTTTGGAGAAAATAATTAATTGTGATTATTTATTGAAATGGTTTTAATTGAGTAATTTTTGGGGAAAATTACTATGGTCTATTTTTCCAAAGTCAATAGTATTTATATACTACTTTATTAAATGACATTGGTTTATTAAAGAAGGGTTTTACTAAATGGAATTATTTGGATTGGATAATTAATTATGGGATTGAAAAATAATTACAAGTATTTTGTGGGAGTAAATTATTTTATGGGAACAATCGACTATATTATGCTTCTTAAATGAGTATTTTGAGTATAATTATAGTTTATACTTATTTTTGAGATAATTGAGTATTATTGGGGAATAGTTGATTGTCGTCGTCGTGAAGACACGTATTTATTTATTATTGAATATTGAGACGTGTGTTTATTTATTATTAAATATTGAGACACTTGGTTGGGTATCGGAGTATCGTGATTTTGATTGGTCGGAATTGATTGACAGACTGTGACTTGAAGTTGTTCCCAAGAGTTAGGGAATGTGCGTGATTGAATGCTGATTGGAAATTGAATTTTGGAAATTGTCGAGTGAGATCGCATGACATGTTGCGTGGGTTATCTGAAATGGCATGTCGCATGAGCATGAGCGATGTTGCATTCACGATAGAGCAAAGATATAAATGGATTGCTTGATGATGTATTGCATAATCACATTAAATGAGGGAACCCGGCGTTGCCGGAAGACCGCCAATCCTTATGGGGTTGTGCCGTGGCCAGTGGGTCGCCTGACTTCGGTCGGATGCCTGACAGGGAGGGGTTCTATGTGGGACTGCGGTATGGGGGCGGGTCCTGAGCCTATGTCAATTGCGGGGATGCGGTAGTGGGCGGGTCCTATGCTCCTTCGGGAATGCCGTTTTGGGAGTGAGCCCTTGACGTCGCCGTGCCTCGAGGTAAAGAGGACGAAGCTGGTTTAGCCAGGAACCGCCAACCATAAGGTTGTGCCGTGGCCCAGGAGGGGGCGTAATAATCGGAGCATGTATGGGTGTGAGACATGAGAAAGTTGTGTGAGATGCTCTGATTATTCGCATGCTCTTAATGTCGTGATGATTGAAATGACAGTTTCTGCAGGTTGCGTGTGCCAAGGCCGGGTAGGGTCGCCCGTGTTTGCATCCGCTATTGAACCGTCGTCTGATAATGCTGCTTGAGGTGTGGTATGCGTTGTTTGCCAGAACTAAGTTGAATGATTAGACTACCCTCGAGGCGAGCGAAATTCCTAACCGAGGCTTAGGATTTTGACTTACTAAGATTTTATCTCACTGGTTATTGAATAACCATTTTCAGGTCCGTAGGATGGAGGATCGACGCGTGTTTCGGCTCGTGGCCGTTTTTGAAGGGAGTAGATTAACCCCGGCTTATTGGTTTCATTGGCTCGATAGGAAGATGCCCGTGGTAAGGGCTTGTACTCGTAAACTTCCTAGGGTTAATCGTTAGTTAATAAAGCGATACTTTTGATGTGTTCTTGTTGGGTTTTCCCGCTATCCCCTGTTTTTGTAATTGACCGGGGTTTTGTGTTTCGCTTCGCATGCGTTTAATTAAAAGATAAAAATAACGGTCGGCGACGGATCTTGGGGAGTCGCAAATCAAATGACCGCAAGAGAATAGGGGTTGCCGCGTGCTCGAGGGTCGGGGCGTGACAAATAATGCTAAGGTTGTGGTCAAATTCTTGAAGAAAAACATTTTTACCAAATTCGGCACTCCTATGGCAATCATAAGTGATAGGGGGACACATTTTTACAATAGGCAGTTTGAAGCATTTTTGAGTAAGTACGGAGTCACCCATAAGGTTGTAACCCCTTATCATCCTTGTCATACCCTAACTCTTGAGCACACGACAACCTTTGTTCACTTGCGGTCATATGAATGCGATGTGCCAAAATGCGTCGTAGACCTTTTTTTCTTTTTATATTATAATTATGCACATGTGGAAGCACTGAACAATCCCCAATCAACATAGCAATAGGGGTAGTCAGAAAAACCAACTAGAAATTTCATTCAATAGTATCAATTTATTTACCTTCTGATTAACCCTAGGAAGTCTACATATACAGGCCCTTAAACCGGGCTACTTCCTACAAAGCCAACAAAATCAGTAGGGCCAAGGTTAATCTACTTCTTCCAAAACACAACAACGAACCGCACCACCTATCGGTTCTCCACACTACAGACTTGAATGGTTAAATAATAACTAATGAGATAAAATCTCAGTAGATTAAAGCTCTAAGCTGAACCAATTCGTATTAGGGGTACCTAACATGCACATTTCTCATAACAACAACCAACAGTTAAATTTTTTCATAGGCACCTTTACCTCACGGCTGTACATACCTTATGCAATACCAATCACATGTGCCAGATGTACAGCAAACAATTAACCACATGATCAGAACACTACATATACATCTCATGCACGCAACAGTCAGGCGTGTTCCAGTTGTACACCTCCCCGCATAAACACGCATCGGGGCTCTACCTTTTCCCTGTAGCATCTAACATTTCACATGTTCAATTCACACATGAAGCCATGCTGACATCTATCATGCAGCAAATATATTCAATTGCCTAGGACGCACATTAATTTTTAACTTTGTGCTCAAAGCATCCATATGTGTCCAAATTATTGCATCCACTCAAGGCTAAAGCCGAAATCCATGGGGGGTATGATCATGGCCATTTAAGGCACACCCGAAATCTATCGGTAACGCTTCCCCGAAATCCATTGGGTATCTGAAATCCATTAATAATGCTTCCCCAAAATCCATCAGGTATCCGAAATTCATTGGTAACGCTTTCCTCAAAATCCATTGGGTATTCAAAATCTATCAGTCTATTTCTCATTTACGTGATCATACTAGCATATCAACCACCTCCTTGCATAAATACGCATTAGGACATTACGTGTTCACCTGAGCACCTTATATTATTTACTAATTTAATTCTCAAGGCACTTACACTACGATCCACACGAAACATGCGTAAAATCCATGTACAAAGCAACCAGTGTCCCACATAATATCCATAAATCACTTCATGGCAATAATCCCACAATCCAATATTCGCGTATGTCAAATTCCACAATAATCAATTATGAAAAAAATAATTAACCAATGCACGGGAATTTCTTATGGATAATTACTATTGAAGCAATCAATAACTATCACTAGGAATAATTAATTGTAATTAATTATTATAAATTATAATTTCTTATCACTAAAAATAATCAATTAATATTTAATTATTTATAAAATAATTAAATATCATTAATTTATTCAAATTAATCTTAATCCTTTAATTAGCACCAATTGCGATTAGACTATAGTTAATTAATACTAAGCAAGATTAACCGAATTAATCATCATCAAACTTAATTAACCATAACTAACTGCTTAATCTAGATTAGTCATAAACTAATCTAACCCTAGTTGAGATTAATACGCTAATCAAGGAATCAGTGCCATAACCTATTGTTTAATGATGGTGGCGGCGCGGCTGCGACGACAGTGGCGAGGCGAGTGCATGGATGCCTCCGGTTTAGCGAGGGGAGGTGGCATGGGAGCAAATCTTGGCCAAGAACTTACTGCTCGTTTTGCCAAAGGAGGGACCGAGAGAGAGACGTGCACGGTAGTGGCAATGGCTTGCTGGGACGGGCGGCAATGACTGGATAGAGGACGGTTGGTTGGCGATGAGTGGGTTGGAGTGTAACATCCTGAAATTCGAGCCCTTTGAGGGAGGAATGAACGTGAATTTCGTCAATGCATTGTTGGTTGATCTCACTCGAAACTAATCACTCCTAAGATACTGACCTTGAGGGGAAAGGCTAACGAGGACAGAACTTGTGCGACTAAAGAACTTGACCTGGGAAAACGACTCGACCGTGAGACTTGCGTAAGGACGATCTAGTAGTTATGCAAGCCGATTTTAGGGACGACTAGAAGTTGATTCACAGACAGAACATAATGGGACGACGGGTGATTCCGTTTACTGTTATCGAGTTCACGAACGACCCTATGTCAATCCTTGGTAATCGTGTACTTTGAAATAAGAATCTATCCTTTGCAATTTCATATAGTCAAGGACATCCATGTGTTGAGATGTCTTGAACGTGAATTGGCACGAGTCAGTTACGCATGAATCCTCGAAGCCGCTTGTCAGTCTGAGTCATACCAAAATGGCATTTGGGCAAAATTGACATGGCATGAGAATCCAGTATTGGACTTCGAATTTTCAGGAATGTCCGAGATGGACTTTTGGACAATGCTTCTTAGTCAATCGACAGTGCTAGTTAAGTCGAGTTTTTGGAAAAGGGACTTTTGGACCAAGAAAACGAGCCTATGAGGATGTGAGCCAAGCAAGATCAATGTGGGCCTCATGCCCAAGGTGGGACAGCCACCGTGCTAGACGTGAGACAAGCAAGTGAGCCCGTTGGACCAAACCGACATTTTACCCTTCCGAGCCCATTGTCTAACCTTGAGCCATTTTGAGCCCAACAAATTCCCGAGCCCATTCCTATTCATTTTCTAGCCTGTTTCTTAGGCCCGCCCTTCATTTTCAGCCCAAGGGCAGATTGGGAAATGTGCAAGGTAGAAATGACCATTTTGCCCCTAGATATTTTGAAGAAAGGACAAAATAAGAGAGATAATATGATGTCATTTGCTTGGCAAGTTGGGGAAGGAATTTAATGGCCTTAATGAGCTTCTCTTTAACCCTCATTTCACTCTCTCTTCTCCCCTTGTAGCTCACCCAAATTGCACACCACTCTTTCCTTGTTTTCCCTTCCTTCCTTTAGTTTTTCCTTCTAACCATCCTTCGAAAAACCGAGTTGTTCATGCCCTTTCCGTGTGAATCAAGGCCCGTGCCACCTGCCATCATGTTTAGGACAGAAATTCCATACGGATGGAGTTGGCCATTCGCCGGTCGGAGCCGCCGGCCGAAAGCTGGCTGTTGCCGGACCACCTACTGTAGCGCGGTTGCTGTATAGTTTCTCTTTTTCAGCCGTTTCCTCCCATTCCGACCCAACCACAACCCATCCCAGCCACCAGTAGTTCCCCCTCGACCCTTTTGAAATTCGTCATTGGAAGCAACTCATTTATTGGACGAAGGTTGCTAAGGTTATTGGACAATTGAGGTTAGTTGGTTAGTTGAAGAATCAATGATGGATCGTTGCACTTATGCATCGCTTATCAGTAGCTCAACCAAGGGACGGTCATGAGCAAGCATCCATTACCAAGGATGGATGACTTGTTTGATCCATTTCAAGGAGCTTCGATATGCTCCAAGATAGACCCAAGGACGGGCTATCAGTAGTTGAGGATAAAAAAGGAGGATAAACTAAAGACGACATATCGTGTGTGATTTGGTCACTACGAGATTACCGTACCGTTGTTTGGATTAACTAATGCGCCAATTGCTTCTATGGATTCGATGGATTGAGTGATTAAGGCATATTTGGAGCAAATTCTAATTGTGTTCGTGAGCAATATGTTGGAATTTCGAGGAATTTAGAGGAACGCGAACAACACTTGAGGGTGGTGCTATAGACCATTCGAGAGCATAAACAGTAGGTTGTGCTAGCTGTAAACTAATTATAGATGGTCGAGAAGGAAGAATTGATTTGATTGTTTTAGCGATGTATGACTTTGATGTCATTATCGGTATGGATTAGTTGACCAAGCAAGGAGCTACTATGGATTGTTGGGAGAAGAGAATCCAATTTAATCCGACTGGAGCTAGTAGTTTCCAGTTGTAGGGAGCCGAGGAGGGTCCTCGATTCCCTTGAAGCAACTAGGTTGTTGGGGTCAGGATGTCGAGGATATTTGGCATCGATGAGCAATACGTCGAAAGAAGGATCGAACCTGGAGGACATCGCAGTAGTACGAGATTATCTTGATGTCTTTCCAAAGGAATTGTCAAGACTACCCTCGGCCAAAGAGACAAAGTTCGTAATTGAGTTAACTCCTGGGACGGAACCAATCTCAAAAGCACCGTATAGGATTGCGTTGTTAGAGTTGAAGGAATTGAAGGTACAGATGTAGGAATTATTGGACAAGGGCTTCATTCGCCGGAGTGCATCACCTTGGGGAGTGCCAGTCTTGTTTGTTAAGAAAAAGGATGGTTCGTCTTCCGCTTGCGCATAATGAAAGATTAAAATGAATGGTTGCCGACGGGTCTTAGGACGTTGCTTTCAATTGACCATGGAAATGGGGTGGCTGCGAGCTTGAGAGTCGGGGCGTGACATGGAGTGGTCGAGAGCAACAACAGCAAGTCGACGGGAGGAAGAAACGTGGTGGCTACTTCGGATGGTAGCAGCTGGGTAACTCGTCGATAGATAAACACAACTGGTGTTGGTGTGAGGTGGCAATTCTTGGCAAGCAGCTGGTAGCTAGTGTGATTAGCTTGGTTAGAACCAAAAGCAGTAGAGGGAGGACGAGTAGAGGAGGAGAGAGGAGTGGCAACTTGGGGGAAACAACTCGCAGTGGCCGGCAGCTAAACTAGCTGGCGGCAGTCCAATGGTCCTTGACGGGCAGCCAGTAAAAAAAATGATTGCTATGGTTGTTGTTAAAAAAAAAAATTGCTTCTATAGTTCCCTGTCCAACTTTCAATTGAGTGAGCCTTTTGGATGCTCCATGGGTTGGAAATATTCATGTTCTATCAGGAGGGACTTTGGGAGAAACTCCACCATAAAGTAATTTGACAAAAAAAGAGCAATAAAAAAAAGGATAAAAAAGAAGAGGAATGATGATATGCTGTGGCAGAAAGATTATCTTGAAGGTGTGAAATTGGGGACAGTGACATTGGCTCTAATAGATCCTAGAAGTTGATGGGTGATTTGAGCTTAAATTACCGTTATCTCACCTTTAGCCCAGCCTTACATTACAACCCGAGAAAAGTCCTATTGATTTTTGGTTAGATGATTAGTTTACATTAGTGGAGAGATGATTGAAAAGCAAACTTATGAGATTTGGTCATTATTATAGAGAATTTTTAAGAGGTTGCATACCGATGTGAATTTATCTAGATTACATATAATTTGAAAAGACGATGACTCACACACACACACTTGGATCACATATTTAGAATTGATCTTATCTTATAAATCAAATTCAATGTTTGGATGGAATTTATGTTTTTCTTTGAATTGTGAATTTGAGCAATTATGGAAGGATGTCATGGAGGAGGTTATTTTCCTGAGTTTGTGTTTTATCTTTTTTTTGCTTGAGGACTAGCAAAATGCTAAGTTTGGGGGTTTGACAATAATAATAGAGTTATTTTACTTATTTGAGGCAAAAAATATGATACTTTATAATGCAATATTCGTTAGAAAATATTTGGATTTCCTTCGATTTACCCAAATCTTCCTTGTTTATGCTGAATAATGAGACATGGAGAAAATAAGGAAAAAAATGGCAAAAAGAAGGAAAGAAAGATATTTGTGCTTTAGGAATTCAAATCAAGAAGCATTGGACAATAAATGCCAAATCAAGAATTTTGTGATTTATTCCTTGATTTTATACAAAAAAAAAAAAAGCAATTGCCCTGTGTTAGAATTCTTGAATATACCCTATAAATAGGATGACATTGATAGCTGTCGTGACCTAAAATTTTCCTCATCCCGAGAGGGAAAGAGATGTCTAAATAGGTTTAGGAGAATTGTTAATTTCGGACCAACGGGCCTTCATTAACTCGAGCTCTCCCAAGCTCATACCCCGCGCGACATTGAATATTCATGAAAATCTTCAAATAAGGAGTTGCCACTAGCCTATCGGGGTCGGCCTAAGAACAAGCGAGGCGTGGGAGCGCGCCTCACTTTCTACGTAACTTAAAATCTAGGACGGGACTTGATTACGTTAATCATTCAACTAACGCCATTTCGGTATCTAACTCGATTGTATATTAATTAAAGTCATGGCAACATATTCAAAAATCTAAGGCTTATCCTAACCATTCTAAAGTAGGAAATAACATCCAAAATATCATCACAAAATAAAGCGCAAAAGGAATCTAATATTGTCTCTAAAAAAGAAAAATATAATGTAAACAAAGAACCCTATTGTAAAGCCCTAAAGGCTCATCCAATTTTGGGTTTTTTTTTTTCTTTTTTAATGGTTTTCTAAATTTTCTAAATTTTTCTGATTTTTCTGAATTTTTCTGAAATTTTTATATTTTTAAATATTTTTAAATATTTTCGAATATTCCGAAATTAAAAAAAAAAAAAGTTTTCAAGATTTTTTTATATTTTTGGCTTTTTCTGAATTTTTTAAAAAAATTTATTAATGTTTTTGGAATTTTCTAATTTTTTGGAATTTTTGAATATTCGGATTTTTTTGATTTTTTTATTATTAAAAAAGTGATTCGGGCCGGGTCAGGAGACCCGACCCTACTAAACCAACCCGAACCCTATCGGTCCGGGCTAGACTAGTGAAACCGGGCTGGCCGAACGGCCCGGACGAAATTTTTAAAATGGCCCATTAATAACAAAAATTCGGCCCAATTCCAACCTAAGCCCACTTGAAGAGTATTCAGCCTATTTCAACCTTTTTACAAAAATTCGGCCCAATTCCAGCTTAAGCCCACTCGAAGAGTGTTCAGCCCAGCCCTTATCCATTTTCGGCCTTTCCTTCTTTTCTTTTTTTTTCTTTTTTTGTTGCTTCTGGTCTTCTTCCTCCCGAAGCTGGAGCACGCCGGAGCCCCTGCAACCTCTTCGCCGGAGCTAGCTTCCACGCGCGACGAGCCTACCGCGGATTTTGGGGTGTCGCCAGGCCACCGCCTGGTGTTGGTCGTTCCGTCCGACTGACGCCGAGCGCCGCCGGCCACTAGCTGGCTGGTGTTCTCGCCAAACCTCACTCTGGTATTTCGTCAAACAGTTGGGGTGCGCCGATAAATTTAAGGTTTTCGACTGAACCGGGACTCAAGTATGCACCAGAGGTCTCAAACGCAACATACAAGGGTCATGGGGACGAAATACAAGGGCGACGAGAGCCGGAGCTTGCGCGAGCTGGTTGGCCGCAAGTTTCGGCCCGGCATTTTCCAGAAATGGGACTACAAGGAAACAGGGGGGCCAACCTCGTTCGGGGAAGAGTTGTGGAGGACGATGGCGGACGAGCGGACCTCGGTAATGGCTAGTCGTGCCTTCGAACTTCCCTCGAGCTTCTGGTTCACTCTCGAACTCTCCCGCCGTCCGAAAACCGCGCCTACTCTGGTTCTCCTCCCAGCTTTCTTCGTTTTTTTTTTGACCAGCCTCACCCCGTCCGATTCTCTCTTCTCCGTCCCTCAGCTCCCTCGTCGGCCTTCTCTCTTCTGGTTAGATCTCCCTCTGTTGAGCTCCCTCCCGCTCTTACTTGCTGCTGTTTTTCTTTCTCCTCAAAAACCAGAACAAACCTCGCCCAAAAACCTCCTCAATGGCCGACGAAGATGATTCTGCTTTTTCCTTCCTCTCTCACCAGCTTCCTTCTCCCTTCTGCGTTTTTTCTTTCTCCGCTCTCTCCTCTCCTGCCATCTCTCTCTTCTGCCTGTCCAAAAACCGCCCCCTCTCTCCGATTCTCTCTCTCTCTCACTATAACAGAATTGGCTCCTCTCCCCTATGACCGCGTGACAGCGCTGGCGTCACATGGCTGACGTCAGCCAAAGGGCGACGTCCAAACGATGTCGTCTCTCCCCGTGCTGCTGCTGCATGTCCGTGTGTGCGCGTACGGGGGGAAGAAGAGAAAAAGAGGGGAGAATGGGGCTGGGCTGAAAAGAAAGAATAGAGGGAGATGGGTTGGACCTGAAGACAAGGAAAAATAGAGAGAGATGGGAATGGGCTGGGCCAAGCCAGCCCATTCGAATTTTTTTCAATTTTTTTAAAAAGATTTTTATCTTTTCTGTAAATTAATACATATTTATATATGCAAAATAAATGGGCATTTAAAACATATAAACAAAAATTCGGGTATCAATCAACCGCCCTTCTTTGAAAGGGAGATTGAACAGGTTCATTTCAAAAACTAGGTGACACCCGAAATTTGCTGGAGAGCAATGAAAGCGCGAATTTATTTCATTCATCTTTCCTCATTTTTCATTCATTTTTTTTTCATTTTTTTTTGAGGTCTCACCTCGTACAAACGAGTTTCGACTAAGTTAATAAAGTCTTACCGTGTAACAACGGGTTTCAACTAAGTTAGTGGAGTCTTACCGTGTAACAACGGGCTTGGACTGGGTTAATAAAGTCTTACCGTGTAACAACGAGTTTCGACTGGGTTAGTAAAGTCTTACCGTATAACAACGAGCTTCGATTGGATTAGTAAAGTCTTACCGTGTAACAACAGGCTTCGATTGGGTTAGTAAAGTTTTACTGTGTAATAATGGGTTTCGACTTGGAGGGAGGTCTTACCGTATAACAATAGGCTTCGATCGATATTGCATGGTTTAAGGAAGACCCATGAACCTTGTGGTTTAAGGATAAGCCCACCAACCTTTTGGAAATTGCATGGTTTTAGGTTGACCATGAACCATGTGGTTTAAGGATAGACTCACGAACATTTTGGAAATTGCTTGTTTTAGGTTGACTGTGAACCATGTAGTTTAAGGATAGGCCCACAAACCTTTTGGAAATTGCATGATTTTAAGTTGACCATGAACCATGTGGTTTAAGGATAGACCCACGACCCTTTTGGAAATTGCATGGTTTTAGGTTAACCATGAACCCTTAGAATTGTATGGTTTCACTGAGTGAACCTATCAAATTTTACTTGAGCAAATGTCATTAGAGACAATATTAGAAAAATGCATTGGCAATATTGTAGCATTAATTGCATAAGCAAATCAAGTTAAGTCTGATCACATTGAAAACATTTGATGTCTTTTGGTATCATGTACCACAAAATTGTCATCAAGCTTGCAAGATATCATTAATCATCAAATCTCTTTTAGAGAAATTATATCAAAATGATCTTACTCATGAAAGAGGTTTATTAAGCATGCCAAGCAAGAGCTCCTTAGTTAGAAAGGGCTTATCCCATGCTCTCAAGAAGGGCTATTTGATCCCATCCATTCATGTGGGAAGTAATTTGATCGCTCAATCTGCCTCACATCTCCAGTGTCGAAGGTTCTGAGAATCATTTGTAATAAGTACATCTTGACCAATCCAAAAGGTCGTTTAAAGGGACCATAATGCAGGTTTGGTCATGGTTTTAACAATGGATAAGCATCATTGGTCAGGAAATGAAACAATTATCTGCCAACATCTTCGCCAAGTTTACAAGTCAGGTAACCTTAAGATGAGATAAGACAACCTTGCCCCCACTTCTTTGAGTGATAGCTTCTTTGGAGAGTTCTTATTCTCACTTGAATCATCCCAATCTGAAGAGGCTTCGGGAAGGGTTGTAATGTTGGTTTGATTAAGGTTCGAAAGGCTCATAACTTTTCACAAAAAGGGATTCGAAAGTTGGTGATTATCATGGCATCATTATTATATCACTCAATCTTTTCGAAAGCACTCGACTTTTGAAACCTAATTTGTCTCGAAAGTCCTTTGGCTAATCAAATAAGAGCTTCGTCCTTTCAATTTTTCTTTGCATAGTCAACGATTTTCTTTTTGATGCAAGTATTTTGAATTTGACAATTTTTTTCACATAGGATTTTTTCGCCCCCTGATGCAAATCTTCTTCTTTTTTCTTTTTCTTTTTTTTCACAGGCATTGGCCTTGCTTTTACCAAGCACATTGCTTTTTCATGCCCCTTAATTTTCATTGGACTTTTGCTCTTTTGAACTTTCTGAGCTTTTAGGACTTTCGATATGCTTTGCACATTTTCATGTAAATGCCAATGGCCTTGGTTAATCATGTGCCTTGCCCCAATAAGGGGAGATAATCACCACTTGGGTTTCAGAAATGAATGATTAGGCTCAACTTGGTTTAAACAAAGGGTATCTGTGTTTGGGTAGAGAAATGAATGCTCTTCTTCACCTTGGGATGTTTCAAGCTTTCATAAGAATTCTTCTGAAGTTACCACAAAAAGATTAATGCAAGTGAAGGCAAAGAAGGCTTTCTCATCTTTTCACCACATGTTGTCAACCAAAACCTCCAAATTTGCCCCATTCTGGAGTGGTTCTTGATAGGGGTATTTTCTAATTTTTTCGCATTTAAAGGCTCAAATGGGCTAACTATGGTCACCTGTAGTGTGTAAGATAGAGAAGAGAAATGCCTCTTTTCATTTTGGTCCATGTACCAATTGCGAATGACTCCTTCGTCCTTAAACGACATAGGTTTTCTCTTTCGCTCAATTCTCACAGTGTTTAAAGGACGTGTTTGGGAATCGATTGCCTTTCATCATCCTAAGCATTACCTGCTTGGCATGATTAGCATCTCAATTTCATTTGGCCGAGATCATAAGAGTAAATTAATCTCTAGGAGGAATTTTGATTCAAAATGAGTGATTTATCAAGCAGGCATACAATTTTGAGATAAAAAACAATGCTCAGAAACTTTGTGAAAAATTCGTTTTCTCAATTTTTATCTTCTCTCTTTTTTTTCTTTTTTCTTTATACTTGCTCCCAGTAAAATGCTGAAATTTTTTTTGGATGAAAATTCTCAATTTTGTCTTCCTTTTGATTTTGAGAAGAAGAGTACTAACCTACAACAAGGTGACTTACTAACCCTGTAAAGAATATGAAGGAAAGTGTTAGTGCAAGAATCTTCAAGGATTGAAAATTGGAAATGATACATTATTACCCTTCACTCGCATTTATCACTGAAGTGCCGACATCACCCTCTTGGATATTTGGCAACCCCAAATTGCTTTTCACTTGCATTTTTTTGGCATCCTTTTTTTTGTGTGCATTTGATGTTTCCCTATCAAAGGAAAAGGGGATCATGTTAGAGACAATATTAAAATGAGCAATTGGAATTGATACAATTTACCCTTCACGTGTTTTTGTTCTTCGGACAACATTTGAGGGCATTGTTTCTTGGATGCTTTGCCCCATTTATCGCCTGTGAAGAAAAGGATTGGTTATGTTATTTCCACACTCAATTGGAAATCATTTAGGAATGAAATACATCCTTACGCCAAAATGGACGATTGGGCTTTAACATGCTTCTTTGGTGGAAAACACTGCTCCCGCGGTCATTATGCATTTTTTCCTACAAGAGACAAAGCAAGTTACTTGCATTCTAAGCTTGAATTGGATTAATTTAGGAATGGTTTTGGCATCGAATTGATTGACTCCATCCCATCATGCTTCATGGGTGCGATTTACTATGCTTTGAGTGACTTGTGTTGGTTATCGCCCTGTGATAAAAGAAGATGAATTGTGTTATCTCCCTACTTAATTGGGCTCAATTTTGGAACAATACATCCTTTTGTGATGAATTTTTGCCCCAGCACACGTCATTGGTGGGGAATGAGGGATACTGCCCCAGAGTCAAATGTTGCTCCAATGTCTTTTACATTAAGACAAATAATTAAGCTTCATCATATCTTGTTTTGGCACATGTTGAAACCTTATGCCCTGTCATGCTCGTTTGATGGGCTTTTGTTTCATTCGAATTTATCCTGCATCAAAGAAAAGGACATGACATTTCCTTATACTAAAGAGTATCAAATTTAGGAACAAAATACACCTTTTTTCAAAGTCAGATGGCTCAGCATCCCAAGGCATCTTTTGTAGAGAAAGGGGAAATATTGCCCCTATGATCAAATGTGTGCCTCACGAAGTTAGAATAACTTTGCCACACGTAGCTCCATTAGGTTGGATTAGCGAATCTCTGCCTCGTTCCAATTTTTCATCACTCATGATGAACTAGGTTTAAGAATGCTCCATCGCTTTGTTCGAACGTTATAAAAATTGGTGTCCAAAATGTCTCCTTTTTGAATGCTTAGCAATTCCCTTCCTTTGTCTCATCGTTCAAAGGGATCGATGGACTGTTTTGATATTTGAAGGTTTTGCTTCATTTCCTTGCGAAAAAATAGATAACAAAGCTACATTTTGCATCACAAATCATGAGGATTGCATTGATGGTCTCCAAACAAGGTTGACGTCGAAGGGGTTTAAAACTAGATTTAACCATTTTGTGTTTCTTGACTACACAACGAAGCCGAATAGGGAACACTCCTAGTCTTTGTGGCTGGAAATTGGGATAACTAAAGCACATCCAGTGCATTTTCAAAACTAAGACTGGCGTGGTCAATTGATGGTGGATGACCTTCGATGTCTCTTAGCAAGGCGGCTCCATCTGGTTAATCTTCACCATAACTTAGTTTGAAGCAACACACAAATCTGATAGATGCATTAGTGTTGCCAATTCACGAGTAGGTGAGTCATCCATGGATAAAGCTCATCGAAAATCTAGTGATGGTGGCACCCAACCTCCAAATGAAGGAACTTCCTATGATAGAACTTGGCTTCATTTAGCCTTTGTGGAAGATTGGCACTTGGCAAAGCTTCAACACACACTTAAGGCACTTCAGGTTCTCATCAAAGATAGATTTTCAGTTTCAATGAGTGAGGAATGATGAACCTCCTATGTAATGTGTCCTTCAATGGTCGCTTCTCGACCGATAGCACTAATCTGAGTATATTCATTTCCATTCATGAAAAGATTATCTTTGTGCATTAACCCTCTAGAAGTGGATGTCATTGTTGGTGACTGTTATTCAAGAGAACTCAAATGTGTATTTGTATTAGTCTCCTCATGACCTTGGAAATTTTTCCAACAATAAGGTGTAAGATGATCAAGATAAAAGTCCAGAAATCCAGCAAGCTATGCTGAGCATATTAATGTGCAATGACTTTATCCAAATTTTGAATAGAATCAGTGAGAAAAATTCTTCTCTCATTGGGGACGTTAACATTGGATTGCATCTCACAAGATCCATTCTTTGATAAGGGATGATATTTTCTTGAAGCTTGAACAAACTGTGAGTCTTTGAGGCAATGAACTTCTATCACAAGAAGCTGATCAAATGCAATCTAGCCAGTGATCTTTCCGACCCTTAATGCTATATATCTAATAGCTTCAAACATTTAGGGACATGATGGAAGGCGATGTGTCGGAAGTGTCGTTTGAATTCATGAGTACGAGTTTCCGCAAAGTTCAATGTCAAAGTTGGACTCTCATTTCTTTGAATTCCAAGATCAAGACTTGTGAGAGTATTTGCTTGTGATCTAATTCAAATACCAATGTCAAAATTGTTTAGTTCTCTCCTACAGGAAAATGTATGAACAAATCAGTTTCAGAATAAATTGATTCTATTGGAACGATCATGATTTTACCATCCTAAATTATCCTTCCTGAGATTCCCTACAAAGGACGAATACGTGAGAGAGACAAAATGTATTGACTTTTAGAAACTCATGGAAATTCAATAGAACATACTAACTTCTGAATTGCCCTTGAAGTCAAAAGGATGTTTATAAATTTAAATTTCTTTACCCAAAAAAGATGAGTCACTTATTTGTAAAACATCACTTGGGTTTATGATTAACTTGGACTTGAAAACATAATCCATAAAAAAAATAAAGACACAAAGGAAATACAATACACTCCTATGAGTAACAATTCTCATCCTAAATTTAAAATTCACTTCTTGGCACGGTCAAGTAAGGAACGTTCGAAGAGTTGCCATCACGCATTCTGCAAGAAGAAGAAACAATGTCAGTATGTGAATGAGAAAATGATCTTCCAATGAAGTTGCCTCTTACAACGAAATCGAGGCGATGGTACATGCCGCAGAACTCCTATTATAGGATTTCGGTATTTCACCAAGATTTGATCATAAGAGGAGACATCATTAAAAGATTGATTCGTGGCTATCAATCAAATGCCCACTCTATTCCCAAAAGTTTTATATGCAAAATGTGGCATTAATTTTGAAGGACTGATTTGTGCTTTCATTGTTGCCAAAATGAGGTGATTCTTATTTTGAGAAATTTATACACAAAATGTGATTTGAATTTTAAATCCCAAAATGTGAGAAGGAAAGGATTTGATTAAAAGTGTGATTTCAATTTTTTTGTGCCCCAAAACATAATCATGAATTGGAAGAATTTTTTTGACGAGATGTGATTTTAAGCCCGTGATTGGAAAATTTAACAAAATCATCCATTGTGTAGGGCTAAATTAATGATTTTTGAAATTAACACTAAATGTTTGCTTATGAAGAGTAATTACCAATTTTCCCAATTAGAAGCCTACACCAAGGGCATTCGATTGATCTCCGCAAATTTCAAAAATGAAAGTTTTGATAGAAAATGAACAAGTAAAAGGAGAAATCATACTTACCAATGGTGATGATTTTTTTCTATTTTTTTTTAATCACATAGACATACGCATGAGATGTGGGACAATTTCTACTCTAGACGGCTCAAAATGAAGCCACGGAATTACAGGACTGAACCAGCATGGTCGCAGTTAGGTCGGGGTTCCTATGACTCCGGCTTTGTCAAAGAGTCGACCCGTGTTGCGCAGTTGCAAACCGAGGTGGAAGCTCTCAACATCAAAAGAATTTCGGAATTGAGATGGGCGACTTGTACTATATGGTAGTAGTTGAAGTGGTATCTATCTCAACACCATCCTAAGTGATCCTATGCGGCCCCGGTTCGACAACGGGTTGTGTGTGTTAAGGTGTAGTGCAATGCAAAAGATACATGCACAACAATTTATATAGCAAACAACACTTCAAAAATTTAACCATACAATCATTCATTCACATTCACTAACCTACAAAACAAAGTGTTAGCAAAAACTCCACCCCTTATTACTCCAATCCTGCACTAATATTTAACACGAGGTTAATGGACTTACCTCACCTTCTGGAATGCACTGCCAAAGAAACACATTAGATAACACACAATCAAATTAATTAGGCCTAAGTCCTCTAAGGTTTAGAACCAATCCCTAGCGGAGTCGCCAAGCTGTTGTGACCTAAAATTTTCTCATCTCGAGGGGGAAAGAGATGTCTAAATATGTTTAGGGGTATTGTTAATTTTGGGCCAACGGCCCTTAATTAACTCGGGCTCTCCCAAGCCCATACCTCGCGTGACATTGGGTATTCGTGAAAGTCTTCTAATAAAGAGTCGCCACTAGTTTATTGGGGTCAGCTAGAAACCAAGCAAGGCATGGGAGCGTGCCTCACTTTCTACGTAACTAGAGAATTTAGGATCAGGGACTTGATTACGTTAATCACGTGACTAACGCCCTTTCGGTACCTAACCTAATTGTGTATTAACTAAAGTCATGGCAACACATTCAAGAAATCTACGGCTTATTCTAACCATTCTAAAGTAAAGAAATAACATCCAAAATATTATCGCAAAATAAAATACAGGAATATCCTAATATTGTCACTAAAAAACAAAGAGAAAAATATAACGTAAACCAAGAAAAACCTATTGTAGAGCCCTATAGGCTTATTTAATTTTGGATGTTTTATTTTTTAGGAATTTTTGCAATTTTCTGATTTTTTTTTTATTTTTTTTGAATTTTTTATATTATTTTTATATTTTAAACACTTTTAACATTTTCCGAAATTAAAAAAGCAAGCTTTCAAGATTTTTTATATTTTTTTGGCTTTTCTAAATTTAAAAAAAACATTTATTAAAATTTTTTGGAATTTTCTAATTTTTTTAATTTTTTTGGAATTTTGGAATATTCGGATTTTTTGTATTTTTCAATTTTTTTAAAAAAAAACTTTTAAAACTTTTCTGAATTAAAAAAAGAACATTTTTTTAAATTTTTAAGGATTTTCGAATTTTTAAAGATTTTTAATTTTTTTTTTTTGAATTTCTGAATTTTTCTGAATTTTTTGGATTTTTTTATTAAAAAAGTGATTCGGAACGGGTTGGGAGACCCAGTCCTACTAAACCGACTTGGACCCTATCGGTTCGGGCTGGACTAGCGACTGAGCTGGCCGAACGGCCTGGTTAAAATTTATTTTAAAAAATTAGCCCATTCCCCTTCTACAAAAATCAGCCCACCTACTTTTCAGCCCACATCAAACAATCGGCCCAAATTCAGACTAGGCCCACTCAAAAATTCTAGGCCTGGCCCCTCTCCCTTTTATATTTTCAGCCTCCTCCATTTTTTCTCTTCTTTATTATTATTATTATTATTATTATTATTATTATTATTATTATTATTTTGGTCTCTGTCTTCAACCTGCAACGCGTGCCCGGTGTCTCCTCCATGCACGCTCGACAAAAACCAACGCACTCCACCGCGCCGCCGCCGCCGCCACCGCTGTCGCCGGTCTTCATCGGTCCTAAAGGGGGTCGTCCTACTGTCGTCTAGTTCCAAGAATTTTGGTGAGAAGACAAAGTGGTGATAGAATTTTTGTTCTTTGATTCAAGATGTTTGGTTTAATTTATATTTTCATTTCTTCTTTTATTGTGTTCTAATTTTCTTTTGTTAGGGCTATGATGTAGCCTGACCATGATGATATGAATTTTGTTAATTTTATGTTTTGCAAGTAATTTCATCTATGTGAGTTATATATTACTACGCTCAATAATTTTAAGTGACTAGCCACAACTTGTATGATCTGATATGCATGTTTGAGACTGAGAGTTGATTTATGCAACTGCTTCTTATAATATATAACCATGAATTAAATGTGGATAGAGATATACCACGTTATTTGGGTAGCTTTTAGTGATAAGGTGACCCAAAAGATTCATTGTAAACTGGGAATATTCACAGATTTTAATGCACTTATGTTTATTTAAATTCACATAGAAATATGGTGGATTTTAAAAAAACTAAGTAGGTTTGCCATACCTAGAGATAGGATAGTAAATAAATTAGAAAATTTTGCTTTACATGTTTGATATCGTTCTTATATGCGTGATGATTTGAAATTTATATCTGGTGGTTATGGTGAAATTGGATACCCTAACATATTTCTTTAATTGATTTTCTGCATATAGTTTTGAAATTTTACTTTTAAAATTGTCAATTTTAATTTATTCTCAATTCTGTTTTTGATTAGTTAGATAAATTTTAGAATTAATCTATTTTTCATATTTAATTGGTTTATTAATAATCAATCTCCATGTGACAATATCTTTTCTCATCATTATATTATTTTTTCGACACGTTCACTTGCGTTTAGAATCTTGCGAATAGCATTCACTTGCAGCGCAATAAGAAAAGACGGATTACCTCAACTCCTCTTTCTATTTTTAGGTTGATTGGGGAGCAGCGGAGCAAGAGAGCTTTTGATAAAAAGGAATCTCCCATCCCAGTTTTTATTGAAAATTGGCTTATCGTTTCACACTTTTGGTATAGCGGAAACTTGCTTAGGATGTAAATGGCTTGGTCAATATGTCTTGTTATTGAACTCTTTTTGGCTTTGAGAACTGCCTTATGTATGTCTTTAGTGATTTGAACTCTTCCCTACACAGGTTGGCCCCATTGTTACCCTATAGTCTATCCTTTTACCTATGATTATATATATGAGGTCTTGGTTTCTTTGGTAAGAGCATGTACATAATCCTAATATGAGAAGCAACTTAAAACTGAGGATTGTATTCCCAAAATCAAGTCCTTATGATTAAAAGCTTGAGGATTCACGTTTCCTCTTATACGTGTGTGATTTCTTTACTTACTCTAAATTAAAGAGAGAGTAGGGTGCCCTATGTTTAATTAGATTCTCCTAGTAACTCTTCTTTATTTTGTTCAGAATGAGGTTTCTATGTAACCAAATATTTTATTTTGATCGAACTTATAATATCCTCATTTCAATGCATAATATATTAAGGTCTCTACTGGAAAGAAATTTGAGGAAGGAAAGCAAAATGCTGCAAAAGAAGAACAATCTGAAAAGATCTCAAAAAAGAGGCAGAAGACTCCATCACTATTGAGACCTGTTAGTTCAGTACTCAGACATATTTCTTCTAAATTTATTTTATTCAATTTCATAGTAAATAATCCACATATTACAGGTAATGACCTTTACGCTCCTGCCTTGAGAAAATTACGTCAGACTGCAAAGTAAGTCTTTTCTGCTTTCCACGTATTTTAGAGGACATTGCCATGGTCTGCATCCCCTAGGAACCACATCGAGTGTGTTTACTTATAAAAGAAAAGAGAATAATCATCATTGGTTTCCATTTCTCAAAGTTTGAGCTGTGTAGCTTGCATTAGTAGCCTAAAATATTAACGACACTCTTTATCTGGACCCAAATATTCCTTTGAGCATCAATGAACATGTGGATGCAATGCAAGTTCAATGATTTAGTATGCCATATACTCGATGAGGAACTTTTGTCATGACGTTAACCTATTTTATCACTTATTGTGATGCTAAAGTTCGTGAAGAAGGAATTCGTCATCGAAATTCTTTTTGTGGATAGGTTTGGATAAGCTTCCACTTAGGTATCCTTAAAGTGGTTGACCGTGTGTTTATGTCCAGCTTATGGATCAAGACATTTAGCTTCTTAACACTCTGTTACATTGAGCGTATACAGCCTTACTGCTGACCAATACTGAATGCTGAACTTGGATACACCTTTTGCATTGGATCCATCACGCTTCTATGTCAATTGTAACATCTCCATTAATACATTATAATTTGCCAACATGAAGCGAAGGTATCTAATTTGCTTGTTGTTGCTATTTCTTGATCCTTGGCTTCTGGTGAAGCTTTGTTGCTACCCTCTTCCTCCCAGATATACAGTTCTTCACGCCATATAGATGAAAGTTTCATCTTCCAGTATGTCCCGTACTTTGAGCTTTGGAGGTAGTCCCTGAATTCCATCAAAGCACTGTCCTTTGCAGAAAACATAAACTTAGGGACACCAATTCAAGAGTGCTGACTTAGCTCATTTGTTGATCCTCTTGTAATTTTTGGTTTCTGCTTTTTTTATCTTTTCCTTTATAAGCATGCCTTGGTTCTATAGGTGAACTGTTCCCCACTTGAATTGAAGACAAAGATGCCCAATTTGCACTATCCCCTAGACTTGACTGAGTTCAACAATGACGGCAGTACTTCAAACTGCTTTCAAAGCAGCAGCAGATATTTGCATGTAGACTTACCTGCATTGCAGTTCACTTGACAACTGACAACGGTATCTTATGCAAACTCCTACTAGATGCCATGAACTGTTGAGGAATATTATGTCTGTGGTGTTAGTGGCTACAGAGGCATATCTTGTTGATAATCATGTACTGTATATTTTATTAATAAAGACGGGGTGCTCTCAGACATACCTATCCTTTGAGTCTCATTTTTTCTCTTCTTGTTTTATGTTTCACATGAACAAATTGTTCTTTCTGTCCATCTTGTATTTGGCTGCCAACCTAGCTCCAAATATGTGTTCTCCATGTACTGAAGGCCTCTGTAGCTCATGTGATAAGGTCAAATTGCATCTTTTCATATCTAAGCTAAGCTTAAACCAGCTTATAAGAGGAAGACTTTTCTTATTAGAAAGTAATTACATCAATAGAAAAACTAAGCTAATCCTTGTGATAATGAAATTGGTTTATTCGAATCTAAAAGATGGGTGATTTCTTCTATGGGGTAATGTTGATTGACTTAGCAAGTGAGTTGTTGGCTGGTAAGCAACTGGGCACTCTGCCCTAGCATATGATATTTTGCTAAGTACAAAATCAACAGCCAGTAGATTGATATCCACATTAACCTTTGGAAAGAGATTTTTGTTTATGAGAAGCTGCATTAGGATAACACGGGTTAAGCATGCTTCCTTGTCTTGTGTCTTGGGTAAGTTATAAGCAACCTATTTTGTGGTTTCAATGTGTGTTTCTGTGGAAGTGTATCTCTTCGGGCTTTTGCATGATTGGTGTTGGATTATACATACTGCTTTTACTAAAATCAATATCATTTATTTTGTCTTACTCAGTGTTGAAGTACTTGAACTTGGGTAAGTATTTGCTTCTTTGTGCCACAGGGTTAATAAATTTGTCCAACCGTCCGTTAGCCGAATAGTGAGCAGGTGATGTATGACTCCGCTGAAATCTATTTATGTCTACTTGTTGTAAGTTCTGCACATATGAAGGGGCATGAGTTTTATATTGGTTTTTTTTCCTTCGTACTACCTCAATAACCTTAAAGCAACCTGGATAGTGATGTCCCACATGTAACAGGTTGTTAGAAACTTTAAAAAGAAAATGTCTTCTTTTTACTAGTTGGCAGCAATTTGGACACAAGGGATCATAGATCATTTCAAAGATGCTTTGCGAGTGATGGGTCAAGTACCTGCAACTACTTGCTTATAGATCAAAGTGGTCATTACTGTTTAAACATAATGGAGAAAATAAAATTAATTGATTATTATATTGCACGAATATATTTATGATTGTTTTGTATGTGTCAGCAATACTGATTTTGAAGCTTTAAAACTTTCTAGAGCTAGTGGCACACATCTGATGGGTCTCCAGCCAGGTCATCCACCAAACAATATGCGTTATGTCTGAGACATTTTTCTTTACTTGGAGATATGTTTGTGGTATCATACGAGAGAGAATTGGTAGTGATTGCAAGAGGAGTAGACATTCAAGCTTTAACACCTTAGAAAAACCAGTTAAGAAAGTGTATGTGATTCATTCATGAATATTCCCCCTCCATCTGAGAAAATATTAGGTACCACTCGGATTCCAACGTGTCAAAATCAGATCCACTCATCGATCGACACGTGTCGCTGGGGCCCACGCGGTTATTCAGCCCTTATGTTACTGTTCGCGGGTGGTTTTCTGATAAGAGGGGCAGTTTCCAGCGATTTCTTCCCCCCTCCGAACAGTACCAATCAAGTCAGCAGTCTCTTCTGACAAAAAAAGAAAAGAAAAAGTCAGCAGCAGTCTAGTCAAATTAAATTGGGGCAGCTGCCCCTTCGTCTCTCCCCCTCTTAGTTAATTTCAAATTAAGGGAGGGGCGAAGAGTTTTTTTTACGTTGTTCTTCTCTGTCGACTCTCCCCTTCCCGCCCGACTTCGCTTGCTCCTTCTCCGACCGATGACGGAACTAGCTGTCTGACGAACCCCGCCGCCGTTCGTGCCGCATCCGCTGGTCCGCCCCACGACCAAACCGTGGTCGGAAACGATGCCGTCTTCGAACCCGTCTCTCTCGACTCACTCTGTCTCTCCGCCACCGCCCGACTTCGCTTGCTCGTTCTCCGACTCACAAGCGGCAGTCTGACGAACCCCGCCACCATTGTCGCCGTATCCAACTGGTCCGCCCCACGACCAAACCACGCCAGACAACGTCGTTTTTGAACCCGTCTCTCTCGACTCGCTCTGTCTCTCCGCCAGCGCCCGACTTCGCAATTCCGCCTTTGCCTCCACCAAGGTACCGACTTTCTTTGCATTTACTCTAACATTGTGCAGATAATTCTAATTTTAGGGTTTTTGATGATTTATAGAATTCTTTGGACAAGTCCTTCGAGGGACAAAACCACGCCTAATGCCGCCACCGCATTCTCTCCGTCATCTGTCTCGACTTGCTCTATCTTGTCCTCTTAGCCGTTGCCCACCAAACGACGGTGGAACCAGCCGTCTAACGAACCCGCCGCGGTTGGTGCCGCATCCACTTGGTCTGCCCCACAACCAAACCACGCCAAACGACGTCGTCTTGGAACCCGTCTCTTTATCTCGCACTCTCCACCACCGCCCTACTTCGCAATTCCGCCTCTGCCTCCGCCAAGGTACTGACTTTCTTTGCATTTACTCTAACATTGTGTGCATCATTCACTTTGTACTTTGTAGTGCGTAGACAGAAGGGTATTGAAGCATAGGCTTATTATGGGAAGGATATGCAGTAGATAGAAGGATCAATCACGAGTAAATGTGACACATATGTGAGTTGTGGTAGTTATTCGTCAATTTCATTTTAAAGCATAGGATCATTCACTTTGCCCTTTTACTTTTCACCTGACACATATGTGAGTTGTGGTAGTTATTCGTCAATTTCATTTCAGAGACCGCATAGTGTGCCTATGTTAGGATTTTAAATTGCTGCAAAACTGCTGTCTGATCATGTATTTATCGAAAGATTTTGATTCATGGGATAGTTTCTGCAATTGAAGTGCAATTCTAAAAGACGTTGTCAAAGTTATAATGATTGGAGATTACACAGAAAGAGATTGGAGTTATGCCTAGTACTATGTTTAAGATGAATGAAAGTGGAAGCAAAGTGAAAATCAAATAATAACAGCGAAAAGAGGAGGGAGACTCTTTGGAATTGGTAAAATAAGAGGGAAACGATTTGTTTGAATTTCTTCTTGAAATTGGAAGAACATGGCTTGAAAGTTCCATGGCAGTTGATACTACCCATCACTTTGTTGAAAAGGTGGATAAGATGAAGGACTAGTTTATTAACTAACTTCATTTGTCTCCACATTTTTAGCCTTCAAGACTCATCTGAACGAGAAGAGAAATGACATGTATCTTTCTCTTCTGTCCTTTCAATTTCCTTGTTGTTTTTCCTCCATTTCTCTCATAACTTAAGTGCTGTGTACATCTTGATGCATACAAAAAACTCGGACTTTTGTGCTTTCACAACATTTTAATCTATGACTGGTCTTTTGTTTTTTAGGTAATTGAAGGACTTGAGGGTGTTGTAGCTTCAGATGGAAGCACAAGCACACACATTGTAACTTGGAAAGTCAGGCGGACTCAGAATTTCTGCACTGCTCTCTGCTCAGGGTATTCAATTTCTTAGGATGTAGTGGAATGTTGCATCTGCAGCTGGTTTAAATATTTGCTTCTAGTTTAAAAATTAGCATCCCAAATACAGCTGGCATGATTTTTGTTGACAAGTAGATTAAATAAAGAGTTGTTCCTCTCCAGGTTTTGGCACAATGAATGATCTATCATGATTTTTTCATTTAGGTTAAATTTCTGTTGGGGATTTTTCATCGTTTCATCCGCAGTGATGATTCTCCAATTCCCTGGATTATGAATGATATGAGACAGAATACACTGTTAATATTTGAGAATTCCTAAAATAATTTGAATTCCAAGACAAGCATGCCTGACTTTTTTTGGTGAACACTCTTAGGGGTCTATGTGATTTCAAAGTCTTAGGTGTTATCCTTGATTCTAATTCCCAAAGTTTAAATTGCAGAAAGAATCTCTCCTATGATTACAAATAATTATTATGATATAATTTACTTTCCAGCGTTTAGTAATAACTCATGGTATCATTACAAATTGTGTACATATGACTTATGCCTTTTCCTTCTCTAGCTTGAAATGTATAGTATTTAAATGAATTCGTTTTCTTGGCCTGATAAACAAAATGAGTTATCCAAGATTGTTCACATTTCTCACATTATAGCAATATCATTTATGTAAATTGGCCTTTCTTTTAACTTTTCCTCTATCTTCAGCCACCCAATTATTTCTAATAATTGATGTGCCAGACATTAGCGAGATAATTGCTGTCATGCTTTGGTTCATTTTCTTAAAATATGGTATACGTCTATGTTGCTTATGTTTGCTTATTTATATCATGGTACTTGCATCATTGTGCAGAGCTTGGATACTTTCCCCTCATTGGTTGAAATAGAGCTTTCGTGAAGGCAGATTCGTGGGTGGGTCAAAAGTATTGATATAGTCTCTACTATTTCACTCGCTCAACTGTCTTACCTTGTCTCCTCTTATGTTGATTTGTTACAGATGACCTGCCATATATATATTAGACGACAAAGACTATTCCCTGAAGCATTGATCTGAGTTAAAAGATGCAGTTATCAGAGGAAAAGTATGCCAAAAAAATCTATTCAAAATTATTTGTTGAGAAAAGCTGCTGAAATTAGACAGTGACGTAACCTCGTCAATCCAGTACCAGCCAATAGCATTCTGTGTAATTATGGCGATACTTTTCTGGTTTCTGCTGCAAGAGCAATTAATGGTAATTATTTTTCATGTTAATCATGATAGCCTGATTGTTTTTCTCAACAGTGACCGGCTCATTTCTTAAGTGGTAGTTAGACAAGCTTTGCTTTTTCCTAAAGTTTAGTAGCAGTTGCTAATTTTTGTAGCCAATGTTAAGTTATTGAGTATAAATCTAGCTACTTGTCAATTAAATTGGAGGATTAATTATTTTCCTTGTTAATCATGATGGATTGATTTTTTTTCTTAACAGTGATCAGCTCATTTATCAGTGGTAGTTAGACTACCTTTTCTTTTTCCTAAAGTTTAGTAGCAGTTGCTACCAATCTTAAGTTATTGAGTATAAACCTACCTACTTGTTAATTATTTTGAAGGATTGGCTTTCATAGCGAAGCAGGCATTTTCCAATGAGTTGAGAGTTCTTTCTTCTTATAGCAATCAAATGTGCGAGTAGTTTGGATATACTTCTGCAGATGGACATTCTTTATGATTGCATAAACTTTCAAAAGTAGGCATGGCTTGCTGTTGGGGTTAGGAGTACCCTAAAACCAGAATCAAGCAAGATGGTATCTTACCCTTAGCACCATGTTAGAGAAGATCCTATAATAGAAACAGTGTCCTGGCCATTGCTTTGTATTTATTATTTATCCCCTGCATTAATCATTTCTCACCGTCAGAGAATAAATCATTTAAAAATAAAAAACTTCTTGATTCGAAAGAAAAATTTTGTGAGCCAATCAGGAGAGAAAGAAGGAAACAAAATTTGTAATATGAAACCCAGATTGGGCCCATGCTGTAGTGCATGCAACTTGGGAGCAAGTGTTACCTTGAACCTGAATCAAATCCTGATGGAATCTACCAAATTAGACCTATTAACTTTTGGATGAACAAGAGAACCTTAAAGCTGTTTGGTTCTGGTGCTGCTAGTTTGAATATAGATGGGTTAAGGGGATCAATCTTTTTGATTGTCTGATGTATCATTAACAAATTAATGGGCTGTTAAATTGGTAAATATTGTGTGTGGAAGTTGGAGATCTTATGACATTCCAAATCTCAATATCAGGTGGTATTTCTTCTCCTATCGGCTGTTTCGACCATTGTGGGATTATAGGATTCATTTAGTGCAAAATCTGGCTCACTTATTTTATGTGTAAACAGCCTGTCTTCTCTATATGTCATCCTTGAAACTTCACATCTATAAGGACTCAGGACAGACTGAAAAATTTCAAATGGCTATTACATATGGTTCCTGTCTCATTTATATGCACATTATCACTATTAGTGGCTATGACTTATTAGAGGTGTTGTAGTTTCTGTCGACACACAGAAACCTTGAACTTCTGCTAGTAGTATCTGAAGCCCACGAGCCTTTTCTTACAGGTTCCATTGCAAGTAGCTGTACCACTTGATATTCAAAGGTGGGGAGGAGAAACACTTAGCTTGTCTGGTGATCACCAGCTCGTCAATGCTGGGCTTGCTGTTTCACTCTGCAAATGCTGGCTTCAGAGAACCGGAAACTGGGAAAAACTACTCGAGAAGGTTGCTTTGTATTCCTGTGGGCCTCTCTTAAATTTCTAACATAACTTAAATGGACAAACCTGCAGACTTTCAGACTTAAGCTCCTAATTTGTGTAGAAATGGTTCAACTATTGGGAGTGATGAGACTATACTTGGATGACAAACCTCATGCATAATGACATTGTACATCTCAATGATAATTTATAACTGAGCAGCAAAGTACCGTAATGTCAGTAAATATCTTAATTTTTCCTTCAGTTTCAAAGGGATGGTGCTCCCATCTAATTATTTTGTGTTATCAATATATCGTTATTTGAATTTGGTGACCACATCATTCACACATCTCAATCTGCTGGTGTCAGAAACAGGATGAGGAGGCAGCAGGATCAGAACCGCCTCCTGCATTTGTTAGAGGTATTTCAACAGCGCGCCTTTCTGGAAGGGCATAGATTGTCCATGATACTCCTTTGATGCTTAATGGCTCAGCAGATACTTCAGAAAATTCGGGAGAGTTGACTTTCTACTTAGACGGAGCTCACAATCCAGAGAGCATGGAGGCTTGTGCCAAATGGTTCTCTGGTGCTGCTAAAGCAAGCAAAACATTATCGTCATTGTCATCACCACCATCTACTTCTTTCGATGTTCACAATAATTAGTCATTCTGTGGAAATGGCTGTGTCAATTATGGAAAGGATCACATGAAGTCGTCTAATAAGATGTCAAAGCAGGTAAAGTTACTCGTAGATTGAGTTTCTTTTGAGGTGTAAGTATTTTGAATTGCTTCTATCAAGTAACTTTTTGCAAAGACAAGGCACATTTTTTTGTCATCTAAGAAGTTCAGTTTTGCTTTATTTATGGGTTTTTGATACTTTGCTTGTTTTGTTTTTGGTAGATTCCATTATTTAATTGCATGGATGTTAGAGACCCTCAAATTCTGCTCCCAAGACATGTGAATATTTGCGGTTCATCAGGTATATCCACTTCAAAAGAAATATGCACTCTTCATGATGCAAGATGTTTCTTTTTGCATCCTGACGAAGCCTGTAAATTTTAGTGCGCAAAGGCATTTGATTTGCTAACTGATAGTTTTCTCTTGATGGTTGTCATGCTCATTCTCTGCTTTATCAATGTTATCATGTGTGCAGTGATGCCTCAGTTCTCTTTGCATTGTATGCTTCTCATGTCTGACAACAATCAGGGTATTCAAGATGACTTCACCTCACACGGTTATCAAAGCATATTTGGCCAGTTAGTTGTGTTATTCTTACCCATCAGTAACACCCTTGTATAATGATCATTAAATAGAAAAGCGGAAGTTCTCTGTATGTAGGAATTAGGGCATCAGCTTTATCCTGGAAATAATTTTGAACACTTGCCATAAGTGAGGCGATGCAAGTTTCTGTTGCTTCTGTAACATCCTGAAATTCGAGCCCTTTTGAGGAAGGAATGAACGTGAATTTCGTCGATGCATTGTTGGTTGATCTCACTCGGAACTGATCACTCCTGAGATACTGACCTTGAGGGGAAAGGCTAATGAGGATAGAACTCGTGCGACTAAAGAACTTGACCTGGGAAAACGACTCGACCGTGAGACTTGCGTAATGACGATCCTGTAGTTATGCAGGCTGATTTCAAGGACGACTAGAAGTCAATTCGCTGACAGAAATAATGGGACGACGGGTGATTCCGTCTACTATTATCGAACTCGCGAATGGCCCTATGTCGATCCTTGGTAATCGTGTACTTTGAAATAAGAATCGATCCTTCGCAATTTCATGCGTCAAGGACGTCCATGTGTCGAGAAGTCTTGAACGTGAATTGGCACGAGTCGGTTACGCGTGAATCCTCAAAGCCGCTGTCGTCGCTCCGAGTAGTACCAAAATGGCATTCGGGCGAAATTGACATGGCACGAGAATCCAATATTGGACTTCGAATTTTCGGGAACGTTCGAGAAGGACTTTTGGACGATGCTTCTTAGATAGTCGACAGTGTCGGTTAAGCTGAGTATTTGGAAAAGGGATTTTCGGACCAAGAAAACGAGCCTATGAGGACGTGGATCGGGCAAGATTAGTGTGGGCCTCACGCCCAAGGTGGGACAACCGCCATGGAAGGCCCGAGGCAAGCAAGTGAGCCCGTTGGGCCAAACCGACAATTTACCCTCCCGAGCCCGTTGTCTAATCTTAAGCCGTTTCGAGCCCAACAAATTCCCGAGCCCATTCCTATTAATTTTCCGGCCTTTTTCCTAGGCCCGCCCTTCATTTTCAGCCCAAGGACAGATTGGGAAATGTGCAAGGTGGAAATGACCAAAATGCCCTTGGATATTTTGAAGAAAAGTCAAAAAAAGAAGAGAGAGAAGATGAGGTCATTGTTTGGCAAGTGGGGCAAGCCTTGATGGCTTGGATAAGGCTTATCCTTCAGCCTTCACTTCACTCTCTCTCTCCTCTTCATCTTCTCCAAAATCGCAGCACCTCTCTCCCATGGTTTTCCTTCCTTCCTTCTGTTTTTCAGTTTGACCTCTCACCGAAATTTGAGTTGTTCGTTGCCTTCCCGGTGGAATCTCGGGCCGTGCTACCTATCAAAATGTTCAGCACAGAAATTTCGTACTGTTCACTGCGGCCGATCGCCGAACGGAGCTGTCGTCCGACCCGTACGGCGGCCAGAAGTCACCGGTCCTCCGTCCGTCACCGTAGCGCCGCCCCCCGCACAGCTCCGCCTTTTCTTCCGTTTCTCTCCATTTTCGACTAAACCACCACCCATCCCAGCCACAAGTGGTTCCCCCTCGACTCCAGGTGCTGTTGGTCGCTGGCCCGCCGCTCACCGGAGCTCCGGGAAGCCCGTTCAACTCCGATCGCTTCTTCCTCCTCCAAAGCAGTGCGGTTTTCGAGTTGCGGTGGGGATTCCGAGTTGTTGCTGTTGTGTTGAGCCCGGGACCGCCTTGGATCATCGTGGTAGAGGTCCCCAGGTGTCGGGTTCGTCGCCGCTGCCGCATCCATGTCTCCGGCCCGCTTAACGGGTGAGTTTAGCTCCTAATCCCTATTTAGTGCCTAAACTTGCTTAGGGTTGGGTTAATTAGTGGTAAGATTGGTTTAGGATGTTTAATTAAGTTTATTAGCCCTAAGATAGGTGGTTAGATAGATGGTTAGGATTAGATTAGCTTAATTTTGCTAATTGTGCTTAATTATTGCTTAAATGAGGGTTATGTGATTTTTGTGATTAATTAAGCATGATTTGATTTAATTGAATTGATTAATTGTTTTAATTAATGTTTTGTTTAATTTCTGGATTAAATGTTTTAATTAATTGAATTTCGGAAAAATCACTGTTCACAAATTACTGTTCACTAATCACTGTTCACGGATTACTGTTCACGAATTACTGTTCACGGCATTGTTCATCCAGAAGCTAAATTTAGTCTTATTTTGATGTGCTCTTAATTGTTGTGATTAATTGGAGTGCCGATTGTTAATTATGCTCGTGAATATTGATGAAATGCGTGATCGAGTGTTGGTTGGAATTTGGATTTTTGGAATTGTCGAGTGAGATCGCATGACATATTGCGCGGGTTATCTGAAATGGTATGTCGCATGAGCATGAACGCATGAGCGATGTTGCATTCACGACCAAGCAAAAGCAAAGACAAGAATGAACTGTTTCTTTGATGATGTGTTGCATGGTCGATTAAAGTTGATAGCCCGGTTGAGCCGGATGACCGCCAATCCCCATTGGGGTTGTGCCGTGACCATTGGGTCGCCCGACAAAGCGGTGGTCGATGCGGAGTCGCGGTTGAGGCCGGGCCCATGCTCCTTATGGAATGCCGTCGGTGGGGAGAGCCCATGACGTCGCCGTGCCTCACGGGGAGGACGATGCCCGGTTTACGACCGTTGACCGCCAACCATAAGGTTGTGCCGTGGCCTAGAGGGTCGTAATAATCGGAGCATATGTGTGGATGTGAGACATGAGAAAGTTGTGTGAGATGCTCTGATTATTCGCATGCTCTTGATGTCGTGATGATTTGACGCATGAGTTGACAGTCGTGCAGGGTGTGGCAATGGCCAGGTGAGATCGCTTGTGACGCGATTCGCATGTGATTGATGAACTGTTTCATCTAACGGCCATGTGCCTTGCTTGCATTGTATGAGATTGAACGTGTAGGGTATGGCATACCGGGTAAGGTTGCATGCGAATCGAATATTGTTATGTTGGTTGCCCTGTCTGTTGTTGGCTGTTGTCTGGTTTTGGTTGTTTGTTGGGTTGAGTGAGGGGTGGTTCTGGAGAGATACCCCGGGTTGAGTTGGCGTACTAACCGGGGCTTAGGGGGAAAAACTCGCTGAGATTTTATCTCAACCCGTCGTGGTTAAACATTTTCAGGTCCTTAGAATGGCGTACCCGCAGTGGAGAATCCTGCCCTCGCTTCTCCAGTGATCGACTCGACGGAGCTTGAGTCCGATGGGCCCGAGTGACCGTGGTGTTGAACCCGAGGGTTCTTTGTGTACTGTTGGATTAGCCTAGTTTCTATTTGATTTGGCCTAGAGGAGGGATCGGCCCTTTTTGTCGGGCTTGTAATTCGTAAACGATCCTCCGTTGGTTAATCCAATAATTTGAATAAATGAGTAGTTGCTGTTGTTCTGGCTGTTCATCCCTCTATCCCTGTTTGATTGATTGATTGTCTGGGGATGGTTCGTCTTCCGCTTGCGCTTAACGAAAGATTAAAATGAATGGTCATGGATGGGTCCTGGGATGTCGCTTTCAATCGACCAAGAGAAGGGGTTGCCGCGAGCTCGAGAGTCGGGGCGTGACAGCTTCTGCTTATGTGGATGCAATGTTGGTTGTTCAGATTTGAACATTACCAGTTGATTAGTCATACTATGTCATTTGTGAGGCTTGCAGATGACTGGTTAAGAGTTTTGTTCTAATCTTGTGCAGGGACCCATTTCTCAAAGGCTTTGTTTGTCCCTAGCATGTCAACATATAATAAAGTCACTTCCGGTATTTCGATTATTACATCAGGTATCCCTACTACTAGGGACTTGTCGTGGCAGTATACCCTCCAAAGGATTTGGGAGAAGATTATACATGGGCAAGGTTTGTCTACTTGCAGAAAAAACCAAACTTACGAAAATTAGTGTAAATAAACTGCAGCCTGTAGAGTATCACAAATGGGGTCCTTGTTAGACTCTGCACCATATTTTCAGAAGTGGCCTCAAACAAGTATATCATGTCAATTCTTTCCTCATAGTTTGTTGCTATGGCTATTAATTCTGGTATTAGCTTCATTCCACATGTTTCTGCTAATGTCAGTTGTGGTTAACATGAAGCTGTGACTAGTCTACGAGATTAAGGCAGGTTTGCATTGAGTTGTTTCATCAAATTAATTGACTAACAATCTGGTAGTTCATAGTTGCTATTGAATCTATCAAAGGATACCACCTCTGTTGAATTTTGGTTGATGAAAATGCTCCCACCATAATAAAGTTTACTGATCCATGTATGAAAAAATATTGAAGTTTCGCTCGAGCTTGTGACATTTTCTTTGCTCATGAGCAGATGCTTCCCTCGATAAGAGTTCCAAGACAGACAGTGTAGACTCCTTGCCCCCTCACGAGTTTCTCTACAAAGACGTTTCCCATTGCAGTCCGGCAGATTGGAATTTCACATACAGTGCCGCGATGCCTTCATTGCCATTGACAATAAAGTGGCTAAGGGACTGTGTTAAGTAAAACCCTTCTTTACGCCTTCAGGTAACCCTTCTATCATTAACGGGATGTCCATAGGAGGTTTCTACTAAAAGAGTCTTGCCAAACTATTTGTAGGGCCAAATGGAATATACATTTGTTTCTACCGTGAGTGCGAAAGAGATTCTAAATTTGAAAGCATATATGGTCTTCTCACCTAATCTCGTCGTCAGAGTTTTCTTTTTTCTTTTTTAACCTTCACCTTGCTGTTGGTGCTTAGTGATACACAATACCAACCTTTCAGGGAAAAATAGAGATAGAAGATGTGTATATAGCAGTTTACATGCTCGTGTCTTGGACCATTGGTTATGTAATCTATCTAATTGGTGGACATGCACTGCACAGGTACTTGTCACTGGTTCACGGCATCTGGTAGGGGATGTGCTCAAGCTGTTGAGGAGGTGATGCTGATAGGGAAGGCATTCTTGCTTAGAAGTTCACACACCATACAATTTCTAGTCCCTTTCCTTTGCATAATTGCCGAGGCCGTGATTTGTTGTTCATTTAACCGAATAATGCCCTCTTTGCCCCTCCCCCTCTTTTCCCTTTGTATTTGAGCTTTTCCCTTTTATCCGGCAGGATTAGTCTTGGAGGCATTTCCCGTCTTTCATTCTTATTTGTGTAAAAACTATCTCGTTGTAACATTAATATTGACATGTATTCATTCTTGGGATTAACTATAGTGCGCAAAGTAAAATTGACTATTGAGTTTCCTGCAACTGAGTTTGCTACCTACTCCTGGAATAGGAATGTAGCTCCGCACGGTTTGAGGGGCTTCAGTTTGGTCTTCCAATCTCAATAGGTCGTCGCTTTGTAACAAAGTGAAAAAATCTCAACAGTTCCCGGTCACAATTCACATAGAACAACCTTGGGATGTAATAGCCCTTTGAAAAATAAACAACCAAGACAGCGTAGCTGCAAAGAGGACTGCCAATACGACAACATATGAGCATTTTGTAGCCTGTAAATGATTTCCTATGATATGTGAAGCTTAACTGGAGACAGTTTCGAACATGGGGGGAAATGTGATGTAAAATCTTCCTAAAGTGACTATTTGTATGTAAATGGGGGTGAAAAGTAAATCCTCCACCCCCAGGGAAAAAAATGTCTTGAGTTCACGAATAAAATATAAGAACATTGGCATTCCTGATAAAGTACCCAAGATAACCAGAAGAAAAAGGACAGGGCAAATGAAGAAAAGATCAGCCCGATGTAGGGGGTAAAAGAAAAGAAGAATTCGCCAAGTCAATGCTATATGCTCGAAATCCCAAAATGTACATCAACGCTTGGGTAGTGATCAGGAAGAATCCTCAAAACTGGAACTGGACGTCCAATGCTGGCTAGATCTGCTCCAATCTCTCTCATCCAGCACATTCCACTCTAGCATAGATGTGTAAATCTTGTGCTTTTCTTCAAATAAGACCGGTTATAAGGAGGCAACAGTCACTATATCCTGAATTCATCAAACAATAAGTGAGCGTCATCCGCACCGGGAGGAGATAATGGTGGGACTGCTGAAGGGTGAATATCGCTCTCAATACTTTCCAATACTCGTCTTGCGAATGCTTGAGACTCTTTGTTGGTACCTATCTTTCTTGAGGAAACCTCTCTAGATTCAAGTTTTTTAGAAGAGTTGCTGCTCTCAACGGACACAACCTTGTCCTTCGAGAGAGTCGTCTGTGCTGATGCTATTACAGAGCTGAAAACACCAGTTTCCCTCAATCCTTGCAAAATAATCTGCTAAGTTGAAAAGGTAACGCTCAATGTGAATTTGTTCAGTCTTATAAAAGTAGCTCACTACCATTAACCTGCTCACTGCACAATTTAAAGATGTAACTTAATTAGAACTTACCATAGGATCATAAATATGAGTCAAAATGCCTCTCCTGAGAAGTTTAAGATCCATAGTCCTGTCTGTCCAAACAACTCGTTCTCGATACCTAAAGGGAAAAAACAAAAGAAATGCATGCAAGATAACTTCAGAATTCAAATGCATCGCCATGGTGACAAATATTACTTCTGAGAATTGATCGGGGTCAAAAAAATCACATCCTTTTAGAAATGTAAATGACTACACAAGTACCATTCATAAAATCCTGTCCTACATGCTAGACCCTAGGGTAACTGATGGCTGTGTCTCTACTCAGTTAAGGGAGTTCCAATATGCAAGACCTGGGACAGAGATATGATAGTCTAAGTCCAAACATGATGGTAGTCTGGCTCCAAATGCATAGCAATGTTATTCTCATCAATGATCATACCCCACATGAAGAACATAAGTAAATGTGGATAGACATAATTTATCTGACGACTTGAGAAAGAGTAATTAATGAAATTTAGGTCAAATCAATTCCTTTACTACCAATTTTCATTCCTAATGCAAATGGAAACAATAGCACCACTCAGTTGAGGAGTAGGGATTTCCTTTTCTTGTCCCAATCAGAAGGACCCAAAAATTACCACAGGACAAAATGATAAGTCCTGGAAGATAGAATGATGGCAAAGTGCATTTACCAGTGAAGCATTTCCTCCTCTGTCGCAGTTGATGCAAAAATGAAAGCCTGCAAATATAGTTTAGTGTTGAAAATATGCATACTCACAATAACGAAAAAAATATCTACCATCTTCAATTATAATTTTAGTTGACAGTCAAATGAAAATTGAATTCCTAAATTTTCCAAAAAATTTGGTCCTGTTGCTAGGAGCCAGCGATGAAAGCCCCATTTGGAAGGAAAAATATACTATAGGAACTTACCGCTCGGTCAAACTCCAACATAAAGCATCTTTTCACATCCTCCTTAGTAGGCTTGCAGCCACACCGATCACGTCTTGATGTCAAATCCGAAAACTTTGGATATGTGTAATGCAGAACAGCAGCCTGTTCCAATTTAATCTCGCTACAACAAATCGCACACAATAATACTGTGAGTTAGTAGTATGAGATGAGGTGACATCAACTTCAAACAAAAGACATGGCCGACAATGCAGGCGTTGCACAAGATGAGACCTCCTAAACACTTTCCACACAAAGGCGAACCATATGGAACACCTAACTACACGCTCATGTAGACATGGCATCTCTATATCATCAGCCACAAGTCAACTAAACAAAAATACAAACACAACCATACTTTGGGGTTTTCATGTAGTTGTGCCATCTGTGAGCACCATTGAGACGGAGATGATCTTGAATATGAGCTGCAGCCTTCCCATTTCCATAAGTCAGACAGTAATTTGAATTGCCGCGAGTTGCATCTTTGTAATTGCCAAAGTATACATCTTTTGTTAAATGGTCATAGTTCTTTTTAAACATTGACACCCGTAAGAGACGAACAATTAGATTAATATAAGGAGTGATTGGTGAAGACACAGATTGATCAAAACTCAACACAGACGTTTGATGATGACCTAAGTAGAATATATGTCTCTAAATTATCCAATGCACCGTAAGGACCAAAAACAGACGATGCTCACAAAATATCAATTGATGCTCTTCCAATACAAATTGCAGAATGTAACTCAGAAAGTTTGATGCTAAACAAATAAAACATGAGCTGCTTTACATTTAACTGAGTAGACAAATCTGTCGGAAAGCGCCAAAGTTAATCATGCCTTTTACCCTTGTCAAAATGATTGTGCTCCGAATTATGCTGACATTGAAAAGTTCTGATCTTTCAGCCACTTAAATTATATTCATTACTACTAAAATCAGCTAAATAATAGACAACATGATCGAAAACCTTACCTCACTAAAGGGCTCTTTAACATCATCTCTCTCCACACTGCTGTCCTGATATAAGATGATCGCATATTAGTAGATAATCAGGATATCATAGGGTAGACAGGGCATTCAATTTCCAAATGCTAAAGACATTCCACTCACGTAATTTGCAAAAATGACCATATCAACATTTCCAGGCACATCAGCCAGCAACTGTCTCACTGAATACTCACGAGTTCCTGCAGGGTATATGAGCTCGTCAGTGTCAAGATGGATGATCCAATCCATCCCTGCATCCTAAAATCGAAAGAAGATGTTAACTCGCTGAAAAAGATTCAAATGTCTTTCTAAACGATTTAAAAAGACATTTTGGATGATAGAATTAACCAAAACACTCTACATACCCTTGCCATGACAATAGCCATTTCCATATTTAGGGATTGCTTCACAAATAGCTCATAGTTGCATGGCTTGTAGAAGAAGTTCGCCAACCAAGTCTCATTCTAAATACGGCTGAACATGACATAATATATGAAAATCAAAGTAAATTCATCAAAATCAGAGAAGTTGAAAAAGATGCAAAAATGGTTGCTGGTCACTCATATAGAACAAATTCAATTTTCCTTGTTCTTTACAACCGATCACATTGCTGTGAGCTAGCACGGTCGTTTGGCGGGCAATGGTTGAGAGAGCAAGACAGAGCGAGTCGAGAGAGAATGCGGCGGCGGCCTTGGGCGTGGTTTTGTCCATTGAAGGACTCGTCCAACGAATTCTATAAATCACCAAAACCAAATCCCTAAAATTAGAATCGACGGAAAAAATTGCACAATGTTAGAGTAAATGCAAAGAATGTCGGTACCTTGGCGGAGGTAGAGGCAGAGTGGCTTGTCGGGCGGTGGCGGAGAGTGCGAGACAGAGCGAGTCGAGAGAGAACACTGTGTCTTTTGGCGTGGTTTGGTCGTCGGGCGGACCAAGTTGGATGCGGCGACAATGGTGGCGGGGTTCGTTAGACTGCCGCTTCCATCGTGAGTCGGAGAACGAGCAAGCGAAGTCGGGCGGTGGCGGAGAGACAGAGTGAGTCGAGAGAGACGGGTTCGAAGACGGCGTCGTTTCTGACCACAGTTTGGTCGTGGGGTGGACCAGCGGATGTGGCACGAACGGCGGCGGGGTTCGTCAGACGGCTGGTTCCATCGTCGGTCGGAGAAGGAGCAAGCGAAGTCGGGCGGGAAGGGGAGAGTCGACAGAAAAGAACAACGTAAAAAAAACTCTTCGTCCCTCCCTTAATTTGAAATTAACTAAGAGGGGGAGAGACGAAGGGGCAGCTGCCCCAATTTAATTTGACTAGACTGCTGCTGACTTTTTCTTTTCTTTTTTTGTCAGAAGAGACTGCTGACTTGATTGGTACTGTTCTGAGGGGGGAAGAAATCGCTGGAAACCGCCCCTCTGATCAGAAAACCACCCGCGAACAGTAACATAAGGGCTGAATAACCGCGTGGGCCCCAGCGACACGTGTCGATCGATGAGTGGATCGGATTTTGACACGTTGGAATCCGAGTGGTACCTAATATTTTCTCCCTCCATCTAGGACTCCTGGTAACTGTGCCTTTGAACTCAGTAACTGTTGTTCAAACAACCTGTACATAATGGTTTTGAATAAATAAAAAACATGAAAGTAAGATTTTCTAAGAAGAACCTTTAGCAAATAAAGCTAGCAGGCAATATGCTTGGGAGCAATTTTACCCAAAGAATATTATCTAAAGATTTAAAGTTAAGCAATTGAAAAATTCGACCATGTAAATCTTTTTGAGTCTGATTCATTATTTAGTAATTAATGCTGGTGCTTACTGAATGTAAATCTTTTTTTATTTTTTATTTATTTTGGTACTGTTTAGAGATTCAAGCAATTATGTAACACTTAATTTATATCTTAATTGGATCCATGGTTTCTGTGCCCCCTCAACTTATGCATGTTAAACTTTTGGTACTAGAATCCTCTATAATATATCAAAAAAATGTTAAGCTCTCTCTTTACTTAATGACAGACTTAAGTATATTTGTGCCAGGGAGGGAATGAAAACAAGCTCAATTGCACTCCCAGCCCTCGCATAGTACACGGGTGAGTTGATGGTCGAAACGTATCAGATGCTCTAGCCCTGCATCATAGGCATTTGTCACGACAGTCAGATTGTTTGCTTGGTCTTTTCATTTATAATTATTTCCTTCAAATGCTTGACTCCGTGTCTTTTAATTTCAGAATGTGACATCCGATCTTGCTTAAATACTCTTCAGTTTCTCAACAAGAAGAAGGAAACCCTCAATGTGGTAAGACCTTAATCTGCAGGAATTTCTTGCTTGCTATAATAATGATTAGCTTTTAACTAATATTATGTAGCCTTAGTCCCTTATATCTACAATGTTAGATAGAGGATGGCTTCCAAACCATTTTCCGTTGGGTTAATGTTCTTTGTAGTTTAATGTGCCAGAGCTTGGATCATGTACTATGCTTCTGATATATAGGAGAAGTATAACTCTAAATTTGGTTTGACTGATTAGCTCAATAAAAGCAGTGGGCAAATTGAGCAAATTGGCTGCCACTTCAAAGTTGGTTCCAATTGCTTTTTTTTTTTTTTTTTTTTTTTTTTTTTTTCCGGTTTGGAGGTTCCGGTTGTTTTATGGCAAAAATGATTTTTTGGATCTAACAGTTGAAATCATGCTGTTTTTATTGATGTAACCAGACAAACTTGATTTTTCCATTGATATGAAAAATTGGTAGATATGAACTGCAGCGGGAGGCTTTGAACACTAAATGCATAGTGTGAGAAGGACGTGTGGATCTCTGGAGTGCCAAAACTTGGCACCAGGGGCATTTACATGCCAAAAGTTATGAAAGGTACACTTAAGTACCAAATTTGGAGCGAAAAAGATCAGTTAGGTGCCAACGGCGAGAAAATCCAGCCAAAATGTATACGTGGCATTTTCCGATGACAAACTTTACTAAGGTGGCAATTATTTAAAAAAAGAAAACACACGTGGCCTATGAAAATTTTCTTACGTCGACTTAAAAAATACATGTGGACTCGCGGCTTGGCCAAGCTAAACGATGTCGTTTTTCCTTGGTGCTAAACGACATCATTTTTCATTTAGCTTACTTTGGCTAAACACATCGGCCGATTCTCTTAGCCAGCCATCTCTACGCTCACTCTTGTCTTCGTTGCCGTTCATCTTTACATAGGGCATTTCATTGCTCGCCGTCTGTCCCTTGATTGTCATGTGATCCCAGGGGCTCAATTGATAATCCCGAGTACAAGACAAAAATGATTCGGTTTAACGTCGTTCATAGTTCGTATCGAAGTCGTGCGGAAATCACCTGCAACCTGATTTCGTACTTCTGCCGAATCAATTTATTTCTATTTTCCCTAATAGTCTAGTACTAGAGGATATCGTTCTCGCCCAGGTCCTCATGGTCGAAGGGTTTGTTCCTGTTCGAAATTGCGAGCCGTACACATATCGCTTCTTATCGGCACCTCTCTATAATCCGTTATCCCTCGAACAATTTGTTTGGAACATTTGGACTGACCAGGCATTCGACTAATATTGCTATTTTATAAAATCGCAAAATGAGTCGATTTTTAGGATGTTACACCTAAGGCGAGTGAGTTTCCTAACTGAGGCTTAGGATTATAACTTACTGAGATTTTATCTCACTTGTTATTATATAACCATTTTCAGGTCCGTAGGATGGAGAATTGACACATGTTATGGCTTGTGGCCGCATTGGAAGGGAGTAGATTAACCCTAGCTCTATTGGTTTCGTTGACTCGATAAGAAGATGCCGTTGTAAGGGTTTGTACTTATGAACTTCCTAGGATTAATCAGTTAGTAAATAAAGCGACACTTCTGAATGTGTTTCTGGTTGGGTTTTCCTACTATCTTTATTCTTGTAGTTGACTGGGTGGTTGTGATTTGCTTCCACATGCGTTTAATTAAAGGATAAAAATAATTGTTGGCGACACGTCTTGGGACGTCGCATCTAAATGACCGCAAGAGAATAGGGGTTGTCACGTGGTCGAGGGTCGGGGTGTGACATGACCCCTCGGAGGCTAGTGATTAGGCACCCGAAGCCTAATCTTTTTGACTAATCCTTTTTGTTGACAGACATAGGTTAGCTCGGCCTGGTCCCTTTTTGTGTAGGCCAGTAGAAAAGTGCCTGAGGAAGGGCTTTTGTATAAACGTTTCCCCAGGCTAACCTCAATAGATAAATAAAATTGATGTAGTTGTTTGTATTGATTTGTCTTTCTTCTATCCCTACTTGATGTTTGACTGGGTGTGGTTAGTATTGTTTCCACATGTGCTTAATGGCAAGATAAAATAAATTGGTTAGTGATAAAACCTGAATGTCACATTCATCTAATCGCAAGTGAACAGGGGCTGTCGTGAGCTCAAGGGTCAAGGGGTGACAGTGCCTTAGAGAATGTATTATTTTAGATTTTGCTTAATATTATCCATCTATGGAAAAGGTTCAGAAAATCGAAGGCTGATGGTTCTCAGACCTCAGATAATGCTGCACAAAAGCCGACCACCTAAAAGGGAGGCTCATAGCCTTTGCTTTTCAAGTTTAATGAGGTAAATATATGCCATCCTCACTAAATAGAAGCCGGTGACAAAGTAGAAAGCGTGAATGAGATGTTCAAACATCAAATTCCCAATTGAATATTGCCCCATGCGATAGACATATAGATTATGGAAAGCAAACTACAAGAGCACACACCTCCTCAGAGATATTTTCGACTCCCACCAGAATCTGAAAAAACATATGCTATTCATTTCAGAAAAAGCAGGAATGAAGGCCCTGAGAAAGCTTCTGCTGCAATTAATATCCAATAACCAATTGCCATCTTTTGCACATCCTTGAGATTCATTACTGAATAATATAAATAAATGAAGTGACATGCCCTCGGTGCATCTACATTGTCACCAGTTATGGACACAATTCATTAATTAGTAATTGCAACAGCTGAAATAACATAAAAGATTGTGTATTTCTACTTTTCATTCTAGCGCCTTTTTTTTTGTTTTTTTGAGGGGGAGGGGTTGTTGCTTACTTGATTTAAAGTTCGTTATTTATGAGTTAGTGATTTCCTTTTCTGCAGGGTTTCACAAATGCAACAAAAAGGCCGGTTCGAATTCGAGATTTTTTGCTGGGGTTTACCCAAGGTGTATTGAAGCTTCACAGAGGTGTAGCTTTCGTGGTTCTGTATGACAAGCATCTACACATCAAACTTCTCATGCATCTGCTAATCATAGCTTGAAACTCACATTACGAGTGTAAAATATACTCAAGTCTTTGCGGAAAGGCCGAGATAGGTACATGCAGTGTAAAATATACAAGTGGATTAGTTCTGCTTGTTCCAGCCGAAGTCTTTTGACGTGGCTCGCTTCTGTGCTTTGAATACTGAAGATAGAGATCTCTATAGGATTCAAAAGAGTCTGGCAATGCCATGTTAGAAAAAAAATTTTATGAGCTCTTTGAGTGAGAGCTACTAGAGAAAACATATAGAGGCAAATCCTTGTTACCACAAATGGCCATTTGGGGCTCGTATATGTAATAGCACTTGCGGCTTGTGAATGAGTTTCAAGAACCAGTCATAAAAAGGCGCTCTGGTCTTGTTTTTAAGCAAGTCTTTTCGTTATCACTCAATACCTTTTATCAATAACACTCATATCAAGCAGGGGAAAGAAGTTTGTAGACCTGAAAAACTAGTCGAATCGTCATTTCTAAACCCTAATTTGAGTAGAAGAGCAGGGAGAAGGGCTCAACAATAAAATAAAGTAGAAAAAACATATGCTTCTTTTTTACCTCGCACCATTATTGTTCAAATTAGAAGAAGCCCCAATCATTACACTACTCTACCAAATTTAACCGTGAATACTAATTTTGTTCAGTCAAGAAGAACCGATTTTAGAGCTGAACATAAAGTTCATGATTACAATTAACAGTAGCAAAAGCAATTCGGTCATGTCAAAATAGTTCTTCGTTTACTTTCGATTTCATCTCCTAAATTTAACTTATTTTCCTTTCAAAACAAACTGCTATCTGTGGTTCTCTAAAAATCGATTACTCTTGTAAAACTAGTGCGTCGGATTCCATTAGTTTATTTCACTTCGGTCTCTTTACTCTCTAAGCTAGTCTCGCTTACTTTCTACACTTTATTATGAATAATTTCTCCATAAAAGGTGGGCCGGCAGGAAGATAGATCTATGCGTGGGTGCGCGCAACCAATTTCTTAATCTTCAAAGTTTAGTACTCTTTTCAAACTGGAGGATTCTCTACGTTTCTTTACCTTTGTCCTTTTGGTACGCGAGTCCATTAGGCTTTCATCTTCTCTAGTTTCATGCCCTTCATCATTTTCTTTCCTTGTCCATTTTCCTTTATGACTGCGCATCTCATCCAGGTACACAAGCTCAGTCTCCCATTGTAACGACCCCAACTCCATCTCCAGGGTCATGAGCTGTAAGTTATTAATACGACATCTTAGGTCTCGTCGCTATGCTGATTCTTTTTATCTTGTTATTAAGCACATGCGAAAATGTGAACAAACAACTCCCTAGACAAACAACAACTGGAAGACTGGGACATACATCACACATAACACCACTTTATATTAGAATAATGCATTTACGAGCCCTTTCTCTACAACTCCCTTTCCTTTTTACATCTCACAATAAGAAACTACAAAGGCCAGGGAAATTCCTATCTCCTCTAGCATGACTGCAACTCCTAAAACTGATGTGAGACTTCCATGCCTACAAATTTAAAAGATAAAGGAGTGAGTTGGGGACTCAGCAAGTAAAATTCATAATTATCTACTAGGAAAACATCTCATCATTAGAGTCTAGCAAGATCAACATACATAAACAGTGTCAATTGCAAATCAATAGCAACTCAAATGCTATGCCATGACTTTATGCAAGACTCTCATGCAACTTGCTTTGGCTTTGCTTCACAATATGATAACATACATAGGCACAAATGGCATACATGTATAAAAGATTCATTAACCATCTCAATAGTTCTTTCCATACTTTTAGGGGCTTCCAACTTCAAGTTGCAACATCCGGCCTCAAGTCAGGCATCCCATACTTTCGAGGGCTTCTTGGCTCCATAGGGCATCCATCTATCGAGCCAGGCATCCCATACTTTTAGGGGTTTCTTGGTTCCAAGGCATCCTGTTCTCATGAACGAGGCATCGGCGTCACCTCAAGTAACGACGAGTCTTATTTTCCATTACATGATCACACAAGCTGGTTTCTTACCTTTCTCTTAGCCAACTCATATATAGCCTGAGGGCATGCTCATTCAAGAGTGTGTGCCATGAACTTCAATATCATATCATATAGCATGCGGGCAAGATTCTTTGCTCATAGCTTGAATTGAATGCCAAGGCCGATCCACGCACCAAACGATACTTGAAACCGGCACGTCTTAATGCCATACCAAGACGATGTGCGCTTGGGGTAGGCTCCACATTGATCGAGATTAGGAATTGACATGCCTCAATACCGATTTAAGGTCTCGCAGCCCTTGGGCAATCTCCATATCGAGCAAGACTTGGGTTCGGCAAGTCTCAATGCCGATCCAAGGTCTCGTGCGCTTAAACTATCGTGACTTTACATCAATTCCAAGCCAAATGAACCTCGACTTTGTCCTGAGTGTGAACACACTCAAAGCACACATACAAAGTGCAAGCATGAACAAACCATACAAAAGAATCATCCATCCTACCCACTGCTTGACTAGTGAGCATCGTCTAAACTCAACAATTGAATCCACTGCCTAGAGAAAAAGTAGGGATTCTACTTACCTTTGATAGACCTCGATGAACTAGAAGTGGTTTTACTAAGAGAGGGTCATTTGGTGAGGTGGTGGGCGAGCAAGGCCAAGAGGGAGTAGAAGAGGCGTGTAATGAGAGGAGGAAGAGGAAGTGAGCCAAGGGTGAGGAAATGAGTGGATGGTGTCTTTATTTATAGGCCAATCCCTCATTATGACCTTTCCAAATGGTCCAATAGGATTTCTTAGAGTGGCAACCCTAGGAGAAAGAGGTGGCAAGCCTAAGATCCTAGGGAGACACTTGTTTTTTTTCCCATTGGACCACCTCACCTTGTAATAATGAGGTGTAATGATTCCATGGACACCTAAACTAGGTGAATCACCTTATAATAATGAGATGCATTGATTCCATGGACACCTAAGCTAGGTGACTAAGCTTCTTGCATTTAATACTTAGATTTTGTGCAATCATTTGGCTAGATATTCATCACATGGCTTAATTCAAGACTTGCTCCTTAAGTCTTGGCCTTCTAGAATATTCTACAAAGTTCTCTTCCAATTGGTCCACTTATGCTCTTTAACCTTTTTTGAAGGATAAGTCGCTTTGAAGAGGCGGCATCCTAATAAGGTTGAGGTGGCGCCCTTAGCCCTAAGATAATGATAATAGTCCATCATGTCTCCTTTCTATTGGTACACTTGGCCATGAGTCCTTTAGTTCTTCCCCAAGGAAAATGTCAAGCCATCATTACATAATCTCATTTCTTTAACACCTAATATGATGACTCACCATAGTCATTTAGTGACCAAGGGTTCTAGAGTATTCTATTTCGTCTATATCTCAAGAACAAGACAAACACGTGCTATGACTCATCAACTTGCTATCCAAGATATATCTAAAGCCATCATTACCAAATCTCTCCCATGCCATCTAAAGTGGTGATTCATCATGGTCATTAAATGACCAAAGAGACTCTAGAGAGTTCTCTTTTGTCTTTTTACCAAGAATATTGCAAATAGAAGAAATCAACCATTTGAAATGCTTCCAAGGCTGAATGAGGGATCCTTAGATGCACCCGTGATCAACTACTTCGACCAATCTGAAGTTTTGTGACTGAAGTGCCCTATGCGAGCTCAGTCATAGGTAAAATCACCTACTTGGCTATATGGATGGTTCGGGTAGTCGGCTTGCTAGTCAGCCTCACAGTTGGCACTAATTGGGCCAAATGGGTCCATAACTAGTCCCATAGCCAGTTGTGTGGCCGGTGCAGGTTTTGGCTCACGGTCGGGCTCCTGGTGTGGTTCGTGATCTATCAGGTATTCCAAGGATAAGTCGAGGGTTGTCCCTGGCCTAGCACAAAGACTAAGGCATAGTCGAACTCTTGACTATCAATAGGATCACTGAGTCAATCTTAGGACTCATTATTGGTCGGGTCCCCGATCAATTGCAAAGCTCATGGTCAGTTCACGACTTATCCATGATCGAACTTACTCGATCCATGACCAATCCTTAGGATGGTCCATAGTCGAATACACTACACCCTATAGCCATTCCTCTCGGGGTCAAAATCGTGGATGTTACACCCATGATCTCATTCCACCTTCCATTTCTTCTGTTATCGAACTCAAGCCCATAAAATGCATCTAAACTCGTATCACAAAATTGTGCAATTTGTAGAGAACCTAAGTAAAAGGATTGGAGACTGCTGTCAATAAGAAAAGTTTAGAGACTGGATGGCTTTTATTGTTGCGAAACCTAACTAAACCACTTCCATAGGCTCCTAGTGGGAAAAACCTAAAATGATGAAGTAAAAAATGCTGAAGTTCCTTCTTTTGTCACTTTTTTATTCTCTACTTTTAAAAATATGACTTTGTATATCATGACAAAATCCCACGTCCCTTCTAGAAAACACCAAGCACAGAAACACTATCGCCCCAATGACAAAGCTTAATACTCTCCACCAACCATCAACCACCACCCACTCTGGTAACTGATTTTTGGCTTCCTTCCTGTCTTTCTTTCTCTCTAACTCTTTCCCTCTCGTTTTTTGCAGTCCAACGCCCACGTCGAGCTTTTCGACTAGTGAGACGTGCAAATGTGCATCCACAATGAAAATTTAGGAGGCAATGCGATAACTTAATGAAGTGAGTTAGCTGGTAATAGTGGCAAAAGTAATGGAGGTTTTTATATTTTCCCAACAAAAAAATGTGGAGTACCATTCGCTTATTGGATGCACAATAACAATTACAAAAATAAATTCTACTCGCTTTCTTTCTAAAAATAATTTATTCCAATATGAGCAGATTCTGCACCACATATGAGAGTGTAACATAGCACTATTTTTGGTAAGACAAAATGAAATAGAATGAAACAAGAGAATGAATGAAACACGATAAGTAAGTACAATTCTTGTGTTTGTTTGTCGCGAAAGAATGGAAAGGAGAAAATTTGACGATGTCTTTTCTAGTGTGCGAAAGATTTTGGAAAGGAAAGGATAGCACCAAAATGTCTAAAATGTCTTAAAATATTATAATATGTAAGGGAAAAATATCAAGATTACACTTGAAATAGTCGTGTAAAATTGTTGTGTTACTACTTTGTCAAGGAATGATAGGGCCATTCTAGGAATAGGCACTCCTAGTGTGAGTATTCCAACCTTTTTTCTAAGAAACAAGTAAAAGAAACGGAATTGCACGAGACCAACAATTCAAAATAAGTGTACTGAAAGTCCTAAAACTTGTCACGAAAGTACAATTACTTTCTAAAACTTTTTAAAAATGTAATTAAGTTATAAAACTTATCACAAAAACGCAATTAAGCTTTCAAAAAGTGCAATCAAATCTTAAAATTTGTCAAATTAGTCCAATCAAGTCCTTCCATTGATGTCACTTTTTGAAAGCTTTAGGACTCGATTGCACTTTCGTAACAATTGCAATTTCATAACAACTTTTATGATGCGATTGCACTTTAATGACAAGTTTAGGAGTTGTTTGCACTTTTTGAAATTTTCAAGACTCAATTGTACTTTTGTGATATGTTCTAGAACTTTTAGTGTACTTATTCCTAACAATTCCATTCCAAGTCAACAACTTTTTATTACCCGTCCTCCAAGTTCTTTCTTGACCCAAATGTAGAAAGGAGAAACAGTCGATTTGGAAAGATAGGGTTTTTAGTCTTTGCAGGTGCCTTTTGAGGTGGAACTTTTTGCTTTCAAACCTCATGTTCTCATTCTCGATCTATTGTGTTTCCATTTGAAAAAACGATTTTACCAATTTTTCTTTTCAATTACTCTTTTATCATTTCAAGACAATTCTCAAGATATCAATAGATGTTTTTTTGTCTAATGCCTTCATTTTCAAATGAAATTGACAATAGATAGCATAATTAGTCTATCTCGTCCTGAGTGGATTAGAAAGAAATGTTCTATCCACAACTGTGATCGACTTGATTGATACGTAAATTAGCTCCATATAAGCATTTGCTCAGAAAGTACCCGAGAGAAAAGAGCACCAAAAGCCATCGATTGTTGACTTAAGTCAGCAAGTCTTTTTGAAAAAAAAAAAAACTATTGCTTGTTAGGCCCAGTATAACGATTCACTCTATAACTGGGAAAGTAATAGAGTGGAATTGTTGGAGTAGTGTACTGTCAGTACCTTAACTTGTGTATGATGCTCACTTTAGTGCTATAACTTTTCGGTAGCTCACTTAAGTGCCAAAATCGGAGAAAAAAGATCATTTAAGTGCCTTTGGTGAGATATTCCAACCAAAATTAACTCGTGGATTTCTTAATTAAATTTTTAGCTGCCATGGCACTTAACGTCGTTTAACCAACTTTTTGCATATCACTTAAGTGCCAAAATTTTTGAAAAATGATTTTTTTAGTGTCAAATTTTTTTGAAAAACGATTTTTCAGTGCTAAATTTTTGAAAAACAGTTTTTTGATGCCGAATTTTTTAAAAACGATTTTTTAGTGTCAATTTTTTTGAAAAATGATTTTTTCAGTACCAAATTTTTGCGGACACTGAAAAAATTGTTTTTCAAAAAATTGGCACTAAAAAAAATCATTTTTCAAAAAATTTGGCACTAAAAAAATTCGCTTTTTAAAAAATTTGGCACTTAAATGATCCGCGAAAGTTGGTTAAACGACGTCGTTTAGCATCCGCGTGTTCTAGCAAGCCACGTTGGCTAAAATATTCATGTAGGATTTTCGGCCAAGTATAATGGCAATGGCACTGAAAAAGTCATTTTTTAAAAAAATTTGGCACTTAAATGAGCCGTTGAAAAGTTATGGCACTAAAATGAGCGTTGTACATAAGTTAAGGCACTAATAGTATACTTCTCTCAATTATTTATTGTCGTACATGGGCAGAAATGAGATTTGGATAAAATTCCAATTTAATCCCTAAATTAACGCAAATTTCTAATTGATTACTTAAACTTTTAACTTGTCTAATCAAATTATTGAATTTTCATCAGCCGTCCAATTAAGTTTCTCCTGCTCCAAATCCGATTAGTTGGAGCTAAAGGATTCGTTGGAACCAGCAAGAGTTTTGACCCATAATATGGAACCTCTAAATTTTTAAGGTACTCTAATGTTCTTTTATGAATATTTTACGTATACATAGCACATTCAGTCCATATGACAACAATCGAATTCTATATCTGTGAATAGTAGAATACAAGTTGATTTTAAAGGATGACTTCTTAGTTGATTGATAGATTTTCTAATGTCCTGATTTTTCTTCATTTCTTGGATGATTTTATTCTGATTTATCGAGTACCTACAGGACTTGCTTGAGCATTTTTTGTACTCGACTTAAATTTACGTGTTTTTTTTTTTTTTGGTTTTTTTCATCATATAACCTCCTAAATTGACAATGGGATCGAAACACCCAACACGGCTGTTGACTAATCTCACGACGGTCGTGTTATAAGCAACACTAAAGGTAGGGAGAACTCCTATCCGTGATAAAAATCCCACCTCTGAAAGGTGGGGACTCTGCATGGCAACTGCCACTACCGACGGGAGGGAAAATCTTCACGCTTTGAGCAAGGGAAACGTACACACTTTGGATTCGTTTGTATGGCCCTATTCTTGATTTCTTCAAGACAAAAGTCAGTAAAAAATTAATGTATCATCTTCTTTGTAATTCATTGCCCAAATTGGTCTATGGAGATCATACTTGTCCACAAACATACTGGGATTACTAGGACCGCCATATTGCGCCATTAGTTGTTAAATTTGCAAATTGATGTTCTACCTTGAAACAAAAACATAATCCCGTTTATATCTTCCTATGCTTTGATCAGTTGATTGTACTAACGTTTAGCCTAACTCCATCATTGTCGGATTAGGTGAGATTGTTGTAAAGTTAAATAGAGAACATTTTAGAAAGGGTTCTATTTGAAAAGTCAAAGAGGGTTCTTTTTCTTGCCTTTTTATCCCCGTACTAAATTTGCCGTGATATATTGAGTGGGATCAATCATGAACTTGGCGTGCACGTCTGAGATTTGACATACGACGACCTTTAAACAAATATATTCTCCATCGAACTATCAAGTCTGGTAACTACTGTCCTTGACCACGCCTGTCGCTTTGGTTACTGATTTTTCGCTTTATGTGCTGTCTTTCTTTCTCTCTAACTCTCTCCCTCTCATTTTTGCTGCCCAACGCCCACGTCGAGCTTGTTGACTAGCGTGACGAGCAAATTGGCATCCACAATGAAAAATTAGGAGGCAATGCGATAACTTAAAAAAGAAGATAATGTTTAATGGGTAATAGTAGAAAAAGTAATGTTGGTTTTTGATATTTTCCAAATAAAAAATGTGAATTGGATGCACAATAACAATTAGGTTAATCAAGTCTATTCCCTTTCCATCTCAAATTTATTTATTCCATTGTGAGCAGATTCCGCATCACATATGAGAGGAAGAAAGTGTATATCTTGTGTAGCATAGCACTACAATCAGAAAAATTGTCCAAAAAGTTTTAAGCCTATTGCATTTTTATCAATTTAGTCTTAAATCTTTTAATTTTGCCAATTTAATCATAAACATTTTCACTTCTTACCAATTAAGTCTATTTAACCAATTTTGGTCGAAAAATACCGATGTCGATGGCTGACACTGACGTGGCACTTTTTAAATAATATTTTAATAATATTTTGAGATTTTTTTATGATTTTTTTTACCATTTTTTTAAAGCTTTGGCTATCAAGGGTTGTTGGCTGACCCCCACTGGCCACAGGTGAGGGTTGGCAGCACTCACCAACCACAACCAATGACTGGTTGGCCCTCGTTGGCTCTAGGCAAGGGCATCGCACCCCTCGCCAACTCTGGGTAGGGGCCGTAATGCCTTCGCCATTTTTGGCTAGGCGAGGGGGCCAAGCCCCATGCCCAGAGCTAGCAAGGGCCGACAGGCAAGGGTTGGCTGGTGAGTTGGCCCGCAAACCTTGCTGGCCAAAGCTTTATAAACCAAAAAAAAAAAAAAATCATAAAAAAATTCAAAATATTATTAAAAAAGTGCCACCTTAGTATAGGCTGTTCATGTCAACAATTTTAAAGCTAAAATTGGCTGGATGGACTTAATTGGCAAAAAGTGAAAATGTTTAGAATTGATTGATAAAATCGAAAGATTTATGACTGAATTGGTAAAAATGTAATAGGTTTAGGACTTTTTGGACAATTTTCCCCACTACAATTGGTATGACGAAATGAAATGGAATGAAGTAAGAGAATGAATGAAATGGAGTAAGTAAATGCAATTCTTGTGTTTGTTTGTTCCGAGGGAGCGAAGAGGAGAAAATTTGATGATATCTTTTCAAGTGTCGTGGAAGATTTTGGGATGGAAAGGATAGTATCAAAATGTGTAAAATGTCTTAAAATATCATAATGTGTAAGGAAAAAAATCAAGATTACACTTGAAATATTTGTATAAAATTATTTCCTTTATATTTTGCCAAGGAATGAATGGCCATTCTAGGAATAGGCAATCCTAGACCGAGCATTCCACCCTTTTTCTATGAAACATGCAAAAGAAATGGAATCGCACGCGGAATATCAATTCCTTTCAGAGTCAATTCCTTTTTACTACGTGTCCACTAAGTTTTTCTTGATCCAAATGTAGAAAGTAGAAATAGTCGATTGGAAATGAAGGTGTTATAGTCTTTGCAGGTGACTATTGAGGCAGAACTTTTGGCTTTCAAACCTTTCACATTCTCGATCTATCGTGTTTCCATTAGGGAAAATAGTTATAACAAATTTTCTTTTCAATTACTCTTTTATCATTTGAAGGCAATTCTTAGAATATTGATAGATTTTTTTGTCTGATGCTTTTGTTTTCAATTAGTCACCAGTTGTGTAGGTGTGTCCGCCTCGTTCTGAGTGGATGAGAAAGAAATGTTCTATCCACGATTGTGATTGACTCAGTTCATATGTGAATCTCTGGCCAAAAAATAAATTCATTTGTGAATCTGGTCCGTATAAACATTTGCTCGGAAAGTGGCCGAGAGAAAGACCACCATAAGCCCTCCCATGCTGACTCAAGGTTAGTCATTGATAGTTGACTCGATAATCAATGAATCTTCTTTTGGTTGTAAACTACCGCTTGTTGGGCCCAGTTAAGTTACTCACTTATAATTGGGTCAAGGAAAACGATCAAATCTCAAAAAAAAGAAGAAGTAAAAGGGTCAAATTCTTGGCGTATGACGGTGGAAATGAGATTTGGATAAAATTTCATTTTTAATCCCTGAATTAATGCAAATTTTTCATCGAGTGTTCAAACTTTTAATTTATTTAATCAACTTATTGAAGTTGGAGGAGTTGTCTAATCAAGTACTGCTCCAAATTTGATTAGCTGGAGCTAAAGTATTAGTCGAAACTTGCAAGAATTTTGACGTATAATATGGAATCCTCTAAATTTTCAAGGTATTATAATATTCTTTTATGAATATTTTACGTATATATAGCACATTTAGTCCGTAAGATGACAATTGAATTTTGTATTTTTTAATAGTAGAATATGAGTTGATTTTCAAGGATGACTTCCTAATTTCTTATTGGCTTTACTCATGTCTTGATTTTTCTTCATTTCTTGGATGGTTTCGTCATAAGTATTTATAGTATTTGATTTAAATTTCTATGAGTTTTTTGGCATTTTTTTTATCACATAGGACACTTGATTCGAGTGTTGACTGATCCTGAGATTGTGTCGTGTTATAAACTATACTAAAGGGAGGGAAACTCCAATATGTTATAAAATCCAACCTTCTGAGATTGGGATTTCTGCGCAGCGAGAGCCACCACTTTGGGAAGAGAAAATCTACGCATCGTGTGTAGGGGAATGATACACACTTAGGATTATTTTATATGACCGTATTCTCGAGTTGTTCGAGACATAAGTGTCAGTTAAAGATACTAGATCATCTTCTTTGTAATGTATCGCCCAAATTGGTTAATGTTGTCCACAAACACAGTGGAAGTTGCCAACTTTAGCAAATTATAAGGACCAACATATAGCCACATTTGTATTTGGATTTGCAGAAATTGATATTCTACCATGAAACAAAATCATAATCATGTTTATTAATTTCTATTCTCTAATCAATTGATTGCACTATAGCTTTATCCTAACTCCGCCATTTCTAAATGGATAGGGTCATGTGAGATTTTTCATAAGAGGGCATTATATAATTGGTGCAAGTGTACTTGAAGTTGTAAAACTTGTCACTGTCACGACCCACCCTTGGGGATGGTTGGTGTCGGGAGGGACGGAGTTTAGGGGTATTTACTCAGAAGATGGTCCTCAAAGGGCAAGTCATCAAAGACAGCTCAAACACATCATCAATGACAACCATATCCACCAAGAGGTCCATCAATCACGAGTGTGGATTCTCCCAAATCCATACCCTGCACAATAGCGGAAAAATTCATTTTATTCATCTAAGTTGATTAACAACCTAAGATGAATGTTTAGGAGTCGCCACTAGCTTTGATATGGGGACTAGCTAGAAAGCCCAATCGAGGGTCGGGAGAGATTCCTTTGATTTTTACGCAACCAGAGCTTTAGGGTTCGAGAACTTGGGTTACGCTAATTGTTTCTATTGGCATCCTTTCGGTACCTAACAATCATCGTGTCTTACCTAAGGTGTCCATGCATGTCTTGTTACTTTTTCATGTCATTTGTAAACTAGGAATGTGACCACGCGTGGATGTTGGTTTCATGCCATTCTCATTCTAAAAAATGGAAAAAGAAAGGCAAACGATTTTAATTGAAATTGCAGTGCATAAAGTAAACAATTAAGGAAAGCAGTAAATGTCACGCCCGAACCTCGAGCGTGCAACAACCCCTTCCATTGGTCAATTGAATGCAACGTCCCAAGATACGTCACCGACCACTCATTTTATTCTTTCATTATGCGTAAGCAAAAAATGAACTATCCCCCAATCAATCAAACAATCAATCAATCACAAAGGGATAGAGGGATGAACAACAGAACAATAACAAACTACTCATTTTCCAAAAAACTCGGCTCATCTGACACTGTTGACTGCCGAAGAAGCGTCGTCCAAAAGTCCGTCCTGGACGTTCCCGAAAATTTGAAGTCCAATCTTGAATTCTCATGTCTTGTCAATTTCGCCCGAATGCCATTTTGGTACAACTTAGACTGATAGGCGGTTTCGAGGATTCACGCGTAACCGACTTGTGCCAAATCACGTTCAAGACTTTTCAACCCATGAACATCCTTGATTATATGAAATTGTGAAAGATAGTTTCTTATTTCAAAGTACACGATTACCAAGGATCAACATAGGGTCATTCGCAAGTTCGATAATAGTAAATGGAATCACCCGTCGTCCCATTATGTTCAGTCTGCGAATCAACTTCTATTCATCCCTGGAATCGACCTGCATATCTACAGGATCGTCTTTACGCAAGTCTCATGGTCGAGTCGTTTTCCCAGGTCAAGTTCTTTGATCGCACGAGTTCTGTCCTCATTAGCCTTTCCCCTCAAGGTCAGTATCTCAAGAGTGATAAGTTCTGAGTGAGATCAACCAACAATGCATTGACGAAATTAATGTTCATTCCTCCCTCAAAGGGCTCAAATTTCAGGATGTTACAATTCTTCCCCTCTTATAAAAATTTCGTCCTCGAAATTTGCAACTACTGACAAATCCTTGAAAGGATGGGGGTGCTGATGCTTCATCACTTCCTCACTTTCCCATGTACCTCCCTCTATTCCGTGATGCTGTCAGATCACCATAACCAAGGCGATAGTCTTGTTTCAAAGTACTTGCTCTTTACGGCCCTCTATTCGATTCGGCCTCTCTAAGTACGACACCCTGTTGTCTATGCCTAGTTCCTCAAAATTCAACACATGAGTCAGGTCTGGTTCATACTTCCTCAATATGGACACATGGAAAACATCATGTACTTGAGCAAGCTTCGGTGACGATACGCTAAAACCCTGATTCTTTCCAAAATTTCAAAGGGTCCAACGTACCTTGGACTTAACTTTCCTTTCTTGCTGAATCTGGAAGTACTCCTCATTGGCAATACTTTCAGAAACACATGATCGCCCACCTTAAACTCCAACGGTCTACAACGCTTGTCTGCATAACTCTTCTGACTACTCTGAGCTGTCTTTAGTCTGTCTCTGATAATTTGAACTGCATTCAATAACTGCTAAACCAATTTTTGAGCCAGCGATTCCCAATTCTCTGACCTCGTTCCATAGACTGGAGTTCTACAAACTTGACCTTATTTCTGCTATACCACTTCGATAAAATTTTATCCCACAAGCACTCTCTTTTTGCATAGTGCGTAGTTCAGTTCATTTCTGCCATTTTTGACATCCTAGAAATCGGCCAGGAGTTGCTCCTTGCTTAGGCACTCTGGCCTCGGCAATCACTCCTCGCCCTCGTCGGATCAATTGTTATGGGCATCTTCAAACTGCACTACTACTAGCAAAAGTCCATTTTTTACATGCACCATCTCATAGAGGTATTATCCACTTTGGCTTGTCCCATACTAAGCCTCACAATTTTAACATCTCTGAGCACCTCAAAGTGCAAAACTTTCTCTAGCTCGTCAACCCATGAGCTCGTTTCCACGGGGTTACTTATTGACACTTGAAATCTGATTCAGTGAATTTTCATCGAACCGCTATCCGAATTCCACAAACCACCGATTTTTCTTTTCAACATTCCTTTCATGTCCATTTAATAACCAAACCAAGAATTCGCCTCAACCACTTAAAAATTAGTGCAAACCAAATGTCATTAATTGCACCAAAAGCTTTTGGGTATCTCTTCAAATCCTTTTTGATACCTCGAGAAGAAATTATCGATAATGATATTTCCTCACTCATCCATCTAGCATCAAGGAATAATTAATTCTTAATCCACCGAAGACAAAAATCCATTCTTCAAATCCCTATTTTAATTATCTCTTGAAATAATCCACCTTGGGTAAATTCATATCTTAATCGAATTTAAGACTTCCGAGCAATAAATCATCCACCGTAATTCTTATCAAAGATTATCACCATTTAATAGATCATCTTTTATGATCCCATACCTACAACTCCTCAAATCATCAAGATAAAACTTATCTGACTTATATTAAATCCAATGACCTCAATTGTCATGACGCGTAAGCAACTAATCTCCCTTGTTGCCTTACCAGGCAGTCAAATCCCTTATATGACACCTCATTGTAAATCTCGTATTCTCCAATACTAGACTAAATCCTCAAAACTGGTGCAGTAATCAACTTATACTTAAGCTCTTAAAAATTTCATTTATTCGTCCATTCAAATTCTTACGTCCTTCATTAACCTTTGTATCAGAGGTATAGCTATCGTAGAGAACCTTTCTATGAATCGTCTGTACTAACCTGTTCGACTTAGAAAACTTCGAACCTCTATTACTGTCATAAGTCCTGACATATTCATGACTGCCTTGATCTTAGTAGATCCATAGAAATTCCTTCGTCCAAAATCATATGACCAACGAAACAACACGAGTAAACCCAAACTCGCATGTATTAAACTTGGCATACTATTTATGCTCTCGAATGGTCTTTAGCACCACCCTCAAGTGCTGTTCGCATTCCTCTAAATTCCTTGAATATTCCAACATATCGCTCACGAACACAATTACAATTTGCTCCAAATACGCCTTAATCACTCAATCCATCGAATCCATAAAAGCAACTGGCGCATTAGTTAATCCAAACAGAGATATGGTAATCTCATAGTGACCAAATCACACACGATATGTCGTCTTTAGTTTATCCTCCTTTTTAATCCTCGACTACTGATAGCCCATTCTTGGGTCTATGTTGGAACATATCGAAGCTCCTTGAAGTGGGTCAAACAAGTCATCCATCCTTGGTAATGGATACTTGCTCATGACCGTCCCTTGGTTGAGCTATTGATAAGTGATGCATAAGTGCAATGATCCATCCTTGATTCTTCAACTAACCAATTAACCTCAATTGTCCAATAACCTTAGCAACCTTCGTCCAATAAACGAGTTACTTCCAACGACGAATTTCAAAAGGGTCGAGGGTCCTCCTTGATTTTCCACAAACTCAAAACTATTACTCACTACTGGGTTAAACTGAATTGTTTTTCTATGACAATCCACCTTAATTCGTTGCTTTGTGAGCCAATCCATGCCAACTATGACATCAAAGGTCATACATTGTTATTGCAATCAAATCAATGACTTCCTCGTGACCTAGTTTTGGACGGTCGGCTTTCCCATGTAATTCTTTTTGTTGGGTGGGATGGGATTCCTTCTCCCCACCATCGGTTCCTTCCCGAACTGACGATTATCTCTATTAGGCACAAACCGTGAGCCAGATGCGGTCGCCCTCTCGATCATATTCTTCTCGATCATCTTGGCCCTCTCGTACATCTCATCGAAACTCTTCAAGTTCAAGGGCACCAGCTGAGCTTTCAATTCTGGCTTCAAGCCATCTCTGAAACGTCTCGCCCTTTCTAAAGGTCCTCCACTAATCTCGATGCATACTTGGCCAACTCAGCGAACTTCGCCTCATACTGACCCATTGACACCTAATTTTGACAAAATTGTTGAAACTCTACCATCGTTGACTCTCTCATACTGTCCAAGAAGTACTTCCCATTGAAGGTTTCTCAAAAGGCACCCTAAGTCTGAGTTGTGCCTTTAAGGAACACTCTTCCTTGAGTGGCTTCCCATCATGTAATGACATTACCTTGAAGCTGATAAGCCGCCAGAAGTACCGGATCTTCCTCTGAACACCTCAACACTATAACAATCCTCTCGAAATCCCTTATCCAAAGGGTCGCAGCTTCAGGGTCGCCCACGCCACTAAACCTCGGTGGCTTCAATCTCAAGAACTGCTTTGACGGCTTAGGCATTGGTCTCTCACAAGCCTCTCCTCTCACTAGGGGAACCTCAGGGACTACAGTAGAAGCACACAGCTTGCTGTCTTAACAAGGTCTCTAGCACCAGTAGAATCCCATCTAACCTATGATCTGTTTGCACGGTACCTCTAGCACTAGTCTAACCAGACGCTGCCCTACACCTAAGGGATGACTATTTAAGATTGCTTATCACTCTGGACTATCAGCAACCCACCACAAAACAAGAACACCAAAGCAATCACAGGCACATAAAATAAAAGACATCTCTATCTCACTATCCCAAAAATCCCAAGCACCTTATCACTCCAAGTCTTGACCTCGCTCTAATAACAAAATCGACGTGGTTGTCACTTCTAGACTCTCGATCTCGCGGCAACCCCATTTCCATGGTCAAATGAAAGCGACGTCCCAGGACTCGTCGACGACCATTCATTTTATTTTTTGTTAAGCGCAAGCAGAAGACGAACCATCTCTAGACAAGCAAACAATCAAATAGGGATAGAGGGATGAACAATAAGAACAGCATCAACTACTCATTTATATATTCTTACTAGATTAACCAACAGAGGATTGTTTTTCAAATTACAAGCCCGACAAAAGGGGCCGATCCATCCTTTAAGCCAAGCTAAAAAGAAATTAGGCTAATCCAACTATACAGAATGAACCCTCGGGTTCAGCACTATGGTCACTCGAACCCATTAGACTCAGGCTTCGTCGGGTCGATCACTGGTAAAGCGGGGGCAAGATTCTCCACTACGAGTGTGCCATTCTAGGGGCTTGAAAGTGGTTATACAATAACCAGTGATATAAAATCTTAGCGAGTTCTCCCCCTAAGCCCCGATTAGTACGCCAACTCAACCCGGGGTATCTCTCTAAAACCACCCCTCACTCAACTCACAATCAGCAATCAGCAAACATAAAGTCAAACAACAGACAGGGCTACCCACAATCATTATTCGGTTCGCATGCAACCTTACCCAGTATGCCATACTCTGCACTTCAAATCTCATACAATGCAAGCAAGGCACATGGCTGTTAGACGATACAATTTATCAATCACATGCGAGTCGCGTTACAAGTGAACTCACCTGGCCATTGCCACACCCTGCACGAACCTTATGGCTGGCGGTTCTTGGCCAAGCCAGCTTCGTCTTCTTTACCTCGAGGCAGGGTGACGTCAAGGGCTCACTCCCAAGACAGCATTCCCGAAGGAAAATAGGACCCGCCCACTACCGCAATCCAGCAACTGACAGATGCCCGGGACTCGCCACCTTACCGTAGTCCCACATAGAACCCCTCCCTGTCAGGTAACCAACTGAAGTCAGGCGACCAACTGGCACGACACAACCCCATAAGGATTGACGATCTTCCAGCAATGCCGGGTTCCCTCTCTTAATGTGATCATGCAACACATCATCAAGCAATCCATTTATATCTTTGTTCTATCGTGAATGCAATATCGCTCATGCTCATGCGACATGCCCTTTCAGTTAACCCACGCAATATGTCATACGATATCACTCGACAATTCCAAAATCCAATTTTAACCGGCATACGATCATGTATTTCATCATTATTCACGAGTAAAATTAACAATCGGCACTTTAATAAATCACAACAATCAAGAACACATCAAAATAAGCCAAAAATTAACTTCCGCATGAACAGTAATTGTGAACAATGATTTTTCCAAATTCAATTAATTAAAATATTAAATTCAGAAATTAAACAAAATATTAATTAAAACAATTAATCAATCAATTTAAGCTAAACATGCTTAATTAAACACATAAAACACATAACCCACAATTAAGCAACAAATAAGCTCAATTAGCAAAATTAAGCAAGATTAAGCTAAACTAATCTTAATCATCTATCTAACCACTATCTTAGGGCTAATACAACTTAATTAAACTTCATAAACCAACATTAACACTAACTAACCCAACCCTAAGCAAGTTTAGGCACTAACAAGGGATTAACGGCTAAACTCATCCATTAAGAGGGCTGGCGACACGGGCGCGGCGGCGGCGACAAACCTAACACCCAGGAACCTCTACCATGACGATCCAAGGCGGTCTTGAGCTCAAGACAGCAGCAACAAACTTGGAATCCCCACTGCAACTCTAAAAACAGCACTGTCGGAGGAGAAAGAAGCTGAATGGAGCTAACCGGAGCTCCGGCAAGCAGAGGGTCGGCGATCGGTGGTACCTGGGGGTCATGGGGGAACTACTAGTGGCTGGGATAGGCGGTGGTTGGGTCGAAACCGAAGTAAAATAGCTCAAATGGCGAAACTGGACAGCAAGGGCGCTACAGTAGGTGGTCCGGCAACAGCCGGCTTCTGGCCAGCCGGTGGGTCGGTCGGCGGCTCCAACCAGCGAACGGCCACCGCTGTTCGAACGGAAATTTTCCTCTGAGCATGATGGCGGGTGGCATAGGCCGTGATTCACACTGGAAGGCCATGAACAACTCGATTTTTCGGAGAAATGTCAGAAATAAAAACATAAATAAGGAAGGGAAACCAATGAAGAGAAGTGTGCGGTTTGTGAGGGTTGAAGGAGGAGGAGAGAGAGTGAAATGAGAGCTAGTATTAGGCCTCATTAAGGCCATTAAATGGCTTCCCCAACTTGCCAAGCAAATGACATCATCTTCTCTCTCTTCTTTTGTCTTTTCTTCAATAATATCCGAGGGCAAGATGGTCATTTCCACCTTGCACATTTCCCAAACTGTCCTTGGGCTGAAAATGAAGGGCAAGCCTAAAAAATGGGCTAGAAAATGAATAGGAACGGGCTCGGGAATTTGTTGGGCTTGAAACAGCTTAAGGTTAGACAATGGGCTTGGAAAGGTAAATGGTCGGTTCGGTCCAATGGGTTCACTTGCTTGCCTCGGGTCTTCCACGGCGGTTGTCCCACCTTGGGCGTGAGGCTCACCCTGATCTTGCCCGGCCCATGTCTTTGTAGGCTCGTTTCCTCGGTCTGTAAACCCCATTTTCCAAAAAACTCGGCTCATTTGACAATGTCGATTGTCGAAGAAGTATCGTCCAAAAGTCCATCCCGGACGTTCTCGAAAATTCGAAGTCCAATCTTGAATTCTCATATCTTGTCAATTTCACCCGAATGTCATTTTGGTACAACTTAGACTGACAAGCGGTTTTGAGGATTCACGTATAACCAACTCGTGTCAAATCATGTTCAAAACTTCTCGACACATGGACATCCTTGACTACATGAAATTGCGAATGATAGATTCTTATTTCAAAGTACACGATTACCAATGATCAACATAGGGTCATTCACGGGTTCGATAATAGTAAATGGAATCACCCGTCGTCCCATTATGTTCTATCCGCGAATTGACTTCTATTCGTCCCTAGAATCGGCCTGCATATCTACAGAATCGTCTTTACACAAGTCTCACGATCGAGTCATTTTCCTAGGTCAAGTTCTTTAGTCGCATGAGTTCTATCCTCATTAGCCTTTCCCCTCAAGGTCAATATCTAAGGAGTGATTAGTTTCGAGTGAGATCAATCAACAATGCATTGATGAAATTAACGTTCATTCCTCCCTCAAAGCGCTCGAATTTCAGAATGCTACAAAATGTCTCTAGTTTAAATGTCATAAAAGGGACTAAGCCTAATTATGACTAGAATGAAAGCAATTTCATTTTTGGTCTATTTTGAACCTAAAACCAAAAAATTGGGAAAATGAGGTTCTTGATCGATTTTCCCAAAATTCTTGATGCTAAAGTCAAATTCAAGTTAAAATGAGGTAATTTTATGATTTTTGTATTTTCAATTTTTTGTCAAATTTTAGTTGACTTTTCACTAAGAGTTTGATTTAATGGTCTAATCTTTAAATTTTTCCAAAACTTCCACTTCTAAAGTGAAATTAAACTTAAAAGGGATATTTTAGTGCAAAAAAACAAAATTTGACTTGGGGTTAACGTTTTGTCATATGATTGACTAAAAAATCAACCCAAAAGTTAATCGTTTGACTTTTCGGGTTTTTGTGTTAAATAAATAGAAAATTGCTTTCTAAATCTAAGACAATAAACGGAATTGAAAAACAATACTTTTTGTTCGAAAAATGGGCCTCGTTGCGATCAAGAATCCCTAATTCGATTTTTCTACCATTGTGAATGCATTGACTAAAAATAAGGTGTCCATAGTCACGAAAGTGCAATTGAGTTCCAAAACTTTCAAAATGTGTAATTAAGTCCTATAATTTATCACAAAAATGCAATCGAGTCTTAAAACTTTCAAAAATACAATTAAGTCCTAAAACTTTCAAATAATATGCTCAACTTAAGGACTTGTTTGAACTATTTTAACAAGTTTTAGAACTTAATTATAATTTTTTAAAGTTTTAAGATTCAATTGTACTTTCGTCATAAGTATTAGGACTTAATTGCACTTTTTAAAAGTTTTAAGACTTCTAATGCACTTATCCTTATATAATTCTTCAAAATTAAAAAGGGTACCTTGTTAAAAGGTCTTCTTTCCTTTTTAAACGGGGATCTTTTTGAAAAGTTAAAAGAGGTTCTATTTCTAAGAAAATATTGGGTAGGAGTGAGATCCTACCATGTGAAAATCCCACTCTATTCACCGGACGACACATGTTGTCCGGGGCCCACCATTCATGGCTTCTCCCTCACCTCACGTTGCCGTCTCCCCTCTCTCCTCTCTTATTTATTTATTTATTATTTCTTCTTCATCCATTTCACTTCGACACAAACGTCTCCCCTTCCACAACCGCCACCCACTGCCATCTCAATCCACCCCTTGCCGCCTAGTCCTCCGTTGTCGAGATCGAGCTTGGCCGGCGAACTTGGGCCTTGAATCCCAAAAGGAAAAGAAGAAGAAAAAGTGGCGAGGAGGCCCCCGGTCAGAAGCAGCAGCCGCAGCTCAGGATCGCCCCCACCATGTATCCCAGAAATTGGAGCGAGAGTTCCTGTTCGTGAGCCAGTTCTTGATGACAGTGATGACGACGACATGGGCATGAGGAAGAATCGCGTTTGAATTGCTAAAAAAGAGAAGCAATTCAAACACGAATGGGATTTTCACACGGTAGAATCAAATGGAGTCCAGAGCAACACCGTGGCCCGGAGAATGGAGTGGGATTTTCACATGGTAGAATCTCACTCTTACCTAATATTTTCCCGAGGGTGACAGGTCCTGGGCAACATGTGTCATCCGGTGAATGGAGTGAGATTTCCACACGGTGGAATCCCGCTCCTACCCAATATTTTCTCTCTATTTCTTGCCTTTCTATTCTAATCCTTTGCCGTGATTTAAGGAGCGGGATGGCTCATGAACTTGGCGGGCACGGCTAAGATTTTGACTTACGAAGACCTCCTAGGCATATATATTCTTCATAAGCATGTGTATGCAAATCACAACATAAGCTGCTTTTGCTCCTAAAAATTCCTTTTCTTCAACTTTCTTACACTCTTCAGGTATTAATTAAGATTTCACTTCATGTACTATGAAGCCTCTTTACTTGTCTTTCCTCGAGTTCTTGTCGTCATGTCGTCTCTTTTTTACATGTGTAGTGCTTTTCCTATGCATTTGCCTAGTCTCTTCAGCTAATAACATGACAGACAAGCTCGCATTGCTTGCATTCAAGGCTGCGATTACTGAGGACCCTTTCGGGGTGCTGAATTCATGGAACCATTCGACCGACCATTGTCGGTGGTTTGGAATCACGTGCAGTCACCTACACGGTAGAGTCACAGAACTAGACCTACAATCGTTGGAGCTTTTGGGATCCATCTCCCCTCACATTGGAAATTTGAGCTTCATGAGAGTCCTGGTGCTCAGGAACAATAGTTTCCATCACGAAATCCCACAACAAGTCGGCTATTTGTACAGGTTACGTATCTTGCAATTACACAGCAACACATTGGAAGGAGAAATCCCGAGAAACCTTTCAGGTTGTGCTTGCCTTACGTGGCTCCACCTAGCTTACAACCGACTGGTTGGAGAAATTCCCATCGAGACTGGTTCTTTAGTGAAGCTTCGGATTCTTGCTTTAGGTAGTAACAATCTAACGGGAACTATTCCTTCATCCATAGGAAACATGTCATCATTAGAGGTTCTCAGTCTCGGTATGAATGAGGTGGGTGGGAAGGTACCCCAAGCTCTAGGGAAACTAATCAAACTCCAATGGCTTGATTTAATGCAAAATAGGTTGTCAGGCACATTTCCTCCATCTATCTTCAATCTTTCTTTTGTGGAGCGGTTCAACATCGGTATCAACCAAATAGGAGGGAATCTTCCTGCCAATGTAGGCCTCACTCTTCGAAACATGAAGCTTTTCGTAATTGGTTATAACCAATTCACTGGAGCGATTCCTCGTTCAATGTCTAATGCAACCGCTTTACAAGTGCTACAGGTCAATTCTAACAAACTCTCGGGGAACATGCCTCCTTTGGACCGCTTAAACAAGCTCCAATTATTGGACGTCGGTTCTAATTATCTGGGAAGGGAAGGATATGATGATTTGAGCTTCTTTTGCTCGTTGACTAATATTACTAGTAGTGTACTGACCTTGGTTGCAGAAAGCAACAGTTTTAGCGGGACATTGCCCGAGTGCATAGGTAATTTCTCCGATATTCTCTCGGAATTGTGGCTGACTGAGAATTTATTGTCTGGCATGATTCCTAAAATAATTGGAAATCTTGTCAACACGGAAAGGTTGTTTTTGGGCCACAACAGGTTTTCAAGTACTGTCCCCTTGGTTTTGGGAAATCTTCTTAAGATGGTGGAACTAGATTTATCGAATAATGAGTTTTCTGGAGCTATTCCTTCTTCAATAGGAAACCTAGTAAACCTTGCACGACTCCACCTCGATCACAATAACTTTCATGGCTACATTCCTTCACGTCTATCAGAGTGCCAAAGGTTGGTGGAGCTTGATCTTTCTAGTAACAACTTAAATGGAACTATACCTCCAGAGTTCATAGGTCTCTCATCACTATCTATATTTCTAAACTTGTCTCGGAACCATCTCACTGGTGTCCTACCTAGGGAAGTTGGGAAATTGAATCTTTTGGCTCAATTGGATGTGTCTAGAAACATGTTAGAAGGGGACATTCCGGCCAGTCTTGGCAGTTGTGTTGGATTAGAAGTGCTCAAAATGCAGGAGAACTCTTTCCGAGGCTTTATTCCTTCATCTATTAGTATGTTGAGGAATGTCAAGGAGCTAGATCTTTCACACAACAATTTATCTGGCCAGATTCCAGAGTTTTTCCAGGCACTTCACTTGTTGGAGATCCTGAATTTGTCGTACAATAATTTTGAAGGCACATTACCGACCAAGGGAATCTTTACTAATGTCAGCGCTACTTTTGTCTCTGGAAATGACAAGCTTTGCGCAGGTATGCCCGAATTTCATCTCCCGAAATGCAGCTCTAAAAACTCAGGCAGAAAACTAAACCCTAAGTGGAAGCTCGCCATCTCCATTTTCTTTGGGGTTCTTGGAATAGCTCTTGTTCTTGCTGTTATGTACTTTGGTTGGTTAATGAAGAAGAAGAAAAGAACAGAGCGATCTTCAAGTTCCAAAGATGATTCATCATGGAATCTATCTTATGGAATTCTCCTTAAAGCAACCAATGGGTTTTCTTCAAGTAACTTGATTGGGGTAGGCAGTTTTGGATCTGTTTACAAGGGAGTCCTTGATAAGAATGGAATTGTCATTGCTGCAAAGGTACTTAATTTGACGCTTCACGGTGCTGTGAAGAGCTTCATAACCGAGTGCGAGGCTTTAAGGAACATCCGACACCGTAATCTTTTGAAAGTCCTCACAGTATGCTCAGGCACTAATTACAGGGGCAATGAGTTTAAGGCCTTGGTTTATGAGTTCATGGCCAATGGCAGCCTAAAAGATTGGCTACATCCAAATCCATCATCAGCTAATGTAGATGGGAATGCGCAGAAACTGAGTCTCATCCGGAGGATAAATATTTCCATTGATGTTGCTTCAGCATTAGATTATCTCCATAACCACCTGCAAAGTCCTATTATCCATTGTGATCTGAAGCCAAGCAACATCCTGCTAGATGCTGAAATGATTGGACATGTTGGAGACTTTGGTTTGGCGAAGGTCATGATTGAATCCACCGATGACACTAAAGCGAAAATGAGCTCTGCTGGTTTAAGAGGAACTGTCGGCTATGCTGCTCCAGGTGAGTCACCTCTCCCGTCTCCTAAAGGAAAATGCACAAATTACATTCGCTAATAATGTAGCAAGTGTTTGTGCGCTATTTTCTTTTCCCTTAACTACTTGTGCTACTATTATTTATCTTTTATTTGCAATTTGAATGAAGTGCAGAATATGGAATGGAAAGTGTGGTTTCAAGAGAAGGCGATGTTTATAGTTATGGCATTCTCTTGCTTGAGATGTTCACAGGAGTGAGTCCAACAAACGAAATGTTCAGGGAAAATTTAAACCTTCATAATTTCGTCAAGGAAGCCTTGCCTGAACAACTCCTAGAGATTACCGATCCTCTTCTACTTCAAGAAATACAAAGCCATATGGGCACTGGCCTAGATGATGCAGCTTGCGAATGTCTGGAGATGATCTATGGAATTGGGGTCGCCTGCTCAGTCAAAGAATGCAGAAAGCGGATGAACATCGCAGAAGTCGCAGCTCAACTGCATTTTATCAGGAATAAACTTCATGCAGCTGGGTTACAAGGATAGGTAATGCATAAGATCAATGGCTTTTCTATTTTTTCTTTCCCTCGGATGACTAGATCATTGCCATATATGCACCGATAGGCATATTCATGAGCCTGCTTGTGTGAGTACACTAAAAAAAGGAACACACGCATCCTCCATTTTCTGATTTTGTGCGAATAAAAGAGCCATGCATTGTCAACGGAATCACATGAATGCACCGGACAGAAATAGAGAATTCATCCTGTAGAATCATTGCTAGAACTTTTAAGGGCAATTCTCATTATCAAAGCAGTTCACGGGCTAACTACCAAACTCCTCCTTTATATATTGAGAGTATGCTTTTAACGAAAATATTATTAGCTTTGCTGAATAAATAAATCTACATGTCTGTTCCAGGTTATATGAACTCAGGAGTGCTTGGAGTCGGCTTTGGGAATTTCAGTAGGATTTTTGTCTTCTTCCAAGCTTAACACTAGAATAAGAGGATGCATGCTCTGTTAGTATAGTAGATCAAGAGAAGGGCAATGGTTCTCCAATTTCGGCCACGGCTCAAAATGAGAACTCAATATTGTCTGTAATTCATTCGGGTTTCAGCCGAATTACTGTAAGAACTGCAAGTAGCTTTTAAATTTTATGATGGCTCGATGCATTCCTTCTTCCGCATACCATTTCATGTACGATACATCCGCGAGGCTGAGCATGAATTTGAAAAGCAACAAATATAATCCTACTCTCGTTTGATTTTGCTACTGCGATCACTGTGAACAGTTTGTCCATACCGGCCAACTACTTCGTTACATGTAATATAAGTGCCAACTGTTCTCGTGAACACAGAATTAGAGCGAGCTCTTAAGTGAGCTGCGAAGTGCCTCAATGGAGAGTGTTTTAACTCTCTAACCTATTGGTGTGGCTATAGCAATTTAGTTGGCCCACACACCAACTGAAAATTGTTGACAAATAGGATAGTTCTAATCCCACATTCATTCACAGGATTTTGAGGATACAATCGATGGTTGCGTATACAATCCTGCTAGACTCCGAAACTTGTTATAGCGAATTCACCTCAAGAATGTTTTGATGTAGACTTGCTTATTAAATTCCGACCATATAAATTAAAAGAATTACGAAAGTTGTTTGTACATATCAACTATACTATGATATCAATTTTGTCCATTTATAAGTTTTTTATAGAGAATGTGTATTTTTTCACGAGTGTAAAAAAGGATAATAATTTGATTTTTTTATTGAAAATAACGTGGATTGATAACAAGGCCAAGGAGGGACAGGAAGGAGCTGTCTCTTTGCTATCCGGTGCTCCTTACGATTTATTCTATTATTTATGAAATTTTGCATAAATTTCTTGCCGCCCCATAAGACTCAGCCTATTTTTTAATCATGAACACGCATATAAATATGAGTACTTCACTAACAAGAGTTCCTAAAGATCCTACGTGGAGCTTAGCGAAAGAAAAAAGTTATCAATTGCGTGTGTTGTCTTTTCACTAGAAATTTTTCAATAAAAAATTCTTTTTGCCATCTCAAAACAATTTATTTCTGTTGAGAATATATCTCGAGTTTGAGCCCAAAGTAAAAGTTTGATTTGTTTCCTAATCCTAGTAGGTGTGGGTTTCTTAATTTTATATCTTTATGTATTCTTTTCTACTCCACGTAGGAGTGCCATGCGTGGAGACAAAAGGAGCCGTTGTTGATGCAAGAGATCTTGAAGCGCTGATTTGTCATCGAGTGCTTAGGAGAAGTTTTCTCCATTGATTCTGTTTGTGCAATTACGTCAAGAAGATTCAAGTGTTTGTAGCCAATTAAATTCTTGTGGTAAGAATTCGTGTATAATTCATTTGTGAGATTGAGAGATTATTTCGCTAGGAATTATGGGGCTAAACACTCGTGAGTTATTGGGTGTAATTGGGACTTGGAAAACACTAAGAGTGTTTGAGTAACTCGAGTATGTAATCTCCATTGTATCGCTTGTTCTATAGTGGAATTCGTCGTTGCTCTCCTCGTGGACGTAGGTCTCTACGACCGAACCACGTAAATCTAGTGTCCAATTTATTTTCTTTATTCTGTCTATTTTATTGTTCGATCGCTCGTCCATTCCGCAACAATTGGTATCAGAGCCAGGCTTGGCTAAGCTAACGCGAATCAATGGCGATAGAAGAAGTAAAAGTAAGAATCGATAGATTTGATGGGAAGGATTTCGGTTTCTGGAAGATGCAAATTGAAGATTATCTCTATTAAATGAAACTGCATGTGTCCCTATTGAGGGAGAAGCCAGAGATGATGAAGAAAGCTGACTGGGATTTGTTGGATAGACGAGCTATGGGTGTTATTCGGTTTACGTTGGCTCGTAACATTGCATTTAACATCATGAAGGAGACTACCACTGTGGGTTTGATGAAAGCCCTATCGAATATGTATGAGAAGCCCTTTGCAATCAATAAGGTCTATTTGATGCGGCGTCTGTTTAACTTGAAAATGAGCGAAGGTGCGTCAATTGCAGATCATATCAATGAATTCAATGTGATTGTTAGTCAATTGAGTTCAGTTGATATTGACTTTGAAGATGAGGTATGTGCTTTGATTCTGTTATCCTCATTGCCTGATAGTTGGAATACTACCGTTACTGATGTTAGTAATTCCTCTGGGTTAATAAGCTTAACATCTTATGGGGTTCGAGATTTAATTCTAAGTGAGGATATTTGTAGAAGAGAATCTGGTGAACCCCTGTCTATTGCTTTAATAGGTGAAAATAGAGGAAGAACTAGTACACATGGTAATAGGAACATAATAGACATAGCTAGTCAAGGACTGGTGGTGTAGTCTGTTGGAATTGTGGCAAGAGGGGGCATGTTCGAAGAAATTGCCTTAAGCCGAAGAATGATAAGGGTAAGGAAATATTAGTTAATACTGCAGATAATGTTGCAGTTATAGCTGTTGGTAATTCAAATAATGCCAATTATGTCCTGTCTGTCACTAATTATTCATCGTTTGATGGATGGATTATGGATTCTAGTTGTTCTTTTCATGCTACACCAAATAGAAACTGATTTACTACTTATTAGTGCACGGATGATAGTAAAGTGTAGTTGGGGAACAATGCTGAATGCGATGTTGTAGGTGTTGGTGATATTAAAATCAAAATGCATGATAGTATTGTGAGGACATTAACTAGAGTGAGGCATGTTCTAGAGTTGAAGAAAAACTTAATTTTCTTAAGTGCCTTTGATTTAGCTGGGTGTCGATATTTTTTAGAATGTGGAGTTCTGAAAGTTGTTCGAAGTGTTTTAGTGATAATGAAAGGAATCAAGCACAATGGCATGTATGAGCTTTAAGGTGAGACAATGACAGATTTTGGTAAGGAGACGTCGGATGCATCTATTCAAGAGTCCGAATTGTGGCATATGCGTTTAGGGCACATTAACGAGAGAAGCCTGAAGGTTTTATATTAAAGAAATCTGCTATGTGGTTATGTTGCTAACGAACTAAATGTATGTAGGTGCTGTGATTTAGATTAATGGTGGAAAGTGCAGTTCAGTACGATAGTCAAAGAAACCACAGAAATTGCAAAGTTACTTCACTTGAATGTTCGCAGGTTGTCGTTGTTTCCTTCTATGAAGAGTGCCAGATTAATAGATGTTGATAACTACTCGATGAAGATGTAGGTGTTTGTGCTTAGGTGCAAATTTGATGCTATTGTCAAGATCATGCAATTGAGAGCTTTGATCTAAAATGAGATTGGTAAGACAATCAAGCAGGTGCTGTGATGTATTGAAATTCAAGCCCTTTGAGGGATGAATGAACATGAATTTTGTCAATGCATTGTTGATTGATCTCACTTGGAATTGATCACTCCCAAGATACTAACTTTGAGAGGAAAGGCTAATGAGGACAGAACTCGTGCAACTAAAGAACTTGACCCGAGAAAATAACTCGACCGTGAGACTTGTGTAAGGACGATCCTATAGTTACGCAGGCCGATTTCAAGGACAACTAGAAGTCGATTCGCGGACAGAATATAATGGGACAATGGGTGATTCCGTTTACTGTTATCGAGCCTGCGAACGACCCTATGTCGATCCTTGGTAATCGTGTACTTTGAAATAAGAATCTCTCCTTCGCAATTTTATGTAGTCAAGGATGTTCATGTGTCGAGAAGTCTTGAATGTGATTTGGCATGAGTCGATTACGCGTGAATCCTCGAAGCCGCTTGTCAGTTTAAGTTTTACCAAAATGGCATTCGATCGAAATTAACAAGGCATGAGAATCCAGTATTAGACTTCGAATTTTCGGGAATGTTCGAGACGGACTTTTGGACAATACTTCTTTGACTATGACATCCTGAAATTCAAGCCCTTTGAGGGAGGAATGAATATTAATTTCGCCAGTGCATTGTTGGTGGATTTCACTCGAAACTGATCACTCGTGAGATACAAACCTTGAGGGGAAGGCTAATAAGGACAGAACTCGTGCGACTAAAGAACTTGACCTGGGAAAACGATTCGACCGTGAGACTTGCGTAAGAACGATCCTATAGATATGCAGGCCGATTCTAGGGACGAATAGAAGTCGATTCACGAACAGAACATAATGGGACAACAGGTGATTCTGTTTACTGTTATCGAGCTCGTGAGCGACCCTATGTTTATCATTGATAATCGTGTACATTGAAATAAGAATCTCTCCTTCGCAATTTTATGTAGTCAAGGACGTCCATGTGTTAAGATGTCTTGAACATGAATTGGCACGAGCTGGTTACGCGTGAATCCTCGAAGCCTCCTGTCAGTCTGAGTAGTACTAAAATGGCATTCGGGCAAAATTGACCAGGCATGAGAATCCAGTATTGGACTTCGAATTTTCGGGAACGTCTGAGACGAACATTTGGACAATGCTTCTTAGACAATTGACAGTGCCGGTTGAGCCAAGTATTTGGAAAAGGGGTTTACGGACCGAGGAAATGAGCCTACGAGAACGTGGGCCGGGCAAGAATAGGTGGGCCTCACACCCAAGGTGGCACATCCATTGTGGTAGACCTGAGGCAAACAAGTGAGCCCGTCGGACCCAACCGACCCATTTACCCTCCCGAGCCTATTGTCTAAGCTTGAGCCGATTCGAGCCCAACAAATTCCCGAGCCCGTTTCTTAGGTCCGCCCTTCATTTTCAGCCCAAGGGCAGATTGGGAAATGTGCAAGGTAGAAATGACCATTTTGCCCCTAGATATTTTGAAGAAATGACAAAAGAAGAGAGAGAAGATGATGTCATCTTGCCTTGGAAGTGGGGGCATCAATTAATGGCCTTGATGAGGCCTTGACTTTAGCCTCACTTCACTCTCTCTCTCCATTTCATCCCCTCCAAAACCGCACACCACTTTCTCCCTAGTTTCCCTTCCTTCATTTTGTTTCTGCGTCTGACCTTCCTCCGAAAATTGAATTGTTCATGCCCTTCCTGTACGAATCACGACCCGTGCCACCCACCATCGTGCTCAAGACATTGAAATCGTATAGACAGAGGTGGCCGTTCGTTAGTCGGAGCCTCCAGCCGACCCGTTAGCTGGCCAGAAGCCACCACCGGCCGAACCGCCTATTGTAGTGCCCCTATTGTCCTGTTTCACCTTTTCACCTGCTTTTCTTCATTTTTGACCAAACCACTGCCCATCCTAGCCACTAGCAATTCCCCCTCGACCCCCAGGTGCCGTCGGTCGCCGACCAATCACTCGCCAGAGCTCTAGGCAGCCCGTTCAACTTCGGTCAGTCACTTTCTCTTCAAGCAGTGTAGTTTTCTAGAAGTTTAGTGGAAGTCTGAGGTTGTTGCTGTTGTTTTCAGCCTTGGGACTGCCTTGGATCATCGTGGTAGAAGTCCCCAGGTGTCAGGTTCGTCGCCGCCGCCACGCTCGTGTCACCGGTCCATTTAACGAGTGAGTTTAGCCCCTAATCCCTTTGTTAATGCCTAAACTTGCTTACGGTTGGGTTAATTAGTGTTAATGATGGTTTAGGAAGTTTAATTAAGTTGTATTAGCCCTAAGATAGGTTGTTAAGATTAGCTTAGCTTAATCTTGCTTGATTATGCTTCATTGTGTGTTATGTGTTAATTAAGCATGTTTTGCCTTAATTGCTTGATTAATTTGATTAATTGATTTAATTAATGATTTGTTTAATTTATGAATTTAATGTTTTATTTATTAAATTCGAAAATTTCCCTGTTCACAATTATTGTTCACGGCACTGTTCATCCGGAAGTGAAATTGTGCATAATTTCATGTGTCTTGATCATAAGAACTGAATTAGATGTGGCATTGCTTGAACATCCACTTGAATTGTGTGATTTTTACAAAAGGGGGAAAAACGGTTTGTCCGAGGGTCACCAGAAATGGATTACTTTTATGAGAAAGGATTTGAGGTTTTATATGCAAGCATGTGTGCATTGGCTAATACTCAAAGATAATAAGTGGATTGTGATGGTATGTTTGCGTGATCACTAAGTTGAACCTACCGCCTAGGCCGTAGTTCAGGGGGTGATAGTCCGATTTATTGGAAGCAAGGTACGGAAGGGCACAGTTGCACCTCTATAGAGGAAGAGTGCCATAGCATCGTAGCAAAGGCACAGAAGGGCACAGTTACGCATCTGCGAAGGAAGGGTACTGTAGCCCCGTAGCAAGGGCACGGAAGGGCATGGTTGAGCCTCTGCGGAAGAAGGGTGTCATAGCACTTCGGCCCAAGTTGTAGCTTGAGGGGCAGTAATAATCGGAACACGTGTGGATTCAAGAGTGCATGAGAAACATGGCATCATTGGTTCTGATTATGCATGAGGTGATTACATCATTTATGGGACGCACGTATGAATTGATGACGTGCAGGGTGTAGCAATGGCTAGGTGAGATCGCTTGTGGCATGACTTGCATGTGATTGATAAACTACATGATCTAAATACCATGTACATTGCGTGTATTGTACTAACTTATAACATGCAGGGTATGGCATATCGGGTAAGGTTGCATGTGAACCGACTATGTGATTGTTGGTTGCATTGTTTGTATTGCGTGAGGTTTAACATGCAGGGTATGGCATACCGGGTAAGGATGCATGCGAACCGATTATTAAGTGTTGGTTGATCCTGGCTGTTGTTGCTTGTTGGTTATGGGTTGTTGGGTTGAGTGAGGGGTGGTTCTGGAGAGATATCCTGGGTTGAGTTGGTGTACTAACTGGGGCTTAGGGGAAGAACTCGCTAAGATTTTATCTCACTGGTTATTGTATAACCACTTTCAGGCCCTTAGACAAGCGTAGGGGGGAATCCTACTGCCGCTCCTCTAGTGATCGATCCGATGGAGCCTGAGTCTGATGGGTCCGAGTAACCGTGGTGCTGAACCTGAGGGTTTATTTTGTATAGTTGGATTAGCCTAGCCTAGTTTCTTTTTGGACTGGCTCAGAGGATGGATCGGCCCCTTTGTTGGGTTTGTATTCAGAAATGATCCTCTGTTGGTTAATCTAGTAAATTGTATAAATGAGCAGTTGATGTTTCATCTGTTCATTCCTCTATCCCTGTTTGATAGTGTGATTGTCTATTTGGACTGGGGATGGTTTGTCTTCCACTTGCGCATAATGAAAGATTAAAATGAATGGTCGTCAGCGAAACTTGGGACGTCGCTTACAATTGACCATGGTAAGGGGTTGTCGCGTGCTCGAAGTTCGGTGCGTGACATCAACAGTCGACAGTGTCAGTTGAGCCAAGTTTTTGTAAAAGGGATTTACAGACTGAGGAAATGAGCCTACGAGGACATGGGCTGGGAAAGACCAGTGTGGGCCTATTGCCCAAGGTGGGACGACCATCATGGTAAGCCCGAGGCAAGCAAGTGAGCCCGTTGGACCCAACCAACCAATTTACCCTTCTGAGCTCATTGTCTAACCTTAAGCCGTTTCAAGCCCAATAAAATCCTGAGCCCATTCCTATTCATTTTCTAGCCCGTTTCTTAGGCCCACCCTTCATTTTCAGCCCAAGGGCAGATTGGGAAATGTGCAAGGTGGAAATGACTATTTTGCTCCTATTTTGAAAAAAGGACAAAAGAAGAGAGAGAAGATGAGGAGTTAATGAGGCCTTGAAGCAGCCCTTGAAGCGGCCTTAAAGCCATTAATGGCCTTAATGAGGCCTTGAAGCAGCCCTCACTTCACTCTCTCTCTCTCTCTCCCCTTCAACCCTCCAAAATCGTACACACTCTCTCCCTTGTTTTCCTTTTCTTCCTTCTACTTCTACTTCTGACCTTTTTCCAAAACCTGAGTTGTTCACGGTCTTCCCGTGCTAATCACCGCTTGTGCCACCCACCACCGTGCTTAGGAGAGGTAATCTGTATGCCTCGCGGTAGCCATTTGTTGGTCGAAGCCGCCGCCCGGCCAGAAGCAATCTCTCCCCAACCCACCTGCTGTTGTGCTGTCCCTGCCCAGTTTCACCTTTTCAATTGTTTTCCTTTGGTTCCGACTCAACCACCAACCGTTCCCTTTCAACCTCCAAGTGTTGCCGATCGCCGGCCAACTGCTCGCTGGAGCTCCAGCTAGCCCGTTTTAGCTCCGGTAAGTCCTTTGCTCCTTTGGCAATCAATTTTTCCAACTTGCAAAGGGAGTCCGAGTTTGTTGCTACTGTTTTAAGCTCGGGACTACCTTGGATCGCTGTGGTAGAGATCCCCGGGTGTCACATTCGTTGCCGCCGCCGTGTCTGTGTTGCCGGCCTGCTTAACGAGTGAGTTTAGCCCCTAATACCTTGTTAGTGCCTGAACTTACTTAGGGTTGGGTTAATTAGTGGTAATGTTGGTTTAGGAAGTTTAATTGAGTTGTATTAGCCCTAAGATAGGTGGTTAGATAGATGGTTAAGATTAGCTTAACTTAATCTTGCTTAATGTTGTTTATTGTGCTTAATTGTTGCTTATGTGTGGTTTATGCCTAATTAAGCATGTTTAGCTTAAATTGATTGATTAATTGTTTTAATTAATGTTTTGTTTAATTTTTGAATTTAATGTTTTAATTATTGAATTCTGAAATTACATTGTTCATAATTCTTTTGTTGTTCACAAACAAGTGTTCACGACATCGTTCATATGGAAGCTAAAATTGTTAGAATTGGATTTGTTCTTGATTGTTGTAATTTATTGAGGTGCCAGTTGTTAGTTTTACTCGTGAATAATGATGAAATGTGTGATCAAATGCCGGTTGGAATTGAATTTTGGAATTGTCGATTGATATCGCATCGCATGACATATTGCGTGGGTTATCTGAAATGGCATAAGCGATGTTGCATTCACGACAGCAAAGACAAGAATGAATTGCTTGATGATGTGTTGCATGATCACATTAAATTGAGAACCCGGCATTGCCGGATGACCGCCAATCCTTATGGGGTTGTGTCGTGACTATTTGGTCATCCTAACTTTGGTCGGTTGCTTGACGGGGGACATTTTGCGAGACTACGGTAATGGACGGGTCCTATGTTCCTGTTAGTTGCAGGGCCGCATAGTGGACGGGTCCTATGCTCTTTTGAGAATGCCATCAATAGAAAGGGATGACCCCTAACATCACCATGCTTCGAGGTAAAGAGGACGAAGCTGGCTTGGCCAGGAATTGCCAACCAAAAGGTTGTGCCGTGGCCTAGGGGGGAGGGGTCATAATAATTGTAGCATGTGTGGATGTGAGACATGAGAAAGCTGTATGCAATACTCTGATTATTTGCATGCTCTTAATGTCGTGATGAATTAAATGACAACCGTGCAGGGTGTGGCAATGGTCAGATGAGATCTCTTGTGACGCGACTCGCATGTGATTGATAAACTGTATCATCTAACGGTCATGTGCCTTGCTTGCATTGTATGAGGTTTAATGTGCAGGGTATGGCATACCGGGTAAGGTTGCATGCGAACCGACTATATGATCGTTGGTTGCCCCTGGCTGTTGTTTGGTTTTGGTTGTTTGTTGTAGGGTTTTGTGAGGGATGGTTCTGGAGAAGATACCTCGGATTGAGTTGGTGTACTAACTGGGGCTTAGGGGAAGAAGTCGTTGTGATTTTATCTCACTAGTTATTGTATAACCCCTTTCAGGCCTTTAGAATGGCACTCGCGCTAGTGCGGTTTGGGATCCCAAAGGATCAGAAGACCATTGTGACGTGCCACCACTTTCCGGGTTGGGCGCACTTGTACGAGAAGTACGTCTCCACTATCTGGGTGGACGAGGGACCAGGGCAATGGATACCCTATCGGTTCCTAGCGTGGTTCATCAAAGAGGACAATATGCTTCCTCTATGTGGTTTTGATGGGCCGCCTGGTAGAGGCCCCAAGGACGTCGACTGGGACACCATGGAGTTGGACCCTCTTGATGGCGTAGTGGAAAATCCTGCCCCTGCTCCTCCAGTGATCGACCTGACGGAGCCTGAGTCCGATGGGTCCGAGTGACCGTGGTGCTGAACCCGAGAGTTCATTTTGTATGGTTGGATTAGCCTAGCTTAGTTTCTTTTTGGTTTGGCTTAAAAGACGAATCGACCCCTTTGTTGGGCTTGTAAATCGGAAACGATCCTCCATTGGTTAATGCAGTAAAATGTATAAATGAGTAGTTGCTGTTGTTCTTGCTGTTCATCCTTCTATCCCTGTTGATTCTTTGATTGTCTATTTGAACTGGGGATGGTTCATCTTTTGCTTGTGCATAATGAAAGATTAAAATGAATGGTCGTCGACGGGTCCTGGGACATCGCTTTCAATTGACCATGGTAAGGGGTTGTTGCGTGCTCAGAGTTCGGGGCATTACAGGTGCAGACTGACAGTAGTGTGGAGTTTTGCTCGAAGCTGTTAAACGAATTCTACATGAAGGAAGGCATAGTGAAACACTGCACTATTGCCAATGAGCCACAACATGTTGCAGAATTGTTGAGCAGAATATTACTAGAGATGGCCCACAAAATGATCTTTAGTGTTGGTATGACTAGGAGATTCCTAGCAGATGCGCTTATTACGGCAAGCTACCTGATGAATAGATCCTCATTGACTGCAATTAAATATCGGACTCTCGAAGAAGTGTGGTCAGGTAGTTGTTGATTATTCTATTCTTAGAATATTTGGTTACCTGTGTTATTTTGAGCAAGTGATGGTAAGCTCGATGGAATGGCAAGAAAGTGCATATTCCTAGGCTATGCACAAGGTGAGCGAGGTTATCGGTTGTGGTGCTTGGAGTTAAATTCACCTATTATAAGCAGAGAAGTTATGTTTGATGAGTCTTCAGTGCTTATACGGATTTGAACGGTGTTTAGCTTGAGGTGGAGTTGCAACCAGAAACTCTGAGGTAGCGGGTACTAATGAGGTAATGGTGCTTGTAACGAGGTGGAGTTTGTAAAGCCCACAATTGCTGTAACTGCTGATATTGACAAGGTACATATTCGATCTCCTAACAGATATGGATGTGACAATGGTTTTGCTTTATTTGTGGTTAAGGAGATTGTGTCGAGAAATCCTTGCATAGTAGTTAAAGGTGCATGTGGAGTTGGTGTTCTTATGAGGTCCTCAATTATGGCGAAGTTCAAGCAGGACTTGGACTTGAAAGATATTTGTGGTGGTTGAGCCCATCGGGGGCTATGGGAGAGAAAAGGTAGAGTTCGAATTTTGAAGCGATTGTCACTTGGCTCAAACGTCAAGCTAAGGTGGAGATTGTTGAAAATATGTCTCGAGTTTGAGCCCAAAGCAAAAGTTTGATTTGTTTCCTAATCCTAGTAGTTGTGGGTTTCTTAATTTTATATCTTTATGTATACTTTCCTACTCCACGTAAGAGTGACTTTCAAGAATTGGAAAGTCCTCAAGTCCACTATATATATATGGCCATGCGTGGAGAAGAAAGGGGCCATTGTTAATGCAAGAGGTCTTGAAGCACCAATTCGTCATTGAGTGCGTGGGAGGAGTTTTCTCCATTGATTTCATTTGTGCAATTACGCCAAGAAGATTCAAGTGTTTGTAGCCGATTAAATTATTGTGGTAAGAATTCGTGTATAATTCCTTTGTGAGATTGAGAGATTATTTTGCGAGGAATTGTTGGGCTAAACACTTGTGCATTATTGGGTGTAATTGGGACTTGGGAAACACTGAGAGTATTTGAGTGACTCGAGCATATAATCTCCATTGTATCGCTTGTTCTATAATAGAATCCGTCGTTGTTCTCTCCATGGACGTAGGTCTCTACGACTGAACCACATAAATTTAGTGTCTGATTTATTTTCTTTATTCTGTCTATTTTATTGTTCGATCGCTCGTCCATTCCGCAACAATTTCGATGGAAGAAAACCACCTAAGAAAATTTAGTGGCTCATGTACTTGTGTTCTACTCCATACGACCTCAAATTGATTATCGTTGAGCCTATTATGATTCGCTATTCACACGGTTCACATAGACCAAGGTGTAGAAATATTTAGCCTTATCTAAACCCCTTGTGAAATTCAAATGTTTTAATTATACTCCGTCGTCCTCTATACTGTAAAGTCGATTTATAATGATCAATATTTATTCTTTTATATATGAGAAATAATGAGTATTATTAGCCATTTTTGGAAGTTTTTGATAAGCATTCATTAATATGAAATGCAAGAGTGTAGCTTATTTAATTGGATGTTGATAATTCAAATGTAAAGTGACAGCCTACTAACACATAATTAATGACTTACTAAGTAATTCTAAGTTGACATTCTCGTATCAACTGCCGTTCCCAAGCCTCCTTGACCAGAGGTTTAATCCTCCTTAACCCTTGACAAATGTTTAAGCAATTAATCTGGTTGACCATTCAAACAACGAAGTAAATTAATCTCTCTAGCAAAATCTTCCAGAAAAGAAAAAACAAAAGTGACAGAAAGTTTAGTATTCCCAGCAGTATGCCCAGCGAATTTGATGTCTTGCAGTCTCTGGTTTCTAGTCGGTTTCCGAGAACTGCAATTTTCAGTCATCGTCTTCAGGGGGTGTCCTCATTGAATTTATACGGTTTATGCAGTTTATACAGCGGTGACTATGATCTAATCATGGAAGGGGTCCATGAAAATATTTTGCAGCTTCATTAACATTATCCTGTGATGCCAAGAACTGTGAGGGCGATAACCCCCTCATTACCGATATTGTAGCTCAGATGACTATATTGAACTACGACATTGGTGCATAAATCACTATAACGTGAGATCTGATTATACTGTGTCAACCAAAGGGATGTGTGCCTCGATAGTATTGGCTTGTCTGACCCGATTTAACAATATATCCTTCGCTCGCAGCATAAGCATCTTCAATGAAAGATGTGTTACCTGTCAACGTTCAACTTTTTGGTGTTGAATGTGTCAGAATACTTCAGAAGCTCATTTAATTGCTGCTCTTTCGTCAAGTTTATCAGCCTTCTACTGCAATAGCCACACGCCGGGCAGCTTAAGTTCAGAAAACAATGAGTAGCCGAAGTCTTACCAAAGGTGCATGCCATTAAAGTTGATGCAAAATACCCGTATCTTGTATTTCTCGACCTGTCTTATTCTCTTCATGTATGAACTTCAGATGTTCAACAATGTTAATGGAGAGGGCGGACGCTTTATGGGACTGGCATCATAGGATTCCTCCTCGTCAATCAGGGCATTTGTCAACTGAACTTATGCAATTGTTTTCTGTCAATGTGCTCCCTTTTTGTGAATGCTGCGGATGTAAGGAATATTTTACAACTGAAATTGTTTTACAAAATGACGTGCCAAGGCTTTATTGGGTGTTTAAATATTTCCATTCGTTGAATATTCGTTTCAAATTCGGCGAAGTGATTTCTCAGTCTTTCTAGGGGAGGAACAATAGTGTTCCGTTCTACCAACTTTTCTTATTCTTTGATGATCAGCTGTCTAAGACGATGACCATAGTGATATTATGAAAGCAAAGCTTTTTCTTATTCAAAACCCTAATTTTTGCATGTGTTGACTTGTATATTATTCTAGTTCCATGCGTTTTCGGTTCAGATTTATGATGGAATTCTCTTGGTAACAAACAATTGTTGGACTTTAAGAACTTATGTAGGTTGGGAAAATTGTCCAAAAAATCTTAAATCAATTGTACAGTGGCCAAGTCAGCTCTTAACCTTTTAATAGTGTCAATTTAGTCATAAACTTTTTCACAATTTGCCAATTCAGTTTTAAATATTTTAATTGTGCCAAGTCAAGTCTAAATCTTTTAAGGTTTTGCCAAATTGTTCCTAAACTTTTTAACAAATTATTAATGTAGTCTTTCCAGCTATTTTGACCAGAAATCACCAACATAATAGTCCAATCGGCATTGACCAATCTATGTGGCATAGCCAACGTTAGCGCTGGGGTGTACAATTTTTTTTAAAAAAATTTGAGTTTTTTATTATTTTTTAATTCCTTTTTTTTCTTTTTTTCTTTAATGTGTTGGCATCGCAGCTAACCATTGGTTGAGGGCTGGCAACCTCCACCAGCTTTGGGCTAGGGTTGGTGATCCCCGCTTGTCCCTAGGTGATCCCGACCCTACCTAAGCCTTTGCCAACCATAGAGAGGGTGGGCGAGGGCCGTGACACCCTTGCTGTGGCCTACGAGGACTCTGTGGCCCTCATTGGCACAATGAGGCAAAAAAGAAAAGTAATAAAAATTTAGAAAGTTTTTTAAATAATAAAAAATTGTGTACGTCAGTACCAGCCGCACCACATTGGATGGTCGACGTTGACTTGACCATCATGTTAGCGATTTCCGATCAAAATTAACCTAAAAGACTACATTGATGTTTGGTTAAAATGTTTGGAACTAAATTGACAAATTGTTAAAAGGTATATGACTAAATTAGCATAATTTTTCATTTAAAACATATTGGCACAATTAAAAAGTTTATGACTAAATTAGTCATCATATAATAGGTTTAGAACTTTTTGGACATTTTTCCTTATGTATGTCCTATGTCACGCCCCAATCCTCAAGTTTGCAACAATCCCAATTCACTTGTGGTCCGAAATATGTAACACCCTAGGTTTTGTTGCCTACCAATTAATTTTATCTTGTCATTAAGCACATGCGAAAACAATACTAAACACACCCAGTCAATCATTAAGTAGGGATAGCAAAAAGACATAGCAATAAAACAACAGCATCGTATTTTATTTATTACAAAGGTTAGCCTGGGGAACAGTACATATACAAGACCTTCTTCAGGCGGTATCACAAAAAGGGACTAGGCCTGACTAGCCTACGATCGACCAAAAAGAAGGGGAGGGTCAGTCAAAAAGGGATTAGGCAAGAGGTGTTTAATCATTAACCTCAGAAGGGTTAGACTTGCCCAACGAGGGATCCACATTGCACCATTAGAGGGATCGAGGTCCATAGGGTCCCACACCTCATCACCCAGCCCCTCATGCGGCGGAGGTTCATCATAACCTCTCAGGGGGCCATACATCATATCCCCCTGCCGAATGTACCACGCCTTGAAAACATGCAGCACATAGTGGTCCCTCTTCCCCTCATTGACCCAAATCATCGTTACGTGATGCTCGTACACAAAATTACGACTCGGGACGAGTCGTGTGATGATAGTGGTGCTCATATCCACGAGAACACCGAACCTCATCGGGTATGGTGTCATAATAGGGTCTTTAAAATATTAACCACAACGGGGTGAGATAAACTCAATAAGTTAAAGTCCTAAGCCTCAGTTAGGAGCTCCGCTCTCCTCAAGCGCAACCTAACTAGGTAACCTAATACTGATGGCAGATCAATTGCAAAGTGACCCCCGCTTTGCCTTAACTATTAACGTGCAAAGAATTTCAACTACAATATAAATCATCAGCCATCAAATACAATCACAGGCGATCTCACCTTACCTTGGCACACATACTTGCAAGATACTATATAACTCAAGCCATAACAACTTTCTCATGCATCAGTATCCACACATGTTTTGATTATTACGATCTCTCAGGCCACTGTACAACCTTATGGTTGGTGATCTACTGGTTCAAAAACCAGGTATCGTCCCTCCCTTAGGCATAGCTACGTCATGGGCCTCCCCCAAAATGACATTCCCAAAGGAGCATTGGTCTGGCCTCTATCGCGACTCAACATTTGACCACTATCAAGCAACCGATAAAAATCAAACAACCCAAAGGCCATGTATCACGGCTCGAAAACATGAATGATCCAAGAGGGTTTCTGCACAACGCCGTGATCGATCCTTTGGAACAAGCGACCATCAGCTGGTATCCCTAAGTCCTAAGGTTTTCTTGAGTATTCTAGAATATTCCTAGGGGCGGGCGATACAGTAATTGTACACCTATGTAATTAAGGCAAGTGGGTGGTAGTTAGGAAGATACGATCTCAATTGTATGATCGAGGAGAGATCTACGGATACGGTTTACCCTGTACTTGCATATATAGGGGTCTCCTCCCCCTCATTTTTACAAGAGTAATAGAATCCAGAGCTTCTCTCTTTAGAGTTTCTTTCTCTAAAATTCTTGTGAGTTGAGTGGGAAAGGCTGCTTGGAAGAAATCCTAAGGCCACATGGGTTGAAGGGAACGCTATGACAAGTGGTGTCAAAGCAAGTTCGTTCCTAGGTGCAATAGCTGATTCCCGTCCTAATGTGTTGATCACACTGGAGGCAGATTACAAAGATCGTGGAAGGGCTGTCGAGAAGGCCAACAAGGGAAGGAAGAACCGTGCCGATTCCAGTTCAAGGGATGCTATAGGGAATCTGGAACGTCGGGTGACGAAGGTAGAGCTATTCGCCACCAAGATCCAAGGATCGGTCGATGACTTGACCTAGACTGTCGATGGAGTGGAAGCTAGAAAGGAGGAGCTCGCGACCGAGGTGCAAGAGCTTAAGACCGGCATGGGAGAACTCCGCGGCGAGTTGCTGGAGACCTTGAGGCAGGAGTTGGAATAGCGGGATGAAACCTTAGAGGCCATGATGGCAGTCATGCGCGCGAAGATAGCGGAACTCAAGGGGAAGCTCATCGAATCAAAAGTGACATGTGTGAACAGGGTGGTCATGGTGCAGGCTGGTACACAAATGGATGAACTCAAGCCGAACAAGTTCAAGGGCTCACGGGTGGCCAAGGACGTGGACAACTTCCTGTGGTACATAGAACGGTACTTCCAAGCTGTGGGGATCAATGACAACATTACACGGGTAAACACCGCATCCATGTATTTAGTTGATAATGCATTGTTGTGGTGGCGTCATCAATCGGATGGTAAGAGTGGTGATCCTATCATGACGTGGAATGGATTTGTTGAGGAGTTCCGACGAATGTACTATCTTTCGTACGCGAAAAAAGATGCTCAAGATGAGCTAAAGCGATTTGAGCAAAAGGGCGCGGTACTCGACTACATCAAGCAGTTTTCGGAGTTGCTACTCCAAATCCCCTTGATGAGTGCCAATGAGGCATACCACCAGTTCATGAGCAGTCTCAATCCATGGACCAAGTGGGAACTCAAGCGGTACAATGTGGGAGACCTCACAACGGCCATAACTATGGCCGAATCTCTTGTGGAGTACAAGGCACCTTTCACGTCCAAGTCGGACTCTCGTCTGAACGACAAGACCAATGGTGGGGGAGATCGAGGAAGGTTCAATCGCCCGAATGGAGGCAAACCACTGGCGGCCCCTCCTAAGGCTCATGTGGAGTCGAGCGGCGGAGGACAAAGGAAGGTACGCACTTACCAATGCTTCCTCTGTAACGATCCACATATGGTACGAGATTGCCCGAACAAGGCCAAGTTGGCAACCCTTTGCAAAGAAGACAAGCCTATGGAGGAATCGCAATTGCATTCGTTGCGAATTTTCAGTTCCCTTAAGACGAAGAAGGCCAAAGAGTCTAAAGGAATGATGTTCGTGGATGTGAAGATCGGCGACACCATGATGAGTGCGCTCGTGGATATAGGAGCGTCCGATTTCTTCATATCCCAAGAGGCTGCGAAGAAGCTCATTCTTCAGGTCGATAAAAGAGCTGGTTGGCTCAAGATGGTGGACTCCAAGGAGGTTCCGACTAGTGGTGTGGCTAAGGACGTGGAGCGTCACCTCGATCCATGGTCGAGTAAGGAAGACATCGAGGTAATCCCCCTAGACGATTATGACTTTGTGCTAGGTCTAGGATTATTTGATTGCATTTGTATTTCGGACATGCAGTGTCAATGCATCATTCTGATCCATCGCGCATTAGGTCACGATCGAAAGATGTTGTCAGCCATGCAACTCTTGAAGGGGGTTCGGAAGGGTGAGGTGACCCTCTTGGCAGCGTTGAAGGGTGATGAAGTTAGGGACACGGTGGGGGATATTCTGACTGAGGTTGCCCAAGTCCTCAATTCATTCTAAGACATGACACCATCCGAGCTACCCAAGAAGCTCCCACCTGGAAGGGAGGTGGATCATCAGATTGAACTAGTACCCGATGCTCGACCCTCCGCCATGGCACCATATCGCATGGCACCCCCCGAGTTGGAAGAACTGAGGAAGCAACTCAAGGAGTTGCTCGATGCAAGGTATATTCGGCCGTTCAAGGCTCCGTTCAGTGCGTCGATCCTATTTCAAAAGAAGCATGACGATTTTCTCCGGATGTGCATCAACTACCGGGCGCTGAACAAGCTCACCATAAAGAACAAGTACCCGATCCCTCTCATTGCGGATCTTTTCGATCAACTTGGAGGAGCACGAGGGTTCAAAAAGCTTGATCTCTGATCGGGTTACTATCAAGTGCGGATCGCTGAAGGGGACGAGCTGAAGACCGCATGCGTGACGCGTTACGGATCGTATGAGTTCCTCGTCATGCCACTCGGCTTGACCAACGCTCCGACTACTTTCTGCACTATGATTAACAAGGTACTTCATTTGTTCCTCAATCAATTCATAGTGGTTTATCTTGATGATATTGTGGTATATAGCCAAATGCTCGAAGAGCATGTCGAGCACTTAAGATAGGTCTTCCAAGTCTTGCGCGAGAATGAGTCGTACGTGAAGCGCGAGAAATGTGCTTTTGCCCAAAGAGAAGTTCCATTCTTGGGGCACATTGTCAGGGATGGTCAAGTTTGGATGGATGGGGCCAAGATTGGAGCTATAGTCGAGTGGGAGCTGCTTACCAAGGTGATGGAGTTGAGGTCGTTCCTTGAACTTACCAACTACTATCGGTGTTTCATTCGGAGCTGCTCGAGCATCACAGTGCCCCTCACGGACATACTGAAGAAGGAGAGGTCGTGGGAGTAGACAAACTGATGCCAAGAGGTGTTTGATTGGCTGAAGCAAGCCGTGATTGAAGAGCTAGTGCTGGTGCTGCCCGATCACACCAAGCCTTACGAGGTAGAGACTAATGCTTCCGATTATGCTATTAGTGGTGTTCTCATGCAGGATGACCATCCAGTTGCATTCGAGTCTTGCAAGTTGAACGATACCGAGCGTCGGTATACGATTCAAGAGAAGGAGATGACCGCGGTGGTCCATTGCCTTCGGACGTGGAGGCACTATCTCTTGGGAGAAAAGTTCGTCATAAGGACGGACAATGTGGCCACGAGCTACTTTCAAACACAAAAGAAGCTAAGTCCGAAGCAAGCTCAATGGCAAGATTTCTTGGCGGAGTTCGACTATGTGCTGGAGTACAAGCCAGGGAATGCTAACTCCAAGTTGGACACTCTTAGTCGAAAGGCGAAGCTGGCGAACCTCGTAAGTCAGCCAAATTGCTCGTGGATCGACTGTATCAAGAAAGGGCTCAAACACGATCAAAAGAGTCAAGGACTCCTAAGGTATGCACGAGAGGACAAGACCCGTCAATTTTGGTGTGAAGATGATCTTCTTAAACCAAGGGACGACGACTGTATGTGCTATTCCATGGGAAGTTGATGAAGGAAGTACTGCACGAGTACCACGATTCGAAGTGGGCGAGTCATCCAAGGATCCACCGTACATTGGCCCTCGTCAAAGAATATTACTACTGGCCTCAAATGCAAGACGACATTGAGGCATATATGAAGACTTGTCTCGTGTACCAACAAGACAAGCTCGAGCAACGGTTGTCGCCAGGGCTTTTGGAGCCACTTCCCATCCCACTCGTCCACGGGAGAGTGTTTCCATGGACTTCATCGTCAACCTACCAAAATCCAAAGGGTATCGGACACTTATGGTGGTGGTCGACTGATTCTCCATGTCATGCCCCGAACCTCGAGTAAGCAATAACCCCTTCTCTTGGTTAACTGAATGCGACGTCCCAGGATGTATCACCGACCATTCATTTTATTATTTCATTATACGCAAGCGAAAAATGAACCATCCCTTGGTCAATCAAACAATCAATCAATCTAAAAGGGATAGAGGGATGAACAGTAGAATAACAACCAACTACTCATTTATTTATTAACTGGATTAACTAACAAAGGAATGTTTTCAATTTACAAGCCCACCAGAAGGTCAGTTCCTTTCTCTAAGCCATACAAAAAGAGACTAAGGCTAGGCCAATCCATTCTTTCCAAAAAGAACCCTCGGGTTCGGTATGTCCATCACAGAGACCCATCGAACTCAGGCTCTATCAGGTCGTAGTCGGAGGTGTTCGAGTCAATCACCGATGGAGCGGGAGCAAGATTCTCCACTATGCCATCAAGGGGGTCCAGCTCTTTGGGATCCCAGTTGGCGTCTTCAAGGCCCCCAACCAGGTAGCTCATCAAAACCATGCAGAGGACCGATCAGGAGATCGTCCTCCTTGATGTACCATGCCAGGAACTGATGGGGAATCCATTGCCCCAGTCCCTTATCCACCCAAATGGTGGAAACGTCCTTCTCATATAAATGCACCTGGCCCGAGAAACGATGGTGCATCACGATAATCTCTCAATCCTTAGGGATCTCGAACCGCACCGGAGGGTGTGCCATTCTAAGGGCCTAAAAATGATTATACAATAACTAGTGAGATAAAATCTTAGCGAGTCCTCGCCCTAAGCCCTGGTTAGAACACCAATTCAACCCAGGGTATCTCTCTAGAATCACCCCTCATACAGACCAACAGCAACAATACACATGCTACAGCCAAAACACGACTAGCTCACATATCCAGGGTCAACAAACAATCAAACAACTGGTTCGCATGCAACCTTACCCAGTTATACCATACCTTGCACGATATACGCCACACAATACAATCAATGCATACTGCCATTAAGTAATGCATTCCATCAATCGCATAGGAGTCGCATCGCAGGCGATCTCACCTGGCCATTGCCACATTCTGCTCGTTACCAATTCAAGCATGCCACAAGTAGTGCCACTAGCACATGCATAATCGGAATCAATGATGCCATGTTTCTCATGCGTTCTTGCATCCACACGTATTCTTATTATTAATGCCTCTTAGGGCCACGACCAAACCCCCGTCGGTGTCTACTGGCATAACCAGGTATTGCCCTCCCCTATGAGGTGCGGCGACATCGAGGGCTCTCTCCCAAGATGGCATTCCCGAAGGAGCATAAGCCCGGCCTCTATCGCAACTGCGCATTCGGACACCCGCTGGGATTCCGACAAGTTGGACTATCAGCCCCCAAACTTCGGCCAGGGCGACGGGTTCAACTTAGTAATCACGCAAGCATACCACCACAATCCACTTTTATCTTGAACATTAGCTAATGCATACATGCTTACAGGAATAGTCCATTAAACATATGTAGTCTCAATTTTATCTCTAGAAAATTAGTCAATTTCCATGTCCCTCAAACAAAGCATATCTCCCCTTTTTATAAAACCATGCAATTCATGCAAATGTCCATGCATTTATACTATCAATTCACATCATATGATCAAGACATGTGCATTTAGACTATTTTTCACTTCTGGATGAACAGTGTCGCGTGAACAGTACAATATGAACAGTAAAATTTCAGAATTAAATTACTAATAAATTAAATTCAAAAATTCAATAAAATAATAATTAAAGTAAAGCAATCAATCAATTAAGGCTAAACAAGTTTAACCCCCTTAAACTTCATTTAATAAACACTAAGCAAGATTAATCTAAACTAATCATAACCATCTAACTAACCACCTATCTTAACTCTAATACAACTTAATTAATCCCCTAAACTAGGATTAACTCTAACTAAACTAACCCTAAGCAAGTTTATATGCCAAACAATGGATTAGGACAAAAACTCACTCGTTAAACAGGCCGTAGACATGGGTGTGGCGGCGACAGTGGAGGCTATGCACAGGAACCTCAACCACGACAATTCAAGGTGGTCCCGGGACAAAAGTAGCTACAACCAAGTTTGTCTCTTACTGCCAAGCTGGAAACCTAAATTATCTAGGCGAAAAAGTGGTTGGCCAGACTAATAGGCGCTCCAGTGATTGGCTAGTCGGCGACCGACGGCTCTAGAGGTTCAAGGGGGACTGGCTGGTGGTTGGTTTGGGCGGCAGCTAGGTTGAAACAGGGGTGGAGGAACTTTTCCAAGCAGTGCAGCACTGGAACCGAGCGGACAGGGAAGCAGTGACTTTTGGCCGGCAGGTGGGCTGGCCGGCGACCTGGACCGACGAACGATGGTGACAAGGGGCACAAATGGAGGCTCCTGATCACAGCGACAGGTGGTGTGGGTGGTGATTAGGCCGAACAAGCAATGAAAAACACAAGGAAATGAGGAAAGGAAGAAGAAGAGGAAAAAGAGAAGAAGAGAAAGCAAGGGGGGTTAGGTGGCTGAATGGGAAAGAGAGAGAGAGAGATGGGAGGGCTAGTTGTCTATCCTCATTAAGACTCATTAATGCTTGCTCCATCCCCATGTAATGACATCATCTTCTCTCTCTTCTTTTATCTCTTCCTTAATAATATCTAGAGGGGCAAAATGGTCATTTCTACCTTTGCACAATTACCAATCTGTCCTTGGGCTGAGATGATGAGTGGGCCTAAGAAATGGGCTAGGAAATGAATAGGAATAGGCTCGGGAATTTGTTGGGCTTAAAATGGCTCAAGGTTAGACGATGGGCTAGGAAGGGTCAAGTGGTTAGTTGGGTCCAATGTGCTCACTTGCTGCCTTAGGCCCACCATGGTGGCCACCCCTCCTTGGGTGTGAGGCCCACTTTGGTCTTGCACGGCCCACTTCCTCATTGGTTCAATTCCTCGGTCCATAAACCCCTTTTCCAACGATTCAGCTTTACCGGCAATGTCGAAGGTCAAAGAAGCATTGTCCAAAAGTTCATCCCGAACGTTCTCGAAGATTCATTGTCCAATATTGGATTCTCGTGCCTTGTCAATTTCTCCCGAATGCCATTTTGGTACATCTCAGACTAACAAGTGGCTTTGAGGATTCACAAGTAACCGACTCGTACTTGACTCAGTATTAAACCACGTTCAAGTTTTCTCGACACATGGACATTCTTGACTAACATGAAATTGCGAAGGATAGATTCTTATTTTAAAATACACAATTACTGAGGATTGACATAGGGTTGTTGGCGGTCTCAATAATAGTAAATGGATTCACCCGTCGTCCCATTATACCCTGCCCGCGAATTGATTTCTAGTCATCCTTGAAACCGGCCTATATAACCATAGGATCATCCTCACGCAAGTCTCATAGTCGAGTCATTTTCCCAGGTTAAGTTTTTTAGTCGCACGAGTTCTATCCTCATTAGTCTTTCCCCTCAAGGTTAGTATCTTGAGAGTGATCAATTTTGAGTGAGATTAACCAACAATGCATTGATGAAATTCACATTCATACATCCTTTAAAGGGCTCAAATTTTAGGATGTCACACTCCAAGTATGCGATGTTCATGCTTGCGACAAAGGATTGCCCGGCTGAGGAGGCGGCCAAACTCTTCCTAAAACACATGGTCAAGTACTAAGGAGCCTCGTAAACGATCGTGAGTGATTGTGATCCTCGATTCATAGGACAGTTCTGGACGGAGCTTTTCAAGCTGCCGGGGTCGGAGTTAAATTTCTCTATGAGTTTGCATCCCCAAACTGATGGTCAGACGAAGCGGATCAATGCACTCCTGGAGATCTACCTTCGGCACTACGTGAGCACGATGCAAGCGAATTGGGCAAAGTTTATCGACGTGCCCCAGTTCTCTTACAACTTGCATTAGAGCAAGTCTACCGGCCAAAGCCTGTTTAAGATTGTGACGAGACAACAATCGCAAATCCCGAGTGTGGTTGCATCAGGCTACAAGGGAAGTAGCCCTTCCACATTCAAATTCACAAAAGATTGGCAGGAGCAAATGGACTTGGCGTGGGCGTGTCTACAGGCCTCGAAGCGCATGAAGAAATGGACAGATCAAAAGTGTCAGCACGTCGAATTCCAAGTTGAGGACCTAGTATTGGCTAAACTGCACGTGGTTCTTCGTTACAAAGACGTGCACAAGGGGTTGATCCGACGCTACGAAGGGCCATTTTGTGTGCTTCAACGGGTTGGGAAGGTCGCATACAAACTAGAGTTACCACCTAAACTAAAGGTACATATGGTTTTCCATGTGAGTATGCTTAAACCTGCTTAAACCTTTCCATGTAAATGAGGAAGATCCGGACCGAGGGGAGTCACAACGGGCACCATTGGGAGCGAAAACCTCGTATGATCAAGAAGTCGATTACATCATGGCTAACCGAGTCATACGGAAGTGGTATTGTGCGCTAAAGCGGGAGTACATGGTTCGATGGAAGGGTCTTTCGGAGAGTGAATCTAGTTGGGAACTTGCGGACGCTCTTTGGCAATTCAAGAAGCAAATCGAAGCATACCATGCCGAAGACACGACGAGGACATCGCCCGATTGGGTGGGGCAGAATGTCACGGCTCGAAGACATGAACAATCCAAGAGGGTTTCTGCACAACACCATGATCGATCCTTCGAAACAAGCGACCCTCAACCGGTATCCTTAAGTCCTAGGGTTTTCTTGAGTATTCTAAAATATTCCTAGGGGCAGGCGATACAGTAATTTTACACCTATGTAATTAAGGCACGTAGGTGGTAGTTGGGAAGATACGATCTCGACCATATGATCGAGGAAAGATCTATGGATACGGTTTACTATGTACTTGTATATATAGGTGTCTCCTCCCCCTCATTTGTACCATCTTATTTTACAAGAGTAATAGAATTCAGAGCTTCTCTCTCTAGAGTTTCTTTCTTTAAAATTCTTGTGATTTTTATCTTGTACTCGGGATTATTGATTGAGCCCCTAGGATCACATGACAATCGAATGATGTCCTTGACTCGAGAATTGGCTTAAACGTGGATCGAAGAATTGTCGACCACGGGTCAAACGTGAGGAAAAATCTTAGAGGGGCGCCTGATAGTCCAAATTGTACTACGATTGCAATCGACTCAATTTAGCCTCGATTTTTAATCCGATTTTGGGAACCAACTTCTCAATGATTTCAAGACTAAATATTTGGACATTACCTCATTTGTTCTCGAGTTTTCCGTTGGGCTTTAAAGTATCGGAAAAAAGAAAATTTGGACCAGGATTTTGGACCCGCAAGTGGGCCGGCCCAAGACTGGTAGCCCAATGGGCCTTGCGCCCATTCAACCCAGCCCAAGATGGGCCCAAGCTAGCTCTTTTTCTTCCTCCTTGTCAACCCATGGGCCCTCTCTTCTAGCCTTTTCTTTTTGTGGCTCAATTAGGCTTTGTTTGGCTTGGTTTTCATTGGCCCTTAGCCCTGCCACTCACCTTGGCCTTGTTGATATTGTCCAGCCCTCTCTCTCTCCTCCATTTCCAGTTTAGCCGCCCCCCACCTCAACCCCTTCTCTCTCTCTTTTCTCTTCTTTTTTCCTCTTCATTTTTGCCACCCTTGTTGTCCACCACTGGTTGCCGCCCTTGCTACCGTTGCCGGAGCTGCTGCCACCATCCAACATAGAGTCGCCACCGTCCAAAGGCTAGTCATTCATTGCTGGCCACCCCTGGTCATCGCTGGCCACCTGCCTAGTCGCCAGAGCAACCGTTGCCCTTTTTCGCCCAATAGCATTCTATTTCAGTTTTGGCTGAAATCGGCCACCGTCTATCGTCCATCACTGTCCTCGAGCTAACCCTGCATAACCCTCGCTTTGGTGTTGTCGGATTTTTAGGCCACGTGAATAAATTTCCTAATCCCTTAGTTAGCGGTTAATCTTGCTTAGAAGTAGTTTAATTAGTATAATGCTTGGATTATGTTATTGGATGATGATTGATTAGATTATAATATTGGTGATTACTTTTGCTTAAGGAAAACCATGGTTAGAATAAAGTAATCGCGGTTAAATTAAAGTAACCGCAGTTAGATTAAAGTAACCGCAGTTAGATTAAAGCAACCTTGGTTGGGTTAATTAACTGTAGTTGGGTTAGGAATAGTAACCATGGTTAATATTATTAAATATTATTATTATTTTTGGATTAAATAATAATTATTTATTATTTTCGGAATAATTAATTGATTAATTATATTATTTTATAATTTCGAATTATTATTATTTAATTTTGAATATTAATTATTTTTGGGAAAAATAATTAGCGGAGATTAATTTTCAAAAATGGTTTTTAATCAAGAAATTTTGTAAGAAATATTCTTAAGGCATATTTCTCTAACGTTTATTGTGATTAATTTGTTGGTTATTAAAGGAAATTGATTTTTGTTAAATAAAGGTTTTGGAAATATAGTTAATTTTTCTAATATTAAGTGGATTAATTGTTTTAATAGTATTATTAAATGTCGATTATTTTATTGGAATTATGAGGTGTACTTGATTGTTTTCTGCCATTGAAGCACGTGATTAATTGATTGCTGATTGTCGCAATTGTTGTGAGTAATTGGACTGTTAAGGTTGTATGTGATTGCTGGATATTGCTGCATTGCATTATACGTGTGTTAACTGCAATAGCATGTTGTGTGAGCAAGAACTATGTTGCATTCTTGACAGAGCAAAGAAAAGAATGAATTGATTGATGATGTGTTGCATGGTCACATTAAGAGAAGAGTCCGGCGTAGTTGGATGACCGCCAATCCTTCGGGGTTGTGCCATGGCCTTTTGGTCGCCTAACTTCGGTCAGTTGCCTGACAGTGGTTAGTTGCGGAATGCGGTGGAGGCCGGACCCATGCTCCTTTGAGAATGCCGTTAGTGGGTGATAGCCCGTGACGTCTTCTTGCCTCACAGGGGAGGATGATGCCTGGTCTACGACCAGTTAACTACCAACCATAAGGTTGTACCGTTGCCCAATAGGTTGTAATAATCGAAGCACGTGTGGATATTGAGACATGAGAAAGCTATATGCAATGCTCTGATTATTTGCATGCCTCTTAATCTTGTTTTGATTGAGTGACAGCTCTTGCAGGTTGCGTGTGCCAAGGCAAGGTAGAGTCGCTTGTGGTTATATCTGATTATTGAACTGTCTTCTGATAATGATTCTCTGAGGTGTGGTGTTTGGTTGATTGTCAAGATTAGGTTGTATGTTAGACTACCTTGAGGTGAGGAAAGTTACTAACTGAGGTTTAGGACTTTAACTTGCTGAGTTTATCTTATCCCGTTGGGGTTAACAATTTTTAGGACCTTAGAATGACACAGTACTCGGTGCGGTTCGATGTCCCTGTGGACATGAGCACTATAACATCCTCGAAAACTGACCCCGTATGGATCGGCCATAAGGTCCTGAATGAGTCGACCATGGGCCGTTGGCCATGGATCGATTGGTTCGATCGGCGAGGATCAAGGATCGGTCATGGTCCAATCGACCGACCGGTCATGAACTGGTCGAGACGTCGGCCATGAAAAGTATACCGACCACACCAATGGGAACGGACTACCAGCTCATAAGACAACTTTTCGGTCACGAGAATTGATCATGGGACGATTTTGGATCGACGGATGGTCATGGGTCGATCCGACCGGTCATAGCGCCTGGCCACGGGTGATTCCGCCCAGCTATGCACCGATACACGGACGATCCAACTTGATCAAAAGTGATCGTCTTCCGACCAAGAATGCATCATTCCCTATTTAATTCTTAGTGACCGGAAAGGAATCTCGAATTGGTGATGTCCAATCATGGATCGGTAATGCACCGGCCATGAACCATGCGGATGGATTGGGCGCCAATCGGAATGAGCTCCGGGATAGACCCGGCTATTCCGTCATAATTCCTAAGGTCCATGAGTGCCTTGGCTTAGTGCTAGACCATGGATAGCCTTGGAATTGGCCTTGAACCGATCCGAGGACCAAGGATCGAATTATGAGGGAAACCTCATGGCCGACCCACCGCCCAAAGAAGCGGTTTGGGCAAATTTGGGGTATGCGGCCCGGACCCCGGGCACGTGTAAATTGGTTTTTCGAGACATGTCATATGATCCCTTTTCCGGCCCCGAAACCGACTCGGATGGTGGAATTCTCCGGACCACCTTCTTGATTAAGAAAAGGTCAAAAGTGAAGAATTCTCTAGAAACCTTATTGGATAAGGCTTATCCTTACATTTCAAAGGTTATGATGGTGGTCAAAAATATCTTGGGGGCTATGATGGAGATGGATTACACATGGCCCAATCGAAAGGCGACACCCGAACCCTCATTATGAGCCTATGGAAATTTAGAGACTTAGTTGGCAAGTTAGGCATCTTTCTAGTCAAACTTCCATAAATGCCAATAAATGAGGGGAAACAAGTGGACCAATAGGAAAGTGAAAGGTGGGCCGTCATCGATGACGTCTACTCCCTAGACCGCCAAGTAGAACCTTTAGCTTTGCCTAGTCATCCCTTAGGTGCAATTATTGAAGATATAGGCTTGCCACTTAAGGATTCTAGGCGGGCCACTTGGAAAGAGAGGATTGGATGGTTAGAAATGCAATGATGAGCTCGGGGACTATAAATAGGAGAAGCCTCTCCTCCTCCCTCACCATTTGCACCATTCTCCTCCTTCCTCTTTCCTCCTCCCTTGGCCGCCCTCTTCCTCCTCACGCCCACTCTCTCCTTTAATTTTCAAGGAAGCCGCTTTCTCTTTATCAAGTAGCTTCTCTAGTCTCGTGAGGTTTGTCCAGGTAAGTAGAATCTCTTACTTCTCCCTAGTATGATCATTTCTATCATGAGGACTAGACGGTCTTCTCTTGTTGAACCGTGATTGTATGGAAGATTATGTGTACGTTGGGTCATACGCGAATCTTATATGCATGTGCGTGATTATTTCACGACCGAGATGATGCCATGGTTCGTCGTTGGTGTTCAACGCAAGTTGGGAATGCCCAAAGCCATAAAGCTTGAGTCGGAAACTAAGTGTCGGAACTCAAGTCTTGCGCGGTACGAGGATCGCCCAAGGCCACGAGGTCTTGGATCGACATCAAGACATGCCGATTCCTAGTCTCGTTTGGTACGGGGATCGCTCAAGCCCACAAGGTCTTGGTTGGCATCGAAGTATGCTGAGCTCATGTCTTGGATTTGGTGCGAGATCCCTATTACTTAGCGGTTGAGCCAAACCCCGGACTTAGAATTATTATGGCTTCAATAGACTCGGGTCGTAGAAAGCACGACACGCATGATTCTGTATGAGCATGAAAAGCATAATTTTATGACACGTACAATATCTCTGAGCATGAGAAGCATAATTTCATGACACGTGCATTATGTTCAAGCATGAGAAGCATGATCCATGGCACGTGCATGAGGCTCGAGTCCACCCTCGCAAAGGGGTAGGTACCTGAGCAAAGATAAGAAAATTTAAGAAAATCTGGCTAGAGACTTGGGTTCGAGTCCCGAGCAAAGAGGCTGGCAAGAGACTTGGGTTCGAGTCCCGAGCATATTAACTGGGTTTGAGTCCCAGAGGCCGCCAACTAGCCAGGAGCCCGGTTAGAAAGTCCGAAATGAATTGGGTTTGAGTCCCAAGACGGCACCGGGAAGACTTGGGTTCGAGTCCCGAGCACAAGAGAAAAGATGAATAAATATGATATGCATGAGTAAGAAAGAAAAGCTAGAAAGGCATAAGCTCATGGCATGCATCATATTCATGAATCATAGCAAGAGTTGCCATTTCATGTGCAAGAAGCATGTTTGCATCTTTGCAATTGATCTGCCATCGACACTATCTGCATGAGTTGCTCTGACTAGTCATTAATGAAGGGATGTCACACTAGCCGAGGGTAGAGGTTTTACTTACTGAGTTTCCCCAAAACTCACCCCTTTACCTTTACAGGTCGATAAGATGGCTAATCCTCCTCCTGTATGTTTTGGTCTACCGATGAGAATAGAAGGGTCGACCGTAGATGTCATACATGTCGAAGCAAGGATAACGTACCGGAGATGTACCTCAACTGTGTGGGTTCACGAGGGACAGGACGAATTGGTCCCTCACCGTTACGAGGCATGGTACGTCTGGTCAGACGGTGAAATGATCGGGCCTATTCGTGGCTTTAAAGGCTCGATGACCCAAGTGGAGGGTCAACGTCTGACGGGTTCCCAATTTTGGAAATCGCGGTGGTAGCGGAGATAGGGAGACCCAAGCCCTTTTATATTATGTAATATGAAAGTTAGTTGAACACGAGCTACTAATGAAAATAGTAGTATTATATACTTGCGTCCCATGTTCTTCCAAAGTGATGTTTGTCGGGGATGTTGTTGTTATGTTATGCTTCCGCATGTGCATATAAAGAAGGTAAAATGAATCGGGACGGCGACAAGCCTGGGATGTCGCGAAAATAACCCGCAGCTCGAACCTTGGAAGGGGGTCGTGACAAGCACCACCGTGACACACAGCTCGTCCCGAGCCGCAATTTTGTGTACGAGCACCATATGACAACGGTGTGGGTGGACGAGGGATCAAGAGACCATTATGTGCCTCATGTCTTTAAGGCGTGGTTTTCTTGGATAGGGGGCATTCTGTACAGTCCCCCAAGGGGTTTTGATGGACCGGTCCCATCTGTGGGGCCGACTGAGGAGGTCTGGGATCTTATGAACCTTGATCCCCTTGATGGCGAGATCTCTGACCTAACGACTGGAGAGACCGACCCCTTAGAGGCCAGTGATTAGGCATCTGGAGCCTAGTCTCTTTTGATGAGTCCCTCCCCCACTTTTGCCGAGATAGGTTAGCCAAGCTGATACCTTTTTGAGTAGACCTTAGCATATTGCCTGTAGTAAGGCGTGTAAATATATGCTGTTGTTCAGGCTAACATAGTAGATAATAAAATGGTGTTCTTGTCTTTCCTCTATTGTATTTGCTGCCATCCCTATTGATTGTCGGTTGGGATGTTTGTTTCTCTTCCACATGTGCTTAATGAAAAGATAAAATGAATGGGTCGATGACAATACCTGGGACATTGTACATTTAGACCTCAAGTGAATTGGGGTTGTTGCGAGCTTGAGGGTCAAGGCGAGACAACCCCTTCGATTTTGGTAGCAGAGCCTGGTTAACTCATGGAGTGATAAGGTGCGATAGGTCTTGGGGATAATTAGTAGGAAAGACATTTCCTTTGCATGCATGTGATTGTTTTCAGGATCTTAGTGGTCCTTTATGATAATAGGGTCGTCTCATTTTCTAATTCCATGTTGGGGAATTAGAACGCAGGTTAGGAGAATCCCTGCGATATGAGAAGTTTGAATTAGAGTACCCCCATATTGAGAACCCCAGGGCAGAGAGCTCAGAGGAGGAGGATGGCACAGGTCTCGACCAATGCAAGGGAGGTGGCATCGGAAGATCCGAGGATGGACGGGATTATGCACACCCTGGAGACCCTGATTAGACAGCAGGCTCAGAATCAAGCCGCTGTCACTGCCACCGCAACTGCTCCTATAGCTAGGCCCGGGACTGGTAACCTGCCTATGCATCAGCTGGTGGAGCAGTTCATGAAGTTGAAGCCGCCCAAGTTTACTGGGGCTAGTGACCTAGAGGCAGCGACCCACTGGATAAGGGAACTAAAGAAGACTTTCACCTTGTTGTAGTGTTCTAAGGAGGAAAAGGCGATAATGGTTGTTTAACAGCTGCAGGATAACACCGGTATGTGGTGGGAAACTACCTAAGGAGGGGCATTTCCCAAGGGTATGGCCCGGGTGTGGGGTACCTTCAAGGAGGCTTTTCTGAACAAGTACTTCTCGGACTATGCGAGAGAGCAGAAACTGGCAAAATTTTAGAGACTGCGTCAGAATCTGATGACGGTGGATTAGTATGAGGCCAAGTTCGCCGAACTGTCGAAGTATGCATCGCAGATAGTCGAGCACCTGTTGGACAAGGCTAGGAGGTTTAGGGATGGACTCAAGATGGAGATCAAAGACCATCTAGTGTCACTAAACTTAAATAACTACAATGAGCTGTACGAGAGAGCTTAGATGATCGAGAAGCATTTGGCAGAGAAGGCCATCGCATCTGGATCGTGGTTCGTGCCTAGTAGGGATGATCGTCGGTTTAGGAAGAAACCGATGGTGGGAGGAAGATAACCCCTTCCACCTAATAGAAGAGATGGTGTGGGTAAACAGCCCCTGAGTTCGTTCAGAGGATGCTAAATATGTGGTAAGAGGCATGAGAATGCCTCGTGTCCCACTCGAATGAGAGCCTGTTTTGGGTGTAGTCAGGTGGGCCACAAGTGAGGGACTGCCCACGCAGGCCTATGATACTATTTGTGCCGAGACCACTAGTCAAGAACGTCCCGCAAGGCAATCAGAACAGACCTCTAACACAAGGAAGGGTTTGTGTGGTTATGAGGAAGGAGGCGGAGGATACACATGCCGTGATTACAAGTACAATATCTCTTCACGACCATGCTACTTATGTGTTGTTTAATCCAGGAGTCTCGCACTCCTTTATTGCTGAACGGTTCATAGAATTAGTGGGATTAAGACTAGAACCGTTGGAAATGATTTTTGTTATTTCTACTCCGTTAAAAGATTTAGTTTTATCTACAGTAAGTTGTTCTAGTTGCAAATTGATTATATATGGTCGGAAAGGAAAAATAGATTTGATTGTTTTAGCGATGTACGACTTTGATGTCATCATCAAGATGAATTGGCTGACCAAGCAAGGAGCCACTATGTCACCATCAAGGGAAGAGAATCCGATTTAATCCAACTGGAGTCAATAGCTTCTAGTTTGTAGAGAATCACGGAGGGTCCTCAATTCCCTTGATTTCTTCATTGGAAGTAACCAAGTTTTTTGGGTCATGGTGCCGAGGTTATTTAGCCTTAGCAAGTGATACATTGAAGGAAGGACAAAACCTGGAAGACATTATGGTAGTACGAGATTATCTCGATGTCTTTCCAAAGGAATTGCCAAGACTACCCCCAGCCAAAGAGATAGAGTTTGTGATTGAGTTGGCTCCTGGGATGGAATCAATTTCTAAGGCGCCTTACAGGATGGCATTGTCAGAATTGAAAGTACAGATGCAGGAGTTGTTGGACAAGGGTTTTATTCGCTTGAGTGCATCGCCTTGGGGAGCGCTAGTCCTGTTTGTCAAGAAAAAGGACGGGTCGTTGTGATTATGCATCGACTATCGGCAGCTTAATCAGGTGATGATTAAGAACAAGTACCCATTACCAAGGATTGACGACCTGTTTGACCAACTCCAAGGAGCATCGATGTTCTCCAAGATAAACCTAAGGACGGGCTATCATCAATTGTGGATCTGAAAGGAGGATATATCAAAGACAGCTTTTCGTACTCACTATGGTCATATGAGTTTATGGTAATGCTGTTTGACTTGACGAATGCCCTTGCTACTTTCATAGATTTGATGAATCGAGCGTTTAAGGAATATTTGGATCGGTTCGTGATTGTATTCATCAATGACATTCTGGTATATTTGAAGGATTCGGACGAACACAAACATCACCTTAGGACCATGCTGCAAACCCTACGGAATCACGAGCTGTACTCAAAGTTTAACAAGTGTGAATTTTGGTTGGCTCAAGTAGCTTTCCTTGGCAACGTGATCTCAGGTGAAGGGATTTTGGTGGACCTGACCAAGATTGAAGGTCATAGATTGGCCGAGACTGACTTTAGTAACCAAAGTTTATAGTTTTCTAGGATTGACTGGTTATTATAGACAATTTGTGGAAAGATTCTCTACAATAGCTATGCTATTGACGCAGTTGCTAAAGAAGGACAAGAAATATGAGTGGATGGACAAGTGCAAGTGTAGTTTCCAAGAGCTCAAGCATAAGCTGACTACCGCACCGGTTTTGACAATTCCGTCCAGCTCAGAAGGATACAAGATTTAAAGTGACACATCATATAAGGGACTCAATTGCGTTCTGATGCAGCATGGCAAGGTAATAGCATATGCATCCAAACAATTGAGACCTCATGAGCTGAATTACCTGACACATGACTTAGAGTTGGTAGCGAATGTATTTGCTTTGAAAATATGGAGACATTATCTCTGTGGAGAGAGATTCCAGATTTTTACAGACCATCAAAGCTTGAAGTAGTTGTTCTCCCAAAAGGAATTGAATATGAGGCAGCACAGATGGATAGAGCTTCTCAAGGATTATGACTCCGATATTCTATACCATCCCGATAAAGCAAACAAAGTGGCAGATGCATTAAGTCGCAAGTCATCGGTTGCTTGTATGATGGTTCAAGAATGGATCCTGTTGGAAGAAATCCGTGATTTAGAATTCAAGCTCGAGGTATGCCATCTTTCTAGTTTAATGGCTACCCTTGGGATCGAACTTGAAATTCAGGCCAAGATTAAAACAATGCAACCTTTGGAAGTTGAGATCCAAAAGATTCTGCAAATGGACGCGACCAAGAGCAAGTCGGATTTTCAAGTGTCCGAGAATGGGATCTTGAAATTCCGTGGTGCCAAACGATGCCAAGCTTAAGGAGAAATTGTTATCGGAGGCTCATCGTAGTGACTATAGTGTGCATCCAGGCAATACAAAGATGTATCAGAATCTGCAACAATACTATTGGTGGAACGGCATGAAACTGGATATTGCCAAGCATGTGGCTAAGTGTTTGACTTGCCAACAAGTAAAGCCACAGCATTGCAAATCGGGAGAGTTATTACAACCCCTTGAGATCCCTGAATGGAAGTGGGAGCACATTACGATGGACTTTGTAACGAGATTAGTGAGAAGTCAATGTGGTAATGATTCGATTTGGGTCATAGTAGATAGACTGACAAAATCAGCACACTTTATCGCCATACGCAAGGACTTCGCCTTGGAAAGGTATGCGGAATTGTACGTGCGAAAGTTATTCATCTGCATTGAGTGCCAATAACGATCACTTCGGATCGAGACCCCAGATGCGTCACCTTGGTCAAATGAATACAACATCCCAAGATGCGTCGCCGACCATTCTTTTTATCTTGCGATTAAACGCATGCGGAAGCAAATCAATAACACCCAGTCAAAATCATAACAGGGATAGAAGGAAGACCAATAACAACACCAGCAACATCGTTTTTATTCTTGTACTAATTAACCCTACGAAGTTTATATACAAGCCCCTCAATCGGGCAACTTCCTCTATAGTCAACCAAAGAGACTAAATAGGGTTAATCTACTTCCTTCAACCTTCGGGCACACCAACCTACTGCCGTCCACGACGTTCTCCAGCACTGTCCAATCCGTGGCAATATAGGTGCCACAACTACAGACCTAAAAATGTTTAACAACGACGAGTGAGATATAATCTCAATGAGTTACTGCCCTAAGCCCCAGTTAGAATGCCAACTCGCCTCAGGGCACTTATTGCATGGCCAAATCACTCAAGCAGATCAATAGCAAAACAATTCATGTTTACCCTAGTCTATGACTCGATCTACTCGATAACCCCATTAATACCATCGACAAGCAATTGACTTGCAAGCAACCTTACCCGGTTATACCATACCCTACACGGTAAATACACATGCATGCCACAATTAATGCATCGTGCACTCTCAACATTGCATTAATCAATCACATTCGAGTCGTATCGCATGTGATCTCACCTGGCCATTGCCACACCTTGCATAGTACCTCACGCATGCCATGGTCAGTGCAAACAACACATGCATAATCAAGACATGTCACAATATGTTTCACATGCACCCCTGCATTTACATATGTTTCGATTATTAACACACCTTAGGGCCACAACCGAACTCCCGCCGGTGTCTACTGGCATAGCGAGGCATTACCCTTCCCCATGAGGCACGGCTACGTCAAGGGCTCTCTCCCAAGGAAATGAGCATGGGCCCAGCCTCTACTACGACTCCGCATCCAGACTCCCACCAGGAATTCTGACAAGTCGGACTTCATCCCCTGATCTCCCGCTAGGGTGACGGGTTCATTTATGTGACCACACAAACATACTACAATGATCCACTTTAATCTTGCATTAGCCGATGCAAACGTGGTACATGCTCAACATGATAAATTACTACACATTTTTCATGTAAAAATTGCAAGAAAATAATCACACATGATCACGTTTTATTCTAAGACCCCAACTTCCATGCCTTATAAACAAAACATGCCATTTTCATTTTCATTGCAACATTTAACATTGTTGAGAAAACTTTTAGTTTTGATGTTAACAAATCGTTTTATGTATGATAATTATATATCTCTTTTGAAGGAAAAGCCACAGGGTGGCATACGCTTTTGAGTCTGCTGGTGGCAGAAGAAAAAGTATAAGATGTCTCTAAGTCTGTCCTTGCCAGACGGAAGATCTGAAGAGATGTAGATTCTGAGTCTGTCCATACTAGACGGAAGACCCAAGTAGACGCAGTTTCTGAGTCTGACCGTACTAGACGGAAAACTTAAGCAAACTCAGAACATAAGTCTGTCAAACTTAGAATGGAACTATAGGATTACATCACCAATGGTCAAGTATTCCATTTACTTTATTTATATTGATTCTATTGTATCAAACTAATTGGCAGGATCAATCAATGGACAACTTCCAAAGAAGAATGGAGCACTTATGGAAGCCCAAATTCTGATTGTATGGAAAAATAGAATCCAAGGGGATCTAATCTACCTTCAACGATCAAAAAGACTTGCCTTATAAAGTCTGTCCAAGAAAGGGAAGACTAAACTCTCAAGGAAAGAGCCAACGGTCGAGTGTGGCTTGGAGAGTATATAAGGATAGGATGAGACCTAGGAGACTAGAAAAGATTAACATATTCCAAAGCTCGATTATGTTCTTCATTTGTTGTCCAAAGAAAAAAATTTAGTGATCCTAGTGTATTACCAAAGAGAGTGACTTTGTGAGACATATCATCACCAAGTGCTAACACTCAAGAGTGTGTAATCACTTTTGATCACATAGTGAAATCCAGCCTATTGGTTGATCGCCTTGAGAGTGGACATAGGCTTGTCTAAAGCCGAACCATTATACACTGTGTTTGCAATATTCTCTACTCTCTATTTAATTTCTATTTGTAAATTGCAAATTATTGACATTGCTTGCGAATAAAGTTCTACACCTATTCACTCCCCTCGAGGTGTTAATACTAGCTACATCAATTGGTATCAGAGCCCTATGCTCAGTATTTTGAAGTGTTTATTACTTCTGAGTTAAAGATCCTCTATGGCTAGTATTCTTGCACCAGGTTTGATTGAGGGACAGAGCAACACTCGACCACCATACTTTTATGGTAAAGATTACAATATATGGAAGAACAAGATGAAGGCCTTCCTCAAATCAAAAGATCCGTTGGAATGGGATATAGTTGAAAGAGGAGTTGATCCTAATGCTGAAGCTGGAAAAACCTCAAAGAAAGATGATAGGAAAAAAACAGAAACATCAGCTACCATCTTATCAGAAGAACTGACAAAGAGACAAACTTTAGACGCTAAGGCTATCTACTCCCTTTACTGTGCTTTATGTTACACAACAAAGAATATGTCAAAGATGTTGTCTGTTTTGAATGCAAAAAGAAGGGTCATATAAAATAGAATTGTCCCAAGCTCAAGAAGAACAAAGGGAAATTTGAAAAATACAAGAAGGCCTTGAAAGCTTAAACATGGAGTGACACTAAAGTTGAAGACAGTGAAGACGAATATGGCAACATCTGTCTAATGGCACATTCAGACTCAGACTCTAGAATAGATTCAGAATCAGACTCAGACAAAGAGATTGAGGTTAGTCATTCTGATATTCCTATAGAAGTTTCAGATTATATAAATGAGCTACGTTCTAATTTAAAATCCACTCTGAAAAGGATCTCCATTTTAAAAAAGGAAAATCACAAGTTGAGTCAACAGAATTACTCGTTGAAAGTGAAATTTGATGATCAAAAAGGAATTTTCAGAAATAAAGGAAACTCGAGATTCTTTTTAAATGAGAATGAGTCTCTCAAAGAGGAACTTTTGGAGACAAAGAAAAATCGAAGTTCTTTTGCAAAATGAGAATGTATCTCTCGGAAAGGAAATTTTGAATATCACTACAAAGTTTTCTAAATGATCGAAAACCCTGCAGCATATACTTTCCATCCAGATCCCTTATTATGATAAATCAGGACTTGGGTTTCATAAGGAAAGTGATTCTTTAATTGATTTTCCTAAGGTCAATGAGAGAATTAAATAGAGACCTCCTCAACAGACCTACAAAAATCATTTCAGAAAGAATGTTGTAAGACCTGTTGGTTGAAAAAATCTCAAATGTTCTAACTGTTGAGAAAGAGAACATTTTGAAAACAAATGTCCTAAAGTCTAGAGACATGTTCATAAGAAATGGATAGAAAAAGCATATACTACTAACCTCAATGGACCCAAGAAAATATGGGTTCCAAAGAAAAAATGAGTATGTGTGTTGATTGTAGGTAAGTTTCAAAAGCAAGAAGAAATGGTACTTGGACAGTGGATGCTCAAGACATATGACTAAAGATTCAAGGATGTTCGTTGGTTTAGAAAAAGTTAAGGGAGGAACAATTTTTTTTTTGAGGAAACACCAAAGGAAACATTATTGGATTAGGAATTGTCAAGATTGGTAGTCTAATCATCAATAATGTTTCTCTAGTTAAGGAATTGAACTACAATCTTCTAAGCATTAGCCAATTATGTGATGCTGGTTTTAGAATCAATTTCAAGGAGAACCTATGTTCTGGAACCAGCAACGATTCTTTTCAATCATTCACTAGACGAAGGCATGGAAACATCTATCTCTTGGATATAAATGAAGACACTGCAAAATGTCTAATTTCAGTCCAAGATGAAGCAAATCTCTGGCATCGTAAACTTGGACATGTCAGTATAAAACAAATCTCTAAGCTACTCAGCAAAAAGCTTGTTTGTGGTTTGCCCTTGTTAAGTTATAAGAAGATAGAATTTTGCTCCGCATGCACCCTGCGAAAACAAGTAAGAAGTTCTTTCAAATTTGTTAAACAGGTTTCTACTAATCGTGTATTGCAGCTTCTTCATATGGATTTATTTGGACCAACTAGAACTTAGAGCATTGGAGGTAAGAAATACTGTCTCATGATTGTAGATGATTATTCTCGATTTACATGGGTATTCTTTCTTGCCAATAAAGGAGAAACCTTCTCTTATTTCTTCATATTTACAAAAAGAATTCAAAATGAGAAAGGTTACTCTATTTCAAGTATTAAAACAGATCATGGTGGAGAATTTGAAAATCAAGACTTTGCAACTTTTTGTGACAAAAATGGTATTCAGCACACGTTCTCCTCTCCTACACTCCGAAACAAAATGGAGTTGTGGAAAGGAAGAACAGGTCTTTGCAAAAAATGGCAAGAACTCTGTTTATTGAAAGCAAGGTAGCAACTCGTTTATGGGCAGAAGCAGTTTCTACTTCATGCCATATCATTAACAGAGTCTTTCTTAGACCAATTCTTGATAAAACTCCCTATGAAATTTTCAAAGAAAGAAATCCTATTTTCGCATTTTTAGTTGTCAATGCTTTATTCTCAAAAATGCTAACAATCATCTTAGCAAGTTTGAAGAAAGGTCAAATGAAGATATTTTTCTGGGATATTCAAACACTAGTAAAGCATATAGAGTGTTCAACAAGAATACTCAGACAGTGGAGGAATCCATGAATGTGAAGTTTCTGGAGCAGGATACTTCCAACCAGAACAAAACTGAAATTGAAGATTTAGAACCAACTGTTGCTCTTGAGAAATCAACTCTCAACAAAGAAGCTGAATCTTCCAAGAAAACAGTTACAGAGGAAACTCAAGAACAAAGAATCACTCAGCTGGACTCTACTCAATCATTAGAAGATTTTAATGACAATGAAGTGCAAAACAGAAACTAGAAGCATAAGTCTAGTCATCCCCAAGAGCTAGTCATTGAAAATATCAATGAAGGGATTCGAACCAGATCGAAGAACAAAAAGGATACGAGCATTGTGGCACTGATCTCTGAGATTGAACCCAAAGGAGTAGACGAAGCCCTTGAGAATGAAAGCTGGATAGAAGCAATACAAGAAGAACTCCAGCAATTCAAAAGGAATGATGTGTGGAAATTGGTTCCCAAACCCAAAGGAAGAACTATCATAGGCACTAAATGGGTCTTCAGGAACAAAGTGAATAAACTTGGTAAAGTGACCAGAAACAAGGCAAGACTCGTAGCAAAAGGTTACTCTTAATCAGAAGGAATAGACTACGATGAAACCTATGCACTAGTAGCAAGATTAGAAGCAATCAGACTGTTGCTTGCTTATGCTTGCTATCAAAACTTCAAGATATTCCAGATGGATGTGAAGGGTGCCTTCCTGAATGGGAAGAAGTCTATGTAGAGCAGCCTCCTGGTTTCGAGAAACCAAGAAAGCCAGACCATGTATACAGACTGAAGAAGGCTCTGTATGGTCTGAAACAAGCGCCTTGAGCCTAGTATGAACGATTGAGTAAGTTTCTACTAGACAATAGCTTCAAGAAAGGTATGGTAGACACAACTCTATTTATCAAAAAAGGAAGGTAAGGATATTCTGCTTGTACAAATATATGTAGATGATATTATTTTTGGATCATCTAATGAACGTTTGTGCAAGAACTTCCCAAAGTCTATGTAGGAGGAATTTGAAATAAGCATGATGGGAGAACTCACATTCTTCCTAGGACTTCAGGTCAATCAGTCCAAACATGGAACTTTCATCTATTAAGAAAAATATACCAAAGACTTGATCAAGAAGTTTGGAATGGAGAACTGCAAGAAGACTGAAACTCCAATGTCTACCTCCATCAAACTAGATCAGGATGAAATGGGGAAGAAAGTTGACCAGAAGACTTATAGAAGCATGATTGGTTCTCTTCTTTATCTTACTGCATCTAGACCAAATATTTTATATAGTGTGTGCTTATGTGCTCGATTTCAAGTGGACCCTAGAGAATCACATCTCTCTACAGTTAAGCACATAATAAAGTACATAGCTACTTATCCACATTTGGGTCTGTGGTATCCTAAGGTAATAGACTTTACCCTTATTAGTTACTCAGACGCTGACCTAACAGGATGTAAAGTGGACAAGAAGAGCACGTATGGAACATGTCAATTACTAGGACAGATGCTAGTTTCATGGTTCTTTAAAAAGCATAACACTATGGCTCTATCTACAGCAGAAGCAAAATACGTTTCTCTTGGAAGTTGTTGTTCATAGATTCTATGGATGAGACAACAACTGAGGGACGACGGAAAGGAAGAAACGTGCACTGAAATAAGATGTGACAATACAAGTGTTATAAATCTCACTAAGAACCTGATCCTACATTCCAGGGCAAAGCATATTGAAATCAAGCATCATTTTATTAGAGATCATGTGCAAAATGGTGATATATTTGTGGAATTTATTAATTCAAAAAATCAATTAGCAGATATCTTCGCAAAACCGCTGGACAAAGGTACATTCGATTCAATATGTAGTAGATTAAATATTATTAACCCTTTTGCATAAAGTCTATGAGAACATGATATAGTCTGGGAGAAGCAATCGTCTAGATGGACTAATCTTTTGGGATGCACTTAGAAGGACTTGATGATATTTTTAGAACTTAATTTCTGGCGCATAAGTTATTTCCTTATATGATTGAACTTGGTAAGCCATTACTAGCAAATAATTGATTTGCATAATTTCTGGTACATGCCTATGTTCTGCATCTATTTTTGTCAAGTTTAATAATTTTGAATAAACTGCCATTTTCAGTTATCTTTCAGATGTGACTTTTCATTTGCCCCTCTTCAAAAGGTTTTACAACCCCCAAAAATCGAGTCTTTCATGTAGTACTTTAGAAACCTTCTTTTAGAAACCCTAAAAAATAAATCTTTTTTCTCAAAATTGAACCAAATCCTCTCTGAACATGGCCTCGAGATCCTCCATGTCCAAATCAAGGTCTGTGTCTCCATCTCCTCAAAGAAGATCAAACCGGATTGCTGGTAGAGGACCAAGGAATGTAGAAGGAGGACAGACGCACTTCGATCTGACGCAGACTTCTGAAGATTCCCAAAGACAATCTCTAAATGCATCGGTTCAAAGGGATGCAAGTGAAAATGTGGAATCTCCAAGGAATCCCCCAACAAAATCTGAGCAGAGGAATGTCTCTAGTAGAGGTATGTTTGGACTAACTCTGCCTAAACCGGATAACCCTCATACAGTCATGAGAATGTATGAACGTTTAGTGCAAAGAGACGCTACTAAGGAAGCAAAACCCTATTACTTGCGACAAAAAGGATATTCAAATGAGTTTCATCTGGTTCAAGCTGTTCAACTTACAGAACCACCGCCTGCACGAAGAGAACAAGTTAGTGAAGCAAGTAGGAGTAGAGAAAATGTTTAGGGTGAGAAGGAAGATGATGAATGAATTTATAGAAATTTTGAAGTCAGAATGGGGATTTCTTTGCAAAGGTGGCTCTAACACAATAGGGAAATTGTTCCGGTCTAAAGAGCATAAGGCATTTTATAACAGATTGCTGGAACGAGGAGTTATGCACCACAGGATTGTGGATTTTGATTTTTTAGATGCTGCTGATATAAATCTATGAGGTTATTTTAAAATGTTGCAGATGGATAAATTCTGTACTGACTCTGCTTCTATTTATCTAGAACTAACAGCATACTTCTACTCCAATTTGACATTTCTGTCTCTAGATAGAATATAGTTCAGTGTGAATGATAGGTTCTATGATGTTAGTGCAGATATCTTGGCTGATATCATGAAAGTTGAGAGGGGTACTTTCAAGCCAATTGAAGTCACCTATGAGACTGTTTGTAAACATCTTACAAAGTCTGTTAGGGCTAATATCACTTATCCCCTTTTGACTTCAGCAAGAACAATTCTGCATAAAACATCATTAGCTGCATTCGTCCTAAGGCATCATCAAAGACTGATGTGGCCAGATTTGAGGCAAACTAATGTGGGCAATTGAAAAGGGAGTTTTGTTCTCACTCTCTCATATTGTTCTTCTGCACATGTATAGAACAGTTTCAAAGGATAAAGGACAGCTGCCCTATGGAGTCTTGGTGACCAGAATCTTTAAACATCTCTAGATAGATAAACCAAGGAGATTCTGCACTACAACTCTTCCAACAATGGCCATTGGACTTAAGATGATAAAAAAAATGAGGCTGAAGGACGTTGTGAAGACATGGAGAAGAAAGGAGAAAGAATTGGCTAAAGCACCAATAGCTACAAAGAGAAAAGGAAAGGAAGTAGCTGCTGCAAAACCAAGTTTTAAGAAAAGAAGACAACTTCTGCTGCAAGATGAAGATAATGAGGAGGAAACTATTTCTTAGATTTTAGCAAATATGAGTCAGACTGCACGCAGAATGACTGAGCCAAAAACAGAAATGCCTCCACCAGAAATACCAATAGAGAACATTCTTAGTACAAAACCTACGGAGAATGTTGAGTTTGAACCAGAAGAATATCCAGAAGAAGAAGAAGAAGAAAGTGAAGAAGACAGAGATGGAATGAATGAGGGTCCTATTCCTGAGGCTGATAACAAGGAAGAGGACAGGAATCAACAGGGGCAACAAGGCCAGACTGAAGTATCAATTCAGGGGGAGCATCAGTCTCAGAATGTTGAAACACATACCCTTGCAGCTTCATTTGATAATGCTGAATCTCAGAAGATATTGGCTATACTTATGCAGATTAGAGATCAGCAAGCTGTTATGGAAACCTCCTTCAACAACAGGCTGGAGACTCTAGAGAAGACAATTCATCAATGTCTCACTAGAATTGAGGAGTTTGCCACGGATATGGAAGATTTCACCCTTGTTTGGACCCCTAAAAAGAAATCTTCCTAAACACACCATCTTTTGGTCTATTTTGTTTGAAACTCTTTGTCGAATTTTTTGTTAAACTTTACTTACTCTTTTCAGAATATTGATTTTTTGACAGTGACAAAAAGGGGGAGAGTAATTGCAGGTGTAGATACTTGATCTATATTTGTTGATTTGCTACTGTTTTGACTAGTTGGGTTGTTGTTATTTTGAATATGGATGCATGAATGGATCATCATCTGATATCATTTGACTGGTTTGATATGGGTTGATGTTTTGTGATCTGAGCATCATTATACTTGTCATGTTTTATTATGATTGGAAGTATGCTTTGCCTAACCATGTTTTGCAGGAACAACAAGCAATATACATAAAAAAGTTTTGTCACTATCAAAAAGGGGGAGATTGTTGAGAAAACTCCTAGTTTTGATGTTAACAAATCGTTTTATGTATGATAATTATATATCTCTTTTGAAGGAAAAGCCATAGGGTATCATATGCTTTTGAGTCTGCTGGTGGCAGAAGAAAAAGTATAAGGTGTCTCTAAGTCTGTCCATGCCAGACGGAAGATTTGAAGAGACGCAGATTCTGAGTTTGTCCGTACTAGACGGAAGACCCGAGTAGACGCAGTTTTTGAGTCTGACCGCACTGGGACGGAAAACTTAAGCGAGACTCGTAACATAAGTCCTGTCGGACTCTAATGAAAATATAGGATCAGATCACCAATGGTCAAGTATTTCACTTACTTTATTTATAATGATTCTATTGTATCAAACTAATTGGCAGGATCAATCAATGGACAACTTCCAAAGAAGAATTGAGCACATATGGAAGCCTGGATTCTGATTGTATGGGTGAACAGAATCCAAGGGGATCTAATCTACCTTCAACGGTCAAAAAAATTTGCCTTATAAAGTCTGTCCAAGAAAGGGAAGACTAAACTCTCAAGGAAAGAGCCAACGGTCAAGTGTGGCTTGGAGAGTATATAAGGATAGGATGAGACCGAGGAGACTAGAGAAGATTAAAATATTCCAAAGCTCGATTATGTTCTTCATATGTTGTCCAAAGCGTGAAATTGAGTGATCCTAGTGTATTACCAAAGAGAGTGACTTTGTGAGACATATCATCACCAAGTGCTAACACTCAAGAGTGTGTAATCACCTTTGATCATATAGTGAAATCCAGCCTATTGGCTGATCGCCTTGAGAGTGGACGTAGGCTTGTCTAAAGCCGAACCACTATAAACTGTGTTTGCAATCTTCTCTACTCTCTATTTAATTTTTATTTGTAGATTGCAAATTATTGACATTGCTTGCGAATAAAGTTCTTTTACACCTATTCACCCCCCTCTAGGTGTTAATACTAGCTATATCAAACATAAACATGCACCTGACACTTCGGAGTATTCCTTTTATATGCCCACGCAATTTTATCGCAATATCCATGCATTTAACATTTGATAACGCAAATCATACAATCAATTCATCATTGGAACAAACAACCAATCAACATGCGTTAACAATCAAGAACGCATACTATAATTCGATTATGCATGAATAGTAACGCATGAATAGTAATGCATGAACAATGAGATATGGACCCTAGGAGTGCCAAAAGTTACAAACGGTGCACTTAAGTGCCAAAATCAGAGCAAAATGGATCACTTAAGTGCCAATGGCGAGAAAATCTGGCCAAATTGCCACGTGTCCATTTTCCGGTGACTTCATTTGCTGACGGAGCATTTTTTCCAAAATAAAAAATCTACGTGTCAATTTTAATAAAAACAATTGCCTACGTCAGATTTTTTAAAAATTAAAATCGATTTTATTAAAAAAAAATAGAGAGAAGAAGTGGATTGGCGAGGGCCGTGCAACCTTTGCCACCGCTGCCATCGCCACCCCACCCGCCGAGAAGGGCCAGCAACGGTGGGTGAGGGTTGGCTGGGGTCGCTGGGCCCCAACTAGTGGTCGGCGACCCCGGCTGGCCTACGGCGAGGGCCCACAGGCCCTTGCCCAAATTTGGGGCAAGGGTTGCGACCCTCTCCCGAGATCCGGCAAGTGTCACTAGCCCTCGCCCAGTCGGGCCAAGGGCCGCCGCCGCCCAAACCGCGCTGGATTAGGGGGACCATGGCGGCCCTTGGCTTGGCCGGGCGAGGGCCGGCGACCCTCACTGGATCTAGGGGAGGGCCTGCGGCCCTCCCGCAGGCCGATTGGGGTCGCCGGCCACTAGTTGGCGCCTAGCGACCCCGACCGACCCTTATCACCGTCGTCGGCCCTTCCTGGCGAGGGTGGGGCGGCGACGGCAAGGGCTGCACAGCCCTTGCCAATCCCCTCCTTTTTAAAAAAATAAAATCAATTTTATAATAATATTTTATAATTATTTAATTAATAATTTTTAAAATTCACGTCGGCCAAGACAAAACGACGTCATTTTGGCTGATTTTTCAGCAACTTAGTGTTTTCGACGAGCCACGTAGGCAAGAAAATTAATAAAAAATTACCACGTAGGATTTCTGGTAGGGTTCCGACGACTTGGCATTGAAATGATCCATTTATTTTGAAAAGTAATAATTAAGTGTACCGTTTGTAACTTTTGCCAGTCAAGTGTCCCTCCGTGCCAAGTTTTGGCACTCCCGCTATACTTATACCCATGAATAATACTATTCATAAATAATTTATTATTAAAAATAAATAATAATAATTTCGAATTTAATAAATAATAATATAAATTCTGAATTTCATAAATAAATAAATTATTAAAAAGAAAATAATTCTTTTTAATAAAATAATGCTAATCAATATTATCTTCCTAATCCTTGATTACCCATATTAATCACAATTAATAAGTACAAAGCAAGATTAATAATTTAATCAAAGCTAACCATGGTTAATTAACCTAACCATGCTTCCACCATGGTTAATTAACCCAACCATATTCCGTCTCCAAGAATTACATGACCAATAAATGCAATGTGAGTAAGCCAACTACACATACTGAATTTAATGCACAAGGCGTAATCTTAAGGGCTTTGCAGTACCATCCTCAAGTGCTATTCGTGTTCCTCTGAATTTCTCAAATATATCAATACATTGCTTATGAACATGATTGCAAACTAATCCACGTACACCTTAGACATTCAATTCATCCGATCCATAAAACTGTTGGTGCATTGGTGAATCTAAACAATATTACAGTAAACGTCATAGTGACCATATCGCATTTGAAACATCATCTTTGGCATATTCTCCTTTTAATCGTCAACCAAACATAGCCCATCCTTGGGTCTATCTCGAAAAATACTGGAGCTCTTGAAATTGGTCAAACAAGTCATTTATCCTCAGCTAGGGATATTTTTTCATGCCCATGCCTTGGCTAAACTACCAACACCCAATGCAAAGGTACAATGTTTTAGTCCTTTCTTATGAACAAAAATGGCTCTCCCCACGAAGACACACTAAAGCAATTAGATCATTTGTCCATACTCATGAGGTGCCAGCTTAGAGTAAATGTAACTAATAGCGCATTGATAAACTAACCATTTCATATACCCCGAGATTAGTCGAAATTTAGGATGTCACACTACGAGCCTGTGTGTTGGATTTTAAAGGAAGTAGGGAGGAACAACTTCACCTCATTGAGTTCGTGTACAATAACAGTTATTAGCAGATATTAACATGACACCATTCGAAGCTTTGTACGGCAAACCATGTAGGACTCAAGTTTGCTGGGACGAAGTTGGTGAGCTGAAAATTACAGGACCAAAGTTGGTGTAGCAATCTTTAGACATCGTCAAGATGATTCGGGAAAGATTAAAGACAGCCCAAAGCAGCTAGAAGAGTTATGGGGACAAACGACGTAGGCCATTGGAAATTCAAGTGGGCAACCATGTGTTCCTTAAGTTGTCGCTAATGCGAGGTACTTCACGATTTGGAAAAAAAGGGAAACTGAGCTCGAGGTACGTTGGACCATTCGAGATTCTGGAAATGATTGGAAATTTGGCCTATCGTCTTGCGCTACCTCCTCGACTTACTCAAGTACATGATGTGTTCCACGTGTCAATGCTAAGGAAGTATGAGCCGGACCCAACCCACATGTTAAATTTTGAGGAGATAGAGGTGGATGACGGAGTGTGATAGAGGTGTGCGACGGAGTGTCATACGTGGAGAGACCGATTCGGATAGAGGACCAGAAAGAATAAGTGTTGAGAAATAAAACGGTCTCTTTGGTCAAAGTTATCTGGCAACATCATGGCATGGAGGGAGCCACGTGGAAAGCAAGGAAATCATGAGGCGTCAACATCCGTATCTTTTTGAGGAGTCGCATAGTGGTTCAAATTTTGAGAACAAAATTTTTGTAAGAGGGGAAGAGTTGTAACATCCTGAAAACTGACCCCATTTTGGGATTTTATAAAATAGTGATGTTGATCGAGTGTCTGGCCAGTGTAAATATTTCCAAACTGATAATTCGTGGAATAATGGACTATGGGAGGCACCGATAGGGAACGATATGTGTACGACTCGCAATTTCGATCAGGAACAAACCCTTCGACCATAAGGGCCTGGGAGGGAACGATGTCCTCTAGTACTAGACTAATAGGGAAACAGAACTAAATCAATTTGGCAGAAGTACGAAGTCGGGTTGTAGGTGATTTTCGCACAACTTCGATACGAACTACAAACGATGCTAAACCGATTCATTTCTATCTTGTACTCGAGATTATCAATTGAGCCCTTGGGATCACATGACAATTGAAGGACGTCCCTGACTCGAGAATTGGCTTAAACATGGATCGAAAAATTGTCGACCTTGGGTCAAACATGAGGAAAAATCCTAAAGGGGCCCTCGATAGTCCAAATTGTACTACGGTCGCAATTGACTCAATTTAGCCCCAATTTTTAATCCGATTTTGGGAACTGACATCGCAATGATATCAGGACTAAATATTTGAATGTCGCCTCATTTGTTCTTGAGTTTTCCATTGGGCTTTAAAGTGTCGGAAAAAGGAAATTTTGGACTAGGATTTTGGACTTGCAAGTGGGCTGGTCCAAGACAGGCAGCCCAATGGGCCTTGCGCCATTCAGCCCAGCCCAAGATGGGCCCAAGCTGGCCCATTTTCTTTCTCCTTGTTAGCCCATAGGCCCTCTCTTCTAACCTTTTCTTTTTGTGGCTCAATTGGGCTTTGTTTGGCTTTGTTTTTGGCATTGTTTTCTTTGGCCCTTAGCCCAAGTGGGCTTGCCACTCACCTTGGCCTTGTTAGACATTGTCTAGCCCTCTCTCTCTCCATTTCCAATTCAGCCACCCCCCACCTCGCCCCTTTACTCTCTCTCTTTTCTCTTCCTTTTTCCTCTTCATTTCTACCACCCTTGCTCTTGCTTTTGCTATCGCTTCAGTGTTGCCGAATTTTTAGGCCACGTGAGTTAATTTCCTAATCCCTTAGTCAAGGGTTAATCTTGCTTAGGAGTAGTTTAATTAGTATAATGCTTGGATTATGTTATTCGATGATGATTGATTAGATTATAATATTGGTGATTACTTTTGCTTAAGGTTAACCATGGTTAGAATAACCGCGGTTAGATTAAAATAATTGTAGTTGGTTAAAGTAACCACGGTTAGATTAAAGTAACCTTGGTTTGGTTAATTAACCGTAGTTGGGTTAAGAATAGTAACCATGGTTAATATTTTTAAATATTATTATTATTTTTTGGATTAAATAATAATAATTTATTATTTTCGGATTAATTAATTAATTTATTTATTTATTTATTTATTTTATAATTTCGAATTATTATTATTATTATTATTATTATTATTATTATTATTATTTAATTCTGAATATTAACTATTTTTGGGAAAAATAATTAATGGAGATTAATTTTCAGAAATGGTTTTTAATCAATAAATTTTGTAAGAAATATTCTTAAGGCATATTTCTCTAACGTTAATTGTGATTAATTTCTTTGTTATTAAAGGAAATTGAATTTTCTTAATTAAAGGTTTTGGAAATGTAATTAATTGTTTCTAATATTAAGTGGATTAATTGTTTTAATAGTATTATTAAATGTCGATTATTTTATGGGAATTATGAGGTGTACTTGATTGTTATCCGCCATTGAAGCACATGATTAATTGATTTCTGATTGTCGCAATTGTTGTGAGTAATTGGACTATTATTGTTGTACATGATTATTGGATATTGCTACATTGCATTATACATATGTTAACTGCAATAGCATGTCGCTCACGAACTATGTTGCATTCACGACAGAGTAAAGAAAAGAATGAATTGATTAATGACATGGTCACATTAAGAGGAGAGCCCGGCGCTGATGGATGACTGCCAATCCTTCGGGGTTGTGCCGTGGCCTTTTGGTCGCCTGACTTGGGTCAGTTGCCTAATGGTAGTCAATTGTGGAGTCGCGATAGAGGTCGAACCCATGCTCCTTCGAGAATGCCGTCGATGGGGGATAGCCCATGATGTCGCCGTGTCTCACGGGGGAGGACGATGCCTGGTCTACGACCAGTTGACCGCCAACCATAAGGTTGTGCTGTGGCCCAAGGGGTCGTAATAATCGAAGCACATGTGGATATTGAGACATGAGAAAGCTATGTGCAATGCTCTAATTATTTGCATGCCTCTTAATGTTGTTTTGATTGAGTGACAGTTCCTGTAGGTTGCACGTGCCAAGGTAAGGTAGGGTCGCCTGTGGTTGCATCTGATTATTGAACTGTCTTCTGATAATGCTTCTCCGAGGTGTAGTGTTTGGCTGATAGTTGAGACTAAGCTGTATGTTAGACTACCTTGAGGAGAGCGAAGTTCCTAACCAAGGCTTAGGACTTTAACTTGCTAAGTTTATCTCATCCTATTGTGGTTGACAATTTTCAAGACCTTAGAATGACACAGCGCCCGGTGCAATTCGGTGTCCCCGTGGACATGAGCACCACTGTGACTACGCGGCTCGTCCCAGGCTGCAATTTTGTGTATGAGGATCAATAGACCATCACGCGCCTCACGTCTTTAAGGCGTGGTTTATATGGATGGGGGGCATTCTGTACGGTCCCCTAAGGGGTTTTGGTGGATCGGTCCCACTTGTGGGGCTAATTGAAGAGGTCTAAGATCCTATGGACCTTGATTCCCCTGATGGCGAGATCTCCGACCTGACGACTAGAGAGACTGACCCCTCAAAGGCCAGTGATTAGGCATCTAGAGCCTAGTCCCTTTTGATGAGTCCCTCCCCGACTTTTGTTGAGATAGGTTAGCCAGGCCGATCCTTTTTTGAGTTGGCCTTAGCATATCGCCTGTAGTAAAGCATGTAAATATATGATGTTGTTCAGGCTAACCTTGCAAATAAATAAAATGGTGTTCTTGTCTTTCCTCTATTGTATTTGCTGCTATCCTGTTGATTGTCGATTGGGGTATTTGTTTCGCTTCCGCATGTGCTTAATGATAAGATAAAATGAATGAGTCAACGACAGTACCTGGGACATCGTACATTTAGACCTCAAGTGAATTGGGGTTGTCGCGAGCTCGAGGGTTAGGGCGTGACAGTGACAGTAGCTCTGGCAAATGGCAATAGGGGTGGCAGCAAGTGTCACAGCCCGATTCTTAAGCTCACGGCAATCCCATTTCACTTGAGGTCTAGTTGTACAATGTCCTAGGTACTATTGTTGACCAATTCATTTTATCTTGTAATTATGCACATGCGGAAACGAATAGAACTCCTAACCAACAATCAAAAACCACAGGGATAGCAGCAGAGATACAGAGGAAAGTCAAAATACCATTTTTATATATTTGAAAGTTAGCCCAAACTACAGCACATATAAACACGCCTTACTATAGGCGAAAAGCTGAGGCATACTCAAAAAGGGACCGGCCTGGCTAACCTAACATTGTACAATTGGGGGAAGGTTCATCAAAAAGGAAATAGGCCACAGTTGCCTACTCATGGGCTTTAGAGAGATCGCTCTCCTCGATCCTTGGGTCATCTAGGACCTAAAAAGGTTAACCATGACGGGTTGAGATAAACTCAACAAGTTAAAGTCCTAAGCCCCGGTTAGGAACTTCACTTGTCTTGGGAGTTTAACATACAACCTAAACCATCAAATCAACCAACCCCACCTTAGAGAAAATGATAGCAGAAGATAGTTTAATAAACAGGTGCAATCACAGGCGACCCTACCTAGCCTTAGCACACGCGACCTACAAAAACCGTTAATCATCTCACAACAATAGTAAGAGGCATGTAAATAATTAGAGCATTACACAAAACTTTCTCATATCACACTGCCCACACATGCTCTGATTATTACGACCCTTTAGGCCATGGCACAACCTTATGGTTGGCGGCCAATTGGTCGTAGACCAAGTATCGTCCTCCCCCGTGAGGCACGGCAACATCATGGGCTCTCCCTCCAATGATGGCATTCCCTAAGGAGTATGGGCCCGGCCTCAACCGCGACTCTACATCTGACCACTGTCAGGCAACCCAATGGTCATGGTACAACCCCGAAGGATTGGCAGTCATTCGACTATACCGAGCTATCAACTTTAATCTAACCATGCAATACATCAGCAAACAATTCATTCTTGTCTTTGCTTTTGCTTGGTCATGAATGCTACATAATTTGTGCTCATATGACATGCTGTTGTAGTTGACACACATATAATGTCATGCAGTACAATCCAATCACTTGTGAAAATTATGACAAACCGAAATTCAATTCCAACCAATCAACAACCACATATAATTCCCCAACTCTCGGGAATAATTCACAATCAATAATTCAACAAGCCATAACAATCAAGAGCACATCAAATTAAGACTAAAATTTGCTTCCGTATGAACAGTGACGTGAACAATAATCGTGAACAGTAAATTGTGAATAGTAAATTCGTCCGAAATTAATTAAATAAATAACAATAATTAAACCTATCCATAGTTAATCAACTAACCCAACCATAGTTAATTTAACCTAACCATGATTAAAATCTAACCTTGGTTACTTTAAAATAATCTTAGTTACTTTATTACTAATTATGGTCAATTAACTAACCCTAGTCAGCCTTAATTAACCAACATAATCAACCAATCAACCCTAATTAATCATAAACATACAAATACACTAATTAACCTCTAAGCAAGATTAACCCTTAAACAAGTATTAGGAAATTAACTTATTTGGGTCAGGAATTCGACGACACTGACACGTAAAGGGGAAAGAGGGCTATGAGGAGTAAGCTCGGGGATGACAATGGGTGACAAATGGTGGCCGAAACGGACCAAAATAGCCCCAGTACTGTTCAAGCAGAAGGGGTGTAACGGCGCAGAAATGGCCATACGGGCGGTTGACAGCGACCAGCGGTGGCCGGCGGTGTGCGGCTGGCACCCTAACTTTAGTGGCTACCCGTTTGGCGATGGTGGCGGCTCTAGCAACGGCGACAAGGGTGGTTTCCGGCGGAAAACAGAAAAAAAACAACATGAAAGGAAGAGAAAAGGAAGAGAAAAAGGGAGAGAGAGAGGGGCTGGGTTACTGCAGCTAGAAGGGGGCTTGGAGGAGAGAGAAAGAAGCTGAAGAACAAGGATAAGAAGCTAAGGCAAGTGGGCAAGCCACTTGCTTCAAGAACCAATCGCCAACAAGCAAAAACAATGCATAAACAAAGCCCACCCACTTGGGCACAAAAGGAAAATGCCAAAAGAGAAAAGCCCATAGGCTGAGGAGGGAGAGGAACTTGGGCCAGTTTGGGCCCCCTTTGGACTGGGTTGGATGGGCGCAAGGCCCATTGGGCCGCCAATCTTGGGCCGGCCCACCCACGGGCCCGAAACCCGGTCCAATTTTTCCTTTTCCAACACTTCCGCGTCCAACGGAAAATCCCAAAGTAAATGAGGTGACGTCCAAATATTTAGTCCTGATATCATTGAGAAGTTGGTTCCCAAAATCAGATTAAAAATCGAGGCTAAATTGAGTGGATTGCGACCGTAGTACAATTTGGATTATCTAGCGCCCCTTTAGAACTTTTCCTCACATTTGACTCGCGGTCAACCATTCTTTGATCCACATTAACATCAATTCTCGAGTCAGGGATGTCCCTCGATTGTTGTGTGATCCCGAGGGCTCAATTGATAATCCTGAGTACCATATGAAAAGGATTCGGTTTAATGTCATTCGTAGTTCGTATCGAAGTCATGTGGAAATCACCCGCAATTTGACTTCGTACTTTTGCCGAATCAATTTATTTCCGTTTCCTTAATAGTCTAGTACTTAGAGGATATCGTTCCTACCCAGGTCCTCATGGTCGAAGGGTTCGTTCCTGATCGAAATTGTGAGTCGTACGCGTATTGTTTCTTATCGGCACCTCTCTGTAATCCATTATCCCAAGAACACATAGCTTGGAATATTTGTACTGCCCAAGCCTTCAACTAACATTTCTCTTTTACAAAATCCCAAAATAGGGTCGATTTTCAGATGTTACAACTCTTCCCCTCTTACAGAAATTTCATCCTCGAAATTTATACTGATACGCTAATCCTCAAAAAGATAGGGGTGTTGACGCCTCATGATTTCTTCACTTTCCCACGTAACTCCCTCCGTACCATGATGCTGCCAGAAGACTTTGACCAAGGAGACCATCTTGTTTCTCAGCACTTGCTCTTTCCGGTCCTCAATCCGAATCGGTCTCTCCACATACAACATCCTGTCATCCACCTCCATCTCTTCAAAATTCAACATGTGCGTAGGGTCTGGTTCGTATTTCCTTAACATTGACATGTTGAATACGTCATGCACCTGAGCAAGTCGAGGCAGTAGCACAAGACGATAGGCTAAATTCCCAATCCTTTCTAGAATCTCAAATGGTCCGACGTACCTTGGGCTCAATTTTCCTTTCTTTCCAAATCAGGATGTACCTCACATCAGCGATACTTTAAGGAACACATGATCGCCCACTTGAAATTCCAATGGCCTACGTCGTCTGTCCCTATAACTCTTCTGTTTGCTCTAAGCCATCTTTAACCTTTCCCGAATCATCTTTATGGCGTCTAATGATTGCTGCACTAACTCTGGCCCTGTAATTTTCCGCTCACCGACTTCGTCCCAACAAATTGGAGTTCGACATGGTTTGCCGTACAAAGCTTCGAACGGTGCCATTCTGATACTCTGCTGATAACTATTATTATACGCAAACTCCACGAGATAAAGTTGTTCCTCCCAACTTCCTTTGAAATCCAATACACAAGCTCTTAGCATATCCTCCAAGGTCTAAATTGTTCTCTCTGATTGACCATTTTCTAAGGATGGTAGGGTGTACTGAACTATAGCTTTGTTCCCATCGAAGTCTGTAGACTCTTCCAAAATGCACCCATAAATCTAGGGTGTTGATCTGAAGTAATTGTCGCGGTACCCCATGCAGACGAATAACCTGTCGCACATACAACTTTGCATACTTTCCCAAAGCAAAATCCTTGTATACGGTGATGAAATGAGCTGACTTCGTCAATCGGTTCACTATGACCCAAATCGCATCATTGCCATGCTGACTTCTCGATAATCCCATCACGAAGTCCATCATGATGTGCTCCCATTTCCATTCATGGATTTCAAGAGGTTGCAGTATGCACTTTCACTTGTTGGCAAGTTAAACACTTCACAACATGCTTGGCGATGTCAAGTTTCATGCCGTTCCACCAATAATACTGTCACAGATTCTGATATATCTTTGTACTACCTGGATGCATACTGTAGTCACTACAATGCGCTTCAGATAACAACCTCTCCTTAATTTCGGTGTCATTTGGTACACATAACCATCCACGGAATTTCAAGATCCCATCATCAGATACTTGAAAATCCGACTTTCTCTTGGTCGCATCCAATTGCAGAATCTTTTGAATCTCAGTGTCCAAAGGTTGCATTGCCTTAATCTTGGTTTGAATTTCAGGTTCGATCCTAAGGATAGCCATTATTAAAATGGAAAGATGACAAACCTCAAGCCCGAATTTTGAATCGCGGATTCCCTCCAACAGAATCCATTCCTAAACCATCATACTAGCAACCGATGACTTGCGACTCAAAGTGTCTGCCACTTTGTTTGCCTTGCTTGGATGGTACAAGATATCGCAGTCATAATCCTTAAGAAGTTCCATCCATTTACACTGCCTCATGTTCAGTTCCTTTTGGGAGAACAAATACTTCAAACTTTGATGATCCATGAAAATCTGAAATCTCTCTCTACAGAGATAATATCTCCATATTTTCAACACAAATATAATGGCTGCCAACTCTAAATTGTGCGTCGGATAATTCAACTCGTGAGGCCTCAATTGCCTAGAAGCATATGCTATCACTTTACCATGTTGCATCAAAACGCAACCGAGTCCCTTATATGACGCGTTACTAAAAATCTCATATCCTCCCGAGCCTGACGGAATAGTTAAAACTGGTGTGGTAGTCAGCTTATGCTTAAGCTCTTGGAAACTACGCTCGCACTTATCCGTCCACTCGTATTTCTTGTTCTTTTTCAGCAACTACGTCATTGGCATAGCTATTGAAGAGAATCTTTCCACAAATTGTCTGTAATTACTAGCCAGTCCTAGAAAACTATGAACCTCGTTTACTGAAGTCGGTTTCGGCCAATCTATGACCGCTCAATCTTGGTCTGGTCTATTGAAATCCCTGTGCTTGAGATCACGTGGCCTAGAAAAGCCACTCGAGCCAACCAAAATTCACACTTGCTAAATTTCACATACAGCTCGTGATTCCTTAAAGTTTGCAACACGGTCCTTAGGTGTTGTTCGTGTTCATCCGGACTCTTCAAATACACCAAAATGTCATCAATAAACACGATCATGAACCAATCCAAATATTCCTTGAACACTCGGTATATTAAATCCATGAAGGCAACAAGGGCATTTGTCAATCCAAATGGCATTACCGTAAACTCGTAATGACCATAGTGAGTACGAAAAGCTGTCTTCGGTATGTCCTCCTTTTGAATCCTCAACTGATGATAGCCCATCCTTAGGTCTATCTTAGAGAACATCGATACTCCTTAGAGCTGGTCAAACAGGTTGTCAATCCTCGGCAGCGGGTACTTGTTCTTAATCGTCACTTGATTAAGCTGTCGATAGTCAATGCACAGTCTCAACGAACCGTCCTTTTTCTTGACAAACAGGACTGGCACTCCCCAAGGCAATGCACTCAAGTGAATAAAACCCTTATCCAATAACTCCTGCATCTGTACCTTGAATTCTTTCGATTCCGACAACACCATCCTGTACGATGCTTTCGAGATTGGTTCCGTCCTAGGAGCCAACTCGATCACGAACTCTGTCTCTCTAGCCGGGGGTAGTCCTAGTAATTCCTTTGGAAAGATAATCTCGTACTACCACGATGTCCTCCAGGTTCGGTCTTTCTTTCGACATATCACTCACAGACACCAAATAGCCTCGACATCCTGATTCCAACAACTTGGTTGCTTCCAAAGAAGAAATCAAGGGAATCAAGGACCCTCCTCAGCTTCCTACAAACTAGAAACTACTAGCTCCAGTTGGATTGAATCGGATTCTCTTCTCCCGACAATCCATAGTAGTTCCTTGCTTGGTCAGCCAATCCATACTGATGATGACATCAAAGTCATATATCGCTAAAACAATCAAATCAATTCTTCCTTCCCGACCATCTATAATCAGTTTACAGCTAGCACATCCTACTGCAAATAAAGCTGAATCCTCTAACGAAGTAGAAATAACAAAAACCGTTTCTAACGGTTTCGGTTTTAATCCCACTAATTCTACAAACCGTTTAGCAATAAGGGAATGCGAAGCTCCCGAATCAAACAACGCATAAGTAGCATGGTCGTGTAAAGATATCGTACCTACAATCACGGCAGGCGCGTCCTCTGCCTCTTTCCTCGTGACTGTATACACCCGTCCTTGTGTAGGGGGTTTGTACAGATTGCCCTGTTGAATGTTCCCCACTGGTGGTTCGGCTGGCGATCGTGGCACGAAAGGCATCATAGGCTTGCGCTGGCAGTTCCTCACTCGGTGGCTTACCTGACCACACCCGAAACAAGCTCCCATCGGAAGGGGACATGGGGCATTTCCATGCCTTTTGCCACACATTCTACATGCCCTGGAGGAAATTGGCGATGGTTTCCCCACACTATCCCTTTGATTAAACGGAAGAGGATACCTTCCTCCCTCCATCGGTCTCTTTCCAAACCGATTGTTGTCTCTGCTAGGCACAAACCACGATCCAGAAGTGGCTGCCTTCTCTGCAATGTGCCTCTCAATCATTTGAGCTCTCTCATAAATCTCATTGTACTCCTTCAGGTTTGCAGACACCAAGTGGTCTCGGATTTCCATTTTCAGTCCGTCTTGAAACCTCCTAGCCTTATCCAAAGGGTGCTCGACCATGCTCGACCATTCGCGGCGCGTACTTTGATAGCTTTGCAAACTTGGCCTTGTACTGGTCCACGGTCATCTGATTCTGACGCAACCTCTGAAATTCTGCCAGTTTTTACTCTCTCGCGCAGTCTGAGAAGTACTTGCTCAGAAAAGATTCTCTAAAGGTATCCCATACCCCAGCTGTACCCTCGCAAAATACCCATCCTTGGGTAGCTTCCCACCAAGTGCCAGCGTTACCCTTTAGTTGGTAAGCCGCCATAATCACATTTTCTTCCTTAGAACACTACAACAAGGTGAAAGTCTTTTCCAGCTCCCTTACCTAGAGGGTTGCTATTTCAAGGTCGCCAACCCCAATAAACTTGGGCGACTTCAGCTTCATGAATTGGTCTACTAGCTGTTGTATAGGCCGATTACCAGTCCCAGACCTAGTTGTAGGAGCAGTTACGACAACAGTGACAGCAGCTTGAGTCTAAGCCTGCTAACCTATCAGAGCCTCAATAGCATGCATGATCCCATCCATCCTCGGATCCTCAGGTGCCACCACCCTAGTACCGGTCGATACCTGCGCTGTCCTCTTCCTCTGATCCCTCTGACCTAAGGTCCTCAAACTAGGGGTACTCTGATCTGGACTGCTCATTTTGCAGGACTCTCTTAACCTGCGTGTGAAATATCACATGTTTCTATCAGTCTCTCCAATCTCTAAGATGGGAAAATTGTCTAAAACTTTTTAAGCCTATTGCACTTTTACCTTTATTCCTAAATCTTTCAATTTTGTTGATTTGCCAATTGAGTCTATCAAGCCAATTTTAGTTGAGAATCGCTGACGTGGACGCTGGATCTTATGTGACATGTGTCACGCCCCGACTCTCGAGCTCACCACTACCCCATTTCCATGGTCAATTGAAAGCGATGTCCCAGGACCCATCGATAACCATTCATTTTATCTTTCATTACGTGCAAGCGGAAGACGAACCATCTCCAGAAAAACAAACAATCAAATAGGGATAGAGAGATGAACAACAAGAACAATAGCAACTACTCATTTATATATTCTTACTGGATTAACCAATAGAGGATTGTTTTCCGAATTACAGGCCCGACAAAAAAGGGATCGATCCATCCTCTAAGCCAAACCAAAAAGAAACTAGGCTAATCTAGCTATACAAAAAGAACCCTCAGGTTCAGCACCATCATCACTTGAACCCATCGGACTCAGGCTTCGTCGGGTTGATCACTGGTGGAGTGGGGGCAAGATTCTTCACCGCAGGTACGCCATTCTAGAGGCTGAAAGTGGTTATACAATAACCAGTGAAATAAAATCTCGGTGAGTTCTCCCCCTAAGCCCCGGTTAGTACGCCAACTCATCCCGGGGTATCTCTCCAGAACCACCCCTTACTCAACCCCACAACAGACAGCTAGTAAATAGCAGACCAAATATCAGACCGGGGCTACCAATAATTAACATTCAATTTGCATGCAACCTTACCTGGTATGCCATACCCTGCACGTCAAATCTCGTACAATACAAATAAGGCACATGGCTATTAGATGACACAATTCATCAATCACATGCGAGTCGTGTCACAAGCGATCTCACCTGGCCATTGCCACATCTTGCACGACTGTTAACTCATGCGTGTGTGCCATAAATAATGCGATCATCATGACATTAAAAGCATGCGAATAATTAGAGCATTTCACACAACTTTCTCATGCCTCACATCCACACATATGCTCTGATTATTACGACCCTCTAGGCCACGGCACAACCTTATGGTTGGCGGTCAACTAGTCGTAGACCAGACATCGTCCTCCCCCATGAGGCACGGCGACGTCATGAGCTTTCCCCCATCGACGTCATTCCCTAAGGAGCATCGGCCTGGCCTCAACCGCAACTCCGCATCTAACTACTATCAGGCGACCCAATAGTCACGGCACAACCCCGAAGGATTGGCAGTCATCCGACGCAACCGGGCTATCAACTTTAATCTGACCATGCAACACATCAGCAAACAGTTCATTCTTGTCTTTGCTTTTGCTTGGTCATGAATGCACATCACTTATGCTCATGCGACATGCCATTTCAAATAACCCACGCAATATGTCATGTGATATCACTCAATACTTCCAAAATTCAGATCCAACCTGTATTTAATCACGCATTTCATCATCATTTGCGAGTATAATTAACAATTGGCACTTCAATAAATCACAACAATCAAGAACACATCAAAATAAGACAAAAATTAACTTTTGCATGAATAGTGTTGTGAATAGTACCCGTGAACAGTAATTTTCATAAATTCAATTAATTAAAATAATTAATCAACCATTTTAAGCAAATCATGCTTAATTAATCACATAAACACAATTAATCTCAAATTAAGCATAATTAAGCTTAATAAGCAAAATTAATCTAATCTAATCTTAACCATCTATCTAACCACCTATCTTAGGGCTAATACAACTTAATTAAACTTCCTAAACCAATATTAACACTAACTAACCTAGCCCTAAGTAAGTTTAGGCACTAATAAGGGATTAGGGGCTAAACTCACCTGTTAAGTGCACCGGCGACACGAACGCGGCGGTGGCGACGAACCCGACACCCGGGGACCTCTACAACAATGACCCCAAGGCGGTCCCGGGGTTGAGAACAGCAGCTACAAACTCGAAATCCCCACTACAAGCTGGAAAAACTGACTGCACAGGAGGAAAGTGGTTGACCGGAGGAAATGGGCTGTCCGAAGCTTCGGCGAGTGGTTGGCTAGTGACCAGCGGCACCTGGGGGTCGAGAGGGAACTGCTAGCAACTGGGATGGGCGGAGATGGGATTGGAAAGGAAGGAAAATGGCTTAAACAAGCGGAACTGTGCAGTACTGCGTGAACAGTAGGCGGTTAGCGAGCAGCCGGCTTCCGGCCGGCCAATGGGTCGGCCAGCGGCTCCGACCGGCGAATGGCCGATGCCATCTATATGGAATTTCTATCCTAAACATGATGACGGGTGGCATGGGCTATGATTCACACGAGAATGGCATGAACAACTCGATTTTTCGGAGGAAGGTCAAAAAGAAAAATAGAAGGAAGGAAGGAAAACTAGGGAGAGAAGTGTGCGGTTTTGAGAGGGCTGAAGGAGGAGGAGAGAGAGTGACATGAAGGATGATTGAAGACCTCACTAAGGCCATTTAATGCCTTCCCCAACTTGCCAAGCAAATGACATCATCTTCTCTCTCTTCTTTTGTCATTTCTTAAAAATATCCAAGGGCAAAATGGTCATTTCCACCTTGCACATTTACCAAACTGCCCTTGAGCTAAAAATGAAGGGCGGGCCTAAGAAATGGGCTAGAAAATGAGTAGGAACGGGCTTGGGAATTTGTTGGACTCAAAACGGCTTAAGGTTAGACAACGGGCTTAGAAGGTAAATTGGTCGGTTTGGTCCAATGGGCTCACTTGCTTGCCTCGGGTCTTCCATGGCGGCTATCCCACCTTGGGCATGAGGCCCACACTGAACTTGCTCAGCCCATGTCCTCGTAGGCTCGTTTCCTAAGTCCAAAAGTCCCTTTTCCAAAAACTCGGCTTAACTGGCATTGTCGACTGTCGAAGACACATCATCCAAAAGTCCGTCCTAGACGTTCCCGAAAATTCTAAGTCCAATCTTGGATTCTCATACCATGTCAATTTTTCCCGAATGCCATTTTGGTATAACTCAGACTGACAGGCGACTTTGAGGATTCACGCATAACCGATTTGTGCCAAATCCTATTCAAGACTTCTCGACACATGGACGTCCTTGATTACATGAAATTACGAATGATAGATTCTTATTTCAAAGTACACGATTACCAAGGATCGACATAGGGTTGTTCGTGGGCTCGATAACAGTAAACAGAATCACCTATCGTCCCATTATGTTCTGTCCGCAAATCGACTTCTATTCGTCCTTGGAATCAGCTTGCATATCTACAAGATCATCCTTACGCAAGTTTCACGATCGAGTCGTTTTCCCAGGTCAAGTTCTTTAGTCGCATGAGTTCTGTCCTCATTAGCCTTTCCTCTCAAGGTTAGTATTTAAGGAGTGATCAATTCCGAGTGAGATCAACCAACAATGCATTAGTGAAATTAACGTTCATTCCTCCCTCAAAGGGCTCGAATTTCAGGATGTTACAATTCTTCCCTTTTTATAAAAATTTCGTCCTCGAAATTTGTAACTACTGACAAGTCCTCAAAAAGATGGGGGTGTTGATGCTTCATCACTTCCTCACTTTCCCATGTAGCTCTCTCTGTTCCGTGATGCTGCTAGATCACCTTAACTCAGGCGATAGTCTTGCTTCGAAGTACTTGCTCTTTACGGTCCTCTATTCGTATCGGCCTCTCCACGTATGACACCCTGTCGTATACGTCCGGTTCTTCAAAATTCAACACATGAGTCGAGTCTAGTTCATACTTCCTTAACATGGACACGTGGAAAACATCATGTACTTGAGCAAGCTTCGGTGGCCATGCAAGACGATACGCTAAAACCTTGATCCTTTGTAAAATTTCAAAGGGTCCAATGTACCTCAAACTTAACTTTCCTTTCTTGCCAAATTTGGAAGTACCCCTCATTGGCGATACTTTCAGAAATACATGATCGCCCACCTTAAACTCCAACGGTCTACGATGCTTATCTGCATAACTCTTCTGACGACTTTGAGCTGTCTTTAGTTTGTCTCTGATGATCTAAAATACATTCAATAACTACTAAACCAATTTTGAACCAGCGATTCCCAGTTCCCTAACCTCATTCCATAGACTGAAGTTCCACAAACTTGACCATATTTCTGCTATACCACTCCGATAAAATCTTATCACACAAGCACTCTTTTTTTGCACAATGTGTAGTTCAGTTCATTTCTACCCCTTACAACATCCTAGAAGCCTGCCAAGAGTCGCTTCTTGCTTAGGCACTCTAGCCCCGATGACCACTCCCCGCCCTCGTCAGATCAATCGTTATGGGCATCTTTGAACTATATCACTACTAGCAAAAGTCCATTTTTGATATGCACTATTTCAAAGAGGTATTATCCACTTTGGCTTGTCCCATGTCTAGCCTCATGGTTTTAACCTTGTTTGAGCACCTCAAAGTGCAAAAAATTCTCTAGCTTGTCAACCCATGAGCTTGTTTGCATGGAGTCAATTATCGACACTTGAAATCTGATTCACTGAATTTCCATCGAATTGCTGTTCGAATTCCACAAACCACCGATTTTTCTTTTCAACATTCCTTTCACGTCCATTTAATAACAAAACTAAGAATTCGTCTCAACCACTTGAAAATTAGTGCAAACTAAATGTCATTTATTACACCAAAAGCTTTCGAGTATCTCTTCAAATCCTTTTTGATACCTCGAGAAGAAATCTTCGATAATGCTATTTCACCACTCATCCATCTAGCATCAAGGGATAATTAATTCTTAATCCACCGAAGACAAAAATCCATTCCTCAAATCCCTATCTTATATATCTCTTGAAATAGTCCACCTTGGGTAAATTCATATCTTAATCAAATCTAAGACTTTCGAGCAATAAATCATCCACCGTAATTCTTATCAAAGATTATCACCATTTAATAGATCATCTCTTATGATCCCATACCTACAACTCCTCAAATCATCAAGATAAAACTTATTTGACTTCCATTAAATCTAATGACCTCAATTGTCGTGATGCGTAAGCTACCAATCTTTCTTGTTGCCTTACCACGTAGTCAAATCCCTTATACGACACCTCACTGTAAATCTCGTATTCTCCAATAGTAGACTAAATCCTCAAAACTGGTGCAGAAATCAGCTTATACTTAAGCTCTTAAAAATTTCACTTATTCATCCATTCAAATTCTTACGTCCTTCATTAACCTTCGTATCAGAGGCGTAGCTATTGTAAAGAACCTTTTTACGAATCTTCTGTACTAACTTGTCTGACTTAGAAAACTTCGAACCTCTGTCACTGTCATAAGTCCTGACATATTCATGACTACCTTGATCTTAGCGGATCCATAGAAATTCCTTTCGTCCAAAATCACACGATAACAAAAGCAACGCGAGTAAACCCAAACTCGCACGTATTAAACTTTGCATACTATTTATGCTCTCGAATGATCTATAGCACCACCCTCAAGTGCTGTTCACGTTCCTCTAAATTCCTTGAATATTCCAACATATCGCTCACGAGCACAATTACAATTTGCTCCAAATATGCTTTAATCACTCAATCCATTGAATCCATAAAGCAACCGGTGCATTAGTTAATCCAAACGGTGGTATGGTAATCTTGTAGTGATCAAATCACACACGATATGTCGTCTTTAGTTTATTCTCCTTTTTAATCAACTATTGATAGCCCGTCCTTTGGTCTATCTTGGAACATATCGAAGCTTCTTGAAGTGGGTTAAACAAGTCATCCATTCTTGGTAATGGATACTTGCTAATGACCGTCCCTTGGTTGAACTACTGATAAGCGATGCATAAGTGCAATGATCCATGCTTGATTCTTCAACTAACTAGTTAACCTTAGTTGTCCAATAACTTAGCAACCTTCGTCCAATAAGCGAGTTACTTCTAACGACGAATTTCAAAGGGGTCGACGGTCCTCCTCGATTTTCCACAAACTCAAAACTATTACCCACTACTAGGTTAAACTGAATTATCTTTCCATGACACTCCACTTTCTGTTGGGTGGGATGAGATTCCTTCTCCCCATTATCGGTCCCTTTCCTAATCGATAATTGTCTCTATTAGGCACGAACCGCGAGCCAGATGCAGTCGCCCTTTCGATCATATTCTTTTCTATCATCTAAGCCATCTCGTACATCTCATCAAAACTCTTCAAATTCAAGGGCACCAGCTGGACTTTCAATTCTAGCTTCAAGCCAACTCTGAACCGTCTTGCCTTATCCAAGGTTCCTTCACTAACCTCGGCATATACTTGGCCAACTCGGCAAACTTCGCCTCATATTGATCCACGGGCATCTAATTTTGACAAAACTATTGGAACTCTGCCATCTTTGACTCTCTCGCACTGTCCGAAACATACTTCCCCTTGAAAGCTTCACGAAAGGCTCCCCATGTCTGAGCCGTGTCTTCAAGGAACATTCTTCCTTAAGTGGCTTCCCACTAAGTAATGGCATTACCTTGAAGCTGATAAGCAGCCAGAAGCACTCTGTCTTCCTCTAAACACCTCAACACTATGAAAGTCCTCTCGAAATCCTTTATCCAAAGGGTTGCAGCTTTAGGGTCGCTCACGCCACTGAACCTCAGTGGCTTCAATCTCAGGAACTGCTCTACAGACTTAGGCATCGGTCTCTCACTGACCTCTCCTCTCACTTGGGAAACCATAGGGACTACTGTAGGAGCACACAGCTTACTTGCTGTCCTAACAAGGTCTCTAGCACCAGCAGGATCCCGTCTAACTTAGGATCTGCTTGCGTGCTACCTTTAGCACTGATCTGACCAGACACTGCCCTACACCTAGGGGCTGACTGCTCAGGATTGCTCATCACTCTGGACTATGAGCAACCCACCACCAAAGCAAGAACACCAAGCAATCACAAGCATGTAAAGTAAAAGTCATCCTTATCTCACTATCCCAAAAATCCTCGCACCTTATCACTCCAAGTCTCAACCTCACTTTGATACCAAAATCGACAGGGTGTCACGCCTCAACTCTTAAGCTCATGGCAACCCCATTTCCATGGTCAATTGAAAGCGACGTCCCATGACCCGTCGACGACCATTCATTTTATCTTTCGTTAAGCGCAAACAGAAGATGAACCATCTCTAGACAAACAAACAATCAAACAGGGATAAAGGGATGAACAACAATAACAATAACAACTACTCATTTATATATTTTTACTGGGTTAACCAATGGAGGATCGTTTTCTAAATTACAAGCCCGACAAAAAAGGGGCCGATCCATCCTCTAAGCCAAACCAAAAAGAAACTAGGCTAATCCAGCCATACAAAAAGAACCCTTAGGTTCAGCACCATCATCACTCAGACCCGTCGGACTTAGGCTCCGTCGGGTTGATCACAGGTGGAGCGGGGCCAAGATTCTCTACTGCGGGTACGCCATTCTAGGGGCCTGAAAGTGGTTATACAATAACCAATAAGATAAAATCTCAGCGAGTTCTCCTCTTAAGCCCCAGTTAGTACGCCGACTTAACCTAGGGTATCTCTCTAGAATCACCCCTCACTCAACCCCACAACAGACAGCCAGCAAACAGCAGACCAAATATCAAACAAGGGCAACCAATAATTAACATTCGGTTCGCATGCAACCTTAACCGGTATGCCATATCCTACACGTCAAATCTCATACAATGCAAACAAGGCACATAGCCATTAGATGACACCATTCATCAATCACATGCGAGTCGCGTCACAAGCGATGTCACCTGGCCATTGCCACACCCTGCATGACTATCAACTCATGTGTGATATCATAAATAATGCGATCATCATGACATTAAGAGCATTCGAATAATCAGAGCATCTCACACAACTTTCTCATTCCTCACATCCACACATATGCTCCGATTATTACGAGCCTCTAGGCCACGGCACAACCTTATGGTTGGCGGTCAATTGGTCGTAGACTAGGCATCGTCCTCTCTCATGAGGCACGGCGACGTCACGGGCTTTCCCCCATCGACATCATTCTCTAAGGAGCATGGGCTCGGCCTCTATCGCGACTTCGTATCTAATCACTGTCAGGCGACCCAATGGTCACGACACAACCTCGAAGGATTGGCAGTCATCGGGCTCAACCGGGCTATCAACTTTAATCTGACCATGCAACACATCAGCAAATAGTTCATTCTTGCCTTTGCTTTGCTTGGTCGTGAATGCACATCGCTCATGCTCATGCGACATGCCATTTCAGATAACCCATGCAATATGTCATGCGGTATCACTCGATACTTCCAAAATTTAGATCCAACCGGTATAAAATCACGCATTTCATCATCATTCACGAGTATAATTAACAATTGGCACTTCAATAAATCACAACAATCAAGAACACATAAAAATAAGACAAAAATTAACTTATGCGTGAACAGTGCTATGAACAGTAATCGTGAATAGTAATTTTCAGAAATTCAATTAATTAAAACATCAAATTCAGAAATTAAATAAAACATTAATTAAAACAATTAATCAACCATTTTAAGCAAATCATGCTTAATTAATCACATAAACACAATTAATCCGAAATTAAGCATAATTAAGCTTAATAAGCAAAATTAAGCTAATCTAATCTTAACCATCTATCTAACCACCTATCTTAGGGCTAATACGACTTAATTAAACTTCCTAAACCAATATTAACACTAACTAACCCAACCCTAAGCAAGTTTAGGCACTAATAAGGGATTAGGGGCGAAACTCACTCCTTAAGTGGGCCGGCGACACGAACTTTGTGGCGGCGACGAACCCGACACCCGGGGACATCTACCATGATGATCCAAGGCGGTCCCAAGGCCAAGAACAGCAGCAACAAACTCAAAATCCCCACTGCAAGCTAGAAAAACTAATTGCACAGGAGGAAAGTGGCTGACCGGAGGAAACGAGCTGGCCGGAGTTCCAGCAAGTGGTTGGCCGGCGACCAGCGGCACCTGTGGGAATTGCTGGTGGCTGGGATGGGTGGAGATGCGGTCATAAAGGAAGGAAAATGGTTGAAACAGGTGGAACCGTGCAGTACTGCGCGAACAGTAGGCGGTCAGCGAGCAGCTAGTTTCCGGCCGGCTGGCGGGTCGGCCGGCGGCTCTGACCTAAACTTAGTTCTGGCTCTCCCAAGCCCATACCAATTCATGACTTAGGGTTTAAATTTTTAGTATGCAAATGATTTTTACTTAGTGTCGCCACTAATCTATTTTTGGTGGGTCGATTAGAAACCCAAGTGAAGTAACGGGAGAGTTACTTCACTCCAACAAACCAAAGACTATGGAATTAGGGGCTTGATCACGTTAAATTCCTCTAACGCCCTTTCGGTACCTTTTTTCTTTTATTTGAAAAAATGATTTGCAGGTAGTTTGTATTGATTTTAATTTACTCCCTAATATGCAATGTGATCATGCGAGTGCGCAACCATTATCTAATACTCAATAAAGCAAAGCAATAAATAAATTACAAGGAAAAGGAGGAAGTTACTTACCTTGAAGCTACGAAAGCATCTGCGATGTTAGCTTAAAAATTACATCAATGATCCTAAATATAATTTCTAATTAACACGCAATCATTCAAATATTTTTTAAGGTTTTCACTTATTTAATGAGGCCTGAAACTACGTGCAATGCATGTAATGACGTACGAAAGTGTCTATCTATAATAGCATGTAATATGCAACCTAATATGCAAACTATATGTCACACGACATTAATTATTTAACTTAATCTAATGCTAGAAAGTATTTAATGCAACTATCCTAGTATGTCACGCATTCAAATGACCCTAAACATGCAATGATTAGAGGACACATGGGAGATGACCTAATTCTACATGACATGAGCATGGCAATTTTTATGTTTTATTTTTTATAATCAAAATTCGAAATTAAAAAATATCCTATATTTAAACATGCAAACTATCCTAAAAGAAAAATATTCTAACAAGAATCAGATCCAACTCAACTATATTTTTTTTGGGTTTTCTTTTATAAGCAAAATCAATTCAAGTAAAGGCATCAAGAATAGCACGGCAACAAATCAGGCAAGATATCATCCATTTCCGTCTAATTTTGGAAATAAATTGATGAATCGTATCTTAGGCATGAGATTGGATTGGCCAATTTTTTAAAAGAAATTGCGAATCGTATCTCGGACATGAGATCGGATTGATGATTTTTCCACGCGATTGCAAATCATATTTCGGGCATGAAATCTGACTGACAATTATACGCACATTGTAAAATTAGGAAAATTTCCTAATTTAACGAGGGGTCAAGAGATCTTTTGGATATGGCAATATTGATCAAATATTCAAATAAGATTGCAATTCCACAAAATAGGCAATAAAATATGAGAAAATTGAATTGATCTAGATTCTTACCTAATTTGAATATTTGCTTCCAAATTTGGCAACTTGTGAATCATGATTGCCAAGTGGTGGATCAGACGGTTCTCAATGGTGGTCTCGACGAAACATGATAGCGCGGATGGCGGGTGATAAACGTATGACCAGCGATTGGTGATACTCGCGGTGGGCAGCCCCCCCATACCCAATCCTGCAAAGTCACAAAAATAATTTATAGCGGAGAGTGTTGGATGTATGCCCCAAAGCTACTATGTAATAGTTACATATTAGGGATTTCGGTTGTAGTATCATTTTTATTATTTAATTAATGACAATGACGTATTCATTCATTTGTCCAATTATTTTATGAATGATTCCATAAGATCAATTGTGACTAGACCCATTCTTAAGACGTCAAGAATATTGTGACGGGTTCCTAGTTAGACTGAATCTTTAAACTGTTCCTAGTCAATGGATTATTGAGTGGATATTTATAATCCTGTTGAGACCAGTGAGTTCTTAACTTCACCATTAAGTGTTGGATACTTAAGGGAATGACGAGTCGCAAGTCATTAGGTATTGCGATGCCTGAGTTAGAACACAGGTGTTTGTATTAGACAAATTCACTGAACATGACGCATATGGAACGATTAGCAACATGGAAGCTTTTAACGTGATCAATGTCTAATTGTTCATGCTTTGGTCTTGTGTAAATAATCCTTAGACCTGAGGTACAGTGTTAACTTGTGTATCGAGCAACTATGGTTCACGGGTGCATATAATGCTAGGTCGTTGATCCGTCTTTATACCTGATGGTCATAGTTTGTTCATATACGAAGTTGCACGTGTACGCAATATGGAATCTATCTCCTTGTTACATACAAGGTATTATAATGATGTCCTATGTAATCTGATTATGACAATGTATTGAAATCCTCGGCCGGGGTTGTAACCGAGAATAAATTGTTTATGTCTCGAATAAAATACATGTCAATTAGATTTGTGCATATGATCGAATTGGTGACTTGACAAATATTCCATGGTCTTTGTTCGATCGGGACATAGTAAGACAGAGGGATTAAATTACACTGTAGCCAAAACTGACAGGTTTATTATGTTTTTAAAGCATTCACACTACCTGGGTAGCCATGACATATTGCTAGATGTCAATCATGGCTTGTAAGACCCAAAGATTAATTAGGACAATTAATTCTTTTGAGAGTACTAATGTGTTAGTACAAGTCTTACTACCAGTTTAGTGATGAACCTAGGGATGTCACACATCATAACCAATTAGGATAACGTAGAACGAGAGAGAAATAATTTTGCAAATGTGTTTGCAAATTACTACAGTCGCATTGAGTCGACATGAAATTAAATTAAATGTGTGATTTAATTTAATTTGTATTATAGTCACGAGCCTATGTGCATATGATGCACACGCATGCCCAAAGTGGATGCACATTAATGTATCCCGAATATGCACATAAAGATCATGTCTTCTTTTTATTTATTTATTTTTATTAATTAAAAGATGCACACGGTCAACAATTGTTGCTGACCGTGTGCAACGCACATGTGATGTGCGAATTTTAATTTTATAATAAAATAAAAAAAATTTATGCATGGCATGATGGTCAGCAATTGCCGACCATCATGCATGCAAGGCACGATCAGCAATGGTTGCTGATCGTGCGCATGAGAGACACGATCAGCAACCATTGCTGATCGTGCGCATGAACGACACGATCAGCAACCGTTGCTGATCATGCGCATGAACGACACGATCGACGACGGTTGCTGGTCGTCCCACGATCGGCGACGGTGTCGATCGTGGGTGGTTATCCATGCGTATCCGCTCGTAAAATAATTTTTATATAAAGCGTGAGTGTGCGGTTTTGTGCGCGCATGCATGAAAAACAAAAAGAAAAAGAGAAGAAAGGATTTTTCTCTCAATTGGGCTGTGACTGAAAATACCAAGGATACGAAGGATTATCTCCATGAAGTTGCTAGCACAATCGTAGTGGTGATTATCCGCAAGTTCTCTCTTCGTTCGACGTCCATTGGTGGTGTGTCTGAACTAGAGGTCCGACGTTTATGGGGCTCGAATTGAAGAACATTTGAACCAGTTCATTTAAAGCGCGCTTCGAGAGGTAATTCGTTTAACCCCCTTCTCATAATCGGATTTTTTGATTGAAACGCACGAACAACGCCTTTGGAGATTCATGTGTAGAAATATTTTATCTTGTTTTTGCTGCGTTTATATTAAATTGCCTATTCATGATTCTTGAAATCCCAACAGAGAGCACGAGGGGCGTTCGTCGTTGATCACAAGATGGAGTATTGCAGTTTTTCTCGGTGCAAAATCACGGGCAACTTTTGTTGTCATGATGCGGGCCTCCTCGAATCAACACGAACAATAAGGACCTCGAGGGTGAGAGGTCACAGCAGATCTACGTTGTCGTTCGAGCAGCAACAATTTGGCTTCGATGGCGACAGCGGGCATCAATCGAGCGCCACAGAGGAGTGGGGCTGTAAGGACGTTGAAGGGCTGAGGCGCGCGACAATGGGAGTTGCAGCATCGTCAGGCAGCTCGTGGCTTTGGCTTGGTCGGCGTTCAAAGCTACAGGCGGTGGAGAGCAATTGGTGGAAGCCGAAGAGGACAACCTCTTTGCCCGCCCTTTTTATTATCTTTTTTCAGCAAAAAGAATGGTGGGACCTCCTCTTTTTCCCTCTCCAGCATGTGCCAGAGGGAGCCTTCTTTTCTCCCTCTTTTCTTTGACCGAATTCTCTCTTTTATTCCCCCCTCTCCTCTCTTTATTTTTTTGCGTCTCCTTCGTGGCTCTCTCTCCCTTTTCTATATTTTTTTTTTTGTCCTTCTACAGAATTATGTGGCCCTTTTTTATAGGTGAGAGGACTACGTTATTTAAGGAAATATGATAAATTTACATATTGCCTATTTAGCTCTTGTATCCCTCGTGCAATATTTTTTTCAATATTTCATCCGACACCTTCTCTGAATATTAGAAGAATAATGCGAATATTCTCAGGAATATTTCACCTTCCAACTCGTCACTCTTTAACAGGCCTAGCCAAATTCTCTTTCCCTGTCGGCTTAGTCCAATTTGTTAAATTAAAACTTAGAACCATCAATTGAAGCCCATCTGCCACTTGTCCAATACAAATGCAATAATAATAATGCTCCTAAAACTATATGCTATGCAATTTAATTCTAATATTTTTTGTTTAGGGGTTAAAATTAATCCCTAAATTTTCATGCATTAAATTATGAATGATCAATCAAAATTTAAGTGTCAACAAATGCCTTCCCCAACTTGCCAAGCAAATGACATCATCTTCTCCCTCGTCTTTTGTCATTTCTTCAAAATATCTAAGGGCAAAATGGTCATTTCCACCTTGCATATTTCCCAAACTGCCCTTGAACTGAAAATGAAGGGCGGGCCTAAGAAATGGGCTAGAAAATAAATAGGAATGGGCTTGGGAATTTGTTGTGCTCGAAACGGCTCAAGGTTAGACAACGGGCTCAGAAGGTAAATTGGTCGGTTTGGTCCAATGGGCTCACTTGCTTGTCCTAGGTCTTCCATGGCGATTGTCCCACCTTGAGCATGAGGCCCACACTGATCTTGCCAAGCCCATGTCCTCGGTCCGAAAGTCCATTTTCCAAAAACTCGGCTTAATTGGCATTGTCGACTGTCGAAGATGCATCGTCCAAAAGTTCGTTCCGGATGTTCCCAAAAATTCGAAGTCCAATCTTGGATTCTCATGCCATGTCAATTTCGTCTAAATGCCATTTTGGTACAACTCAAACTGACAGGTGGCTTCAAGGATTCACACGTAACCGACTCGTGCCAATTCCCATTCAAGACTTCTTGACACATGGACGTCCTTGACTACATGAAATTGCGAAGGATAGATTCTTATTTCAAAGTACACGATTACCAAGGATCGACATAGGGTCATTCGTGGGCTCGATAACAGTAAACGGAATCACCCGCCGTCCTATTATGTTCTGTTCACAAATCGACTTCTATTCGTCCCTGGAATCAGCCTGCATATCTACAAGATCATCCTTACGCAAGTCTCACGGTCGAGTCATTTTCCCAGGTCAAGTTCTTTAGTCGCACGAGTTCTGTCCTCATTAGCCTTTCCCCTCAAGGTTAGTATCTAAGGAGTGATCAGTTCCGAGTGAGATCAACCAACAACGCATTGGCAAAATTAACGTTCATCCCTCCCTCAAAGGGCTCGAATTACAGGATGTTACAACATGCCTGGCGGTAACATGTCTTGGCAATGGCAAGTCATTAGGCCATTGAGTGTTGCTACATGACCCTATTAGGCCATTGAGTGTTGCTAGATGACCCTCACTGGCACTGGTACAATATTTTAAGATTTTTTGGACAATCATACTAGATATATCTTGATATTTGTTTATTGATGTTCCTCTTTAGCAATATAGGTAGCAGTATTTTTGTGGGAACAAAAGCTTGCTCACAATCTCCAATCCAATTAACAACTCAATTGGGCAAATGTAGAGCAATTAACCTCTCAATTTCCACCACGCATGCTATATGTTTTATTCCTAATGTAGAATATAGAAATGGTCGGATTGGAAAAATAGAGTTTGTGATCTTTGAAGATGACTTTTCAGACGAAATTTTTTGTTTTCGAAGCTCATGTTTTCATTTGCGATCTGTCTTTTTTTTTATTAGACGAAACGGTTGTAAAAAATATTCTTTTTCAATTTCTCTCTCTTCATATGTAGATTATTATTTTCCGAATCTTATCAGGTGTTTTTTTTTTTTTTTGCCTAATAGAACTGGTGGTTTGTGAATCCCTTGCAGTTATAGTTGTTGGACTTTGTGGAGCCCGCTTCAGGCTCACATTTAGAAATACTGTGGGCCGGTCTGAGTTCTGATCATCATTTGTTCTTCATGCTGTAAAAGGGGAGCAGAACCTGTTTTCCGGACCCTTCATGAATTATAAAAGCACCTTTTGCCGTCGTCCTAGTGACTCATGGAGTTTTTCCCTTTGCTCGATCTATTAGGTCCTAGAATACGGTCGCCACCTCTCCAAGAACCAGAATGATTATCTTGTAAGACAGGTTTGCATCCCTCCTCCTATGTCTTGGAGTACCGTTCACTTCCTAGGCATTTTTGTAATAGTCACATGTTGTGCATGTGACGTCTAGAATTTCAACCCTATTTTGAGATTATATAAAATGATAATATTGATCAATGCCCTATTAGTCCAAATATTCTGAACTGATCATTTGTGAGATAACAGACTTTTCGGAAATGCCATTAAAAAACTATACAAGTGCGACCAGCAATTTCAATCAGGAATGGATCGTTCGACCATAAGGGTTTGAGGGGGAACAATACCATCCTATATTAGACCATTAGAGAATGGAAATAAATCGAATCAGCAAAAGTACGAAGCCGGATTGTAGGTGATTCCGCATGACTTCGATACGAGCTATGAACGACGTTAAACCGATTCCATTTTATCTTATACTAAGGATTATTAATTGAACTCCCGGGATTACATGACAATCGAGGGTCATCCCTAGTTTGAGAATTTGCTTAAACATGGATCGAAAAGCTATTGACTGGGTCAAATGCGAGGAAAACCCAAAAGGGGCGCTTGATAATCTAAACTGTACTACGGTCGCAATTGATTCAATTTAACCTCGAATTTTAATCTGATTTTGAGTATCGACTTTTAGGGACTTCACGACTAAATTTTTGGATGTTGCCACATTTATTTTCGAGTTTTCTAGTGAGTTGCAAAGTATCGGAAAAGGAAAATTTTGGACCTAGGAATTGGACCTACAAATGGGCCGCCCCAAAGCCGGTGGCCCAATGGGCTTAGTGCCCATCAAGGACGACCCAAGCTGGCCCATCTTCCTTTATCTTCAGCCCATGGGCCTTCCTCTTCTAGAAGCTTTTCTTTGTATTGTTTTTAGTGGCTTAGGATTGCTTGGTTGTGGTTAAAACTTGAAGGGCAAGTTGGGGGACTTCTTGTCCAAGTTTGCTTTCTCTCTCTCTCTCTCTTCTCTCTCTCTAGCAACCACCCAGCCAACCCCTTAGCTCACTCTCTCTCTATGCTCTTCCTTTTCCCCTTATTTCCTTCTCTATTTTCATCACCCCTCAACATTTTTGCCTTACCATCTGCTGCTGCTATTCGCCGAAGCCGCTGTCTCTATCCACTATGCAGCTACTGCACTCCAAAGCCCCACCGTCAATCGTTAATAGCCGTTTATCGTCGCTAGCCACCTACCCAGCCGCCAGCAACTGCTGGCCTTCTCTATTTCAACGAGAAATAGCCCTACCGGTGCTATTTCGCCAGAATTCGGCCACCATCTATCGTCCGTCGCTGTTCCTAAGCTAGTCCCGCATAGCCCTCGCCCTCACCCTTGCTCTGGTGTCGCTAGAATCTAAGCATCCATAAGTTGATTTCCTAATCCCTTAGTTAGGGGTTAATCTTGCTTTAGGAGTAGTTTAATTAGTTTAAGTGTGATTAGTGGTTAATGAAGGTTGCTATGGTTAAAGTATGGTTTATGTTACTTGATTATGCTTAAGTAAGTTTATGATAAGCTAATTGTGACTTAATTGTGCTTAGTTGTTGGTTAATTGAGTTTATGGTTAATTAACACTATATTATGTTACTAATCTTGCTTATGGTTAATTAATTTGGTTAATGAAGGATAAGTATTAGTTAATTATGATTAATTATATAATTATATTATTTTATGGAAATTATTTATTTATGGAAATATTATATTATTTTGTGGAAATTAGTTAATTATTTATATTATTAATTAATTTCGAATTATTGACTAGATAATAAATTATTGCTTTGGAGAAATAATTAATTATGGTTATTTTATGGAAATCGATAAAAATTGAGCAATGTTTGTGGGAAATTGACTATTGCTTATTTTTCGAAAGTTGAAGGGTAATTATATACTATATGGTCAAGTAACTTTGATTTATTAAAGAAGGGTTTTATGAAATGGAATTTCTTTGGTTGGAAAATTATATATGGGATTGGTGAATAATTATAAGTATTTTGTGGGAGTTAAATTATTTATCAGAATGATTGTCCATAGTATTATATACTTTATAAATGAGTATTTTTGGAGATAATCCTAGTTTATATTTATTTTGTGATGATTGATTATTTATGGGAATAATTGATTATTGTTAGCTGTGGCGGCGTGCGACTATTTACAATTGAATATTGAGACACGTGGTTGGGTTTTGTTAATTGTTGAGGTAAGTGTTTGATTGTCGATAATTGACCAAGGCATGTGACTAATTATTGAAGTGTCGATTGTGGACGAGTTTTGATAAGCGATGATTGTTATAGGAATAGTCGAGGGTGATGATTATTTTGGAAAGGCATGCAAGTATCATGACGTTAATTGGTTGGAATTGATTGTCAGATTATGACTTAAATTGTTGTTTGATGCTGTATCTAAAATTGTGGAATTATGCAAGTTCATGTGACCATTTATTGTTATTGCATTGCATTATACGCATGTTAACTGCAATAACATGTTGCATGAGAACAAACCATGGTTGCATTAACGATAGAGAAAAGAAAGAATGAAATGGTTGATGGTTGTGCTACCGGAAGACCACCAACCCTTGGGGTTGTGCTGTGTCCATTTGGTCACTTGATTTTGGTCGAATGCGTGATAGTGGTCAGTTGCTGAGTCGCGGTAGAGACTAGACCAATGCTCCTTCGGGAATGCCATATGGGAAAAGGCCTATGATGTACCGTGCCCATGGGGAGGACGATGCCTGGTTTTGGACCAGTAGACCGTCAACCATAAGATTGTGTCGTGAATATGTCATAATAATCGTAGTACGTGTGGGTACCGAGGCATGAGAAAGTTCAATGAGTGCTCTAATTATGTGAAATGATGGTTAAAACTGTTGTGGCTTGAATTGTATTATCTTTGCAGGGTGCATGTGCCAAGGTAAGGTGAGATCATCTGTGTATGTACCTAATGGTTGTTGAATTGTATCATGGCTATGTTTTCTGATATGTTGATAGATTAGGCAAAGCGGAAGTCGTTTTGCAATTGATCTGCCATCGATATTAGGTTGCATGATTAGACTATACTTGAGGCGAGTGCAGTTCCTAACCGCGGCTTAGGATTTTAACTTACTAAATTTATCTCACCTCGTCATGGTTAACATTTTCAGGATTTTATTATGACGCTTTACTAGGTGAGGTTTGGTGTCTCTGTTGACATGAGTACCATTGTCACCACGCGGCTCATCTCGGGTCGCGATTTTGTATATGAGCAGCACATGACAACCGTCTGGATCAATAAGGTGGAGAGGGACCATTACGTGCCACACGTCTTCAAAGTGTGGTACGTCAAGCAGGGGGACATGATGTACGGTCTGCTGAGAGGTTACGATGGGCCTCCACCACATGAGGGGCCGTGTGACAAGGTATAGGATCCGATGGACCTTAATCCCCTTGATGGCGCGGTGATGGACCCCTCGTCAGGCGAGCCTAACCCTTCCGAGGCCAGTGATTAGGCATCTGTAGCCTAATCTCTTTTTGACTGACCCTTCCCTCCTTTTTGTTATGATAGGTTTAGCCAGACGTGGTCCTTTTTTGTGTTGGCCTTAGAATGTCGCCCGAAGTAGGGTTTGTATATATATTATTTCCCCAGGCTAAACTTATAAATAAATAAAAGAAGTGTTGCTGTTGCTTTACTATTGCATCTTTTTGCTATTCCTAATTGTTATTGGTTGGGTGTGTTTGGTTTCGTTTCTATATGTGCTTAATGATATGATAAAATGAACTGGGCGGCGACAGAACCTGGGAGATCGCATGTTTCAAACCACAAGTGAATTGGGGCTATCGTGAGCTCGAGGGTTGGAGCGTGACAATGCAGCCCCTCCTAAATCAATGTCAAAGAAACGTTTTATCCATGGTTGTGATCGACTTGATTCATTGTGAATCGGGTCCAAAGGAAATGGATTCCGGAAAAAACGAAACTCGAACTAATCGAACATTAATTAAAAACATGTGGAAATGGCCCGAAGATACATGTAACATCAATCGGAAGGCATATCACTTAGATGGACATACCTTATTTGCCACGGATTAAGTGCTTCTTTTGCAGTGATGAGAGTTCTTAATTAGGGTGAATCATTGTTCTTGAGAGAGTTTGTCTTTTTGTTTTTGCACGGCAGAGGCTTCAAGTGTGAAAATTGTTCATCGTCAAACGTTTCTTTTTATTCTTTTTTTTTTATTTATAGTTTTTCTCCCACAAAATAACTACCTTGGCAATTTACCTCTCTCATGGGCCCTTTCAAAAAAAAAATAATGGGCTGGATTTAGCTCAACACGGGCGGCCCATTATCAATGAAAAACCTATCATCTCCCACTCACACATGGTGGGCTAAACATAACTCTCTCTTTTATGCAATGTTCATACAAGCAAATAATTCGTGCGACCTACATATTTTGAGAGCTCATTGCCATGCATCTGTTAGGAATACATAGCAGCTCAAATTAGGCATGACGTTTTCGAGTAGATGGTATGCAGTACCGTAGATCAATTAGTCACATTTATATCTCTCTTGATCTCTTTGCAATTATGATATATTGTATTCAAATTATGAACTAATCATAACCGGTTGACCGGTGAATACAAACAAAATGTGACATCAATAACAAATTGATCTTCCTCTTTCCTTAAAACTCTCAATTCCAATTCAACTTGCTATTTTAGAAATGTTCGTTATATCTAATCAATTTATAATCATTGGCAATATTCTAAGATAGCAAACATTAAATAGAAATCTTGAGAATAAGTAAGAGTCATGAGAGCACTTAATTGAGCAACTCTTTGCCTCAAGAGTCTCACACGGCTTAAAAGTTGAGATCAAAACTTTTGACACTCTTATTGGTTGTCTCATGCATACATAGTATGAAATACGTATTATGGTATTAACTCGTTTCCCATAGAGCGTATGTCTTCACTTCAATACCATATAGATGATAGTTCAAATATACCTAATGTCTAACCCGAGTTCACAAATCTAATTTTTCCAAAGAATCCATTAGAACTCATATCTGACTCAAAAAACAGATAAAGTAAAATATGTGGGTTATTTTACTTTCAGACATAGTAAATAGTATGTCATCATCCTAGCACTCAGTCAAATCGACATCTATATTTTAAGCTTGAGCTCTCGATTATCACCCAGATAATAAGCTTAAAATGGTCTCATCTCGATTTATCACATAGTAAATAGAGGTGATTACCCATGTGAGTGGGCTAATTTCTTATATGTCTGACATACTTTCTTGAACAAAACGCACTAAGCATTAAGATGCATAAATGTCAAATAAAACTCATAAGCATTAATAATGATAGAAAATATCATCAACAATGAACATTTAGGAAAAAAACAATAAGCAGTACATCAACCTCTACGTAGTCCTAGAGATTTTACATGACCGTAGAAAAAATCTCTAGGTATTGGCTTCGTCATAAGATCCGCTATCATTCTATGAGTAGATATGTACTATAAATTCACATCTTTTCGTGCAACCATATCTTTGACAAAGTTATACTTGGTATCTATATGCTTAGTCTTAGCATGATATTTCGGATCATTGGTATACGCTATCGCTACTTAGCTATTGCAGTTAACCAATAATGAGTTTGCAGCATTCTCAACAACACCTAAATGATCCAAAAATCTCTTTGTACAGTTGCTGATAATGCCACGAACTTGGCTTCCATCGTAGACAAGGCTATACGCGTTTGCTTCTTACTACTCCAAGATATGGCGCCATTGTTTAGTAAGAAAACAAATCTAGAGGTAGATTTCCTTTTATCTAAATCTCCTCCCTAATCAGAATCTGAGTAGCTTTCAAACCGCATATCCTTGCCTTAATAACTCAGCACATAATCAACAGTTCCGTTTAGATACCTCAATATTCTTTTAACAGTTGTCCAATGTGCTTGACCTGGATTGGATTAGTATCTACTTACCATTCCAACTGCAAAACATATGTCAAGTCTTGTACACATCATAGCATACATTAAGCTTCCAACAACACTAGCATAAGGAACACATTGCATTTGTTCATTCTCTTGTGGAGGCTTGGGACATAGTCTATGAATCAATCTTTTACCTTTTACAATAGGAGTATCCATGGGTTTACAGTCTTGCATACAAAATCGTTCAAGAACCTTATTTATATATGTCTCTTGCAAAAGAGATAATAATCTCTTCGAACGATCTCTTGAAATCTTAACTCCAATGATATATGCAGCCTCACCCATGTCTTTCATCTCAAAGTTTGAAGATAACCAACTCTTAACAATATTGGCAAACTCCATATTGCTTCCGGAAATTAGTGTATCATTAACATATAATGATCTAATCACAAATTAATCTTTGGATTTTTTGATATATACGCAATGATCCTCATCAATCATTGTAAAGTCATATGCCACTATGGCACTATGAAAACGTATATACCATTATATCGATAACTGCTTATGGCCATATATTGATCTCAAAAGTTGACATACCTTTTGTTCGTTGCATTTTGAAATGAAACCATCGAGTTGTTCCATATAAATCTCTTATTCTGATTCTCCATTGAGAAAAATAGTTTTTACATCCATTTTGTGTAGTTCAAGATCCATACTAGCCACTATTGCTAGAATAAGACAAATTGAGATAAATCTCACCACAAGAGAAAATGTTCCTCATAATCAATTCATTCCCATTGATTATATTCTTTCGTCACAAGGCAAGCCTTATATCTCTCTATTGAGCCATCATCTTTACGCTTTAGTTTGAGAACTTAATTGTTTCCAATGGCTTTGTGTCCTTTTAGAAGATCAACTAGTTCCAAAACATGGTTTGACTTTACTAACTTCATTTCCTCTTCCATTACACTCATCCATTTTTCCTTATTAGGGCGTTAGAGCTTCATTTACATTCCTTGGCTCATCTTTATCTCGTGGAGCAACCATGAAAGTTTCCCCTTCAATGTCGAAACATCAATGAGGAATACTTTTGTTACTTGTTCGCCATACGGGAGATTGTACACTTTGCACATTATTCTGCATTGTGCTTCCACTTGGATTAGATGATGATGATATCATCTTTTCAGGTGGTTGCAATTGAGATTGACCCGAATTTAATTCTTCACTTTCATATTGCTCCCACTTGGATGAACTCCATTGAGTTCATTATCTTGATCCAAGGTTTCAAATAAGGAGTAGTCCTCACCTATTTCGCCCTTCTTAGGAAATTCATTCTCTAAGAATGTGACTCCCGTGATTCAAATTCAGTTATACTCCTATTTTCTGTTGAGAAAACTACTAGTGTTGATGCTAACAAAGCTTTCTGAGTACTATTCAATTGGAATTCTAGAACAGACTATAGAATGAGACTTCTATATTCAACAAAGTCTATCCATTACAGAAGATTCCATATTAAGCCAGAAGCAAACGTAGTATCTCATTCTGTCAGAAATCCAGAACGTACTTCAAGGATCATAATGAAGATGGGACCCATAACGACTATGAATTTCACTTACCATTTATATTTATTTTGCTAATCAGTTGATTGACAAAATCAATCCTTAAGACAATTTCTAAATGAGGATGGAACACTTATGGAAATTAAAATTTACTTGTATGGGCGACCAGAATCTAAAGGGATTCAATCTTTCTTAATTAAATTTGTCCAAGAAGGAAAGTTGGAAGATAATCCTTCATTTGGATAGCCAACAGCTAGTTTTGGCTTGAAGGAGTATTTAAGGAGGATGCACAGCTTGTAGAAGGAGAAGTGCAAATTTAAATTCCAAAGTCTGATTTTGTCCTTGCATCTAATTGTCTCATTAAATGCAAAAATTAAGTGATCAAGAATGAATTACATAAAAGAGTGACTTTGTGTAGGAGTATAACACTGAGTGTCTACACTCAAAAGCTTTGTAATCATTTATTGATCACATAATAGAATTCAGCCTATTGGCTAATAATGTAGGAGAGTGGACGTAGGCTTAACTAAAGCCGAACCACTATAATTCTGTTTGCAATTTTCTCTTCCCTTATCCTTTTAATTTTTGATTGCATATACTAGAAGTCTACTTCATCCAAACGGACTTTAACTTTAGATTATGCATCATTTTTATATATCCAGACTTTGTGTTTATCGATTTGATATAAAAGTTCATTTAAGCTTATTCCCCCCTCTAGGTGTCTGTACTAGGTTCTTCAATTGGTATTAGAGGCTCGTGCTTGTTATTTTGAAGTGTTTTTACTTTAGAGCTAAAGATCTTCTATGGCTAGTATTTTGGCACTAGGTTTGATTGATGGATAGAGCAATACTTGACCACCTTACTTTGATGGAAAGGAATACAACACATGGAGAAATAAGATGAAGGCTTTCCTTAGATCAAAGGACCCTCAGGAATGGGATATCATCGAGAAGGGTATTGATCCCAACACTAAGTCTGAAAAGGCTATGAAGAAGGAAGATGGGAAATCTTTAGAACCTTCTACCACTCTTTCAAAAGAAGAGCTGGCAAAAAGAGAAGCATTAGACGCAACAGCAATTTATTCTCTTTATTGTGCCTTATCACCAAATGAATATAATCGCATTTCTTGTGAAACAACAAAAGAAGTTTGGACAAGCTACATGTTACCCAAAGTCAACATTCTACTCGGGCAATACGAATCGTTCAAGATGAAGCCAGAAGAGTCTATTGGAGATATGTTTAGCAGATTCATTGAAATAGTGAATGGGCTTGCATATTAAGGGCAACCAATCTCGGGACCCATGAAAATTAATAAACTTCAGAGAGGTTTATCGAAGGATTGGAACAATGTCAAGACTTCTATCTGCAAAACATTGAGGATTTCGCCCTTATCTGTTGATGAACTTATTGGAACTTTGCAATCCTATGAGGTAGAACAGCTAAATGATGAAGTGGAAACAAGAGGTAAGAAATCAATTGCACTCAAATCTAATATCAATTCTAATGATATAGATTCAGAAGATGACATGGATGATCAGGAACTTGCCCTTCTTATCAAGAATGTCAGAAAGTTAAACAAGAAAAGGAAGAAATTCAATGGCAAGAAACAGTCTAGACAATTTGGACAAAGGAAAGCTATGGATGAAGAAGACCTAGCCAAAGACGTGATTTGTTTTGAATGCAAGAAAAAGGGGCACATCAAACCAAACTATCCTTCGCTAAAAAAGAAGAAAGGAAAGTATGAAAAATACAAGAAGGCCTTGAAAGCTAAAACTTGGAGTGACACATAATGTGAGAAAAGTGAAGATGAATATGCTAATATCTGTCTAATGACACACTCAGATTCAGATTTTGTAGCAAACTCAAATTCAGATTCAGACTCAGACAAAGAAATTAAGGTAAGTCATTCTGAAGTTCCAATCAAAGTTTCTAATTTTATTAATGAGCTTTGCTTAAATCTGAAGTCCACTCTTAAAAGGATCTCTAAACTAAAAAGGAAATTCACAGCTGAGACAACAGAATCTTATTCAAAAAGAGAAGTTTGAAAGTTTGCACAAAGAAGTTTTAGAAATAAAAGAAAATTGTGATTCTCTTTTACAGGAAAATGAATCTTTTGAAAAGGAATTTTCCGATATCACAAAAAAATTTTCGAACGGCTCAAAAACCTTGAAACATATTCTTTCTATTCAAATTCCTTATTATAACAAGTCTGGACTTGGATATAGTAAGGAAAGTAAGTCTTTGATAGATTTTTCAAAGGTTAAGGAGAGATTCAGATAGAGACCTTCCATACAAGCCTACAAAAACCATTTTCAAAAGAATTTTATAAAACCTATTGGTCGAAGCAATCTCAAATGTTCAAATTGTGGAGAAACATTACATTTTGAGAATAAATGTCCCAAAGTCTGGAGACCTATTAAGAAAGATTGGATAAACAAAGCTTACACCACTAACTCTTTTGGACCCAAAAATGTCTAGGTACCAAAGAAAGCTCGAGAATGTTCTTTGAATGCAGGTTACCTTCAGAAGCAAAAGAAAATGGTACTTAGACAATGGATATTCAAGACACATGACAAGAAATTCAAGTACCTTCATGAGACTAGAGAAGACAAAAGGAGGAATAATCTCTTTTGGAGGAAGAAGCAAAGGAAAATTTGTTGGACTTGGAATAGTGAAGATTGGAAGCCTTGTTATCAACAACGTTTCTTTAGTCAGAGGACTCAATTACAATCTTCTAAGCATAAGCCAATTGTTCGATGCTGGATTTAGAATAAATTTTCAAGAAAATATATGTTCTGGAACCAGTTAAGACTTCTCTCGATCATTTACTAGTCAACGACATGGCAATATATATCTTCTAGACATAAACTCAAATTCTGCTAAATGTCTTATTTCTATTCAAGATGAAGCAAATATGTGGCATCGCAAGTTGGGCCATGTTAGTATGAAGCAAATTTCTAAACTATCTTCTAAGAAGCTTGTTCGTGGACTTCCCAGCATGAGTGACAAGAAGTCTGAACTATGTTCAGCATACACATGAGAGAAATAGGTATGAAGTTCTTTCAAATCAATAAATCATGTTTCTTCTAATCGTATATTGTAGCTTCTACATATGGAATGAGATCAAACTCAACAAGATCAGACTCTACTCAATGATTCATAACTTGTTTCAAACCCAGAAAAGTTTGAGTGTATCAGACAAAATGATCTAGCTCAGAAGGAAGACATAGGGGATCAAAAGGAATCCACTCAAATTCAAAAGGATTCAACACAAACTTATGAAGAACATGAAGAAGGTCGAAAATACAACAAGAACTGGAAGTATAAATCAAGTCATCCATATAATCTGAAATTGGTAACATTGAAGAAGGAATTTGAACTAGATCAATGAACAAGGAAGAAACAAATGTTCTGGCACATATATCTGAGATCAAACTTAAAGGAGTAGAAGAAGCTCTTGCAAATGAAAGCTAGATAAAAAATAATGTAGGAAGAGCTTCAACAGTTCAAAATCAATGATGTATGGGACTAGTGCCCAGACCTAAAGAAAGGTCTGTCGTTGGAACAAAGTGGGTGTTTAGAAACAAAGTAGATAATCAAGGAAGGGTAACAAAAAACAAAGCAAGACTTGTGGCCAAAGGATATTCTCAAGCAGAAGGGATAGACTATAATGAGACATATGCATTTGTGGCTAGCTTGGAAGCTATAAGGCTCTTGCTTGCTTATGCATGTTTTCACAACTTTAAGTTGTTCCAAATGGATGTTAAAAGTGCTTTTCTAAATGGATTCATTCAAGAAGAAGTATACGTAGAACAACTCCCAAGATTTGAAGAACCCAAAAAGATGGATCATGTTTACAAGCTGAAGAAGGCTTTGTATGGTCTAAAACAAGCACCACGTGCTTGGTACGAAAGATTGAGTAATTTTGTAGTAAGCAACAACTTTTAAAAAGGTTTGGTTGATACTACCCTTTTTATTAAGAAAGAAGGTAAGGATGTTCTACTTGTTCAAATTTATGTAAATGATATAATTTTTTGTTCTTCTAATGAATTTTTGTGCAAGAAATTCTCTAAGTCTATGCAAGAGGAATTTGAAATGAGCATGATGGGAGAATTAACATTCTTCTTGGGTTTTCAAGTCAAGCAAACCAAATAATGAACCTTCATTTTTTTAAGAGAAATACGGAAAGGAAATAGTCAAGAAGTTTGGAATGGAAAATTGCAAGAAAACTAAGACCACCATGTCTAGTTCAACCAAACTAGACAATGACGAAGATGGAAAGAAATTGAACCAAAAGACTTACAAAAGCATGATTAGTTCTTTATTTTATCTCACTGCTTCTCGGCTTGATATTTTATTTAGTATGTGCATGTGTGCTAGATTTCAAGCTGATCCTAAAGAGTCTCATCTTACTATTGTGAAATGAATTATTAAATATACCATCACAAATCCAAAACTAAGTCTATAGTATCCCAAGAAAATAGACTTTACACTAACCGGATACTTAAATGCTGACTCAGCTAGATGTAGAATAGATAGAAAGAGCATTTTTGGGACTTGCCACTTTTGGGACAAATGTTAGTATCCTGGTTCTCCAAGAAGTAGAACACTGTAGCACTCTCCACCGTTGAAGCAGAATATGTTACTCTTGGCAATTGTTGTTCACAGGTTCTATAGATTAGACAACAACTAAAAGATTATGGAAAGGAAGAAGCTTGTACTGAAATCCAATGTGACAGCACAAGTGCCATCAATCTTATAAGGAGTCTTATTCTTCATTCAAGAGCAAAGCATATAGAGATTCGACATCACTTCATAAGAGATTATGTACAAAGTGGAGAAATAGATGTTCAATTCATTGATTCTAAGAATCAATTGGCAGACACTTTACTAAACCATTAGAGAAAGAAATATTTGAGTTTATTCATAACAAATTACATATTACTTACCCCATTGTTTAAAGTTTGTATGAGACAAGTGAGTTAGATTAAGCTTATTGAAGAGACAATCTTCTGGAACATACTCAAAATGTTATACACATGGATTTGCAGTTCAAATTTTGACGCGTAAGTTTTTTCCTTTTATGAACAAATAGGTAAGTAAATCTAAATATCCTACAAATATTTCATCTAATTAATTTTATAATTGTTTCCAATGTTTATATGATTTTATTTTTAGTTTTTTTTTTTTTTTGAATATTTGGAATCAATAACTACCATTTACAGTTTTCATTACCAAAAATCGCATCTTTTCATTGTCTTGCTTCAAATCGTATAAAAGACCAAGAAACCATTTTTTTTCTCTAACCCTCTACTTCTCTCTCGCTCAAACTCACTCTGTAAATCCTAAAGGTTTCATCTTTCTCTCTTGATCTTCAAGTTCATCTCTTCTCTTCAAAAATGTCGTCTAAATCCTCAAAGTCTATGTTGATTTCCTCGCAAAGAAGGTCATCATCCATTGCAAGCAGAGGACCCAAATCAATTAAAGGAGGACGGATGCATTTCGACCTAACCAAATCGTCTGGTGAATAATCTCTTAGGCATTCTACTTATCAATTCGAGTTTGAAGAGGTCTCCAAAGGTATGCCTCTTGTTGTTATTACTCTATCCCAGTAGAAGACCTAGAAAAGGTGTTTAGTTGTTACGATTTATTGAGAAAAGGAGGAGCTTCGAAAGATTTTTTACTGGAATATCTAAAAGATCATGGTTATGGAAATGAGGTTAAGTTAATAGAGGCATTTTTGGTTGTTAGAAATCCAGACTAGGGAAGAATGAAAGAGAAAGAAATTGTAGCGCAAGTTAGGCAGACGCCTAATTCGAAAAGTGGAGTTGAGAGTCTATAGGAAGGAAAGAGAGAAGATGATGACGAAAGCTTTTTTAAGAATTTTCAAGTCAAGATGGGAGTTGTTGTTGTAATTGAAAAGCCCAAAGGGAAGTTGTTTCGCACAAAGCAATACAAGGAGTGTTATGCTTCTATAATAAACAAGGGCATAATGAATCATAGAATAGTGAACTTTGATTTTATGGATGCAATAAGAGTAAAGTTGAGAAACAAGCTCGAGTTATTGCAAATGGAAGACTTCTGCATGCAAACTTCTGAGGTTTATCTAGAACTTACTGCATATTTTTGTTCAAACTTGTTTGTTTTGTCTCCAAACAAAATGCAGTTTACTATTCATAATGATGTCTATGAAGTGGATGTGGATGTTTTGGCTAATATTATGAAAGTAGAAAGAAGAGATTTTAGGCCTATGGAGTTTCTTATGAAACTGCATGCAAGTATCTCACCATTGGGAAAACTTTGAAGACTTATCTCTTATTCCAGCCTAACTTCTGCCAAAATAAATCTGCACAAAATTGTGATTAACTGCATAAGACCCAAGGCATCCTCAAAGACAGATGTTGCAAAGTTCATAGAAAAAGGTGTAATGTTCTCTCTCCCTCATACTGTTTTATTACTCATGTATAAAAAACAGTTCTTAAGGAAAATGGTCAACTTCTATATGGAGCTCTTGTAACTAGAATTTTCGAGCACTTTCATATTAAATTGCTCTCGAAATTCTGTACAAGAACTCTACTTGTTATGCCTATTGGAGAGAAAATGATCACCAAAATGCAACTGTAGGACATTATAGAGGTATGGAAGAGAAAGAAGAAAGGGACACTAAGTTTTGCAACCACTATTACAGATAAGAAGAGAAAAGGAAAGGAGGCTACTTCTACTCAAACGTCTAAGAAAAATAGGTCAACAATTCTTCTATAGGATGAAGATGAAGAAGAAGAAGAAACTCTCTCAAACATCATTGCTTCTGCAGTTCAAACTGCTTCTACAGCAGTACTTCCGAAAGAAGAAGAAAAATCTGATGAAGTAGAAGGAGATGTAGAAGAGAAGAAAGAAAGTGCAAAAGAGGCAGAAGAGGATGAACATATAGAAGCAAAAGAAGAAAGTGCAAAAGATGGGGAAGAAGAACAACCTGAAGATATAGATGTTGAAGAAGTTTCAGAATGAGAGGTAGAAGGAGAATAGTCAGAAGATTTTAAAGTAGAACGTGCATAGGATGAAGAGCAAATCAAAAACAGATAAAAGGAACAATAGGGAGGAGATCAACAAGAAGAAGGAATCATCATCGCAAGGGGAGCACCTGCGAAAACTCCCGAACACACAAGAATCGATGATCAGATGAGTAGGTCTCCACTAGATGCAGAAGAAAAGTTTGATGCACAACACCCAAAAGGTCCTATCGGAGAACATGTAGAAGTAGACTTTTAGGGGGAGCATCAATCTGACAAATAACCTTCTAAAGCAGATACACCTTGCATGATTGCTAATGCAAAAGCTCAAACTGAACCATATCCTAACTATGCAAGGATTGTTGAGTTGCTTCTGCAAATCAAAACTCACAATATGCTTTGAAGATTGACATACAAAGGATGAAATCATCTTTGAACAACAAGCTAGAGAATCTCACTAAGCAAACTGAGCAAAACGTGGCCAGAATGGAAACGGTATTTGCTCAGTGCGTGACTAAAGTTGAGAGTCAATACAAAACATGGAGGATTTCCAACTTGCTCGAGTTCCTCGCAAAGCCTGATTTTAGCCTTTTCAAAATAACCTTCTATGTGTGTTTGGTTTGATTTAGTGTTTAGACTCTAGATGTGGCTTGTTTAGATTTTGATTTTGTAGACGCTAAGAACCCTCTTGATGCTAGTAAAAAGGGGCAGGAGTTGTAGATATTCTAAACTTGTTATGGTGTGGCTTGCTTTGTTTATTGTTTGCATATATTTTTGCTATGCCTAACCTTGTTTTGCAATAATAAATCTATATCTGCATAAAAGTTTTGTCACCATCGAAAATGGGGAGATTGTTGAGAAAACTCCTAATTTTGATGCTAACAAAACTTTCTAAGTACTATTCAAGTGGAATTCTAGAACAGACTATAGAATGAGATTTTTGTACTCAACAAAATCTATTCATTATAGAAGATTCCATATTAAGCTAGAAGCAGATATAATATCTCATTCCGTCAGGGATCCAGAACGTATTTCAAGGACCAGAACAAAGAAAGGACCTATAACGGCTATGAATTTCACTTACCACATTTATATTGATTTTGTTAATCAACTGATTGACAAAATCAATCCTTGAGACAATTTCCAAATGAGGATGGAACACTTATGGAAACTAAGATTTTGTATGTATGAGCAACCGTAATCTAAAGGGATTCAATCGTTCTTCAATGCCTAGAAAATCTTTCTTAAATAAATCTGTCCAAGAAGGAAAGTTGGAAGATAACACTGAGTGTTTTCACTCAAAAGGTTTTGTAATCATTTATTGATCATATAGTGGAATTCAACCTATTGGTTGATAGTGTAGGAGAGTGGATGTAGGCTTAACCAAAGCCGAACCACTATAATTTTGTTTGCAATTTTCTCTTCCCTTATCCTTTTAATTTTTGATTGCATATACCAAAAGTTTACTTCATATGGACTTTAACTTTAGATTATGCATCTTTTTTATATATCCAGACTTTTTGTTGATCGATTTGGTATAAAAGTTTATTTACATTTATTCACCCCCTCTAGGTGTTTGTATTAGATTCCTCGCTTTCTTGCTCACCTATAAACATATACCTCTTTGAGTGTTCTGGGTATTTTATAAAAATACTCTAATTGCCTCTGGAACCCACTTTCCCATACTTGTGAGATGGTTCATGAGTATAAGTAGCACAACCCCATGGTTTAAGAAAACTCAAATCGGATTTTCTACCTGTCCATAACTCATACGGAGTGGAAATAACTGATTTAAAAGGGCACATGGTTAAGCATATAGGCAGCAGTTAACAAAGTGTCACCCAAAAGGTGATGGTTAAGTTAGCTCGTGGCATCATAGACCTAACCATTTCCAATAGGGTTCTGTTTTTTTCTTTTTGCAACACCATTTTGTTGATGAGTATAAAGAATAGACAACTGTCTTTCTATTCCTTTTTCATCACATAAATTTTTGACCTCATTAGATAGATATTCTCGACATCGATAAGATCTTAATACTTTTATTTTCTTATCTAATTGATTTTCTACTAAGCTCATAAACTTCTTCAAGCAACTAACAGCCTCGGATTTATGAGAAATAAAATAGAAATGTCCGAATTGAGTATAATCATCTATAAACGTGATGAAATAAATAGCCCTATGCTCTTGTTCCCTTTCCAAATTGCTTTTTTGTTGTTTTCCTCGCTAGGCAATGCTCGCAAGTGGGCAAATTGACTTTTTCAATATTGTCCAATAAACCCTCTTTGGCTAATCAATTCATTCGTTGTTGCCCTATATGACCAAGTCTAGTATGCCATACATTCACATCATTATCACATGAATTAGAAGACGTGAAGAGGGAATAACAAACATTGACATTACCAAAGTCAACATCCAGCACAATAAAACCATCTAGAAAGTAACCACAATTAGGGCAACTAGTTCCCAAAAACAAGTCCACGCCACTATTGTGACATCCTGAATTTTGACCCTATTTTGGATTATATAAAATGGTGATGTTAATCAATGCCCTATTAGTACAATTACTCTAAACTAATCATTCGTGAGTTAACAGACCTTCCGGAAACGCCCTTGGGCACAATACACGTGCAACCAGCAATTTCAATCAAGAACGGATTGTTCAACCATAAGGATTCAAGGGGGAACAATACCATCCTGTACCAGACCATTAGAGAACGGAAATAATTCGATTCAGCAAAAGTACGAAGCCAAATTATGGGTGATTCCGCATGACTTTGATACAAACTATGAACAACGTTAAACCGATTCCTTTTTATCTTGTACTTAGGATTATCAATTGAACTGCTGGGATTACATGACAATTGAGGGTTGTCCCTAATTTGAGAATTTACTTAAACGTGGATTGAAAAGCTATCAATCACAGGTCAAAAGTGCGAAAAACTCTAAAGGGGCGCCCGATAGTCTAAACTGTACTACGGTTGCAATTGATTCAATTTAACCCGAATTTTAATTCGATTTCGGGTATCGACTTTTCAGGGACTTCACGATTAAATATTTGGATGTTGTTATATTAATCTTGAGTTTTCTGATGGATTGCAAAGTGTCGGAAAAGGGAAATTTGGGCCTGAAAGTGGACCGGCCCAAGATTGGCGGCCCAATAGGCCTCGTGCCCATCAAGGACTACCCAAGGTGGGCCCAAGCTGGCCCATTTCTCCTTTCTCTTTAGTCCATGGGCCTTCTCTTCTAGAAGCTTAGCTTTGTGTGGTTCTCCTTGCTTTATTTTTGTTTGGTTGACATCAATTCTTGTTGAACAAGTTGGCTTGCCTTCTTGGACAAGCTTGCTAAGTCATTCTCTCTCCTCTCTCCCTCTTGTAGCCGCCCCTCTCTCTCTCTCTCGCTTTTCTCTTTCATTTTCCCTCATTCCTTCCCTAGTTTCACTGCCCCCTTGTTGTTTATTGTTGCCGCTGCCCTTGTTACTATTCGCCGGAGCTACTGCCACCATCCACTGTGCAGCTATTGCCGTCCAGAGTCTAGCCACCACTCACCGGTTGTCGCTTCTCACTACCGGCCGCTCATCCAAGTGCTGCGGTTACTGCTGCTGTTTTCCATGATAAAACAACCATTGACATTGTTTAGCCAGAAAACGGCTGCCATCCATTGTCTATCACCATTTCTAAGCCAGTCTTGTGTAGTCCTCACTGTCGCTGTCGCTCCGGTGTCGCTGTCGCTCCGGTGTCGCCAGAATCTTAAAGTTCGCAAATTGATTTCCTAATTCCTTAGTTATGGGCTAATCTTGCTTTAGGAGTAGTTTAATTAGTTTAAGTGCGATTAGTGGTTAAGGAATGTTGCTTATGGTTAAAGTATGGTTTATGTGCCTTGATTATGCTTAAATGAGTTTATGATAAGTTAATTGTAGCTTAATTGTGCTTAGTTGTTAATTAATTGGGTTTATGGTTAAATAACATTATATTATATTACTAAGCTTGCTTATGGTTGATTAATTTGGCTAATGAAGTTTTAGTCTTAATTAATTATGATTAATTATTTATGGGAATAATTAATTTTAATTATATTATTTTGTGGAAATTAATTAATTATTTATATTTTTAATTAATTTCAAATTATTGACTATTTATGGATAATTAATTATTTTTGGGAGAAATTATTAATTATGATTATTTTATAGAATTTGATTAAAGTGAGTAATTTTTGTGAGAAATTAACTATGGCTTATTTTTGTAAAATTGATGGTATTTATATACTATATGGTCAAGTGGCTTTGAGTTATCAAAGAAGGGTTTTATGAAATGGAATTATTTGGGTTGGATAATTATTTTTGGGGTTGGTAAATAATTATAAGTATTTTTTGGAAGTTAAATATTTATCGGAAAGATTGACTATAGTATTATATACTTTATAAATTAGTATTTTGGCTATAATCCTAGCTTATACTTGTTATGTGATAATCAATCAATTATCAATAATCAAACACGTACCTCAACAATTAACGGTACCAATCACATGTCTCAATATTCAATAGTAAATAATCTTGCGCCTCAATTGTTGAATTATGTAACATGTGACAATCGATTCTTGTAGCATTGCATTACATGTGTACTAACTGCAATAGTATGTCACATGAGCATGAACCATGATTGCATGGGCAATAAAGAAAAGAAAGAAATGAAATGGTTGATGGTTGTGCTTCATGGTCACATAAAAGGGATAACCAACGCTGCCAAAAGACTGCCAACCCTAGGGGTTGTGCCATGGCCTTTTGGTCACTCGATTACAGTCGGATACCTAATAGTGGTTAGTTGCTGAGTCGCGATAGAGACCAGACTAATGCTCCCTCAAGAATGCCATCTGGGGAGAAGCCCATGACGTAGCCGTGCTCAAGAAAGGAATGATGCCTGGTTTATGGACCGGTACACTGTCAACCATAAGGTTATATTGTGGCCAAGGGAGTCAGAATAATTGGAGCACGTATAGGTATCGATGCATGAAGAAGTTCATTAAGTGCTCTGATCATGTGAAATGATTGTTGAGATTGTTATGGCTTGAATCATATTGTATTTGCAGGGTACGTGTGCCAAGGTAAGGTAAGATCACCTGTGTCTGTATCTGATAGCTGTTGAATTGTATCATGATTGTGTTTCTAGTATGTTGATAGATTAGGCAAAGCGGGAGGTCGCTTTGCAATTGATCTACCATCAATGTTAGGTTGCATGATTGGACTGCATTTGAGGCGAGCGGAGTTCCTAACTAAGGTTTAGGATTTTAACTTACTAAATTTATCTCACCCTATCATGGTTAACTTTTTCAAGACCTTAGTATTATGCCTTACTCAGTAAGGTTCAGTGTCCCTATCAACATGAGCACCTCCATCATCACGTGACTCATTCCGAGTCGCAATTTTGTGTAAGAGTAGCACATGATGACCATCTAGGTCGATGAGGGGGAGAGGAACTATTACGTGCCACATGTTTTCAAAGCGTGGTACGTCAGATAGGGGGACATGATCTATGGTTCCTTAAGAGGTTATGATGGGCCTACACCACATGAGGGGCCGAGCAACTAGATATGGGATTTGATGGACCTTGATCCCCATAATGGCATTGTGTTAGACCCCTCGTTGAGCAAGTTTGACCTTTTTGAGGCTAGTGATTAGTCATCTATAGCCTAATCTCTTATTGATTGACCCTCCCCACCTTTTTGCTATGATAGGTTAGCCAAGCCTAGTCCCTGTTGTGTTGTCCTTGTAATGTCGCCCGATGTCGGGCTTGTACATATACTGTTTCCTCGAGCTAACCTTGTAGATAAATAAGAAAAGTGCTACTGTTGCTTTACTATTACATCTTTCTGCTATCCCTACTTGTTGTTATCTAGGTGTGTTTAGTGTTGTTTCTACATGTGCTTAATGATAAGATAAAATGAAGTGGTCGACGACAGAACCTGAGACGTCGCATGTTTGAGACCATAAGTGAATTGGAGTTGTCGTGAGCTCAAGGGTCAGGGTGTGACAAATTTCGACCCTATTTTAGGATTATATAAAATGGTGATATTGATTGATGCCCTATTAGTACAAATACTTTAAAATGATCATTTGTGAGAAAATAGACATTTCGGAAATGTTGTTAGGGAATGATACATGTGCGACCAGCAATTTTAATTAGGAACATATCGTTCGACCATAAGGATCCGAGGGGGAACAGTACTTTCTTCAAATAGGCCATTAGCAAATGGAAAGAAATTGATTTGGCAGAAGTATGAAACCGAATTGCAGGTGATTCCACACGACTTCAATACGAACTATGAACGACATTAATCTGATTCCTTTTTATCTTGTACTCAGGATTATCAATTGAACTGTCGGGATTACATGACAATTGAGGGTTGTCCCTAATTTGAGAGTTTGCTTAAATGTGGATAGAAAAGCTATCGACCATGGGTCAAACATAAGGAAAACCCTAAAGGGCACTCGATAGTCTAAACTGTACTACGGTTGCAAATGATTCAATTTAACCCGGATTTTTAATCTGATTTCAGGTATTGACTTTTCATGGACTTCATGACTAGATATTTGGATGTCACCACGTTTATTCTTGAGTTTTCCAGTGAGTCACAAAGTATCAGGAAAGGAAAATTTAGATCGAGAATTTGGGCCCGCAAGTAGGCCGGCCCAAGATCGGCAACCTAATAGGCCTTGTGCCCATCAAGGATAGCATAAGGTGGGCCTAAGCTAGCCCAAATTCTTCTCTTCAACCCATGGGCTTCCTCTTGTGAAAGCTTAGCTTTGTATGGTCCTTGTTGGCTTGGTTTTGCTTGGTTGAGATTCAGCTTGTTAAACAAGTTGCTTAGGCTTCTTGGACAAGTCTAGCTAGCTCATTCTCTCTCCTCTCTCCGCCTAGCACTCGCCTATCTCTCTCCTCAGCTCACTCTCCCTCTTTCCTCTTCCTTTTTGCTTCATTTCTTCCCTATTTTCATAGCCCCCTTGCTATCTATTGCTTTCGTCGCCCCTATTACTGTTCATCGAAGCTCCTACCACCATTCCATTATGCAACTATTGCCACCGTCTATCGTGGAGCTACTGTTGTTTGGAGTCCAGCCACCACGTGCTGGCCGCCACCTGTCACCATCGGCCACCCATCCAAGCACTGAAGCCACTGCTACTGTTTTCATGACAAAATAGCCACTGACGTTATTTTGTCAGAAAACGACCGCCATCCGTTGTCCGTTGCCATCCCCAAGCTAGTCCCATGTAGGCCTTGCCCTCGCCCTCGCTTCGAAGTTGCCGGAATCTTAGATTTAGTAAGTTGGTTTCCTAATCCCTTAGTTAGGGGTTAATCTTGTTGCCGGAATCTTAGATTTAGTAAGTTGGTTTCCTAATCCCTTAGTTAGGGGTTAATCTTACTTCAAGAGTAGTTTAATTAGTTTAAGTGTGATTTGTGGTTAATGAGGGTTGCTTATGGTTATGGTTTATATGCCTTGATTATGCTTAAGTGAGTTTATGATAAGCTAATTGTGGCTTAGTTGTGCTTAGTTGTTAATTAATTGGGTTTATGGTTAATTAACATTATAAAATATTACTAAGCTTGCTTATGGTTGATTAATTTGGCTAATGAAGGTTTAGTCTTAATTAATTATGATTAATTCTTTATGGTAATAATTAATTATAATTATACTATTTTATGGAAATTATTTATTTATGGAAATATTATATTATTTTGTGAAAATTAGTTAATTATTTGTATTATTATTTAATTCCGAATTATTGCCTATTTATGGATATTAATTATTTTTTGGGGGAAATAATTAATTATGATTATTTTATGGAAACCGATTAAATTGAGTAATATTTGTGAGATATTAACTATGGTCTATTTTTCTAAAGTTGATGTTATTTATATACTATAATGTTGATGGACCTTGATTTATTAAGGAAAGGTTTTATGAAATGTAATTACTTTGGTTGGGTAATTATTTATGAGATTGGTAAATAATTATAATTATTTTGTGGGAGTTAAATTATTTATTGGAATAATGGACTATAGTATTAAATACTTTATAAATGAGTATTATTGGATATAATCCTAGTTTATACTTGTTGTGTGAGAATCAATTATTTATGGAAATAATTGATTATCGTTGGTTGTTGAGGCGCGTGATTAATTTTCGTTAATTGTTGAGGTACATGTGTGATTATCGATAATTGACTGAGGCACGTGACTAATTATCGAAGTGTCAATTGTGGACGAGTTCTTGATAAGTGACGACTGTTACAAGAATAGTTGAGGGTGACGGTTATTTTGGAAAGCATGAGATTATCATGATGTTAATTGGCTGGAACTGATTTCAGATTATGACTTGAACTTTTGTTTGAAGGTTGCATCTGGAACTGTTGAATTATGCAAGTTCGTGTGACCATTTAATATTGTTGCATTGCATTATACATGTGTTAATTATAATAGCATGTCGCATGAGCACGAACCATTGTTGCATTGGTGACAAAGAAAAGAACGAATGAAATGGTTGATAGTTGTGTTGCATGGTCACATAAAGGGATACTCGGCACTACCGAAAGACCGCCAATCCTTGGGGTTGTGCCATGACCTTTTGGTCGCCCGATTTCGGATGGATGCGTGATAGTGGTCAGTTGCTGAGTCGCGGTAGAGGCCGGACCAATGCTCCTTCGAGAATACCATTTGGGGGTAGGCCCATGATGTAGCCATGCCCATGGAGGAGACGATGCCTGGTTTATAGACTAATAGACCGCCAATTATAAGGTTGTGTCGTGGCCCCAGGGATCATAATAATCAAAGCGTGTGTGGGTACTGATGCATAAGAAAGTTCATTGAGTGCTTTGATTGTGTGAAATGATCGTTAAATTTGTTATGGTTTAAATTGTATTGTATCTGCAAGGTATGTGTGCCAAGGCAAGGTGAGATCGCCTGTGTTTGTATCTCACCCTGTTGTAATTAACATTTTCAGGACCTTAATATGATGCCTCATCCGGTGAGGTTCGATGTCCTTATTGACATGAGCACCTCGTCACCACGTGGCTTGTTCCGGGTTGCAATTTTGTTTACGAGCAGCATGTGACAACCATCTAGGTCGATGAAGAGGAGAGGGACTATTACGTGCCATACATTTTCAAGGCGTGGTATGTCAGGTAGGGAGACATGATATACAGTTCTGTGAGAGGCTATGATTAGCCTACACTGCACGAGGGGCCGGGCGACGAGGTATGGATCCGATGGACCTTGATCCCCCTGATGGCACAGTGATAGACCCATCATCGGGTGAGTTTGACCCTTCTAAGGCCAATGATTAGGCATTTGTAACCTAATCTCTTTTTTACTAATCCTTCCCTCATTTTTGTTTATTATAGGTTAGCCAAGCCTGGTCCCTTTTTGTGTTGGCCTTAGAACATTGCCCGAAGTAGGGCTTGTACATATACCGTTTCCTCTTACTAACCTTTGCAGATAAATAAAAGAAGTGTTGTTGTTGCTTTACTGTTGCATCTTTCTACTATCCTTATTTCTTGTTGGCTGGGTGTGTTTAGATTTGCTTTCACATGTGCTTAATGATAAGATAAAATGAATGGATCAGCACTAGAACTTGGGACGTCGCATGTTTCAGACCACAAGTGATTTGGGGTTGTCGCGAGCTCGAGGGTCAGGGCATAACATCCTCGTCGATTTTGGTATCAAAGCCTAGTTAACATACGGAGTAATAAGGTGCAATGATTCTTGGGGATAGTTAGTAGGAATGATATTTCTTTTGCTTGCATGTGATTACTTGTAGATTCTATAGCTATTGTAGGGTTGTCTTAGTTTCTAATTCCGCGTTGAGAATTGGAAAGCAAGTTAGGTGAATCCTGTATCATGAGCAATTCGGATCACAGTATCCCCGAGTTAAGAACTCCTTGGTAGAGGGCCCCAAGGAGAAAGACGCCGTAGGTCCCAACTAGTGTAAAAGAAAGAGCACCAGAAGATCCAATGATGGATGGGATCATGCACACCCTAGAGGCCTTGATTGGAAAGTAGGCTTAGACTCAAGTTGCTGTTGTTATTGTTGCAACTGCTACCACCACTATTCCTCTTGATGTTTCTGTAGCTAGCCTTGGGAATGGAAACATGCCTATGCATTAGTTGGTGGAGCAGTTCATAAAGTTGAAGTCGCCCAAATTCACTTGGGCAAGCGATCCTGAGGTAGCAACTCATTGGATAAGGGAGTTGGAAAAGATGTTCACACTATTGTAGTGTTCAAAGGAGGACAAGGTAATATTGGCTATTTACCAATTGCATGGTAATGTTGCTATGTGGTGGGAAGCTACCCAATGGAGGGTATTTCCCAAAAGTACAGCCCGAGTGTAGGGTACCTTCATGGAGGCTTTTCTGGGCAAGTACTTCAAGAATCCTATGGATAAGGCTAGGAGGTTTAGGGACGGACTAAAGATGGAAATCAATGACCATTCGGTGTCCATGAACTTGAAGGACGACAATGAGCTATATGAGAGAGATTAGATGATTGAGATTCACCTAACCTGCTTGAGGATAGCCATATTGAACTTGAGGATGGCCGTATCTGGATCGCAATTTATGCCTAATGGGGACAATTGTCAATTTCGGAAGAAGCCAATGATTGGAGGAAGGTATCCTCTTCCATCCAATAGGAAGAACAGCGTGGGAAAATCGACACCAAGTTTGTTTAGAATGTGTCGAACTTGTGGGAAAAGGCATGGAAATGCCCCGTGTCCCACTCGATTAGGAGTTTGTTTCGGGTGCAGTTAGATGGGCTACCGAGTGAAGGTTGTTCACACAGAATTATGATGCTACCAGCGCCATGGCAATAGGCAGGACCACCGGCAGGGAATGCCCTGCAGAACAATCTGAACAAACCTTAGGTGTAAGGAAGGGTCTATGCTGTTACTAGGAAAGATATAGAGAATGTGCCTGCCGTGATTACAGGTATGGTATCCTTGCATGACCATGTTGCTTATGCGTTGTTTGATCTGGGAACAATCTGAACAGACCCTAGGTGTAAGGAAGGGTCTATGCTGTTACTAGGAAAGAGATGGAGAATGTGCCTGCCGTGATTACTAGTACGGTATCCTTGCATGACCATGTTGCTTATACATTGTTTGATTTGGAAGACTCGCACTCCTTTATTGTTCAACAATTTGTGGAATTAGTGGGGTTAAGGCCGGAACCGTTGGAAGCGATTTTTGTTATTTCTACTCCGTTAAAGGATTCAATATTGTTTGCGGTAGGTTGTTTTAGTTGCAAGTTAATTATAAATTATCAAGAAGGAAAGATAGATTTGATTGTTTTAGTGATGTATGATTTTGATGTCATTATTGGAATGGATTGGCTGACCAAGTAAGGAGCCACAATATATTGTCAAGGGAAGAGAATCAAGTTTAACCCGATCGGGGTTAATAGTTTCAAATTTGTCGGGAATTGAGAAGGACTTCAATTCCTTTGAACTCTTCTCTTGATGTGACTAAGTTGTTGGGGGAAGGTTGCCAAAGTTATTTAGCGTCAGTAAGTGACACATTAGGGAAGGAACCAAGGAAGGAGGACATCGCTATAGTACGAGACTATTCCGATGTTTTTCCTAAGGAATTACCGGGACTACCCCCAACAAAGGAGATAGAGTTTGTGATTGAGTTCGCCCATGGGATAAAGCCAATTTCCAAAACACCCTACAGAATGGCATTGTCGGAACTGAAACAATTGAAGTTGTAGATGCAGGAGTTGTTGGAAAAGGGTTTTATTTGCCCAAGTGCATCGCCTTGGGGAGCACCAATTCTGTTTGTCGGGAAAAAGGACAGGTTGTTGCGGTTGTGCCCGCTGTCGAGGATAGACGATTTGTTTGACCAACTTCAAGGAGCTTCGATATTCTCTATGATAGACCTAAGGACAAGCTATCATCATTTGAGGATCAGAATGGAGGATATATCGAAGATGGCATTTTGTACATGCTATGGTCATTATGAGTTTATGGTGATGATGTTTGGTCTGACGAATGCCCCTGCTGCATTTATGGATTTAATGAACCATGTATTCATGTAATATTTTGATTGGTTTGTGATCATGTTCATTGACAATATTTTGGTGTATTCAAAGAATCCGATAGAGCACGAACAACACTTGATGATTGTGCTGCAAACCCAACGAGAACACAAGCTATATGCTAAGTTTAGCAAGTGCGAGTTTTGGTTAACTTGAGTGGTTTTCCTTGGCCACATGATCTTTGGCAAAGGGATTTCAGTAGACCCAACCAAGATCGAAGCGGCCACAGATTGGCTGAGACTTACTACGGTAACCGAGGTTCATAGTTTTCTGGGATTGGCTAGCTATTACAGACAGTTTGTAGAAAGACAAGAAGTACGAATGGATGGACAAGTGAGAGAGTAGTTTCCAAGTGCTTAAGCATAAGCTGACTACTACACCGGTATTGACGATTCTGTCTGGCCTTGGAGGATACAAGATTTATAGCGCCATATCGTAGAAGGGACTCTGTTATGTTCTGATGCAACATGGCAGAGTAATTGCATATGCATCCAGGCAGTTGAGACCTCATAATCTGAGCTATTTGACGCATGATTTAGAGTTGGCAGCAATTATATTTGTGTTAAAGATATGGAGGCATTACCTTTGTGGGGAAAATTTTAGATTTTTACGGATCATCAAAGTTTAAAGTACTTGTTCTCTTAAAAGGAACTGAACATGAGGCTAGATGGATAGAACTTCTCAAAAACTATGATTGCGACATTCTATACCATTCATGCAAGGCTAACAAGGTAGCAGATACACTGAGTCACAAGTCGTCAGTTGCTCTTATGATAGTTCAAGAATGGATTCTGCCGGAAGGAATTCGAGACTTAGAATTCAGGTTTAAGGTAGGCAATCTTTCTAGCTTAATGGCTACCCTTAAGATTGAACCTGAAATGCAAGCTAGGATTAAAGCAATGCAATCTCTTGATGTTGCAATCCAAAAGATTTTGCAACTTGATGCTGCAAAGAGGAAGCCAGATTTTCAAGTGTCTGAGGACGGGATCTTGAAATTCCGTGAATGATTATGTGTGCCGAGCTTAAAGAGGAACTATTATTGGAAGCTCAAATAGTAATTAGAGCGTACACCCAAGCAGTACGAAGATGTATCAAAATGTGCGGTAGTAATATTGATGGAATCGTTTGAAATTGGATATTGCCAAACATGTAGCTAAGTGTTTAACATGTTATCAAGTAAAAGCGCAGCATTGTAAGCCAAATGGACTATTGCAACCCCTTGAGATTCCTAAATAGAAGTGGGAACACATCACGATGGATTTTGTAATGGAATTATTGAGGTGTCAACGAGGCAACAACTCGATTTGGATTGTAGTGGACAGATTGATGAAGTCAGCACACTTTATCGCCATACGTAAGGACTTTGCTTTTGAAAGGTATGCGGAACTGTACATGCAACAAATTGTTCTCCTTCATGGGGTACTAGTGAAGATCATGTCTGAGCAAGACCCCAAGTTCATTGCTATATTTTGGAAAAGCTTACAAACGGCTATAGCGACAAAGTTGCAATTCAGTATAGCCTATCATCCTCAGACAGACGATCAGTCAGAGAGAACAATTCAAACTTTGGAGAACATGCTGTGAGCCTGTGTGTTGGATTTTAAAGGGAGTTGGGAGGAACAACTTCATCTTGTCAAGTTTGCTTACAATAACAGCTACTAGCAGAGTATTAAGATGGCATCGTTGAGGCATTGTATGGCATGCCTTGCAGAACTCCAATCTATTGGAATGAAGTTGGCGAGCGAAAGATTATAGGCCTAGAGTTAGTGCAACAATCTTTGGATGGTATCAAGATAATTCGAGAAAGGTTAAAGAGAGCCCAAAGTAGACAGAAGGGTTATACGAACAAGCGATGTAGGCCATTGGAGTTTCAAGTGGGCGACCATGTGTTCCTCAAGGTATTGCCGATGCAAGGTACTTCGCAGTTCGGTAAAAAGGGGAAACCGAGTCCAAGGTACATTGGACCTTTTGAGATTCCGGAGAGAATCGGGATTTTGGCTTATTGTCTTGCATTACCACACAAACTTGTGCAAGTACATAATGTATTCCACGTGTCAATGTTGAGAAAGTATGAGTCGGATCCGAACCATGTGCTAAACTTAGAGGAAATAGACGTGGACGATAGAGTGTCGTACGTGGACAGACCAATTCGGGTGGTAGATCGGAAGGAATAGGTGCTACGGAACAAAACGATCTCATTGGTCAAAGTTATTGGGCAACATCATAGCATAGAGGGAACCATGTGGGAAAACGAGAAAATAATGAGGCGCTAGCACCCCTATCTTTTTGAGGATTCAAGTAGTAGTTTAAATTTTGTTAATAAAAGGGGAAGAGTTGTGACGTCCTGAATTTTGACCCTATTTTGGGATTATATGAAATGGTGATATTGATCAATGCCCTATTAGTACAAATACTCTGAACTAATCATTCATGAGATAATAGACTTTTCGAAAATGCTATTAGGGAATGATACATGTGCGACTAGCAGTTTCAATTAGGAACGGATCATTCAACCACAAGGATCTGAGGGGGAATAGTACCATCCTATAACGGACCATTAGCGAATGAAAATAAATCGATTCAACAGAAGTACGAAGCCGGATTGCGGATGATTCCGCACGACTTCGATACGAACTAGGAACGACGTTAAACCGATTCCTTTTTATCTTGTACTTTGGATTATCAATTGAACCCCACGATTACATGATGACTGAGGATCATCCCTAGTTCAAGAATTTGCTTAAATGTTGATCAAAAAGCTATTGACCATGATCATCGCTCGTAGCGGCTGCATTGGCTTCGGCCTCTCTCCCCCTCACGAAGAGGAGGAGTTCGAATCCCAACGTTGGCGTTAGGGATCCTTAAGTGTGACACCATGGTGGTGGGTCCTGCACCAGCGTCACCTGAGGGTTTACGTGGCAGCTATCAGCTAAAGCGGTTCCTCCAGCATCAAAAAAAAAAAAAAGAAGCTATCGACCATGGGTCAAACGTAAGGAAAATCCTAAAGGGGCGCCCAATAGTCTAAACCGTACTACGGTCACAATTGATTCAATTTAACCTTGATTTTTAATTTGATTTTGGGTATCGACTTTTAGGGACTTCACAACTAAATATTTGGACGTCCCCATATTTATTCTCGAGTTTTCTGGTGAGTCACAAAGTGTCAGAAAAGGAAAATTTGGACCGAGAATTTACGCTTGTAAGTGGGCCGACCTAAGACCGGTGGCCCAATGGGCCTTGCGCCCATCAAGGACAGCCCAAGGTGGGCCCAAGATGGCCTAAATTCTTTCTCTTCAGCCCATAGGCCTTCTCGTCTAGAAGCTTAGCTTTGTGTGGTCCTTGTTGGCTTGGTTTTTCTTGGTTGAGATTCAAGCTTGTTGAACAAGTTACTTAGGCTTCTTGGACAAGTCTTGCTAGCTCATTCTCTCTCTTCTCTTCCCCTAGCAACTGCCCATCTCTCTCCTCAGCACACTCTCTCTCTCGTTTCTCTTCCTTTTTCCCTCATTTCTTCCCTAGTTTCACTACCCCCTTGCTATTCGTTGCTGCCGCTGCCCCTGTTGCTATCCGCTGAAGCTACTGCTATTATCCACTATGCAACTACTACCATCTGGAGTCTAGCCACCGCCTGCCAGTCGTCGCTTGTCACCACCGGCCGCCCGTCCAAGCGCCGAAGCCACCATCACTATTTCCGCAAGAAAACAGCCACTGGCGCTATTTCATCGAAAAACAACCACTGTCTGTCGTCCTTCATTGTCCCTGAGCCAGTCCCGTGTAGTCCTCGCCCTCTCCATCACTCTAGTGTCGGCAAACTCTTCGAGTTAGTAAGTCGATTTCCTAATCCCTTAGTTAGGGGTTAATCTTGCTTTAGAAGTAGTTTAAAGTTTAAGTGTGATTAGTGGTTAATGAGGGTTGCTTTTGGTTAAAGTATGGTTTATATGCCTTGATTATGCTTAAGTGAGTTTATGATAAGCTAATTGTGGCTTAATTGTGCTTAGTTGTTAATTCATTGGGTTTATGGTTAATTAACATTATATCATATTACTAAGCTTGCTTATGGTTGATTAATTTGGCTAATGAAGGTTTAGTCTTAGTTAATTATGATTAATTATTTTATGGGAATAATTAATTATAATTATATTATTTTATAGAAATTATTTATTTATGGAAATATTATATTATTTTGTGGAAATTAGTTAATTATTTTTTTATTAATTAATTTCGAATTATTGCCTATGTATGGATATTAATTATTTTTGGGGAGAAAAATTAATTATGATTATTTTATGGAAATTGATTAAATTGAGTAATATTTGTGAGAAATTAATTATTTTCTATTTTTCTAAAGTTGATGGTATTTATATACTATAATGTTGATGGATCTTGATTTATTAAGGAAGGGTTTTATGAAATGAAATTACTTTGGTTGAGTAATTATTTATGGGTTTGGTAAATGATTATAATTATTTTGTGGGAGTTAAATTATTTATCGGAATAATAGACTATAGTATTATATACTTTATAAATGAGTATTATTGGATATAATCCTAGTTTATACTTGTTGTGTGAGAATAATTGATTATCGCTAGTTGTTGAGGCATGTGATTAATTTTCGTTAATTGTTGAGGTACGTGTCTGATTATCGATAATTGATTGAGGCACTTAACTAATTATCAAAGTGTCGATTGTGGACAAGTTCTTGATAAGTGACGACTGTTACAAGAATAGTCAAGGGTGATGGTGATTTTGGAAAGCATGTGATTATCATGATGTTAATTGGTTGTAACTGACTATTAGATTATGACTTGAACTGCTATTTGATGGCTATATCTGGAACTGTTGAATTATGCAAGTTCATGTGACCATTTATTATTGTTGCATTTCATTATACGTGTATTAGTTGCAATAAAATGTTGCATGAACACGAACCATGGTTACATTGGCAATAGAGAAAAGAAAGAATGAAATGATTGATGGTTGTGTTGCATGGTCACATAATGGAATACTCGGTGCTGCCGAAAGATTGTCAACCCTTAGGGTTGTGCCATGGCCTTTTGATCGCTCGATTTCGGTCGAATGCTTGACAGTGGTTAGTTACTGAGTCATAGTAAAGGTCGGACCAATGCTTCTTTGGGAATGCCATCTGGGGGGAAGCCTATGACATAGCTGTGCCCATGGAAGGATGATGCCTGGTTTATGGACCAATAGATTGCCAACCATAAGGTTGTGTCGTGGCCTAGGAGGCCATAATAATCGGAGCATATATAAGTACTGATGCATGAGAAAGCTCATTGAGTGCTCTGATTATGTGAAATGATAGTTGAAATTGTTATGCTTTGAATTGTATTGTATCTGCAGGGTACGTGTGCCAAGGTAAGGTGAGATCGCTTGTGTTTATATCTGATGGCTATTGAATTGTATCATGGCTATGATTTCTAGCATGTTGATAGATTAGACAAAGTAGATGTCACTTTGCAATTGATCTACCATCGATATTAGGTTGCATGATTAAGCTGCACTTGAGGCAAGCAAAGTTCCTAACCGAGGCTTATGATTTTAACTTATCGAGTTTATCTCACCCCATTGTGGTTAACATTTCTAGGACCTTAGTATGATGCCTTACCTAATGAGGTTCAATGTCCCTATTGACATAAGCACTTTCGTCACCACGTGGCTCGTTCTGGGTCGCAATTTTGTTTACGAGCAGCACATGATGACTATCTTGGTCGATGAGAGGGAGATGGACCATTACGTGCCACACGTCTTCAAGGCATGGTATGTCAGGCAGGAAGACATGATGTATAGTCCCTTGAGAGGCTATGATGGGCCTACACCGCACGAGAGGTTGGGCGACGAGGTATGGGATTCGATGGACCTTGATTCTCCTAATGGGATGGTGATGGACCCCTCGTCAAGCGAGTTTGACCTTTCCTAGGCTAGTGATTAAGTATCTGTAGCCTATATTCTTTTTGATTGACCCTTCCCTCCCTTTTGTTTATGATAGGTTAGCTAGGCCTGGTCCCTTTTTGTGTTGGCCTTGGAACATCGCCTAACGTAGGGCTTGTACATATACTATTTCCTTAGGCTAACCTTTGTAGATAATAAAAAAAGTGCTGATGTTGCTTTGATGTTGCATCTTTCAGCTATCCCTACTTGTTGTTGGGCGGGTGCATTTAGTTTCGTTTTCGCATGTGCTTAATGATAAGATAAAATGAATTGATCAGCGATAGAACCTAGGACGTCACATGTTTCAGACCACAAGTGAATTGGGGTTGTCGCGAGCTCAAGGGTTGGGGCGTGACAACTATTATGGAAATTCAAATTAAAACCAAACTTAACCAACACTAACATAGACACTAAATTCCGATGAATCTCTAAAGTATATAATACATCATGTAGGGACAAAGTGTGTCTACCACACATATTAATTGGTAAATGCCAATCCCTTTTGCTTCAATCAACTCTGGAGTTGTTCCCTACATAGATCCATTTCATTCAAATTGGAATTTGTCGGAATTCCACGAAAGCACCCCTATCCTTCGCAACATGGTCTGTGGCTCCCGAATCTACGGTCCACAAAGGGTTAGATTTAGTTAAAAATACATAACTATACAAAAATGGAGTTCTCAAGAATACAAGGGGTGCTTACTTTCTTTGGCTCATTATAGTCGTGAGTATAGTGATATTTCTTGCCACAATTGTAACACTTTACCCTTGACATTCTCTTTACACGAGGACGCTTTCCTCTCTCACGTTGGTCAACTCTTGGTTTATTCCCTAAAGAGCTCGCTCCCTTGCCTTTTTCACCTTTTGAACGAATCAAGACGCTTGCGCTTGGAGCTCAAAGTTCCTTGTGAGCTAGAACCTACATAATAAATATCAGTTTCCGGCTTAGCCGCTAGGAGGCGATCCTCTTTTAACTCAAGATGGCACACTACATCCTCAAAGGTCTTAATGTTCTCATTCTGGTCAGGTGCACCTTCAAATGCTCCCAACTTTGAGGCAATGAACGAATCATTGCTTGCACTTGCTGTTCGTCAGTCAGAACGTGGCCAGCATCTTTTAGTTCATTTATCATGTTTGACATCTTTCTCTGGTGTGGTTTCATGGTTTGACCATGAGGCTTCTTATACGAGTCAAACCTTATAGTAAGATGTCTCAACTTGGTCACCGATGTATGACCAAATCTTGCTGCTAATGCTTCCCACATCGTTTTGGCATTCTCAAAATGCCTAAACTCTCGTATGACATCATTCTCCATGCTACTCAGCAACGTAATGTGAGCAAGTGAGTTTTTTTCTTTTCCATGCAGCAAATGCATCCCTATCTCTTTTGTGTTGTGCAATGTTCCCATCATCAGGCTCTTCCATAGCCAGGTTAAGAGCTTCAAGAGCCTCTTACTCTTCTAGCACATATTGGATTTTCATATGCCATATTTCATAATTATCACCCTTGAGCTTCTCTCCTTTATTCAATTCAACGACTATGCTCTTAGTTGCTAAAGCCATTGGATTTGAACATATCAGACACACATGCACAAAACATTAATGCCTATCATTTATGCATCTATTTTACATAAACTAATCATATTAATGAATAATTTCAAATAGGGCTTTAGAATCAAAAGGTCACTATTGTTTCCAACCATCATCCAAGAACCTTAATTGAAATTGTCATTAATATATTCTTCTATATAAAAATAAGTCCTTTGCAGCTACTAAAACTTCCATAACTACCAAAATAATTAATAATAACAAGAGCAATTGACATAAAACATCCATTAACGAAAAGACATTTTTACATAACGTAACTAATACATTAGAAGTCACAACAACATCAACATGGAAGAAGCTATTTACATGAGATATTCTTAAAACATCCTAAATAAGCATAATTTCAACTACTCAATAAAATAACCTAGGAACAGGGAAAGACTTATAAAAAGACTTTTTAAGCTTAAGTTTCTTACTTGGCAACCATGAAAGACAGAGGGAAAACCCTTAGGGTTTCTCCCACACACATTCATTCCTTGCCGGGTAGTATTCATTCCTATAGTAGAAGTCTTTGTGGCCTCAATCCTATAATATTCCTTCACAAAGGCCACTACAAGCTTCTTATACTCCAGAACCACATTGACCTCCCATAGGCAATTGAACACCACTTGCCATTCAAATGGAAGAGCGTTAATCAGGAACCGCACCATCTCAAAAGCCAGCATGGAATGACCTTTTCAAATTATTTTCTATATCTTCTTATTGACCTTGTGCATATATTCCGTTATATCACCACTTTCCCATCGATAATTAGCCAACTCAGCTATTAACCTTTCAAGTCTTGCCTTTTGTCTTCTTAACAATACGCAAATATGTGTGCGCATGTGACGGGGAGGTATTATTCTTGCAACAAATGCAAAACAAAAGGGATTATACATAATCCATTGTGAGTATAATTGAAAAACACATTTTCCTTTCTCTTTTTTTTGTCAACTCTAGTCAATGGATGTCAATGCAAGTCAACGAATAACCGGGTCGAGTCAATGGTCATATGGGTCGGGTCATCGGGTCAGACAACTGAGTCGGGTTGGACAAACCGACCGGCTAAACCTCTAGATGATGCCATTATGACATCACCCGTGCACGTGTGCTGCACACGCGGGCGGTTACTCGCACAAGTGCAACGCATGCGCAGTAGTTGCCCACGTGCACGCGGCACACACGCTAGCGGTTGCGTGTGTATGTGCGTGGGGAAACTTCCTCAGCCCATGCAACGCACACGCCAACAACAACAGTCCATTCCGGCCACGCGTGGCAGTGCGTTCAGCCACCTCCAACGGCATACTACCACTCCCTTTTCTAGTCTTGACAAGAACTATGACCCTACATCTTTAAAAATGAATTTTGACATATGAAGAATCAAAAAAAGGGGAACAAACAGTGTGTCGGGTGTCAAGATTTCTGCCCTCGAACACTTGTCGGCGTCAATACTCGAATTCCGGCCATAAAATCAATTGTAAACAACAATAACGATCGGTAACAACAACACTATACTTTGATACCAATGAAGGAAACGGATTCCAAAAAAAATGAAAATCGAACTAATCGAATATTAATGCGGAAACGACCCGAGGATACATGTAACACTGATTGAAAAGCATATCACTTAGACGGACATACCTTATTTGCCATAGATTAAGTGCTTCTTTTACAGCGATGAGAGTTCTTAATTAGGGTGAATCACTATTCTTGAGAGAGTTTGTCTTTTCGTTTTTGCACGGGAGAGACTTCAAACGTGAAAACTGCTCATCATCAAACATTTCTTTTTATTCCTTTTCTTTTATTTTATAGTTTTTCTTCCACAAAATAACTACCTTGGTAGTTTACCTCTCTCCTGGGCCCTTCTAAAAAAATAATAATGGGTTGGGTTTAGCTCAACATGATGTGACGTCTTGAATTTCGACCCATCTCGGGATATATGGAATGGTTATTTTATCGATGTGTTGTTAGTTACATTTACTTTGAGTTGACCCCTCATGAGTTAACTAACTAGTCAAAAAGGCAATTAAGGATCGATATACGTACAACCAATGAATTCAATTTGGGATAGGCCGCTCGACCATAAGGATCAAAGGATGATGATACCACGTTGTTGCAGTCCAATTAGCGAATGGAAATAAATCAATTCGGCATAAATATGAGGTCGGATTGCAAGTGATTCCGCACGACTTCGATATTGATTGCGAACGACGTTAAACCGATTTCATTTTGGCCTTGTACTCAGCATGAGCAATCAACCCCTTATGATTACATGACAATCGAGGATCAACCTAATTTGAATAGACAAGATCATGGATTGAAAAGCTAGTAACCATGGATCAAACGCATGAGAACCCCTAAACGCTGCCAGATAGTTAAGTCGTACTAAAGTCGCGATTGATCGATTTTAACCACAAATTTCAATCTAGTTTCGGGTATCGAATTTTCAAGGATGTCGAGACTAAAATATTGGATGTTGCCTCATTGATTCTTGAATTTGTTGGTAAGCCCAGAAATTATTGGAAAATGATTCAACAGGCCAAAAAATTGGAATCAAGAGGAGATGGGCCAACCGAACCCTAATGGGCCTTGCACCCATTGAGGTTCCGCCAAGTGGGCCCCAACCCAAGCCCACCAAGCCCAAGTGGGCCCAAGCAAGCCCATGAGCCCAACTTCAAGCCTTTGAGCCCAATTGCATTTTCTAGCCCATTTCTCCACAAATTGAGCCCAAACCAATTTTATTCCAGCCCGTATACATGTATAGTATGGTATACTATACTTTGAGAAATACCAATTTGCCCCTTTCTAGAAGATGCATTGAATTTTGGAGGACAAAAGGGAAGAAAAGTCAAGGAAATAGTGGAAATTTTGGGAAATTGATGAAGCCACTTGGCGAAAGCTTGAAGAGAGAGAAGTCTTCATCTTTTCTCTCTCTTTCCTCTCTCTCTCCTCCTTGGGCGTCCAGCCCCCCGCCCTCTCTCTTTTTCTTCTCATTTTCTCTCTTTTCCATTCCTTTTCTCAATGGTTCTTCCCCTTGGACGCCCCCTCGCTATCCGGACCACCATCACTTGCAATCCTTACTGCCTTGCCATCGTCGAGGAGCTATCTAACCACCACTGGACCGCCACCCCCCTTTCCTCTCTTCTTTCTCTTCCGTTTTCCTCTGTTTTCAGCTCGGTTGTTGCTGTTTTTGGCCCTACTATTCGCTGCTGCTGCTCGAAGTTGCTGCTACTACTGCTTAGAGTTGCTGCTACTCACTGGAGCTACTGGTCGCCATCTAGAGGTCAGCTAGCTACTGTCTAGCTGCTATCCAGCCACGCCAGCCACTGTTCTACCTCTATTCAGTGCAAATTAGCTTCACCGGAAGCTATTTTGCCAGGTTTTGGCCGCCGATTGTCATCCGTTGTTGTCCCCGAGGTAGTCGTACATAGCCCTTGCTACTGCCGTCGAGCCCGTGTTGTCAAAATCGTTGTTGGGTGAGTTTATGCTCTAATCCTTTGATTAGTCCGTTAAACTTGCTTAGGGTAAGCTAATTTATAGTTAGTCTTGTTAGGGGATTAATTAAGATATTAACTAGGGTTAAGATAGGTGGTTAGAAAGATGACCAAGGTTAGGTTAATTAATCAAGGTTGGGTTAATTAACTAGAGTTGAGTTAATTAACCATGGTGGAAGCATGATTAGGTTAGTTCACCATGGTTAGCTTTGATTAAATTATTAATCTTGCTTAGTACTTATTGATGGTGATTAATTAGGATAATCAAGGATTGATTAGCATTATTTTATTAAAAAGAATTATTTTATTTTTAATAATTTATGAAATTCGGAATTTATTTAATTATTTATTGAATTCATGATTATTATTATTTATTTTAATAATAATTTATTTTAATTTAATTATGAATAGTACTATTCATTCATAATTAAATTGTGGTAATAATTCGGCGAGTCTGTATTTATTAAAGTATGTTGAATTGCTGCTTGGATCAATAGGGTATTGATCGTATGATAGAAATTGTCAAGTGTTTGATTGCTTTGATAATTATGCCTTGACGCTTGTGTACTTTTGGCCTGAATGTATGATGTTTACCCGCACGTGCCATGCTATTTGATGCTTGCATTACCTTAAAAAATGTTTGCCTCATGTGAAATGCAAAGTAGTAATTTTTACAAGGGTTTTTATGGACATATAAAAGGGAAACCCCAAGGTGTCAAGTGTATATGTCGAGTTTTATATTTTAAATGAGGCCAGTGTGTTTAAAAAGGCATGCAAAGTTTGACGGGTTTTCAATAATTATGTGACAACGTGCAGTTATTTTCCTACAATTTTTACATGAAAAATGTGCAATGATTTATTATATTGAGCATGTACCACATTTGTATTGGCTAATATCTAAGATTAAAATGGATTATTGTGGTGTGCTTGTGTGGTCACATAAATGAACCTGTCACTCGGCGGGAGATTGAGGGACAAAGTCTGACTTGTCGGAATTCCCAGTGAGAGTCCAGATGCGGGTCACGATATAGGCCAAACCTATGCTCCTTCGGGAATGCCGTTTGAGCGGGAATTCCAGACATAGCCGGGCTTGATGGGGTGAGGTGATGCCTAGCTATGCCAAAAGACATCGGCGCGTGTTCGGTGGACCTTAGGGGCGTTAGTAATCGGAACACGTGTGAATTCAGGGGTGCATGTGAAACATATTGTGACATGTTCTGATTATGCATGTGTTGTTTGCATTGACCATGGCATGCGTGAGGTACCGTGCAAGGTGTGGCATGGCCAGGTGAGATCGCATGCGATATGACTCGATTGTGATTGATTAATGCAGTGCTGAGAGTGCATGATGCATTAATTGTGTAATGCATGTGTATTTACCGTGCAGGGTATGGTATGACCGGGTAAGGTTGCTTGCGAGTCGATTGCTTGTTGATGGTATCAATGGAGTTACCGAGTAGATCGAGTCATTGACTAGGGCAAACATGAATTGTTTTGCTATTGATTTGCTTGAGTATTTGGTCATGTGATAGGTACCTCGAGGTGAGTTAGCATCCTAATTGGGGCTTAGGGTAATAACTCATTGAGATTATATCTCACTCGTCATTGTTAAACATTTTCAAGTCTGTAGTTGTGGCACCTATATTGCCGTGGATCAGACAATGTTGGAGCACGTCATGGAGGGCAGCAGGTTGGTGTGCTCGATGGTTGAAGGAAGTAGATTAACCCTGCTTTGTATCTTTGGTTGACTATTGAGGAAGTCGCGTGATTGAGTGGCTTGTATATAAACTTCCTAGAGTTAATTAGTACAAGAATAAAAACGACGTTGCTGCTGTTGTTTGTGGTCTTTCTGCTATCCCCGTTGTTTATTGATTGGATGTTGTTGATTTACTTCTACATGCGTTTAATTGCAAGATAAAAAGAATGGTCGGCAACGCATCTTGAGATGTCGCATTCATTTGACCAAAGTGAAGGGGTTGTCATGTGCTCGAGGTTCAGGGCGTGACATCCCTGTCGATTTTGGTATTAGAGCCCAGTCAGTATTTGGAGTGATAAGGTGCGATGGGTTACGGGATAGTAAGATAGGAAAGATATTTATTTCATATGCCTGTGATTACTTATAGGATCTTTTGCTATAAACGAGTTGTTCATGGTTCCTAATTCCTTCAGGGAATTAGAACGCAGGTTCTGTGAGAATGCTGCGAAATGAACAGTCCTAATCCTAGAGTCCTAGAGGAAGGGTAGTTTGAGGTCAGGCAGGTGCTAGAGGTAAAGCACCAGGGGTCCTAGACTAGATAAGGTCCTATAAGCATTGTAAGCTTTGAGTTTTGATAGGACGTAGCTTGCTCGGACTTCAACTGTTGCTTTTACAGCTGTCGTTGTCGCCATTATTGATGTCGTTTTGCCTAGTAAAGTTCCATTGGTTGGAAATGAGGAATGGCGAACGGTCAATGTTTAAGTTGATTGAACAATTCTTGAACTAGAACCGTCTAAGTTCATTGGGATGGGTGATCCTAAGACAACAACTTTTTGGATCAAGGAACTGAAGAAGTCTTTGCATTGCTGGAGTGCACGGTGGAAGAAAAGGTAATCCTGGCTAAGTACCAATAGCAAGTAATGCCAGTGATTAGTGGGAAGTAATTCAAGGGAAAGGTTTTTCCTGAAGGCATGACCTAAGAGTAGGGTGCCTTAGTCGAGGTATTCAATGGAAAATATTTTTCCGAGTGCGCACGAGAGCCGAAGATGGCTAAATTCGTGCAACTTCGTCAGGATCATTTGTCAACCGAGTAATACAAGGTTAAGTTTGCAGAGCTCTCAAAGTAGGTGTCGACAATGATTGAGAATCCGATAGACCGAATCAAGAGGTTTGGGTATGGTTTGAGACTGGAAAGTAAAAGTCAGTTGGTGCCCCTAAAGTGGAATGATTTTGACGAATGGTATGTAAAGTTCCAATGAGTTGAAGAAAATGTGACAAAATGAGCAACCGCATTTGGATTGCGATTTGTGTCTCAAAGGGATAATCATTGGCTTGGGAAGAGGTCGATGACAGGAGGAAAACATTCCATCCTACCCAACAGGAAGAATAGCATTGGGAAAGCGGCATACAATTCAAATGCCAAGTGTCGATTATGTATAAGACGACATGAGACAGTTATGTGTCCTATAAGAGAGGAACGTGTTTTGAATGCGGCCAACAAGGCCATATCACGAGGAAGTGTCCTTGCTGACAGTCGAGGAAGCAATCTCAACAGCCGCAAGTAGGACAATCGGCTAAGAATGCCCCATGTCCTTCTAAGGCAGGAGTCGGCTATGGATGTGGTCAATGAGGCCATCAAGTGAGGAACTATCTGCATAGGCATAAGGGAGTGCAAGTGTCACGGTCGCAAGGAGGATAACCTGCAGGAAATGCTCTGTAGGATAACTTCAATCACCATTGGTAAAAGGAAAAGCATATGTGCAACAAGAAAGGAAGCGAAGGATTCATAGGCCATAATTACAGGTACGGTCTCCTTATGTGATTAGATTGCTTATGCGTTAGTTGATTGGGAACTATGCATTTATGAATGGCCGAGTTGCTTGTTAAGTTAGTGAGGTTAAGGCCAAAACCGTTGGAGACAGTTATTAGTAATTCTATCTCGATAATGGACAATGTGTTGTTTGTAGTAAGATGTTCAGGTTGTGAGATAGTCATTGGTGATTAAGAAGAATTGACGGATTTGACTGTCTAAGCGATGGATGAGTTGATGTCATCATTGAGAAGGGATAATGAGCTACGATGAATTGCTACCAGAAAGTAGTCTAGTTTAACCCGTTAAGAAGGGTTAGTTGCAAGTTCATTGGAAATCGATGAGGATCCTCAATCTATTTGATTTCATCAGTAGAGATGATTGGGTTATTGGATGTGGGTTGCCAATGTTGATTAGGTGACCGCAATTAATACATTGGTTGAGGAACCAAGGATGGAAAAACATTGCTGTTATATGGGATTATTCTAATGTTTTCCCAGAGGAATTGCTTGGATTATCCAGAGTGAGAAATGGAAATTGCGATTGGATTGGCCCTTGGAATGGATATGACATTTAAGGTATCTTACCAAGTTACGTTGTTGAAAGTAAAGGAACTCAATGCGCAAATGATCTAATTGTCCTAGTGTGTCCCCATGGGGAGCACCTGTTTTGTTTGTAAGGAAGGGGAATAGGCCATTGCACCTTTGCATTGAGTGTTGGCAGTTTAGCCAAGGCGTGGTCATGAACAAGTATCCTTTGTTGAGGATAGACGACTTGTTTGACCAATTCCAAGAGCTTCGCTATTTTCCGTGATAGACCCAAGGATGGGCTATGATTGGCTGATGATTAAAACAAGAATATGCCGATGACAACATTTCAAATACAATATGGTCGCTAAGAAGTTTACTGCAATATTATTTGGATTGACCAATGTGCCAGCAGTTTTATGGATCGGATGAACTAGGTGTTTAAGGCGTACCTGGATTAGTTTGCAATCATGTTCATAAGCAATATATTGAGATATTTGAGAAATTTGGAGGAACACGAGTGGCACTTGAGATAGAGCTTCCCGACTTCAACCAAAACACTGTTCACCTCTCTCTGAACTGAAAAACCCGAAGCTCTGTTGCCCTGGCTCCGGCTTGGCTCCGCACAGGCATCTTGAGGCCTCGGTCGACGCTGAGGTTGGTGAACGAACAGACCATTCTGACCACCATCACCGTCGGTGACCTTAGCCTGGTAAATCTCTGCTCTTGTGAACTCTGTTTTGCAATGTTAGAGTTTAGTGGTCTTAGTTTTCATGGAGATTAGATGTTCTGATAACCTTGTCCGAACCACTGAGAGGGTTCCGGAAACCTTCACAACCTTTCCCGACATGGGCAGAGGTAGAAATTGTAGCCGTAGCAGACCGCCGGCTGCAAGAACGATGTCTCGTGACAAGGGGGCGAAGGGGAAAAGTGTTGCCTTGCCTTCTGGTGCTGGGAGACAACATAATGCAAGTTGTTTTGAACATTCTCCACTTGGATTCGAAGCTACTGGGCGTAGTTGAGGCATTCCCTCTTCAATTGAGCAGAGGCTAGAATTGTGGCAACAGCAAATTGGGAAAACCTCTGCTGTTCGGTCCTGGGCACTTGTGGCTAGAGCAGCAGCTCAAGGGTATGCTATGTCCTATGTTCCTCCCACTGCAAATGTGGATAATGTAGTTAGTTTCTCTAAGGAGGAATTAGTTGCTGCTGATCCACTATGGAATGAATGCTTGGTAGGCTATTTGTTGGGAAGAAACTTCCTTTCAAGCTAGTTGAAACAGCTATGAAACACACTTGGGTCATCGGCTACTAGAAGTTAAGGCTAATGATCAAGGCTTCTATTTTTTTCACATCCTGGATTCTAAATTTCATAGGAAGATCATTGAAGGAGGACCTTTGACAAATGGCGAGGGTACCACTAATCCTCCAGCAATGGCACCCTATGTTGGAGCTTAAGAAGGGAGATCACTTCTCGATTCCGGTTTGGGTAAGGCTAAAGAATCTCCCTTATGGATTATGGTCTGCCTCTGGACTTAGCAATGTTGCTAGCTAAATAGGGAAACCTCTATATGTTGACCAACGCACGGAGCAATTGACGATGATCGCTTTTGCAAGGATATGTGTTGAGTTACCAGCTTCAAAGGAGTGTTGCAATTCCATTACGGTTGTCATAAACGGGCAACCTCGCATAGTGGATGTGGAATACGAGTGGAGACCCATTTCTTGTAAAACTTGTGGCACTTTTAGCCATAGATGTCCTGGTAATGACAACCGACCTCCTCAGGACAAATCCCTGAGTTTGGACAGCGAGCACCCTACTGTGGATGTGCAAGAAATAGCCTCACTCTACTATGGAAGGCCAAGGTACAGTAGCTCACATTGCTATGTATGCACATAGAACTCCCCACCTAGAGCAGCCAGCAACCCCTCCTCCAATAGTGGTGGCCGCACAGATCTCAAGCTGCTATGAAGGTGCTGGACAAAAGGAATCCAGTGTGCACTCTGCTGATTTTGTGGAGGAAACAGCAATTTTTCCTACGACTTTTAGTCCCCCTATCAAGAACCAGCTGCTGCAACTCTCCCCAAAATCAGCGTCTGTCTAGGCTATTGGGAAAGACTGGCAATAGGTTAGAAATAGAAGGAGTCCACCTGCTGAGAAGCCAATGGACCAACTTACTGCTGTGCGGCCCACCCCTAGAAGACCGGCCCTTTCCAATTTAGCCAAAATTATGCAGAAGTAGGATGACAAACCCCCTGCAGTTCAAATGGACAGACTAGTGCTCACAGAACCAACCTCCCCTTCCTCATTAGCTTCGACTGATGACTTGGACGAGACTTCTAGCACTGCTAATGGTTCCGATTAGGAGAGGCCGCTGAAGGTTGCAACCCCTCATCAGGCGTCGGTTACTCCAGGTGTTCAGCGTTCTGTATAGAGGATAGACCAGGCCAGTAGCTCAGGGCCTAAAGTATTGTCTCACTCCACCAAAGTAAAACCGGCAGCCAACCGACGGAAGTAGACCTCCCTATTTTCTTTTGGTATGGACTGTTTTTATGTTTTTTGGATTCTGGAATATTAGGGGTCTTATAAACCCGGTTAGGCAAGCCAAAATCAGGAATTTTGTGCACATCAATAATCTTTGCTGCATTGGCTTGGTGGAGACCAAAGTACCAGCTACTCTTTTTGGGTCCATTTCTTCTAGCTTATTTCCTAGCTGGAGGTGGCTTTCTAATTATGATCACTCTCCTTGAGGCCGTATTTGGGTTGGATGGAACCCTTTGTTGGTGGCCTTCTCTACTCTACATATTACTAGCCAGATTATTCATGGAGATGTTCAAGTCTTGAACTCGGGGGCCATACTCTCTCTCTCTCAGTAGTCTATGGGGAACACACATTTGGCTCAAGGAGACTCCTATGGACCGACCTGGTTAGTGTGAGCTCTGGCCTCAAGGAAAGGCCTTGGATGGTGGCCGACGACTTTAATGCCATCTGAGACCCATCGGATCACTTGGGGAGCCCGGATATTTGGATCCCCGCTTTTGATAAATTCAAAGATTGTATGGATCAAGCTGAACTGTTCGATCTCCAGTATGTAGGATTCCGGTTTACGTGGTCAACCTTCTCAGGTTCTCGTAGGAAACAACGGAAGATTAACCGAGTTCTGGTCAACAATTACTGGTGCACGGCATACTCCTTCTCGGAAGCATCCTTTTTGGCTCTGGGCATATCGGATCACTCACCAATGGTTGTGAGAATTCTTGCACCTGTTTCTCGCAAGGTTCCTTTTAAATTCTTCAACTTGTGGATGAACCACCCGGACTTCCCTAGACTGGTAGCATAGGCTTGGGAGGCTCAGATATCAAGAACGCCTATGTTCAAATTGTATGCCAAACTTAAGCTCCTGAAAGGCCGACTTAAGGGTCTGAACAGAGAGGCTTATTCTGATATTTCAGTAAGGGTGATTGTAGTGAAGAGCACCCTCCAAACTACTCAAGAAGCACTTCTCCAAGACCCTTGGAATAGCCGATTGGCGGACGAGGAACACTTTCAAATCAAGGCTTATTATGAGCTACGATCCCTAGAGGAGTCTCTTTTCAGACAAAAATCCAGAATTCATTGGCTAAATGAAGGGGACCAAAACACTAAGTTCTTTCATCATACTGTCAACCACTGTCACCTTCACAATCGGATTATTTCAGTCATGGATAGTGCCGGACAAATGGTTACAGATTTGGGGGAAGTCCCATGGGTGTTTGTCTCCTTTTTTCGGGAGCTTCTTGCTTGAAATGGCACACCCTTGAGGCCGTCTAATTAGGAGCTGTCAAAGCTCATTCATCATCCGCTCAGTGAGGACCAGGTTCATATGCTATCTCTTCCTTTCCTTCCTTCTGAAATTCGTGATGCCACATTCTCTCATTGGGAACAAAGCTTCGGGACCCGATGGCTACAACTCAGATTTTTTCAAAAAGAACTGGGACAAGGTTGGTCCATCTGTCACTGAAGCGATGATGGACTTTCTTGATTCGGGGTGCATGCTCAAGGAAATCAACAACACTATCATTGCCTTAGTGCTTAAAGTCCCCAATGCTATGTCGGTTTCTGACTTTCGGCCTATTGCGTGTTGCAATACAGTTTACAAGTGCATCACCAAAATCCTTTCTTCTAGAATTGTAGCGGTTATTCTTGATCTCATTATCCGGCTCAAACTGCTTTTGTGAAAGGCAGAAGAATCACTAAGAATATTCTCCTGGCTCAAGAATTATTCAGTGGGTTCCATTCCAAGCCCTACATTCCTAAATGTATAATCAAGGTGGACTTTAGGAAAGCCTATGACACTCTTGATTGGAATTTCTTAGAAACAACCCTTCATGCGTTTGGGTTCCTCAATCATTTCATAAAATTGATCATGGTTTGCATTCGCACCCCGAGATTCTCCATATCCATCAATGGTGAACTTCATGGTTTCTTTGCCAGCGGCAAAAGCTTAAGACAATGAGACCCAATGTCCCCATATCTCTTCACTCTAGCTATGGAAGTATTTTCTGGGATTATTGTCTCCCATACTCGGCGTCCGGATTTTCGGTACTTTTGGTAATTTAAGGACTCTCGCCTATCCCACCTTTTTTTCGCAGATGATGTCCTTATATTTAGTAAAGCGAGCCTCGCTTCTATCTCTTGCTTTAAATACGGCCTTAATCTATTCTCCTCCTGGAGCGGCTTAATCCCGAATTCCAATAAGAGTGAGGTCTATATCTCTGGAGGCTCCTTATTAGAAAGAGATCGGATACTACAAGCTCTTGGCTTTTCACTAGGGTCTTTACCGGTCCGGTACTTGGGCGTTCCTATCATTACCTCAAGATTGAGCAAAGGGGACTTCAATGCCCTGGTGAGCATCCTCATTGCTAGAGTCCAATCTTGGATCCACCGTTTTCTTTCCTTTGCGGGCTGACTACAACTTATTAAGTCGGTGTTGCATGCTATTCAAGCCTATTGGGCTTCTATATTTTGGTTCCCGACTTCGGTTGTAGATAAAATAGAACAAATTTGTAGACAGTTTATGTGGAAGGGACCTTCCATGGGCCCGGGTGGTGCAAAAGTTTCCTAGGACAATGTTTGCCTTCCTTCTCCGGAAGGAGGCCTTGGGTTGAGAAGGATTCAGGATAGCAACAAAGTAGCCATGATAAAGCATATTTGGCTTCTATTTACAGATAAAGAGTCACTTAATTGTAAACGGATTCATGCCACCCACCTCAAAAGGAAGAACTTTTGGATTTCCTCTGTCCCAACATGCTGCTCTTGGGCATGGCGGAAAATCCTTGCATTACGGAGTTAGATTCAACCCCTCTTCAGATGAATGATAGGTGATGGAGAAACCGCATCACTATGGTTTCATCCATGGCTTGACATAGGCCTTCTTAATTCAGTTCTCTCGGATAACTACATTTATCAATCAGACCTGCCTAAACAAACGAAGGTGAAAGACTTATATTCTCCGGATAGGCTTCTGATCCTTCAAGAGCTGTTATCATGGGGAGTCACAGTCCCCCTCTCTCTCTAGGCTAGGACACATTTATTTGGGTGGAGGATCCGTTCAAGAAATTCTCGGTGGCTTTGGCCTAGGCTGCCATAAGGTGTAAATCTAATTTGGCTCCTTGGTCTTTGTGTGGAGCAAGGCTATTGCCCCTAGACATCAATTCCTACTTTGGCTTATTGCAAAAAACCATCTCCCAACTCAGGTATTCCTTATGGCCTATGGTATAATTTCTAGCTCGGTCTGTGCATTTTGCCACTCTAGGCCTGACTCAGCCGACCACTTATTTTTTGACTGCTGGGTCTCTAATACTCTGGCCAATTTTTGGGCTGCCAAATGTAACCTTCCTTAGTACAACTCATCATGTGTGGACGTTGGGCTACAACCCATTTGTCTGGTAGAGGGTTTTACTGGGAGATAGCTTGGTTCTCCTTTGGTACTCTTTGCTATGCCATATGGAAGACCAAGAATGATATCCTCTTCCGGGGTCGTAACCTTTATATTCCATCCTTGAAACTACACATTTCCAAGGTGGTGAAGGACAAAGCTCTTGCCTTTAAATGGGTCAAAGATAACTCCTAGAATAGGAGGATGTAGCGTAGCTGGGGAATTGACCCATGTATTTTTAGTGTGGAGCCGCACTTGGCCTAGTTTAAGACTGCTTGTTTTGCTTATACTAGCTTGTCTTGGTTTTTTTAGTGAATGTGGTACCCTTTCACTCCAGTGACATGTTGTCCAGTTGAGTGACTGCTGGTGCCGAGATTCACCCTATTGTACAGTTCTTGGTTGATAGTCTATATAATACTTACCTTATCAAAAAAAAAAAAAAAAAATGAGGCGCACTTGAGGATGGTGCTACAAACCCCTTGAGATTACGCACTGTACGTTAAATTTAGTAAGCATGAGTTTGGCCTACTCATGTAGCTTTTCTTAGTCACGTAATTCTTGGAGAAGGAATATTCGTGGACCCGACCAAGATAGAAGCAATTAAGAATTGGTCAAGGCCTATGACAATGACAAAGGTTCGAAGTTTTCTAGGCTTGGCAAGTTGCTATAGATGATGCATAGAAAGGTTTTGTCACGCCCCGACTCTCGAGCTCGCGGCAACCCCATTTCCATGGTCAATTGAAAGCAACGTCCCAGGACTTGTCGATGACCATTCATTTAATCTTTGTTAAGCGCAAGCGGAAGACAAACCATCCCCAAACACACAAACAATCAATACAGGGATAGAGGGATGAACGGCAAGAACAACAACAACTACTCAATTATTCAATTTATTGGATTAACCAACGGAGGATCGTTTTTCGAATTACAAGCCCAACAAAAAGGGCCGATCCATCCTCTAAGCCAAACCAAAAAGAAACTAGGCTAATCCAATAGTACACAAAGAATCCTTGGGTTCAACACCACGGTCACTCGAACCCATCGGACTTAAGCTCCGTCGGGTCGATCACTGGAGAAGCGGGGGCAAGATTCTCCACTGCGGGTGCGCCATTCTAAGGACCTGAAAATGGTTAACCACGATGGGTTGAGATAAAATCTTAGCGAGTTCTCCCCCTAAGCCCCGGTTAGTATGCCAACTCAACCCGGGGTATCTCTCTAGAACCACCCCTCACTCAACCCAACAACAGATAGCCAGCAAACAGCAGACCAAACAATAGACAGGAAAAACCACAATCAATATTAAGTTCACATGCAACCTTACCCGATCTACCATACCCTGCACATGAAATGTCATACAATGCAAGTAAGGCACATGGCCGTTAGATGACACAATTCATCAATCACATGTGAGTCGCGCCACAAGCGATCTCACCTGACCATTGCCACACCTTGCACGACTGTCAACTCATGCGTCAAATCATCACGACATTAAGAGGCATGCGAATAATCAAAGCATTGCACACAACTTTCTCATGTCTCACACCCACACATGCTCCAATTATTACAACCCCCAAGGCCACGGCATAACCATATGGTTGGCGGTCAACTGGTCGTAGACCAGGCATCGTCCTCCCCCATGAGGCACGACGACGTCACGGGCTATCCCCCATCGATGTCATTCCCTAAGGAGCATGGGTCCTGTCACGCCCCGACCCTCGAGCACGCGGCAACCCCTGTTCTCTTGCGGTCATTTGATTTGCGACTCCCCAGGATCCGTCGCCGATCGTTATTTTTATCTTTTAATTAAACGCATGCGGAAGCGAAACACAATCCCGGTCAATTACAAAAACAGGGATAGCGGGGAAAACCCAACAAGAACACATCAAAAGTATCGCTTTATTAACTAACCGATTAACCCTAGGAAGTTTACAAGTACAAGCCCTTACCACGGGCATCTTCCTAACGAGCCAATGAAACCGACAAGCCGGGGTTAATCTACTCCCTTCAAAGACGGCCACGAGCCGTAACACGCGTCGATCCTTCATCCTACGGACCTGAAAAATGTTAACCACGACGGGTTGAGATAAACTCAGCAAGTCAAAGTCCTAAGCCCCGGTTAGGAACTTCGCTCGCCTTGGGAGCAATCTAACCATGCAACCTAGTTCCGGCAAACAACACATACCCACCTTAAGCAGTATTATCATACGACAGTTCAATAGCGAGATGCAAACACGGGCGACCCTACCCGGCTTTGGCACACGCAACCCGCGTAAACCGACATTTCAATCATCACGACATTAAGAGCATACGAATAATCGAGCATCTCACACACTTTCTCGGCCTCACACCCACACATATGCTCCGATTATTACGACCCTCTAGGCCACGGCAGCACAACCTTATGGTTGGCGGTCAAGCGGTCGTAAACTGCATCGTCCTCCCCGTGAGGCACGGCGACGTCATGGGCTTTCCCCACCGACGGCATTCCATAAGGAGCATGGGCCCGGCCTCAACCGCGACTCCGCATCGACCACCGTCGGGCGACCCAATGGTCACGGCACAACCCCGAAGGATTGGCGGTCATCCGGCTCAACCGGCTATCAACTTTAATCCGACCATGCAACACATCAAAGAAAAGCAGTTCATTCTTGTCTTTGCTTTTGCTTGGTCGTGAATGCAATACCACTCATACGCTCATGCTCATGCGACATGCCATTTCGCACCATTTCAAATAACCCACGCAATATGTCATGCGATCTCACTCGACAATTTCCAAAATCCAATTTCCAATCAGCATTCAATCATGCACATTCCCTAACTCTTGGGAACAACCAACAATTCAAGTCATAGTCTGTCAATCAATCAATTCCGACCAATCAACCTCACGATACTTGCGCACTTTTCCAAATAATCACGTGTATTTAATAATAAATAAATACGTGTCCTCACGACGACGCCAATCAACTATTTCCAACAATACTCAATTATCCAAAAATAAGTATAAAATATAATTATACTTAAAGATATTCATTTAATAAGCATATAATACTATAGTCGATTGTTCCGGTAAAATAATTTGAGTCCCACAAAATACTTATAATTATTTTTCAATCCCATAATTAATTATCCAACCCAAATAATTCCATTTGGTAAAACCCTTCTTCAATAAACCAATGTCATTTAATAAAATAGTATATAAATACTATTGACTTTGGAAAAATAGACCATAGTAATTTTCCCCCAAAATTACTCAATTAAAACCATTTCCAATAAATAATCACAATTAATTATTTTCTCCAAAAATAATTAATTTTCAGCAATGAATAGTAATAACAATATTACTATTAATAATTCGAAATTATAAATTAATTTAATAATTAATAATTCCGAAAATAATAAATTATTATTATTATTATTCCAAAATAATAATAATAATATTTATTAATATTAACACTAAGCAAGCTTCATCAATCATATTAAAACACTAATAATCATCATCCAAAGCACTAATCAATAATTAAACTAATTAAACTACTCCTAAGCAAGATTAACCCCTAACTAAGGGATTAGAAAATCGACTCACGGTTTAGCGATTTCGACGACACGAGCGCGACGACGGCGGCGAGGGGAACGCCCGGGAACTTCCGGCGCGTCGGGACGAGGCAGCCGGGACCGGTCTCTCGCGGCCGGGGCGCTGTCCACGCGGCAAGGGGCTGCGAAACGGAGGAACCGCGGCACGGGGGGGCGGTGGGCGGCCGGCGACTTCGGACAGCGGCCAACAGCTCCGGCGACCAGGCGGCGGCTCCGGCGAAGGCTGGACAGAGCTAGAAAGGGAGAAGGAGGGCGGTGCAACTGGTTTGTGCGGGGAACAAGCATGGGTGGGGTGGCTCCGGTGCGGCGGAGGAGGCTCGGGAACGGTCCTCCGGCGGCCTGTGGTGGTGACCGGCGGCGGCGTGCAGCAGCGAGGCTGCTGGCCGCTTCTCCTGGTCACGGCCAGAGGAGCCGAGAGGGAGAGAGGGGGCACGGCGACAGCTAGGATGGCTCTCGGACGGCGGCGGCGGTCTCGGCGGCTCGGACGGCGGCGGCGGGGGGGCGGGCGGCGGGCAGCCATCCCGACCTCGCATCCAAACCGAAAGGAGAAGGGAAAGATGAAGGCGCAGCTAGTTCGGAGGAGTGGCGGCGGCGGTTCGGGGTGGTCCGGCGAAGGGTGGTGGTCGCCGAGCGACGACGAGGGCAGCTCGCTGCCCGGCGTCGAGCGGTCACCGCCGCGTTGCGTTGCGGCGGCGGACGAGAGGAGGAAGACAGGAAAGACAGAACACGGGCGGAGCTGGTTCAGCCAAGGCCGGCAAACGGCGGCTCACACGGCGACCGGGCGAAGAGCGAGGGCGGTGGCGGAGCTGCGGTCTTTGCGGTGGCGATCGGTTACAGTGGCGGAGCAAGAAAACACAAGTAAGCAACAAAGCAAGCCGGCGTCAACCGAAGGAGGAGAAGAGGAAGAAGAAAGGAAGAAGTTCTTTGGGGAGGGGCAACGTAAGGGGAAGCTACGCACGCGGAGAGAGAGAGAGAGAGAGAGAGAGAGAGAGAGAGAGAGAGAGAGTCACATGGGTGTCGACAAGTGGGGGACAAAAAGAAGAAAGAGATAAGAGAAGACTAGTCAAAGGGGGAGAAAAGATAAGATGGGGCAAGTGGGTGTCGACAAGAGAAAGAAAACGTGAAGGAAAGAGAGAGAAAAGGGAGAGGGGAGAGAAACGTGCGGAGAGGGGGGGGAAAGGAAAAAGAAAAAGAAAAAGAAAAAGAAAGGAGAACAGCACAATTATCTAAACAAGCAATTAGAAGGGGTATTTTGGTCTTTTTACCCCTGAAGCACAAATTTCCAAATATTTGGCTCCAAAACTCGGCCCGTTGAATCCTTTTCCAATAATTCGGGCTTACCGAAATTCGGGATGTTACAGGTCCGGCCTCTACTGCGACTATGCAACCAACCACTGTCAGGCAACCGACCAAAGTCAAGACGACCAAAAGGACATGGCACAACCCCAAGGGTTGGCGGTCTACCGGCAGCGCTAGGCTCTCCTCTAAATGTGATCATGCGACACATCATCGAGCAATCCATTTATATCTTTGCTCTGTCGTGAATGCAACATCGCTCATGCTCATGCGACATGCTATTGCAATTAACACACGTATAATGTCATGCGGTAGTATCCAGCAGTCACATACAATAGCAATAGTCCAATCATTCATGAAAGTCTAACAATTAGCAGTTTAAGTCACAGTCTGACAATCAATTCCGACCAATCAACATCATAATATTTGCACACTTTTCCAAAATAATCATGTACCTCAATAATTACCGGTACGCAATCACGTGTTTCGATATTCAATAATAAATAAAACATGTTCTCACGACTATGACAATCAACTATTCTCATTTAAGAAGCATGTAATACTATAGTCGATTGTTCCAGTAAAATAATTTAAGTCCCACAAAATACTTATAATTATTTTCCAATCCCATTATTAATAATCCAACCCAAATAATTCCATTTAATAAAACTCTTCCTTAATAAATCAATGCCATTTAATAATGTATTATATAAATACTATGGACTTTAGAAAATTAGACCATAGTAATTTTCCCACAAAATTACTCAATTAAAACCATTTCCCATAAATACTCAATTAATTATTTTCCCCAAAATAATTAATTTTCAAAAATATTAATAATTCGAAATTATAAAATAATTTAATTAATTAATACATTAAATTAGGAAATTAGATAAAACATTAATTAAAATCATTAATCAAGCAATTTAAACTAAACATGCTTAATTAATCCACAAAAATCACATAATCCACCATTAAGCAATAATTAAGGACAATTAAGCTTAATAAGCAAAATTAAGTTAATCTAATCTTAATCATCTATCTAACCACCTATCTTAGGGCTAATACAACTGAATTAAACCATCTAAACCAACATTAACACTAACTAACCCACCCTAAGCAAGTTTGGGCACTAAATAGGGATTAGGGCTATACTCACCCATTAAGTGGGCCGGAGATGCGGATACGGTGGCGGTGACGAACCCGAAACCCAAGGACCTCTCCCATGACACTCCAAGGCAATCCTGGAGCTAAAATCACAGCAGCAACCTCTGCTCAAACGCCAAACTCCAAAAGACAGCACTGCAGTAGAAGGAAGCTGTTGGTCGGAGCTCCGGCGAACGGGTGGCCGGTGGCTGGTGTGGGCCACTGGTAGGCCAAAAATGGAGAGAAACAGAGGAAAAAGCAAAGCTGCGCAGGAGGCACGCTACAGTGACGGACGGAGGACCACCGACTTCAGGCCGCCATATGGGACTGCCGGTGACTTTTTCCGGCGAACGGCCAACGCAGCTTGTATGGATTTTATGTGTTGAACAGTTTGGTAGGTGGCTCAGCCCGAGATTCCATCGGGAAGACAATGAACAACTCAAAATTCGGTGAGAGGTCAGAAATAGAAACTGCAGAAATGCAAAGAGAAACAAGGGGAAGAAGGGCTGCAATTTTTGTGAGATCAAGTTGAGTGAGAGAGGGGTATTCAGCCGCTCAAAATCCTTCATCAATGCCATTAATGGCTGCTCCAATTTCCAAGCACATGACCTCATCTTCTCTCTCTTCCTTTTGTCTCTTCCCAATAATATCTAGGGGCAAAATGGTCATTTCCACCTTGCACAATTCCCAAACTGCCCTTGGGCTAAAAATGAAATGAGGGCCTAGGAAACGGGCTGGGAAATAGGTAGGAACAGGCTAGGAAATAGATAGGAATGAGCTCGGGAATTTGTTGGGCTCGAATTAGCTCAAGTTTGGATAACGAGCTAGGACGGGTGAGGGGTCGGTTGGGTCCAACGGGCTTGCTCGTTGTCTCGGTATTCCACGATGGTTGTCCCACCTTGGGCATGAGGCCCTCACTGTTCTTGCCCGACCCACGTCCTCATAGGCTCGGGTTCTCGGTCTAAAATCCCCTTTCTCAAAAACTTGGCTCAACCGGCACTGTTGAATGTCTATGAAGCATCGTCCAAAAGTCAATCCCAGACGTTCCCAAAAATTCGAAGTCCAATCTTGGATTCACATGCCTTGTCAATTTCGCCCAAATGCCATTTTGGTACTACTCAGACTGACAGGCGGCTTTGAGGATTCACGCGTAACCCACTCATGCCAATTCACGTTCAAGACTTCTCGACACATGGATGTCCTTGACTACATGAAATTGTGAAGGATCGATTCTTATTTCAAAGTACACGATTATCAATGATCAACATAAGGCCGTTCGCGGGTTTGATAACAGTAGACGGAATCACCCGTCGTCCTATTATTTCCGTCCGCGAATCGACTTCTAATCGTCTCTGAAATCAGCTTGCATGACTACAAGATCGTCCTTACGCAAGTCTCACGGTCGAGTCATTTTCCCAAGTCAAGTTCTTTAGTCGCACGAGTTCTATCCTCATCAGCCTTTCCCTTCAAGGTTAGTATCTCAGGAGTGATCAGTTCCGAGTGAGATCAACCAACAATGCACTGGTGAAATTAACGTTTATTCATCCCTCAAATGGCTCGAATTTCAAAATATTACAACTCTTCCCTCCTTAAAAAAATTTCGTCCTCGAAATTTGCTGCTATTGTCAAATCCTTAAAAGATGGGGGTGCTGATACTTCATTACTTCTTCACTTTCCAATGTAGCTCCTTACATTCGTAATCCGCACACGAGATCACCTTAACTAAGGCGATAGTCTTGTTTCGAAGTACTTGCTCTTTATGATCCTCTACTCGTATCGGCCTCTCCATATACAACACCCTGTCGTCTACATCCAGTTCCTCAAAATTCAAAACATGAGTCTGGTCCGATTTGTACTTTCTCAACATGGACACGTGGAAAACGTTGTGTACTTGTGCTAGCTTCGGTGGCAACGTAAGACGATACGCTAAAACCCCAATCCTTTCCAAAATTTCAAAGGGTCCAACGTACCTCGAACTTAACTTTTCTTTCTCTCTCATCCATGATACTTTCAAAACACATGATCGCCCACCTTAAACTCCAACGGTCTACGATACTTATCTGCATAACTCTTCTAATGATTCTGAGCTGTCTTTAATCTGTCTCTAATAATCTGAACTGCATTCAACAACTGCTAAACCAATTTTTGAACCAAAAATTCCCAATTCTCTGACCTCATTCCATAAAATGGAGTTCCACAAATGTGACCATAATTCAGCTATACCACTCCGATAAAATCTTATCCCACAAGTACTCTCTTTTTGCACAGTGCGTAGTTCAGTTCATTTCTGCCCCTTTTGACATCCTAGAAGCCTGCCAGGAGTCGCTCCTTGCTCAAGCACTTTGGCCCCAGCGACCACTCCCCGCCCTCGTCAGATCAGTCGTTACGGGCATCTTCGAACTGCACCACCACTAGCAAAAGTTCCTTTTCGACATGTACCATCTCATAGAGGTATTATCCGCTTTGGCTTGTCCCATACCAAGCCTCATGGTTTTAACCTCATCTGAGCACCTGAAAGTGCAAAACTTTCTCTAGCTCGTCAACCCATGAGCTCATTTCCACGGGATCACTTATTGACACTTGAAATCTTATTCACTAAATTTCTATCGAACCTCTATCCAAATTCCATAAACCACCAGTTTTTCTTTCAACAATCCTTTCACATCCATTTAATAACCAAACCAAGAATTCAACTCAACCACTTGAAAATTAGTGCAAACCAAATGTCATTTATCGCACTAAAGGCTTTCAAATACCTCTTCAAATGCTTTCTGATACCTCGAGAAGAAATCATCGATAATGCTATTTCACCACTCATCCATCTAGCATCAAGGGATAATTAATTCTTAATCCACCGAAAACAAAAATCCATTTCTCAAATCCCTATCTTATATATCTCCTGAAATAATCCACCTTGGTAAATTCGTATCTTAATCAAATCTAAGACTTCCGAGCAATAAATCATCTACTGTAATTCTTACCAAAGATTATTACCATTTAATAGATCATCTCTTATGATCGCATACCTACAACTCCTCAAATCATCAAGATAAAACTTATCTGACTTCCATTAAATCCAATGACCTCAATTGTTGTGACGCGTAAGCAACCAATCTTCCTTGTTGCCTTACCACATAGTCAAATCCCTTATACGACACCTCACTGCAATTCTCGTATTCTCCAGTACTAGACTAAATCCTCAAAACTGGTGCGGTAATCAGCTTATACTTAAGCTCTTAAAACTTTCACTTATTCATCCATTCAAATTCTTACGTCCTTTATTAACCTTTTTATCAGAGGCATAGCTACCGTAGAGAACCTTTCTACAAATCGTCTATAATAATCTATCTGACTTAGAAAACTTCGAACCTCTGTCACCATCATAAGTCTTGACATATTCATGATTACCTTGATCTTAGCGGATCCATAGAAATTCCTTTCGTTCAAAATCACACAATAACAAAAGCAATGCGAGTAAACCCAAACTTGCACGCATTAAACTTGGCATATTGTTTATGCTCTCGAATGGTCTATAGGACCGCCCTCAAGTGCTATTCGCGTTCCTCTAATTTCCTTGAATATTCCAATATATCACTCACGAACACAATTGCAATTTGCTCCAAATATGCCTTAATCACTCAATCCATCGAATCCATAAAACCAACTGGCGTATTAATTAATCCAAACAGCGGTACAGTAATCTTGTAGTGACCAAATCACACACGATATATCGTCTTTAGTTTCTCCTCCTTTTTAATCCTCAACTACTGATAGCCCGTCCTTGGGTCTATCTTGGAACACATCGAAGCTCCTTGAAATGGGTCATACAAGTCATCCATCCTTGGTAATGGATACTTGCTCATAACCATCCCTTGGTTGAGCTACCAATAAGCGATGCATAAGTGCAACGATCCATCCTTGATTCTTCAACTAACCCATTAACCTCAGTTGTCCAATAATCTTGGCAAACTTTGTCCAATAAACGTGTTACTTCCACCGACGAATTTCAAAGGGGTCGAGGGTCCTCCTCGATTTCTCACAAACTCAAAACTATCACCACTACTGGGTTAAACTGAATTGTCTTTCCCTGACAATCCCCTTTCTGTTTGGTGGGATGGGATTCCTTATCCCCATCATCGGGCCCTTTCCAAATCAACGATTGTCTCTATTAGGCATGAACCGTGAGCCAAATGCGGTCGCCCTCTCAATCATATTCTTTTCTATCATCTGGGCACTCTTGTACATTTCATCAAAATTCTTTTTAAGTTCAAGGGCACCAGCTAGCTTTTAATTCTGGCTTCAAGCCATCTCTGAAACGACTCACCTTATCCAAAGGGTCCTCCACTAACCTTAGCACTTACTTGGCCAACTCGGCGAACTTCGCCTTATACTGATCTACTGACATTTGATTCTGACGAAACAATTGGAACTTTGCCATCTTTGACTCTCTCGCACTGTCCAAGAAGTACTTTCCATTGAAGGTTTCGCGAAAGGCACCCCATGTCTGAACCGTGCCTTCAGGGAACACTCTTCCTTGAGTGGTTTCCCACCAAGTACTGACATTACCTTGAAGCTGATAAGCAGCCAGAAGTACTAGATCTTCCTCTGAACACCTCAACACTATAACAGTCCTCTCGAAATCCCTTATCCAAAAGGTCGCAGCTTTAGAGTCGCTCACACCACTGAACCTCAAAGGCATCAGTCTCAGGAACTGCTCTACCAGCCTAGGCATAGGTCTCTCACAGACCTCTCCTCTCACTAGGGGAACCACAAGGACCACAATAGAAGCACACAGCTTGCTGTTCTAACAAGGTCTCTAGCACCAGCAGGATCCCGTCTAACCTAGGATTTGCCTACGCGCTACCTCTAGCACAGGTCTGACTAGACACTGCCCTATGCCTAGGGGCTGACTGCTCAGGATTGCTCATCACTTTGGACTATGAGCAACCCGCCACCACACAAAACCACAAAACCAATCACAGACACGTAATATAAAAGCTATCCCTATCTCACTATCCCAAAAATTCCATGCACCTTATCACTCCAAGTCTCAACCTCGCTCTGATACCAAAATCGACGGGGTTGTCACGCACTGACTCTCAAGCTCGCGGCAACCCCATTTCCATAGTCAATTGAAAGCGGCTCCCATGACCCATCGACAACCATTCATTTTATCTTTCATTAAGAGTAAGCGGAAGACGAACCATCCCCAGACAAACAAACAATCAATACAGGGATAGAGGGATGAACAAAGAAGAAGAACAACAAGCGCTCAATTATTCAATTTTTGGATTAACCAACGGAGGATCGTTTTTCAAATTACAAGCCCGACAAAAAAGGGCCGATCCATCCTCTAAGCCAAACCAAAAAGAAAATAGGCTAATCCAAAAGTACACAAAGAACCCTCGGGTTCAACACCACGGTCATTCGGACCCATCGGACTAAGGCTCCGTCGAGTCGATCATTGGAGAAGCGGGGGCAGGATTCTCCAATGCGAGTGCGCCATTCTAAGGGCCTGAAAATGGTTAACCACGACGGGTTAAGATAAAATCTCAGTAAGTTCTCCCCCTAAGCCTCGGCTAGTACGCCAACTCAACCCAGGGTATCTTTCTAGAACCACCCCTCACTCAACCCAACAACATATTGCCAGCAAATAGTAGACCAAACAATAGATAGGAAAAACCACAATCAATATTCAGTTCGCATGGAATCTTACCCGGTCTGCCATACCTTGCACGTGAAATCTCATACAATACAAGCAAGGCATATGGCCGTTAGATGACACAATTCATCAATCACATGCGGGTCGCGCCACAAGCGATCTCACCTGCCCATTGCCACACCCTGCATGAGTGTCAACTCATGCATCAAATCATCACGACATTAAGAGGCATGCAAATAATCAAAGCATTGCACACAGCTTTCTCATGTCTCACACTCACGCATGCTCCGATTATTACGCCCCCTAGGGCCACGGCACAACCTTATGGTTGGTGGTCAACTAGTTGTAGACCAGGCATCGTCCTCCCCCATGAGGCACGGCGACGTCACAGGCTATCCCCCATCGACGTCATTCCCTAAGGAGCATGGGTCCGGCCTTTATCGCGACTCCACAACCGACCACCGTCAAGCAACCGACCGAAGTCAAGACGACCAAAAGGCCATGGCACAACCCCAAGGGTAGGCGGTCTACCGACAGTGCTGAGCTATCCCCTTAATATGATCATGCAACACCTCATCAAGCAATCCATTTATATTTTTGCTCTATCGTGAATGCAACATCACTCATGCTCATGGGACATGCTATTGCAGTTAACACACATATAATGTCATGCGGCAGTATCCAGCAATCACGTACAATAGCAGTATCCAGCAATCAAGTAGAATAGCAGTAGTCCAAGCATTCACGAAAGTCTAACAATCAGCAGTTCAAGTCATAGTCTGACAATCAATTTCGACCAATCAACATCACAATACTTGCACACTTTTCCAAAATAATCACGTACCTCAATAATTACTAGTACCCAATCACATGTCTCAATATTCAATAATAAATAAACACATATTCTCACAACTGCGACAATCAACTATTCTCATTTAAGAAGCATGTAATACTATAGTCGATTGTTCTGGTAAAATAATTTAAATCCCACAAAATACTTATAATTATTTTTCAATCCCATAATTAATAATCCAACCCAAATAATTCCATTTAATAAAACTCTTCCTTAATAAATCAATGCCATTTAATAATGTATTATATAAAAACTATGGACTTTAGAAAATTAGACCATAGTAATTTTCCCACAAAATTACTCAATTAAAACCATTTCCCATAAATACTCAATTAATTATTTTCCCCAAAATAATTAATTTTCAAAAATATTAATAATTCGAAATTATAAAATAATTTAATTAATTAATACATTAAATTCATAAATTAGATAAAACATTATGTCGTGCGCACAATGCAACTGCCACAACCTGGCGGGCGACAGCCAGCGTTGTACTGGAGAGAGAAGGCGGAGGCAAGCTTGAAAGGGAGGCGAGAGGGAGATGTGGAAGGGGGTGTTGAAAACTTCTAGTTTTGATGTTAACAAATCATTTTATTGAAGTATTTATACATATCTTCAGAAGGAATAAGCCACAGGGTGGTGTATGTTTTTAAGTTTGCTGGTGGCAGAAAAAAAAAAACATAAAGTGTTTCTGAGTCTGTCCGTACCAGACAGAAAACCCAAAGAGACGCAGATTCTGAGTTTGACAGTGCCAAACGGAAAACTTAAGCAGACTTAGAATACTAGTCAATCAGACTCATAATACTAGTCAATCAGACTCATAATGAAACTTCAGGATCAGATCACCAACGGTCAAGTATTTCACTTACTTTGTTTATGTTGATTCTGTTATATTAATTTGATTGGCAGGATCAATTAAAGGACAACTTCCAAAGAAGAATGGAGTATTTATGGAAGCTTGAATTCTGATTGTATAGGCAAACAGAATCCAAGGGGATCTGATCTACTCTCAACGGTCAAAAAGACTTGCCTTATAAAGTCTATCCAGGAAAGGGAAGACTAAACTCTCAAGGAAAGAGCCAACGGTGGAGTGTGGCTTGGAGAGTATATAAGGATAGGATGAGACCTAGGAAAAAGTGAGGATAAATATATTCTAAAGTGCGATTTTGTTCTTCATCAGTTGTCTAAAGTGCGAATTTGAGTGATCCTAGTGAATTACCAAGAAGAGTGACTCTGTGAGACTCATCATCACCGAGTGCTAACACTCAAGAGTGTGTAATCACCTTTGATCATATAGTGAAATCCAGCCTATTGGCTGATCGCCTAGAGAGTGGACGTAGGCTTGTCTAAAGCCGAACCACTATAAACCGTGTTTGCAATCTTCTCTACTCTCTCTATTTAATTTCTGTTTATATATATATACTTGCGCGTAAAATGCCTCTACACCTATTCACCCCCCTCTAGGTGTTATTACTAGCTACAACAATTGGTATTAGAGCCTCGTGCTCAGTATTTTGAAGTGTCTGTTACTTCAGAGTTAAAGATCCTCTATGGCTAGTATTCTTGTACCAGGACTGATCGAGGGACAGAGCAATACTCGACCACCCTACTTTGATGGTAAAGAGTACAATATATGGAAGAACAAGATGAAGGCCTTCCTCAAATCAAAGGATACGCTGGAATGAGATGTAGTTGCAAGAGGAGTTGATCCAAATGCAGAAATCAAAGAATCCTCAAAGAAAGATGATGGGAAAGCAACAGAAACATCAGCTACCACTTCTCTAGAAGAATTGACCAAGAGACAATTTCTTGATGCTAAGGCCATCTACTCCCTTTAGTGTGCTTTATCACCTAATGAATAGAACCGAATATCTTCTTGTGATACAGCAAAGGAAGTATGGGATAGACTGCACGTAACCTATGAAGGAACTGATCGTGTTAAAGAGATCAAAGTAAATATTTTACTTGGTCAATATGAATCCTTCAAGATGAAGCAGGGAGAGTCAATAGGAGACATGTTCAGTTGATTTACAGAAATTGTAAATGGGCTGGTATACCAAGGACAGCCTGTTCCTGATCCTATGAAAGTCAATAAACTTTTAAGAGGACTATCAAAAGAGTGGAATAATGTGAAGACCTCTATTAGAGAAACTTTGCGTATTTCACTACTGACAATCGATGAGCGTGTTGGTACTCTGCAATCCTATGAAGTAGAACAAATGAACAAAGAAGTGGAATCCAGAGGTGAGAAAACCATTGCTCTTAAGTCTAATGTCGATTCTAATGATACAGATTCTGAGGACGAGCTGGACAATGAAGAACTCGCACTGCTAATCAGAAAGGTAAAGAAGCTAAATAAGAAAGGCAAGAAGTTCTATAGTAAGAAGCTAAACAGGCAGACTGGACAACGAAAGACAGAGGATGAGGAAGAATATGTCAAAGATGTTTTCTGTTTCGAATGCAAAAAGAAATGCCACATAAAACAGAACTGTCCTAAACTCAAGAAAAACAAAGGGTAATATGAAAAGTACAAGAAAGCCCTGAAAACTGAAACTTGGAGTGATACTGAGGTTGAAGACAGTGAAGACGAATATGGCAACATCTGTCTAATGGCACACTTAGATTCAAACTCTGGAGTAGATACAGAATCAAACTCAAACTCAAACAGAGAATTTGAGGTTAGTCATTCTGATATTCCTACAGAAGTTTCAGATTATATAAATGAACTATGTTTAAATTTAAAATCTACTCTGAAAAAAATTTCTAGATTAAAAAAGGAAAATCACAAGTTGAGTCAAATGAATCACTCTTTGAATGGAAAATTTGATGATCTCAAAAAGGAATTTTCAGAAATAAAGGAAAATCGAGATTTTCTCTTAAATGAAAATGAATCTCACAAAAAGGAAATTTTGGAGACAAAAGAGAATAGAAACTCTTTGCAAAATGAAAATGAAACTCTCAAAAGGAAATTTTGAACATTACTACAAAGTTTTCCAAATGATCAAAAACCCTACAGCATATACTTTCCATTCAGATTCCCTATTATGATAAGTCAGGACTTGGGTTTTATAAGGAAAGTGATTCTTTAATTGATTTTCCTAAAGTCAAAGAGAGAATTAGAAAGAGACCTCCTCGACAGGCCTATAAAAATCATTTCAAAAAGACTTTTACAAAACCTATTGGTCAAGATCATCTCAAATGCTCTAACTGTGGAGAAAAAGAACATTTTGAAAACAAATGTCCTAAAGTCTAGAGACCTGTTCAGAAGAAATGGATAGACAAAGCATATACTAACACCGAAGGACCCAAGAAAATCTGGGTACCAAAGAAGAAGTGAATATGCACGTTGATTGCAGGTAAGTTTCAAGAGCAAGAAGAAATGGTATTTGGACAGTGGATGTTCAAGACATATAACTGGAGATTCAAGAATGTTTGTTGTTTTAGAAAAGGTTAAAGGAGGGACAGTCTCTTTTGGAGGAAACACCAAGGGAAACATTGTTGGATCAGGAACAGTCAAGATTGGTAGTTTAATTATCAACAATGTATCTCTGGTTAAGGGATTGAACTACAATCTTCTTAGCATTAGCCAGTTATGTGATGCTGGGTTCAAAATTAACTTCAAAGAAAATTTATGTTCTGGAACTAGCAATGATTCTTCTCAGTCATTCACTGGACGAAGACATGGGAACATCTATCTTCTGGACATAAATGAAGACACTGCCAAATGTCTAATTTCAGTCCATGATGAGGCAAATCTCTGGCATCGCAAACTTAGACATGTCAACATGAATCAAATCTCTAAGCTACACCAGCAAAAAGCTTGTTCGTGGCTTGCCTTCATTAACCTATAAGAAGACAGATCTTTGTTCCGCATGCACTCTGGGAAAACAGGTTAGAAATTCCTTCAAATCTATGAATCAAGTTTCTATTAAACGTGTATTGCAGCTGCTTCATATAGATCTGTTTGGCCCAACTAGAACTCAAAGCATTGGAAGTAAGAAATATTGTCTGGTAATTATAGATGACTACTCTCGTTTTACTTGAGTATTCTTTCTTGCCAATAAAAGTGAAACATTTTCTTATTTCTCGATATTTGCAAAAAGGGTTCAAAATGAGAAAGGTTATTCTATTTCCAATATTAAAACAGATCATGGAGGAGAGTTTGAAAATCAGAACTTTGAAGACTTTTGTAATGAAAATGGTATTCAACATACGTTCTCCTCTCCCTACACTCCAAAACAAAATGGAGTTGTAGAAAGAAAGAGCGGATCTTTGCAAGAAATGGCCAGAACTTTGCTTATTGAAAGTAAGGTGGCAACTCGTTTTTGGGCAGAAGCAGTTTCCACGTCTTGTCATATCATTAACAGAGTTTTTCTGAGACCAATTCTTGAGAAAACTCCCTATGAGATTTTCAAAGGAAGAAAACCAATTGTTTCCTATTTCAAAATTTTCGGTTGTCAATGTTTCATTCTTAAAAATGCTAACAATCTTCCAAGTAAATTTGAGGAAAGATCAGATGAAGGTATATTTCTGGGATATTTAACCACAAGTAAAGCATACCGAGTGTTCAACAAGAACACTCAGATAGTGGAAGAATCTATGAACGTGAAGTTTCTAGAGCAAGATGCCTTCAACAAGAGCAAAACGGAAATTGAAGATCCAGAACCAACTGCTGCTCCTGAAAATTCAACTCTCAACAAAGAAGCTGACTCTTCACAAAAAATACACTCTGAGGGAACTCAAGAACAAAGAATCACTCAGCTGGACACTACTCAATTACCAGAAGATGCTGATGACAGCGTAGTGCAGAGCAAAAACTGGAAGCATAAGTCCAGTCACCCTCAAGAGCTAGTCATTGGAAATATCAGTGAAGGAATTCGAACCGGATCAAAGAACAAAAAAGAAACAAGTATTGTGGCACTCATCTCTAAATTGAACCCAAAGGAATAGACGAGGCCCTTACAAATGAAAGCTGGATAGAAGCAATGCAAGAAGAACTCCAGCAGTTTAAAAGGAATGATGTGTGGGAATTGGTTCTCAAACCCAAAGGAAGAACCATCATAGGTACTAAGTGGGTCTTTAGGAATAAAGTGAATGAACATGGTAAGGTGACCAGAAACAAGGCAAGACTTGTAGCCAAGGGCTATTTACAGTCAAAAGGAGTAGACTATGATGAAACCTATGCACTAGTAGCAAGATTGGAAGCTATCAGACTATTACTTGCTTATGCTTGCTATCAAAACTTCAAGCTATTTCAGATGGATGTAAAGAGCGCCTTTCTGAATGGATTTATCAAAGAAGAAGTCTATGTGGAACAACCTCCTGGTTTCGAGGAACCAAGAAAGCTAGATCACGTATACAGACTGAAGAAGGCTCTGTATGGTCTGAAACAAGCACCTCGAGCCTGGTATGAACGACTAAGTAAGTTTCTACTAGGCAACAAATTCAAGAAAGGTATGGTTGACACAACTCTATTTATCAAGAAGGAAGGTAAGGATATTCTGCTAGTACAAATCTATGTAGATGATATTATCTTTGGTTCTTCTAATGAACGTTTGTGCAAGAACTTCTCAAAGTCTATGCAGGAGGAATTTGAGATGAGCATGATGGGAGAACTAACATTCTTCCTAGGACTTTAGATCAACCAATCAAAACATGGGACTTTCATTTATCAAGAAAAATATACCAAAGACTTGATCAAGAAGTTTGGAATGGAGAATTGCAAGAAGACTGAAACTCCAATAACAACCTCCATCAAACTTGATCAGGATGAATCAGGGAAGAAAGTTGATCAAAAGACCTACAGAAGCATGATTGGGTCTCTTCTCCATCTTATTGCATCTAAACTAGATATTATATACAGTGTGTGTTTATGTGCTCGATTCCAAGCAGACTCTAGAGAATCTCATCTTATAGTAGTGAAGCGTATAATAAAGTACATAGCTACTTATCCACTTTTGGGTCTATGGTATCCTAAGGGAACAGACTTTACTCTCCTTGGCTACTCAAATGCTGACCTAGCAGGATGTAAAGTGGACAAAAATAGCACATCTGGAACATGTCAACTACTAGGACATATGCTGGTGTTATGGTTCTCTAAAAAGCATAACACCGTGGCTCTATCAACTGCAGAAGTAGAATACGTTGCCCTTGGAAGCTACTATTCACAGATTTTATGGATGAAACAACAACTGAGGGACTATGGAAAGGAAGAAACTTGTATTGAAATAAGGTATGACAATACAAGTGCCATAAATCTCACCAAGAACCCGATCCTACATTCCAGAGCAAAACACATTGAAATCAAGCATCATTTTTTTAGAGATCACGTACAAAACGGGGATATATTTGTGGAATTTATCGACTCGAAAAATCAATTGGCAGATATCTTTACAAAGCCGCTGGACAAAGGTACATTTGATTAAATATGTAGTAGATATCATTAATCATTTTGCATGAAGACAGGATATAGTCTGGGAGAAGCAATTGGACCAATCTTCTAGGTAGCACCCAGAAGGACTTGATGGTATTTTTAAATTTAATTTTTTGGCGCGTAAGTTATTGTGTTATATGATTAATCATGGTAAGTTATTATTAGCAAAATAATTGATTTGCATAATTTCGGTACATGTCTAAGTTATCTGCATCTATTTCCGTCAATTTTAATAATTTTTGAATAACTACTATTTTTAGTCAAAAGTCGCATCTTTTCATCTTCGAAGAGTCTATAACCCCCAAAGAGAACGAGTTTTTCACGACATTCTTCAGAAACCTTCTTCCAGAAACCCTAAAGAACTAATCTTTCTCTCTAAATCAAAACTATCTTCTCCGAACAATGGCTTCGAGATCCTCTATGTCCAGATCAAGGTCTGTGTCTCCATCTCCCAGAAGAGATTGAATAGGATTGCTGGCAGAAGATCAAGGAATGTAGAGGGAGGACAAACGCATTTCGATCTGACGCAAACCTCTGACAATTCCCAAAAGACAATCTCAAAATGCATCGGTTCAAAGGGATGCAAATGAAAATATGAAGCCTTAGAGAAATTCCCCAGCAGATTCTGAGCAGAGAAATGTCTCCAGAAGAGGTACGTCTGGATTAACCTTGCCTAAACCATAAAACCCTCATTCTGTTATGAGAATGTATCAATGCTTAGTGCGAAGAAATGCTACTGAGGATATGAAACTCTACCTCTTGCGACAAAAAGGGTATGCGAATGAACTTTGTCTGTTTCAAGCTGTTTAAACTATAGAACCACCTTCTAGACAAAGAGCACGAGAAAGTGAAGTGAGTAGGAGTAGGGAGAATGCCTTGGGTGAGAAGGAGGATGATAAACGAATCTATAGGAACTTTGAAGTCATAATGGGAATTGCTGTAGTGGCTAGGAATACCACAAGGAAATTATTCCGATCGAAAGAGCATAAGACTTTCTATAACAGATTGTTGGAACGTGGAGTTATGCATCACAGGATTGTGGACTTTGATTTCTTGGATGTTGCTGATGTAAATCTGCAAGAACATTTTGAAATGTTGCAGATGAATCAATTTTGTACTGACTCTGCTGTTGTTTATCCAAAACTAATAGCATATTTCTACTCCAATTTGACATTTCTGTCTCTAGATAGAATGCAGTTCAATGTTAATGATAGATTTTATGATATCAGTACAGATGTTCTGGCTAATATCATGAAAGTTGAAAGGGGACCCTTTAAGCCAATAGAAGTCACCTATGAGACTGTCTATAAGTATCTTACAAAGTCTGTTAGGCCTACTATTACTTATCCCTCTTTAACTTCAGCAAGAATTATTCTGCATAAGATCATCATAAGCTGCATTCATCCCAAGGCTTCATCAAAGACTGATGTATCAAGATTCGAGGCCAAACTAATGTGGGCAATTGAGAAGGGAGTTCTATTCTCACTTCCTCACACTGTTCTTCTGCATATGTATCGAACAGTCTCAAAAGATAAAGGACAGTTGCCCTATGAAGCTTTGGTGACCAGGATCTTTGAACATCTCAAGATCGATATACCCAGCAGATTCTGCACTAAAGAGCTTCCAACCATGGTCATCGATCTTAAGATGATAAACAAGATGAGGCTAAAGGACGTTGCAAAAACATGGAGACGAAAAGAGAAGGAATTGGCCAAGGCATCAACCATAGCAAAGAGAAAGGGAAAGGAGATGGCTGCTGCAAAACCTAGTTCTAAGAAGAGAAGACAACTGTTGCTACATGATGAAGATGATGAAGAGGAGATTATTTCTGAAATTCTGGTGAAAATGGGTCAAACTGTACAGAGAGTAACAAAAACAGAAACAAAACTGCCTCCACCAGTAGTGACAAAAGAAAATCTTCCTAGTGCAGCAACTCAACCTAATGAGAATGTGGAAATGTCTGAGCCAGAGGAAATTGATTCTGACAAAGATGGACCAGAAGAAGGAGAAGAAATAGAGGAAGAAGAACTTAGAACAAATGAGGGTGCTATCCCTGAAGCTGAGAAAGACAGAAATCAATTGGGACAACAAGGCCAGACTGAAGCATCAACTCAAGGGGAGCCTATGTCTCAGAATGTTGAAAAAGATATCCCTGCAACTTCATCTAATCGTGCCGAATCTCAGAAGATATTGGTTTTGCTTATGGAAATAAAAAATCGCCAAGTTGCTATGGAAACCTCTCTCAACAACAGACTAGAGACTCTAGAGAAAATAGTTCATCAATGTCTCAACAGAATCGAGGAGTCTACCACGGTTATCGAGGACTTCACCCTTGTTCGGACCCCTAAAAAGAAATCTTCCTAAAGAAATCATTTTCTGGTTTATTTTGTTTGAACTTTTGTCAAGTTTTTCTGTCAGACTTTGCTTTTCTTTCAGGATATTATCTTTCTAATAGTGACAAAAAGGGGGAGTAAACGCTGCTTGCTACTTGATCTACATTGGTTAATGTGGTTTATCTATATTGGTTGATGTGGTGTTGAACATAGATGCATGAATGAATCATCTGATATCGTTTGACTGGTTTAATGTGGATTGATAAGAGCATCATTATTCTTGTTATATTTTACTGTATGTGGAAGTATGCTCTGCCTAACCATATTTTGTAGGGGACAACAAGCAAGAAGCATAAAAAGTTTTGTCACCATCAAAAAGGGGGAGATTGTCGAAAACTCCTAGTTTTGATGTTAACAAATCATTTTATGGAAGTATTTATACATATCTTCAGAAGGAATAAGCCACAAGGTGGTGTATGTTTTTAAGTCTACTGGTGGCAGAAAGAAAAACATAAAGTGTTTCTGATCTGTCCGTACTAGACAGAAGACCCAAAGAGATGCAGATTCTGAGTTTGATAGTGCTAGACGGAAAACTTAAGCAGACTCAGAATACTAGTCAATTAGACTCAGAATGAAACTTCAAGATCAGATCACCAACGGTCAAGTATTTCACTTACTTTGTTTATGTTGATTCTGTTATATTAATTTGATTGGCAGGATCAATTAAAGGACAACTTCCAAAGAAGAATGGAGTACTTATGGAAGCCCGGATTCTAATTGTATGGGCGAACAGAATCCAAGGGGATCTGATCTACTCTCAACAGTCAAAAATACTTGCCTTATAAAGTCTATCCAGGAAAATGAAGACTAAACTCTCAAGGAAAGAGCCAACGGTCGAGTGTGGCTTGGAGAGTATATAAGGATAGGATGAGACCTAGGAGAAAGTGAGGATAAACATATTCCAAAGTGCGATTCTATTCTTCATCAGTTGTCTAAAGTGCGAATTTGAGTGATCCTAATGAATTACCAAGAAGAGTGACTCTGTGAGACTCATCATCACCGAGTGCTAACACTCAAGAGTGTGTAATCACCTTTGATCATATAATGAAATCCAGCCTATTGGCTAATCACCTGGAGAGTGGACGTAGGCTTGTCTAAAGCCGAACCACTATAAACCGTGTTTGCAATCTTCTCTACTCTCTCTATTTAATTTCTGTTTGTAGATTGCAAAAGTTATATATATACTTGCGCGTAAAATCCCTCTACACCTATTCACCCCCCTCTAGGTGTTATTACTAGCTACAATAGGGGGGTCTTCTTCGGCAAAGAAAAGAAAAAAGAGAGAGGGAGCCTGCTTCTGGTTTTGAGGGAGAGAAGAAAACGATGGCCTGAGCTGGTGAACGTTTCTGGGCAGAGACAAAGAAAAAAAAAACAAGAGAGAAAGGCATCGACGACGGAGGGAGAGATCAAGGGTAGAAGCTAAAAAAAGAAAATGGAGAGGAGGTTAGCCGAGCTTTTTCTAGATTTCTGAGGAAGCTTTCCCAGCAAGATCTGTTCTAGTGTTCAGGCAAGGAGAAGAGAGCGAGGAGTTGCTATAGCTGTCGGAGGCCATCCACCCGTTGCCGTCTGCCATAAAGCCTCAACTGAACCAGGTAAGCTATTTCTAGGGGTATCTCGGTTCTGTTTTTTGGCGAGGTGGTCGGCCGGAGTTTGCGCCGGTCAGTTCGCACGAGCTCCAGCCCTTGTCTATCCCTTTTTTGGTTGTAGTGATGTCTTTTATTCCATGTCTCGTGAGCCTGGTGCACGTTCGAGTCTCGACGGAGTCGGAAACCTTAAGACTTTATAATGCATATCACATGTTCGAGGAAATGTCTGAATGAAGCGAAAAAAATTTTATCACCGAATTTGGCCCGATAGCTTAGTTTAATGGTTATTTGTCCATATATTGTGAATCTGCATTTTCTTTCATGTTTTTCCTTGGGGTTATGATGAATCTTATGAACGGTCCGCGTCGGGTTGGAGTGGGTGTTCTCGGTTTCGGCGAGGGAGAAGGTCACGGGTCGCCGGAGGGGGGAGTGGTCAGCGGCGACTGATGCCAATGGGGAGAGGGCGAGCATTAAGGGATGATACCTCAGCAAAAATATGAAAAAAAAAAAAGAAGAGAAAGAACGAGCTGTGGATTTCTGGGTTTTGCTGAAAATAGTCCACGGGAGGTTGAAGATGATGTGCAGAGGAGAATGAAGAAGAAGACCAAAAAAAAAAAAAAAAAAAGAAAGGGCTGAAAATTAAGATAGGGGCTGGGCTGAACATTTTTCAACTGGGCTTAATTTGAAATTTGGGCCAATCGCTGGTGTGGGTTGAAGGCGACTGGGCCGATTTTTTTTAAAATAGAAATGGGCTTTTTAATTGATTTTTGAATGATGGGCCATTTTAAGATTTTCGACCGGGCCGTTCGGCCAGCCCGATCGTTGCTTCGGCCCGGACTAATAGGGTCCGGGTTGGTTTAGTAGGGCCGGGTCACCCGACTCGGTCCGAATCACTTTTTAATAATTAAAAAAATTAAAAATTCTAAAAAAAAATTCTAAAAATCCAGAAATTAAAAAATTATTAAAAATCTTAAAAAATCTTAAAAAATTTCGAAAATCCTTAAAAATTAAAAAATATTTTTTATTTCAGAAAGGTTTATGAAAGTTTATTTAAATTTTATTTTAGTTTATTTTATTTCTCTATCTTTTTCAAATATTCCAAAATTCAAAAAAAAAAAAAAAAGATTAGAAAATTCCAAAAACAGTAATAAATGTTTTTCTTAAATTCTCAGAAAAGTCAGAAAAATATAAAAAAATTTTGAAATCTTGTTTTCTTTAATTTCGGAAAATTTGGAAATATTAAAAAATTAAAACATATTAAAAAATATAAAAATTCAAAAAATTCAAAAAACTCAGAAAAATCAGGAAATTGCAAAAAAATTGGAAAACCCTTAAAAAGGGAAAAAGACCAAAATTGAATAAGCCTTTAGGGCTTTATTTTTCCTGCACCTTGTTTTGCAATGATATTTTAGATACTATTTCCTTACCTTAGAACGGTTAGGACAGACCTTAATTTCCTCGAATACATTGTCAAGATCTCACTAATGCACGATCAAGTTAGGTACCAAAAGGGCGTTAGTCTCGTGGCTAACGTAATCAAGTCCCCGAACCTAGACCCTCTGATTGCGTAAAAAGCGAGACATGCTCCCATGTCTCGCTTGGTTCCTAGTCGACCTCAATAAACTAGTGTCAACTCCCTATTTGAGAATTTTTGTGAATATCCCAACGTCACGCGGGATATGGGCTTGGGAGACCCCGAGTTAATTAAGGGCCGTCGGCCTAAAATTAACAATACCCCTAAACCTATATTTTTAGAAAAATTTAGGTCATGACAAACGTACCGATGAGACGGTGACAAGAGGCAGCTCCAGCTAGGTGAAAGACGGCAAGGAGGCGGCGGTCGAGCCAAGAATGGTAGCCGACTAGATTTCATTTGACTGAGGCAAAGCCGAAGGAGAGCTGCTGGCTCAGGCGAGACCGGCAAATGGTGAGACCAGCGGATTGTCGGTGAGCTGGCGAGGCAACTGAGGTTGGTCAGTGGTGATAGAAGCACAGCAATAGTAGTGTCCGTCGACTGCAAGGAAGAAGAAGAAGAAGAAGAAGATAGGGAGAGAGGGTGCAGGAAAAGAGAAGGGGGGAAAGAAAAGTAAAAAAAGAAAGGGCTGATGGGATAAGACACATGGGGAAGGGGCGGCCAACAAAAGAGGGAAAAATTCACACTTCTAGAAGGGGTATTTTGGCCTTTTTACCCTTGAAGCACAAATTCCCAAATACCCGACTCTAATCTCAGCCGGTTAATCCACTTTGGGCAATTTTCAGGCTTATTGATAAATTTGGGAATTAATGAGTTGTCCAATATTTTAGTCTTGACATCCTTGAAAATTCAATATCCAAAATTGGATTGAATTTCATGATTAAATTCAACCAATCGCGACTTTAGTATGACCTAACTCTCGAACAATGTTTAGGGGTTTCTGCATGTTTCACCTGTAATTGATAGCTTTTCAATCCACGATCGTGCCTATTCAAATCTTGGTGATCCTCAGTTATCATGAGGGATTGATTGCTCACCCTGAGTACAGAGCTAACAGGAAATTGGTTTGACATCGTTTATAGTTAATATCGAAGCCGTGTAGAATCACCTGCAATCCGACCTCGTAGTCCCGCCGAATCGATTTATTTCCGTTCGCTAATTGGCTTGCAATAGCTTGGTATCATTTCTGCTTGATCCTTATGGTCGAGCGGCCTATCCCTGATGAAATCACTAGTCATATGCGTATCAGTTCTTAATTGCCTTTCCGAATAGTTAGTTAACTCATGAGAGGCCAGCTCAGAGTAAACATAACTAACAGTGTATTGATGAGATAACCATTTCACATATCCCGAAATAGGTCGAAATTTAGGACGTCACAATGAGTTTTTGTGGGAACACCCAAATCTGAGATGCAAAAATAGAAGCCTTCTAAGTCAAGGAACATAGAGGGGAAGGAAGGTCCATCATAGTCTTTCTACAGTGTAAAAACCCTATCCTTTGTGATTGACCATAAACATGATTTTGGACATCCAAAGTCTTCAATTTTTCAATTGAGAGCTTCATTTTGTATGGACCTTTACAGCTCAAACGAAAATTCTGATGAATAAGCAACAATCGGCTTGTTAGTTTTTAGCAAACACAGACATGCTGGATCAGTTTCAGGAGAGAACTTGCATGCCCGTTAGAAGTTTGCTTCCGCAAATTAATCTAATAGTGGCTGGGACCTTACTGTATACGTTCTCTTCATTTTACAGCATACAGGAAATATTATCCACCTGCATATCATGATGAGGTCTGGAGATTGGAGAAGATTGCAAAAGATGGGATATCTCATCGAAAACTGAGCAAAGCCGGGAATACATAGGGTGGAGGACTTTCTACTGCAACTATTTATGGACTCCCAGAAACTGAGAGAGGTAAGCACTTAGTCGGTGATTCTCAATGAGGTTATGATTGACTACCAAGAATATAAGTATTGTGTGTTCACTCATCATAGATTCTCGGAATGACCTTAACAGAGGAGAAGTGGGGTAGCTTTATACGCTGTGCAAAGACTAGCAAAACAAAGTGGAAACTTTACTTGGACTATCCCGATGGCGTGACAAAGCACGGTGCTGTGTTCAACACTGATGGACCGATCGGCCTAGTCAAAGACGGAATATTTTGCTAGTCGTCTATTTTCTGCCCAAGATAAGGTGAGTAACCAAGGTGTTTCCACTCAGTTTTGTCAAGCCAGTTCACTCGCCACACGCCATCACGGGGAATTCCAATAATTTGTCCCATATTTTCTATGTAATCAGTATTTTGATGTTGATTTGTAGGTACATAAATAGAATTGATTAGAGATATGGAAACGTGAAACAAGGAGTTGGTTGGACATCTAGAGGCTTTGCTTTTGTTGTGTTTTGTTTTTTTCTTTCCGATCATAAAAGTAAAATGAAGTTCTCGTGGAGAGAATAAAAATAAAACATAGATGCTCTGTTTAGATCCATAATGGAGACTTTCTATTAATAGAGGGTTTTTGAGCTTGCGCTCTTTGCTATGCAAAGTTGAGTTTAGCGACCTTGTAATTCCAATTGGCCTTCTGGAGTGAGTAAGATGAAGAACACTTTCAGCAATTATTTCGGTTTCATCCATGAGAAGCTGAGGCACTCATCAACAAATTAACACCTTCCTGTCGCAACCATTACTTTCCATGTTTCAAACTATCAAGATCTTAATTACTGGCACAATGCATATTGACGTGTGCTTTATTTCTTCACTGGTCCTTTCTCAATCGACTTTGCATCTTTACCTTGAGGACCCTGCCTCGATTGTACTCTCCATTACATCTTTCAAGCACCTGACCTTTACGTGGTAGAGAAATGGGCAGATGCAGGCATAGTGAATTGCGGTTCTTTCAATATTGTTCTTCTTTCTCTGTGCTGCACTCACATACTGCCTCTGAATACGAGTTCATCCATTGGAATGCAATATTGCTTGCCGATAAAAGAAGTTGTTGCTTGAAGCCAGAATGTTTACCTGTCAATAGTGGAGATAAATACTTCCATTAGTCCAGCTTGAGCAATATACAAGTGGGTTTCTCCCAGGAACATGGAGATGCAATCATGGAAAAGGCCTTGACTAACTGGAATGATGTGGGAGTTCAATGGTGAAGACGTTTTACGATTAAATGCAGAAGAATAGCTCAAGCTCATATTCATCTCAAGTCTTTGATGGACAAATTGAAATTCTCGACCCTGTTCAACGTTATTTGGCCCCACCAATCGTTGCTGCATCACTTGGTCCGGAAGCTCCTCTGGCAAATGTGGGCTCCACTGCTGAAGGCACGTGCTGTAGAAAACAGAACTGTCTCTCCCTTTAAGCACATACAAAGATGTGGCCTGAGAAATTACAATGAAAATTTGGAATTTCCACTTGATTGTTGAGCTTTAATGAATAAAAGCATTGTGTACCTGATCCTTATCATTTTGGGTTCCAAATCATATAAAAACATTTGTTTGTCCAGCGGTGATTGTTGTAAAATGAGCCTCATTCAATGCAATCTGTCCATTTGGCCAATATAAGTATATATGCATGTATGTGATCTGTCCAAGCAATTGAAAGCAACTTAAAAATTAGTTGGTAACACGTGCCCTTTTTGAGTGGGGGATTGGGGGAGGGGGAGGGCAGATACTTTTGAACACCTTCGCTTAGGTGATGCTAAGTATATAGTGACAAGATATTGCTATCACTAGGTAGATATGAATAAATGTAATAAGCACACGGCAATGTGTGTATATGTGCATTTTTATCCAATGGTGACTACAATCGTTTTAGAAAGAGCCTTGTCAATTGAAGCACGTAAAGATTACAAAGATCAGGGCAAGAAAAATTAAAGAAATGTGCAGGGTAGGGAGAAAACAGAACCAGCAGCACTTTCCAGGATATCAGAATATTTCATAGACTTGTGCGCTTACGTCGGCCTATGTCTATGAACCGCATTAATGTTTTCGTTCTTTCTCCTGGACTTAATGGTGCAATGGCATTGGCATTGCTAGTTCAGTCACAAAATACCAATTCTGGAACCTCCATGGAGATTTCAGTAGATAAAAATTTTCCTCTCGCTGCACATCAGGTCATGTCTGCAGACCACTCAAATGTTCTGTTTCCTCCAAGCTATCATAGTAGCACAACTGCCGGATCGCCAGCACAGTCCCATGGTAACAATTTACAGAATGCCATGTGTCCCCAATTGATCGATTCTTCGAGCCAAATGTGATGGGACATTTCCAATCAATTGATTCAGACATGGTGGAAGAATGGTTGGCTGCAGCCCATCACATAATGACACGTTCTCTAAGACCCCATTATTCGGTAACGGTTTTAGTAGGTCTACTAGAAAGGTGTTATTGGCTGGCTCAAGATAAAGGTGGCGTTGCGATGGGGGATCTTAATTAGGAAGAGAGGTATCAGAATTGTGGAGTTAGACCAACCACTGATCGAAGTCCAAGCTTGTTCTTATGTCACTTTAAGGAAATGATTCTCCTGTTATTTCTGATAAAAGTGATGGTAATTTTTTTCTTGAATGGTGGTAACATTCTTCTTCTGTATATAGATAAGCTTTGTCGAGCGCCTTCTTTCAGAAAGTATCTCTACTTCAATTCTTTTCTAACATCTTTCTTCAAAAAAGGTTCTTCACACGTCACATGTAAGAATGCAAGGTCATACCAGTCAAAAGAGTGTACTTGGATCCGGCGCTTATTATGCATTAGAATTGCGACCACATCCATGGAATCCCAAGTAATAACTCTTGATTACTGCTGCTATCCATTGGCAATGCAACTATTTTCTGGAATGCATACTAGGGGTGAGCATATTGAACCAACCGAATCGGGAAGTGCGTAGACCTTTTTTGTGGAAATTGATTAAATTGAGTAATTTTTGTGAGATATTAACTATGGTCTATTTTTCTATAGTTGATGGTATTTATGTATTATATAGTCAAGTGGTTTTGAGTTATTAAAGAATGGTTTTACGAAAGGGAATTAGTTTGGTTGGATAATTATTTATGGGATTGGTAAATAATTATAAGTATTTTATGGAAGTTACATTATTTATCAGAATAATGGACTAGAGTATTATATGCCTTATAAATGAGTATTTTTTGATATAATCCTAGCTCATACTTAATTTGTGATGATCAATTATTGATGAGAATAATTGACCGTCGTTTGTCATGGAAACGCATGTCTATTTATTTTATTAGTAAATATTGAGACAAGTGGCCGGGGACCATTAATTGTCAAGGTACGTGATTGTTTACTGATAATTGACTGAGACACGTGACTAATTATCGAAGTGTCGATCGTGGAAGAGTTTCTTGATAAGTGATGACTGTTATGGGAATAGTCGTGGATGATGATTATTTTGGGAAAGCATGCAAATATCGTGACATCAATTGGTTGGGACTAATTGGTATATTATGACTTGAACTGCTATTTGATGGCTATATCTGGAACTGTTGAATTATGCAAGTTCATGTGACTAATAATTATTGTTGCATTGCATTATACGTGTGTTAACTGTAATAGCATGTCGCATGAGCATGAACCATGGTTGCATTGGTGACAAAGAAAAGAAAGAATGAATTGGTTGATGGTTGTGCTTTATGGTCACATTAAAGGGATACCCAGCGCTGCTGGAAGAGCGCTAACCCTTGGGGTTGTGTTGTGACCTTTTGGTTGCCTGACTTCGGTTGGATGGTTGATAGTGGCCAATTGCTAAGTCACGGTAGAGGCCGGACCAATACTCCTTTGGGAATGCCATTTGGGGGAGACCCATAATGTAGCCATGCCCACAAGGAGGACGATGCCTAGTTTTGAACTACTAAACCGCCAACCATAAGGTTGTGCCATGGCCCAAGGGGTCGTAATAATCATAGTACATGTGAGTACCAAGGCATGAGAAAGTTCTTTGGGTGCTATGATTATGTGAATTCATATTGAAATTGTTATGGCTTGAATTGTATTCTCTCTCTGCATAAGGCAAGGTGAGATCGGCTGTGTTTGTATCTAATGGCTATTAAATTATATCATGGCTGTGTTTTCTATTAAGTTAATAGATTAGGCGATGTGAATGTCGCTTTGTAATTGATATGCCATCGATATTAGGTCGCATGATTAGACTGCACTTGGGCCAGCGAAGTTCCCAGCTAGGGCTTAGGATTTTAACTTACTGAGTTTATCTCACCCTGTCATGGTTAACATTTTTAGGACCTTAGTATGATGTCTTACCCGGTGAGGTTCGGTGTCCTCGTTGAAATGAGTACCTCCGTCACCGTGTGGCTTGTCCCGAGTCACGATTTTGTGTACAAGCAGCATGTGAGAACCATCTAGGTCGATGAGGGGGAAAGGGACCATTACGTGCCACACGTCTTCAAGGTGTGGTACGTCAAGCAGGGGGACATGACCCTTGAGAGGTTACAATGGGCCTGCACTACAAGGGACCGGGCGATGAGGTACGAAATCCAATGGACCTCGATCCCCCTGATAGCGTGGTGATGGACCCCTCATCGGGCAAGTTTAACCTTTCGGAGGCTAGTGATTTGGCATTTGTTGCCTAATCTCTTTTTGATTGACCCTTCTCTCCTTTTTGTTATGATAGGTTAGCCAGGCCTAGTCCCTTTTTGTGTTAGCCTTGGAATGTCACCTAAAGCATGGCTTGTATATATATTGTTTCCTTAGACTAACCTTGCAGATAAACAAAAGAAGTGCTACTATCGCTTTATTGTTGCATCTTTCTACCATCCATATTTGTTGTTGGCTAGGTGTGAGTTGATTTTGCTTCCACATGTGTTTAATGATAAAATAAAATAAACTGGTTGGTGATAGAACCTAGGATGTCACATGTTTCAGACCACAAGTGAATTGGGTTTGTCGCGAACTCGAGGGTCAAGGCATGACATCCCTATCAATTTTGGTATCATAGCTTGGTTAACATATAGAGTGATAAGGTGCGATGGGTCTTAGGGATAGTTAGTAGGAATGATGTTTCTTTTGCTTGCCTGTGATTGCTTGTAGAGCTATAGCTATGATAGGGTTGTCTCAATTTCTAATTCCACGTTGGGAATTGGAAAGTAGGTTAGGTGAATCCTATGTCATGAGCAATCCGGATCAGAGTACCCCTGAGTTGAGGATTCTTAGGCAGAGGGCCCTAAGGAGAAGGATAGCGCAGGTCTTGACTAGTGCAAGGGAAATGGCATCGGAAGATCCAAGGATGGATGGGATCTTGCACGCCTTGGAGGCCTTGATTGGACAGTAGGCTCAGACTCAAGCCGTTGTCGTTGCTGCTGTAGTTGCTGCCATTGCTATTCCTATTGATGCTCCTGCAGCTAGGCTTAGGAATGATAACCGGCCTATGCATCAGTTGGTGGAGTCGTTTATGAAGCTGAAGCCACCCAAGTTTACTAGGGCAGGCAATCCTAAGACAACTACCCATTGGATAAAGGAGTTGGAAAAAACATTTACATCACTGCAGTGTTCAGAGGAGGATAATGTGATACTATCTATTTACCAGTTGCAAGGTAATACCGGTACGTGGTGGGAAGCTACCCAACGGAGGGTATTTCCCGAAGGTATGGCCCGGGTGTGGAGTACCTTCATGGAGGCTTCTCTGGGCAAGCACTTCTCTAACTGTGCGAGAGAACAAAAGATGGCTGAATTTCAAAGGCTACGTCAAAACCTAATGTCAGTGGATCGGTACGAGCCCAAGTTTGCAGAGCTGTCCAAGTATACACCAAGGCTGGTCTAGAATTCGATGAACAAGGCCAAAAGGTTTAGGGATGGACTGAAGATGGAAATCAAGGACCATCTAGTGTCCTTGAACTTGAAGGACTATGACGAGCTATATGAGAGAGCTCAGATGATTGAGAAATACCTGGCAAGAGGACAGCCGCATCTAGATCATGGTTCGTGCCTAATAGAGATAATCGTTGGTTTGGGAAGAAATCGATAATTGGAGGAAGGTATCCTCTCCTGCCCAATAGGAAGAACATCGTGGGAAAGTCAATAACGAGTTTGTTGCCAATGTGCTGAACTTGTGGGAAAAGGCATGGAAATGCCCCGTGCCCCACTTGGTTGGGGTCAAATGGCTATCGAGTGAAAGACTATTCACGTAGGACCATGATGCCACCAGCGTCATGACAGCAAGTAGGACCACAAATAGGGAATGACCCCTAAATAGACTATAAGTGCAAGGAAAGGTCTATGCTATTATGAAGAAAGAGGCGGAGAATGTGCCTGCCGTGATTATAGGTATGATATCTTTGCACGACCATGTTGCTTATGTGTTGTTTGATCCAAGAGCCTCGCACTCCTTTAATACTGAATGATTCGTGGAACTAGTGGAGTTAAGGCCGGAACCATTGGAAGCAGTTTTCGTTATTTCTACTCCGTTTAAAAGATTCAGTATTGTCTGTGGTAGGTTGTTCTAGTTGCAAGTTAATTATAGACAGTCAGGAGGGAAAGATAAATTTGATTGTTTTAATGATGTATGACTTTGATGTCATCATTGGAATGGATTGGTTGATCAAGCAAGGAGCCACGATGAATTGTCAGGAGAAGAGAATCCAGTTTAACTCGATTGGGGTTAGTAGTTTCGAATTTGTCAAGAATCAAGGAGGGCCTTCAATTCTTTTGATTTCTTCGCTAGAGGGTGACTAAGTTATTGGGGAAAGGATGCCAAGGTTACTTAGCGTCAATAAGTGATACATTGGTGGAGGAACCAAGGATGGAAGACATAGTTGTAGTATGAGACTATTCCGATGTTTTTCCTAAGGAATTACCGAAATTACCCCCAAAAAGAGAGATAGAGTTTGTTATTGAGTTGGCCCCTAGGACGTAGCCAATTTCCAAAGCACCCTATAGAATGGCATTGTTGGAACTTAAGGAATTGAAGGTGTAGATGCAAGAGTTGTTGGACAAGGGTTTTATTCACCAAAGTGCATCACCTTGGAGAGCACCAATTCTGCTCGTCTGGAAAAAGGATAGATTGTTGCGGTTGTGCATCAACTATCAGCAGCTTAATCAAGTGACAATTAAGAATAAGTACTAGCTGCCGAGGATAGACGATTTGTTTAACCAACTTCAAGGAGCTTCGATATTCTCTAAGATAGACCTAAGGACAGGCTATCATCAATTGAAGATCAGAAAGGAGGGTATACCGAAGACGGCATTTCGTACACGTTATGGTCATTATGAGTTTACAGTGATGCTGTTCGATTTGACAAATGCCCCAACTGCATTGTCGAGCTTGTAATTCGGAAAACGATCTTCCATTGGTTAATCTTGTAAGAATATATAAATGAGTAGTTGCTGTTGTTCTTGTTGTTCATCCCTCTATCCCTGTTTAATTGTTTGTGTGTCTGGGGATGGTTCGTATTCCGCTTGCGCATAACGAAAGATAAAATGAATGGTCGTCGATGGGTCTTGGGACATCGCTTTCAATTGACCATGGAAATGGGATTGCCGCAAGCTCGAGAGTCGGGACATGACAAAAGTAAAACCACAAACACATGCATGATGCTAAAACACAGGCAGGAAGCAAAACCTTGTATGCCTAGATAGGCTATTGTATGCATGTAAACTATGAATGCTCTACAATATCTTGCCATACTAATACCATGATAGTATCTAACCTCATGAACTGTACATGTTCTTAGTAACTAGACTATAGTGAACCTACCATAAGAATATTATTCTATGTATTTGTCTAGCCTCTAAAGATTCATCTTTTTCGCACTTTAACCTCTTAATTGATTTAAAATTTAGGGGAAAACCTTATATACATTAGTATCTTACTTCTTCAACTGAAAAAATATTTTTCTTTGGAGCATCTGCATTCTTCAAATTGTGGGAACAAACATGAAGTGGTTCATTAAAGAGACAAGATGTACTAATGCCAATCATTTAAACGTAAGAGTAAGTTGTTAAGTGAAAATGTAGTAAGGAGCATGGACAGGATTTGTTCAGTCCACTACCAAGTCAACGAGATAGAATTGTTACTGACACGCGCAAGTTTATTAAGCATTGATACACAAAGGAAAGAGTATGGGCAGCAATATGTTCATAAGCTTTTAAAAATGCAGATGGACATGGTAACAAGCGCAAGGAAGAAATTTTCAATATTATAAAATTGATAGCATGACAATGAATTAATCCTTAGCTCAATAGTATGATGGTGTCAAAAATTCTTACCACTAACTAACAAGGGAGGAACTACAATATGGGGAAAACAGCAAATCTCTTCATCTCTAGGAGTAAGATAGAGTCCTAGATGCATAGTTTCAATGGGATAGTGTTTCAGGAGTGGGAATAAGATAACAAGCTAAAAATGTTCTCAGAAAATAGAAGCAAAAATGGCACTTTTGGAACACCACATGCCTATTTCTTAACATATATGCAAGGACAAGGCTCCAACTGTCAAGATAAGTTGGAACTTTTGCAGTTATGGTAAGGTAGAAAGTAAAATATCCTTCAGAATTCCAAGCGTGAAATAGCATATGTCCATGCACAAAGGAGGAAAAACTAAACTGTTGCTCCTCATGCTAATGAGGAGAGCAGATAAATAATAGATAGGAAAAATAAAAGATTAAGTGTTTTTGAAACTAGACTAGTGGTTTAATCAGTCAAACTGGTAGAATCGTGCTCTACCAAGTCAACCGGTTGAGCATATTACATGTGATGTCATTTGATAAAACACATATATTAGATTACACATGTTGTTGACTAAGTCGGGCATCTATTGTTCAGAACAATAGATGCTCGACTTAGTCAGCAAAGCCTCTTAAGCACAAATGATAGGATTCGATTTCTCAAGAACATCATTTTAATTTCCTAATAGATTATGGCAATAAGATCAATAAATAGTAATCCACCACAAGTTGAAGCAAGAAGACAATGGAGTAAATGTTGGCACGCTTGTTAGTTACAAGAGGCTGGAATTCCAAACCACAACCCAACTCCAACACTCTCCCTTTAAATTTTTTGAATGCCCAGAACTGGTCCAAACCAGTCGACAGGATTGTGGGTTACTAGTTGACAACTATGTCTAATAACAATAGGTTCAATAGCACCAGTTCTTGATCACTAGTGTTTTGCTGTGAAACCAGACTAGATAGGTCTGGTTCTCGATCAAACCAGAGCCGATTCTTAAAACATTGAAAAGGACAGGAGTCAACCAAAAAGCAATTTTCTTTTGCCATCAATATCATAAATAGTGAAATGACATGTATCGGAACAAACAGAACTCAGCAGCATCCTACTATAATTATCACGAGTACGAAATCAATATGCAAGCTTGGGACTCACGAGTTAACTTTAATTGGTGCAACTCCCAGTTATTTGCCCAAGTGGTTCCTGAAATATGCACAAATGGAAGGTCATTGGCCTGCAAGACCATCATCCAGGCATCTCCCAAGTTTTCACGAGTATCATGCATCTTATTTGGCAACATAAAATTTGATGTTCTTGTTTCAAAACAAAATATGTTAATTACATCCACAAATTCTTAAAGTATGATATACCAAGCTCTTACCTTACATAGAGCCAAATCCACACATTCATAACCAGAAGGGATGCATAGTAAGATTGCTTCTAAAGGTCTTACCTGCTTCACATTGCTTAAATCATTCATAAATCCCCTCACTATAGCTATACAGTTTGTAAAATCTAAAAAAGACTGGTCAGCTATTTGGAAGGAAATATAATTTGTAAATCCAACTTCATGAGTCTGATTAGATGAAGCAAACTCAAAGGCATCCTACAAAGCCATACGAATAGCGCGAAAAAGCAGTTGTACTCTACACATGCAGATCTCCTGATAAAAATATAGATTCAAATTAAGGGTAAATACCTCATAGAAGGACAGTGAAATTGGAATGTTGTGGATGATAAAACTGACATAAGAGGGAATAAAGGCAATAAATTCTTACAGCATATCTTTTTTTGAAATAGTAGAAAAAGGCATTTGGGTAGCTTCCTTGAAACTGTAAAAATTTAAATTTATTTCTAATGAGGAAGCATGAGATACGGTATTTCCACACACAATGATCATAAGCTAATCAGAGAGCCTAATCCAATAAGAAAACCAACTTAAGTTTCCATGTACATTGCCAAGTAATCAACCCGAGATTGAATATGAAACACTAGATTATTACTTAGAGTGGTAAGTGAAAAACCACTGTTGAGTACAACCTTCGAAAGACAACCCCCTAGCCTCGAAAGTTTCCTTTTCTGTTATTCCTTCTCTCATTATAGTCTCAAGGTTCTGGCCACTCAGCCAAAAAAATATAAAATATAGGTACAATTTTATTGTAATAGGAATATGGATAGAAAGATCTGCTGACAAATGACATTATCAAGATTCCTAAATTAGCCAAATGAGAAATTAATATTTCAGCTCAAATAAACGATGAGTTGGGTGAAACCAAAGCATAAGGTTTTAAGTTAAGGATTAAAATGTTTACTAAAACCAATTTTGAACCCAGGCCATCATATTCAAACTTCCGTTATGCATAAAAAGAGATCAAGAATTTCACATTTGGTACGCTTGTCAGCAATGAGGACCACATTTGGAACTTCAAACAACAAATGATAGCGAAGATTTACCCCAAAGTTCACATATTCCCCACTGAGGTAGCATGTCTAACAACACTTATGAATGAAAAATCTTGATATAGCATAAATACAAAGAATCCAGAATGAAAGAGCAATAACGACACATTCAAGTAAGAACATCTATGCACGATCAAGAAACTATTAAATTTCACATTTCCAATTCTTTTGCTGGTACCTGTGTTCTATCTGTTGAAACTACTTTGCAAGTGTCCTTCACAAATATTTGTTGTCCCCAAATCCTCCAAATTGTACTAATTCTCCAACTCTCTCCATTGTTTCTTTGAAACAATAATGCATGTAAGACATCTTACTGACCTGACATTACATTTGATTTTCAAAAGATTTTCCAGTCCAATGAGAAAGACAATCAACTCATCAATTTCAATCCTAGATACCCTGTGGTTAACAAAATAGTGCTGGACCAACAACAATAACCACAACTGAAGACCAGCAAACCACCCTAACTTAAGTCAACCTCATCTAGTTGTGCTATTTAAAGTAATTATGAACACAGAAGCAAGATGACCTAAAATGAAGATCTAACCATCAAACCAAGAGTCATTTGCAATTTCATATCTTGAGTTTAGCAACAAATTTGGTCACATTGCAATAAAGCATGAGTGAGCCACGAAGCGCATGAAAACAATACTAGGCTTGATAGGATACCACTCTGACATTTAAAGCATGACCAAGTTTGTGACATCCTAAATTTCTACCCATCTCGGGGTATATGAAATGGTTATTTATCAATGTGATATTAGTTACGTTTACTCTGAGCTGGCCCATCATGAGTTAACTAACTAGTCGGAAAGGCAATTAAGGATCGATACATGTACCACTAGAAAATTCAACCTAGGCCGCTCGACCATAAGGATCAAAGAGGGATGATACCATGTTGTCGCAAGCCAATTAGCAAACAAAAATAAATCGATTCGGTAGAAGTACGAGGTCGGATTGCAGGTGATTCTGCATTACTTCAATATTGACTAACGGACAATGTTAAACCAATTTCCTTTTAACTCTGTACTCAGCATGAGCAATTAACCCCTCATGATTACATGACAATCGAGGATCGCCCTGATTTGAATAGGCACGATCGTGGATTGAAAATCTATCAACCGCGGGTCAAACGCGCGGGAACCCCTAACTAACTAAAGTCACGATTGATCGATATTAACCACGAATTTCAATCTAGTTTCGAGTATCGAACTTTCACGAATATCGAGACTAACATATTGCAGGTTACCTAATTGATTCTCGAATTTATTGGTAAGCCCAGATTTATTGAAAAAAGATTTAACAAGCCGAAAAATTAGAATCAAGCGGAGTTGGACCGACCGAAGGCCCAATGGGCCTTGCGCCCATTAAGGTTCAGCCAAGTGGGCCCCAAGCTAGCCCAAGTGGGCCCAATTAGACCCACCAAGCCCAATTTCAAGCCTTTGAGCCCAATTGCATTTTCTAGCCCATTTCTCCACAAATTGAGCCCAAACCAATTTTATTCAAGCCCATATAAAATCTTGGCCCGTATACACACAGTACGGTATACTATACTTTGAGAAATTACCATTTTACCCCTTCTAGAAGTGGCATTTAATTTTGGAGGACAAAAGGCAAGAAAGTCAAGGGAAATGATGGATTTTGGGGAAAATTGATGAAGCTGATTGAAGAAGGCTCTAAGGAGAGAGAGTCTTCACCTTTTCTTTCTCTTTCCTCTCTCTCTCCTCCCTCTCTTTCCTCCTTGGGTGTCCAGCCCCTACCCTCTCTCTCTTTTCTCCCTCATTTTCTCTCTTTTCCTCTTGTTTTCTCCATGGTTCTTCCCCTTTGGATGCCCTTGAACATCCAGACCACCATCACCTGCCATCCTCGCCAACTTGCCACTATTTTGGAGCCACCGTGGCGCTATGGTGCTGCCCATCTAAGGCCACCAAAGCTGTGCCTCTCTCTCTCCCTCGCAGTTCTCACATCCATCGAAAACCGCCTTCGTCGAGACCCATTTTTGCGGAGCGCCTCCGTGACGTTTTGGACGTAGCCGTGCACAACCCTTGCCGCCACCGTCACGCCGTGTCATCGGAATCGTCGCCGGGTGAGTTTACGTTCTAATCCCTCGATTAGTCTGTTAAACTTGGTTAGGGGTAGTTTAATTATGATTAACCTTAGTTAGGGGTTTAATTATGGCTAACTAAAGTTAAGAGGTCAGGTTAGGGAGATAACCAAGGTTGGATTATGGTTAGGTTAATTAACCAATGATGGGTTAATTAACTAGAGTTGGATTATGATTAGGTTAATTAACCAAGATTGGTTAATTAACAAGAGTTGGATTGTGGTTGGGTTAATTAACTGGGGTTGAGTTAATTAACCACGGTGGAAGCATGGTTAGGTTAGTTAACTATGGTTAGCTTTGATTAAATTATTAATCTTGCTTAGTTCTTATTAATTGAGATTAATTAGACTAATTAGGGCTTAGGGGATAAACCTTAATTAGCATTATTTTATTAAAAAGAATTATTTTCTTTTAATAATTTATTGATTTATGAAATTCATAATTTATATTATTATTTATTTTAATAATAATTTATTTATGAATAGTATTGTTCATGCAATACTATCCATGCAGAATTGAATTATAGTCTTAATTTGATGCATTCATGATTGTTAAGGCATGTTGAATTGCTGCTTGGATCAATAGGGTATTGATCGTATGATTAAAATTGTCATGTGCTTAATTGCTTTGATAATTATGCATTGACGTTTGTTTACCTTTTGCCTAAATCTTATGATGTTTTCCTGCACGTGCCATGTTATTTGATGCTTGCATTACCTTGAAAAATGTTTGCCTCATTCGAAACCCAAAGTAGTAATTTTTATAAGGGTTTTTATGGACATATATAAGGGAAACCCCAATGTGTCGGGTGTATATGTCGAGTTTTATATTTTAAATGAGGCTAGTATGTTTAAAAGTAAGGCATGCAAAGTTTGATGGGTTTTCAATAATTATGTGACAATGTGTGATTATTTTCCTGCAATTTTTACATGAAAAATGTGTAGTGATTTATTATGTTGAGCATGTACCATGTTTGCATTGGCTAATATGCAAGATTAAAATGGATCATTGTGGTATGCTTGTGTGGTCACATAAATGAACCCGTCACCTCAGCGGAAGATTGACGAACAAAGTCCGACTTGTCGGAAATCCCGACGGGAATCCAGATGCAGAGTCATGGTAGAGGCCGGACCCATGCTCCTTCGGGAATGCTGTCTTGGGAGAGAGCCCTTGACGTAGCCGCACCTCATGGGGGAGGGCGATGCCTGGCTATACCAATAAACACTAACGAGAGTTCAGTTGTGGCCATGAGGGGCGTTAATAATTGGAACACATGTGAATGCAAGGGTGCATGTGAAACATATTATGACGTGTTTTGATTATGCATGTGCCGTTTGCACTGACCATGGCATGCGTGAGGTTTTACTGTGTAGGGTATGGCAATGGCAAGGTAAAATTGCCTGCAAATCGACCCGCCTATGATTGATTGCTGTGGTGATTAAAATGTTGGTTGTATTGTTTATGACACGCATGAGAATTTATACCATGTAGGGTATGGCATGACAATTGATTGCAGATTGTTTCATATGGGATTTACCAGGTAGATCACATTTATAGTTAAGTCAAAGCGAGGGTCCCTTTGCAATTGATCTGCCATGTTTATGAGGATTTGCCTGTCAGGAACCCCGAGAAAAGTTGATGTCCTAACCAAGGCTTAGGGCGCACTCACTAAGATTATATCTCACTCATCATTGTTAAACATTTTCAAGTCCATAGTTATGGCACCTATATTGTCATGGATTAGGAAGTGTTGGAGCACGTCGTGGAGGGCAACAAGTTGGTGTGCCCGATGGTTGAAGAAAGTATATTAACCCTGTTTAGTGTGACGTCCTAGAATTCAAGCCCTTTGAGGGAGGAATGAACGTTAATTTCGCCAATGCATTATTGGTTAATCTCACTCGGAACTGATCACTTCTGAGATACTGACCTTGAGGGGAAAGGCTAATGAGGACAGAACTCGTGCGACTAAAGAACTTGACCTAGAAAAATGACTCGATCATGAGACTTGCGTAAGGACGATCCTGTAGATATGCAGGTCATTTTCAAGGACAACTAGAAGTTGATTCGCGGACAAAAATAATGGGACAACGGGTGATTCTGTCTACTGTTATCGAACCCGCAAATAACCCTATGCCGATCCTTGATAATCGTGTACTTTGAAATAAGAATCGATCATTCACAATTTCACATGGTCAAGGACGTCCATGTGTCAAGAAGTCTTGAACATGAATTGGCACAAGTCGGTTACGCGTGAGTCCTCGAAGCCTCCTGTTAGTCTGAGTAGTATCAAAATGGCATTCAGGCGAAATTGACAAGGCATGAGAATCCAATATTGGACTTTGAATTTTCGGGAACGTCTGGGACGGACTTTTGGACGATGCTTCCTCGACAGTCGACAGTGCCAACTGAGCCGAGTATTTGGAAAAAGGGATTTTCGGACCGAGGAAACGAGCCTACGAGGATGTGGGCCAGGCAAGATCAATGTGGGCATGCCCAAGGTGGGACAGCCACCATGGAAGACCGAGACAAATGAGCAAGCCCGTTGGACCCAACTGACCCCTCACCCTTCCTATCCCGTTATCCAAACTTTAGCCAATTCGAGCCCAACAAATTCCCGAGCCCGTTCCTACCCATTTCCCAACCTGTTTCCTAGGCCCGCTTTTCATTTTTGCCCAAGGGCAATTTGGGAATTGTGCAAGGTGGAAATGACCAAAATGCCCTTGAATATTTTGAAGAAAAGTCAAAAAGGAAGAGAGAGAAGATGGGGTCATGTGCATGGGGAGTTGAAGCAGCCATTAAGGCCATTAATGAAGGGTTTTGATCAGCTCATTAAACTCTCTCTCACTCCTCTTGAGCACACCAAATCGCAGCTCTTCTTCCCCTTGCTTCCCTTGCCTTCCTGCAATTTTTAGCTTCTAACCTTCCACCGAAATCTGAGCTTTTCATTGCCTTCTCGTTGGAATCTTGGCCTGTGCCACCCACCATTACGTTCAGGAGAGAGAATCCTTATGGATAGCATTGGCCGTTCGTCGAAAGGAGCCGCTGGCCAATTTGTACGGCAGCCAAAATCCGGCTGCTCATCGACCGTCTACTGTTCACGCGGTACTGCACGTTTTGCCTTTGCTACTGTTTTCCTCAATTTCCGACCAAACCACCACCCACACCAGCCACCAGCAACTCCCCCTCGACCCCCTAGAGCCTCCGATCACCGGCCACCAGCTCGCCGGATCTCCAGCCAAGCCGTTTTGCTCCGATCAGCTCGGTTTTCCTCTTGTGCAGTCAGTTTTTTCAGAAGTTGCTGAGGGAACTAGTGTTTGTTGATGTTGTTTCCGCCTGGGACCGCCTTGAAGTGTCATGGGAGAGGTCCTCGGGTGTCGGGTTTGTCACCGCCGCCGCGTCCGCGTCTCCGGCCCGCTTAATGGATGAGTTTAGCTCCTAAACCCTATTTAGTGCCTAAACTTGCTTAGGATTGGGTTGATTAATGCTAAGGGCTAATTAAGGTGTTTAATTAAGTGCATTAGCCCTAAGATAGGTGGTTAGATAATTGATTAAGATTAGCTTAGCTTAATCTTGCTTATTAATGCTTAATTGTGCATAATTAGGCTTAATTGTGTGTTATGTGCTAATTAATCATGTTTTGCCTTAATTTCTTGGTTAATGTGATTAATTGTTTAATTTAATGATTTATTTAATTTCTAAACTTAAGTATTTAATTATTTAATTACTTAATTTTCGGAATTTATTTATTTAAATTAATTTTAATTTATGAATTTAATTATTTAATTATTAAATTCTGAAATTACTGTTCGTCCGGAAATTAAATTGTGTAATTTCATGTGTATTGATTTTATGGAGTGAATTGAATGTGTAATTGTATGAGCATCCGCATGAATTGTGTGATTTTCATAAAAATGGGAAAAAGATGAATTGTCCGAGGGATACCGGAAATGAACCATTTTTATGAGGAAGGACTTGAGATTTTAAATGCAAGTGTATGTGTAAGTATGTGTGCATTGATTGAGATAGTCCGAATTATCGAAGGGAGGGCACGGAAGGACACGGTTGCGCCTCTGCGGAGGAAGGGCACCGTAGCGCTGTAGCGCCTCGGAGGGTATGGAAGGGCACATTGTGCCTCCATAGAGGAAGGGCGTCATAGCACCTTAGCGCCTTGGAGGGTACAGAAGGGCACGGTTGCGCCTTTGCGGAGGAAGGGCGCCGTAGCGCCATAGCAATAACACGGAAGGGCACAGTTGGGCCTCTGCGGAAGAAGGATGCTATAGCGCTGTTGCATCTCGGCCCAATGGAACACATGTGGATACCAGAGTGTACGAGTAACATTGCATCATCAGTTTGGATTTTGCATGAGGTGATCACATCATTATTTATGACACACATGCATGAACTGATAACATGCAAGGTGTGGCAATGGCCAGGTGAGATTGCTTGTGACGCGACTTGCATGTGATTGGTGAACTGCATCATCTAACGGCCATGTGCATTGCGTGTATTGTGCCGATATATAATGTGCAGGGTATAGCATACCGGGTAAAGTTGCATGTAAACCGACTTTTGATTGATGGTTGACCCTGCTTGTTATTTTATTGCTGATTGCCGATTGTTGTTGTTGGGTTGTGTGAGGGGTGGTTCTGGAGAGATAGCCCAGGTTGAGTTGGTGTACTAACCGGGGCTTAGGGGAAGAACTCGCTGAGATTTTATCTCAACCCGTCGTGGTTAACCTTTTTCAGGCCTTTAAAATGGCGCACCTACAGTGGAGAATCCTGCCCTTGCTCCACTAGTGATTGACTTGACGGAGCCGAGTCCGATAGGTCCAGGTGACTGTGGTGCTGGACCCGAGGGTTCATTTTGTATGGCTGAATTAGCCTAGTTTCTTTTTGGCCTTGTTTAGAGGATGGATCGGCCCTTTTGTCGGGCTTGTAATTCGAAAGATGATCTTCCATTGGTTAATCTAGTAAGTTGTATAAATGAGTAGTTGAAGTTTCTGCTGTTCATCCTATTATCCCTGTTTGATTGTTTGATTGTCTATTTGAACTGGGGATGGTTCGTCTTCCGCTTACGCATAAAGAAAGATTAAAATGAATGGTCATCGATGATTCTTGGGACGTCGCTTTCAATTGACCATGGTAAGGGGTTGTCGCGTGGTCGGGGTTCGGGGCGTGACATTTAGTATCTTTGGATGACTATAAAGGAAGTCGCCCGATTGAGGAGCTTGTGTATAAACTTCCTAGAGTTAATTAGTACAAGAATAAAAATGACGTTGCTGTTGTTGTTTATGGTCTTTCTGCTATCCCTACTGTTTATTGACTGGGTATTGTTAGCTTCCACATGCATTTAATCACAAGATAAAAAGAATGACCAGCGATGCATCCTGGGCGATGCATCCTGGGACGTCGCATTCATTTAACCAAAGTGAAGGGGTTGTCACGTGCTCGGGATTCGGGCCTGACATCCCTGTCGGTTTTGGTATTGGAGCTCAGTTAGTACTTAGAGTGATAAGGAATGATGGGTTATGGGATAGTAAGTTAGGAAAGACATTTATTTCATATGCCTGTGATTGCTTATAAGATCTTTTACTGCAAGCAAGTTGTTCATGGTTCATAATTCCTTGAGGGAATAGTCCTGATCCTAAAGTCCTAGAGTAAGGGCAGTTTGAGGTTAGGCAAGTGCTAGAGGTAATGCACCAGGGGGTCCTAGACTAGATAGGGCCTCGTAGGCATTGTAAGTAATGAGTTTTGATAGGGTTTAGCTAGCTCGGACTTAAGTTGTTGCTTTTATAGCTGCTGCTATCACCGTTACTGTTGCCATTTCACCTAGTAAAGTTCCATTGGTTGGAAAGGGGGTTGATGATCAGTCTATGTTTAAGTTGGTTAAGCAGTTCCTAGAGCTAGAATTGTCCAAGTTCGTTGGGACGAGTTATCCTAAGACAACAACTCTTTGGATCAAGGAACTAAAGAAGTCTTCACACTGCTGGAGTGATTAGTGGGAAGTAACCCAAGGAAGAGGTTTTTTTCCTGAAGGCACGACCTGAGAGTAGGGTGCCCTGATCAAGGTATTCAATGGAAAATACTTTTCTAGGTGCGCATGAGAGTCAAAGATGGCTAAATTCCAATAACTTTGTCAAGATCATTTGTCAGCAAGTAATACAAGGTTAAGTTTGCAGAGCTCTCGAAGTAGGCATCGAGAATGATTGAGAATCCAGTAGATCGAGTCAAGAGGTCTAAGTATGGTTTGGGACCAGAGGGTAAAAGTTAGTTGGTACCCCCTAAAGTTGAATAGTTTTGATGTTGGTACGAAGGGGCCAATGAGTTACAGAGTATGACGGAACAAGCAATTGCATTTGGATTGCGGTTGTGGTTTGTGTCTCATGGGAATGATTATTGGCTTGGGAAAAAGGTCGACGATAGGACAAAAACATCACATCCTACCCAATAGGAAGAGTGGTGTTGGGAAAGTGGCATACAATTCAAATGCCAGGTGTCGGTTATATGGGAGACGACATGAGACAGCTACGTGTCCTGTTAAGAGACGAACGTATTTTGAATGCAACTAAGAAGGCCACGTCACGAGGAGGTGTTCTCATTGACAGTTGAGGAAGGACCCTCAACAATCGCAACTAGGATAATTGGCTAGAAATGCCCCGTGTCCTCCTAAGATGGGAGTCGACTATAGATGTGGTCAGTGAGGCTATCGAGTGAGGAACTACCTGCATAGGCATATGGGAGTGCAAGTGTCACGGTCGCAGGGAGGATAGCCTGCAGGAAATGCTCTACAAAACAACTTCACTCGCCCATTGGCAAAAAGATTAGTGTATGTGTCACAAGAAAGGAAGCGAATGATTCGCAGGCCGTAATTACAAAAACGGTCTCCTTTTGCGATCAGATTACTTATACATTAGTTGATTCAGGAACTACGCATTTGTTTACAACTGAGTTGCTGATTAAGTTAGTGCAGTTAAGACTGAGACCATTGGAAATGGTTATTAGTAATTTTATCCTGATAATGGACAAGGTGCTATATGCAGTAAGATGTTCATGTTGTAAGATTGTCATTGGTAATCAAGAAGAATTGATGGGTTTGACTATCTAAGTGATGGATGACTTGATGTCATTATCGGGAAAGGATTGACTCACCAAGTATGCAATGGATTGCTATCGGAAAGTAATCCAGTTTAACCCATTAGGAAGGGTTAGTTATGAGTTCGTTGGAAATCAATGAGGATTCTTGATTCATTTGATTTCATCACTTGAGATGACTAAGTTATTGGATGTGGGTTGTCAAAGTTGATTAGGCTATCGAAATTAATACGTTGGATGAGGAACCAAGGATGGAAAAACATTACTGTTATATGGGATTATTCTAATGTTTTTCAAGAGGAATTGCTTGGATTACCCAAAGCAAGAAATGGAAATTGTGACCGGATTGGCCCTTGGAATGGATCCGATGTTCAAGGTATCTTACCGGTTGACGTAATTGGAAGTAAAGGAATTCTATGCGCAGATGCAAAGTTTGATGGACAAAGGATCTAATTGTCCTAGTGCGTCCCCGTGGGGAGCACCTATTTTGTTTGTAAGGAAAATGGTTAAATCGTTGCACCTTTGATCAAGTGTTGGCAGTTTGGCCAAGGCATGGTCATGAACAAGTATCCCTTGCTGAGGATAGATGACTTGTTTGACCAATTTTAAGAGTTTCGGTATTTTCCGTGATAGACCCAAGGATGGGCTATGATTGGTTGATGATTAAAAGGAGAATATGCCGAAGACGACATTTCATATGTGATATGGTCGCTACGAAGTTTACTGCAATATAATTTGGTTTGACCAATGAGCCAACAATTTTATGGATCGGATGAATTGAGTGTCTAAGGCGTACTTGGATTAGTTTACAATCATATTTATAAGCAATGTATTGATATATTTGAGAAATTCAGAGGAACACGAATAGAACTTGAGGATGATGCTTAAATTCAGTAAGTGCGAGTTTGGCTTACTCGCGTTGCTTTTCTTGGTCATGTGATTTCTAGAGAAGGAATATTCGTGGACTTGACCATGATAGAAGCAGTTAAGGATTGGCCAAGGCCTATGATAGTGACGAAGGTTTGGAATTTTCTAGGCTTGACAGGTTGCTATAGATGATGCATAGAAAGGTTTTCTATGATAGCCATGCGTTTCACGCGAATGCTAAAGTAGGACATGAAGATGGATGGACGAATAAGTATAAGCGTAGTTTTCAAAAGCTTAAGTATAAACTGACTACCACACTAGTTTTGACGATACTATTCGGATTCGGAGATTGCGAAAATTCAATAACACGTCGTATAAGGAATTGGTTTTCGTTGTAAGGCTAACAAGGTAACAAATGCGCTTAGTCGAAAGTCATAAATTGCGCAAATGATGGTTCCAACTCTAAGGAGTTCGAGGTTTGAATTTCATATTTGAGGTAGGCCACATTGCAACTTTGATGGCTACTCTCAAAATAGAGCTCGAAATGCAAATCAGGATTAAGGCAGTGTAGTCTACAGGCTCTAAAATCCAAAGGATTCTATAGTTAGATGCAACTAAGAGGAAACCTGATTTTTAAGTATTCGAGGATGGGATCTTGAAGTTTCATGGACAATTGTGCGTGTCTAATGATGCTGAGCTTATGGAGGAAATCTTTTGGAAGCTCATCGTAACTATTATAGTGTCCACCTAGGGTAGTACAAAGATGTGCCAAAATTTGCGGCAGTACTAATGGTGGAATGGCATGCAATTGGACATTGCCAAGCATGTAGTTAAGTACTTAACATGCCAGCAAGTGAAAGTGCATCATTACAAGTATGATGGATTATTTCGGGAGACAATTCAAATTGAGATTTGAGGAACGCAATTTTGTTCGTGGTGGATGAAGAATCAATGATCCCATGATGCTAGATGTGTAACATCTTGAAATTCGAGCCATTTAAGAGATGAATGAATGTTAATTTCGTCAATGCATTGTTGGTTGGTCTCACTTGGAATTGATCACTCCTAAGATACTGACCTTGAAGGAAAAGGCTAATGAAGACAGAACTCGTGTGACTAAAGAACTTGACCTCGGAAAATGACTCAACCATGAGACTTACGTAAGGACGATCCTGTAGTTATGCAGGCCAATTTTAGGGACAAATAGAGTTCGATTCGCAGACAGAACATAATGGGATGACGGGTGATTCCGTTTACTGTTATCGAGCCCGCGAACGACCCTATGTCGATCCTTGGTAATTGTGTACTTTGAAATAAGAATCTATCTTTCGCAATTTCATGTAGTCAAGGACATCTATGTGTCGAGAAGTCTTGAACGTGGTTTGGCACGAGTCGGTTACGCGTGAATCCTCGAAACCGCCCATCAGTCTAAGTTGTACCAAAATGGCATTTGGGCGAAATTGACTTGGCATGAGAATCCAAGATTGGACTTCGAATTTTCGGGAACGTCCGGGATAGACTTTTGGATGATGCTTCTTGGTCAGTCGATAATGTCATATGAGCAAGTAATTGGAAAAGGGGTTTACAAATCGAGGAAACGAGTCTACGAGAACGTGGACCAGGCAAGATCAGTGTGGGCCTCACGCCCAAGGTGGGACAGCCACCGTGGTAGACTCGAGGCAAGCAAGTGAGCCCGTTGGACCAAACCGACCATTTACCCTTCCAAGCCTATTGTCTAACCTTGAACCGTTTCGAGCCCAACAAATTCCCGAGCCCATTCCTATTCATTTTCTAGCCCATTTCTTAGGTCTGCCCTTCATTTTCAGTCCAATGGCAGTTTAGAAAATGTGCAAGGTGGAAATGACCATTTTGCCCTTGGATATTTTGAAGAAAGGACAAATGAAGAGAGAAAAGATGATGTCTTCTTTCTTGGGAGTTGAGGCAAGCCTTAAATGGCCTTAATGAGGTTATATTCAACCCTTATTTCACTCTCTCTCCTCTCCTTGCAGCTCACCAAAACCGCACACACTCTCCCCCTAGTTTCCCTTCCTTCATTCAGTTTTTCTTTCTGACATTCTTCCGAAAAATCGAGTTGTTCATGCCCTTCCTGTGTGAATCACGGCCTATGCCACCCACCATCGTGTTTAGGACAAAAATTCCGTACAGGAAATGTCGGCCGATCGCCGGTCGGAGCCGCCGGTCGGAAGCCACCGCCAGCTTGATCATTTTTTGACTACTTGTCCCTAATTGTTTTGCCTGTTTCAGCCATTTTCCTCCTATTTCAACCTAACCACCACCCATCCCAGCTACGAGCAGTTCCCTCTCGATCCCCAGGTGCCGCCGATCGCCAGCCAACCACTCGGCAGAGCTCCGGGCAGCCTGTTTTCCTCCTTTCTAGTCAGTTTTTCCAATTTGCAGTGGGGATTCCGAGTTTGTTGCTACTGTTTTGACCCCAGAATTGCCTTGGATTGCTGTGGTAGAGGTCTTAGGGTGTCGAGTTCGTCACCGCCGCCGCGTCCGTGTCGCCAACCCGCTTAACGAGTGAGTTTAGCCCCTAATCCTTTATTAGCGCCTAAACTTGCTTTGGGTTGGGTTAGTTAGTGTTAATGCTAGCTTAGATGGTTTAATTAAGTTGTATTAGCCCTAAGATAGGTGATTAGATAGATGGTTAAGATTAGATTTGCTTAATTTTGCTTATTAAGCTTAATTGTGCTTAATTATTTCTTAATTGAGGGTTATGTGATTTTTGTGCTTAATTAAGCATGTTTAGTTTAAATTGCTCGATTAATTATTTTAATTAATGTTTTTTTTAATTTCTGGATGTAATGTTTTAATTAATTAAATTCTGAAAATCACTGTTCATGATTACTATTCATAATTACTATTCATGGCACTGTTCATGCGGAAGCTAATTTTTGGCTTATTTTGATGTGTTCTTGATTGTTGTGATTTATTGAAGTGCCGATTGTTAATTATATTCGTGAATAATGATGAAATGCGTGATCGAATGCCAGTTGAATTGAATTTTGGAATTGTCGAGTGATACCGCATGACATATTGTGTGGGTTATTTGCAATGGCATGTCGCATGAGCATGAGCGATGTGCATTCACGACCAAGCAAAAGCAAAGACAAGAATGAACTGTTTGCTGATGTGTTGCATGATTAGATTAAAGTTGATAGCCCGGTTGAGCCGGATGACCGCCAATCCCCATTGGGGTTGTGTCATGACCATTAGGTCGCTTGACAGTGGTCAAATGCGAAGTCACGGTTAAGGTTGGGTCCATGCTTCTTAGGGATTGCCTTCGATGGGGGAAAACTCGTGACGTCACCTTGCCTCATGGAGGAGGATGATGCCTAGTCTACGACCAGTTGACCGCCAACCATAAGGTCGTGCCATGGCCTAGAGGGTCATAATAATCAGAGCATATGTGTGAATGTGAGGCATGAGAAAGTTGTGTGAGATGCTCTGATTATTCACATGCTCTTAATGCCATGATGATTTATGGCACCATGCATGAGTTGATAGTCGTGCAGAGTGTGGCAATGGCCAAGTGAGATTGCTTGTGACGTGATTCGCATATGTTTGATGAACTGTATCATCTAACAGCCATGTGCCTTGCTTGCATTGTATGAGATTTGACATGCAGGGTATGGCATACCGAGTAAGGTTGCATGCGAACCAAATAGTGTTTATTGGTTGACCCTAGTGGTTGTTTGATTGCGGGTTGTCTATTGTTTGTTGTTGGGCTGAGTGAGGGGTGATTCTAGAGAGATACCCTGGGTTGAGTTGGCGTACTAACTGGGCCTTAGGAGGAGAACTCGCTAAGATTTTATCTCACTGGTTATTGTATAACCACTTTTAGGCCCCTAGAATGTCGTACCTACAATGGAGGATCCTGCCCCCGCTTCTCCAGTGATTGACCTGACGGAGCCTGAGTCTAATGGATCTAAGTGACCGTGGAGCTAAACCTGAGGGTTCTTTTTGGTATAATTGGATTAACCCAGTTTCTTTTTTGTTTTAGAGGATGGATCGGCCCCTTTTTGTTGGGCTTGTAAATCGGAAAACGATTATCCGTTGGTTAATCCAATGAAGATGTAGAAATGAGTAGTTGCTGTTGTTTCTGTTGTTCATCCCTCTATCCCTGTTTGATTGTTTGTTTTTTCTGAGAATGGTTCGTCTTCCGCTTGCACATAACCGAAGATTAAAATGAATGGTCGTCGACGAGTCATGGGACATCACTTTCAATTGACCATGGAAATGGGGTTATCGCGAGCTCAAGAGTCGGGGCGTGACAAGATGGATATGGCGAAATAGCATCATTGATGATTTCTTCCCGAGGTGTTAGTAAGGACCTGAAGAAGTACTCGAAAGCTTTTAGTGCAATGAATAAGAGTTGGGTTCCACTAATTCTCAAGTGGTTGAAATGAATTGAGGACTTGAGAAGATCAAATAGTAATCTGATGGGAAATTCGTGGGAACGAATTTCTAGTATCTCTGAGTGATCCCGTGGAAACGACCTCAGGCGTTTACAAGCTGGAAAAAGCTTTTGCAATATGAAGTGCTCAGACGAGGTTAAGACCGTGAGGCTCAGTATGGGACGGGCTAGAACGGATAATACCTCTATGAGTTAATGCTTGTTCAAAAGGGACTTTTGTTAGTTGATGTGCAGTTCGATGATGCCTATGACAACTGATCCAACGAGGACGAGGAGTGGTTGCCGGGGCCAAAGGGCTTGAGCAAGGAGCGACTCCTAGTAGGCTTCTAGGAAGTCGAGGGGGGTAGAAATGAATTGAACTATGCACTATGGAAGAGAGAGTGCTTGTGGGATAAATTTTTTTATCCAAGTGGTATAGCAAAAATATGGACAAGCTTGTCAAACTCCAATCTAATGAAACGAGGTTAGGGAACTGGGGATCACTAGTTCAAAGATAGTCCGGTAGTCAATGGATGCAATTAAGACTACCCGAGATAGGCTAAGGACAGAGCAAAGCTACTAAAACGATGGTGCAAATAAAGGACTAAGGCCTTTGCAATTTCAAGTAGGGAAACATATTTCCCTAGGTGTCACCTATGATAGGGACATCTCGATTTGTTAAGAAAGGAAAGCTGAACTGTATATATATTAGAATCTTTCGAGATTGGGATCAGATAAGGATTTTGGTCTTAAATAGAAAAAGAAAGCAAGTTTGGGCACCATCGGCGCCTTTAGCCAAGTGGTATCTAGGGATGAAGCCACTAGTCTGAACGGGGTTTCGAACCCCCGAAGTGGTAGTTTGCCACTTAGTAGAAAAAAAAAAAGGAGGAACCAAATTTTTGCAACTTTCACTTTTGCAAAAATGGACAAGTGCTTAGCATTTTGGAACCAAAGATGGTTTGGACAAGATTGGAAGTGATTTGGAAACACCGAAAGTCTTAGATAGAATTATGAGGCAGAATGAAAGACTTGGGAAAGTGAGGTTTCAATGAGATGTAAACACCTTTATCAATTTGAGGATCCAGAAAGTTCTGCTAATTTCGAGGACGAAATTCCTTTAAGGGGGGAAGAATTGTGACGTCCTGAATTTCAACCCATCTCGGGGTATATGAAATGGTTATTTTATTAATGCGCTATTAGTTACGTTTACTCTGAGCTGGCCCCTCATGAGTTAACTAACTAGTCGGAAAGGCAATTAAGGATCGATATGCGTACAACTAGTGAATTCAATCAGGGATAGGCCGCTCGACCATAACGATCAAAGAGGGATGATACCACGTTGTTGCAGGCCGATTAGTGAATGGAAATAAATCGATTCGGCAGAAGTATGAGGTCAAATTGCGAGTGATTCCGCATAACTTCAATATTGACTACGAACGATGTTAAACCGATTTCCTTTTGGCTCTGTAGTCAGTGTGAGCAATTAACCCCTCATGATTACATGACAATCGAGGATCGCCCTGATTTGAATAAGCATGATCGTGGATTGAAAAGCTATCAACCACGGGTCAAACGTGCGAGAACCCCTAAATGCCGCCCGATAGTTAGGTCGTACTAAAGTCATGATTGATCGATATTAACCACGAATTTCAATCTGGTTTCGGGTATCAATCTTTCAAGGATGTTGAGATTAAAATATTAGAAGTTACCTAATTGATTCTCGAATTTATCGATAAGCCCAGAATTTATCGGAAAATGATTAACATGCCGAAAAATTGGAACCAAGCGGAGTTGGACCAATTGAAGGCCCAATGGACCTTGCGCCCATTAAGGTTCAGCCAAGTGGGCCCCAAGCTAGCCCAAGTGGGCCCCAATTAGGCCCACCAAGCCCAACTTCAAGCCTTTGAGCCCAATTGCATTTTCTAGCCCATTTCTCCACAAATTGAGCCCAAACCAATTTTATTCAAGCCCATATAAAATCTTGGCCCGTATACGCGGATAGTATGATTTACTATATTTTGAGAAATTACCATTTTATCCCTTCTAGAAGTGACATTTAATTTTGGAGGACAAAAGGCAAGAAAGTCAAGGGAAATGATGGATTTTGGGGAAAATTGATGAATTCAATTGGACAAGGCTTCAAGGAGAGAGAGTCTTCATCTTTTCTCTCTCTCTCCTCCCTCTCTCTCCTCCTTGGGCGTCCAGCCCCCTGCCCTCTCTCTTTTCTCCCTCATTTTCTCTCTTTTCCTCTTGTTTTCTCCATGGTTCTTCCCCTTGGATGCCCCCTTGACCACCTGGACCACCATCACCCGCCATCCTCGCCAACTTGCCACTATTTTGGAGCTGCTGTGGTGCTGCCTGTCCGAGGCCACCCAAGCTACGCCTCTCTCTCTTCCTCGCAGTTCTCACCTCCACCAGAAACCGCCTCTGTCGAGACCCATTTTTGCGGAGTGCCTCCGTGACATTTTGGACGTAGCCGTGCATAGCCCTCATCACCGCTGTTGTGCCCATGTCATTAAAATCATCACTGGGTGAGTTTACGTTCTAATCCCTTGATTAGTCCGCTAAACTTGCTTAGGGGTAGTTTAATTATGGTTAATCTTAGTTAGGGGTCTAATTATGGCTAATTAAGGTTAAGAGGGTTGGTTAGGGAGATAACCAAGGTTGGGTTAATTAACTGGAGTTAGATTATGGTTGGGTTAATTAACTACGGTTGAGTTAATTAACCATGGTTAGCTTTGATTAAATTATTAATCTTGCTTAATTCTTATTAATTGAGATTAATTAGACTAATCAAGGCTTAGGGGATTAACCTTGATTAGCATTATTTTATTAAAAAGAATTATTTTCTTTTAATAATTTATTGATTTATGAAATTCAGAATTTATATTATTATTTATTTTAATAATAATTTATTTATGAATATTATTGTTCATTGTGTACTTTTTGCCTAAATCTTATGATGTTTTCCTACACGTGCCATGCTATTTGATGCTTGCATTGCCTTGCTAATCATCATGTCTGAATCTTAAGACTAGGCGATTAACATTTTCTTATTAGATGAACGAAATTCACTAAGAATGCCAAGGAGGAGCAGAACTTGCAGATGATTCACAACAGAAGAAATTTATTAAATCAATGGGTAGCGATTCTATCAACAATAATGAAATGTCACGTCTCAGCCCAAGTAAAGCTAATGTCGACTGAAATAACAAGAAAAAATATTAACTTTCACTTGGTGCCTCCATCAGGTATGAACAAATATTAACAAAAGATTCAAGGGTTCCAGATGCCATATTGTAAATGACTTAAAATCAAGAACTGGATAAATTAGAGGAAATCACTTACGAATCAATGTCAATTTCTTCATCAGCCTCAAATCATATAGAAACTTCAAGAACACGACAACAAGTTCACTGTCGAAATTCATAAGAGTAAATAAGGATTCACCATAAGGACCGGACCTGATGGACAAAAGTTAGATAAACCTTTTGCATGTTAAAAGTTGATCACTTGGCTCTGACATAAGTTGCTTTATACATTTCAGAAGCCAGCTGAAGAATTTGCAAACTGAAAAAGAGACAAAACCAAAAGCTTCAGCAGCATGCACATTATTTACCAATACAAAATGATTTTGACCCCTAAGGCATATATCACAAGCACACCGCCGGCTCGAGAATTCAGGATCCTACCAATATTCTAAGCTTGCTCCAGATTTCTGTGGTCACGCTTGCAATATTTTCATTTTGAAACAAGAAAGAATGCATTTCTTCCGTGTAGCATGTGAAAATTCAAAAGGTATCAACAAAAACCCCAAGTTGTCAAGGTGGAGGAAGCAAAGATCAAAAAAGTCATGCAATTTCTCTTTGCTCCTTCAGCGTTTCATCAATATCTCCTTCAAATCCCAACAACAAGCTCGCATTTCAAATATCAAATGCTATTTGACTTATCCATAAGTAGTTCGATTCCATGTTTAAAATTTAGAAAAAATTTGTATGACTAAAAACATGCACGATGAGAGATGGGCAAGATTTTAGAAAATAGTAGTAAACAGAAGGTATCAAGAAAGGTAGAGAAATCATAACAGAGATTGTAACAGGCATACCCGCTGCACAACAGATGAGAGCACCCTAATGAATCGCTCAACCTGTACAAGCATCTTTCCAGCCTTTTCTACTGCATCGCACTGTCCACCAGCGTCTTATCCAAACCAATACCCAGATAACGAGAGCGCCATCTGGAAAGACCCCTGAACTCACCCATTATAAAGCCAATAATTTCTAAAGCGGGCTGCTAAGTAAATAACAATACATCAATTTGTTTACCCAACAAGTCAAATATCCTCTCTGATTAAGGAAACTGACATACTCATGAGAAGTAAAGATAGCATTGAATATATAAGTTAAATGCTAAACAACAATAGGAACCATCGATGTTAAAATTTTATGAAAGAAAACGTTTCACAGAGAAAATGGCCATTACAAGCCATCTTTATCTTTCAACTGCAAACTGTGTTTGAACTACATAGCATACGCCAGATTCTCTGACAAATAAAAGTTATCTGAGAAAAATCATTAACAAAATGGAGTCTAGTATATATCCTGAGTTAATATGAGTTTACTTTCCGTAAAACCAAACAATCCTAATATAATCGGAATATGGAGTTCAATCACTACTACATAAACTTAAAAAAAAAAAATAGAACAGAAGTTTCACCTAAAATTTGAATAAAACTAAATCCTAGTGCAATTGTACCTCTTTTGGAATATTGAAGTATCAAGCACTAAGGAATGGAAGCCATGCATACTATCTCCAACCGTTTGACCCCCTCTTGACTCCACAATGTCTTCAACAAGTTCTCCTGAGCATGCAACCATCAAATGACAAAGATCCTGGGATAAAGCCACCTAATGATAACAATTACATGCCAATTAGCTTGCTCTGCTGAAACATCTAACATGATATTTGGAATAATCCAATCATAGGAATAAACTTACAGCGGGTATATTTGAAGTTTAGCAAGCAGTCAGCATCTTATGTCTATCAAAATATCATCCAAGTTGTTTGACATTTATTGTGTCCAGCTATTTGACATTTTTATAGAAACATGCTCTGAGCTTTTACTCAATAGTTTCTCTATCAAATTCCAATAACGTGTTGATGAGGAGACAATGTATCTGATGACTATAACTTAAACGTCACTATCAAAACCTAAAATTTTTCGAAAATAATATAAAAGTAGTAGGTTTAGGGGTATTGTTAATTTCGAGCCGACGGCCCTCAATTAACTCGGGCTCTCCCAAGCCCATACCCCGCGCGACCTTAGGATATTCATAAAAATTTCAAACAAGGAGTCGCCACTAGTCTATTGAGGTCGACTAGGAACCAAGTGAGATATGGGAGCGTGTCTCACTTTTTACACAACCAGAGAGTCTAGAGTTGGGGACTTGATTACGCTAATCATGCGATTAACGCCCTTTCGGTACCTAACTTAATTGTGTGTTTCAAAATGTCATGGCAACCTATTATAGAAATCTAAAGTCTGTCTGCTTAGGTTTAAGGTAAAGAAATGACATCCAAAATATCATCACAAAAAAAATGCAGAAATAATCCTATTAACGTAAACCACAATAACCTAATGCAAAGCCCTAAAGGCTTATTCGATTTTGGATGTTTCCTTCTTTTTAAGGGTTTTCTAATTTTTTGAAATTTTTTTCTGAATTTTTATATTTTTTAATTTTTTTAACATTTTTTTTTTATATTCCGAAATTAAACAAAAAAAGTTTTCAAAATTTTGATATTTTCTGACCTTTTTGAAAATTTAAGAAAAAAAAACATTTATTAATGTTTTTTTCGAATTTTCGAATTTTTTCTAAATTTTTGGAATTTTTGAATATTCGAAAAAGGAAATAAAATTAGAATAAAATAAAATAAAAATAAACTTTTAAAACCTTTGTGAAATTAAAAAACATTTTTTAATTTTTGATGATTTTTCTTAAATTTTTAAGATTTTTAAAGATTTTAAAGATTTTTTTGTTTGAATTTTCTGAAATTCTTGATTTTTTTAGAATTTTTAATATTTTTAATAATTTTTTTATTTTCTGAATTTTTGGATTTTTTTATGATTCTTTTTTATAAAAAATATAATTTGGACCGGGTCAGGAAACCCGACCCTGCTAACCTGATTCGAACCCTGTTGGTCCAGGTTGGGCCACAAAAGACTGGGCTGACCCTAAATCACTAGGGATTGAAAAAAGGCCCACGAAATTCTTTTTTTTAAAAGCCCAAGAAAAATTCATTTTTTATAGAAAAAGCCCATTTCTAATTTCTGTCTCTCGGCCCGCGATGAACCCAGCCCGGCGTAGACAAGCCCATGACGAAGCCCACCTTCCTATTTTTCTATTTTTTCTATTTTCCGATTTTTTCATTTCTCTTTTTTTTTTTAATTTAATTTTTTTTGTCTTTTTCTGCTCCTGTAGATTTCTTCCCCATGCACCCCCGTGCACGCCCGACGCTCCCCCATCTTCTCTTCTCTTTATTTTTCTTTCTTTTTTTTTTTTTTTCCCATTTTTCTTTTTCATCTTTTTTCTTATTTTTTTTATTTCTTTTTGGTCTTCTTCTTTACTTGTTCATGCAACTCCTGGTCTTCATGCAGCCCCCCACGCCCGACGCTGCAGCGTGCCGAGGCTTCGCCGGACCGACGCCGACTCCACCGCGAGGCCTGCCCGTCTTAAGGGAGTCGCCGTGCCATCGCCTGGCATCGGTCGTTCCGTCCGACCGACGCCGAGCGTCGCCGACCGGCATCCCGAGAGTCGCCGAATGGGACTCCGGCGAGCTACAAACGCCCAAACCAACACACGCAGCACAGATAAACCCGCTGAACAGCCCCAAAAACATCGAAAGCAGTACATGGTAACAGTATAACTTCTAGCGACGCGGAAAAAAAAAAACAAAAGCCAAGCTCCGGTCGAGAGTTGAGTTCGGCCATTTCGTTGGGGCATTTCATCGAACACCTAACGGGCGCTATGCAAATCAAAGGGTTTCCTGCTCAATCGAGCCACGAACATGCTATAGAGGTCTTCGGACATGAAATACAAGGAAATGGAAGCAAAACGCAAGGTCGATGAGGGCCGAAGCTTGCGCGAGCCGCATGGCCACGAGCTCCAGCCCGGTGCGCCTAAAACGGAGCAAGGATGGAGTTAGACCTACCTGGTCAACTCGAGGACGTCGCCGGGAAGGTCGTCGGGTAGGCCCGTGCGTGCCTGAGCCGCTTTCGGTCGCTCGTGTCACTCCGGTCGTTGGGTTCGCCTCCTCTCTCGAGCTCCCTCGGCTGAGCCCGAAAAACTAGCCTCTCTCCCCCGATTTTTTCCCTCTTTCTCCCGGATCTCTCCTGTTCTGGTTTTTTTTTTAGAACAGCCCTCGGCTCCCTCCTCCTCCGTCCTGATTCTTTTTCTTGGATCTCCTGCTTTTTTTTTTTTTTTTTTTTTTTGCTTTGCTCTTCTCTTTTTTTGCTTTCTCCGTGCTCCTACTTGCTGCTTCTGCCCTTTATGCTGTTGCTTCTGCCCTTCCGCTGCTTCTGCTCAGATCACTTCCCCTCAAAAGCCAGGAACAGCTTCCCCTCTCCAAACCCCAAAACCGACTCCTCCTTTTTCTCTGAAAATCCCCGCGCCCCCTCCGTCGATCCCACTCTGCTCTCACTCTGCTCTCTAACCGAATTCTCTCCTGCCCCCGTGACTGTGTGACAGCGCAGCAAGGGAATCCCTTGCTGGCGTCATGCGGCTCACGTTAGCCGGGGGCAACATCCAGAGAGACGACGTCGTCGAGCGTTGTTGCTGTCGTGCGTGTCCGTGTGCGTACGTGTGGGGGAGAAGGAAAATAGAAGGGGGAAGTGGGCTGAGCTGAGAACAAGAGGGAGGTGGGCTGGGTCAAAGAGAAGAGGAAATAAGAGGGAGAGAAAAAGAGTGGGCTAGGCTAAGCTAGCCCATCTGAACTTTTTTTTTTTTCAAATTTTTTTAAATTTTTTTTCTTTTTTTTATATTTTCTATAAATTAATATATATTTATATATATGCAAAATAAATAGGCATTTAAAACAAAATGAACCGAAAAATTCGGGTGTCAACAGTCACAAAGTGAATGAAATTTTGTGTTGGTCACTGAAGCATTTGGAGCAACAAACTATGGACAATCAGAGACATATTTATAACACATGATAAATCTTAGAAAATGACAATGAGCATGCCTAACATATACAAATAAATAAACATCTATCCACAGCTTGGTTTTCTAGAAAAGACAATTTTCATCATATTATTGTCTAAGATCAATGCAACACATGAGTAGTGGAACTGTCATTTATGTGAGCTTTTGCAAGGGCATGCAAAATGTTGTTTTAACTGGTGCTCTAGATTTAAGGAGAAGAAGTTACACAATTACTTTTGAAAACATTCTTAGTAAATAGGGATTGGGACACCAGGAGTCGAATTCTTTTCGTGCGGCATTTCTTTTGGTGCAAAACTTTTTTCCATTTTCACTTAAGTGCGAATCGGAGTGAAATCGATCACTTGAGTGCCACTTCAGGGAAAAGTTGATATGGCCGTCGGAATGCGACATGGCGTAAAGGAAAATAATATTTTAATATTTTAATTAATTTTTTTGATTTTTCTTTTTTTTTTTTTTTTTTTTTTTTTTTTTTTTAAGGCGGCGAGGGCCACTTTGTTGACCCTCACCGACCGCCGAACTCTCGCCCAGATTAGGCGAGGGCCCCCTCGCCGTCGGCCGCGAAGGCCTTGGGTGAGGCCGGCGAGGCCATCGAAGGCCCTAGGTGAGGTTGGCGAGGCCGTCGACGGCCTCACCCGTGGCGGCGATGGCGAAGGCCAGGCGGCCCTTGCCCAAATCTGGCCCTAGGCAAGGCCACAATGGCCCTCGGCAGTCGCGGGGAGGCCACAACGGCCTCACCCAAGGCCTTCGCGGCCAACGGCGAGGTTTCCGCGGCCGGCGAGGGTCAACGGTGGCCCTCGCCGGCCTTTAAAAAAATTCAAAAAAAAAAAAAATTAATTAAAATATTAAAATATTATTTTCCTCGGTCGCTGCTGTCGCCTTTTTCGGCGAAGTGGCACTCAAGTGAACGATTTTACTCCGATTTGGCACTTAAGTGAGCGAAAAAGTTTTGACACCAAAGTGAGCATCATACGAAAGTAATGGCACTTCTAGTGTACTTACCCCTAGTAAATACATATACTCTCTTGTTTCTAAAAATATAAATCGAATATAAAATATAAATGATTAATAAAAGCCCTGATCCTTCTACCCATAAAGCTATGGTGATAGCTAGCCCTAATATCCATTGAATCATCCCTTTAAAAGCACTCAAATAGTCTTAGGCACTCCTTCCACTTTCCAATCCCATTAAAATGTCACACCACCACACGAAGTCCATAAGAGAGCAATCTAAGATAACTAAGGCATGAGAAACAAAATGCTGATACGGGCCAAAAACATCACCGTGGGTCCAGTAATTTTTTGCTTCATTTACTAGGTTCTTTTGTATAACTTGCAGTTTAATTTGATCACCAATGCTTCAAAAAGTATCTCTTAAGGTTTATTTGTATTTTTCCTTTCCTAATGCATGAGAAAAACTAAAGAAAAAGACAATTTACTATAAAATGAAGTTGAAATATATAGGAACACTAATTAGGAAGGAAAATAAAATTAGTCACAGTAGAGCTAAAAAGGCCAACTATCATTAACCCATTAGTTGAAGAAACATAGAGGCTCTTGAGAGGCAACTATGGTAGTTAGTGTACCTTCCTCACAGAAGCATCCAGAAGTCAGCAAACGGTGTCTCTGTCCTTGGTTGTCATAGGTGTCGTGACCTAAATTTTTCGAAAATAATATAGTAGGTTTAGGGGTATTGTTTATTTCAGGCCGATGGTCCTTAATTAACTCGGATTCTCCCAAGCCCATACCCCGCACGACGTGGAATATTCACAAAAATATTCAAATATGGAGTCGCCACTAGTCTATTGGGGTCGACTAGGAACCAAGCGAGGCATAAGTGTCACACCCCGACTCTCGAGCTCGCGGCAACCCCATTTCACTTGAGGTCTAACTGTACGACGTCCCAGATACTGTCGTCGACCAATTCATTTTATCTTGTAATTAAGCACATGCGGAAACGAACAACTCCCAAACCAAACAACAGGGATAGCAACAATAGCAGCAGAGGAAAGACAAACAGTATTTTATATATCTGAAGGTTAGCCGGCACACCAGCAAATACATACACGCCTTACTACAGGCGACAAGCTAAGGCCTACTCAAAAAGGGACCGGCCTAGCTAACCTAACCCTGTACAAGTGGGGGAAGGCTCGTCAAAAAGGAAATAGGCTACAGCTGCCTACTCACGGGCCTCAAAGGGATCGCTCTCTTCGATCCTCGGGTACTGCATCATCTAGGGCACGAAAAGGTTAACCACGACGGGTTGAGATAAACTCGGCAAGTTAAAGTCCTAAGCCCCGGTTAGGAACTTCGCTCGCCTCGGGAGTTTAACATATAACCTAATACAAAGCAATCAATGCAATACCACTTGAGAGAGAATGACAAAGCATAAGACAGGTTTAATAAATAGGTACAATCACAAGCGACCCTACGGCCTTGGCACACGCTACTGCGTAAAGCGTCAATCGCCTCACAACAACGGTAAGAGGCATGCAAATAATCGAGCATTACACAAAACTCTCATATCACACACTTTGCCCACACATGCTCCGATTATTACGGCCCTCTAGGCCACGGCACAACCTTATGGTTGGCGGTCAACCGGTCGTAAACCGGGCATCGTCCCCCCGTGAGGCACGGCGACGTCATGGGCTCTCCCCCCACCGACGGCATTCCATAAGGAGCATGGGCCCGGCCTCAACCGCGACTCCGCATCGACCACTTTGTCGGGCGACCCAATGGTCACGGCACAACCCCGAAGGATTGGCGGTCATCCGGCTCAACCGGGCTATCAACTTTAATCTGACCATGCAACACCTCAGCAAACAGTTCATTCTTGTCTTTGCTTTTGCTTGGTCGTGAATGCAACATCGCTCATGCACTCATGCTCATGCGACATGCCATTTCAAATAACCCACGTAATATATCATGCGGTATCACTCGACAATTCCAAAATTCCAAATTCAACCAATCAACAATCACGTACATTCCCTAATTCTCGGGAATAACTCAATAAATCAAACACTTTCACTTCCACCCAGTCTTCGATCATGCATTTCATCATTATTCACGCATATAATTAACAATCGGCACTTCAATAAAGCATAACAACCAAGAACACAACAATTTGAAACCAAAATTTATTTATGTATGAACAAAGTCTTAGTGAAGAGTAATCAGTGAACAGTATTTTGTGAACAGTAATCCGTGAACAGTAAATTCGTCCGAAATTAAATAAATAAATAAAAATAAATAAACTTAACCATGGTTAACAAATTAACCTAACCATGGTCAAATTAACCTAACCATAGTTAAATTCTAACCTTGGTTACTTTAAAACTAACCTTAGTTACTTTAATTAATTAACCTTAGTTACTTTATTACTAACTATGGTCAATTAACTAACCCTAGTCAGCCTTAATTAACCAGCCTAATTAACCAATCAACCTTAATTAATCAAAAATGCACAAATACACTAATTAACCCCTAAGCAAGATTAACCCCTAAATAAGGATTAGGAAGTTAACTTACTTGGATCGGAAATCCGGCGACATCGGCGCGTAGAGGGGAACGAGGGCTACGAGGGGTAAGCTCGGGGACGACAACAAGTGACAAACGGTGGCCGAAACGGGCCAAAAACAGCGCTGGTTACTATTCACGCGGAACCGGTGCGGCTGGCGGAAACGGCCGAAACGGGCGGCTAACGGCGACCAAAGGTGACAAGGGATGTGCGGTTGGCTTCCTAACTCCCAGGACTACACTTTGGGCGGTGGTGGCGGCTCCGGTGACGGCGGCAAGGCTGTTTTCCAGCTGGAAAATAGTAAAGACAGCAAGAAAACAGCAGAAATGGAAGAGAAAGGAAGAGAAAAAGGGAGAGAGAGTGGGGCTGGGCTGGTGCACGAATTTTGGGGGAGAAAGAGGAGAGAGAAGGAGTTCTGGAGGCTTGGATAAGGGCCAAGGCAAGTGGGCAAGCCACTTGTTGAAGAACCAATCAAAAGCAAGCAAAAACAAAGATAAACAAAGCCCACTCTTGGGCACAAAAGCAAAAGGCCAAAAGAGAGAAGCGTGGGCTGGAAATGAAGGAACTTGGGCCAACTTGGGCTCACCTTGGGCTGGGCTAAATGAGTGTAAGGCCCATTGGGCCGCTGGTCTTGGGCCGGCCCACCCCGGGCCCAAAACTCGGTCCAATTCTTCCCTTTTTTCCGACGCTTCCGTGTCCAACGGAAAATCCCAAAATAAATGAGGCGACGTCCAAGTATTTAGTCATGATATTACTGAGAAGTCGGTTCCCAAAATCAAATTAAAATTCGGGCTAAATTGAGTCAATTTTCAAGATGTTACAACTCTTCCCCTCTTACAGAAATTTCGTCCTCGAAATTTGAACCGACACGCTATTCCTTAAAAAGATAGGGGTGCTGACGCCTCATGATTTCTTCGCTTTCCCATGTAGCTCCCTCCGTGCCATGATGCTCCCAAATGACTTTGACCAAGGAGACCGTCTTGCTTCTCAACACTTGTTCTTTCCGGTCCTCAATTCGAATCGGTCTCTCCACATACGACATCCTGTCGTCCACCTCTATCTCTTCAAAATTCAACACGTGCGTTGGGTCCGGCTCGTATTTCCTTAACATCGACACGTGGAATACGTCATGCACTTGAGCAAGTCGAGGCGGTAGTGCAAGACGATAGGCTAAATTCCCGATTCTTTCTAGAATCTCAAACGGTCCTACGTATCTTGGGCTCAGTTTTCCTTTCTTTCCAAATCGCGATGTACCTCGCATCGGCGATACTTTAAGGAACACATGATCGCCCACTTGAAATTCCAATGGCCTACGTCGCCTGTCCCCATAACTCTTCTGTCTGCTCTGAGCCGTCTTTAACCTTTCTCGAATCATCTTGACGGCGTCTAAAGATTGCTGCACTAACTCTGGCCCTGTAATTTTTCGTTCGCCGACTTCATTCCAACAAATTGGAGTCCTACACGTGCCGCCGGACAAAGCTTCGAACGGTGCCATTATGATACTTTGCGATAAGCTGTTATTGTACGCGAACTCCACGAGATGAAGTTGTTCCTCCCAACTTCCTTTAAAATCCAATACACGGGCTCTCGGCATATCCTCCAAAGTCTAAATTGTTCTCTCGATTAACTATCGTCGAGGATGGTAGGCCGTCTTGAGCTGCAGCTTTGTCCCCATCGAAGTACGTAGACTCTTCCAAAATGCAGCCGTAAACGGGGTCTCGATCTGAAGTAATCGTCACTGGTACCCCATGCAGACGAATAATCTGTCGCACGTACAATTCTGCATACTTTTCCAAAGCAAAGTCCTTGCGTACGGTGATGAAATGAGCTGACTTCGTCAATCGGTCCACTATGACCCAAATCCCATCATTACCTCGCTGACTTCTTGGTAATCCCGTCACGAAGTCCATTGTGATGTGCTCCCATTTCCATTCAGGGATCTCAAGAGGTTGCAATAACCCTCGGCTTGCAATCTTTGCGCTTTCACTTGTTGGCAAATTAAACACTTCGCCACGTGCTTGGCGATGTCTAGCTTCATGCCGTTCCACCAATAATCGTCGCAGATTCGATACATCTTCGTCTTTGCCGGGTGCACACTTGTAGTCGCTACGATGCGCTTCGGATAACAACCTCTCCTTAATTTCGGCGTCGCTTGGTACACATAACCGTCCACGGAATTTCAAGATCCCATCCTCGGATACTTGAAAATCCGACTTTCTCTTGGTCGCGTCCATTTGCGAGAATCTTTTGGATCTCGGCGTCCAAAGGTTGCATTGCCTTAATCTTGGCTTGAATTTCAGGTTCGATCCTAAGGGTAGCCATTAAACTGGAAAGATGACATACCTCGAGCCTGAATTCTGAATCACGGACCCCTTCCAACAGAATCCATTCCTGAACCATCATACTAGCAACCGATGACTTGCGACTCAAAGCGTCTGCCACTTTGTTTGCCTTGCCTGGATGGTACAGGATATCGCAGTCATAATCCTTAAGAAGTTCCATCCATCTGTGTTGTCTCATGTTCAGTTCCTTTTGGGAGAACAGATACTTCAAGCTTTGATGGTCCGTAAAAATCTGAAATCTCTCTCCACAGAGATAATGTCTCCATATCTTCAACGCAAATATGATGGCCGCTAACTCTAAGTCGTGCGTCGGATAATTCAGCTCGTGAGGCCTCAACTACCTGGAAGCATATGCTATCACTTTACCATATTGCATCAGAACGCAACCGAGTCCCTTGTATGACGCGTCGCTAAAAATCTCATATCCTCCCGAACCGACGGAATAGTCAAAAGCGGGTGCGGTAGTCGCTTATGCTTAAGCTCTTGGAAACTACGCTCGCACTTATCCGTCCACTCGTATTTCTTGTCCTTTTTCAGCAAGGCGAGTCATTGGCATAGCTATTGAAGAGAATCTTTCCACAAACGTCGTAATAGCTAGCCGGTCCCGAAAACTACGAACCTCGGTTCAAGTCGGTCTCGGCCAATCAATGACAGCTTCAATCTTGGTCGGGTCCACAGAAATCCCTTCGCCTGAGATCACGTGGCCTAGAAAAGCCACTCGAGCCAACCAAAATTCACACTTGCTAAATTTCGCATACAGCTCGTGATTCCTTAAAGTTTGCAACACAGTCCTTAGGTGTTGTTCGTGTTCATCCGGACTCTTCGAATATACCAAAATGTCGTCAATAAACACGATCACGAACCGATCCAAATATTCCTTAAACACCCGGTTCATCAAATCCATGAAAGCGGCAGGGGCATTTGTCAATCCAAATGGCATTACCGTAAACTCGTAATGACCATAACGAGTACGAAAAGCTGTCTTCGGTATGTCCTCCTTTCGGATTCTCAATTGATGATAGCCCGTCCTTAGATCTATCTTAGAGAATATCGATGCTCCTTGAAGCTGATCAAACAAGTCATCAATCCTCGGCAGTGGGTACTTATTCTTAATTGTCACTTGATTAAGCTGTCGATAGTCAATGCATAACCGCAACGAACCATCCTTTTTCTTGACAAACAGGACTGGCGCTCCCCAAGGCGATGCACTTGGGCGAATAAAGCCCTTGTCCAATAATTCTGCATCCGCACCTTCAATTCCTTCAACTCGACAACGCCATCTGTACGGTGCTTTCGAGATTGGTTCCGTCCCCGGGAGCCAACTCGATCACGAACTCTCTCTCTCGGGCGGGGGTAGTCGGCAATTCCTTTGGAAAGACATCGGGATAATCTCGTACTACCGCGATGTCCTCCAGGTTCGGTCCTTCTTTCGACATATTGCTCACCGATGCCAAATAGCCTCGACATCCTGACCCCAACAACCTGGTTGCTTCCAAAGAAGAAATCAAGGGAATCGAGGACCCTCCTCGGCTCCCTACAAACTGGAAACTACTAGCTCCAGTCGGATTAAATCGGATTCTCTTCTCCCGACAATCCATAGTAGCTCCTTGCTTGGTCAACCAATCCATACCGATAATGACATCAAAGTCATACATCGCTAAAACAATCAAATCAATTATTCCTTCCCAACCATCTATAATCGGTTTACGGCTAGCACATCCTCTTTGCGAGATAAAAGCGAATCCTCTATCGGAGTAGAAATAACAAAGACCGTTTCCAACGGCTCGGTCTTAATCCCACTAATTCTACAAACCGTTTAGCAATAAAGGAGTGCGAAGCTCCCGGATCAAACAACGCATAAGCAGCATGGTCGTGTAGAGATATCGTATCTGTAATCACGGCAGGCGTGTCCTCCGCCTCTTTCCTCGTGACTGCATACACCCGTCCTTGAGCAGGGGGTCTGTATTGATTGCCCTGCTGAACATTCCCCATTGGTGGTCCGGCTGGCAGTTGTGGCGTGAATGGCATCTTGGGCCTGCGTGGGCAGTCCCTCACTCGGTGGCCCACCTAACCACACCCGAAACAAGCTCCCATCGAAAGGGGACACGGGGTATTTCCATGCTTCTTGCCACACATTCTACATCCTCTAAACGAACTTGGCGACGGTTTCCCCACACCATCCCTTCTATTAGGCGGAAGAGGATACCTTCCTCCCGCCATCGGTTTCTTTCCAAACCGACTGTTGTCTCTGCCAGGCACAAACCGCGATACGGATGCGGTTGCCTTTTTCGCAAGGTGCCTCTCAATCATCTCGAGCTCTCTCATAAAGCTCATTGTAATCCTTCAGGTTCACCGACACCAAATGGTCTCGGATTTCTATCTTCAATCCGTCTCGAAACCTCCTAGCCTTGTCCAACGAGTGCTCGACCATCCGCGGCGCGTACTTTGACAGCTCTGCAAACTTGGCCTCGTACTGATCCACTGTCATCTGATTCTGATGCAGCCTCTGAAATTCTGCCAACTTTTGCTCTCTCGCGCAATCCGAGAAGTACTTACTCGAAAAGCCTCCCCGAAGGTATCCCATACCTTGGCTGTACCCTCGGGAAATACCCATCCTTGGGTAGCTTCCCACCAAGTGCCGGCATTACCCTGTAGTTGATAAGCCGCCATGATCACCTTTTCCTCCTCTGAGCACTGCAGCAAGGTGAACGTCTTTTCCAGCTCCCTTACCCGGAGGTTGTCTCGGGGTCGCCAACCCCGAGAAAACTTGGGCGGCTTCAACTTCATGAAGGCGCTCCACCATTTGATGCATAGGCCGGTTACCGATCCGGGCCTAGCTGCGGGAGAGGCTGCGGACAAAGCCGACGGGCGGCTTGAGTCTAAGCCTGAGCCTGCTGACCTATCAGAGCTTCAATGGCATGCATAATCCCATCCATCCTCGGGTCTTCAGGTGCTACCTCCCTAGCACCGGTCGGTACCTGCGCCATCCTCTTCCTCTGACCCCTCGACCCCCCTCGACACAGGGTCCTCAAACCAGGGTACTCGGATCGGATTGCTCATCTTGCGGGACTCGCCTAACCTGCGTTCCAATTCCCCCACACGGAATTAGAAAATGAGACAACCCTACAACAAAGGACCACGGAGGATCTGCGAGTCAATCACATGCAAGTAAAGAAATTGTCTTTCCTACTAACTATCCCCACGCACCAACGCGGGACTCATCGCACCTTATCACTCCATCGGCCAACCGGGCTCGATACCAAAATCGACCGGGTTGTCACGCCCGACTCTCGAGCTCGCGGCAACCCCATTTCACTTGAGGTCTAAGCGTACGACGTCCGAGTGCTGTCGTCGACCAATTCATTTTATCTTGTAATTAAGCACATGCGGAAACGAACAACTCCCAAACCAAACAACAGGGATAGCAACAATAGCAGCAGAGGAAAGACAAACAGTATTTTATATATCTGAAGGTTAGCCAGCACACCGGCAAATACATACACGCCTTACTACGGGCGACAAGCTAAGGCCTACTCAAAAGGGACCGGCCTAGCTAACCTAACCCTGTACAAGTGGGGGAAGGCTCGTCAAAAGGAAATAGGCTACGCCTGCCTACTCACGGGCCTCAAAGGGATCGCTCTCTTCGATCCTCGGAGTGCTTTGCATCATCTAGGGCTCCGAAAAGGTTAACCACGACGGGTTGAGATAAACTCAGCAAGTTAAAGTCCTAAGCCCCGGTTAGGAACTTCGCTCGCCTCGGGAGTTTAACATATAACCTAATACAGCAATCAATGCAATACCACTTCAGAGAGAATGACAGCATAAGACAGTTTAATAAATAGGTACAATCACAAGCGACCCTACCTGGCCTTGGCACACGCTACTCGCAAAGCGCCAATCGCCTCACAACAACAGTAAGAGGCATGCAAATAATCAGAGCATTACACAAAACTCTCATATCACACTGCCCACACATGCTCCGATTATTACGGCCCTCTAGGCCACGGCACAACCTTATGGTTGGCGGTCAACTGGTCGTAAACCAGGCATCGTCCTCCCCCGTGAGGCACGGCGACGTCATGGGCCCGGCCTCAACCGCGACTCCGCATCTGACCACTGTCAGGCGACCCAATGGTCACGGCACAACCCCGAAGGATTGGCGGTCATCCGGCTCAACCGGGCTATCAACTTTAATCTGACCATGCAACACCTCAGCAAACAGTTCATTCTTGTCTTTGCTTTTGCTTGGTCGTGAATGCAACATCGCTCATGCACTCATGCTCATGCGACATGCCATTTCAAATAACCCACGTAATATATCATGCGGTATCACTCGACAATTCCAAAATTCCAAATTCAACCAATCAACAATCACGTACATTCCCTAATTCTCGGGAATAACTCAATAAATCAAACACTTTCACTTCCACCCAGTCTTCGATCATGCATTTCATCATTATTCACGCATATAATTAACAATCGGCACTTCAATAAAGCATAACAACCAAGAACACAACAATTTGAAACCAAAATTTATTTACGTATGACAGTGCTTAGTGAAGAGTAATCGTGAACGGTATTTTGTGAACGATAATCCGTGAATGTAAATTCGTCCGAAATTAAATAAATAAATAAAAATAAATAAACTTAACCATGGTTAACAAATTAACCTAACCATGGTCAAATTAACCTAACCATAGTTAAATTCTAACCTTGGTTACTTTAAAACTAACCTTAGTTACTTTAATTAATTAACCTTAGTTACTTTATTACTAACTATGGTCAATTAACTAACCCTAGTCAGCCTTAATTAACCAGCCTAATTAACCAATCAACCTTAATTAATCAAAAATGCACAAATACACTAATTAACCCCTAAGCAAGATTAACCTCTAAATAAGGATTAGGAAGTTAACTTACTTGAATCGGAAATCCGGCGACACCGGCGCGTAGAGGGGAACGAGGGCTACGAGGGGTAAGCTCGGGGACGACAACAAGTGACAAACGGTGGCCGAAACGGGCCAAAAACAGCGCTGGTTACTATTCACGCGAGCCGGTCTGGAGCGTAAACGGCCGAAACGGGCGGCTAACGGCGACCAAAGGTGACCGGGATGCGCGGTTGGCTTCCTAACTCCCAAGACTACACTTTGGGCGGTGGTGGCGGCTCCGGTGACGGCGGCAAGGCTGTTTTCCGGCTGGAAAATAGTAAAGACAGCAAGAAAACAGCAAAAATGGAAGAGAAAGGAAGAGAAAAAGGGAGAGAGAGTGGGGCTGGGCTGGTGCATGAATTTTGGGGGAGAAAGAGGGAGAGAGAAGGAGCTCTTTGGAGGCTTGGATAAGGGCAAGGCAAGTGGGCAAGCCACTTGTTGAAGAACCAATCAAAAGCAAGCAAAAACAAAGATAAACAAAGCCTCACTTGGGCACAAAAGCAAAAAGGCCAAGAGAGAAGCCCATGGGCTGGAAATGAAGGAACTTGGCCAACATGGGCCCTCTTGGGCTTCAAGGCTAAATGGGTGCAAGGCCCGTGGGCGTGGTCTTGGGCCGCCCACCCGCGGCCCAAAACTCGTCCAATTCTTCCTTTTTTCCGACGCTTCCGTGTCCAACGGAAAATCCCAAAATAAATGAGGCGACGTCCAAGTATTTAGTCATGATATTACTGAGAAGTCGGTTCCCAAAATCAAATTAAAATTCGGGCTAAATTGAGTCGATTTTCAGGATGTTACAATAAGAGCGTGCTTCACTTTCTACGTAATTAGAGAGTCTGGGGTCGGGGACTTGATTACGCTAATCATGCGATTAACACCCTTTCGGTACCTAACTTAATTGTGTATTTCAAAATGTCATGGCAACCTATTCGAGAAATCTAAGGTCTGTCCTAACCGTTCTAAAGTAAGTAAATGACATCTAAAATATCATCGCAAAATAAAGTGCCGAAATAATCCTATTAACGTAAACCAGAATAACCTAGTGTAAAGCCCTAAAGGCTTATTCGATTCTGGATGTTTTTTTTTTTTTTTTTTTTAAGGGTTTTCTAATTTTTGAAATTTTTTTTTGAATTTTTATATTTTTGAATTTTTTAAAAACTTTTTTTATATTCCGAAATTAAACAAAACAAGTTCTCAAAATTTTTTATATTTTCTGACTTTTTTTGAAAGTTTAAAAAAAATTTATTAATTTAATTTTGTTTGGAATTTTCTAATTTTTCTAAATTTTTTGGGATTTTTGAATATTCGAAAAAAGAAATAAAATTAGAATAGAATAAAATAAAAATAAACTTTTAAAACCTTTCTGAAATTAAATTTTTTTTTTTTAAATTTTTGATCATTTTTCTTAAATTTTTAAGATTTTTAAAGATTTTAAAGATTTTTTGTTTGAATTTTTGAAATTCTTGATTTTTTTTAGATTTTTAGATTTTTTAATTTTTTTTTAAAAATGTGACTCGGACCGGGTCAGGTGACCCGGCCCCACTCAACCGACCCGACCCCTATCGGGCTGGGCCGGAGCATCGACTGGGCTGGCCGAACGGCCCGGTCAAAATTTTCTTAAATGGCCCATGACTGAAAATAAAATTAAACAGCCCCTTTCCTTTTTTTTTTTTTTTTTTAGCCTTTTTTTGTTTCTTTTAATTTTTCCTATTTTTTATTCTTTTCTTTGGTCTTCTTCCTCACGTTTCTGCATGCATGCCCGACGCTTCTCTCCCTGTGTTTCTTCCTGCAGCTCACGCTTATCGACTCGAATGACCATCGACGCCACACCCAACCTCCGTTTGCCGACCGCTATTCACCAGTCATTCACCTCGACCGACACCAACCACCGTCGACCAACTCCGGTCGCTTACTCCGGCAACCACAAACTTAGCAAACAAAACCCAACCGAATGGGCGTTTTTTAAACCCAGAGATCTCAGCAAACCAACAAGGATAAAAACATTAAAATGAGGAGAAATATTCTAACTCGTGCGGCCTTGAACCGCTGGCTCGCCGGTGAGGGGAGGTAGCTCCGGTGAGTTTTTGTTTTTCCGGCGATTCGCAAAGATTGATGAACACGCCATGAAATCACGGGAAAACATAGAGAAAAACATGATATCAGACGTAGTTCAATCACGCAAGAAAGACCATGCATCAAACTAAACTTCTGAGTATCCACGCGACGAAGTGAATTTCGGCCATTCATTTAGGCATTTCCTCAAACAGTTGGTGTGCATGAGCAAGCAAAGGTGTTCCCGACTCAAACTGAGTTCAAACTGGGCCTAAATTTCTAAACAAGTGTGCCAGTACACATAGGGATGCAAACGGAGATACGACAGGGGACGGGGCTCGCCCGAACTGGTCGGCGCGAGCTCCGGTCCCCGACTTCGTCAACCACAAACAAGGATGCTCAAGGGAAGCCTACCTAGTTCAGCTTGAGGACGCCGGCTGACGAGACGTCGGACGGAGCTGGTGCGTGGCCAAGGTGTTGGCTGAAGCTCTCTTGCTCTTCTTCGGTCACTGCCTCTCTCGGTTTCACTCTTGGTCCGTTTCCCCTCTCTCGTTTTTTTTTTTTTTTTTTCCAAACCCTCTCGGTCTCTCCTCGCTCCCTGGTTTTTCTTTTCTTCTCCCTTTTCTCCTTCTCTTTCTTAAAACCACCGCCGAAAAACCCTCAAGCTCTCCGTCCCCAAACCCCGAAACCGACTCCTCCTTTTTCTCTGAAAATCCCCGCGCCCTCTCCGTCGATCTCGCTCTTCATAACCGTATTATCTCTTGCCCCTGTGACCGTGTGACAGCGCAGCATGGGAATCCCTTGCTGGCGTCATGCGGCTCACATTCTGCCCCCTTTTTTTTTCGATTTTTTTTTTTTTAAATTTTTTATTTTTTAAATTTTTTTCTTTTTTTTTTTATCTTTTCTATAAATTTAAAACAAAATGAACCAAAAAAATTCGGGTGTCAACAACGCCCTCTTTAAAGGGAGCTCGAAGAGGTTCATTTTAAAGATTAGGTAACACTCGACTTTTGCTAGCAAGCAATGAAAGTGTGAATTTATTTCATTCATTTTTTTGTTCTTTTCTCTCTTTTTCTCTCCTTTTTTTTCGATTTTTTTAGATCTCCACTCGTGCGAACGAGTTTCGACCAAGTTAGTAGAGTCTCACCGTGTAATAACGGGTTTCGACTAGGTTATTGGAGGAAGGTCTTCCCGTGTAACAACGGGCTTCGACTGGGTTAGTAAGTCTTACCGTGTAACAACGGGCTTCGACTTGGAGAGAGGTCTTACCGTGTAAAAACGGGTTTCGACCGAGAAAGCATGGTTTTAGGTTGACCACGAACCATGTGGTTTTAAGGAAGACCCACGAACTCTGTGGAAATTGCATGGTTTTCCGATTGACCATGAACCATGTGGTTTAAGGAGGACCCACAAACCATTTTAGAAATTGCATGGTTTTCCGGTTGACCATGAACCATATGGTTTAAGAAGGATCCACAAACCATGTGGTTTTAAGGAAGACCCACAAACCCTATGAAAATTGCATGGTTTTCCGGTTGACCATGAACCATGTGGTTTAAGGAGGACCCACGAACCATATTAAAAATCGTATGGTTTTCTGGTTGGCCAAGAACCATGTGGTTTAAGGATCAACCCACGAACCGTGTGGTTTAAGGATAAGCCCACGAACCGTGTGGTTTAAGGATAAGCCCACGAACCGTGTGGTTTAAGGATAAGCCCACGAACCATTGTGGTTTAAGGGTAAGCCCACGAACCGTGTGGTTTAAGGATAAGCCCACGAATCGTGTGGTTTAAGGATAAGCCCACGAACCATTGTGGTTTAAGGGTAAGCCCACGAACCGTGTGGTTTAAGGATAAGCCCACGAACCATTGTGTTTTAAGGATAAGCCCACGAATCGTGTGATTTAAGGATAGACCCACGAACCATTTTGGAAATGCATGGTTTCACTGAGTGAACCTGTCAAATCCAACTTGAGCAAATTTCATTAGAGACAATATCAGAAAAATGCATCATCAATATTGTAGCATTAATTGCACAAGCAAATCAAGCTAAGTCTGATCATATTGAAAACATTCGATGTCTTGTGGTATCATATACTACAAAATTGTCATCAAGCTTGTAAGGTATCATTAATCATCAAATCCCTTTAAAAGAAAAATCATATCAGAATGATCGTACTCATGAAAGAGGTTTATTAAGCATGCCAAGCAAGAGTTCTTAGTTAGAAAGGGCTTATCACATGCTCTCAAGAAAGGGCTATCTGATCCCATCAATTCATGTGGGAAGTGATTTGATCACTCAATTTACCTCGCATTTCCAATGTCGAAGGATTTGAGAATCATTCGCAATAAATACATCTTGACCAATCCAAAAGGTCTTTCAGAAGGACCGTAATGTAAGTTTGGTCATGGTTTTAGCAAAGGATAAGCATCATTGGTCATGAAACGAAACAATTATATGTCAACATCTTCTCCAGGCTTACAAGTCAAGTAACCTTAAGATGAGATAAGGCAACCTTGCCCCCACTTCTTCGAGCGGTAGCTTCTTTGGAGAGTTCTTATTTCCACTTCAATTATCCCAATCTGAAGAGACTTCGGGGAAGGGTTGTAGTGTTGGTTTGGTTAAGGCTCAAAAGGCTCAAAACTTTTCATAACAAGGGATTTGAAAGTTGGTGATTATCATGGCATCATTATGAAATCACTCAATCTTTTTGAAGGCATTTGACCTTTGAAATCTAATTTTTCTCGAAAGTCCTTGACTAATCAAATAAGAGCTTTGCCCTTCTCAATTTTTTCTATGCATTTGCAATGAGTTTCTTTTCAATGCAAGCATTTTGAATTTAACGACCTTTTTTTTTTCTCTCTTTTTTTTGGAATTTTTTTTTCATGGGCATTGGCCTTGCTTTTACCAGGCACACTGCTTTTTCATGCCCCTTAATTTTCATTGGACTTTTGCTCTTTTAAACTTTTTGACCTTTCGAGACTTTCGAGATGCTTTCCACATTTTCACATAAATGTGAATTGTGTTGATCGGTCATGTGCCTTGCCCCAATATGGGGAGATAATCACCACTTGGGTTTTAGAAATGAATGATTAGGCTCAACTTGGTTTAAGCAAAGGGTATCAGTGTTTGGATAGAGAAAAGAATGATCTTCTTCACTTTGAGATGTTTCAAGCTTTTATAAGAATTCACCTGAAGTTACCACAAAAAGATTAATGCAAGTGAAAGCAAATAAGTCTTTCTCATCTTTTCACCATATGATATCAATCAAAACCTCCAAATTTGCCCCATTGTGGGGTGGTTCTTGACAGGGGTATTTTATGATTTTTTCACATTTAAGGCTCAAAGGGGCTGACTATGGTCACTTGCAGTGTATAAGATAGAGAAAAGGAACACCTCTTTTCATTTTGGTCCATGTACCAATTGCGAATGACTCATTTATCCTTAAATGACATAGGTGTTCTCTTTCACTCAGCTCTCATAGTATTTAAGGGATGTGTTTGGGAATAGATTGCCTTTCATCATTCTAAACATTTCCTGCTTGGCATGATTAATACCTCAATTTCATTTGGATGAGATCATCCAAATAGATTAATCTCTATGAGGCATTTTGATTCAAAATGAATAACCTACCAATTTGAGACTTTTTTTTTTTATATATATGGTGACGCCGATTAGACATTTAATGATTACCTCGAAAAAAAGTCGTGTGACCAGCAACTCCTCTTGAAAGTCATTGGGGTCCTGTGAATCAAAAACATGTACACAAATATACATGAAATGCGTGATATGCATGATATGTATGTTATGAACAATGTAGGATCTAAGTGACTCAGATTGTATCAAAAAGGGCTCTAAGGCCTCCGATTTCATTCATGGAAAGTACTTCTTTACTAAATCAGCATTTACAGTCTTTGGCAATTCTCGGCCATCCATCTCTACCAAAACTAACACGCCCCCAGGCAGTATCTTCTTGATGACATATGGTCCTTCGTAGTTCGGAGTGAACTTCGCACGTGGATCCGGTATGATAGATAAGACTTTCCTCAACACGAGGTCGCCTTCTTGGAAGTGTTTGGGTCGAACCCTGCGATTAAAAGCCTTTGCAACTCGCTTCTGATAGCACTGACCATGACATAGTGCAGCGAGTCTTTTCTCATTGATCATGTTGAGTTGTTCATATCTTTCTTTGCAGCCACTTAGCTTGAGAGAGTTTACTTTGTGAGAGAATTCTCAACGAAGGGATTTCCACCTCTCGGTAAGACAGCCTCCATACCGTACACTAGCGAGAACGGTGTTGCCCCGGTTGAAGTTTGTATCGAAGTTCGGTACGCCATTAATGCATATGGCAACCGCTCATGCCAGTCGCGATAGTTATCCGCTGTCTTGGACAAAATCTTCTTTATGTTCTTGTTAGCCGCTTCTACAGCACCATTCATCTGTGGACGATAGGGTGACGAGTTTAAGTGACGGATTTGAAATTCACACAGCAGCCCATCAACAATCTTGTTATTCAGGTTGGAACCGTTATCTGTAATGATGGCTTCAGGTACGCCGTAACGTGCAATGATGTCACGCCGAATGAATTTGGCCACATTCCTTGCGGTGACGTTAGCATATGAGTTTGCTTCGATCCACTTAGTGAAATAATCGATGGCCACCAGAATGAAACGATTCCATTAGAAGCCCTAGGGTTGATTGGCCCAATTACGTCAATTCCCCACATAGAGAACGGCCACGACTGAGTCATTAAATGCAACTCATTTGGCGGAGCATTGATTTTATCTCCATATATTTGACATCGATTACAATAGCGAACATGCTTAATGCAATCAGTTTCCATCGTCAGCCAATAATACCCGAGCCTCATGATCTTTCTTACTAAAAGATGGCCGTTCATGTGAGGCCCACATTCTCCTTCATGTATTTCTTGCATCAATTGGCTGGCTTCCTTGGCGTCGACGCATTTCAACAAGATTGAATCATATGACCTCTTGTAGAGTACACTCTCGGAGGCAAAGAATTTCGACGCCAATTTCTTAAGATATTTTTTATCAGCCTCTTCACAGCGTTGGGGGAATTTCCCATGCTAAAGGTAGTTTAAGATATCATAGTACCATGGGTTTTGATCTGGCTCATCTTCGACTGCCATACAATAAGCCGAGCGCTCAGAAACCTCAATTTTCAATGGTTCAATGTCTAATCCTTCCATTACATTCAACATTGATGATAATGTGGCCAATGCATCGGCAAACTGATTCTAGGATCTGGGTAAGTATTCGAAGGCTATTTCATCAAATTCTTTTATTAATTCTTCCAAAAACTCATGGTACGGGACCAGCTTTGGATCACGAGTTCGCCACAAGCCTTCGGTTTGCAGAATAATGAGCACAGAATCTCTGTACACTTGCAATTTTTTGACTTTCATGTCAATGGCCAACTGCAACCCTCGGATACATGCTTCATATTCCGAGACATTATTTGTACAAGGAAAGACCAACTTGGCCGCCACAGGATAATGTTGACCAGTAGGGGAGATCAATATTGCCCCAGTTCCTGTCCCAGATAAATTGACGGCACCATCAAAATACATGACCCACTTGTCATTCGAGATTGCCAAGATGCGTTCATCGAAACCGTATGTTGTATCATGGGATTCCGTATCTTTTGAACTCCCAGCCAACATATCAGCTATAGCTCTTCCTTTTACTGACTTTTGTGCCACACTGTGTATGTCAAATTCAGAAATGAGAACTTGCCATTTAGCCATCTTTCCAACCAATGTTGGCTTCTCAAGCAAATACTTGATTGGGTCATTTTCAGTCACCAGGTAGATTTGATAATAGAGAGTATACTGGCGTAGCCAATGCAACACCCAAACCAATGCCACACATGTTTTCTCCACTTTTGAGTAGTTCATCTCGGAGACAGTGAATTTCTTGCTGAGATAATATATGGCACACTCCCTTTGATCATTCGGCCTTTTTTGCACAAGGATGGCCCCAAGCGATTCTTCATGGATGGTCAGGTAGAGAGTCAATGGTATCCCTGGTACCGGTGGCACTAATACTGGAGGATGTGATAGATAATGCTTTATCTCCTCAAAGGCTTTCTGACATTCAGCATCCCATTCAATTTTAGCATTCTTCTTCAGGAGCTTGAAAAAAGGTTTGGCTGTCTCAGACAGTTGAGAAATGAACCTGGCAACGTAATTCAATCTTCCCAAGAGGCTTCGAACTTCCTTGACAGTAGAAGGAGCTTTAAGGTCACAAATAGCCTTAACTTTCGATGGGTCGATCTCAATGCCTCGGCTACTGACCATGAAACCCAATAGCTTCCCAGACTTTGCCCCAAATATGCATTTTGCAGGGTTAAGTCTCAGCTTAAATTTCCGAAGTCGATCAAATAAATTTTTCAGGACTTCAAAGTGGTCTTGTCGACGCTTCGATTTAGCGATCATGTCATCGACAAATACCTCTATCTCTTTATGCATCATGTCGTGGAATAGAGTGACCATCGCCCTTTGATATGTGGCTCCCGCATTCTTTAAGCCAAATGGCATCACCTTGTAACAAAAAGTTCCCCAAGGTGTGATGAAGGATGTTTTACTTTTATCTTCTTCTTTCATCTTGATCTGATTGTATCCAGAAAACCCATCTACGAAGGAGAATAATTCAAAACCTGCAGTGCTATCAACCAAAACATCAATGTGAGGCAAGGGAAAATCATCCTTTGGGCTTGCTCGATTTAAGTCACGGTAATCGATGCAGACCCTAACCCGTCCATCCTTTTTCATGACTGGTACTATATTAGCAATCCAATCAGGATAGTGAGATACTTCGATGAAATCCACCTTTAACAGCTTCATGATCTCTTCTTCAATCTTTTTGGAAAGGTCAGGTTTTGTTCTTCGTAGCTTTTGCTTTTTAGGTGCCACATTCGGATCCGTCAGTAAAGCATGCTCCACAATTTGTGGATCTAACCTTGGCATATCCGCGTATGACCACGCGAACACGTCTTGATATTCTTTTAGAAGCTCAACCATCTTTCTTGCTTCATTCTCAGACAAATTAGCCCCAATCTGAGTTTCTTTGACATTTTCTGCATCTCCCAGATTCACAGTGATTGTTTGTTCAACTGTCAAAGGCTTAGATTCTTCATGACGAATCCAGTCTCTCTCTATGTCTCTTTGAATATCCTCGTCATCATGCTCAGACTCACAAGAATCTTCGTTGTACAAATCTGAGTCACATATGTACCTATCATGATCATGCTGAATGACATGCCTGAGATACAAATGAGGGGGTTAGTAAAATTACTTAATGAGGATTATGCATGGTGCATTTTTTTTTTTTTAAAAAGATCGCTTTGGAAAAATGTTTGAACTGAGAAATCGTCCTCATATCCTTGGTCTTTTTAACTCACAAATTTTGAAAACTAGGAGTCGTGAGGAAGTCCAGGCCTCAAAGCGTCATCATAGGACTGGTTTGGCACTTCCTCACGTCCTTAATAAAACATGCATGCATTTGTATTCACATGATAAGGCCGTTTTACAATATTCATAATCTCAGACCACGGCTCACAATCCAAGATCTTGATTACATAAAGGAAATGACAAAAGTAGCGAAATGACTAATCCCATGCAAGGGAGAACATAAAGGAAACGACATGAAAACTAAACAAAGCAGTCGATCAGCATCCCTACTCCGATGGTTGGAAGGGAGTCATGGATGGGCTTGCCTGTTCATCCTTAGTAGCGGCGCACACAAAGTCAGGATCGAACAGGTCAACTATGTTCGAGATGGCCCCCTCCTCTTCTTGCAGCAGCTTGGGCAACTTGACAAATGTCCTTTTGAAACGAAGACGGAGTTCCTCTAGTGAAGGAGGGAGTAATCCCTGTTGATTCCAAGTTGGAATAGTTTAGCCTTGATAGTTAGCTCGACTCATGTGACTATTAAAAGCACCTCGGCTTCCGAATCCTCTAGGGTAACCTTGGTTCCCACGACTAGCTCGGCTTTTGCCTCCTCCTCTCGAACTTGAACCTACCAGCTCTCCACTTCCTTTCTTATACTCAAAAGCTTCTTGGTAGCCTAAACCAGTTTTCTTTTGATTTCCTAATACCTCGATAGGCTTTACAATGCCTTGTGCATACATCCCTAACCCTGCCCCTGGAACATGGTTATATTCTAGTAAAACTTTGCTTGCCATGATAGACGAGGCGGAGAATTCATGACGTCTGATGATAGACCCAGTAGGCACATGCACCATTGATACTAGTTCGAGGGTTTGATAGCTAGGTTCTTCATTCACTCCAGGCTCTACATATGGGATGGCTGTGTCTTGGAATGTCTTGAAGTCTGATTCACAACGAACAGTCACTAACTTCTTCTTTGAAATGAACCGGACCATTTGATGCAAAGTGGAAGGCATAGCTATGGCAGCATGGATCCAAGGTCGACCCAAAAGGAGATTGAAGGCACTAGGGATGTCGAGCACTTGAAATTTTATTGTGAATGGAGCCAGACCAATTAATAATTCAAGCTCGATTTCCCCCATTGACTCCTTCTTTACACCATCAAAAGCTCGAACAGTGGATTAAGATGCAGTGATTTCCTCCTCGCTCACTCCGAGGCGATGAAGAGTAGCCAGTGGACAGATATTCAGAGCGGATCCGTTATCGAGCAGTATGCGGAGTGCAATCATATCACGACACTTGGCTGAGATGAGTAAAGCTTTGTTGTGGTTAGTGCCCTCCTCAGGAAGATCCTCCTCTGAAAATGAGATTTGGTCCACTAATAAAATGGATCCAATGAACTCCTCTAACTGTTGGTCGCCAATATCTTGGGGCACATGAACTACATTTAGAACTCTCAAGAGTGCATTCTTATGTTTCTCAGAAGTTTTAAACAGCTCTAAAAGTGATATTTGAGCTGGCATTTTCCTCAACTGCTCTATCACGTCGAACTCACTATTTTTTATCATGCCTAAAAACTACTTAGCCTTTTCATCAGTGACAGCTTTCTTCTCAACGGCTTCTGCAGGCATGTAACACCGACTCGATCGAGTGACAGCATCTACTTCATTAGTCCCGTAGTCCCATGGGACCGCTTTAGTACTGAAATTGGCTAAGGGCTTGTTCGGATTCTTCTCTTGGTCAAAAGGTGGTAGCTTAATCACAACAGGCCGCGATCCGTCCGCTTCTATCTCTAAACTTGCAAACCCTTCCGTGGCCAAATCGATGACCACGTGTTCAATTCGATTCTCGTCATAATCCCATTGGTCCCCTTCAGCGGATAAGTTAATAACAAATGGTGTGATCATAGCCACAACGTCTTCTCCAAAAGGATTTTCCATGCCGACGTGTGAATCATGTATATTAGTTTCGCGTTTCTGACCCTTCTAGTCCTCATCACCAAGTATTACATTCACATCTTCAACGTGAGCAGGTAAAGGGTTTTTTTGGACATTGGGTTGCTCTTTAAATGATAGAATCCCTTTGTCAAGTAAGTTCTGAACTTTGTTTTTCAACGTCATGCAGTTGTCTACATCATGGCATTTTTCTCCCATATGGTACTCACATGACTTTGCTAAGTCGAACCCGAAAAACTTAGGAGGATTGTCACGAGGGATTTCTTTAGCCACCAACCTCCTTTCCAGCAACATGGGCAACAACTTAGATAGCGGCCTAGGCAAAGGAGTATACTGCCTAGAAGTCCACTTGTTTGGCTCATAATTATGATATTTCCCACGTGATGCAGAGGAGCTTTGTGCACTTGCAAATGGCTTTGGGGCGACTGGAGCTTGTACATGAGCTACCTCAGCTTCTTTCTCCTTCCTATGGGTGACCTTTCGACTTGATCCCTCAGTTATACGGCCATCATGTATAGCTCCCTCAATTCTTTCACCCACGGCAACCAAGCAAGAGAAGTTTTCATAATCTAATCCAATCATCTTGTTATAAAAGTCAATAGGAAGGGTGTTGATGAACAGCTCCACCATCTCTTTGTCATCAAGTGGGGGTCGAACTTGTGCGGCCAAGGTATGCCACCTTTGAGCAAAAGATCTAAAAGATTCATTCCTCTTTTTTTCAGTGCGAGCCAGTATGCTTCGTGTCGGGGCGATCTCGGTGTTATACTTGTACTGCATCACAAATGCTTCCGCTATATCCTCCCACTTCTCTACTTTCTCAGGTTCGAATAAAATATACCATTGTAACGCCATCCCAGTTAAACTCTCCTGAAAGGTGCGAATCAGCAAAGGGACATTTTGAGCATAACGTCCCATCCTATTCAAATAATACTGCAAATGGATTCTAGGATCTCCAGTGCCATCATACTTAGTGAACTTCGGAATTTTGAACTTGTCCGGGAAGTCCATCTTGGTGTATTGAGATAAGTCTTCAACCATGCTAGCCTCATATCCTTGCAAGGCCCTAAGCTTCTCCTCCAGTTTAGGAAACCTTTTGCTATTCTCCTCGTCCATTTGGGCCGAGATGGCTTCTGAGATGGGGTCTAATTCCACCACCACAGAGGTTTGATGCGCCACTTCTTCAGTCAACTTCCCTCTACTATTGGCATTACTGGCCTGCGGGGTTGCAGTTGTGTTTTGATTAGAGGCAGCAGCTGCTAAGCTAGACTTGATCTCTCTTGCAAATTGTGCGAATTGTGCAGCTAACTCGGTGATTTTGTTGTCAAGTGCGGTGATCCGAGCGTTTTGTTCCTCAGCATTCATTTTCATAGATTTGGATCGAGTACGAATAGGCGAACATTTCGAAGTCGTGATGATGGTACCTGGTTCATAAATAGATAAACGCACATAAGCACGAGATATAAAATGATGCCGGCCCATGACAATGATCTAATCGCCCCATTTCATTGATTTCATAAAAGAAAAGAGTCTCTGAACGACATAACTAAAAATTAAAATAAAATATCCTAACATCAGAACTAGGAAAAGAAGATAACAAGACTCCTTAAATAGAAAAAAATAAAATTAAATAAAATTAAACTGACCTAAATACCATTCTAAGAAAACAAAAATAAACTCAAGCAATTTTTTTTTTTGACCTATGTACAAACGGGGGGAACGACTCTCTTATAACTGTCTAACTAGTCCTAGCTAACTTTGACGCACGCTCCTTGGCCTCCTTAAGCTCCCTTTTAAGGACCTTGATCTCCACGCGATTGGTGGCTTTCGATGGCACATCAGGGATTTTCGGGCGCCACTCTTCGAGAATTTTGTGTTGAAGAATATACTCCATCGAGGCGTAGTAGACTTTCTCTTTACCCTCTAACTCCTCCTTAGGCCAAATCAATTTTTGGGGACGACACATGTCCCACATTGATTGAAGCAGCATAATGGAATTCTCGTGATCGTGATCCCCATTCGTGAAATTGGTCTTAAGCGGGGCCTCTTGCAATGTTAATGGAAGTTGCTGCACGACTTGGTATTGTCGAGTAACCCTAGTTGGGTAATACTCGGTAGCGCCCGTTATTCCTAACAAAGGAATGGGCCCAATACTTACACATGTAAGCCGAGCCTCGTGAACTCGGAGCCACCTAGCGTGCCATAGGAAATCTTCAGGGTCGGGATTTTTCATAAAGGCTATCTAGTCGGAGTAGTGATAATCAGGTGCATGCCCTTTCTTTTCCTTAAATTTCAAGATAGGGTGATTAAGATCACCGATGTCATGTATGGTCATTAAATTGCCAAATCCCTTGAGGTGAGAGAGGAACCAAATTTGCAAAAGTTCAGGAGGAGCATGTAAAACTTCTTTTCCGTTTTCTTTAAAACGAGTGAGGGAAAGGAAGGTCTCGGTTAAAACAGCATTAACAAAACCTTTTCCGACACACACCTCTTGAACAACACTCACAATAGATGGGTCGATAGTATTCTTACTATGAGGAAAAACCATAAACCCGAAGAATGCTAACACAAAAATCTGCCTCATTTGGACTAACGGGGCATTTTGAAAGAGTCCATTCAAAAATGAAAATGGGCAAGCATTGCGGTTGGCTTTCAAAACTTTCCTTACATCTTCCCTCTTGATCCTAAGGAAATCAGCTAAAGTTGATACATGCTCTACTCCGACGGGTGGCCTAATCAATTTTGACACTAAAGGTTTCCCAATGATAGCGCTAAATTCCTCCAAGGTGGGGGTGAGCTCGTGTTCGCCAAAAATGAATGTGGAGGTCTCGGGGCACCAAGTGTGTGCTAATGCCTGAATAACACCATAATGGACTTCTATGTCTAATAAAGAAAGTAGCCATCCCACGTTGGATTGCACGAACTCCTGATTGACATGGTCCAATCTACTCCACCAAGCACACAGTTCCTCCTTTGGGATAGAGATAATACGAAGCTCAGGTCCTCCCATTGCATACAAACCTAAAACTCGCAAACAACCTAATTGTCATGGACCGACTGAAAAGAATAATAATAATAAATGTAAGTAAATTGCAAGTGTGAGAGTTTAGGAGACTTACTTCACCCAATAAAAATTAAAATCAATCACATAGACATACGCATGAGACGTGGGTCAATTACTACTCTAGACGGCTCAAATGAAGCCACAGGATTACCGGACTGAACCGACATGATCGCGGTTAGGTCGGGGTTCCCATGACTCCGGCTTTGTCAAAGAGTTGACCCATGCTGCATGTTTGCAAACCGGGGTGGAAGCTCTCGACATCGAAAGAATTTCGGAATTGAGATGGGCGACTCGTACTACATGATGGTAGTCGGAGTGGTATCCATCTCAACACCATCCTAAGTGATCCTAATGTGGCCCAAGTCCGGCGGCAGGTTGTGTGTGCTAAAGTGTAGTGCCATATAAAAGAGACATGCACAACAATTTATATAGCAACCAACACTTCAAAAATTTAACCATAGAATCATTCACCCCATTCACCAACCTACAAAACAAAGTGTTAGCAAACACTCCACCCCTTATTACTCCAATCCTACATTAACATTTAACACGAGGTTAGTAGACTTACCTCACCTTCTCGAATGCGCTGCCAAAGAAACACATTAAATAACACATAATCAAGCAAATTAGGCCTAAGTCCTCTAAGGTTCAGAACCGGTCCCCAGTGGAGTCGCCAAGCTGTCGCGACCTAAATTTTTCGAAAATAATATAATAGGTTTAGGGGTATTGTTTATTTCGGGCCGACGGTCCTTAATTAACTCGGGTTCGCCCAAGCCCATACCTCGCGCGACGTGGAATATTCACAAAAATATTCAAATATGGAGTCGCCACTAGTCTATTGGGGTCGACTAGGAACCAAGCGAGGCATAAGAGCGTGCCTCACTTTCTACGTAACCAGAGAGTCTAGGGTCAGGGACTTGATTACGCTAATCATGCGATTAACGCCCTTTCGGTACCTAACTTAATTGTGTATTTCAAAATGTCATGGCAACTTATTCAAGAAATCTAAGGTCTGTCATAACCATTCTAAAGTAAGGAAATGACATCTAAAATATCATCGCAAAATAAAGTGCCGAAATAATCCTATTAACGTAAACCATAATAACCTAATGTAAAGCCCTAAAGGCTTATTCGATTCTGGATGTTTTTTTTTTTTTTTTAAGGGTTTTCTAATTTTTGAAATTTTTTTTGAATTTTTTTGAATTTTTATTTTTGAATTTTTTTTAAACATTTTTTATATTCCGAAATTAAACAAAACAAGTTCTCAAAATTTTTTATATTTTCTGACTTTTTTTGAAAGTTTAAAAAAAAAATTATTAATTTAATTTGTTTTGGAATTTTCTAATTTTTCTAAATTTTTGGGATTTTTGAATATCCGAAAAAAGAAATAAAATTAGAATAGAATAAAATAAAAATAAACTTTTAAAACCTTTCTGAAATTAAAAAAACATTTTTTAATTTTTGATGATTTTTCTTAAATTTTAAAGATTTTTAAAGATTTTAAAGATTTTTTGTTTGAATTTTTGAAATTCTTGATTTTTTTAGATTTTTAGATTTTTAATTTTTTTTTTTTTTTTTAAAAGTGACTCGGACCGGGTCGGGTGACCCGGCCCCACTAAACCAACCCGACCCCTATCGGGCCGGGGCCGGAGCATCGACCGGGCTGGCCGAACGGCCCGGTCAAAATTTTCTTAAAATGGCCCATGACTGAAAATAAAATTAAACAGCCCATTTCCTTTTCTTTCTTTTTTTAGCCTTTTTTCGTTTCTTTTAATTTTTCCTATTTTTTATTCTTTTCTTTGGTCTTCTTCCTCACGTTTCTGCATGCATGCCCGACGCTTCTCTCCCTGTGTTTCTTCCTGCAGCTCACGCTTATTGACCCGAATGACCATCGACGCCACACCCAACCTCCGTTTGCCGACCGCTATTCACCAGTCATTCACCCCGACCGACACCAACCACCGTCGACCAACTCCGGTCGCTTACTCCGGCAACCACAAACTTAGCAAACAAAACCCAACCGAATGGGCGTTTTTTAAACCCAGAGATCTCAGCAAACCAACAAGGATAAATACATTAGAATGAGGAGAAATATTCTAACTCGTGCGGCCTTGAACCGCTGGCTCGCCGGTGAGGGGAGGTAGCTCCGGTGAGTTTTTGTTTTTCCGGCGATTCGCAAAGATTGATGAACACGCCATGAAATCACGGGAAAACATAGAGAAAAACATGATATCAGACGTAGTTCAATCACGCAAGAAAGACCACGCATCAAACTAAACTTCTGAGTATCCACGCGACGAAGTGAATTTCGGCCATTCATTTAGGCATTTCCTCAAACAGTTGGTGTGCATGAGCAAGCAAAGGTGTTCCCGACTCAAACTGAGTTCAAACTGGGCCTAAATTTCTAAACAAGCGTGCCAGTACACATAGGAATGCAAACGGAGATACGACAGGGGACGGGGCTCGCCCGAACTGGTCGGCGCGAGCTCCGGTCCGCGACTTCGTCAACCACAAACAAGGATGCTCGAGGGAAGCCTACCTGGTTCAGCTTGAGGAGACGTCGGACGGAGCTGGTGCGTGGCCAAGGCGTTGGCTGAAGCTCTCTTGCTCTTCTTCGGTCACTGCCTCTCTCGGTTTCACTCTTGGTCCGTTTTCCTCTCTCGTTTTTTTTTTTTTTTTTTTTTTTTTTTTTTTTTTTTTTTTCCAAACCCTCTCGGTCTCTCCTCGCTCCCTGGTTTTTCTTTTCTTCTCCCTTTTCTCCTTCTCTTTCTTAAAACCACCGCCGAAAAACCCTCAAGCTCTCCGTCCCCAAACCCCGAAACCGACTCCTCCTTTTTCTCTGAAAATCCCCGCGCCCTCTCCGTCGATCCCGCTCTTCATAACCGTATTATCTCTTGCCCCTGTGACCGTGTGACAGCGCAGCAAGGGAATCCCTTGCTGGCATCATGCGGCTCGCATTCTGCCCCTTTTTTTTTCGATTTTTTTTCAAAATTTTTTATTATTTTTTTAATTTTTTTTTTAATTTTTTTAATTTTTTTATCTTTTCTATAAATTTAAAACAAAATGAACCAAAAAATTCAGGTGTCAACAATAGGAATATCACATTAATGTATATTCTAGCGCGTATTCCCATGCATTATGGCAATCAAATAGCAAGAAGTAATAAGTTACAAACAAAGTGGAAACAGAGAGTTAAAAAAGCTTCAAACTAAAAAACTAGGGGAGAGTGGAACTGTGCTATCTCTACAAAGTCAACTTTGAGATCAACCAAGCACCACAACGTTCATTTTTTGGTCAGGTCAATGATGGAACTAGAAAACAGACAAAAGCAACAACTTCAGCAAAAAATGTATTTCGACCAAAAAAGCAAAAAATGTAAAATTCATGGGCAACAGCATACATGCAGTATAGGTATTGATTCGACTTTTCTGAAGGCCTTTAAATGAACTTACCTCAACACCAAACTACAGAATATCTACTTCACATTGCAACTTGGAACACCTTAAATTAGCAGTTGTACATTGTGGTTCAACAGAAACCTAGTATTCCGGCCACTAGCATCTTTTCAAATAAAAAAGACAAAAGCTCAACATTGAACTAAATTAGCTACATCATTTTTCATAGCAAGTGATTTCCTATCGATCATGTTTAATTCTCCATAAAAAATATCTCATCTTAAAATGAAAATTACCTGTTCTAGGCAAAGCACATGGATATTGGAATTTACTTTAGGTAGTCAACTGAGTCAAGACATTGTGATCAAATTATCCTTGACAATTCACAGACTTGTATATATATGAAAATCCTCCCATTAGGAAACCATATTCCACACTTACAGATCTGGTGATAGGCAACAGGCCCTAGGAAGTCCAATTGGGAGAGTCCCAGCAAGGAATTATAACTATAAGGTCTTGCTCCACGTAACTAAAGAGACAACTAATAGAAACCTAAATGACACTGATTAGAACAATTCTGCATCACGCATTTCTAGACTAACCAAATGTCTATTGAGAAGTTCATTATGTTTTCTAAATCTTCTACTAGTTTCAAACGCTTAGAGAGAACTCTTTACACACAGGCATACACACTCACTGAACACTTTCCCCAACCAATGGTCGTATAGGCTCTCTCAATCTCCCTAAAAAAGAGCAGAAACTCAAGAGTCTAAAACAAAAGCAGAAAGTCGGTACAGCAAGCTAATCCAGAAAGACACCAAATTCTCCTTTAGCTGCTTCAATGGCAATACAAGTAGAAGGAGCACTCAAGGCGAACAACAAAAGCTTTGGACAATTGTGCTGTATCGAAGTCAGAGGTTTCATCTTTGAAGTGACCAATAGAAGTGAAATCTAGAACTTTTACAAAAATAACTTCACCTAGTATAGTTGTTTAATTAACCAGCCCATGACTTTCAGGCAATATTGAATTTTGCCATCAGATCCATTTATTAAGAAAGACTATTGTAGGAAGTAAGAAAGGAAAGAAGTACACATTGACTAAATCTAATAGACTATACTACTAAGTATTTAATCTAAACATGCAGGAGGCTTACAACATTTCCATTTGGAAAGACACCAAATATGCTGAAGCAAGAAACCCCGTCTTTATCTCCATTGCAAAGGATACTAAAACATTGTTTTGAAGAATTTGAAAGCTCTACGAATGAATCTTGACCATCATTAGTTAGACCAGTTTCTCTAGGTACTAGTCCAAGCATGATAGGAGCTCTTGGTGCTGGAGGGAAAAAATGAGTGTTGCGATCTTCAAATGCCAAAGAGTTGCCAAAAGTGTCCTATGAAAAAAAAATGGATAATTATCTTTCCAATTGGAAAAAAAAGAAGAAGAAGAAAAATATAACAAGAGATTAAAGTTAAGGAATCAACAATCAGCAAATCAACAACTCACAGATGACACCAAACATAATTTTTTTCAAAAAACCTTCCATAAACCCATATTGAAACTGTTGAACTGTGAAATAAGATTCTAAGCTTGAAAAAAGAAATAGTTTAGTAAACCAGACTAAAATAACTACTTAACTGTAAACAAAGCATTAGATATTATTATTCTCTTAATCAAAAACGATTATAAAGATACATACAATATATATGTGTAACCCTCTCAACATAAAATTAAGGGAAGATACTACCAAAAACCCCAAACTATACCACTTGGGACAATTTTACCTTAAACTTTTTTTCCTGCCATCAAAATTCCCAAACTATGTCACTTGGGACAATTTTACCCTAAACTTTTTTTTGTGCCACAAAAAACCCCAAACTATGCCACTTGGGACAATTTTATCCTGAACTTTTTCTTGTGCCACAAAAAACTCCAAACTATGCCACTTGGGACACATTTACCCCAAACTCTTTAACTAAAGGGTATTTTCGTATTTTTCTTATTTCTTTCTCCCTCTTCTCTCTACCATGGTCGACAAAGGCAAGCTGGTGAGGGCCACCCTCGCTAGCAATAGAGTCGAAAGAGGGTGGCCCTTGCCAAGGAGGGTAGCCTTCGCCGACTCGGGTGAAGGCCACCTCGCCTGCCCAAGGTGAGGGCCACCATCGCCCGATGCTGAGGAGGGTTACCCCTGCCAAATCCAGCCAAGGCGTCCTTCGCCTAGCCCAACTCAAGAGAGAGACGCCCTTGCCGACTCGGGCAAGAGTTGCCCTCGCCTACCCAAGGCGAGGACGGCCCTCACCTAAGTCAGGTGAGGGTTGCACTTGTAGGATCTAGCGAGGGCGACCCTCGCTGAACACCGGGGAGAGCCTCCCTCGCCGAACGCCGCTGCCGACAAGGTTGGCTGTGTTGTCCTGAATTTCAACCCCATTTTGGGATTATATAAAATGGTGATATTGATCAATGCCCTGTTAGTACAAATACTCCGAATTAATCATTCGTGATTAGGGAACAATACACGTGAGACCAATAGTTTCAATCAGGAACAAATCGTTCAACCATAAGGATCCAAGGGGCAAACAATACCATCCTATATCAGACCATTATCGAATGGAAATAAATTGATTCGGCAGAAGTACAAAGCGGGATTGTGGGTGATTCCACACGACTTCAATACGAGCTAGAACAACGTTAAACTGATTCCTTTTTATCTTGTACTAAGGATTGTCAATTGAATCCCCGGGATTACATGACAACCGAGGGTCGTTCCTGGTTTGAGAATTTGTTTAGACATGGATCGAAAAGCAATCGACCATGGGTCAAATGTGAGAAAAACCCTAAAGGGGCGTCGGATAGTCTAAACTGTACTACGGTCACAATTGATTCAATTTAACCCTGAATTTTAATCCGATTTTGGGTATCGACTTTTCAAAGACTTCATTACTAAATATTTGGATGTCGCCACATTTATTCTTGAGTTTTCTGGTGAGTTGCAAAGTGTCAGAAAAGGAAAATTTGGACTAGGAATTTGGGCCCGCAAGTGGGCCAGCCCAAGCCCGGCAGCCCAATAGGCCTTGTGCCCATCAAGGGCGGCCCAAAGAGGGCCCAAACTAGCCCATTTCCTTTTTCTCTTCAGCCCATGTGTAACATCCTAAAAATCAACCCCATTTTAGGATTTTATAAAATGGCAATGTTGGTCGAATGCCTGGTTAGCACAAATATTCCAAACGAATTGTTCGAGAGATAACGGATTATAGAGAGGCGCCAATAGGATACGATACATGTACGACTCGCAATTTCGAATAGGAATGAACCTTCAACCATAAGGACTTGGGTGGGAACGATATCATCTAGTACTAGACTATTAGAAACACGAAAATAAATCGATTTGGCAGAAGTACGAAGTTGGGTTGCCAATGATTTCCGCACGACTTCGATACGAATTACAAACAACGCTAAACCGAATCCTGTTTATTTCGTACTTGGGATTATCAATTGAGCCCTTAGGATCACATGACAATCGAAGGACGTCCTTGACTTGAGAATTGGATTAAACATGGATTGAAGAATGGTTGACCACGGGTCAAATGTGAGGAAAAGTCCTAAAGGGGTGCTCGATAGTCTAAATTGTACTATGGTCACAATTGACTCAACTTAGCCCCGATTTTTAATCCGATTTTGGGAACTGACTTCTCAATGATGTCAAGACTAAATATTCAGACATCGCCTCATCTATTCTCAAGTTTTCTATTGGGTTTAAAGTGTGGGAAAAGGAAGATTTGGATCGGGTTTCGGGCCCGCAAGTGGGCCGGCCCAAGATCGGCAGCCCAATAGGCCTTGCACCCATTCAGCCAGGCCCAAGAGTGGCCCAAGCTAGCCCATTCCCTTCTCCCTTCTCAGCCCACGGGCTTCTCTTCTTGGCCTTTTCTTTTGATGGCCCAAGTGGGCTTTGTTTGGCTTTGTTTTGCTTATTTCTCATTGGTCCTTGAAGCAAGTGGGCTAGTCACTTGGCTTAGCCTCTTGGACAAGTTTAGTAGCCCTCTATCTCTCCTCCATTTCCCTCTGTCCAACCGCCCATCTCAGCTCTCTCTCTCTCTCCCTTTTCTCTTCATTTTCTTCTTCTTCCTTCTGCCGTCCTTGTTGTCCACTGCCAGTTGTTGCCCTTGCCGCCGTCGCCGGAGCTGCTGCCACTGTCCAATGTGGAACCGCCGATGTCTGGAGGGCAGCCGCTCATCGCCGGCCACCCCAAGTCGTCGCCCAACCGCTACTGCCTTTCTTCCACCTGAACAGCATTTCAGTGCTGTTTTGGCCGGATTCAGCCATCGTCCATCGTCCATCACCTTCCCCGGGCTAACCTCGCATAGCCCTTGCTCTTGTCGTCGTGCCAATGTCACCAGATTTTTAGGCCATGTGAGTTAATTTCCTAATCCCTTAGTTAGGGATTAATCTCGCTTACGAGTAGTTTAATTAGTTTAAAGCTTGGATTATACAAAACTTCTACCCCGAGCACACGCAATGGAGCCGTAGACAGTCCAACCATAAATTATTCTATAGACTTTTCTAATTGATAATAGAATTATTGGATAAAGATTGATTAGACTATTATATTGTTGATTACTTGCTTAAGATTAACCATGGTTAGAATTAAAGTAACTGAGGTTAGTATTAAAGTAACTAAGGTTAGGTTAAAGTTAACCTTGGTTAGTTTAATTAACCTTAGTTGAGTTGGGAATAGTAACCATGGTTAATATTATCAAATATTATTTTTATTTTTGGATTAAATAATAATTTATTATTTTGGAAATAATGAAATAATTATTTATTAATTCTATTATTATTTTTATAATTTCAAATTACTATTATTTAATTTGGAATATTAATTATTTTTGGGAAAAATAATTAATGGTAATTATTTATTGGAAACGGTTTTAATCGAGAAATTTTGTGAAAATTATGATTTAGGCTCATTTTTCCCAAGGTTAATTGTGAATAATTTCTTAGTTTTTAAAGGGAATTGTTTTTGTTAATTGTAGGTTTTTTGAAATGTAATTAATTGTTATTATTATTAAGTGGATGAATTGTTTTAATATTATTGTTAAATGTCGGTTATTCCCGAGAATTATTGGGTGCACGTGATTGTTGATTGACTATTGTTGTCACCCGTTGTTAAAGTACGTGGTTCCCTTAATTGCTGATTGTTGAAGTTTTCATGAGTACTTGGACTGTTGCTATTGTACATGACTGCTGAATATTGATGCATGACATTATATGTGTGTTAATTACAATAGTATGTCACGTGAGCACGAATTGTGTGTGCATTCACGACAGAGCAAAGAAAAGAACAAATTGGTTGATGATGTGTTACATGGTCACATTAAAAGGAGAGCCCAGCGCTGCCGGAAGACCGCCAGCCCTTGAGGTTGTGCCATGGCCTTCTGGTCGCCTGACTTCGGTTAGTTGCCCGACAGTGGTCAATTGCGAAATCGCAATAGAGGCCGAACCCATGCTCCTTAGGGCATGCCGTCGGTGGGAGAGAGCCTATGACATTGCCATGCCTCATGGCGGAGGACGATGCCTGGTCTACGACCAGTTGGCTGCCTACCATAAGGTTGTGCCATGGCCTAGGGGGTTGTAATAATTAGACACATGTGTATATTGAGATATGAGAAAGTTATATGAAAGGCTCTGATTATTTGCATGCCTCTTAATATTGTTATGATTGAGTGACAGTTTCTGCAGGTTGTGTGTGCCAAGGCCAGGTAGGGTCGCATGTGATTGCATCTGATTATTAAACTGTCTTTTGTTAATGCTTATCTAAGGTGTGATGTTTGGTGGTTTGACGAGACTAGGTTGAATGTTAAACTACCTCAAGGTGAGCAAAGTTCCTAATCAAGGCTTAGAACTTTAACTTGCTAAGTTTATCTCAACCTGTCGTGGTTAACAATTTTTCGGGACCTAGATGACGCAATACCCGATGCGATTCAACATCCCCATGGATATGAGCACCATCGTTACCACGCGGCCCGCCTCGAGCTGCAATTTTGTATATGAGCACCATGTCATGATGGTGTGGGTGGACGAGGGGTCGAGAGACCATTATGTGCCTCACATTTTCAAGGCGTGATTCATCTGGATGGGAGGCGTCTTGTACGGTTCTCTCAAAGGTTTTGATGGACCGGTCCCTCCTGTAGGATTGACTGAGGAGGTCTGGGATCCCATGGACTTGGATCCCCCTAATGGCGAGATCTCCGACCTGCAACTAGAGAGACTGATCCTTCTAAGGACAGCGAGTAGGCAGCTATGACCTATTCCCTTTTTGACGAGCTCCTCCCCCACTTGTACAGAGATAGGTTAGCCAAGTTGGTCCCTTTCTTAGTACACCTTAGCATATCGCCTGTAGTTAGGTGTGTATATATATGCTGTTGCTCAAACTAACCTTGTAGATAAATAAAATGGTGTTTTTGTTTTTCCTCTACTGTATTTGCTGCTATCCCTGTTGATTGTTGGTTGGAGTGTTTTGTTTCGCTTCTGCATGTGCTTAATTATAAAATAAAATAAATTAGTCGATGACAGTACCTGGGACGTTGTGCGGATAGACCTCAAGTAAATTGGGGTTGTCGCAAACTCAAGAGTCAGGGCGTGACACCATAGGCCTCGCTTCTAGAAGCTTTTCCTTGTGTGGTCCCTAGCTCTTAGAATTTACTTGGTTGAGGTTCAATCTTGTTAGGCAAGTTGTGAGTCTTCTTGTCCAAGTTTGCTTCTTCATTCTCTCCCCTCTCTCTCCCCTAGTTGCCGCCCAGCCCACCCTCAGCTCACTCTCTCTCTTTTCTCTTCTCTTTTCCCCCACTTCCCTCTCTATTCTCAAGCTTAAGGATGAACTATTATCGGAAACTCACCACAGTGATTATAGCGTGCACCCAGGCAGTATGAAGATGTACCTGAATTTGCGACAGTACTATTGGTGGAATGGCATGAAGTTAGATATCGTCAAGCATATGGCTAAATATTTGACACATTACGATGGAATGTAAGCCGAGTGGACTACTGCAACCCCTTGAGATTCCTGAATGGAAGTAGGAACACATTACTAAGGAGTCAATGAGGCAATGACTCGATTTGGGTTGTAGTGGACAAATTGACGAAATCAACACACTTTATTGCCATACACAAGGACTTTGCCTTGGAAGTGTATGTGGAATTATATGTATGACAAATTGTTCATCTTCATGGGATACCAATGATGATCACGTTTGATCGAGACCCCAAGTTCATGGCTACATTTTGGAAAAGCTTACAGACGGCTATGGAAACAAAGTTGCAGTTCAGTACGACCTATCATCCTCAGACAGACAGTCGGTCAGAGAGAATGATTTAGACTTTGGAGGATATACTGCGAGCTTGTGTATTGGATTTTAAAGGGAGTTAGGAGGAACAACTTCACCTCGTCAAGTTTACTTACAATAACAGCTATCAATATAGTATCAAGATGGCACCGCTCAAGGCATTGTATGGTAGGCCTTGCAAAACTCCAGTTTGTTGGGATGAAGTTGGCAAGCGAAAGATTACAGGCCCAAAGCAACAATCCCTGGATACTGTCAAGATAATTCGGGAAAGGTTAAAGACAGCCCAAAGCAGATAGAAGAGCTATGTGGACAAGCAACATAGGCCATTGGAGTTTCAAGTGGGTGACTATGTGTTCCTCAAAGTATCACTGATGCAAGGTACTTCGCGATTCGGTAAAAAGGGGAAACTGAGTCCGAGGTACATTGGACCTTTTGAGATTCTAGAGCGAATTGGGATTTTGGCCTATCGTCTTGCGTTACCACCTCGACTTGCGCAAGTGCATGATGTATTCCACGTGTCAATGTTGAGGAAGTATGAGCCAGATCCGACCCACGTGCTGAATTTTGAAGAGATAAATGTGGATAACCGGGTGTCGTACATGAAAAGACCAATTCGGGTAGTGGATCGATAAGAACAAGTGCTACGGAACAAAACGACCTCATTGGTCGAAGTAGTTTGGGAACAACATGGCATGGAGGGAGCCACGTGGGAAAGCAAGGAAATAATGAGGCATTAGCACCCCTATCTTTTTGAGGATTCTAGTAGTAGTTTAAATTTCGAGGACGAAATTTCTATAAGAGTGGAAGAGTTGTGACGTCCTAAATTTCAGCCCTATTTTGGGATTATATAAAATTGTGATATTGATCAATGCCCTATCAGTAAAAATGCTTTGAACTGATCATTCATGAGACAACAAACTTTTCGAAAATGCCATTAAGGAACACAATACACGTGCGACCAACAATTTCAATCAAGAACGGATCATTCGACCAAAAGGATCCAAGGGGGAAACAATACCATCCTGTATTAGACTATTAGCAAATGGAAATAAATCGATTCGGCGGAAGTATGAAACTAAATTGCAGCTGATTCCACATGACTTCGGTATGAGCTATGAATATTGTTAAACCGATTCCTTTTTATCTTGTACTAAGGATTATCAATTGAACCCCTGAGGATTGTCCTTGGTTTGAGAATTTGCTTAAACGTGGATCAAATAGTTATTGACTATGGGTCAAATGTGAGGAAAACCCTAAAGGGGTGTCCAATAATCTAAACTATATTACGGTCACAATTGATTCAATTTAACCCATAATTTTAATCTAATTTCAGGTATCGACTTTCAGAGACTTCATTACTAAATATTTGGATGTCACCACATTTATTCTCTAGTTTTCAAGTGAGTTGCAAAGTGTTGGAAAAGGAAAATTTGGATTGGGAATTTGGGCCTACAAGTGGGCCAGCCCGAGACCGGCGGCTCAATGGGCCTTACGCTCATCAAGGATGACCCAAAGAGGGCCCAAGTTGGCCCATTTCCTTTTTCTCTTCAACCCATGGGCCTCTCTTCTAGAAGTTTTTCCTTGTGTGGTCCCTAACTCTTAGAATTTGCTTAGTTGAGGTTCAATCTTATTGGGTAAGTTGTGAGTCTTCTTGTCCAACTTTGTTTCTTCATTCTCTCCTCTCTCTCTCCCCTAGTTGCCATCCAACCCACTCTCTCTCTTTTCTCTTCATTTTCCCCTCACTTCCCTCTCTATTATTGCCCTTTACTATCCGCCCTTGCTACCACCGCCACTGTTTGCCGAAGCTGCTGCCACCATCCGCCCAATAGCTGTTGTCATCCAGAGTCTAGCCGCCAGTCGTCGCCTGCTACCGCCAGCCACTCGTCCAAGTGTCGAAAACCACCACTGCTATTGTATCCATGAGAAACAGCCACCGGTGCTGTTTCGTTAGAAAACGGTAGCTGTTCGTCATCCGTTGCTGTCCTCGAGCTAGTCCCATGTAGCCCTCGTCCTTGCCATTGCTCCGATGTCATCGGAATCTTAGAGTCCATAAGTTGATTTCTTAATCCCTTAGTTGGGCATTAATCTTGCTTTAGGAGTAATTTAATTAGTTTATGTGTGATTATCGGTTAATGAAGGTTGCTTATGGCTAAAGTATGCTTTACTTTTCTTGATCATGCTTAAGTAAATTTATGATAAACTCATTATGGCTTAATTGTGCTTAGTTGTTGATTAAATTGGATAATGGTTAATTAGCATTATATTATGCCACTAAGCTAGCTTAAGGTAGATTAATTTGGCTAATGAAGGTTTAGACTTAGTTAATTATGATTAATTATTCCTATGAATAATTAATTATAATTATAATTATATTATTTTATGGAAATTATTTATTTATAGAAATATTACATTATTTTATGGAAATTAATTTATTATATTATATTATTTATTAATTTCGAATTATTGCCTATTTATGGTTAGTAATTATTTTTGGGAGAAATAATTAATTATGATTATTTTATGGAAATTAATTAAATTGGGTAATTTTTGTGAGAAATTAAATATGGCTTAATTTGCTAAAGTTGATGGTATTTATATACCATCATGTTGATGGACCTTGATTTATTAAGCAAGGGTTTCACAAAATCAAATTACTTTGGTTGGGTATTTATGAGATTAGTAAATATTTATACTTATTTTGTGGGAATTAAATTATTTTATTGGAATAATTGACTATTGTATTATATACTTTATAAATGAGTATTCTTAGTTATAATATTAACTTACACTTGTTTTGTGATGATTGAGTATTGATGCGAATAATTGACTGTCATTAATTGTGGAAACGTGTGTTTATTTGCTTGTAAGTATTGAGACAACGGTTGGGTATCGTTAGCAGTCAAGGTATGTGATTATTTTGGAAAGGCATGTGAGTACCGTGATGTTAATTGATTAGAATTGATTGTCAAATTGTGACTTGAATTGCTATTGGATGGTTGTATCTAGGACCATTGGGTTTTGCAAGTTTATGTGGTAGTTGATTATTATTGCATTGCATTATACATGTGTTAATTGCAATAACATGTCGCATGAGCATGAATCATGATTGCATTGATGATAGAGAAGAAAAAGAATGAATTGGTTAATGGTTGTGCTGCGTGGTCACATTAAAGGGAAAGCCCACATTGCCGGAAGACTGCCAACCCTTGGGGTTGTGCCGTGCCCTTTTGGTCGCTTGACAGTGGTCAATTGCTAAGTCGCAGTAGAGACCGGACCAATGCTTTTTCAGGAATGCCATTTGGGGGAAGGCCCATGACGTAGCCGCACCCACGAGAGGGACAATGCTTGGTTTTGGACCAGTAGATCACCAACCATAAGGTTGTGTCGTGGCCTAAGGAGTCGTAATAATCGGAGTACGTGTGGGTACTGAGACATGAGAAAGTTCCTTGAAGTGCTCTAGTTATGTGAATGCTTATTGAAACTGTTATTGCCTGAATAGTATTTTCTCTACACGGTACGTGTGCCAAGGCAAGGTGAGATCATTTATGTTTATGTCTAATGGCTGTGAATTGTATCAGGTTGTGTTTTTTTGAGATGTTGATAGATGAGGCAAAGCAAAGGTCGCTTAGTAAATGATCTGCCATCGATATTAGGTTGTATGATTAGACTACACTTGAGGCGAGTGGAGTTCCTAAACAAGGCTTAGGATTTTAAATTACTGAGTTTATCTCACCTTGTCATGGTTAACATTTTCAGGACCTTAATATGACACCTAACTAGTGAGGTTCGGTGTCCCTATTGACATGAGTACCTCTGTCACCACGCGACTTGTCCCGGGTTGCAATTTTATTTATGAGTAGCACGTGACGACCATCTGGGTCAACGAGGGAGAGAGGGATCATTACGTGTCACACGTCTTCAAGGCGTGGTCTATCAAGTAAGGGGACATGATGTATGATCCCCTAAGAGGTTATGATGGGCCTCACCGCATGAGCGGCTGGGTGAGGAGGTTGGGATCCAATAGACCTCAATCCCCCTGATAGCGTAGTGATGGACCCCTCGTTAAGTGAGTCTGACCCTTCTAAGGCCAAAGATTAGGTTTCTGTAGCCTAATTTCTTTTTGAATGACCCTCCCCTCTTTTTGTTATGATAGGTTAGCCAGGCTTAGTCCTTTTTTGTGTTGGCTTTGGAACATCACCTGAAGTAGGGCTTATATATATACTATTTCCCTGAGCTAACCTTGCAAATAAATAAAAAAAGTGCCGCATTGCTTTACTGTAGCATTCCTTCTGCTATCCATATTTGTTGTTGGCTGGGTGTGTTTGATTTCGCTTCCACATGTGCTTAATGATAAAATAAAACGAATTGGTCAGCAACAGAACTTAGGCTGTCGCATGCTTCAAACCACAAGTGGATTGCGGTTGTCACGAACTCGAGAGCCGGGGCGTGACATTAGCCTTCGTCGGCTTCCCTCCACCAACCATGGAAGAGGGAAGAGGGAGAAAGAAAAAAATTTAAAAAACTAAAAGACAAAAATGCCCTTCAGTTAAAGAGTTTGGGGTAAATGTGTCCCAAGTAGTATAGTTTAAGGTTTTTGTGAAAAGAAAAAATTCAGGGTAAAATTGTCCCAAGCAACATAGTTTGGGATTTTTAGTGATATTAAAAAAATTTAGGGTAAAATTGTCCCAAGTGGCATAGTTTGGGGTTTTTTTGTGGTATTTTCCCTAAAATTAACTATTGACTATTTTATCCTTATTATTATTTCCTAACACTCCCCCTAAAGTTGGGATATAGATATCAAACAATCCCAACTTGTTACATAAACAATTCACTATATTCCCTCGTAAAAACTTGGTAAACATATCTGTAAGCTGATCCTTTGTCCTTGTATGTTGAAGAGTGATCTCCCCTTTCTAAACTTTTTCTCGTATAAAGTGACAATCAACCTCAATGCGCTTGATTCGCTCATGGAAGATGGGATTATTTGCAATATAAATAGCCGATTGATTGTCGCAACATAATATCGAATGTTCTAATGTTGACATCCCAATTTCTGACAATAACATCCTTAATTAGAGCAACTCACCGTCACATGTGCCAATGCTCTATAATATGCTTCAGCACTTGATCAAGAAACCACATGTAACTTGCTCTTCCAAGCAACTAAATTACCTCCAAGAAATACACAATAACTCGATGTAGATCTTCTACTAGTAGAGCATCCAGCCCAGTCCACATCAAAGAAACCTATGGTATTCAGATGTCCAAAATTCTTGAAAATTAGTCATTTACCTAGTGATCCTTTCAAGTATTTGATAATTCGAAGCACAACATCCTAGTGAGTAGTCCGAGGAGAACTCATGAATTGGCTTATAACACTAATAGCAAAAGATATATCAGGTCTTGTGACAGTAAAATAATTCAAATTACCAACTACTCTCCGATATTTCACTGGTTCATGTAATAATTCTCCATCTTTTGCATCAAGTTTCACATTGGATTTCATAGGAGTATCAACCGGTTTTGCTCTAACAAGTCCAACATCATCAAGAATGTCAAGAACATATTTTGCTAGGTTAAATTTATACTTGTATGCAAGTAAGCAACCTAGATACCTAGGAAATACTGCAGACATCCCATATCCTTAGTATTGAACTGTGTATGCAGAAACTGTTTGAGTCATTGAATCCCATTTGAATCACTACCAATAATGATAATATCATCCACATATACCACTAGAAGAATACAACTAGTTGAGGAAATAGAACTAAAGACTGAATGATCTACTTGACACCGCTTTAATACAAACTTGATAACAGCATCACTGAACTTACCAAACTAAGCAAGAGGAGATTGCTTGAGTCCATACAAAGCCTTATGTAAATGACACCCTAGATTCTCCCCCTAGGCAACAAATCCTAGTGGTTGCTCCATATACACCTCTTCAGCCAAATCAACATGTAGGAACTCATTTTTGATATCTAATTAATGAAGAAACCATCCAAAATGCGCTACTAGAGAAATAAAGACACAAACAGATGGAATTTTGTCTATGGGGAAAAAGTGTCATCATAATCAACACCATATGTTTGAGTATATCCTTTAGCAACCAATCATGCCTTTAATCAATCTATGGTGCCATCAGAGTGGACCTTAACCTTGAAAAACCCAACGACAACCAATAGGTTGCTTCCCCACAAGTAAGGTAGTAAGCTCCCAAGTGTGATTCTCAATGAGTGCCTTCATTTCATCCTCCATGGCTTGTCTGCAGCCAGGATGAGCAAGAGCTTCAGTAACACTGCTAGGCACAGAAATAGAGTACAAGGACGAGACAAAAGTAGAGAAGGTAAGAGTTAAGCAATCATAAGACATAAAGTTGGTAATAGGATGATCAATATGAAGACAATCAGACAAACAAGAATAAAGTGTATAACAATCCATAGGATGCCCAACACAAGATCATGTACTTTTTCGAGTAGCAATGGGTGGATCAGGATCAGGATTAGGATCAGAGGATGGTATAACAATTAATGAAGGAACTGATGAATCAAGTGATGGCCATACTACTATAGTGAGAGCTGTTCCTCGTCTATGGTAAGTTTGATCAACAAACTGAAATCCTATTTACTATTGGAGGCAGTGAGATTGGTGGAAGAATCAATAAGACACACTTGTCATTGTCAGGAGGCACTGTAGAGGCCGTCTGAGTATTATAGTATGGATGATCCTCAGAAAATGTCACATCTGCTGATACAAACACACGACGACTAGTAGGATTGCAACATTTATAACCCTTATGAGTTTGAGAGTACCTAACAAAGACACATTTTTTAGCACGATGGGCCAACTTATCAAGACCTAGAGTCAAAAAATGGACAAAATAGACACAACCAAAGACACATAGGGGTAATGCAAAAGGAGGACAATTTGGATGTAAAATGGAGAAAGGTGTCTCCCCCTGAAGAGCGGAAGTGGGAAGCCGATTAATTAAGAAGTAGGTTGTAAGAACAACATGGCCCCAAAATGTTTTCGATAGATGTATGTGAAACATAAGACAACCAGCAATGTCAAGAAGATGATGATTTTTAAGTTTAGCTACACCATTTTGTTGTGGTGTGTATAATTAGGAAGTCCGATGAATAATGCCATGAGAATCAAGAAAATGTTGAAAACCAGAGGCAACAGCAAGATACTCCTTGGCATTATCGGACCATAGAGTTTTGACAGAAGTATTATATTAATTCAGCACCTCAAAATAGAATCAATGAAAGTAATGAAAAATCTCAGTACGATTTTTTATTAAGAACAACCAAGTCATTCGGGAAAAATCATCCACAAATGTAACAAAGTACCAAAAACTAGATGTATCAAAAACATGACACAGACCTCATACATCTGAATGAACCAACTCAAAGGGACTAGAAACATGACTCTGAAAGTGAGAACGAAAAGAGACTCTATGGTGTTTTCCAAACTGACAAACTTCACACTCAAAAGTACTCACAGACTCAGACTCTAGAAACAATCATTGAAGAATGTTCGGTGGTGGATGACTGGCACAAACAATGCATTCGATATATATCAGTGGCTCTGTGCTTCACAGCTGCTACAGCCATCACTTTCTTATGTAGATAGTATAGGCCATTTGATTCATGTCTCCCACCAATTATTTGTCCAGTCCTCAGATCCTAAAAGATACAATGAGAAGCAAAAAAGGTTACAAAACAATTTAGTCCTTTAGTTAATGAACTAATAGAAATCAAATTATTTGGAGATTTGAGATGAAGAACAAATGATAAAGAAAGGGAGGAACTCAAATGGGCGTCCCCGATGCCAGTAACTTGGGAAATTGAACCATCAGCTAATGTAACAAAGTTGGACACCTCAAGAGGTGTGGAATGTAACAAAGATAATAATTTAGAGTTACCAGCCATATGATGACTAGCTCTAGAATCTATAACCCAAGAGCCTAGCACTGTAGAAAGTAAACAGGATGAACTGTAGGTCGAAGCTCTGGATAAAGCATATAGTAGTAAGCTTCTATATGTCTAGCCCTCTGATAATGATTGCACTATCGAGAGCCATTGCTACTAACACTTCTATCACGACCGCCACGACTTCCACTCTGAATAAACCCACATCCATGACCCCGATAACCATGACCATGAGCTCCACTTCCACTAGAGCCATGAGAAATCATGGCACTTGTCTCTAAATTTGTAGTTGAGATCTTGTCAGTAGGTGTCGAGTGTAGGGCTCGGGAGAAAACCTCATCAACTATAGGAAGGGAGCTTTTCAAACGTAATCTACTGAAGAAGGGAGGAATATTCAAGCCCTAGTGCTTTAAGAAATAGTATCACTCAAAGATCCTCCTGGCATTTGACTAATACATTCAAATCATTGGAAGCTGGAAGATAAGCATCTAGTAGTTGACAAAAAGTAGTGAAACAAGCATGATGTTCAAATAAAGACTGACCTCCACACTAAAGATCAAATAGGGCCTCCCATGTGTCACACACTCGTGTCATACTATTCTAGCCAGAATAAAGTAAAGCACATTTATCCCAAACATCCTTAGCAGAATTACACTGAATGAAATGAGGGCTAATCTTCGAATCCATACTATTCCATAATAGTGTATGGATCATCGCATCTTCGACAACCTAATCATCTACCTTACTCTTATCCGAGGGGATTGTAGACGTAAGATAATCATTCTGTCTAGTGGCAGTAAGATAAACTTGTACAGCTTTAAACCACAATGGATAATTAGTGCCATCCAACTTGACTAATGTCAATTGAAAATGCGTCAAACCAGTAGATGATCCAAAAGCCATTAGTAATAACTCCACTAAGCTCCAATAATGCAATTAGCCAAATAGGTTGAGCACAAGAGTCGACTAAACCCAATAGTAATGTCACAATAATCAAGCACTTAACTCTAGTTATGCAATTAGCCTTAAAATAACAAACAGAAATGAGGGTTCATTCAATCCACCACTAAGATGATATACTTTACTTAGAGGCCATAAAATCATATTTCAGTATCAAAGAATCATTGGAAACCATCCAACACTCCAAAGATTACTAAGCACATATGAACTAGCACTTCAAGAATCAATATACTTCAATGAGAACCCATATAAGTATACTGGACAACATCTTCTGTTGCCCTCAGTTCAGTTTTTTTTTTCTAATGAAACCCTCGTAGAATCGAACGAACGTGAACGCCTCCAAACTCCTCGAGACATATGAATACCACAGATTCCAAATCTCAAGACACACAAAGACCAAATCTTGCAGTCAGTCTTCAATCTCTTCATCTAGGAAGAAGGCTGAGCACATACCGATTTTGCTAGATGAGCTTCAGCAATTGACGCTGGGTAGTAGTTTCATCCAAATCTATAGGACAAGCGCCAATTGGAGGTAGCGGGTGATGACGAGGGCGCTAGTGAGGGGCAATGACAAGGGCAACGGCTGGTGGCGACAATGAGGGTTTGGTGGGTCGACAGCGACGGCGGTGGACGGATTTGGATTTGGTGACAACAGTGAGGTGGATGGGAATGATGGGCTATGGTGGCGGTGGGGTTGAAGATTACGATTCTTTTTTTTTTTAACCATGCTTTGATACCATATTGAAAGAGAGTATTTTATGTATTGTATTCTCTTAATCAAAAAGGATTACAATAATACATACAATATATATGTGTAAGCCTCTCAACATAAAATTAATTATTGACTATTTTACCTTTATTATTATTTCCTAACTGATATAACATGAAAGGTATGAACAATAAATATTGTCTGTTAGGAATCAAGATCGAGAAGTTACATGAACTTTTTTAAGTGGAAAGATGCATACTCTTTTCACTTGGGCATCCTCCTCCCAATTAAGACACACCACAGCCGCCGCATGGGACTTCGAGCTTCTTAACAATTTTCCATTCTGCCTAATATTTACACCGTGTTAGAAATAAATATACCACAGTACGTATAACTGCTGAGAGCACTAGCATATAAAAAGCAGCAGACTGCATATCGACGGTTCCATAAAAGACGGCTAGATTGATAAGATTTCATATGTAAAAATAATCTCTTCAGAGCAAAACGTCGATATGACATAACATGTTTATGGGGTTAGGACACTAGGAGTGCTATAACTTTCGTATGTCGCTCACTTTGGTGGCAAAACTTTTTTTTCGCTCACTTGAGTGCCAAATCGGAGTGAAATCGTTCGCTTGAGTGCCACTCCACTGGAAAACTGATGTGGCCGTCGGAAAACAATAATTTAATATTTTAATTAATATTTTTCATTTTTCATTTTTTTATTTTTTTTTAAGGGCCGGCGAGAGCCACTGTTGACCCTCGTCGGCCACAGAACCCTTGCCCAAATTGGGTGAGGGTCCCCTTGTCGTCGGTCGTGAAGGCCTTGGGTGAGGCCGTCGCGGCCTCCCCGCGACTGTCTAGGGCCATTACGGCCTTGCCTAGGGCTAGATCCGGGCAAGGGCCGCCCGGCCTTCACCATCGTCGCCGCGGATGAGGCCGTCGACAGCCTCACCTAGGGCCTTCGACGGCCTCGCTGGCCTCACCGAGGGCCTTCGCGGCCGACGAAGAGGGAGCCCTCACCCAATCTGGGCGAGAGTTCAGCAGCCAACGAGGGTCAACGACGGCCCTCACCAGCCCTTAAAAAAAAAAAAGCAAAAACAAAAAAATTCAAAAATATCAAAAATATTAATTAAAATATTAAAATATTATTTTCCGGCTACCACGTCAGCATTTCGGCGCCACGTCAGCTTTTCCGACGAAGTGGCACTCAAGTGAACGATTTCACTCCGATTTGGCACTCAAGTGAGCGAAAAAAAAAGTTTTGGCACCAAAGTGAGCGCCGTACGAAAGTTATGGCACTCCTAGTGTACTTACCCCATGTTTATCTATGAACTTTTCCACCCACAAGCATAATTAAGGCACATACAAATTCTATCATTTAGAGTCACCCGAACTATTACCTTCCTAATATGACTGAGCTGGACATACGTCTGAGCTGGACATACGTCACTTTATATAATAGAAAGAAACTATTAATTTGATGAAAATGAGGGTGTCATGGATGACTACTTCTGTATGACACCATCCGCTTTGACCGTAGATCCTCTCAATGTGCTCGACACCAGTAAACCCTACTGTAATTCGTCATTGACATTTGAGATATTTTAGCTCATCGATGACAGCATCTGCAACAAGATGACTTTTTCTTTTTGTCCTACATGAGAATGCAATTGAGAACATCAATCAGATTCAACTCCTAAAGTGTATTTAGTTCCATAAGACATGTGAATCAAACAATTCACCACTAAATTCATCAATTAGGTATAAGTCAATCCTTGATTCATAACTTACTATAATGTTGTGTCAAAAACATCTAATGGCTTTGATGTAGGATGACAAGTCCCACAATTCAGATAAATCTTTAGGCATCACACACAAAACTTCTTAAGCATGACACCTAAAAGAAAATTTGCATCACACAATCCCAAAGCAAACACTTGCAAAATTCTATAATTTATCAACTCTATAAGAAGTAAAAATTACAACTATATTTACAAACTCGCTATATGTTCTACTCCTAGCAGAAATATGAAACCTCTAGACAAGAAAAATATTGGAATACACACAATATCTTGTTGGGTTTTCAGGAATCATGTATAGGCAATTTAATATAAACGCAGCGGAAACAAAATGAAATATTTCTATACATGTATCTCCAAAGGCGTTGTTCATGCGTTTTAATCAAAAATCTAATTATAAGAAGGGGGTTAAACGAATTACCTCTCGAAGCGCACTTTAAACGAATTGGTTCAAATGTTCTTCAGTTTGAGCCCCACAAACGTCGGACCTCTAGTTCAGACACACCACCAATGGATGTCGAACGAAGAGAGAACTTGCGGATAATCACCACTATGATTGTGCTAGCAACTTCGTGGAGATAATCCTTCGTATTCTCGATATTTTAGCCACAGCCCAAAATGAGAGAATCCTTCTTTTCTCTTTTTCATTTTGCGTACGTACACGCACACTCACGCCTTTTATAGAACCATTCTACAAGCGGGTAACCACCCACGATCGGCAACCGTCGCCGATCGTGGGAAGACCAGCAACCGTTGCCGATCGTGTTGTTCATGCACACAATCAGCAATCGTTGCCGATCGTGTTGTTCATGCGCACGATCAGCAACCGTTGCTGATCGTGCCTTGCATGCATGATGGTCGGCAATTGCTGACCATCATGCCATGCATAAATTTATTTATTTTTTATTCAAAATTAAAATTTCGCACATCATATGTGCGTTGCACATGGTCAGCAACAATTGTTGACCGTGTGCATCTTTTAATTAATAAAATAAATAAATAAATAAAAAGAAGATATGATCTTTGTGTGCATATTCGGGATACATTAACGTGCATCCACTTTGGGCATGCATGTGCAGCATATGCACGTAGGCTCATGACTATAATACAAATTAAATTACATTTAATTTAATTTCATGTTGACTCAATGCGACTGTAGTAATTTGCAAACACATTTGCAAAATTATTTCTCTCTCATTCCACGTTATCTAAATTGGTTATGGTGTGTGACATCCCTAGGTTCATCACTAAGCTGGTAGTAAGACTTGTACTAACACATTAGTACTCCCAAAATAATTAATTGTCCCGATTAATCTTTGGGTCTTACAAGCCATGATTGACATCTAGCAATATGTCATGGCTACCCGGATAGTGTGAATACTTTAAAAACATAATGAACCTGTCGTTTTGGCTACAGTGTAATTTAATCCTCTCGTCTTACTATGTCCCGATCGAACAAAGACCATGGAATATTTGTCAAGTCACCAATTCGATCATATGCACAAATCTAATTGACATGCATTTGTTCGAGACATAAACAATTTATTCTCAGTTACAACCCCGGCTGAGGATTTCAATACATTGTCATAATTAAATTACATAGGACATCATTATAATACCTTGTATGTAACAAGGAGACAGATTCCATATTGCGTACACATGCAACTTCGTGTATGAACAAACTATGACATCAGGTATAAAGACGGATCAACAACCCGACATTATGTGCACCCGTGAACCATAGTTGTTCGACACACAAGTTGACACTGTGCCTCAGGTCTAAGGATTATTTACACAAGACCAAAACATGAACAATTAGACATTGACCACGCTAAAAGCTTCCATGTTGCTAATCGTTCTATATGCGTCACGTTCAGTGAATTTGTCTAATACAAACACATGTGTTCTAACTCAGGCATCGCAATACCCAATGACTTGCGACTCATCATTCCCTTAAGTATCCAATACTTGATGGTGAAGTTAAGAACACACTGGTCTCAACAGGATTATAAATATCCACTCAATAATCCATTGACCAGGAACGGTTTAAAGATTCAGTCTAACTATGAACCTGTCACATATATTCTTGACGTCTCAAGAATAGATCTAGTTGCAACTGATCTTATGGAATCATTCATAAATATAAAATAATTGGACAAATGAATGAATACGTCATTGGCATTAATTAAATAATAATGATGATAGTACAACCGAAATCCCTAATATGTAACTATTACATAATAGCTTTAGGGCATGCATCCAACATATCTTACTACTCAAACTCAAAGAAAACGGAAACTTAGTAAAATCCAAATAATACTCGAATCCTAGTTAATAATTTTAATAATCAAACTTCAAGGAAAATTTGATCCTTGTAGAACTCTTATTTGAGTTGCAAAGTCCATCTTCAGCAAAAACTTGGTAGAAACATCAATATTTGGACAAATAATATCTTTGCATGATTTTGTTGGCTGCATCAGGCTTAATGGATGTTATGATCGTGTGACACTAAAATCTATAAATTAGAATCCAATTAAAATACTATGCATGCAATTTTAGTGTCCTTGCAGTTAAATGGGGTACTTATTTGACGAAAGAAAAAAAATTTGCAACAATAATTTAATGTCTAGAAATAGTAACATTAGTTGAATTTATTTATCTTACAATACTTATGGAACCACTTAACATTAAAAAGACGATATATTTTACAATTACTTTACATCTGTCGTGGAATACCAATCTTGAACACTATATCAAACTTTTGATTCCATTGGATTTAATTCACAATATAGATCTATAACATGTTGATTTGTGAGTTCTATTTTCATGTGACTACTATGGGCGACCCTAGTGGTAATCAAGTCATATCAAAGTTGTCTACCTACTAAACAGTTAACACAATTAACAAATGAATGCCATTCATGTTCAAATTTTAAACCACGTAACACAAATTGACTCGTGTAATCTATCTAACTAAACAATTGTCCCAGACATGATTAGCAACCTGACCTATCTTGACCTATTTATACTTAATTCAGTAAGTTATATGATAATAAACGATACATGAATTCTGTTTTTATTGTGGATACAATATATGTAATTTGTATATATATATCTATATATATGTAAATAAGATAGAAGATATCATGTAAACCTAGGACTTTTTAAGCTTACGGCTATTTTAAAAAAAAATTATATGGAATTGATGAAAATTTGCATATTGTATGTATTGTACAAGTTATTCATGCCTTGTCGGTCATGTTTGGATTGATATGAACCATTAAGATACAAGATATCATCTAAACCTAGGACTTCGTAAGCTTATAGCTATTCTTTTTAAAAATTATATGACATTAATGAAGATATGCACATTGAACGTGTTGTACAAGTTAGTCATGCTGTCTCGGCCATGTTTGGATTGGAATGAACAATTCAATCTAATAAGTTAAATGGGTATATAAATGATACAAGATATCATCTAAACCTAGGACTTTCTAAGCTTACATCTATTCTTTTTAAAAATTATATGACATTAATGAAGACATGCATATTGCACGCATTGTACAAGTTATTCATGCTGTGTTGGTCATGTTTGGATTGGAAGGAACCATTCACTTTAATTAGTTAAACGGGCTATTCATCTCTTGTTTTTTGTTGACCTATTTAACAAGGGGGGCATGTTCGAAAAGAGTGTTCTAATAAGATTTGTAAGCTTATCATGCTCAGATTGACCAATCTAGCAGTCCACTGTCAATTTGATGACCCATAAACACGGATTGCCATCTCTATTAGCAGCTACATGTTAGTTGAGCAAGCTTGCTGTTTGCATTGCATCACGCAGCTTTTTAGCAATTCAGAATCTTTTCCAAGAGAGATTAGAGAATAACACACTTTGATGATAAGGGATAGTTACAGGAAGATTCCTAGTTGAGAAGTTGCGAGGGTAACCTTAAAGTAATAACATAGAAAGCTTACTTCAACATCATGCAGTGAAACATTACCGTCTTCCATTCCCAAGACAACAAATTTGCCATCAGGACGTCAGCATAATGATGTTATACATTTACCTAAAGTACATTAGACATATAATGAATTGAGCAATTACCTGAAGAAACGAACACACTGCATGAAAAAAAGAGAGAACTTTCTCGATTCGAAGCATTTACCAGGAGAGATTGTCCACAGCCTCTGCCAATCGAAGCGATGAAGCACCACCTTCGAGTCCTCCATGACCATCGCCAGCAAATCCTTCTCCGGATTCCACTCCAATCTTCACCTGCCAACCACAAATCGAGAAAAATAAAATAAAACTCACCAAACCAAGTCAGAACAATCTAGCCGACCCCTTTTAGGTTGCAAAAGGACACTAGCCGGAGCCAAACCTGAGAAGGCAGCGGTTTACCGAACTGAAGCTGAGATAGAAGCACATGCCACGACCTTCATCAGTCTCCATAGCTCTCGAAAAGCACCAAGAGCAGCCGGAAACGCTGGTAGCTGGAGCAAACCAAGTGTACAGAAGCCTCAAATGCAACCTAGAAGAGAGCTCAATGCTACTGAGGAAACGGAGGCAATTGAAGAGCGAGGCGAAGAATGGAAGAGGAGCGAGAGAGTGACGAAAATGCACTAGAGATGGAGTCTTTGAGAATTTGCAGAGAGAACAGGAGCAGGCGGGAGAGAAAAATAAGGAGGAGAGAGATAGTGCTTTGATTGCATGAGTGGGCCGGGCGGGGGGAGGGAGCCGAGCTGGAACAGCCAAATAAGTGATGTGCAGCACCGAGACTAGCTTCCAGTCCAATTTTGAAAGTGTTTACAATATAGGGCTTCATTCGTTTCACTGGAAAAAAACTTCCAAGAAAACATGTTTTGGATTTTTTGACGTCCGTTTCATGTTAGATGAATTAGTTGGGAAAATTTTCCATTAAAAGAAAAAAAAAACTTCCAAAATAGGGGAAAATGTTTTCCACTTTTGAAAAAGAGGAAAATAGTTTCCACACCTTCTTTCACCTCACTTTCTTTTACCAAACACTTTTTCTTTTTCTTTTTTTTCCTTTTTTAGAAAATCGATTTTTAATTATTTTTTCCCTTTCTCCTTTTCCATCTTCTTCTTCAATTGACCAATTGCCAACCACAAAGCAACAACCGGTGACCTGCCACAAGCAAGCTAAAGCCTCGCCATAGGTCAGTGAGACTCCAGTTCACCAGAGGTTGAGCTTGCCCGACACCGGCAAGCTCAAGCCTTGCCAAAATTTGGCAACCTGGGCAAGGCTCAAGCCCCACCCAATTCGTCGGATCTGGTGAGACCTAAGCTTGCCAGACTAGCCTCGAGCGAGCTTGGGCCTCGCTAGATCCAGCGACTTAGGCGAGGCTCAAGCCTCACCCAAGGTCACTCAATGTGACGTCCTGAAGTTCAAGCATTGAGGAATATAATGACTATGAATTTCATCAATACATTATTAGTTAATCTCACTCGAAATTGATCACTCTAGAGATACTAACCCCAAGGGAAAAGCTAATGAGCAAATGAGTACGTACGACTAAAGAACTTAATAGCGATTCGACCATGGGACTTGCAAGAGGACAATCCTGTGGTTATATAGGCCGATTCAAGGAATGATTATAAGTCGATTCGCAGACGGGATATAATGGGATAATGGGTGATTCTGTTCACTATTATCAAGACTGCGAATGACTCTAAGTCGATTCCAAGTAATCATGTACTTTGAAATAAAAATCGATCCTTCACAATTTCATGATAATTGAAGTCATCCAGGGGTCGAGAAAACTTGAACGTGGTTTGAGGCTAAGTCAATCATGAGTCGATAACACATAAATCTTCGAAGCCGCCGGTTAGTTTGAGATACACTAAAACTGCAATTGGTTGAAATTGGCAATGAATGGTAATTCAATTTGGGATGTTGAGCTTTCAGGGACGTTAGGGGCGAATCATTGGATAATGCATTTGCAATCCTTGAGATAATTGGTAAGCCCGAAATGGACCGAAAAATGTTTAACGGGCTAAATGATGAGCTCACAAGGAGGTGGGTTGAGCCAGGCCCTAATGGGCCTCACGCCCAATGTTAGGCAGCCACCAAGGTGGGCCCAAGTCATCCAAGTGGGTCCGTCTAGTCCATTTAGCCCACTTGCCCTCTTTCTAGCCCATTGTCCATTTTGAGCTCAATTCAAGCCCTTCAAGCCCAACGACTTGCAGAGTCCAATTCCTATTCATTTCTAGCCTGTTTCCTAGGCCCGCTCCTTATTTTCAACCCAAGGACAATTTGGTAATTGAGCCCAAGGTGAAACCAAAATGCCCTTCTTGGCATTAATGGATGAGAAACAAAAGAGGAAGAGAAAGTCTTAAGCAATGATAGTTTTTTGCATGGGAAATGTATGAAGTGATGTGCATTAAAGCGAAAAATTGATGAAAGGATAGCAAGGCTTCATCTTCTCTCTCTCCTCCTTTCCCCCTTAACCGACTCCTCTTCTCATTCTCCTTCTTCTTGCTTTTCTTCATTTCCTCCATTTTCCCTTGCTTGTTCAGCTTCTTGCCACTCGAACCATTCGCAGCAATGACTAGGGAGCCCCATCCATACCCCATGTCACCATCGATCGCCGGTCCAAGCCACCGAACCACTCGCCAGCAGCACAGATTGCCAGCTGCCCCTATCCGCGTCTTCCTTTTTTTGCTGCACCAGCTGGAAAAGCCCAGCCGCCGATGTTTTTGTCTCGCTGCCACCCAAACCAACCACCACCGCCTCACCCTCAGCCACCCGGAGCCGCCGGACCCTAGCCAGTAGCTCGCCGAACCATCGGTCAGCCCAGTCCGCCGCCAGTCTCCCTATCTCTCTTTCGATTTTTGTAAAGAGAGAAGTACAACACTTGCAGCTGTTGTTTCTATCCTCGAGCCACCTTGCGTCGACATTTCCGAGGTCCCCATGCGTAGCCCTTGCCGCCGCCGCCATCGCACCCGTATCTTCGATTCACTTAACTAGTGAGTTTACATCCTAATCCTTCGATCAGTCCATTAAACTTGCTTAGGCTTAGATTATATTATGGTTAATCTTAGTTAGGGGATTAATTAAAATTAACTATAGTTAGGTTGGATGGTTAGAAAATTACTGTGGTTGAGTCAGTCAAAAAGTTGAACTATAGTTAGTTAATTAACCAAGATTGGGTTAATTAACTAAGGTTGACTTGTGGTAAAGTTAATTAACCAAGGCTGGGTTAGTTAACTAGGGTTGTTGACCTATGGTTGGGTTAATTAAATAGGACTGAGTTAATTAACAATGGTAGAAGCATGGTTAGTTTAGTTAACTATGGTTAACTTTAATTAATTTTGCTAATCTTGCTTAGTGCTAATTAACGGTGGTTAATTAGGATAATCGAATATTAGTTTGATAATCTTGATTAGTATTATTTTATTATAAAGAACTAATTCCTTTTATTATTATTAATTATTATAATAATAATTAATTTAATTTAATTATGAATAATATTGATTATTTATAATTAAATTGTGGGACTAATTTGACAAGTCCGTATATGCTAAGGCATATTAAATTGTTGCTTGAATCAAGGGTGTATGATTGACGTTATTAATGCTTGATTGCTCCGATAGATAATAACATCATGTGAGTATTATACCTTGATGTCTAGGCACAATTGCATGGATATATAAAAGAAAAACTGCGAGGTGTCGGGTGTATAAATGTCAAGTTTTGCAATGAAAATGAGACTAGCATGCTTAAATGATAAGGCATGTAAAGTTGGATGGGTTTTGAAATAATATGTAATAACGTGCAATTGTTTTCCTGCAATTATTACATTGAGCATGTACCATGTTTGCATTGGCTAATACATGGAAATGAGTTATTGTGGTGTGCTCATGTGGTCACATAATATGACCCATCATTTCAGTAGGAGTTTGAGGGATGAAGTCCGACTTGTCGGAAATCCTGGCGGGAGTCCGAATGCAAGTTGTGGTAGAGGCCGAGTCCATGCTCCTTCGAGAATGCCATCTGAGCGGAAGTTCCAAACATAGCCGTGCCCAGTGGGGCGGGACAACGCCTGGCTAAGCCAGAAGACACCGGCAAAAGTTCGGTTGTACACACCGGTGGGAGTTCGATTATGGCCCATTAAGGGAATTAATAATAAAAACGTGCATGAATGCTGAGTACATGGGAAACATGTTGTCTTTGGTTTTGATTATACTTGTGCTCAGTACACTGATCATAACATGCCTAAGTTAGTACTGTGCAAGGTGTGGTAATGGCCAGGTAAGATCGCTTACGATGCGACTCAATTGTGATTGATTAATGTAATGCTAAGAGTGCGAAATGCATTAATTGTGGCATGCATGTATATTTACCATGCCAAGGTATGGCATGATCGAGTAAGGTTGCCTGCAAGTCGATTGCTTGTCGATTGTTATTACAGGATTACCGAGTAGGTCAAGTTGCTGGCCAAGGCAAACGAGAGTTGTTTTACTATTGATCTACTAGGGAGAGTTAAGTGTACGATAGGTACCCCGAGGCGAGTTAATGTCCTAGCCAAGGCTTAGGGTGATAACTTACTGAGATTATATCCCATTTGTCATTGTTAAACATTTTCAAGTCCCTAGGATGGCACACCACCCAATGTTATTCGAGGTCCTTAAGGATTGGGAGACCATCGTCACGACCCATCGATTTCTTGGACATGCGCACTTGCACAAGAAGTACGTGTCTACCATCTGGGTAGATGAGGGAATAGGGATGTGGGTTCCCCATAGATTCTTAATGTGGTTTATCAGGGAGGGCGAGATTCTGCTCGGCCCTTTGCATGATTTTGATGGCTCACCTAGTAGAGGCCTTGAGGATAAGGAATGGGATCCCATGGAAATAGACCCTCCTAATGGGACAGTGGTGGATCTCGATCCTGGCCCGCTAGTAACTAACCCGTACCCCTTTGATTGCGACCTGATGGAGCCCGACTCTAAGGAGTCTCTGTATTTTGGTAGTCCCTAAAGGACGTACCAGGCCCAAGTTTTTTAGGGAGTAGGTTAACCCAGCCCTGGCAACTTTTTGTAGGCTCGAAAAGGAACTTGCCCACTAACAAGCTTGTAAATACATAAATGAGTTGGTTTGCTGCTATTATGATTGATCATCCTGCTATCCCTATTGTTGTTTATATGACTAGGTGATAAATTGGTTTACACTTGCGCATAATTAAAAGATAAAAAGAATGGACGGCGATTCAGGGCATGACACTAGAGGTTCGTCAACCTCCAATGACTTCGGGCGAAGGTCAAGCCCCACCCAAGTCGTCGAATCTGGCGAGGCCTAGCGAGCTCGGCTTCATCAAAATCAAGTAAGCTTGAGCCTCGCCGATCACCGACCGCCTCCGTGGCTGATGACTCGGTGAAAAATATAAAATGATTTTTTTAAAAAATAAAAATAATTAAAAATCAATTTAAAAAATAAAATTATTAAAAAATATTTAAAAAGAGTGTATGAAGGAAAAAATTTCCCTACCAAACAGCAAACACTTCATTTTCAAGTTTTAGCTGAGCACCACAAAATAATTATATTTTCCTGAAAAATGACTTCTTGAAAAAAAATTTCCAAAAATATTATATTTTCCACGAAACGAACGGAATCTAGAAACGATATATGGACGCTCATATCACGTTATTCTTCAACAAATCAGCCCCTATTCTATCAAAGGGATTCTCTCGTGATTTCATCGCTCAAACTTAACCGTCTCCCTCTCAGGCTGAAAACAGGGCAGAAACGAAGCATTTGAAGAAGCTCAGCTGGCCGAGGAATGGAAGGAGCAATTGGCGCGACAGAAGAGAAAGATTAAGCTAAGCTCCTTTTTTTCCTTGGTGGACCAAAACTCTGTCCAGTAATAATCTGAACGCCAAAATTGATTGAAACGGCTTGCAGATTTAAGCTTTGGTCGGAGCTCCTCCGTGATCCGACGATGAGGTTCGGCGAGGAACTCTCCCTCTAGACCACCCAGCGAGCAATCGCCGACCCCCAGCTAACGCTCCCCTCTTCTCCTTCGCTCTCCTCAACGAAGAGGATTCTTCTCCACAGAGGGCGTGGAGAAAAAACAAATGGCCGGGCCCTTGCTGTTTCGGATGGGCCAATTATGAGAAAGATAAAATTGATGGGCTGGGTTTGAGAAAAGGAAAAGGATTGGGTCCAAAAGAAAATAAAAAAAAATGAATTTAGGGAATTAAAGCCTGGCTGAACCCAAGGGCTTATCCGGCCCAAAACTTGCTGAAAAAATTGGGCTAGCTAAAACCAGGCCCCAACCGATTTGTTATTATTTTTTTGGTGTATTTTTCTTGTTTATTTATTTTTTGTTTTCCTTTTCTTTTTACTATATTGTTGTTGTTCTTACGCTTTTTTTTTTTTTGGAAAAAATGGAAACTTGAATGATCGACAACCATTTTGGGTGTGAACAAAGAAAACTGGTGGGAGAGAAAATAACAGAGATATACAAACTTGATTACAAGACAATAGGCAAACACATTTAATTGATGGGTGGGCCGAGCCAGGCCGGATCGGGCTATATGCCGAACTGAACTAGTTGTCTAGGCTCATTCATCATGAAGATATGTATATGATGATCACTCAACGCATGGATGCAACTCCCCCCACCCGAAATTTAGATGAGCTCAGGCATCTAATCCTAAGCTCTTAAAATTTGAATTGCCAAAAATAAAGCCACATAAGAACTTAACATACTTGGATGCGGCTCCCCCAACCCTCCTAGTCTCTTTGTTTCTACAACTCCTCCCTCTATCTTTGTCACGCCCTGACTCTCGAGCTTGTAACAACCCCTTACCATAGTCAATAGAAAGTGACGTCGGTGAGATCAACCAACAATGCATTGACGAAATTCACTTTCATTCATCCCTCAAAGGGTTCGAATTTCAAGACGTCACAATCTCTGACCAGTGTATACGTGTATGCAATATAGCTTGAGATATATCATATTCACAGTAAGTTAAATTCCCAACAACGAACTTGATTAATCAAAGACAAAATGCTCCTCTATAATCAGAAGAAGATAAATTAAGTTGAAGTAATACAAAATGTGCGCAACTTTCCAAACTAGTGTCACGGAGCAGAGGTTTCCATGATCAATGGGGCGTTCGTGATTGAGGAAGAACGACCAAAACGCCCCTCGAAGGATCCAAGCACTTCCAGAACATTCTCAGGAACGGGCGATCCTATAATTGCGCCGTGGTCTAGAATCTTCTCATCATAAATGTCTATAGATAGTAGGTGGGGCGGTACGATCTCGTTCACCGGATCGAAACTCGATCAATGGTTGTAATTGAGGGCCTCAAGTATAAGAAGAGGTGCCCTCCCCCTCATTTGTATCCATCCAACCATTAGCAATCTAAACTCCTTTCTTTCGTTCAAAGCTTCTCTCTCTAGTTTCTCTCTCTACAATCCGAGTGAGTGAGTGATTGGTCGATCCGAAGAAGGCTTGGCTTAGGCCCCAACGATCCCAAGTGATCCGAAATAGCCTAAGTCGCCGCACGGTCGCGATCCCAAACAATCGGCCCGTGACAAGTGGTATCAGAGCAAAAGAAGAGAGATCCGAGGAGCAGCACCAACTGTTCGAAAGAATGTCGAGCCAAGAAGCTATTGTGGATGGAGAGGTTGCCCAAGTTAGAGAGACTCGCTGCCAAAGCAAGAAAAGAGAAACCTCATCGGAACCCGTTGCCGCGCTTGATGAGAAGTTTGCGAAGATGCGAAATGCTGTGGCCGACCTCATTGATGGACTCGATGATGTTCGAGACCGGATCATGGAGGTTGAAGGCTCTCTTTGTAAGGACTTCATGGATGCCATCAACGATGTGACAGTCCCTCTCCAAACGAAGGAAGATGCCCTCGAAATATCGATTGACGACTTGAGGGAACAAGTCCGAACAATGGAAGAGGAGAACCCCCGATGGAATGAGGTCGAAGCCATGAAGGTGGAGATCCAAGAGCTCAAGGCGGAGCTCACCCTATGCAAACTGAGCATCGCGAACAGAGCGATACCTACCCAAGCGGTGCCCAAGATAGAGGTACCGAAGCCTAAGGAGTTCAAGGCTAATCGATCCGCCAAAGAGGTGGACAACTTCGTATGGAGTATGGAGCAGTACTTCGAAGCTGCCAACATCCAACACAAGAATGTTAAGGTACAAACCGCTGCCATATTCCTTATTGATACCGCAATGCTTTGGTGGCGCAATAGGTGTGATGAGACCAAGTGCGGTGCCCATCCCGTGGAGACGTGGGATGATTTCATGAAGGAATTTCAGGAGTACTTCTTCCCCGAGTTTGCTCAACAAGAAGCCCGTAGAAAGCTCCATCGCCTCGAATAACGAGGTACGGTCCGAGAGTACGTGAAAGAATTCACCGAAGTGAAGCTCCAAATCAACAATCTTGGAAAAGAGGAAGCTTTCGGAGCATTCTTGGATGGACTCAAGCCGTGGACAAGACAAGAGCTAATGCGTCGGGACGTGAGAAGTCTCTCGAGGGCCTTAACCATGGTCGAATCACTCATCGACCTCAACAAGTTCGACTCAACGAAGCATCGGTCAAGGGATTGGAGGTCGGATCGGTCCTCCGAGGATAAAGGTGGTGACAACTCCCGTGGCCCCAAGGATCAAGGTGGCCGAATGAAGACTTGGGGAGAAGGCTTGTCCAAACAACCCGCCCAAGGAGGTCGACCACAAGCGAACTACACAAGTACGATCAACCTCCACCCGCTCCTTGCTTCATTTGCAAAGGGAATCATTGGACGCAAAAGTGTCCGCAAAAGCACCGAGTCAATGCCATCCTCTCCATCGAAGAAGAAGAATGGCCAAAGGAGGAGAAGCGCCAAATCCGACTTGGTGGGATGACTCTCAACTTTGTGCAAACCCAACCACCGCCCAAGAAGAAGGAGCAAACGAACATATACTTCGTCGAACTTGAGCTATGTGGTATTACTCTCTATGCCTTGGTTGAAACGGATGCATCCAATGTGTTCATGGCGACCGAGGTAGCGAAGAAGTTGGGTTTGGAAGTGATGCCGAATGGAAGGCGATTCAAGACCGTCAACTCAGAAGACCTTGCAAGTGGAAGCACAACCCCGGAGGTCGAAGTCCAAATTGGCGGATGGAAAGGTAAGCTCCCATTCGAAGTAGTCCCACTCGACAACTACGACCTCATCCTGGGAATGTAGTTCTTCGACCAAGCAAGAGCCATGATCGACATGGGGTCCAAGTGTATCATAGTGCTCGACCCGAAGTGTCCGTCCATGGTGCCAATGCTTAAAGGAGTGACGAACACCAAGACGATTGCTGCGGTTCATCTCCTTGACAAAAGCTTGAAGGCGGCCAAGCGCATGGCCGATCAACAACCAAAGATCCAACCATTAGAGAAGTCGAAGGTAGAGTTGGGACCTCCTGCGCCAACTCACAACATGCCAATCGAAGCCCTCTTCCCCGAAGTGGAGTACGTGCCGTGTACCATGTCCGAGTCGAAGAAAGGGTCGTGTGCCCAATTGATCGTGAAGCCACTCAACCAATCGTTCGAGAAGCCGTTCGAGGCACCGTTCAAGTTGGTTAGGGCCAAGCGGAATAGGAAGAAGCGGGAAAAAGCTCGTGCCAAAAAGAACTCTCCCCATGCTGTAAGCGCTGAGGACGTCGCTCGAATGAGTGGGGGAGAATGTCATGGAGCAGAGGTTTCCGTGGTTAATGGGGCGTTCATGATCGAGGAAGAACGACCAAAACACCCCTCGAAGGATCCAAGCACTTCCGGAACATTCTCAGGGACGGGCGATCTTGTGATTGCGCCATGGTATAGAATCTTCTTGTCATAAATGTCTATAGATGGTAGGTGGGGCAGTACGATCTCGTCCGTCGGATCGAAACTCGATCAATGGTTGTAATCTGAGGGCCTCAAGTATAAGAAGGGGTGCCCTCCCCCTCATTTGTATGCATCCAACCATTAGCAATCTAAGCTCCTTTCTTTCGTTCAGAGCTTCTCTCTCTAGTTTCTCTCTCTACGATCTGGGTGAGTGAGTGATTGGTCGATCCGAAGAAGGCTTGGCTTAGGCCCCCAATGATCCCAAGTGATCCGAAATAGCCTAAGTCACCGCACGGTCATGATCCCAAACGATCAACCCGTGACACTAGACTCCACGTTTTGCCAATTCAAAATGTAAGAAACTTTCCAGCCTATACTAAATTTGTTCTTGTAGGAACGCTCAATCACTACAAGAAGAGGAGCAAGAAGTGATATTACGCTCAATTAGTCCAAGAAGAGGAAGAAGTGGAGCCAGAAGTAATATTTCATCATGAGAGTCACCAACAGAAATTGAAGGAAAACCAGATACATGACAACAATGAGATGGCATTCTGCAGGGGTTAAACCTACCAACTTTATGTGGGCATCAAGCATTTCTACATTTGACATAACTAATATATCTAGCATAAATTACATCCTGTCCAATTCGAGTTCTTTATCTTCATGAACACTTTGACCGGTATACCGAAAAGGCAACAAGATGGCAATATAGGAGTAGGGTACACTTTTGGTTGGTTTAAATGATTGTCAGTGTCACGACCTTATCTTTGGGAGCGGGTTGGACCACCTATAGGTTTGGCTAATGGATTACTAAGCCTAAACTTAGTTCGAGTTCTCCCAAGCCCATACCAATTCGCGACCTAAGGTTTAGGCTTTTAGTATGCAAATGATTTTTACTTAGAGTCGCCACTAATCTATTTTTTGGTGAGTCGATTAGAAACCCAAGTAAAGTAATGGGATAATTACTTCACTTCTACGAACCAGAGACTATGGGATCGGGGATTTGATTATGTTAGATTTCTCTAACACATTGTCAGTACATTTTCTCTTTTATTTGAAAAAAATGATTTGCAGGCAGTTTGTATTAATTTTAATTTACTCCCTAACATGCAATGTGATCATGCGAATGCGCAACCATTATCTAACACTCAATAAAGCAAAGCAATAAATAAATTACTAGCACAGGGAAGAGATACTTACCCAAAGCAACAAAAGCATTTGCAATGTTAGCTTAAAAATTACATCAATAATCCTAGATATAATTTCTAATTAACACGCAATCATTCAAATATTTTTTAAGGTTTTCACTTATTTAATGAGGCCTAAAACTACGTGCAATGCATGCAATGACGTACAAAAATGTCTAATTAAAAAGATGTGCCATACATAACCTAATTCTACAAGGCAATGACCTTTTTTGCATTTTATTTTCTTTGTTTAATGAAAATTCGAAATCAAAAATAACCTTTATTTAAACATGCAATTTTAATTAAGGAAATGGAATAAAATTTAATCTAGAGCAATATTTTTGGATTTTTATCAAAAAATAATTCGGAATAAGAAATTACCCTAAATATGCAATATTATCTAAAAAGAATATACTATAGTTTATTGTCTAATCTTTTTTTATTTTTTTTTAGAAAGAGAAAAAAATCAAATCAAGCAAATATAGAAAGAAATCACATTTACATCAAGCCCAGCACCAAATCACGTAAGATACCATCCGTGTCCGTTTAATATGGAAATAGATTAACGAATCGTATTTCGAGTATGAGATCGGATTGGCCAATTTTTCAAAAAATCTCAAATCATATCTCGGGCATGAGATCAAATTAACGATTTTTTATTGCAATTGCGAGTCATATTTCGGGTATGAAATCGAAATGACAATCATATGTACGTTGTGAAATTATGAAAATTTCCTAATTTATGAGCAATCAAGTGATCTTTTGGACATGGCAATATCGATCACATATTCAAACAAGATCACAATTCCATGAATTATGCAACAAGATATAACAAAATTGAATTAATCGAGATTCTTACCTAGCTCTTGATATGGCGTTGATGATTGTTTCCAAATTGAGGCTCGTCGGTCAGCTGGACTGGCGGGATGTAGTGGCGCTCGGTTTAGACATCGTCAGCGGGTGCTCGGCTATGGGAATGGCTCGTGCATCGCCACGGCTGGAGGGAGATCACGGCTGGGAATTATCGGGTGCGTGGCTTCATAGCGGAGGCATGCACTTCTCGGAGTCTTCTTGTAACGCAGAACATGCTCCTCTTTTGAACGGTGGTCACAGTCCTCCTTTTATCCAACTTCCACCGCTTGGCTCTCTCTGACTTTCCCTTTGTTGGTGTTATCTCCGACTCTGCACCCCACTTGACAATTTAATGAAAAAGAACGAAAATTTATGGGAAGTCACCCCAAACCTAGGTCGGGAAGTGGTGAGCGGCATGAGGCGATGGAACTGTGTAAAGAATTTTCGCCGGCATTGCTGCTTAGCGAGGTGAAGACGCGCTCTTCGTCGGAGGTTCGACCAGTTGCGATCGTTCCGGACAACAACAACTGGGCTAGAGACCAGCGCCTGAAACTCGTGGGAAGCAAGTTATGGTAGTCCCTCGAGCTAGGAAGCTGGTTCTTGCCAGGACACTAGTTGGTGGGCGTGAGTGCAGCGCCAAAACTCACATTCTCAGTTGAAAGAGCAGTAGATCAGTGATGGGGAAGGAACGCCAAGGAGCTACGTTGACAAATCTTGAAGGAAGCACGACATGATCGCTAGGCGCAGCCGTGGCGTGCTACGTCACCGGCCGGGAGAGGCACGGGGGGCCGTGGAACGCGCATAGAGATGTGTGGTGGAGACGTGGCTATAGGGAGGAGGACTACACAAAGGACTTCGGTTTTTCACGAGCGTCTCTTCCTCTCTTTTTCCCTCCCTCCGTGTGGTCGTGTCTTTTCCTCTCCGTTTTTTTTTTTTTTTTGGCATTTCGTGTCCCTATGGAATTGTGTGTGGCCCCTTTTTATAGATGAGAGAACTATATTATTCAAGAAAAGAGGATAAATTTCCATATTGCCTATTTAGCTCTTGCGCAAAGAATACGTATCCCACGTGCAATATTTTTTCAATACTTCATCCAACACCTTCCCTTCTGTCAAGAAATATATCCCACAGTATATATATTCATTGAATATTGGAGAATAATGCAAATCTTCTCAGAAATATTCTCATCTTCCAACTCGTCACTCCTTAACGGGCCTAGCCAAATCCTCTCTCACCGTAAGCTTAGTCCAACTCGTTAAATTAAAGCTTAGAACCATCAATTGGAGCCCATCTGCCATCGGTCCATTGCAAATGCAATAATAATAAATACTCCTAAAACTATATGCTATGCAATTTAATTTTAATATTTTTGTTTAGGGGTTAAAATTAATCCCTAAATTTTTGTGCATTAAATTACTAATAATCAATCAAAATTTAGGTGTCAACAGTCAATTATGAAAATCTCGGAAATCTCCTAAGGCTGTCTTGTCTAGAAGTTGATAGGTATCTAACACGCCTGTAAATAAAAATCCATTCATTCAACTAGTATCAACTTGGGATTCTTTACTTGCTACTATATTATATCCAAATTTCACTTTCATTACCATCATTTACTCTTCATTTTTGTGTAAAACACCAACTCCTTAGTTCGACGTCATGTTCTCAATTAGACTTTTAAGCACTTTGCCTCTATATTCACCAACTCTCCAGCAAACTCAATTTGAACTAGATTGATAATTGAAGTGGTTTATTTGGGGAAAAGTAGCTTAGCACATCTAGGAAAAAGCAAAAAGATATAATGCCAATGACTTAGAGGGCACACCAAGCCATTGAAGAGACAAACACATTGAATGAAAAAAAGAGAGAACTTTCTCAATACAAAGCAATTATCAGGAGAGGTTGTCCACAGCCTTTGCCAATTGAAGCGATGAAGCACCACCTTCAAGTCCTCCGCGACAATTGCTAGCAAATCCTTCTTCAAATTCCATTCCGCCAAATTCACCTGCCTACTGCAAATCAAGCAAAAAACGTTACAAAACCGAGTCGAAACAATCCAGCCGACCCCCATTAGGTCACAAAAGAACGCTGGCCGGAGCCAAACCTGAGAAGTCAACGGTTTATCAAACTGAAACTGAAACAAAAACACATGCTGTGACCCTTCCAAGAAGAGGAAGAAGCGGTGCCACAAGTAATATTACAACATGAGAGTCACCAACAGAAATTAAAGGCAAACAATGTAGATGTCTGATGACATTGAGATGGTATTCTGCAGGGGTTAAAACTACCAGCTCCCTATTGGGCATCGAGCATCTCTACATTTGACATAACTAATCTATCTAGCATAAATGACATCCCCTCCAATTCGTGTTCTTTATCTTCATGAACGCTTTGACCAGTGTACCGAAAAGGACAACAAGATGGCAACATAGGTGTAGGGTACGCTTCCGGTTGGTCTAGATGATTGTCAGTCAAGTTATGTAAATCTCCTAATGTGACCTCCCAGGATGTTACCTTACTCTAATGTGCATCTTGTTTAGTCTTTTCACTTGTAGCACATGCAGAAGCAAGATATAACTATATAAAAACATCTAACAATCACAAGAGAGAAAGAACGCAAGCAGAGAACACAACATACGAAGCAACATTTTCATTCTTATTTATCAACAAAGGTGATTTACATCATGGGCATCCAACTGAGAGGCTAAATAAAAAGCGTATGCTACTCCCATCGCCATCCTATCAGCACAGCCAGACTATGGCCTCAAACCCTGCCCATCAACAAGTACCAGAAACATCATCACCCAACTACACAACCACATCTCAAAAATTGGCAAGTCATGCCCTTCAAAAATGAATCCCCCTAACTGCAACTCCTAAGGTCGACCAACTCCACTGTACTCGCCCATCATCAACACTATCACCACCACTACCATCGCTCACCAGGTAGGGAATTGGCCCCACTAAGCTCCACCTACATCCAGAAATATCGAGACAAAATGGATGTGTTGGAGAAACTTCTGCAAGTGATTTTAATGATGTCCAAACTATCTCTAGTATAATATATACTATGAAATATGCAGATGTTTGTACCAAGGGACTGTGCAATATCCATGGTGTAATCCAAGGAATGGAAGCTCGCAATGTCATGCCCCGACTCTTAAGCACACAACAACCCCTGTTTCACTTGCGGTCATTTGAATGCGATGTCCCAGGATGCATTGCCGACCATTATTTTTATCTTTTAGTTAAACGCATGCAGAAACGGCTCACAACCACCTAGTCAATTACAAAGCAGGGATAGCAAGAAAACTCAATCAAAAACACATTCAAAAGTATCGCTTTATTTATTTATTGATTAATCCTAGAAAGTTTACAAGTACAAACCCTTACCATGGGCATCTTCCTATTGAGCCAACAAAACCAACAGGATCAGGGTTAATCTACTTCCTTCAAATACGGCCACGAATCGCAACACGTGCTAGTTCTTCATCCTACGGACCTAAAAATGGTTATACAATAACTAGTGAGATAAAATCTCAGTAAGTTATAATCCTAAGCCTCAGTTAGGAAACTAGCTCGCCTTGGGTGCACCCTAACATGCAATCTTTCTATTGCCAACAAATCAACAACGGTAGAACACCCACTCAACCATTATTAGGCACACGATTAGGCCATAACTCATATGCAATCATTAACAGTTAACAGTCGTAATTACAAGCATCCTTACCTCACTCTTGGCACACACAATCTACATGATACAGTTTATTATATGCCTAGCTCAATGCAACAGATACATCAAACAATTAGAACACATTTCAGGCTTTCACATGCACTATGCACTCACTCGTGTTTCAATTATTAACAACTTTAGGGGAATTTACTTCCAACACAAAAGTTGGTAGTCTACCGGCCTAACCGGGCATCGTCCCACCTCATTAGGCACAGCTACGTCCAAATCTCCCGCCCAGACGGCATTCCTGAAGGAGCATAGGTCCGACCTTTACCACGACCCGCATCTGGACTCCCACCGGGTATTCTAATAAAACGGACTTCGTCAACCACAGATCCCCCACCGAGTAACGGGCTCTTATATGACCACGCAAGCACACCAATCACTCATGCTCATTTTATTATCTTTTTCCCGTCGCCAATGCAACCATGGTTCATGCTCACGCAACATGCTATTGCAATTAATCACATGTACAATGCAATGCCATGCTATTCAATGGTCACATAAACTTGCATAATTCAACAATTCTAGATACAGCCAACAACATTAGTTCAAGTCATATTTCAATCATCAATCTCATCCAACCAAAGCGATAATATTCACGTGGTACTCAATATAGCAATCAGTAGTAACTATTCTCGTAATACACAACAAATGTTGGTAACTTGTCCACAAGTATTCACTTCAATAAACGATCGTGTACCTCAATTATTTAATCACAATCAATTATTCCCATAAATTATTGACTATAACAAAATATTTATAAACTCCCATGATTTTCATAATACATATTAATATTCAGGAAGGTACTTTAGTTAATTATCCCGATAAATAACTAACTCTCACACAAAATAGTCATAATTATTCACCATTTCCATAAATAATTACTTAACAATAAGTAATTTACTTCCATAAAATATTCCATGAATATTTAAAGGCCATATAATATTATCACATATATAACTATCAACCTTTCATGAGTAAGCAATAATTAAATAAGTATAAATATTGCTCAATTTAATCAATTCTCAACAAATAATCATAATTAATTATTTCTCCAAAATAATTAATTATCCATAAATAATTAATAATTCGAAATTAATTAATATTATAAATAATTAATTTATTTCCACAAATAAATAATTTCCATAAAATAATATAATTATAATTAATTATTCCCAGAAATAATTAATCATAGTTAACTAATACTAATCCTTCATTAACCAAATTAATTAACCATAAGTAAGATTAGTATAATAAAATAATGCTAATTAACCATAATCTAATTCAATTAGCAGTAAAACACAATTAAGCATAAACAATCCTCGTTAGTCACTAAACACACTTAGAACTAATAAACTCCCCTAAAGCAAGATTATCCCCTAATTAAGGGATTAGGAAAACAACTCACGGGTTTGCGATTCCGACAACACGAACGCAACGGCGGTGGTGAGGGAAACGCAAGAGTACCTCCGACCCGTCAAGACGAGGTGGCACGGGACCAGATCTCGGCTGAGGGCAAGTCGCCCATTCTACCAAAGAAGAGCTATGAGGGAGAGATGACCGGTGGTGGCTTTGGCGAGGTTTGGGTGGATGACGAGCAATGGCCAAGCAACTGATGACTGGATGGAGATTTGAGGCAACAGCAACGGTGGCCGACTGTCGGGGGTGGCCAATTCCGGCCAAACTAGAATTGAGAGAGTCGGAGGATGGGGGGCGACCAATTGGTTCAGGTAACCGGGCGAAGGACAGTAAAAGGTGGCTGGACGGCGATGGTGGCCATCTCGGCCCAAACGAAAACTGAAGAGGGGAGGAGGGAGCAGCGGTTTGGGTTCAATAGCTAGATTTGATAGGTCAAGTGGTGGACGACGACTAGCCAGCAGGTCGACAGCGAGCAAGCTAAGACGCTAAGGTTAATGTCACGCCCCGAATTTCGAGTACGCAACAACCCCTTCACCTTAGTCAAATGAACGCAACGTCCCAAGACGCGTCGCCAACCATTCTTTTTATCTTGAGATTAAATGCATGCGGAAGCAAATCAATAACACCAGTCAATCATAACAGGGATAGCAAAAAGACTAATGCAACAGCAGCAACGTCGTTTTTATTCTTGTACTAATTAACCCTAGGAAGTTTATACACAAGCCCCTCAATCGGGCGACTTCCTCTATAGTCATCCAAAGATACTAAACAAGGTTAATCTACTTCCCTCAACCATCGGGCACACCAACCTGCTGCCCTCCACGACGTGCTCCAGCATTGTCGTATCCATGGCGATATAGATGCCATAACTACGGACCTGAAAATGTTTAACAACGACGAATGAGATTTAATCTCAGTGAGTTAAAGCCCTAAGCCCTGGCTAAGACGCCAACTCACCTTGGGCTACCTATCATATGGCCAAATCACTCAAGCATATAGTAGCAAAACAATTCATGTTTGCCCTAGTCAATGACTCGATCTACTCGGTAACCCATTTAATACCATCGATAAGCAATCGACTCGTAGGCAACCTTACCCGGTCATGCCATAGGGCATGGCAAATGTGACGTCCCGAAATTCAAGCCCTTTAAGGGATGTATGAACATGAATTTTGTCAATGCATTGTTGGTTAACCTCACTTGGAATTGATCACTCTCCAGATGCTAACCTTGAGAGGAAAGGAAAATGAGGACAGAACTCGTGCAACTAAAGAACTTGACTTGGGAAAATAACTCGACCGTGAGACTTGCGTAAGGACAATCCTGTGGATATGCAAGCTGATTTCAGGAATGACTAGAAGTCAATTCACGAACAGAGTATAATGGGACGACGGGTGAATCCGTTTATTGTTATCGAGACCTCGAACGACCCTATGTCAATTCTCAGTAATCGTGTACTTTGAAATAAGAATCTATCCTCCGCAATTTCATGTTAGTCAAGGACGTCCATGTGTCGAGAAATCTTGAACGTGATTTGATACTAAATCAGGCACAAGTCGGTTACGTGTGAATCCTCGAAGCCGCCTATTAGTCCAAGACATACCAAAATGGCATTCGGGCAAAATTGACAATGCATGAGAATCCAATATTGGACACCGAATTTTCGGGAACGTCTGGAATGAATTTTTGGACAATGCTTCTTTAACCTTCGATATTGCCGGTAAAGCCGAATTGTTGGAAAAGGGGTTTATGGACCGAGGAATCGTGCCCACGAGAAAGTGGGCCGAGCAAAATCCGAGTGGGCCTCACGCCCAAGGAGGAGCGGCCACTATGGTGGGCCTAAGGCAAGCAAGTGAGCCCATTGGACCCAACCAACCACTTAACCCTTCCTAGCCCATTGTCTAGCTTTGATCCATTTCGAGCCCAACCAATTCCTGAGCCTGTTCTTATTCATTTCCTAGCCCGTTTCTTAGGCCCGCTCATCATCTCAGCCCAAGGGCAGATTGGTAATTGTGCAAAGGTGGAAATGACCATTTTGCCCCTCTAGATATTATGGAGAATGAGACAAAAGAAGAGAAAGAAGATGATGTCATTGCATGGGGATGGGGGCAATGCATTTATGGGCTTTAATGAGGATGGACAGCCAGCCCTCCCATCTCTCTCTCTCCCCATTCAGCCGCCCATCTCTTCCCCTTGTTTCATCTTCTTCTCTTTTTCCTCTTCTTCTTCCTTTCCTCCATTCCCTGAGTTGTTCATTGCTTGTTTGACCTGTTCACCGCCCGCACCACCTGCCGCCATGAGCAAGAGATCTCATCAGTGTCCCCTATTGTCGCCGTTCACCGGTCCAGGTCGTCGGCCAACCTGTCGGACGGCCAGAAGCCGTCGTGTCCCTATCCACTCATTCCAGCACTGCACTGCCTGGAAAAGCTTCTCCACCCCTGTTTCGACCTAGCCACCGCCCAAACCAACCACCAACCAGTCCCCCTTGAACCCCTGGAGCTAGCCAATCGCCAGAGCCCCGGTCAGTTTGGCCAACTCTTCTTCCACCTGAGCAGTTCGATTTCCAGAGTTGCAGAGAGAGACGGAGTTGGTTGCTGTTGTTTTAACCCCGGGACCACCTTGGATCGTCATAGTCAAGGTCCCCGTGCGTAGCCTCCGTCATCACCGCCGCGCCCGTGTCTCTGACCCACTTAACAGGTGAGCTTTTGTCCTAATCCCTCGTTTAGTGCATAAACTTACTTAGGGTTAGTTTAGTTAGGGTTAATCCTAGTTTGGGGGATTAATTAAGTTGTATTAGAGCTAAGATAAATGATTAGGATTAGCTTAAATTAATCTTGCTTAGTGTTTATTAAATGTGGTTTAAGGGAGTTAAAATTGTTTAGCCTTAATTAATTGATTGTTTTGCTTTAATTAATGTTTTTGTTGATTTCTGAATTTAATTTATTAATTATTGAATTCTGAAATTTCACTGTTCATATGGCACTGTTCACATGTACTGTTCACCTACGCGCTCTTCACGCGTATTGTTCATCCAGAAGCGAAAATTTACCTAATTGCATATGTTTTGATCATATGATGTGAATTGATTATGTAAATGCATGGACATTTGCATGAATCGCATGGTTTTCACAAAAAGGGGAAAATGCTTTGTCCGAAGGACACAGAAATGGACCGATTTTCTGAGGAGGAATTTGAGACCGCATATGCAAGCATCTATGCATTGGCTAATGTTCAAGATAAAAGTGGATTGTGGTGGTATGCTTGCGTGATCACTAAGTTGAACTCGTCGCCCCGGCCGAAGTTCGGGGGATGATAGTCCAATTTGTCGGAATCCCGATGGGAGTTTGGATGCCTAGTCGCGGTAGAAGCCGAGCCCATGCTCCTTCGAGAATGCCATCTTGGGAGAGAACCCTCGACATCGCCGCGCCTCACGGGGGAAGGCAATGCCTGGTTATGCCAGTAGACATCGGCGGGGGTTTGGTTGTGGCCTTGAGGGGCAGTAATAATCAGAATACGTGTGGATGCAAGAACGCATGAGAAACATGGCATCATTGGTTTCAATTATGCATGAGCTAATCACATTGTTTGTGGCACGCATGAATTGATAACGTGTAGGGTGTGGCAATGGCTAGGTGAGATCACTTGTGATGCGACTCGCATGTGATTGATGAAATGCATCACTTGATGGCCATATGCATCGCTTGTATTGTGTTGGAGCTTATCGTGCATGGTATGGCATACCGGGTAAGGTTGCATGCAAACTAGTTATTTGATTGCTTGTTGACCCTAGGTATGTGAGCTAGTCGCATATTGGCTATTGTTAGGCTACTTGAGGGGTGGTTCTAGAGAGATACCCCGAGTTGAGTTGGTGTTCTAATTGGGGCTTAGGGCAAGGACTCGCTAAGATTTTATCTCACTTGTTATTGTATAACCATTTTCAAGCCCTTAAAATAGCGCACCCTCCGATGCGGTTTGGGATCCCTAAAGATTAGGAGACCGTCGTGACGCACCAGCGCTTCCCAGATTGGGTGCAATTGTATGAGAAGGATGTCTCCACTATCTGGGTGGATAAGGGACCAGGGCAATAGATTCCCTATCGGTTCTTGGCGTGGTACATCCGGGAGGACGATCTCCTGATCGATCCTCTACGTGGTTTTGACGGGCTGCTCGGTAGGGGCCCCAAAGACGTCGATTGGATCCCATAGAGCTAGACCCTCCTGACGGCATAGTGGAGAATCATGCCCCTACTCCACCGATGATCGACCCAAATGCCTCCGACTACAACCCAACGGAGCCTGAGTCCGATGGGTCTCTGTGATGGTCGTGTAGAACCCGAGGGTTCTTTTTGTAAAGATGGATTGGCCTAGCCTTAGTCTCTTTTTTGTTTGGCTTAGAGGAAGGAACTGACCCTCTGATGGGCTTGTATATTGGAAACGTTTCTTCGTTAGTTAATCCAGTAAATAAATAAATGAGTAGTTTGCTGTTATTCTGCTATTCATCCCTCTATCCCTATTTAATTGATTGATTGTCTAATTGACTAGGGGATGGTTCGTCTTCCGCTTGCGTATAATGAAAGAATAAAATGAATGGTCGGCGACGTGTCTTGGGACGTCGCATTCAGTTGGCCAAGGGAAGGAGTTGTTGCGTACTCAAGGTTCAAGACGTGAAATCCTCGTCGGTTTTGGTATCAGAGCCTGATTGAGACATGGAGTGATAAGGTGCGAGGGGTCTTGGGATAGTGAGATAGGGATGGCATTTATTTTACGTGCTTGTGATTGCTTTTGTGATCTTGCATTTTGGCGGGTTGGTCATAGTTTCTAATTCCTTATTGGAATTGGAAAGCAGGATCAGTGAGTATTCTGCAAGATGAGCAATCTTGAGCAGAGAGCCCCTAGGCGTAGGGCAGCGTCTGGTTAGACCAATAATAGGGATAAAGCGCAAAGGGATCCCAGGTTACACAAGATCCTGCTGGCGCTAGAGACCTTGACAAGACAGCAAGCTGAAGATCAAGCTGCTACTGCTACCGCTGCCATCGCCACCACCGCTGTTCCTGTTGCTCCTGCTGTGGTTCCCTTAGTGAGGGGTGAGGTCTGTGATAGACCAATGCATAAGTTGGTAGAACAGTTCTTGAGACTTAAGCCACCGAGGTTCAATGGCGTTGGTGATCCTAAGGCTGTGACCCTTTAGGTCAGGGATATGGAGAAGGCTTTTACTGTATTGAGATGCTCTGAGGAAGACCAAGTGATTATGGCAGCTTACCACCTTCAAGGTAACGCCAGTACTTGGTGGGAAGCCACTAAAGGAAGAGTGTTCCTTGAAGGCACGGTTCAGACTTAGGGTGCCTTTCGTAAGGCTTTCAATGAGAAGTATTTTTCATATAGCACACGAGAGTCCAAGATGGTAGAATTCTAACAACTTCGTCAAAATCAGATGTCAGTGGATCAATATGAGGCAAAGTTCGCTGAGCTGTCTAAGTATGCACCGAGATTGGTGGAGGACCCTTTGGATAGGGCGAGACGACTTAGAGACGGGTTGAAGCCAGAACTGAAAGACCAGCCGGTGCTCTTGAATTTGAAGAGTTTTGATGAGATGTACGAAATGGCCCAAATGATAGAGAAGAACATAGTTGAGAGAGCGACCGCATCAGGCTCGCGGTTCGTGCAGGCTCGTGGTTCATGCCTAACAGAGATAATCATTGGTTTGGAAAGGGAACGATGATGGGGAGAAGGAACCCCATCCCACCCAACAAGAAGAATTATGTAGGGAAGCCGACGCCCAATTACATGGGAGTTTGTCGGCTGTGTGGGAGAAGACATGAAAATCTCCCCTGTCCTTCAATGACGGGAGCCTACTTTGGATGTGGTCAGCATGGCCACTGAGTGATGAATTGTCCGAGTAGGCCTGTGATGACAATCTTGCCACCGTCGCAGGGAGGCCAACCTGCTGGGAACATGCCGCCGAACAACAAAGGTAGACCCGCGGCACAAGGAAAAGTTTATACTGTAACCAGAAGGGAGACGGAGGATTCACCTTTCGTCGTTACAGGTACGGTATCCTTGCATGATCATGCTGCTTATGCGTTATTTGATCCTGGTGCTACGCATTCTTTTGTTGCTGATCATTTTGTTAAACTAGTGGGGTTAAGTCTAAAACCATTGGGAGTGGTTTATAGTATTTCTACTCCGTTCAAGGATAAGATATTATCTGAGTTAGGTTGTTCTAGCTGTAAGTTAGTTGTGGGCGGTCACGAAGAAGTCATTGACTTGATTGCAATAGCAATGTATGACTTTGAGGTCATAATTGGCATGGATTGGCTCACCAAACAACGAGCTACGGTGAATTGTCAAGGAAAGACAATTCAATTTAACCTAGTAGTGGGTGATAGTTTTGAATTTGTCGAGAATCGAGGGGGACCCTCCGTTCCTCTGATTTCGTCACTCGAGGTGACCCGATTGTTGGAATCTAGATGCCAATGGTATTTGGCATTGGTGGCGGATACACTGGTGGAGGGACCAAAAATGGAAGGTATTGCGGTGGTACAAAAGTACATGGATGTGTTTCCCGAGAAGTTGCCTAGATTGCCTCCAGAAAGGGAAATTGAGTTTATGATTGAGTTGGCCCCTGGGACTGAACCAATTTCCAAGGAGCCTTATAGGATGGCTTTATCAGAATTGAAGGAATTGAAGGTGCAGATGCAAGAATTACTAGATAAAGGATTCATTCGTCCTAGTGCGTCCCCTTGGGGAGCGCCGGTACTGTTCGTAAGGAAAAAGGACAAGTCTTTGCGTCTCTGCATCGACTACCGGCAACTCAATCGTGTAACCATCAAGAACAAATATCTGTTACCAAGAATTGATGATTTGTTCAACCAATTTCAAGGAGCTTCGGTATTTTCCAAGATAGACCTAAGGACGGGCTATCATCAGCTGAGGATTAAAAAGAAGGATATACTGAAAATGGCGTTTCGGACACGCTATGGTCATTATGAGTTCACGGTAATGCCGTTTGGATTGACAAATGCTTCTGCACCCTTAATGGACTTAATGAACCATGTGTTCAATAAGTGTTTGGACCAATTCGTGATTGTGTTCATTGATGATATTTTGGTATACTCGAGGAGTCCCGAGGATCACAAGAGACACCTGAGATCAGTACTGCAGACCTTGAGGGAGCATGAACTCTACGCTAAGTTTAGCAAGTGTGAGTTTTGGTTAACTCGCGAAGCATTTTTGGGTCATGTAATTTCAGATGAAGGGATCTCCATTGACCCGACTAAGATCGAAGCTGTCATGAATTGGCCGAGACCTATGACGGTAATTGAAATTCGAAGTTTCTTGGGATTGGCAGGATATTATAGACGTTTTGTGGAGAAGTTTTCTACAATAGCCATGCCCTTGACGAGGTTGTTAAAGAAAGAAGAGAAATTTGATTGGACTGATAAGTCCGAGTGTAGTTTTCAAGAGCTCAAGAGTAAACTGACTACCGCACATGTCTTAACAATACCATTTGGTCCTAGTGGGTATGAAATCTACAGTGACTCGTCGTATAAAGGACTAGGCTGCGTGTTAATGCAACATGGTAAGGTGGTTGCATACGCATCCTGTAACATCCCGAATTTCGGTAAGCCCGAATTATTGGAAAATGATTCAATGGACTGAGTTTTGGAGCCATATATTTGGGAATTTGTGCTTCAGGGGTAAAAAGACTAAAATGCCCCTTTCTAGAAGCTTGTTTGAATTTTGTCTTGTTCTCTTTTCTTTTTCTTTTTCTTTTTCTTTTTCCTTTCTTCCTCCCCATCTCCTCCGCACGTTCTCTCTCTCTCCCCCTTTTCTCTCTCTTCCCCTTCACGTTTCCCCCTTATCGACAGCCCCACTTGCCCATCTTATCTTTCTTTTTCCCCTTTGACCGGTCTTCTCTCTCTCTTCTCTCTCTCTCTCTCTTCGGGCAACTTCCCCTGCACGTTCCTTTCCCCCCCTGCAGCTCCTTCTTCCTTTCTTCTTCTTCTTCTTCTCTTCCAGCCGAAGCTGGTTTGTTGCTGCCGCTGTTGCTGGCAACTACCACCCACCGCCGCCGCAGCTCCGCCGTCCCGCCAGCTTGCCGCCCGGTCGCCGGTGAGCCGTCGGTTGCCGGCCTTAAGCCAAACCGGCCCCGCCCAGCCTCTGTCTTCATCTTCTTCTCCTCTGTCCACCGCTGCCGGAGCTGGGCTACCTCCGTCCCGGCCACCGTTCGCCGCCGCTCGCCAGCCCGTCGACGGAACCAGACGAGTCTCACGCCGACCAGCCGCGCTGCCCGACGGTTCCGCCCGAGCCAGCCGGCCCTCCCCACTTCGGACCAAACCAGATCCGACGAGCTGTCGTCCTTGGCCCGACCTCCGCCTCCTCGCCATCACTTGGCCACCACCGCCCTTCGCCTGACCACCCCGGACCGAGCTGCCGCTGCCCCGCATCATTCTTCTTCCTCTCGGTCTTGGCCGAACCAGATCTGGCCGTGGACCGCCTGACGTCGGAGCAGCGAGTTGCTGCCTCGCCGTCGTCCCTCCGCCCTGGCCACCGCCCGCCGTCCGCCCAGACCTTCGCCGGAGCCACCCCAGCCTGCTGCCACCCATGAAACCTGCTGCACCGCCCCCTTTTCCCCTTTCCAGCTTCTGTTTTCCCCTCGCCGGAGTCGCCGCCTGGTCGCCGGAGCTGCTGGCCGCCGTCTGGAGTCGCCGGACCGCCCACCAGTCAGCCCCATGCCACCACAGCCGCCGGTTCCTCCGTGTCCTAGCTTGTCACCGCGTGGACAGCCGCCCTCGGCCGAGATCCGGTCCCGGGCCGCCTCGTCCAGACGGGCCGGAAGTTCCTGACGCTCGCCGCCGCGATCGCGCTTGTGTCGTCGGAATCGCTAAACCGTGAGTCAATTTCCTAATCCCTTAGTTTGCGGTTAATCTTGCTTAGGAGTAATTTAATTAGTTTAATTATTGATTAGTGCTTTTGATGATGATTATTAGTGTTTTAATACTATTTGATTAAGTTTTGTTTAGTGTTAATCATAGTTAGTATTAATAAATATTATTATTATTTTCGGAATTATTAAATTAATTAAATTAATTTATAATTTCGAATTATTAATATTAATATTGTTATTACTATTCATTGCTGAAAAAATTAATTATTTTTGGAGAAAATAATTAATTGGGATTATTTATTGAAATGGTTTTAATTGAGTAATTTTGGGGGAAAATTACTATGGTCTATTTTTCCAAAGTCAATAGTATTTATATACTACATTATCAAATGACACCGATTTATTAAAGAATGATTTTATTAAATTAAATTATTTGGGTTGGAGAATTAATTATGGGATTAAAAATTATTTATAAGTATTTTGTGGGACTTAAATTATTTTATCGGAACAATCGACTATATCATGCTTCTTAAATGAGTATTTTGAGTATAATTATAGTTTATACTTATTTTTGGGATAATTGAATATTGAGACATGTGTTTATTTATTATTAAATATTGAGACACGTGGTTGGGTATCGGAGTATCGTGATGTTGATTGGTCGGAATTGATTGACGGTATGACTTGAAGTTGTTCCCAAGAGTTAGGGAATGTGCGTGATTGAATGCGATTGGAAATTGAATTTTGGAAATTGTCGAGTGAGATCGCATGACATGTTGCGTGGGTTATCTCGAAATGGCATGTCGCATGAGCATGAACGTATGAGCGATGTTGCATTCACGACCAAGCAAAAGCAAAAACAAGAATGAACTGTTTTGCGATGTGTTGCATGGTCAGATTAAAGTTGATAGCCCGGTTGAGCCGGATGACCGCCAATCCTTCGGGATTGTGCCGTGACCATTGGGTCGCCTGACAGTGGTCAGATGCGGAGTTGCGGTTGAGGCCGGGCCCATGCTCCTTATGGAATGCCGTCGATGGGGGATAACCCGTGACGTCGCCGTGCCTCATGGGGGAGGACGATGCCTGGTCTACGACCGGTTGACCGCCAACCATAAGGTTGTGCCGTGGCCCTAGTGGTCGTAATAATCGGAGCATATGTGTGGGTGTGAAGCCGAGAAAGTGTGTGAGATGCTCGATTATTCGCATGCTCTTAATGTCGTGATGATTGAAATGACAGGTTCGCAGTTGCGTGTGCCAAGGCCGAGGTAGGGTCGCCGTGTTTGCATCTCGCATATTGAACCGTCGTCCGATAATGCTGCTTGAGGTGTGGTATGTGTTGTTTGCTGGAACTAGGTTGCATGGTTAGACTACCCTCGAGGCGAGCGGAATTCCTAACTGAAGCTTAGGATTTTGACTTACTAAGATTTTATCTCACTGGTTATTGAATAACCATTTTCAGGTCCGTAGGATGGAGGATCGACGCGTGTCACGGCTCGTGGCCGTTTTGAAGGGAGTAGATTAACCCTGGCTTATTGGTTTCATTGGCTCGATAGGAAGATGCCCGTGGTAAAGGCTTGTACTTGTAAACTTCCTAGGATTAATCAGTTAGTTAATAAAGCGATACTTTTGATGTGTTCTTATTGGGTTTTCCTGCTATCCCTGTTTTTGTAATTGACCGGGGTATTGTGTCTCGCTTCTGCATGCGTTTAATTAAAAGATAAAAATAACGGTCTGCGACGGATCCTGGGGAGTCGCAAATCAAATGACCGCAAGAGAACAGGGGTTGCCGCGTGCTCGAGGGTCGGGGCGTGACACATCCCGACAGTTAAGGCCTCATAAGTTTAACTATCCGACGCATGATTTGGAATTAGCAGCGATAATCTTTGCACTCAAGATTTGGAGGCACTACTTGTGTGGGGAAAGGTTTCCAATTTTCACAGATCATCAAAGTCTGAAGTATTTGTTCTCTCAGGAGGAGTTGAGCATGAGGCAACGACGATAGATGGAACTTCTTAAGGACTACGATTGCGAGATTCTATATCATCTTGGGAAAGTGAACAAAGTGGCAGATGCACTTAGTCAAAAATTGTTAATTGCACAGATGATGGTACGAGAATGGATCCTTTTGGATGGAGTTAGGGACTCAGACTTCAAAATTGTGGTCGGCAATCTTACTAGTCTAATGGCCACTCTCACGGTGGAACCTGAGATGCAATGTAGGATAAAAAGTGCTCAAGCGACGGATCTGAAGTTCTTAAGATCCTATAGATGGATCAGGCAAAGAGAAAAGCCGACTTTCAAGTGTCCGAGGATGGGACACTGAGGTTTCGGGGACGATTGTGCGTTCCCAATGATGCCGAGCTTAAGGAAGCGGTCTCGTCGGAAGCTCATCGTAGTAACTATAACATCCATCCTAACAGTACGAAGATGTATCAGAATTTGAAGCAACATTTATGGTGGAATGGTATGAAGTTGGACATCACAAGGCACGTGGCTAAGTGTTTGATGTGCCAGCAAGTAAAGGCTCAGCATTGTAAGCCTGGTGGATTGCTGCAACCCCTTGAGATTCCCGAATGGAAGTGGGAACACATTACAATAGATTTTGTGATGGGACTACCAAGGAGTCAGTGAGGCAAGGACTCAATTTGGGTGGTGGTTGACATATTGACAAAGTCAGCTCACTTTATCGCCGTACGGAAGGATTTCACTTTAGACAAGTATGCAAAATTGTACATACGTCAAATTGTACGCATTCATGGAGTTCCAGTAATGATCACCTCTAACCGTGACTTGGGGTCAAAGGTGCAATATAGTATGGCGTACCATCCGCGGACAGACGGTCAATCAGAAAGGACGATTCAAACTCTTGGGGATATGCTACGAGCTTGTGTTATAGATTTTAAAGGGAGTAGGGAAGAACAGCTTCACTTGCTTGAGTTCGCCTACAACAATAGTTATCACTAGAGTATTAAGATGGCACCATTCAAAGCTTTGTATGGGAGATCTTGCAGAACTCCGCTTTGTTGGGACGAGGTTGGTGAACGAAAGACATCCTATTTTAATTCTCCAAGAAAACGAGCAATGGTTTACTCTTGTCCTTCCAGAATATCACACCTTATAAGGAGTTGTTTAAATTCCTTAATATACTCTTCCACGCTCTTCACAAATAGGTCTTGCCTATAGTTGACAAGCAAAAACCTCTTTTTCATAAGCTTCTTGAGTTTTTCCCAAGACTTGACTCTACTTTTTCCTTCTTAGGTTCTTTTATTTTTCAAGTTTTCCCAACAAAGTGAAGCGTACTTTTTAAACTTAAGAGCAGCAACATTATATTTCTTTTCATATGAGTATGATTTAAACTCAAATACTCATTGTACAGCATGTAACCAATCAATAAAATCATCGGGATTAAGGCTACCTTCAAATTCAAGTACCTCCACCTTGACATCGTGATGTTGTCGTTATGCCTTCCCTTTCTTCTTCTAGCTTGATAGTCTGAGTCACTAGAATCACTTCCTATGTTGTTGGATTCATCACTGGAACTTGGATAAGGATTGTTACAGTGTGGACATTAATGGGAGGTCATCGCGGCGAGGCTTCTTGTCTTGCTTGGTTGTCCAAGAGGTTGAGAACTCGCTCCATTTGTTGCTGGAGTTGGTTTATGGCACGATCGCGCCTTTCATTATGGGCTTGTTCCAAAGTCAAGCCTCTCAGAGCCAGTTCATCCATTTGAGAATGGAAGGACGAAATGGAGAATGGAATACCTCACCGAACTACTTCAACCTAGAAGCTCTGATACCAACTTAATGCGTGATGGGAATGAAGAGGTGAGAAATTCATATTTTGGATAGTGTCTTACGGAAAGAGTGAATGTATAAATGTTTATTTGGATGTAGAAGATGAAATGTGTTGTGGATTTCTATTAAAGTGGGAACTTGTTGGAATTGTGGAATTGAGGCAAAATAGATATTATGAGTAAAAATGAAGCTAGGATAGATGTAGCTCACTACCAAGGCCTAAAGGAATAATGTACCAGCTAAGAATAAAGAACTTACGGCTCACCGCCATGTAAATGGAAAAAGAACCGAAATTTGAAGGAAATGACTCATCTCAAGAGGAAATATCATAGATTGCATATCAAGTCTACCCTCCATACGAATTACATCTCTATTTATAGCCATACTAGGATATTGTACTAGGACTCTTACAATAAATGCCAGCACACTCTACTTCTTACATCTCAGCCTAGTAATGAAGACTAGCTCCCACTCTTTCAAACTTGCAATAACAACTCTTTGAAATTTTAACCTTGCAATAAAAGCCCTCTAACGTAAGAAGACAGATTGAGCACTCTCTACATTCTTACTCTTCAGCCTAGTAATGAAGACCAGCTCCCCATTTTTTCAAACTTGCAATAAAGACTCTTTGATATTCTAGTCTTGCATTAAAGACTCAAGAAGATAAACATAGTACACTAAAGGAATTAAGACATAAGAAGACAAACATAACACACCATACAAAAGGAACCCATTGGACCATGTTGAGAATGAATTTGCTATGCCCTTCCATGATTGACAAGTTGGCTTGATGGATTGATGAAGCTTGAGTTGGGTTGGGCATGTAATCATTGGAAGAGCTATGTTTTGATGCTCCCGCATCAATTTAATGACAGACTTAAATGTGCTTGTAACAAGGAGGGAATGAAAACAAGCACTATTGCACTTACAGCCCTCGCAGAGTACACTGGTGAGTTGATGGTCGAAACGCTTAAGATGCTCCAACCATGCATCATCATATGCATTTGTCACGACAATCTGATCGTTTGCTTGGTCTTTTCACGTTCCTTTAAATGCTTGACTCCGTGTCTTTAATTTCAGAATGTGACATCCAATCCTGTTGAAATACTCGTCAGTTTCTCAACAAGATGGAAACTCTCAATGTGGTAAGACCTTCTTTATCTGCATGAAATTCTTGTTTACTATAGTAATGATTGGCTTTTAACTTATATTATCTAGCCTTATTCCCTTAAATGTGCAATTCTAGATAGAGGATGGCTTACAAACCATTTTTCTTTGGGTTAATGTTCTTTTTAGTTTAATGTGTTAGAGCTTGGATCACGTACTGGCCTCTGGTACGTCGGAGAAGCATAACCCTAAATTTGATTTGACTGATTAGCTCAATAAAAGCAGCAGGCGGATTGTGCGAATTGGCTAACTTCTTTGAAGTTGGTTCCAATTGTTCTTTTTTTTTTTTTGGTCTAGGTTCCAATTGCTTTAAGTTCTAGTAAATTTGATTTTTTAAATCTAAAAGTTTAACTGATGCTATTTCTATTAATGTAGGCAGACAATTCTGATTTCTTCCTTTGACATAGAGAATCGGTTGATTTGAAACTGCTGCGGGAGGTTTTGGACACTAAATGCATGAACTGCTATGTGAAAGTCATGACTGTAAGAAGTAAGCATTAGATAAACCAACACGACCTTGTGGCTGTAGATTGATGGATCCTTCCCACAAATCTTTGGCTAAAAAGCATCTGCATCCCTTTGCATGCGGGTTCTGAGGAAGTGAACTTCCCTTCTCTAAGAAGACCAAATAGCCATTCCCTACGCACTTACAGGATGATCTAGTGAGAGTTGAGTACTTTTACTGGAAATTGTATTCTAAGAATTGTTGGTTTCTATTTTCTCCATACCATTGCCAGTGGCAGTTGGCTATTCTGTTGAGTTTCACCAATACTCATTTATCTTTGCTGTCTTTCAGTTGGACATGAGTTCTCAAGTGGTTGGTCAAAAGGACGTCTCAAGAAGTATCGTTGATATTGGAAAGAGGTCCAACGAAGAAGTTGATGTCTCTGAAATCTATCTGCTTATCTCTTGTTTCTCACTTACAGCTAGTAATCGAGGAATCTCTCTCGTGCAGATTTTCAAAGAAGAGAAAAAACAAAGTGGACAGAAAGTCTAATATTCCCAGCAGCATGTCCAGCAAATTCGACGTTTTGCACTCTGATTTCTAGTTGGTAGGTGGGGATTACGGAGAATTGCAATTATCAGTCGTCTTCAGTGGATGACCATATTGGATTTATGTGGTTAATGCAGCGGTGACCACGATCTAGTCTTGGAAGGGATTCATGAAAGTATCTTGTAGCTTCATTATCATGACCCTGTAATGTGGAAAACTATAAGGCCGGTATCCCTCTTGTTACTGATGATTAGTTCAGATGACTATGTTGAACTATGACATTATTGCATAAATTTTTATGACCTGAGATGTGATTATATTGTGTCAACCAAAAGGTTGTGTGCCTCGATAGCATTGGTTTGTCTGACCTGATTCACCAATATATCCTTCGCTCGCTGCAGATGCACCTTCAAGGTAAGATGTGTTACATGTGAATGTCAACTTTTCCATGTTGAATGTGTCTGGTACTTGAGAAGCTTATTTAGTTACTCCTCTTTTATCATGTTTATCAGCCTTCTATTGCGATAGCCGTACCATCGCCATGTAGGTCAATTTCAAAAAGCAAATATTAAGTGGCCAAAGTCTTACCAAAGGTGCATGGCATTGAAGTTGACGCAAAAAACTTGTGATTGTCATTTCTTGCCCTGTCTTATTCTCTTCATGTATGAACTTCAGATGTCGAACAATGTTAATGGAGAGGGCATACGTCTTACGGGACTGGCGTCATAGGATTCCTCCTCATCTATCAAGACATTTGTCAATTAACTCCGTTATTGAAGACTCAGTTTCTCCATTGTTGCATATTCTCTCTCCACCGAATTTGAGGCCGGTAATTTACTGCTACTCAATTTATACAGTTGTCTTTTGTTGATATGCGTATCTGTAAAATTGCTTCGCAAAAGGATGTGCCAAGGTTTTATTGGGTGTTTGAATATATTCACTCGTTAAGCTCATTTCTAATTTGCCAATCTACTTGGCAAAGTGACTTCTCAGTCTTTAGTGTAAATTGGTGAAACGTGAAGGAAGAGTAGTATTTTACTCTACCAACTTTTCTTGTGATTTGATGGCCAATGGTCTATGAGGATGACCGTTGGTGATCCTTTTTCTTGAAACTCTAAATTCTGGCCTGTGTTGACTTGTATGTTATCGTAGTTCCGTGCGTTACGTACTTTGGTTGAATTTTTCGGAGATAAACTTTCTTGGTAACAAACCTTGTTGGACTCTAGGGAGAACTTGTGTAGGTCTTAAGTGTCATATATTGAAAGGTTTGAATGACATCTTGATGAAAACCAATTATAGACCAGAAGTTGCACTCTTTGAGAATAGTTTATGATTGAAATTTAGCGCAACAAGAGCTGTTTATATCTTCAAATGTCAACTTCAGTAGTACAGCTGTTACTGTCTTGATTTTGTCTGTCAGATCTTATTGTAGTGGCATTAATAGATATTTTACTGAAGGTCAGAGAAAAGATGAGAAAACTTGGTTTATTAAACTTCTTCGTCAGCCAATATATAAGCTTTCGTGAATATTTTGCCTTTTTCCTCCATAAACTACATTTGTCAGATGCAAATGGTCACATAAATCTTCCACTCCGCACTATGACATGTCCTGGGACCAAGGTTTTGAGTTGATTCAGTGTCTCTTAGGAATTCAGATATGAGTGTAGGGATTATTTGAGCATTGAAGGGTCCTATGATCCAATTAAATTGATACATAAAGGTAAATGGTCATATTAACATGCAAGAAAATGGAGAACCATTGAATTGCTTAATCTAAAGTTGTTTCGATATCTGAGACAATAAGTACTTTCGCTCTATTCAGCGGAATACACATTGAGTGAATTGCTTAATCTAAAGACGTTCTGATTTATGGGACTTGTAGTGCTTTTTCATTGTAAAATGGAAGCTCTCATAGCTTACTTTTATTTGAACACCTACAGCTCTAGGTAAAATTGAGCATTACAAGGACAACTACTCAGGCCTTTTTCTACTAATTTTGGTCAGCTATATGCATCATATCAAACTACTTAGGCACTTTAAACATCAAGTTACTCAACCACCTCGCATGAGATAGGCCCTCTTTCAACTAGTCTGACGAATTTCTATTGTTTTGAGATTGTCATTCCACTCTTACACTTCTAAAAGGAGCACCCCAAGAGAGAAAAAGCTTTCAACTTTACAACTAAATCATCCATGAGTATTACAAAACTTTCAACAATGCCCCACTGGCATGACTTCACTTATCAATCCTAAGGCCAGAAACATCTTCAAAGGGAAGAACAAGACATTTAAGATTCAGTAAACGATCAGCATTGCCACCGAGTAAAACAATAGTGTCATTAGCAAAGAGTAATTAGAGATGTATTCCATCAAAGACCAACATCAAAACCTGAATGAAAACCACCATTCACGCCAGAATTATTCATATTGGTGATATCCAATCAATATTTTTGTCTACTGTTGATTTTAGTTGTTAAACCGAGATTTGTAATAACTTAGATGAGAATTCATCAAATTTTTCTATCATGGTAGTTGGATATAGTCTCAATAGATTGGCCTCATTTTTAGGTCCTAAGAGTTTCACAAGGATATTGCTTCCGTTTTCATACATACCTGCGGAAATTTGTATGGCTTCGTTTTAAACCTAGCTATGAGCTCAGTGTGCTCTTTATTTTAGATCCAAATGATTTTTATTCATTGTTCGAAAATTCTAATTTGGAACAAAGCACAATTTCGCAAAGACTTTTCCATACCAGCTTTTGGTCCTAGTAGAGCATATGGTATCCCCTCATTCTGTTTGTAAATCCATGACTGTAAATCCATATAGCCTTACATGGAAATTGCACCATATGGGATTGAGGGAAAACAAAACTTTAAAAAAAAAAAGAGTTAGAATGAAAAGAGTGGCTTTTCCATATTTTCCCACATGCACGATGCTAGTTGCTGTCTTTTTGAAGTTCTCACCTGAAATAATCCTTGGCCAAGTATCCCAAAGTTTGGCAATTCTAAACACGAGAAGTGCAACATCCTCAATTCAGGCCCTATTTTGACAAGAGAAGTGGCTTAAATTATCATTGCGTTAATAGCAGGACTAGACCACGAGTCATGCAAGGGGCACCCCATGAGGCCGCCCAACTCGAATAGGCCGTTTTAAGGGCACTTTTCATTGAAGTTTAGCCACGAGATTTGATCCAATTATGAATTTTCAATTAAGGATCATTTGGAAACTTGTCTTTCCGGTTTAGTTGAGATAGTCCCCGTGAATACTTTTGGTAAATCTTTGGCCTTGGAAAAGTGAACCACCCATTGAGAGCCCATGGGCCTCATGCCCACGCAAAGGTCCAAAGGGTCACATGCCTATCTGAAAGGCCCATTTAGGTGGATCAAGCCCAAGTCCAAGCCCAAATCAAGCTCATTAATGCCCATGTGCTTGAATAGTGCCCTAAAGTCTAGATCATGATTAAGCCTAAGATAAGACTTGTTTTCAAAGTCTTGCCTCTTTAATGCTCATCAATGCCCTTTAATGCTCTTGAAAGCCCTTCTAGAGGACAAGTTGAGAAGAACAAAGTCTTGGTCATGGAAGAAGAGGGCATAGGCACCAATTTGAAGAGGAAGAAGGGGAGAAGGACTAGTTGGCTTCCAATTCATTTAATGTCCTAAGGATAAGTGATGATGACCTAAAAAAGAGACTTGCAGGAAAAGCTTGCAAGAAGGCTTCTTGGCCTTGCATTTCACTTTGGTTGAGAGGGTTTCAAAGAAAAGGCTAGCCTAGATAGACTTTGGAGTTAAGGATGTCAATTGCATTATTGGCCTCTTGCAAGAAGAGACTTAAAAGAGGAAAAGCTCTTCCAATTCTCCCATCCTCTCATCTCTCATTTCCTTCACACTCTCTCTATCTCTCCCTCGTATTCTCTCTCTCTCTCTTGCCCTCTCATCTTGCTCGGCCACCACCACCATCCATCACCACCACCACCATCACCGCCACTCACCACCATCGCCCTCCGCCTCACCGTCGCTCACCGTTGTGCCGTCATTCATTCGTCCGTTTGTTCACCGTTGCTCGTCGTCATCCATGGTTGTCAACTGGTTTTGTAAGTAGATCATTTGATCATTGACTAGGATGTTACTCTACATGCTCGAGCACGGGTCTAGTTCTCGAGAGTTGTTGTTTTAAATTGTTAATACTTGGCTTGGATGGTTGCTTATGGTTGATCTTACTAGTTCTAAGAAGAGGAAGCTCGTGTGCTAATTTTGTATGGTTTGTAATATCCTGAATTTCAACCCATTTCGGAATATATAAAATTGTTATTTTATCAATGCGTTGTTAGCTGCGTTTACTCCGAGTTTGCCCCTTATGAGTTAACTAACTATTCGGAAAGGCAATTAAGGATCGATACGCGTACAACCAATGAATTCAATCAGGGATAGGCCGATTGACTATAAGGATCAAAGAGGAATGATACCATACTGTTGCGGGCCAATTAGCGAACGGAAATAAATCGATTCGGCAGAAATACGAGGTCGGATTGCGGGTGATTCCGCACGACTTCGATATTGACTGCGAACGACGTTAAACCGATTACCTTTTGGCCCTATACTCAGTGTGAGCAATTAACCCCTCGTGATTACATGACAATCGAGGATCGCCCTGATTTGAATAGGCATGATTGTGGATTGAAAAGCTATCAACCACGGGTCAAACGCCCATGAACCCCTAAACGTCTCCCGAAAGTTAGGTCGTACTAAAGTCGTGATTGATCAATTTTAATCACGAATTTCAATCCGGTTTCAGATATCGAACTTTCAAGGATGTCGAGAGTAAAATATTGGATGTTGCCTCGTTGATTCTCGAATTTATCGGTAAGCCCAAAAATTATCGGAAAATGATTCAACGGGCTGAAAAATTGGAACCAAGAGGAGATGGGCCAACCGAAGGCCCAAGGGGCCTTGCGCCTATTAGGGTTCAGCCAAGTGGGCCCCAACCCAAGCCCACCAAGCCCAAGTGGGCCCAAGGAAGCCCAACTTCTAGCCTTTGAGCCCAATTGCATTTTCTAGCCCATTTCTCTTCAATTTGAGCCCAAACTGATTTTATTCTAGCCCATATAGAATCTTGGCATGTATACGTGTATAGTACGATATACTATACTTTTGGAATTTACCAAATTGCCCCTTCTAGAATTTACATTCAATGGGAGAGGACAAAAGGCAAGAAAAGTCAAGGAAATGATGTAATTTTGGGGAAAGTTGATGAAGCCAATTGGAGAAGGCTTCAAGGGGAAAGTCTTCATCTTTCTCTCTCTTTCCCTCTCTCTCTCCTCCCTCTCTCCTCCACTTGGGCATGTAGCCCCTCAGCCCTCCCATTTCTCTCTCATTTTTCTCTCTTTTCCTCTAATTTTCTTCTTGTTTCTTGCCCATGGGCGCCCCTTGACCGGCCGGACCACCCTCACCCGCCATCCTTGCCGCTGTTTTGGAGCTGCCGTGCCACTGTGGTGCTGCCCGTCCGAGGCCACCCAAGCCGCGCCTCTCTCTCTCTCTCCCTTCCGTTGAAAACTGCACTTGCCAAAACCCGTTTTTGCCAAGCGCCTCCATGACGTTTCAGTGGTAGCCGTACGTCGCCCTCGCCACCGCCATCATGCTCGTATCGTCGGAATCGCTTAACCATGAGTCGATTTCCTAATCCCTTAGTTAGGGGTTAATCTTGCTTAGGAGTAGTTTAATTAGTTTAATCCTTGATTTATGCTTTTGGATGATGGATTATTAGTATTTTAATATTATTGCTTAGTCTTGCTTAGTGTTAACCATGGTTAGAATAAAGTAACCGCGGTTAGATTAAAGTAACTATAGTTGGTTAAAATAATCGCGATTAGATTAAAGTAACATTGATTGGGTTAGTTAACCGTAGTTGGGTTAATTAACTATAGTTGGGTTAGAATAGTAACCATGGTTGGTATTAATAAATATTATTATTATTTTTTTGAAATAAATAATAATTATTTATTATTTTCGGAATTAATTAATTAATAATTATATTATTTTATAATTTCGAATTATTATTATTATTACTATTCATTTCTGAAAATTAATTATTTTTGGGGAAAATAATTTATTGTGATTATTTATTGAAATAGTTTTAATTGAGTAATTTTGTGGGAAAATTACTATGGTCTATTTTTCTAAAATCAATAGTATTTATATACTACATTATTAAATGACATTGGTTTATTAAAGAAGGGTTTTATTAAATGGAATTATTTGGGTTGGATAATTATTTATGAGATTGGTAAATAATTATAAGTATTTTGTGGGACTTAAATTATTTTATCGGAATAATTTACCATAGTATTATATACTTTATAAATGAGTATTTTTGAGTATAATCATAGTTTATACTTATTTTGGGATGATTGATTATTTATGGGAATAATCAATTATTGTTGGTAGTTGAGTCGGGTGTTGATTTATTATTGAATATTGAGACACGTGGTTAGGTACCGTTAATTATTGAGGTACGTGATTATTTTGGAAAGATATGCAAGTATCGTGATGTTGATTGGTCGAAGTCGATGGTCAAATTGTGACTTGAATTGTTGTTTGATGGTTGTATTTGGATTGTTGATTGTCGCAATTTTTATGAGTGGTTTGATTGTACTGTTGTATGTGACTGACGATTATTGCTGCATTTCATTATACGTGTGTTAACTGCAATAGCATGTCGCGTGAGCACGAACTATGTTGCATTCACGACGGAGCAAAGAAAAGAATGAATTGTTTGATGATGTGTTGCATGGTCACATTAAAATGAGAGCCCGACGTTGCCAGATGACCGCCAATCTTCGGGGTTGTGCCGTGGCCTTTTGATTGCCTGACTTCGGTCGGATGCTTAACAGTGGTCAATTGCGGAGTCGCAGTAGAGGCCAAGCCCATGCTCCTTCGGGAATGCCGTCAATTGGGGATAGCCCATGACATCGTCGTGCCTCAAGGAGGAGGACGATGCCTGGTCTAGGCCAGTTGACCACCAACCATAAGGTTGTGCTGTGGCCTAAGGGGTCATAATAATCGAAGCATGTGTGAATATTGAGACTTGAGAAAGCTATGTGCAATGCTCTGATTATTTGCATACCTCTTAATCTCGTGATGATTTAAATGACAGTTTATATAGGTTGTGTGTGTCAAGACCAGGTAGGGTCACCTATTTGCATCTGCTTATTGAACTATCGTCTAATAATGCTGCTTGAGTGCAAGGCTTTAAGGAACATTCGACACCATAATCTTTTGAAAGTTATGACAGTATGCTCGGGCACTGATTACAGGGGCAATGAGTTTAAGGCCTTGGTTTATGAGTTCATGGTCAATGGCAACCTAGAAGATTGGCTACATCCAAGCCCATCATTAGCTAATGTAGATGGAAATGCACAGAAATTGAGTCTCGTCCAGAGGATAAATATTTCCATCGATGTTGCTTCAGCATTAGATTATCTCCATAACCACCTGCAAAGCCCTGTTCACCATTGTGATCTAAAGCCCAGCAATGTCCTGCTAGATGCTGAAATGGTTGGACATGTTGGAGACTTTGGTTTGGCGAAGGTCCTGATTGAAACCACCGATGACGCTAAAGTGAAAATGAGCTCTGCTGGTGTAAGAGGAACTGTCGGCTATGCTGCTGATGCGTGACGGGAACGAAGAGGCGAGAAATTCGTTTCTTGGGTAGTGTCTTATGGAAAGAGTGAATGGATAAACGTTTATTTGGATATATGGAAGATGAAATGTGCTAGTGATTTCTATTAAAATGGGCACTTACTGGAATGTGGAATTGAGGTAAAATGGAGTGTATTATGGATGAAAACGAAGCTAGGATAGATGTAGCTCACCGCCAAGGCCTAAAGGAACAATCCACCAGCCAAGGATAAAGAACTTAGGCTCACCACCATACAAATGGATAAAGAACCAAAATTTGAAGGAAATGACTCTCTTCAAGAGGAAATCTCATGGATTGCATATCAGGTGTGTCCTCCATACGAATTACATCTCTATTTATAGCCATACTAGGACATTGTACTAAGACTCTTACAATAAATGTCAGCACACTCTACTTCTTATATCTCAGCCTAGAAATAAAGACTAGCTCCCATTCTTTCAAACTTACAATAAAGACTCTTTGAAATTTTAACATTGCATTAAAGACCCTCTAATGTAAGAAGACAAATTGAGCACACTCTACATTCATACTCTTCAGCCTAATAATGTAGACTAGCTCCCCATTCTTTCAAACTTGCAATAAAAACTCTTTGACATTCTAGTCTTGCATTAAAGACTTAAGAAGACAAACATAACACACTAAAGGAATTAAGACACAAGAAGACAAACATAGCACACCATACAAAGAGAACACATCCATTGCTACTTCAGCCTTGCATTTAAGCCATAAATCATAGGCAAATGCTATCTTATGTGCCCTAAATCCATTGGACCATGTTGAGGACGAATTTGCCACGTGCTTCCATGATTGACAAATTGGCTTGATGGATTGATGAAGCTTGAGTTGGGTTGGGCATATGATCATTGGAAGATTTATGTTTTGCTGATCCCGTATTAGCTGCTCTAGGTGAGTCTCCTCTCCTTTGTCCCATAAAGGCAAACGGACATGTTACAATCAATAAGAATGCAGTAGGTGTGTGCGCGCTATTTCCTTCTGCCTCAACTGGTTCTACTGCTATTATTCATATTTTATTTGCAATTTGAATGAAGCATAGAATATGGAATGGAATGCGTGGTTTCAACATAACGCGATGTTTACAGTTATGGCATTCTCTTGCTTGAGATGTTCACGGGCATGAGTCCAACAAACGAAATGTTCAGAGAAAATTTTAACCTTCATAAGTTCGTCAAGGAAGCCTTGCCTGAACAACTCCTAGAGATTACCGATCCTCTTCTACTTCAAGAAATGGACAGCCATATGGGCACCGGCAGCGGTGATGCAGCTCGCGAATGTCTGGAGATGGTCTATAGAATCGGGGTCGCTTGCTCAGTCGAAGCACGCAAAGAGTGGATGAACATCGCAAAAGTGTTAGCTCAGCTGAATTTTATCAGGGACAAACTTCATGCAGCTGGTTTACAAGGATAGGTAATATATAAGATCAATGGCTTTTCTGCTTTTTATTTTCCCTTGGACAACCATATCATTGTCAGATACGCACCGACAAGCATGCATTTATGTGCTTCCTTGTTTGAATAAGCTCAAAAATGCACACACGATTCCTCATTTTTCTGGTTTTGGATGATTCAAAGAGGCATGCATTGCCAGCTGAATTGCATGAACGCACATTACAGAAATAGAGAATTCGTCCTGTAGTCATTGTTAGAACTCTAATGGCAGCATGAGGAAATTCTCGTGATCAAAGCAGATGAGAGGCTAATCATAGACCCCCATCCCTTAAATATGTACGGCATATGCATTTGCAGTTGCACCAGATTGCGATGGCTTTAAGACATATGATGTAGCTTTATTGAGAGTATGCTTTTAATAGAAAAAAATATCAACTTTGCTGAATGAATGAATCTACATCTCTTCCAGGTTATATGAACTCAGGAGTGCTTGGTGTCGGTTTCTGCAATTTTAGTAGGATTTTTTTTCTTCTTCCATGCTTAGCCCTAGAAAGAAGAGAGAAAGAAGGGGGGGGGAGGTGATGCTATGTTAGTATAGTAGATCCAGGAAATGGCAACGGTTCTCCAATCTCAGCCACGGCTCTAAATGAGAACTCAATCTTGTCTATTATTCAATAAAACTCAGGGTTTCAGCCCAATTGCTGCAAGAACTGCATGTAGCTTTTTAAATTTGATGACAGCTCGATGCATTCCTTCTTCTGCAAACCTTTTCATGTACAATTCATCCATGGGGCAGAGCAGGAATTTGAGAAGCAGATCACACAATCCTATTCGGCTCTCAAAATTGTATTTGTAACTCCGGTCACTGTGAACAATTTGTCCATCCAGACTAACTACTTTGTTACATGTAATATAAGTTCCAACTGTTCTTGTGAACACAGAATCAGAGTTGTGAAGTGCCTCAATTGAGAGTGTTATAACCCTCTAGGCCGATGCTGTGCCAATGATTTGCAGCAATTTAGTTGGCACACTCACCAACTGAAAATTGTTGACACGTGTTTTTAATCACATATGCACTCACAGCATTTTGAGGATACGATTGACGGTTGCTTATACAACAAGGGATGGGAAGGAGCTATCTCCTGCCTACCTAACGATCCAATTTTTGGAAATTATTTTGTTATATTATAAAATATCTAGTTGAATTTCCTGCTCATCCCGTTCAATTTTGTGTAATTTTTAATCATCAACTCGCGTAAAAATATGAGTATTTCATTGAGAATAGCTCATAAAGAACTTCGGTGGTGCTTGGCTCCAATAAGAATTTCCTTTTGCCATCGGAAAGCAATTTATTTAGATGCAAAACATAAAAATCTGAGAAAATTTAGTGGATCGTATATCGTGTTCCATTTTATGCAACCTCAAATTAATTATCATTGAGCCTAATGATCTATTAATCACATGATTGTGAAACTCAAATATTATAATCATGCCTGGTCATCCTCTGTTTCTTTGGCATGCGATAGCCACCAACTAAAGATAGGAGATTGAACAGCAAGTGGCCTAGGACTTTTTATGATGCAGGAGCAGCTTTCTGTTTCTTTGGCATGCGATAGCCTCCAACGACACAAGCATGGTCTCGCTCAAAGGGCTCGAGAGTAACTTGCTCAAAAGGCTTGAACTGCTCTGCCTGCAGCTTCTTCACTTCCTGGGAAAATACTGTCTCGGCCGGAACAGTAGAATCAATACAGTTTGCCTACAAAAACAAGCACAACCAAAAGGTATTGATTTCGCGTCTCTTCTCATTGAAGTAACATTTCTAGTGCTTCTTTTTCCCAAGTGGATTGGTCTTCACCATCCCTCAAATATGATGAAATCATTTCTGATGTCACAGCTTATCTCCTATGCTTGCAAAAACCAGCGCCAGCTACTTGTCTCATTTTCTAAGGAATTATAAAGTGATAAAGAAAAAGAAGTGTGACCAGCAGTCCTCTAATCCAACAAGCTACATCTCAAGAAAAATAACAAAGAAAAACCAAGTGCGCATCTGTCCACAGAGAGAGAGAGAGAGAGAGAGAGAGAGACCTTAATTGAGATGACAAAGTGACCTCCAGCCTTGAGAAAATACGATGCATTTAGAGCCAAAATTCTTGCCTGAGATGTAACCACATATCATTGAACATCACATATTTAACAAGAGATATCTTCTAGTAAAGCACCCTAAACTAGTAGAATGGTTATCAAAATAACAGACTAAAGACCTTGCATTTCTCTCCCTATGATGTATAATGAACATACTTCATTACCCAGAGCTTAAGTCTAGTCTAGTGTAATGAGTGGTCAACAGGTCATGCAAGTGTTTTCTTAGTCAGTATTCAATTGATAAACAGTCAAATGCAGAGAGACTTCCATGAGTATTATCACAGCAACTTATATCATATGTACAAGCAAAAAGATCTTTCAGGTGATCAGCGAGACAGGTCGCATGCATTCAGCACCACTTCATGATAAGTCATGTCATCGCATGCACTAGATCAGACCTAATAATAAGAGAACGAGCAATCTGACAAGACATTGAATTAATAATGTAGCATATGCTTGAGTAATTGCTAAATTAAGATTCCGTAGGCCAAAGCCGTAAAGGCAAGACGATGTACATAACCGTGTTATAAGCTAGAGGGCAGGTTAGCATTATTGACAGTTTGAAATGGTAACCTAAAGCAGGAATTGGTCAAAAGGACAATCACATGAACAAAGGACCTAACCAGACTTAAAAATTTGGGAAGCCACACATTGTAGTCACCCATAGTCACTAAATAGTCATGTACACTAGTTGAATGACAAACCTGATTTTCTTAAATCCTTAAGCTTCATACAACAGAAACAATTTGAAAGGCTATAAACCCTGCATCAGAAACTCTAGAATGCATCCAAACTGTCTTGAAGGGGAATCCGAGTATTTCATCAAATGCATTGTGATAATCAAGTGCAGGGAAAGGCATGGAGTTTACTAGCCCGAAGGTATGTGATAAACCTATCTTCAAGGGAAAGAAAAGGAAAATAAAAATTCAACTTTATTCTCAAATCTCACAAAGTAAACCAAATTAGAACTAAAGGAAACAAAAAAATAAATAAATTATGGAGCGAGCCAAGCAGATATGCATCAGAAAACTCGAGCTTGCATCACCCCTGCTGTCTTGAAGGGGAATCCGAGTTAATTCTTCATGTGCATAAGTTTCCCTCTTGGTGAAAACAAAAATCACGATCCAATTATGGGGCAAAACATTTCATTTACCATAACAATGAAGATAACTGTAGTTACAGGTGTATATGTAGATATACATAAGAAAAGTCAAATAAAAAAACCAAAAACTTAATCCCCAAATAACAAGTCATCCCGTCCATACAAAACGAAGCCTCGCAAATACATGACACGATAAAAAAAAAAAAAAATCCATGGCATGAAAATGAAAGCCCACAATGCAAATAAAAACGAAGGCTGCAAAGAAATGCATTGATTTGCATTATCAGAAATAAAACGTTGACAATTCATGGAATCTGCTTCCAAAGGATCAAAAGATAATAAATCTGCATTTACATAAAAGAAGAAAAATCCAAATAGAGAAGGAAGTTGCTACAAGCATATAACAAAACCATGTAGCAAGTCAAACAGAAATGAAGGTAGGATGGATGATATAGGATTTTCTTTTCGGTGGTCCAGAGGCAAGATGAAGTCCTGGACCTAAACTTTAGCAAGGAAGACCTTCATAAGAATATATTCAGTTTCTTTCATAGGCAAAGATGAGTCAATACCTGATCTGGCTGAGCAACATCGTAAAATAGCACATCCACCATTCCAACCAACATACGGTACTTGGCTGGATGTCTAGCATCATCAATAATAGGAATAACATTCGTTCTCTTCTTAGCCATGTTGACTAAGTCCCTTCCACTGCGATGTGAAAACTCAACCGCATACACCACTCCTGTCTGCCAAAAGGAAAACAAGACAAAGTCAGTCATCTAATGAAGTCATTTGGTAAAATAATCATTCTTCCAAAAAAAAAATGACCTACAGGGCCAACAATGTCGGAAACATGAGATACTGTGGTCCCAGAAGCAGCTCCCAGATAGAGAACCCGAGCACCAGGTTTCTGAATTTGAAAATAATGAAACATGATCAGTGATATGGAAGAAGCTACACATCTATGATACACCAGAGAAAAAAGAAGAGAGATGCTCACAATCCATATCTCATCAACCCCACCAAGAATGGCAGCTGCCAACTTTGATCGGAAGGGGTTCCACACTCTATATTCCACTTTACTTCCATCTTCATTCTAACAAGAGATAAAACATAAAGAAATACAGCTTAGTTACATTTCTAGGTCAATGAAGAAAAGAACCTTTCAAATTTAACATAAGAATGACAGTCAAAGAATGTAAGGGAGGTTGACTACATTATGCTCCTAAAACAGGAAGATCTAAACAGTAGAAGATTGCAATTGCAGCCTAGTAGAAAACTCTTTACTTAATAGCCCTGGCAAAAGGAACCTCACATAAATTAAAGAATCAACTCTAACACAGATCCCCTTTTACAAATCAAATTCGGGAAGTATAAGTATAGGTAGCAAAAAAAAAAAAAAGTTAGCATTCCTAGAAACATTAGTGAAAGTCTAAAAACCAGTTGATCCTAGATAAGCAAGTTGTTCCACCATTTTTCCTTTTCAATTTCTATTTTAAGATGAAATGGGAGTTTATCAGTTCTAATATTTGAAAACCAATTAAATCAGTGCAAAATGCCTAGCAATCACTAGCATGATGAATAAAAAACATAATCACCTGCACAGAGATTCTCTTCTCGTTGTAGACAGCCTCTCCTGGGACCATATTCTTTGTAACAAGAGCATCTTCGTTGCCCTTAGCAATGAACACCCCCTCATGTCTATGAGGCTCAACCACAACTTTGCTTCCACCTTTCATTCCACCTCTACCACCACCACGTCCTCTTCCACCACGGCCACCACCTCGTCCACCTCCACGCCCTCTCATGGCACTACCTCTGTCACCACCGCCTCTCCCTCTTCCTCTCCCTCCATCACCCCTTCCACCCCTAAACCCACCACCGCCACCACGACCTGGGAATGACCAAACGAGACCATTTGTTAAACAAAACCATGTGCCCGAATACCATGTTAATGTCTCCCAGTAGAGCGAAAAACAGCACATTGAAAGCCAAAACACAGCAGACATGGCAGCATAAAATCAGTCACCATCAGCTGAGAGACTGTCAAATGCAACCGACTCGCACGAGTGTAAATCAAAAAAATGTCTCAAAAAAAGACAACCCCAGCTCATCCCCGGAGCAGAAAACCATAACCCAACGTTTTTCTTCCGCTACCAAGAATCACAGAACGCAAGCAGTATCAGTACACCCCAAATTTCTACAGCAGCAATCCATAATCAAAACTTGCTATCATACCCGGTTGCAAAAACAACTCAAAAACTGACGCGACTGTCAAATGCAGCCAGCCAAAGCTAAGCTCCTTTACCCTCCCATTTCCCACACAGTCGGAGCAAGAAGGGACATGACGAAGGCTTATCTCTCTGAGGCGGCCTCATCTTGGAGATGGCTTGCGAGGAGGCTAAGGAGAGCTGCTGGTATCAGCTGAGAGCGCGATCGACTGAGGCTGCTGCAGATTACACCATGAGAGATGCGGAGAAGGACAAGGACAAGGACAAGGAAAACGACAAATAGGGTTTATCAAAGGGGAGCCTTTATACTAAATTCACCCATTTTCAATTGTCTTCCCTAATTCAATAACAATTTAAAGTGTTTCTCCAAATTTATTTACTTTCCTCTTTTTTTATTTTTTTATTTTATTTTTATGTTAAAATTTAGTTTTCGTAATTAATAATACAACATGTTTTATTTTTCTTTATTGTGGATATCTCATTAATATTAAACGCACTATTTTTTCTTCATTATTTTTAGATTTTACTTGAAAATTAGCATATGAGAAAATTCCAAGAAATCTCGTTTTATTCTGCATTATCTAGCAAAAATGTATATTGATTGTAAGGTAACAACCTAGAAAGATTTTAATCATCATAAATACTTTTTGAGCATAATCACATGTTTAAAACTTTTGCTTTGCTGGGCATATCGCTATTAAATTGTTTTTTATTAATTGTCTTTTATATGTACATATCATGAGATGATTGGACCTCTTGAAAGATACTCCAAAATAAAATTACAATTACATTTGCCAAAGTGAAACTTTAATTCTTGAAATTGTATTAAATCAAATTTTTGCACAAAATAAGATATTTTAAGTGCAAATGAAATTTCTTTCATCCTGGATTGATACAAATTGATATCATTTATGAAGTGTTTATGAAAAAAATATTAAGATGCCTTAATGTACAAAACCTTTTCACATCGAATTATTTAATGTATATTTCTATTATGTTTTGCATGCTCTATTTACAATGTCTTGCCAATAGTAATGAAAAACACAAATTTCTTAATATTGTAAAAAAGAAATTTGATTTTTTATATGAATGAAACTAAAAAAATTAAAAAATACACTTTAAAAGGTAAGCTTTTGAGATAGAAGAGGAGAAGAGTAAATAACTCGTGATAAGAACAAGGGAAAAAATATCAAAAATCCCAAATTATATTTATCGTGACGCATTTATTCTTTTTTTTTTGTGACATAATAAACCTAAACCGTATTGATTATTGTGAAACGTATACCTTGAAATTTTTATTGTGATATAAAAAATATAAAATTTGAACTTATATCTTTATGACATATTTACCTTCAATTAAGATTTAATTGAATGATTTTATAGCAAAAATGACGTCATTTCTTATTTCGCTTAAGCTATGTAGGTGACATTGTCAAAACAATTTACCTTCCACCGTCCATGAAGGCGGATTTTTAATGGCGATCATTGACAAAATATAAAGTAAGGTAAATGTGTCACACAAATATAATTTTGATATTTGTGATGTCACAAAAATCTAGGATAAATGTGTCATAATGACCATAATTTGAAATTTTTTGAAAGAGTAATGATGAAAAAGAGACTAGCTTTATTTTGTAAATGGCAATAAGTTTATATGTGATTTAAAATAATAAAAGGGATATAACAAGGTTAAAGACAATTATGCAAAAAATGAAAACAATCCAGGCCTATTTTGTCTATATGGTAAAAAAGGAGTGAACATAATCATATAGCCTTGTCTCACGAAGAATATAATTCAATTTTTTAAATCCATATTTTTTTCCTTATTAATGGGCTTTAACCCGCCTTGGACGGCAACCAAACACCGATGATTTTCCTATCCTAATTTTGATCGCGTCCTTATTTTTATCTTGATCACTAAATATAAGCTCATTGTTGTTTCATCAGAAGTAATCCAATAAGAATTTCCTTTTTCCATCTGACCACAATTTATTTGGGCGAGTAAAATAGAAAATCTGAAAATTTTCTTTTTTGTTGGTTGTGTATTTTTCGCTCTACTCGATACAACTTCAAATTGATTATCATCGAGCCCATCATGCTTCGATCGCTAGGCCCAATAGCATATGACCCTCTTCCAATTCCGTATTTTGAACTGATGGCGCCATCAAACTTGAGCGCGAACGGAAGCCAAGAACCGAGCTCAAAAGCAGAAACATCGAAATTGCCGAAGAATCCTAGTACCGAGCGCAAATGAGCTCCAAAGATTCTGCATTCCAAGTGTTCGGGCAGCGTTCGATCAAGTCGTCGGCCCTCTTCCGTTCTTCGAACCTGTAAGATTAGCCCATCTTGTACCCACCTTTCTTGATTCTTCGAAATTGCTATGCTGTTGGTGTTGATGAATGGCTCTGGGTGTCCCCTTTTTTTCTGGGTTCTTTCTTGATGGGTCGTGAGATCAGAGGCAAGGACGCCGAGGAGTATGCGAGTGGAGACCAGAGAGCGGGCTCGAGGCGCGTCTCTCTGTCTGAGTTTCTCGATCGGAAGTTGCAGAGGACATCTGCTCCCCCGGGCACGGTTCAGGTAGAGTGAGGGGAAGTCTTGAAATCCAGTCGTGTTCTACTTGGCTGTCAGGTTTTGGCGAAGCCATATTGGGAGCGATAAATCAATTGTCTATGACTGTTGTTTCCATCTCTGTGTGGACATTGCAGGGAAAATGCGTGCATGCCTAGTCCGGGACAATTTCTTCTTTGCAATAGTTTGGCTTATTTATGAGAAATTACCAAACAAGAATAACATGCGGCGTTTGTCTGGATATGAATTGTTTTCCCACTCATTTTAGTCAGGTCAATTTGATTTTGGGCTAGACCCATTTGGTTCAGATACATGCTCCTTTCCACTTCATTTTCAGTGTCCTGAATAATCATTGATTAAGGGAGGGAAGCTCTTTCCTTGGCAGGGTAAGGCAAAGCCCTTTTTGACACTCCTGGGTACTAGAGATGCGAGCAAGGTGGGCAATTCGCAAGATTGCAAAAAGAAAGCATTGGCAGAAAAGAAGCGAAGTGTCGATAAAGCTGTCTTTGAGCAGTTCAAGCTGACATGTGAAGAAAGTGGAGAAGATCGTAATGTTGCAACTGGCTCCAATAAGGTCGGGGACTCTGCAGAAGTTGATGAAGGGAGGGAGTCCAGAAAGAGAAGGAACCCTTTCGAAGGTTGGTGCTTTAATCTCAGTTGTCACCCTTTAAACCTCGGTACTGTCAATCGTTCTCACTATGTTTTTTGGGTGACCCGATGCTACAAATGATAGCAAAAGATTGGTCCTCATCTCTAGATTTGGTTCCTCAAGCATGAGTCCAGTATAGCATTAAGGCCTCCACGTTATCTATAGGATTAACAACTTATAAAATCACCATCATTTTAGCTTTTACTATCCATCAGCAGCCATGTGAAATAAGCTCTGCTGATTGAAGATAATAAGTTCAGAGGGCATTGAAAGATAGTGAATGAGCAAGTCTATGACTGTTTAGATAAAAGTAACCTACCTATCTGAGGTTGCAGTAGAACCAAAACCTCTTTCTGGGCACAGGTGCTGAAAATGATGGGCGTTTAAGCCCCCGTGTTTCCTCAGTTGTCGACAGATAGGGCTCCTCTAAACTGGGAAAATTATGATGCAAAACTTTGAATAGAGCATGAAAGCTGTATAATCAGCTTAAACGACACATCATAGTCACGGGCATTTTTGGAAGAGCAACACTGGAACTCCATCCTGGTTTTTCAGTGGTTCCACAATCGCCGATTGTTAGTGGCTTGGTTGATCCTATCTTGCACAGGCAAGTGAATTCTGAATTTATGACAACGGTGTTTGCTCGTTTGGCTAGACATAAATATCATGCCAATCTACTAAGCTTTTGAAATCATGAGATACAACTTGGACAATATGGCCACTGCATTTTTTAACCTAACGTGGTAAACTTCACACTTATTTTCCCTCTTTCGTTACCACGTAGTATGTATTGGAAACAAGACATTGCTTGGTGAATGACCCAACTCGAAAGAATGATGCAATGAACGTTGCGAGCAAGCCTTACCTTAATACACATGATGACATCTTAGAATGCCCTGATCCTATCTGTGTATGCTTCTTACTGTTGGAAATATATGCATAACTTACTCTGTGTATTACTTGCAAGGTGGAATTGTCCCTCCTCTGAAGCATGTCGCAATTCTGGGACAAACTCCGACTCCCGAGCAGCAGCAAAGGAAGGTAGGGAGTACTAGCCAGAACGAGAAAAGAAGGCCTCTCTATAACCACTGTAAGTCTCTAAACTCTCCTACCAATGAAGAAAGCATCAAAACCATGTCATCTCAAGATGTTTCTAGCTCTCCGAACTTCTATTTCATGGAATTGAAAATTTTTTCCAGTGAAATGGGGAAGTTAAGCCATGACTAACTTGTTCAGGCAAATTTTTCCTTTATGTTCTCTGCTACCAGATGCAAATGGTGGAGGCTTTTGGGACAGTGGCATGGAGGGCTTTGAGATTGATGAGGTAGGGGAGAGTGAAGTGTGGGAAGGGGTGGGATCTACCACATTAGGTGGCTTAGATTGGCACTGAAGTGAAAGCTGTTGATTATTATGTATTGATCTTGTTAATATGCAATGTCTTCAGTTCTCTCTTTTTTCATGGACATATCAAGCATAGTTTTACGAGGAAGTCCCTATTTTGTTAAATCCTTCAAGCATTTTTTGTGTCTCACCACTCACCGAGACAATGTTCACTTATTTATTTATCTAGTTATTTATTATGCTAACAATGTTTTAGCGACCCGATTAATTCCCGCGTAGTTCTCCCCGAGCCAAAAGTAGTTTCCACATTTTAAAAATTGGCATCATTGTTTATGCATTACCTAACCCGGGAATTATATGAGTATGTCAGGTGGAAATGATCAAATTGAACTTATAATCTCAACTTTAAAAAAATAGTTAGCTCCATATTTTAACTTTATCTTGGTGTCAAAACTCTTAAATCCCTTGTGTGCATTGTGTTCCAACAATTGTTTCACGGATGAGCAATTAGAGTAATATGCTTAAGGCCTCCATCATTCATAAACAACCTCGGTTAAATCGACGGCAATGTAGCAAAATAATTTTATTATACAAATAGTCAAAGGATAATATGAGAATAAGTCAAGTATGCAAATTATGGTATCGCTCCAAATGAAGATTGGAGAGCAAAATTCCACAAATTATAACTTTTGGGATGAAGGCTTAACCTTTGCAAATCAGTAGCTAATAAAATAGGGCAATCTTTTAGCAACCAATAAGATGCCTCTGCTTTGCACGGTCTTATATAAATCGGTATATTATTCTAAGGTCATGTTTGGTAACCAGCTAAATAGTGCCCGATTCTATTTTTTTTTGTTCCCCAAAATGAAAAAAAGAATAGAAATTTGTTTGGTAACTTTTGGTTCCCGAGAATAAATCTATTCCCAATATTAGATTTGAAATAGAATCAAGAAGTAAAAAAAAAAGTTATTTCTTTATTTTGGAAACAACCTGAGAATCAAACTTTGTTTTTTCTCTTTTCTTTTCTTCGTTTCCTTTTGTTCATCTTCTCCCTTTTGTCGATTGCTGACCATAAAAAAAGGACAAAAGAGAAAAATGTAATAAAATTATTAAAAAATTAAAAGAAATTTTAAGTGAAAAAGGAATTTGAGGGTCATATCAAACGCATTTTTATTTTGGGAATATAAATTTTGTGAAGTTATCAAACACCTTCAAACGCCGAAACTCGTTTAGGGACCACAATAAAAAAATCATTACCGAGCATAAATTGTTTTTAGAAACAGAGTAGTTATCGAATGAACTCTAAATGTAGATACCAAGGGATTACCTAAAAATCCCGAACCTATTGCAATTTAATCAATTTCGTCATAAATTTTTTTTTTGTCAATTTAATTATAAACATTTTGCAATTGTATTACTTTAGTCCACCGTTCCATTTTGGCCAACTAGTGTTGATGTGGGACGCTAAAGACTAGCCATCCAGGGTAATGCTAACGTGGATAATTTTTAATAATATTTTATTTTCAAAATTTTTTCTTTTTCTTTTCTTCCTTATTTGGTTCTTTTCCTCATGGTCGCCAATGAGCCTTCAATGAGGCTATCACGGCCCTTGCTTGACCTAGCCCAAATCTAGGCGAGGCCTAAGGATTGTAGGTGAGGTGACTTTGTCAAGATTTGGTGCAAGGCTAGCCTTGCCATGGCCATGGGGGCCATGGGTGAAGGCAGCCTTGCCCATGGCCGACAAGCCCCTAGTGAAGGCGACCATGGCAAGGTTAGCCTTGCCGAGATTTGGGCGAGGGCCACAACTCTCATTACAGCTAACAAGGGCTTCACAACCTCCCATTCTCGGAGGCTTACCAACCACTGTGAGGAAAAGAAAAAAAGAAACAAAAAGGAAAAAGAAAAAAAATTAATAAAATTTTTGAAAAAATGATATTAAAAATTATCCACATTAGCATTGACTAGATGGCCGGTGCTAGCCATGTGCTGACCAAAATTGGCCGAATGGATTGAATTAAGATAATTGCTATAAAAAGATTTAGGATTGAATTGAAAAAAAAGATTATGGTTGAATTCGACATAATTACAATAGATTTATGACATTTTTAATAATTTTCCTTTGATATTGACGTGAATATTTACAAGGGAAATAATATGTAGAAAATTATAGTAATATGGATATTTGCATCAATCAAATTCTATCCAGGAGTTTACATCGAATGTTAATTAAAGTGGATTTGAAACCAATATTGCAGGTTTACTTCCAATTAAGAGTAAATAATAGTTATAGAATTGCAATATTTGTTGAATTTTAAGAACATGGAATATTACGAGCCCATAAAATACTATGCAACGATAACAAACATATAAGCATAAATGATAGCTTTCCTCCATCTTTAAGAATCTTTCGGCTTTGTGCCATCGACTGGGCGTGGAAAAACTGGCAATCTTCTCATGAGTAAAATTGCTTCTTCTTCTTTCGCTATTTGCTCCTCTCTGTGAATAAAAGGTTAGAAGTGATTTATCTAAAATCATCTTTCAATTCCATACATTTCAGTTTTCTTTTTTATGGAAATTCTCGATTTTCCTTTTTGTAATAATTTGATTTATTTTTTTTTTGGATAGAGTTGATGCATAAGAAAGAAGCCACGTATCGATGGAACGATACGTTGCGTTTAACCTTCATCGCCAGTGGTTTGTAGAGAAGCGGAACGGCGTCGTATCGGTCGTTCGGTAAACCAGAATGTCGTCTTCCCCGGTCACCTCGCTGCTTCCAGATTGACTCGGGCAGAACGAGCTGATCTCCGGCTGCTACACCTCCTCCTCACCGCCGCCTCCGCCATGTGGAGGAGCTCCCTGAGCTTCTCTTCCACGAGAAGACTCCTCTCATCATCATCATCATCATCGCCGTCGCCGCCGTCGTCTTTAACCCATCACTCGTCATTCTACGGCGTCGCCACTCGGCCGCTCCAGTCCCTCTCCGGATCATCCTCGTCCCCTCCGCCGCGGCGCCACCGTCGCACCCGAATCCGTCGGTTTCCGCGAACTCAGGTGTAGGGTTTATCGGCGGCGGAGCAGATGGATTCAGGGCTTTCGCCTCCTCCTCTTCTCCCGCTGCTGTTACTGCGGCTGCCGCGGCCACTGCCTTCGACGTCTCTTCGCTCGCTTCCTTGAGAGCGAGGGAGGCAGTGGATGTGGCTCGTCACTACGGACGGTGCTATTGGGAGCTGTCGAAGGCTCGCCTCAGGTAAAGCGTCTTTTAGCCCTTTTTGGATTTCCCTGTTCATTGTATATTCGGGGATATTTCGATCTGGATTTGTTTTTCTGATTAATTGGGCGAAGATGTTCTTGGTTTGCTGTTTCGTATTTTGGGTTTTCGAAATATGGTAGCTTGAACGACTTGCCCAGGTTGCCGTTGACTTGACGACGGCTCTAAGTGGTTCTCTGCATTTTCTTTGGCTGCTAGCTTCAACTGTGATGAAAACCTCGGCACAGTTCTTGTGGACAAAAACTGTCGTCTTTACACTTTGATTTGAAGTTTTGAGATTTGTGATCTGTTACACGGGATCCTATGTCACAAGTTACTTCTGTCGATCATACAAGGATGTATGTATGCTTGAGAATGCACTAAATTTGATATACTATTTGTTGCTGAGAATGTTCTAAATTCTTGCTGGCAATTCGGTTATAGGGGCCTATGAATTCTCTTAATTAGGAGGTCGCTCAAATTATGGTGCAATCTTTGGCAATTGACATTTCAATATATATCTGCACTCAAAGCTGTATCATCTCAGGATCTTCATTTTATTCTTTTGGACCTCTTTATGCAAACTGCAATGCTCATGTTGAAAGTGTATACAGAGATGATCCTGCATATATTAGCTCAGCTGCTGACCTGACAATTTGCCTTTGTGGAGTTTTCAATATTAACAGCTACATATGCTGATCTCATCATTTTATATTTAGAGTCCTTTGCCAGATATATTTGGAATCATCCAAACTACTTCACAGAGCATAAACTGTTCCTTGAGTAATGGTTCCACTTTAGTTGTATCTATATCATATCAAACTTTTGTGTTTGCCAACCAAACCATAAGGTATTGATTGGATGCCTATTCCCTTGCACAGTTCTCAAAGCATTTATTTCGCACTGATAGAGCAGGTAGGGAATTCCTGGTGACACAAAAATAACCTCTTCGCTAGTTATGCTTGATTGATACCTCCCTGGACATGCTACATGGGGGTAGTTAGTTCAGAGAACAGACAAGTTTCATAGTAGTCATAAACTGTTCCCATTGTGCGCAGAACTAAAATCTCTCTCTCTGTAGTTTGTTAGTTGTTGCTACCTCTGGAACTGGGTTTGTTCTTGGGAGTGGAAGTGCGGTTGACATTCCAGGGCTTTGTTGGACGTGTGGTGGCACTATGATGGTTGCAGCTGCTGCAAACTCCTTAAATCAGGTAGATATTTCAATAGAATTTTCATTGCTGTCATTATTGGCTATCTGCGATTTTAGTGAACTGTTGAGCAGATAGTTTTTCTGGTTAATTGATGATTTAGTATGGGGTGTTTATCTCGCATCTCTTCTTAGACGGGAGTGTGTACCTGAAAGTGGACATTTAGCATTTAATTAAAGCTTCATATTGTTATGTATAATGAGATTATAGGTGTCATATCTGTAGTTCAACAAGAGATTATTGTTCCATCCCATGGTCTTTTATGTATAAGTAAACCTCAGGGTAATTGAAAAGGTTCAACAAGACTAAAACCTGTTTAGAAGATAACTCGATCAAACTCCAAAAAGTCCTATCAAAGAACCAAGCATGTTTCATGTATCATTTGACCTGAAATTACTCACCACAAGACTTTCCCTTCATTCTTCACGTATCACCATTTCTTATAACTGAGCCATTCACAAATGTAAACATGTGGATAATTAGTAAATAAAGTCCCTTTCTTTCATTTTCCCAAAAATACAAACGCTAGAATAAAACCCTCAGTGAGGTAATATTTTTGAACCAAAGTTCCCTTGCTGATGAGAACTCTCCAAACAGTAAATAAAATCAAGAACTGACTAGTCAATCGCTCCAAGCAATGATTTCACCTAGTGCCTTGGAACCATGTTGTTCTTCCACATTTGGTAGCAAAAACGGCACCCTTGGATGAAACTCTATATTTTTACTTGGGATCTACTTGGAGTGGTTTTTAACATTAAACTTTCTATATTTTTAAGTCGTGCAGGTTTCACAATTTGACTTTCATTTAACTTGGAACACCTAAAGTCTATCAAAATATTCAAATTGACATGCTGGATCGCCTATCATTTTCATACTATGTGAGATTTTTTTTTTTATCAAATTCTTGGAGGAAACTAAGTAGTAGGGAAAAGCAACTTTTTATGCTTTGGCAAACATACGCTTGAATAGGGACAGAAGAGTAGTGGGTCCGTACTAGGACTGGGAATTAACTTGGGGAAAGGGCAACTTGCGAATTAGCTTGCATTTGCTTTTTCTGGGCTTCTTTCTAGCTTATTTACCTTTTTAACTGATATGAAGAACCCAAAAGATTGCCTCATGAGAGACGCCTGCAGCTTTACTGAAAGTCTTGAGTTTAAAAAGGCCGCATAGTCACCAATAAAACTGTTCAGAAAAGGAGCAAAAAGAAGCAGAACTGCATCATGAGGACTATTTGCATTATTTGAGTTCCATGGAAGACAGTCCCTCAGAGACAAATCTTAGGGACCTGGACTATTGCAGTCAAAGAGATGCAAATTGTAACCACTGGGCTTTAAAAGCGTAGACTCTAATGAATTAATTTTATGTGCAACACCAATCTGGTCATATATCATTTACTTCCTTGTCACACTGCTGTTGATTGGTTGGAACAAATGTTATTATAGGGAGATAGGAATAAAGTTTAGGATGGTAATATGAGTATCCTATCATATTTAATTGAGTGAATGCATCTACGATGAGTGCATTAGCATTGATATGGTGGTTCAACCTATTTAAATTATCAAATCCAAGTTAGGTTCAGAATCCAAATCAACTATGTCATTAGGACATAAGATTCTAGGTAAATGGTAAATATTGCACTCAATTGAAACTTTTTAATTAATCAACTGGATCAGTTATTTTAATCGAATTGACTGGTAACAACATTTAACAATTTCTTTTTTAATTTCTATTGACATCCTCAATTAGAATCATTTTATATTGAATATAATTGATCTGCTATATGATTTGCACAGTGCCGTTCATGGATATTTTTATTCCAAAAACCTCTTGTAATAGCTAGTGGTCTTGATTGCCAATCAAGAAGGAAAGTAGTTGTCTTTTGGAGAGAAGATGATGTTCTGTTGTCTGTCCCTGATTAATTTCAGTTGATTGACTACTTTGCACTTTAAGTCAATATTAGGTTTTAACTTGTCATGAATTTAACAAGAGGATAAGGAGGGGCATGAGGGAGTCAAAAGTTGACAATCCCTCTGTGGGAGAGTAGTGCTGCTTTGATTGAGAGAGAGAGAGAGAGAGAAATTGGCAGCTTTGCTCGCCCCTGAAGAGACTACCTGTGCACTATGTTCTGCTTCACTGAGTTGGAAGATAGAGTTGGGGCTACAAGGCATAAAATGAAGGAGATAGATAGTTTGGTACTGTTGAGAGCCTAATTAGTTCTCTGTTGGGGTTCCTTTCTTTTGATATGATGTATAGAATAGTATAATCTGTCAGAAGAAAGTTTCTAATCCTATATGCCTTGTTAATCAGGTCTTTGAGATAAACAATGATGCTAAAATGAAGAGAACAAAGCAAAGACCTCTACCATCGGGGAGGATATCTGTACCTCATGCAGTTGCTTGGGCATCTTCTGCTGGTGTAGTTGGGACTGCATTATTGGCATATAAGGTGACCAAATTAATTACCTAATAATAGCTCTAGAAATGTTACTTTAGACTCAGTGGTCAGAATATTGTGCATCTCTTTCACTTTGACATTTCATTATGCTTGGTGGACTAATTTGACTGTCTTGTTGACAAGGTTGTTCCAGACTAATGCATTGGCCGCAGGGTTTGCTGCTTCCAATCTTATTCTATATGCTTTTGTATACACGCCACTGAAGCAGATTCACCCTGTAAATACTTGGGTTGGAGCTATTGTTGGTGCCATTCCACCCCTTCTTGGGTAATTTTATCTCTTAAGTCTTTTTGCCTTATCTATGTGATTATGTTGATCTGCTTATGGTGTTTTCCTTAGTAAGTTTAAAAGTTATTCTTAATCTTGACATGTGAAATCAAAAGATTCTCACCTAAAGGATCTTCATGCTGTGTGGACCATGGTGGTCATAGCCATAGGAAACTCCTATATGTGATCGGAGCTTGAATCTTGATCTCAGTTGGGCTGATTCTTGAGTTGGTTATAATCAATGTTTTTGAGAATGGGATTGGACCAGTCCATCCAACAAGAGCAGGTCCGGACACCTGAACTTGTAGCTTGTAAAAGCTGGATCAAACTGGTGTTGCCCTGGTTAGATCTGGGTCAAGCAGGGCAGTTGAATTAGGTAGGGAACTTACTGACAAAACTAAAGAAAAAAGTCAGCTCTGAGGATGTCAATGTTGAAGCTTCTATGCACATACTTTTCTGGCCAAGTGTTGAAAGAAACTAAATCTAGTTTATTCATTCTGAAAAACACAATAGAACTGGACAAAATGGAGTCATGAGTGATTTAACTGATGGATTTGACACTCTTTAGGGCACAGTCATATCCTCTGCCTTACTCAGCTTCTGCCTCATTTGGTGTATTCGAAGCTTGAGAAAAGAAAATGATAAGAGCATCCTTTTCACAAAAACCTACAGATGGGTCCACAATACCACTTTCGCACCTTGTGTTCTTTGATAAAATCATTATGAGCCCTCTTAATTTGACTTTGACCTCTGTTCCACTGTTTGTGGCAATGTATAAACTTGTAAAGTGGGGGTGACAGTACAAAAGGTTTCCAAAGGGAAAAAGTTGAATTCTCTTTACTAATGAATGGTTAGAGGGAGGAAGAGAATGCGCCAGGGGGGTTGGTCAAACGGGGTTATTTCTTCCAATATTTTGGACATTTTGATTAATATTTGACAGACAAGCATGTAAATTGTGTCAGATGGTGGTAACTAATAGGCCATTTCACTATCTTCAGTGTATAGCCAAGCTAAAACTTTGATTACAGTATTAGCCATTGAGAGGTTTTGAAGCCTAATTTGACCAATCTTCAAATTTCATAGTTTTAGAAGTTTTGACTTCGCGGTGTCCCTTCAAAAGCAGAGAAGAAGTCCTAAACCCTATGTTGTTAACTACATAGTGGCTTACAATTGCGGCGAGAATTATCTTCGGTGTCTCGTAATATGAGAAGAAGATAACCTAAACCCTATGCTGTTAACTAAATAGGGCATAAAGTTGCAGCTAGATTTATCTTGTGTCCGAAAGAATGGATTATCTGTATATATTTGGGCAGGAGGACAGGCTGCAGACTTGAGCCTGAGATGAGTTGGAGGAGTCTGGAATGTTGGATTTTCTGGATTGTGACAGGGCTATATTATAACTTTAACATGAGTAAGTTTGATTCCTGATTGTGGAATCATTTGTGATTTTTGCTTTGGAGGATAGTGCAACAAGTATGAGATGGATTCAATGACTACAAAGAAATCATGTGCTATTGGTGATTGGCTATTGGTGGTGCTTAATAAGTTTCCCACTGCCGTGTGATGACTGATGTTTTTAAACAATAACATTTGGTCAGATATTATTTCTGTAATCACCTAAACCATCACCTTCTTGTTGAACTCTCCTCCAAAACAAAAAGAAAAATCATCAATGACTTCTCGATCGATAAATTAAACTACTCTAAGATGGATACTCAATGGTTCCTCTTCAGTTGCTGAGTGATGGTTAAAGTAAACACTTAGTGGCACCTCTTCGGTAGTTCTATAAGGATGAAACTTTTAACTCTCTCAGTGTTATTCACAGCTATTTTATATATTGTCAAGTTTTTGCATAGATGTCAGATTATGCATTAAAGCTTTTGATTTTTTGGCATTTCAGTTGGGTTGCAGCTTCTGGGGAAATTTCTCTTAACTCGATGATTCTCCCGGCTGCTCTCTATTTCTGGCAAATACCCCATTTCATGGCTCTGGCACACTTGTGTCGCAATGATTATGCTGCTGGAGGGTATGTCCATGTTTCTAATAAATATTTGTGGGAAAATTTACAAAATCATTCGACAGTTGACATAAACTTTCTTGCCAGGATTCAGTGCTTTAAGATTGTTGAGGTCATGTGAACTTTGTCTTGAAACTTTGTATTTCTAGCCTTTATGGATACTGTAAAACACCTTCGTTTTAGGTCCTCGTGTAATTTTCTGCTTTACAGCTGAGTATTGGGTCTAGGTACCTTGTTGATTAAAAGCTTATTTTCTTTGCTGGCTTACTATCTCCTTCTTCCTTCCCACATTAGGTTTAAAATGCTATCCCTTGGTGATGCTTTGGGCCAGAGAACTTCTTTAGTAGCTTTAAGGAACTGCCTCTATCTGGTTCCTTTAGGATATTTAGCCTATGACTGTAAGTCCCCGAAACCTTAAACTTTTATACTTCTGTATGAAATTTTGCACTCTTAGTTAAATTCTGTCAGATTGACTGATATATATATATCCCTTTCTCTATTCGGCCTTTGCTGCAATGTATTGACCTTTTATCGGACCTTTCCTTTATATGTAAGGTTTCCACTAAATAAGTGGTGGATGGGAACATATTTTCTTATTTACTTTATTGACTTGTCCAGTTCTAGCTTATATTTATGTAAAAAATAAAACAGAATTCTGAATGTTTTATTCTCCTTAACCCCCTTTCCCTTCCAGAAAGAAATGGAAAACCTTCTCAGCTTTTTTCTTTTCTAATGCTATAGTTCTCTTGTTTTCTTTTCTCTGCTTTGGTTTCACGAAACTTTCTTATTACTAATCACTTGACTATTGTTGTCCTTCTACCTCTAAATTTAACAGTGATAATGAATCGTGATTAGGACAAATTTGCGTGCTATGCTATGTGAATTGGCTGGATTAAATTGCTTATAATTAGGTGCATAAATTTTAGGTGGATTTATGGGATGTGTCATTTATAATCTACACATCCTTTCTTCAATCTCTTTGAGGTGTTGTTTTCCTTCTTGAGAGCCTTCTCAGTTTCCTTTAGACTCTTGTGCATCTACCTGGAAGGAAATTTACTATTCTTACGGCACAAGTGCTGGCAACTTAATTTCTTTCTGCAGGGGGTCTGGCAACCAGGTGGTTCTGTTTAGAATCAACAGTCCTTACGCTTGCTATAACTGCTACTGCATTTTCATTCTATCGGGACCGTACCATGCAGAAGGCAAGAAGAATGTTCCATGCGAGCCTCTTGTATCTTCCTGTATTTATGTCTGGCCTTCTTTTTCACCGTCTCTTGGATAATGATCAAGATCTCTCAGAGAGCCACTCACTAAAATATAATGAGCTCTCTTCTTCTCTGGAAACTCCGTTAGAAGAAAATGGTTCTTCCAAGAGAAAAAAGAGTTTGAGGACACAAGCCCGACCGCCGGTTGCATATGCCTCTTATGCACCATTTCCTTTTCTACCTGCTCCTTCTTATACTGCCCCTCACTGAATCCGAGTCTTCCAATTTTCAAGTTTCTGCAGAAAATCCTTGCTGTAAGTTTTTCAGATTTTGTCATGGAAAAGCACCCGTATACGTGTCAATAATATCGGGTTTGCATGAAGTTCAAAATGGGTGGAGGCTGTTGATCATTTTTGTGGTGAGGACGCATGTTGAATAATGATTATGGACCTGTAAATTGGATTACCGACTGGTTTTCATTTGACGGAGAGGAATGTAAATTTCACCCTGGAATTTGGGGTGAGGAGTAAATTAGACCTTAATCTATAAATTGTACCATTTGGTAACTCTTTCATCTGTTGAGTTCGATCATGCCGTGCGGACTTCTTTTGAATTTTCTCGCATTGGATATCTATCTTATGTTTAAGCAAGAAAAAGGGGAAGAAGTACAAGCAGAATTTTTTTTTGTTAAAATGAGAGAACTCAACTGAAAAGGTGAAAAGGAAAAGGAGATGATATAATTCACAACAACGGCCAAAAGAAGACTGCGACCACAATTGCGGGTAAACAATAGTTTCAATCAATCTTCCTTAGGAAAATTCGATCGTCTCCAACTATGATGATCATGGCCTTGAAAGTCCTACTTTAGATCATGAGTACTTACCTGACTCACACACTCGATTGCAACCGCTTTACCTTACCAGATGGCTTACATAACCATGCCGTTGATCTTAGTCCCCCAAGTGCTGAAGAAGCACCTTCTTTATTTTTTTTATTATTAATCTAAGTCGATCAAAACCAGACGCCCTCGTTTGTCCATATGCCTCGGCAAATTCCCAGAGCTGAATCGATTAACCTTTGTCTCAGTAATTTAATCACCAATTATGAGAAGATTCACGGAAACGCTCAACCGATTCAGCCTTTTGAGCCACAGTTAACAAAAAAGAAAAGACGACATCGATGGTATCTATTAGACACTATCAAGTCCAACTACTCCCATGAGGAGGTGGAAGCTCGTTCTGTTTTTCCGACAATCATGATGATGCAGAAGAGGATATGTGCCCAACAGAGAAGATTAGTCAATCATTTGATCAACAAGGCTCGCTGCACCTATTATTTCAAAAGGAAGCAAAGGAAGAAGTGTTCATGCGTACATAAGTCCTTTTTTTTGGTCAGAAATTCTTCATTAGTAGCTACTGAAATGGTGAGTTACATGCATTACTGAAATCTAAACATAAAATAAGCGAAAGGTTTTGCACTATGGGCTTTTGCTATCCAATCTATGGCCCGGTTAGTTTGTCTTAGTTCAAAAATCAGTTCAACGCCTTCCAACTGGGCCATAGAAGATATGAAGATATGATTTATTAATTGATGCTCTTGGAGAAGATGGTGATAAATACCAATATTTAGTCTCCCCCAGAATGGTATAAGCCACTTACATCTCAACCTTTGTCCACATCACCCTCACCACCTCCGTCAAGACCCAAACTTCCTCTCTCTAAGCTGAATCAATCATGCTATACATCCATCCTTAAATGGGTCAAGAAATATTGCCCCCCTGAGCTACTTTCACCTCAACCTTCTCCAGAAAAGATGGTTCCACCTGTCGCTCCAATGCTTCCACCAACTAGGATGTTCGAACCAAAAGAGTTCCCACCTCTTAGTGAGTTCCCTGATGGAACTACATAAGCATGTCCCAGAGATTTCCAATCCCACAGACTGGATGAACCTGGTCATATCAAGCAAGTTAGTTCTGCCGATGCTGTTCTTAATTGGCAAAGTAAGTGTTTGCAGCAAAAATTGACTAGGTCGTCCATATGGATAAGCACATGACTAGAGTGCAAGTTATTATTAAACACGTGAGCCATTGTCAACAACCATAAGAATTGTTATCGATATTGATGCACATCAATGACAAATAATCCATTGTTAGTACACAAGAACGTATGGTTAGTGATAGTTGACAATGATATTGGTTAAAAAGGGCGATGAATTAGCGATTGAAACATTTGGAGAAAGTTAGATACCTAGAGGGCATTAGGATGTAGTTTTGGAATTCCAAATTCGAAACTATTGGCGAATGAAGCAACAAAGTCCAAGAAGTCATGGAGTAAGAATAAACATGGGAATAGATCATGGCCTGAAGGCAAGATCGTGGTATCGTGAGAGAATGGGCAAAAGATTCTTGGAGATGTGGGGCATGGCTATAATTGCATCTTTGAGACGGTTATGGAGTAAACACTATAATAATACTGACATTCATCTATTGGAGATCTCTATGCACAAACAAGCGTAGTTGATTTAACTTCGGAGTGTTTCTTAGTTTTAGTTTCAATATATGTGTCATTAATTAAATTATGGCGTATATCTTTATTATATATCCCAGGTGCCTTGTTGTCGATTAAATTTCAGCATTGCTACATTCTCAGGCTTTATTGTCGAATGAATTTCGACATAGCTTGTGTACGTTTGGTTCTAATTAAAGTGACTACATTCTAAAGTTTTATAATCGATTAAATTTCAAAAAAGTGCGTGCACATGTAGTTTCATTTGAAGTGAAGTCACCAATTTTCTTATCTACCTATGATATTTCTCATTCAGAATCCTCACGTCACCTCTTTCCTTTAATAAAAACTGAAAAACGACTCTTGGTGAAAAATATTTCGTTATTAAATCGAATTCGAGTGAAACGCTAAGAATGATTTGGCCCCTAAAATTAGTCTCCCCGTCATCTATCCTTCATTAATTGTTCGAAGCTGTAGAGAGATCATTCTATGGTAGGTGCAGTATGAGCTCATATTGTACGCAGGTGAACATTGGGGGCTCACCACTCCCTCGACAGGAAATTCAATCAAGATCTTCATAATCTTTTTGGAAACTGAGGACAAGATGGTGTTGAGGGGAAATGTATCTAACTGCATTTCCACTCCATGATTAATGAGACCTCTTGGTACACCTTTTACGACTTTCTACAAATCCTTATGACGATTTATCATGACTTAGTGCCAAAACGTCTAAAATCTAAATTTAATATAATCATATCTTGACTTTGAGAACCAAATTCACTAGTGTCTTGAATCTGATGAATATATTTGCTCCAAGTAGCACTCCGAGAAAACTTATCATCATAATCATAAAACACTTATGGAAAGGTTTTGTCGGTCTTCAAAATCAATTAGGGAAATTTCCTCAACAAAGAAGATTGGTGGAGCAATATACAATTCTCTCGACGTGGCCACTTGTGCAATGAAGCCTTCTAATGCTTCCAAGAAGCTTTCTGCTGGCTCCAGCTTCTTTGACAGGTTAATTATTCAGTTTTTCTGCTTTTCAAGTTTAATGAGGTAAAATATTTGATGCCACCCTCAATTAATAGAAGCTGGTAACAAAGTAGAAAGCACGAATGTGATGTTCAAAAAATACATCCCAGAATGGAGTCATATTGCCCCATGCGATAGTCATGTAGGTTATAGAAAGCAAACTCCAAGAGAATGCCCCTCCTCAAAGAGACTTTCGACCCCCACCTGAATCTGAAAATGTATGCTATTTTAGTTTCAAATAAGCAAGATTGAAGGCCGTGAGAAAGCTTCCGGAGCAATCACTGTCCAATAACTTATCGCCATATTTTGCACATTCTTGAGATTCATTACTGAAAAGAAAAATATGAAGTGATATGCCCTTGGTGCAATTACATTGTCACCAGTCATGGACACAAAGGAAACGTTTATGGACAGAATTCATTAATCAGTAGTTGCAACAGATGAAATAACATGAAAGATTGCGTATTTCTACTATTCTTACTAGATTATGTTCATTCGTTTGCATACTCGATTTAAAGCTTGCTGTTGGGGTTAGTCATTTCCTTTTCTGCAGGGTTTCACAAATGTAATAAAAAGGCCAGTTCAAATTCGAGATTTTCTGCTGTGACTACCCAGGGTACTCCAAAGCTCCATGGAGGTGCAGCTCTCATGGCACAGTGGGACAAGCATCTACACATCACTCTTCTGATGCATCTGTAAATCATAACCTGGTAACTTACATTATGTAGTGTAAGATGTACTCAATCTTCGAGCAAAAGCCGAGATAGGTACATGCTGTATAAAGAATAAAAATTCATTATCTCAGTCACCATAGGTGGACCTTCTAATCTTTGGAGTCGTTCGGCCATAAGGAGGAAGTGACCAAATTAGACTTTTACCAATGCAATGCTTTGAATCTTCCGTTGCCGCGACCGAGTCTGGTCTTCTCAAGCTTCTTCTCACGCTTCGCCCTTTTTTTCTATGCCAAATTCCTTCTTCCATTACGTCATGCAATAGGGGGATTCTTAATCGGATCAATACTACGAATGACTCCAAATTGATATGATTATGATTAATTTATCTCGAAATACTTTGTGATTACAAAAAATGTTAAATTATACAATTGTGACAAATTTATCTCAAATTAATTTTTTGATCATTAAAAACTCTCAAATCGGTACATTCGTGACAAATTTACCATCTGTTAATTTCCATTAAATTGAATCAATACTATGAAAAATCACAAACTAATATACTTATAACAAACGGAGGGTAGAACCCCAAACTAGTAAACCCGTCGACTGCTACGCATTATCCAATCCAACATTTGATGGTAAAATTTAACAGGAATTAACGAAAAATGAATTTGTCATGGGTATCTACTAATTTAAAGTTTTTTGTGACATCAATCCTAATTCAAAACCCAAGGAACACGGCAATCTCAGTCGCCCACTCTCGCTCTGAGTCCAAGTCAAGGACGGACATCAAGATCTGCCAATTTTTTCTGGGCTGGTATCGCACTGGCTTCCTTGGAATCTCTTACTCAGTCAAGCTTGAAGCAGTCCGGAATCGAGAAAAGACCCACGAAGAAGAAAGTGCAGAACACGGCAACGAAAATTGCAGAACTCAAGTCTTCCCTATTTGTCTTTTGCCCCCGACACCAACCAAGCATCTGTATATATATGCACTAAACGTCTATATATAATTAATAGTGGAAAACCACTATTGTCCCATTAAAATTGTTGTTTGGCTATTTTCGGTTTCATCTCCTAAACGTGATTTATGTTACTAAACGAATTATAATCAATTACTCTTTTGAAAATGATGTGTGAGAGCCAGTCTTTTTTTACCTCTTTTCATCCTCTATTTTTTAAAATATTACTTTGCATATCATGACAAAATCCCACATCCCTTCCATAAAACACCAAGCACGTAAAATATGCTAGCGCTGATTGAGCCCCCAACCCACAAAGTTTTAGTCCTCTCCACCAACCACCACCCCCTTGACCACGCCTCCCACTCCGATCTATGAATGTTCGCTTTATGTGCTTTTTTTTCTCTCCAATTTTCTCCCTCTCTTTCTTCCAGCCCAACGCGGACGTTGAGCTTGTTGACTACTGTGACATGCCAATTGGCATCCACAATGAAAAATTAGGAGGCAAGGTGGTATTTTAGAAAAAAAAGGGTGTTTATCGGTAATAGCGGCAAAAGTAAGGGTGGTTTTTTATAATTTCCCTTAATAAAATGTGTAGCACCAGTTGCTAATCGGATGCAGAATAACTATTAGGTACGTCAAGTTTACTCCGTTTCTATCACAAAAAAATTGATTCCATTGTGGACAGATTCTGCATCACATATCAGAGGAACAAAGTATACATCATGTGTAGCATAGCACTACATTTAGTACGATAAAACGAAATGGAATTAAAGAAGGAATGATATAAAATAGATACTACAATTCATGTGTTTGTTTGTTGTGAAGGAATGGAGAGGGGAGAATTTGATGATATCTTTTCCAGTGTTTGGAAAATTCCTAATCAATTCCTTTTTGCTATGTGTGATCTAAGTCTTTTCTTCATCTTAATGTAGAAAACATAAACAGACATATTGGAATATGTGGTCTTTGAAGGTACCTTTTGAGAAGGAACTTTTCACATTCGAAGTCCATGTTCCCATGTGAAGGCTATTTTGAAAATCTGAGCTTCTTGCCTAATGCTTTTGTTTTTGAATGAAATTGAAATATAGAAAACATAGTCACCCGTTGCCCAAGTGTGCCCGTCCCCGGATGAGAAAGAAATGTTCTATCCTGAGCTGTGATTGAGTCAATTCATCGGGAATTAGGTTGCTAAAAGTATTCGCTAAAAAAGTGGCCGTGAGTTTCTCACGCGGAGTCGAGGTCAAGTCTTCCTTTTAGTTGGAAACAAACAACTACTCGTTGGGCCCAGAAAAGTGGTTCGCTTTATAAACGGGGAAAGCAAAACCTGTTTTGACTTACAAAGATCTCCACAACAAATATATTCTCCATCGGAGCATGTACATTCAAACTACAATAAAACCTGTTTATGCTCCTGAAAATTCCCTTTCTTCAACTTTCTTGCATTCTTCAGGTATCAATTAAGATTTCACCTCAAATACTATGAAGCCTCTCAATTTATCTTTTCTCCAGTTCTCGTCGTCATGTCTTCTCTTTTTCACATATATAGTGCTTTTGCTATGCATTTGCCTAGTCTCTTCAGCTAACAACATGACAGACAAGCTCGCGTTGCTTGCATTCAAGGCCGCGATAACTGAGGACCCTCTTGGTGTGATGGATTCATGGAACCATACGACTGACCACTGTCAGTGGTATGGTGTCACATGCGGTCGCCTACACCGGAGAGTCATAGGACTAGACTTACAAAGCCTGAAGCTTTTGGGATCCATCTCCCCTCACATTGGAAATTTGAGCTTCATGAGATTCCTGGTGCTCTGCAACAATAGTTTCCATCATGAAATCCCGCAACAAGTCGGCTATTTGTACAGGTTACATATCTTGCAATTACACAACAACACATTGGAAGGCAAAATCCCAAGAAACCTGTCGGGTTGTGCTCGCCTTAAACAGCTCCGCCTAGCTAAAAACCTGCTGGTTGGAGAAATTCCCATCGAGCCCGGTTCTTTAGTGAAGCTTCAGATTCTTGCTTTAGGTATCAACTATCTAACCGGAACCATTTCTTCATCCATTGGAAACATGTCATCATTAGAGATTCTCAGTCTCGGTGAAAATGAGATGGGTGGGAAGATACCCCAAGCTCTGGGAAAATTAACCAAACTCAAATGGCTTGATTTACCTGCAAATAGGTTGTCAGGAACATTTCCTCCATCTATCTTCAATCTTTCTTCTATGACGTTGTTCGACATTGGTGAGAACCAAATAGGAGGGAATCTTCTTGCCAATGTAGGCTTCACTCTTCCAAACATCGAGATTTTCTCCATTTTCAATAACCGATTCATTGGAGCAATTCCTCGGTCAATGTCCAATGCAACTGCTTTGTTGTTTCTAGACACCGGTGCAAACAAATTCTCGGGGAAAATGCCTCCTTTGGACCGCTTAAACAAGCTCCAACTATTGCAGATCGGTTATAATTATCTGGGAAGCGGAGGATATAGTGATGTGACCTTCTTTTGCTCGTTGGCTAACATTACCACTCTACTGCTGTTAAACATAGAAAACAACAACTTTGGCGGGACATTGCCTGAGTGCATCGGTAATTTCTCCGTTACTCTTTCACGATTGTTGTTGGGTCATAATCTACTGTTTGGCACGATTCCTAGAATAGTTAGAAATCTCGTCAACTTGCAAAGGATTTTTTTGGACCACAACAGGTTTTCAGGTACGGTCCCCTCTATTTTGGGAAATCTTCATAAAATAGTGGAACTAGATTTATCGAATAACAAGTTTTCCGGAGCTATTCCTTCTTCATTAGGAAACCTAGTAAACCTTGCACGACTCCATCTCGATCACAATAACTTTCATGGCTACATTCCTTCACGTCTATCGGAGTGCCAAAGTTTGGTGGAGCTTGATCTTTCTAGTAACAACTTAAATGGAACTATACCTCCAGAGTTCATAGGTCTCTCATCACTATCTATACTTTTAAACTTGTCTCGGAACCATCTCTCTGGTGTCCTACCTATGGAAGTCAGCAATTTGAAGCTCTTGGCTCAATTGGATCTCTCTAGAAACATGTTAGAAGGTGACATTCCAGCCAGCCTTGGCAGTTGTGTTGGATTGGAAGTGCTCAAAATGCAGGGGAACTCTTTCCGAGGCTCCATTCCTTCATCTATTAATATGTTAAGGAATGTCAAGGAGCTAGATCTTTCACACAACAATTTATCTGGTCAGATTCCCGAGTTTTTTGAGGCATTTCGCTTCTTGGATATCTTGAATTTGTCGTACAATGACTTTGATGGCATGTTACCGACAAAAGGAATCTTTAATAATGTCAGCGCTACTTTTGTCTCCGGAAATGACAAACTTTGCGGAGGAATGCCCATATTTCATTTGCCGAAATGCAGCTCTAGAAACTCACGTCAAAAGCTAATCTCTAAGTGGAAGCTTGCCATCTCGATTTTCTTTGGGGTTCTTGGAGTTGCTATCGTTCTTACTCTTTTGTACTTTCGTTGGTTGAAGAAGAAAAGAACAGAACTAGCTTCAAGTTCCAAAGATGATTTATCATTGAATCTATCTTACGGAATTCTCCTTAGAGCAACCAACGGATTTTCTTCCAGTAACCTGATCGGGGTCGGTGGTTTTGGATCTGTTTACAAGGGAGTCCTCAATGAGAATGGAACTATCATTGCTGTGAAGATACTTGATTTGACGCTTCATGGAGCTGTGAAGAGCTTCAAATCTGAGTGCGAGGCTCTAAGGAACATCCGACACCGTAATCTTTTGAAAGTCCTAACAGTATGCTCGGGCACTGATTATAGGGGCAATGAGTTTAAGGCCTTGGTTTATGAGTTCATGGTCAATGGCAACCTGGAAGATTGGCTACATCCAAGTCCATCGTTAGCTAATGTAGATGGGAATGCGCGAAAATTGAGTCTCATCCAGAGGATAAATATTTCCATCGATGTTGCTTCAGCATTAGATTATCTCCATAACCACTTGCAAAGCCCTGTCATCCATTGTGATTTGAAGCCAAGCAATGTCCTGCTAGATGCTGAAATGGTTGGACATGTTGGAGACTTTGGTTTGGCAAAGGTCGTCATCGAATCCTCTGATGACACTAAAGTGAAAATGAGCTCTGCTGGTGTAAGAGGAACTGTCGGCTATGCTGCTCCAGGTGAGTCTCCTCTCCTCTGTCCCTCGGACGCATTACATTCAATAAAAATGCACCAAGCATGTGCGTGCTCTTTCCTTCTGCTCAATTGATTCTGTTGCTATTATATGTCTTTTATTTGCAATTTGAATGAACTGCAGAATATGGAATGGAAAGCATGATTTCAAGAGAAGGTGATGTTTATAGTTATGGCATTCTCTTGCTTGAGATGTTCACGGGCCTAAGTCCAACAAATGAAATGTTCAGAGAAAATTTTAACCTTCATAATTTCATTAAGGAAGCCTTGCCTGAACAACTCCCAGAGGTTACCGATCCTCTTCTACTTCAGGAATTGGATAGCCATATGGGCACCGCCAGAGGAGATGCAACTTGCGAATGTCTAGAGATGGTCTATAGAATCGGGGTCGCCTGCTCAGTCGAAGCACGCAAAGAGCGGATGAACATTACAGAAGTCACATCTCAGCTGCATTTTATCAGGGATAAACTTCATGCAGCTGGTTTACAAGGATAGGTAATATATAAGATCGATGGCTTTCCTGCTTTTTATTTTCCATTGGACGAACAGATCATTGCCATATATGCACTGATAAGCACGCATTCATGTGCCTGATTCCTCAATTTTCTAGTCTCGTGTGAATAAAAAAGACATGCCTTGCCAACCCCCATCTCTTAAATATGTTCGGTATATGCACTACAGAAATAGAGAAGTCGTCTTATAGAATCATTGTTAGAACTCTAAGGGCAGCACAAGGAAATTCTCGTGATCAAAGCAGATAAGAGGTTAATCATAAACCCGCATCCCTCAAATATGTTCGGCAAATGCATTTGCAGTTGCGCTAAATTGAGATGGCTTTAGGACATTTATGTAGGCTTTATTAAGAGTATGCTTTTAACAGAAAAAATATCAAACTTTGCTGAACGAATGGATGAATCTACATGTCTCTTCCAGGTAATATGAACTCAGGAGTGCTTGGCATCGGTTTCCGCAATTTCAGTAGGACTTTTTTGGTTCTTCCTTGCTTAGCCCTAGGAGAGAGAAGGGCCCCGGGGGCGGGGGGCTGCATGCTATGTTAGAATAGTAGATCCAGGCAACGGTTCTCAAATCCCGGCCATGGCTCAAAATGAGAACTCAATCTTGTCTGTTATTCAATAAAACTGAGGTTTCAACCTAATTGCTTCAACAATTGCATGTAGCTTTATTAAATTTGATGACGGCTCGATAAATTCCTTCTTCCGCGAACCTTTTCATGTACAATTCATCCATGGGGCGGAGCGGGAATTTGAGAAGCAAATCACAAAATCCTATTCGGGTCCCGAAATTGCACTTGTAATTGCGGCCACTGTGAAAAATTTGTCCATGCAGATCAACTACTTTGTTACATGTAATATAAGTTCCAAATATTTTTATGAACTCAGAATCAGAGCGAGCTCTGAAGTGGCTCAAATGAGAGTGTTATAACTCTCTAGGCCGATGGTGTGGCAATGATTTGCAGCAATTTAGTTGGCCCACTCACCAACTGAAAATTGTTGACACTTGTTTTCAATCACATATGCATTCACAGCATTTTGAGGATACAATTGGTGGTTGCTTATACAAGGATAGGATGGAGCCATCTGCTGGCTATCCAATGATCATTATAATTTTCGGTAATTATTCTGTAATATCTAGTTGAATTTCCTGTTTCCCCCATTTGATTCTGCATATTTTTTAATCATGAGTGCGCATAAAAATATAAGTATTTCACTAACAACGGTTCGTAAAGAACTTTTGCGGTGCTTGGTTTTGTCTTTCCATTAGATATTTTCTAATAAGAATTTCTTTTTGCCATCTATAAGCAATTTATTTGGATGCAAAAGATAAAAATGTGAGAAAATTTAGTGGATTGTGTATTGTGCTCCACTCTGCACAACCTTAAATCAATTATTGTTGAGCCTATTATTAATCACACGGTTTACACAGTATGGGTCCAGACATGTTTAGCTTCATTGCGAAACTCAAATATTATAACCATACCCGGTCATCCTCTGCAATCTCAAATTGATTTACACTGATCAATAAGTTCTCCTTTATATATAGAATGTAATGAGCATCATTAGCCCTTTTTGGAAAATTTTGATAAGCATCCATTAATTTGAATCGCAAGTGTGAAGTTTATTCAATTAGATGTCATTAGAGCAAAAAGATTAGAAGTTGATAATTCAAACAATGCAGTAAATTGTCATTTCAGATAATTGGACATGAAAAATATCAATTGAATTACTGGCCTTAAGGTGAAAAAATCTGAATTCATTTCAGAATATTGGCCCATTACAAGAGCCTACCAAAACCTCGAATACATTGGAGTTCCAACTTCCAATGTAATAAAGACATACATCAAGATTGACATTCAAGAGCATCGTGAGACACTAAAGATAGGAGATTGAAACAACTAAGGTAGCTTGGGACTTTATATGATGCAGGAGCACCTTTCTGTTTCTTTGGCATGTGATAACCTCCGACGACACAAGCACTGTCTCGCTCAAGGGCTCGAGAGTAACTTGCTCAAAAGGCTTGAACTGCTCTACCTGTAGCTTCTTCACTTCCTGGGAAAATACTGTCTCTGTCGGAACAGTAGAATCGAGGATCATTGATCTCCCGTCTCCTCATTGAAGTAACATTTCCAGTGTTTCTTTTTCCCAAGTGGATTGGTCTTCACCCTCCCTCAAATATGCTGAGATCATTTCTGACGTCACAACCTATCTCCTACGCTTGCAAAAACTCGCACAAGCTACTTATCTTAATTTCTAAGAAATTATAAAGTGATAAAGAAATAGAAGTGTGACCATTAGTCCTCTAATTTAACAAGCTATATCTCAAGAAAAATAATAAAGAAAAACCAAGTGCACATCTATTGGAATTTGCAGAAGCCAATAGTGATAGTTTTAGGAAATTTTACTTGGCAAGTGTTGACTGAAAAAGTGAAGTGGTCCCCATCTATTTCAAAAGACTCTAATATTTACAAGTCAAGATAAGCTCAAAGACCATTCTACCCTTAATACTTCTAACACTCCCCCTCAAGCTAGAGCATAAATATTAATCATGCCTAGCGTATTACAAATATATTCTATCCTTCCACCACCCAAAGGTTTAGTAAAAACATTTGCAAGTTGTTCACCAGTTCGGATATGACTGGGAAGAATAATTCCACTTTGCAACTTCTCTCGAATACAATGACAATCAACCTCAATGTGCTTTATTCTCTCATGAAATATAAGGTTGGAAGCTATATGCATTGCAGCTTTATTATCACACCATAGAGGCATGGGTATTGAAGGTTTGAGCGACATCCTAATGAAAACCAATTATAGACCAGAAGTTGCATTCTTTGAGAATAGTTTATGATTGAAATTTCACGCAACAAGAGCCGTTTGTATCTTCAAATGTCAACTTCAGTAGTACAGCTATTAATGTCTTGATTTTGTCTGTCAGATCTTATTGCAGTGGCATTAATAGATATTTTGCTGAAAGTCAGAAAAGATCAGGAAACTTGGTTTATTAAACTTCTTGGGGCCTATTTGGTTTAGCTTTGGGGAAATGCAAATACCTTTGGGCTAAGGTTTTCCGAAATGCTATCATGTTTGGCAAATTATAACTCTAAAGTACATTGAAAAATAGTCTTGGCTTAAATGCCGTTTGGTAAAATCACATTTGGAAAGGGCTTTTATTTTTTTTTTAAACAAAAAAAAATCAATCCAGCAAGCTCCACCGCCGGTGGCCTTGCCTGAGGTCAAGTAACCTCAGGCAAGGAGCCCTGAGGTCGCACCACATCAGGTAAGGCGGCCTAAGGTCGCGCGACCCAAGCATGGCGGTCAAATCTGGCTGCTAAGCAACCTTGCCTAGGTCGCACGACCCAGGCGTCGCCATTTGAGGTCGCACGACCTCAGGAGCTACCCTAGGTTGATCGACCCAGGGGCGGCGGCCAAATCTAGTCACACGATGGCCATATTTGGTCGCGCGCCTAGTCACACGACGGCCAACTAACCGCCGAGCAGCCTTGCCTGGGTAGCGTTGTAACATCCTGAAAATCGACCCCATTTTGGGATTTTATAAAATGGCAATGTTGGTCAAATGCCTGGACAATATAAATATTCCAAACTAATTGTTCGAGGGATAACGGATTATAGAAAGGCGCCGATAGGAAGCGATATGCGTACAACTCGCAATTTCGAACAGGAACGAACCTTTCGACCATGAGGACCTAGGCGAGAATGATATCCTCTAGTATTAGACTATTAGGAAAACGGAAATAAATTGATTTGGCAGAAGTACGAAGTCGGGTTACAGGTGATTTCCGCACAACTTCGATACAAACTAAGCACGATGCTAAACCGAATCCTTTTCATCTTGTACTTGGGATTATCAATTGAGCCCCCGAGACCACATGACAATCGAGAGACATCCCTAACTCGAGAATTGGCATAAACATGATCGAAGAATGGTCGACCATGGGTCGAATGTGAGAAAAAGTCCTAAAGGGGTGCCCGATAGTCCAAATTGTACTACGGTCACGATCGACTCAATTTATCCCCGATTTTTAATTCGATTTTGGGAACCAACTTCTCAGGGATGTTAGGAATAAATAATTAGATGTCGCCTCATTTATTATTGGGTTTTCCGTTGGACTTTAAAGTGTCGGAAAAGGAAAATTTGGACCGGGTTTCTGGCCCGCAAGTGGGCTTGCCCAAGACCGGTTGCCCATTGGGCCTTGCGCCCATCCAGCCGGCCCAAGAGGGGCCCAAGTTGGCCCATTCCCTTCTCTATTCTTAGCCCATGGGTTTCTCTTCTTGGCCTTTTTCTTTTGGTGGCCCAAGTGAGCTTTGTTTGGCTTGTTTTTCATTGGCTCTTGAAGCAAGTGGGCTAGCCACTTGCCTTGGCTTCTTGGACAAGTTTAGAAGCTCTCTCTCTCTCCTCCATTTCGCCCATCTCAGCCGCCCATCTTAGTTTTTCTCTCTCTCTCTCTCTCTCTCTCTCTCTCTCCCTTTTCTCTTCCTTTTCTTCTTCCTTTTTCTGTCCTTGCTATTTGCCGCCGGTAACTGCCCTTGCCGCTGTCACCGAAACTGCTGCCACCGTCCAACGTGGAGCCGCCGACGTCCGAAGGCCAGCCACTCACCGCCGGCCACCCTTGGTCCCCACCGACCGCCTGTCCGGCCACCTAGCCACCACTACTTCTTTTTCGCCCGAAACAGCTTTTCGGTGTTGTTTTGGCCAAATTCGGCCACCGTCCATCGTCCATCACCTTCTCCGAGCTAACCTAGCGTAGCCTTCACTCTTGCCTTCGCGGCAGTGTCACCAGATTCCCGAACCAAGTGAGTTAATTTCCTAATTCTTTATTACGGTTAATCTGCTTAGGTTAGTTTAATTAGCTTAATGCTTGGATTATGCTTTGGTTAATGATGGATTAGCTGTTAATTGTATTTTATTAGATTAGTGTTTACTATGGTTAGTATAAAGTAACTATAGTTAGTTATTAAAGTACCATAGTTAGTTATTAAAGTAACCATAGTTAGTTATTAAAGTAACCTTGGTTAATTATAAAGTAACTAAGGTTAGTTTAGTTAACCATGGTTAGGTTAATTAACTATAGTCGGGTTAAGGTTAGTAACCATGGTTAGGTTTATGAATTATTATTATTTTTGGATTAAATAATAATTATTAATTATTTTCGGAATAATTATTTATTAATTATATAATTTATATTTATTATTTATTTTTAATTCGGAATAATAATTATTTTGGGAATATTAATTATTTTTGGGAAAATTAATTATTGGTAATTATTTATCGGAAACGGGTTTTATCGAGAAATTTTGTGGAAATTGTGTTTAAAGCTTTTTTTTTCGCTAGACTAATTGAGGTTAGTTTCTTGTTTATTAAATGGAATTGCTTTGTTAATTGAAGATTTTAGAGGTGTAATTTATTGTTGTTATTATTAGCTAGATGAATTTTTTTATGGTTATTATTAAATGTCAGTTGTTTTTCCCGAGAATTATGGGGTACACATGATTGTTGATTGATTGTTGTCATTGTCTGTTGTTTAAATACGTGGCTTATTAATTGCTAATTGTTGAATTTTCATGAGTACTCAGACTGCTGTTGTTGTACGTGACTACTGGATATTGCTATATTTCATTATACGTGTGTCAACTACAATAGCATGTCGCGTGAGCATGAGCTATGTTGCATTCACGACAAAGCAGAGCAAATACAAGAATGAATTGCTTGATGATGTGTTACATGGTCACATTAAAAATGATAGCCCAGTATAGTCGGATGACCGCCAATCCTTCAGGGTTGTGCCATGGCTATTGGGTTGCCTGACAGTGGTCAGATGCGGAGTTGTGGTAGAGGCCGGGCCCATGCTCCTTCGAGAATGCCGTCAATGGGGGATAGCTCATGACGTCACCGTGCCTCAAGGAGGAAGACAATGCCTGGCTTAGGTTAGTTGACCTCCAACCATAAGGTTGTGCCATAGCTTAGGGGGTCGTAATAATCAGAGCATGTGTGGGCATCGAGATATGAGAAAGTTATGTGCAATGCTATGATTATTTGCATGCCTCTTACTGTTGTTGTGAGGTGATTAACAGTTTCTGCAGGTTGCGTGTGCCAAGGCTAGGTAGGGTCGCCTATGGTTGTGCCTATTTATTGAACTATCTTCTGTTATTGTTTCTTTGAAGTGTGGTGGTTGATGATTTGACAGGTTTAGGTTGTATGTTAAACTATCCCGAGGCGAGCGAAGTCCCTAACCGAGGTTTAGGACTTTAACTTGCTGAGTACTACTGTCACCACACAGCCCGCCCCGAGCCGCAATTTTGTGTACGAGCACCACATGACTACGATTTGGGTGGACGAGGGGTCGAGGGACCATTACACACCTCACGTCTTTAAGGCGTGGTTCCTCAAGATGGGAGGCATTCTGTACGGTCCTCTCCGAGATTTTGAAGGACCGATCCCTCATGTAGGACTGAGCGATGAGGTCTAGGATCCCATGGACATGGATCCCCTTGATGGCGAGCTCTCAGACTCGATGACTAGAGAGACTGATCCTTCTGAGGATAGCGAGTAGGTAGTTGTGGCCTATTCCCTTTTTTATGAGCCCCTCCCCCACTTGTACAGAGATAGGTTTGCCAGGCCAGTTCCTTTTTTAGTATGCCTTAGCTTATCGCCTGTAGTTAGGTGTGTATATATTTGCTGCTGTGCAAACTAACCTTACAGACAAATAAAATGGTGCTTTGTCTTTCCTCTACTATTATTGCTGCTATCTTTGTTGTTTTTGATTGGGGAGTTTTGTTTGCTTCTGCATGTGTTTAATTATAAAATAAAATGAATTGGTCGACGACAGTGCCTAGGACGTCATAGAATTAGACCCTTAAGTGAATTGGGGTTGTCACGAATTCGAGGGTCAGGGCGTGACACGCGCAACCCAAGTGCCACCGCCTGAGGTCGCGCAACCTCAGGAGACACCCTAGGTCATATGACCCAGGTGACGCTCGAGGTCGTGCAACCTCCGGCGACAACGGCCTAGGTCGCATAACCTCCAGCGGCTATCGTCGACCTCTAGTGGCACTTCCCAAGCGACGGTCATCGGCTTCCTATGGCCCCTCAACGGTGGTTGTCGGCCTTCGGCGGCTCTATGGTAAATGTGGAGAAGACGATTAACAGTAACAAGTGAACAGTCAAACTTGTATCTTCCAAATGCGGAAAGCCCAAAGCAACCCAACACCTGCATTGAGCTTTCAGCATTCCCAATGCTGACATTTGACCAAGAGAGTCCGAAAAAAACTTACCAAACACTTTATATTTACCTGAAGGGGCTTTGAGGGCTCAAAGCTCCTTCGGAATGCCCAACCAAACAGGCCCTTGGTCAGCCAATATATAAGCTTTCGTGAATATTTTGCCTTTTTCCTCCATAAACTACATTTGTCGGATGTAAATGGTCACAAAAATCTTCCACTCTGCAGTATGACATGTCTTGGGACCAAGGTTTTGAGGTGGTTCAGTGTCTCTTAGGAATTCAGATATGAGTGTAGGATTACTTGAGCATTGAAGGGTCCTGTGATCCAATTAAATTGATACATAAAGGTAAATGGTCATATTAATATGCAAGAAAATGGAGAACCATTGAATTGCTTAGGGATATGTTCACCAGAAGTCCTAAAACTTGTCAAGATAGTGCAATTGAGTCCTAAAATTTGCAAAAAGTGCAATCGAGTCCTAAAATTTGTTATGTTGGTTCATTTGAGTCCTTCTGTTAACACCATCAATTTAGACTAACGGAAAATGCCAACGTGACTTATTTTTAATCATTTCTCTCTCCTACGTGGCAGTTAGGGCAACGAAAATTTTCCAAGTCAGCAAAACAACGTCTTTTTGGACATTATTCACTTGCCCAAAACAACGTTGTCTCTTCTCTCCTCCTTAGATCGTGTTGCCGTGCGTTTTCTTTCGTTCCCACTTCACGCTTTGCTATGTTCTCCCCCGTTCATCCCAAATCGATTTTTCTTTTGCCCGAACCTTAAGCCCTAAATCTAATCGGTGCAGATCGCAATTTCGGTGCCTCGTGAGTTAGAGTTCTTCGTCAAACGCAAGTGTGTGCGAACACTCGTCCTGCAGGAGCCTCACGGCGAATCGAGCGATGTCGACGATTAAGGCGGCCACTATTTCGGAGCCACTCTCCTTGTAGGTATCTCACTGCGTATGTGTTAGGGTTTGTATCTTTGCTATTGATTTCACCGTAACTTGTTGATTCAGAAATTCTTGACTTAGTTTTCAAAATTGAAGCGCAAAATGTGATATGTGTGCCAACTTTCTCCAAAATTCCATCTTGGAATTCTTGATACAGAAGGGGGTGGTGAAGAAGATGAGCATCCGTGTAAGAACGGAGTATAGCCCTAAAATTTGTGTAAATGGGTCTCTTTGCTTTGCTTTCTCACCATCCTCATTCCATCTTTTCTGTCCTATTGTTGTTTTTTCTCCTCTATCGGATCCCATTTTGTAAGGTGAAAATTCTGCACATCTTTGGGCTCGTCACGCATTGAAATTTTTGGCTTTGCACTTTAGTTAAGTTAGTTTAATTCTGCACATATTTGATGACCCAATTCAACATGCTTTGTCTTGTTTTTTTTTTTTGTCCTCTATTGAATCCGATTTTGCGAGGAAAAAATTCTATACATTTTTTAGCTCGTTGCGCATTGTAGTTTTGGCTTTGTACCATAGTCAAATTAACTTAATTTTTTTCTTAAACTAATTATAATCGGTACTGTGATATTTGGTAACCTAATTCAGCATGCCAAGTTAGCTTGATTTATGCATTCTCTGGATGCGATTATTGTGAAAGTAATCAAGATAGACATGATATTTTTGTGGATTTCCTAATACATGTTTTATGGTAGCGTAAAAAAGATTGTGCAGATTTAGCTTCCTAAATGTGTTGTTTTGAAGCGGATTAGTAATTTATGATGTAATTTATAATAATAATAATAATAAAGCGAAATATGTTGCACTTGCATGGCTTTATTTCCTGATTCAATATATGAAAAACATTCAAAGTAAATGTGATATTATTGAAGATTTTTTTTTTGGTAAAGGTAAGTATTATATATGATTTTTGGCCATGCAATGTACAAGAGGTGAAACTTGGCACCATCACCACTCAATGGGACAACACGTCACTAGAGTGGGGGGGGGGGGGACGGGTTCACAAAAAGACACACAGAATAAATCAAAGGCGATAGGGATGCACCCCTCTACAAAGGATTACTCAAAAATTTTAGGGTCAATATCCCAACTGCGTTGTAGTCTTCTATTCCTTATGGTATCAGCAACCATGTTGAAAGCCAGCGCTTTGTCTTGGACCGCCTTGATGAGGTGCCTTTGCATAGACGGCAAATAGAGCTTGGTGGTGCGGAATATGAGATCATTCCTGGATTTCCATATTGCGTAGCACAATGCACCAAAAGAAAACTTGACAATGTCTACATAAAAGCCATGGCCAGACAGAGAATTGCTAATCCACTGAATATTTTGTAACCAAGGTCGGTTGGACCAAGGGAGGTTGCATTTTGCTGCCCAAAAAGTAGCCAGAGACTTGGGAACGTGACAATCAAAAAATAAGTGGTCAATGAAATCAGGTCTCAATTTGCAAAAAGCACACCGGGCCTCTGTCAGTCTACCATAAGACATGAGGAGTACCTGGGTCGGGAGTCTTCTTCGGGAGATGAGCCAAAGAAGAAACTGATGACGAGGGATCATCGCCTTATCCCATACAAATGCTGCCCATGGAACCGGAGTAGCTCGCGACCTAATAGTAGCCCATGTGGATGCAATAGAAAACCGGCCAGAGGCATGCATTTTCCATTGAAAAGAATCGGAGGTGCAATACAAATGATGTTATTGAAGATTTCCGCCCTCTTAATACAATTTTTCTCGATGATTTCAATTGCTTGTCTATGGAATGAATTTATTGGAGGGTTGATTGCTCTTGAGATCATTCGTCAACATGATTCCATAGAAAATATACTGGAAAACTCCGAAATATGTGGTTCTTATTGCAGGTATGTTTACCCTACCCATTTCCTGTTACAGGTGAAGTCATTAGTAGTTTTTAGTTGAAATTTGACAATTAAAAGTGCTATTTGTTTTTGTTCCCTTGTAGGTCTAATGGTTGACAACAAAGTTTATGTCACTGTTTTCTTTGAAGGTAAATTTCACGTTTGACCGCCCTTAAAATATGTAGGTGGAAGGGTTGATGTTGTTGAAATAGACTTAAGTAAGGGTTCATTGTCTAATATAATTGATGTTGTTAAGGCTTTGGTCGGGCGTAAAATAGAGAAACTTTTTTATAGAGTTCCTGGAAGTAGTATCCTTGAAGATGGTGTAACTCTGAGGTATTTATGGGATAACTCTGGTGTAATAGATCTATTCTATCATTATCTTCATTCTGAAAAAATTGAATTGTCTGTTGAGCATGTCGATGATGAAAAGACGACTGCTAAGATAGGGGGAGTTGAGATGGAAACCGGAGGTTTGTCGAATGTGAATTTGGAAAATATTAATAATGTGGCTAATTATGTGTCCAAAAATGTAATTGGGAATGCCGATGATGGCGGGAGTCAAGCTCAGATTGATAATAGGGATTTGGATGGTGAGGATGATGATGTATTTAATTTGGTTGATGTGGAACAATAAACTGACAATGATGATTTTGAATTAGTTGATGCAAGAAAAAATTTAAAGGAATTTTCAGCGAGGCATAAGCTCAAAATTGGAACTAACATTGAAGAAACTTCCCTGATCAACATTGGCTCTCCAATAGAGTTATCAGTTGATCCTCTAATGGTGGATGCTTCTGGGTATGAAACAGAGTACTATCATTCAGATGAGGAAGAAAGCCTTTATTCAGGTTTAGATGATGAGGGTGAAAATGAGGAAGATGATGTTATTTCAAGAAGGAAGAGTAGGTTTCCATCATATGATGGAAATGGTAAAAATCCAGTATTTGTTGTTGGCATGACATTTGAGGATGCAAGTGAGTTTAAAGATGCAATTTTAAGGTACTCTGTGACTGAACAAAAAGCAATTGAATACACCAAGAACACTACTAGATTTGTAAGAGCCAGGTGGGCCCAAGCTAATTGTAACTGAATGATTTATGGTGCTCTTGATAGGGATACCGGATAGCTCCATTTGAAAAAGTACGTGGATGAGCATATATGTAGTATCACCTTTGAGAATAAGAGAGTGTCCAGTTCTTTCTTAGCTAAACACTTCATGATTCTCATTTCTGCAATGCCTAAAATCAATGCACCTTAGTTGAAGAAACTGGTTAGAGAACAGTTGGGGGTCAATGTGACTTTGAGTCAATGTAGGAGAACAAAGCTAAAAGTGTTCAAGGAACTACAAGGCAATTATAAGAAAGACTATGCACAAATGTACGACTATTTGAGAGAGCTTTACACTGCAAGCCATGCGAACACATTTAAAATGAAAGTTGAAAGACCATTGCTAAATTCCCTACCATTATTTGATAAGGCTTACATTTGTTTTGATGCCTGCAGGAAAGGATTTTTAGTAGGATGTTGAAAGATCATTGGATTAGATGGATGTTTCCTTCGATGACTAATCAAGGGTGAGTTATTGTGTGCTGTAGGGAGGGATGCCAATAATCAAATGTATCCAATAGCATGGGTAGTTGTACGAATTGAGAATAAGGACACATGGACCTGGTTTATCAACTTGTTGAAGGAAGACCTTGATATGGGTAATGATAATGGCTGGGCTTTAATAAGTGACCAACAAAAGGTATACAATACTATTATCACTTATCTTTAATTTGTTTGCAACAAAGTATGTAATGATTTACAATATTAATGTTTTACTCTCTTTTTTCTGTATTTTTCAGGGTTTCATCCCTGCAGTGGCTGACCTTTTGCCAAATGCAAAACATAAAATGTGTGCAAGACACATATATTCTAATTGGGCCTAAAAATACAAAGGCAAGCTGTTAATGAGACAATTTTGGAAATGTGCTAAGAGTACTAATATGATAGATTTTGAATTGCATAGATAGAGGTTGAAGGAAATGACTCCACAAGGTCATGATGATCTATTCCACACTGAGCCAAAGCACTAGTGTAAAGCCTTCTTTGACACCAACATAAAATGTAATATTGTTGATAATAATCTTAGTGAAGCTTTCAATGGTAGGTGCGTGAAGCTAGGTGCAAGGCCATTGTGAGTATGCTAGAGGATATTAGAATCATGATTATGAATAGAATGCACAGTCAAAGGGATACATGTACTAAGTGGACAAGGAATTATGGTCCAAGGGTTATGCATAAATTACATCAGAATACAACTGCTAGTAGATATTGCCATCTGATATGGAATAGAGATCAAGGATACGAGATTATGGAAGGTGGTGATAAATATGTTGTGGACTTGGATTTGAAAACTTGTTATTGTAGAGCTTGGGAAGTTAGTGGAATTCCATGTTGCCATGCCATATGTGCAATACACCACAAGAAAAATGATCCAAGTGACTACCTAACTGAGTGCTTCAGTAAGAATAAGTTCCTAAGTGCTTATCAATTCCTGACGCCTATTGTGAGAGGACAAAAACTTTGGGACAAAACTAATAAAGAAGCTCATCAGCCCCCACCGATGAAAAAGATGCCTAGTAGGCCAAAAAGGAATAGAAGAAAGCAACCAATTGAGCTTGTAAGAGATGACGGAATGACTAAAGAGGGTAAGTGAATGACTTGTTCTACTTGTCATGTGGTTGGTCATAACAGCAAGGGATGTCCTCTAAAAAAAGTATTTCTTAACTAATTGATCAAGTTGGTTTTAAGCTTGTTGTCTGGTCATTAATGATTGTTATGTACTTCTTAGGCCAATGCATCTACGTCCAATGCCCATGCTAATGCACTTGAAGCTGAAGTTTATGCTCAATCTCAGGTTAATTCCAGTGGATCAAGGCCCAAAAAAAGACAAGTGATTTGTAATACATTAATGTATTATAAGTTATAAATGTGAATGTTTCAATTTAATAATTATGAGATGTATTCAGGCTAAAGCTGCAACAATGACAAGTACAACTAAAGGAGGATCGAAAGGCCTAGTTACTGCTTTTGTGGAAGCCAATGCACCTGTACTAATCAATAGTGGAGGAGTGAATACTTCAACCAATACTTTTGTAGAAGTCAGTGCCCCAATACAAGATACTTCGGCCAACACTTTTGCAGAAGTGAATGCACTAGTACAAGATACTTCAGCCAATACTTTTGCAAAAGTTAGTGCACCAGTACAAGATATTTCAGCCAATGCTTTTGCAGAAGTCAGTGCACCAGTACAAGATACTTCGGCCAATGCTTTTGCTCAGTGTAGTGTAGATAAAAGACGATGCAAGGCTATTGCTAGTGTAAGTGGACATGACAATGCTTTTGCTGAAGCTAGTGTTAATCAACAACAAGGTTCTTCTTCTGCTCAAACCAATGCAGTAGCTCATGATAGACCTCAGAAAATCCCAGTAAGTAATACCTCACCACCTATGCATTCATGTGTTGTGATTACATTCTCATGTCCAATGTTTTCTTTTTCAGTTTAAAAGACCTGCAATTGAAATGGAAATGATGCAAAGACAATAGGCATAAGTACAACGGGAGTGCCAAAACTTGGCACGAAAGGACACTTAAGTGCCAAAAGTTACAAAAGGTACACTTAAGTGCCACTTTTAAAAAAAAATGGATCACTTAAGTGCCAAGTCGCCGGAACCCTGCCAGAAATCCTACATGGCAATTTTTTATTAATGTTTTTGCCTACGTGGCTCGCCGGAAATTGAAACGACGAAAATCAGCGCAAAACGACGTCATTTTTTTTGCGCGAGGTGGATTTTAAAATTTATTAATTAAATAATTAAAAATATATATTATTATAAAATCGATTTTATTATAAATAAATAAAAAAACCCAAGAGGAGGGGATCGGCAAGGGCTCGCCGCTGCCGCTGTCGCTGCCCCACCCTTGCCGAGAAGGGCCGGTGAGGGTGGGCGAGGGTCCGCCGGGGTCACCGGGCCCTGGCCAGCGGCCGACGACCCCGGCCGGCCTACGGCGAGGGCCCTCGCCGATCCCCTCCTCCTGTTTTTTTTTTATTTATTTATAAAATCGATTTTAATTTTTTAAAAATCTGACATGGACAATTTAAAAAAAAAAATTGCCACGTGGATTTTTTGTTTTGAGAAAAATGCTCCGTCAAAGCAAATGAAGTCGCCGGAAAATGGACATGTGGCAATTTGGCCAGAATTTCTCGCCGTTGGCACTTAACTGATCCATTTTGCTCCAATTTTGGCACTTAAGTGTACTTTTTGTAACTTTTGGCACTTAAGTGTCCCTTTGTGCCAACTTTTGGCACTCCAGAGGTCCGTACCTCAAAGACAATCACAACTGAAGAAGAAGAAAATGGTAAGGTTGGGTTTTTACACAAATCCTAAAACAAACCTTCAAATTCTCAATGTAAGTTATGCTATAACATTTTATTATAGCAATTGATCATTTCCTTGAGCTAAAATAATAGCTATTCTTATGTAGCATGGAACAACTAGTGCAAGATTATTGAAACTACCGGACAAAGGAGTAATTTCAGGAGCTTCAATGGCAAAGGCGCATCCCCAAGTTAGTGCACAGCCTCAGTCATCTCATGGTTCTCCTCGAAAGCATGTTATTGTGAAGTCAAAGCCACCATTGCAACTCATGGACAGTTTCCAGCCTCAAACATTAAGAACTTATCATCGAAACCACGTCGCTGTAAAGCTAAAGCCACCATCACAACCCAAAGCAAGTTCTCAACCTCAGTCCCAAAAGCATTTTGCTATAAAGCCAAAGCCATCATCACAACCCCAAACGAGTTCCCAGCCTCAGTCATCTCATGCTTCAACAGCTCCTCCAAAACCTATTTGGAAGGGAGTCACTGGAGGTACACCATATACAATGAAAAGCTCAAGACTTATGAATCCAGTACACGTCAAACCTACTGGACCATCAAAGATAGTAGACTTGGATTGATGTATTTGCTGATACATTGGGAGTTTATTGTGAGCTTTTTTCCATGTCTCATCTGATGAAGTTAAATTTCAGTTACCTCTCTTGTTTATTCTAGTGTCACGGGAGAAAAATTGAACATGACTCTTGAACTTTGGACTTTTGTCTCAGGAGAGAAATTGACTGACTGTTGCATTTAGTTGTTTTTTTGTTGGTCTCTTTGAGTTTCCCACATGCATATTCCATACATTCACTAAATATAAGATAATGGTTTGGAGGGGGCTTGAAGGGAATATTTGCTTTAGTCTTTGCTTTTGAAAAACAATTGCAAAGAACATCCGCAACTTTGCCTTAAATTTTTTAAATTTCGTGAAGTTTCAAAATTGTAGGAAGGATTTTTAGCAAGTGTTTAATAGAAAACCTCTAATATAAAAGTTAAATCTCCCAACGATGATACTTCTAATTATAAAATATAAGATAATGAAGTGATCGATTGTTTTTTTTTTTTTTGGTGAATAGTAAGTATTTTTATGATTTTCAACCATGCTATTTACAATGGGGTGAAACCGGCACCATCAAACACTCAAAGGGACCAACCGTCTCCAGAGTGAGTGGGGGCCGGGTTCACAAAGGAAGTAAAAGATACATCAAAGAAAGGAGCAATACATGCCAACCCTCCAACTGAAAACTAACCAAAAATACTAGGGTCAAGACCCCAACAACGTTGCAATCTCCTATTCCTAGGGGTATCAGCAACTCTTTGAAAAGCCAGGGCTTTATCTTTGACTGCCTTGATAAGGTATTGTTGCATAGAGGGCACAAAAAGGCTGGAAGATCGGAATATAAGGTTGTTTCTGGTTTTCCATATGACGTAGCATAACGCCCCAAATGAAAACTTGGCAATGTCGAAGTAGAAGCCACTTCCATATAGATACTTGCTGATCCAGAGAATATTTTGTAGCCAGGGTCGGTTGGACCATGGGAGATTGCATTTCCCAGCCCAAAAATTCGCTAGAGAGTTGGGGATTTGACATTCAAAAAACAGGTGGTCTATTGAATCCGGTCTTGCTTTGCAAAATACACACCGGCCACCGATAAGCCTACCGTAGGACATCAAGAATACCTGTGTGGGGAGGCGCTTCCGAGTGATAATCCATAACAGGAATTGGTGTCGAGGGATGATCGCTTTGTCCCACACAAGTGTAGCCTATGGGACCGGTGATGCTTTCCTTCCGATTGCGTCCCAGGCAGAGGCAATGGAGAACCGGCCTGAAGGATGCAATTTCCACAAAAAAGAATCCGGTATATCAGAGAGAGTGGGGAGCGTACCACTGGAGGGACAGCAGTTCTGGCGAATGGCATGGCCATCATTGGTGAATAAGTCCGCGACTATTGCTTCACGCTGAATAGGCAAGCGGTAGATATCACTAGCGGAGTAGATCCGGCTGAGGAGGCCTATCTCCAACCAAGGATGGAACCAAAGGGAAGTGGATTTTCCATCCCCAATCTTCCAAATAAAGTAAAGTCTGACTACATCCCTCAAAGCAAGTAACTTTCTCCATGCCCATGAGCAAAATGTAGGGGGAGATGCAGTCCAGAAATATACATTTTTGAGGTGATTAGAATGAACCCATTTACACCAAAGGGATTCCTTGTCAGTGAAAAGGATCCATATGTGTTTGATCATAGCGGCAATGTTGTTATCACGGATTCTTCGGATACCAAGTCCCCCCTCTTTTTTGGGGAGACACACATCCTCCCAGGACACTTTAGCACCGCCTACTCCTAGAGCCGGACCTCTCCATAGAAACTGACGGCATATTTGTTCTATCTTACTTACAATAGACGATGGAAGCCAGAAGATAGAGGCCCAATATATTTGTATGGCATGCAAGACAGTCCAGGACTGAATTCTCGCAGTTAGTAAGTATATACCAGGGCATTGCAATCCGCTTTGCTCAGTCTTGCAGTAATAATTGGGACGCCCGAGTATCTGACAAGGAGAAACCCCATGCGGAAGTTGAGCATTTCCAAGATACGGTCCCGCAAGGACTCCGAACCGCCTGAAATAAAAGCTTCGCTTTTGTTGTTATTTGGAACAAGTCCACTCCACTTGGAAAATAGATCAAGTCCCTCTTTCATACAAGCAATCGAAGACTCCTTGGCCTCACTGAATATGAAGACATCATCTGCAAAGAAAAGGTGAGACAAGCGGGTGTTTTTGCACCTCCAATAAAACCGAAATTCTAGGCAACGAGATTGAGCTTCCAAAATACCGGAGAGAATTTCCATTACCAGTGTGAATAAGTAGGGCGAGACCGGGTCTCCCTGTCTGAGTCCGCTGCCACTACTAAAGAAGCCATGAATTTCCCCATTAATTGAGATGGAAAATTTTGGGGTACGAACACAAACCATAATTAGACGTACAAGATGATCAGGAAATCTGAAAGCCAAGAGAGTAAACTCTAGGAAATCCCAATCCACCGTGTCATATGCCTTACGGAAGTCCACCTTGATTGCACACTTTAGAGAATAGGTGGGCGAGTGAAACCCACAAAATAATTCTTGGGCCAATAGAATATTATCAGTGATACATCTGCCCTTAACAAAAGCAGTTTGGCCAGGGCTGATTAAATCCGATAGGACCTTAGCAATCCTATTAGCAATAATCTTGGTGATGCACTTATAGATAGTGTTACAACATGCTATGGGTTGGAAGTCATTCACAGAGAAGCATTTGGGATTTTGGGGACTAAGGCAATAGTCGTGCAATTAATCTCCCGAAGTGTCCTCCCATTCTGAAAGAAGTCCAGCACTGCCTCCACTACAGAGGGGCCAACTATGGTCCAATTTTTTTTAAAGAAATCGGAATTGAATCCATCCAGGCCTAGGGCTTTGCCCCCAGCCAAAGAGAACATAGCGTCTCTAACCTCCTGAGCCAACACAGGTACGGAAAGTATACTAACCTGTTCATCGGTGAGAGGGCGGTGAATAAATTGCTTGATTTCAGCTGACGAGGGACAGGCGTGCCTAATGACCGGAGCCAGAAGGTCCGTAAAATGAGAGATGAAAGCCCGCTGGATTCCTCTAGGATCGGTTATCATAGATCCCGCGTCATCTTTGATTGAGATGATGCAGTTACGCAGATGATGATGGTTCACCGAATGGTGAAAAAACCTTGTATTTTGGTCATCTTCCCACAACCATCTGATCCTTGATTTCTGCTTGAAGAAGGATTCCTCTGCTGCACGAAGATCATAATAATCCCGTGTCAGGGCCCTCTCCGTATCAGCCAGAACGCAATTCTGCGGGTCATGTAGAAGTGCCTCTTGAATTGAGTGAAGAGAATGTTTAGCAGCTGAGGTGCGCATGCTAATATCAGAGAAAGACTCCCTGTTGAGTTGCTTCAACTTGCCTTTTAGAGTTTTAAGCTTAGAGCATAGTTTAAACATAGGAGTGCCGACCACATGGTCATCCCAAATCCGAGATACAATATCACCAAAATCCGGGTGGGTCATCCAAAAATTGAAAAACTTAAAAGGTTTCCTTTTGGGACATGGTACTAACACCCGGACCAAAATTGGGGTATGATCAGATATACCAGGATGAAGAAATACCGCCTCAGAGAACGAGTATTCCATGCTCCATTTATTGTTAACCAGCACCCGATCAATCTTCCTCTGCTTCATGTTCACCCCCGAATAAGAAGACCAAGTGTATCGAAAGCCTACATAATGGAGGTCGTCTATTTCAGCTTGGAATAGACAGTCCCTAAGTTCATCAAAAGAGGGAAGCCATATATCCGGACTTCCCTGACGGTCAGAGGGGTCCCGTATTGCATTGAAATCCCCTCCAAGAATCCACGGGCTGTCCGAAAGAGTGGAGCTGATTCTGATAATATCCCTCCATAAGGGTCTCCGAGCAGTGAACGAGTGTTCACCATAGATCGTCGAAAAATAAAGAGTGGAGTCTGTATTCAAAATTCTGATCATCCCATGAATCATTTGGCTCGAGATGAAAACACTAGAGAAGACCACAAAAACAGGATTCCAGCCAATCCATACACGTCCCCTAGTGGAGAACTCATAGTTCGCTATCCAACGCCATCCAGGTATTAGGCCAGAAGTTATACGATCAAAATTATCCTGACGGACTTTAGTTTCAATAAGTCCAAGGCAACATATATTATTAGAACATACAAAATGTCTCACTTCACCTTTCCTAACCGGGTCCATGACACCCCGTATATTCCAAAAACCGAAGTTCATATATCACTATTAATATAGGATTATAAACATATTTATAGAGGTTAGTAGGAGGAACCTACTTGCGTTTGGCAGGCCGCCTTCTTACAGATTTCTGCGGCGGGGGAGATTCTTCCGGATTAAGACTTGCTTGAATGATATTAGGAAGTTGCACGAGTGGCTGGGCAGGTTGGGAGTCCGGCACTCGTGACAGAGTATCCAAGTCCTCAGTAAATTGTTCCGGCTCAGTCTGTTTTGGCTTTACTGAGGTGGCTTCATTGCCCGCTTCTTGGGATTCCTCTTCAAGGCTGCTACCCCTCTCAGATACAACCAGGTCATCCGCAGAAGAGATAGAGTCCTGGGAGGCCTCCACATCAGTGTTGCTAGACCCATTCAGTTGCCTAATGGCAGCATCAAAGCATAAAGGATCCTTGTTCTTGCCCCCAGATGCCCTTTTAGGAGGAGGGGGAGGTGAGATAACCAGTTTCTTTGGAGGTTCAACAGATCTATGTCTGGAACCATTCTTCTTTGTGTACCGCCGGAGTGCTCGCTGAGCAGCTGGTTGAAGCTGCCATTGCTCGTTGGGTTCAGACTCCGGGAGCTTGTCCAACATTCCTTGAGGTTTCCGAGCCAAGACCGCGTTCTCATTTAAAGGGGCCTTAGCTTTCTCAGTAGCCCCAATCTGATCAGTCGTTGGTCTCCTAGTTTCCCCTACACGCTCAGATGGAGGGGGACCATATGCAGTATGTTGTTGCACCTGGACAGGAGGATTTGCGGGTGTGCTGCATTTATGCCCGAAGGTGCCACAACGCGGATAGGAGATAGGCAGCCATTCATATTCAACTGAGACCACTCGAGTAGTGCCCTTCATATACACTTTGACGGTATCTTGCTTAGCATCCGTGGCCTTTATCTCAACACAAACTCGAGCATAGGAAAGGAGCTTCAATTGTTCAGTATTTTGATCCACATAGAGGGGCTTACCGATCAAGCTAGCTATGCCCCCGATACCTCGGGCTGACCATAGCACAAAAGGGATATCCCGCAATCTTACCCATACAGGGATTTTGGAATGGTCGTTCTTCTTTAATTCCAGGAGTGGATCCCATTGCTGCAAGATTAGAGGGACCCTAGCCACTGTCATAGGTCCTCTTTCTAGCAGCGATCTCCTGAAGTTTGGGTCGGGTATTCTAAGGAAAAAGAAGCCCCGATCATCTGCCTTCACCTCAACAAGTTTGGATCCCCAGGCGTGTTTCAAAGCCGTTTCAACTAGCTTGAACGGTAGTTTCTTGCCAATGAAATAGCCAACAAGGCATTCCGACCACATTGGATCAACGGCCTGTAGAGTGTCATCAGGGAAATATGCAACGAACTCATCGTCCATCTTCACCGGATCAAAGTAATCGAGGTCATATCCCTTTAGTGCTATTTCAGCAACATTTGCCCACGAACGTGGAGCTGCCTCACCCTTTCCGGATTGCGCCTGAACAGACGGGTTCAACTGAGCGTTGCGGGGACCCTTACCAGGGAGGACAGAGCCATCCCGAGGGTGGAAGTTACCTTCCATGTGATTCCCAAAGGGATTTCGAGCTACATTGGTCTGAAGACCCTGAGCTGACTCCAAAGGATGGCCCAAACCAGATGGCCGAGCTCCGTCGCCCCTGTTCGGGAGCTAAGGGGCGCGAGACCTGGAGCGGTGTGGAGGGGGACGACTCCTCCCTCGTCAAACACTACTTTCTCCCCTGGGGGCCACCCAACCCGAAAGGGTTTGTCTATCATCCATACCACCCTGTTCGGAGGGCATGACAGCAATAGAACAGCCCAAAAATTGCAGACAAAAGCCCTAACCCAGATCTGAGATTCCGAGAGATTGGGACATACCTTGGACAAACGCTTCGGTGAGGATGTGGCCCACCGTATGAGGATCAATACCTCCGAAAATGAGCTCCGAAGGAGCCCTAGAACTGCTCGTCCAGCTCCGAGAAGCAGCAGGCGAACAGGGCAGCGGGAGCAAATTTAAGGGAAGATGAACAGTGTTTCGGGGGTGGGGGGTCCGAAATGGCGAAAATCTAATGATCGATTGTTTCTAACTTGAGAAATAGCATTTTTTGGTGCCAATGGAAATATTGTATTTACTTGAAAGTTTGCACCTATTAGCTCTTATAGGAGATTTAAGGAAAGAAATCCCATTGTTAAGGGAAGAACAATTGAGAGCTATCTATCTCAATCTCCCATTTTCCGATCCACCAACATTGGTCAAACCACATATTTATGAATCGTGTTAATAGAGTAACTTAAGAGCTCTTATTTTAGTGTTAGTTGCGTTCAACAAGTTCATATTTTTTTTTCGATGTTCTGAGAATGAGCTAAGCATGACAAGACATCCAAACACGTACCTTTTCTTATCAATTTCAAAGAGTAAAAGGATCTGGCACTAGTTGTGAACAGACCCAAAATTTTCAGAGCAATATCTTGCACTGGTCATCCAAACTTTTTAAGAGAATTGTGTGACAGCTGACCTTAAATTAAATAAACGCTACAAAGCAAACAAAACTTTCTGGGACATCAACAGCCCAAAAAAACAGTCATTTCAACTTTAACACTCCGTCGGAACCCAGAACATGACCTTTGTATCATAATGGTTGATAGTATACATTAGAACTTCTTCAATAAGCTTCATTCACCATGTTCTTCAATCAAATGGCGAAAAGCCACCAACTGTGCTTCCTCCGCTCTCAAACCAAGTTGGACAGCTGTACTGCAAGTAGCAAATCAGCCGGTTTCAACAAGTGCTTTGCCTCTACCAACTGCTAATACTCCTACTTTCCTGTTTTCTTGTGTGCAGTATTCTTTTTCCTCCATGCCTCTCTCTTCTCCTCCCTTCACGAAATTGAAGCATGAAAAATAATCATTTAGTAGATGACTTGGCATAAACAAGAGAATATACATGATCAATCAAGATTGATAGACAAAATTTTTTTGTTGTATTCAATTATGACCGTTCATAGATCTTGTGGAGAAAACTTCACAATCAAATGGAGAACATATGCAAAATTTGACTTCTCCACATGAATAAATTCAAATAGACAAAAGGCTCAAGACTTTTTTTTTACCTCATTTTAGATATCTCCTCTCTCGATGGGAATTTCCTTTTAGTCCTTTTCTCTCTACACGAGACCAAAGCAAACAATATGAGTCTATGGATAACTTGACATGAGCAAGAAATTCATGATTAAAATTGAATACAAGTATTTCACTAATTAGTTATCTCTGTCTATTTGTTCAGTGGAAGAAACATGACAGACGAGTTGATGGCAGATGTAAAAGTCAACTCCTCTGCATAAAAAAATACAAACAAAGAACAAAGCATGCTTTCACCTTGTCTGGGCATTTCGTCTCTAGAAGGGCATTTCCCTTTAATCTTCTTAGAGCTAAATGGTGATTTTCTTTTCTTATTTTTAACATGACCATTCTCCACGCTGGTGGGATAACAAAAGCATTTGAACATTTGAAGTATTGTATCTACTTCTAATTCGAATTTTTTTTATCGAATATTTGAACATCTTCGTCTAGAATACATTGACTAAATGAAAGTTTCTAGTTTGTGCTCTTGTGTCACGACCCCCATCCAGGGTCCAAGCTGCGGGTTATTTTTGCGACATCCCAAGCTTATCGCCATCCCGATTCATTTTACTTTCTTTATATGCACATGCGGAAGCATAACATAACAACAACATCCCCAACAAACATCACTGGAAGAACATGGGACGCAAGTACATAATACTACTATTTTCATTAGTAGCTCGTGTACAACTAACTTTCATATTACATAATATAAAAGGGCTTGGGTCTCCCTATCTCCGCTACCACCGCGATTTCCAAAATTGGGAACCCGTCCCGTTACGGGCCGATATGCGATTCATCCCGTCAGACGTTGACCCTCCACTTGGGTCATCAGGCCTTTAAAGCCACGAATAGGCCCGATCATTTCACCGTCCGACCAGACATACCATGCCTCATAACGGTGAGGGACCAACTTGATTTGTCCCTCGTGAACCCATACGGTTGATGTATACTTCTGATATGTTATCCTTGCTTCAACGTGTATGACGTCTACGGTTGACCCTTCTATTCTCATCGGTAGACCAAAACATACGGGAGGAGGATTAGCCATCTTATCAACCTGTAAAGGTAAAAGGGTGAGTTTTGGGGAAACTCAGTAAGTAAAACCTCTACCTTCAGCTAGCGTGACATCCCTTCATTAACGACTAGCCAGAGCAACTCATGCAGACACTGTCGATGGTAGATCAATTGCAACTCACATACAATGTCATGACTAATGCAGGGGCTTTACTTACTCAACCATCGACTAACACATAAACATACATCACCCATACTCGAGCACATATGCAAGGGTTTCACTTACTCACGTGTCGGCTAACACATAACACATCTCATCCATACTTAAGCATAATCGACATTCGTGTAGATCACTTTACATCGTCCTGGCTCAACCAGGCCCTCTCGACTCTTGCCGAGGCTTCTCGAGGCCAGCTTCTCGAGGCTTCCGGGGGTTACCCGGGACATCCCGTTGCGGGGGTGCTAGTTGACGTTGTCCTGGCTCAACCAGGCCCTCTCGACTCTTGCCGAGGCTTCTCAGGGCTAGCTTCCCGAGGCTTCCGGGGGTTACCCGAGACATCCCGTTGCGGGGGTATCATCATCTTTCCCATCTTCCATGGGGTGATCTCACAAATGCATCACTTATGCCGGTTCTCATCCTTTCCTTAAGCCGACTCATTCATGACTCAACGACAACATCATGCTCATACAGAATCATGCGTGCCGTGCTTTCTACGACTCGAGTCTAATGATGCCGTGAATAACTCTAAGTCCGAGGTTTGGCTCAACCGCTAAGTAATAAGGATCTCGCACCAAATCCAAGACATAAGCTCGGCATACTTCGATGCCAACCAAGACCTTGTGGGCTTGAGCGATCCCCATACCAAACGAGACTAGGAATTGGCATGTCTTGATGTCGATCCAAGACCTCGTGGCCTTGGGCGATCCTCGTACTGCGCAAGACTTGAGTTCCGACACTTTGTTGCTGACTCAAGCTTTATGGCTTTGGGCGTTCCCAACTTGCGTTGAACACCAACGACGAACCATGGCATCATCTCGGTCGTGAAATAATCACGTACATGCATAAGATTCACGTATGAACCAACGTACACATAATCTCCCATACAACCACGGTTCAACAAGAGAAGACCGTCTAGTCCTCATGATAGAAATGATCATACTAGGGAGAAGTAAGAGATTCTACTTACCTGGACAAACCTCACGAGACTAGAGAAGCTACTTGATAGAGAGAAAGCGGCTTCCTTGAAAACCAAAGGAGAGAGTGGGCGTGAGGAGGAAGAGGGCGGCCAAGGGAGGAGGAAAGAGGAAGGAGGAGAATGGTGCAAATGGTGAGGGAGGAGGAGAGGCTTCTCCTATTTATAGTCCCCGAGCTCATCATTGCATTTCTAACCATCCAATCCTCTCTTTCCAAGTGGCCCGCCTAGAATCCTTAAGTGGCAAGCCTATTTCTTCAATAATTGCACCTAAGGGATGACTAGGCAAGGCTAAAGATTCTACTTGGCGGTCTAATGAGTAGACGTCATCGACGACGGCCTGCCTTTCACTTTCCTATTGGTCCACTTGTTTCCCCTCATTTATTGGCATTTATGGAAGTTTGACTAGGAATCATCTAACTTGCCAACTAAGTTTCTAAAATTCTATAGGCTCATAATGAGGGTTCGGGTGTCGCGTTCCGATTGGGCCATGTGTAATCCGTCTCCATCATAGCCCCCAAGATATTTTTGACCATAATCATAAACTTTGAAAAGTAAGAGATAAGGCTTATCCAATAAGGTTTCTAGAGAATTCTTCTCTTTTGACATTTTCTTAATCAAGAAGGCGGTCCGGAGAATTCCACCATCCGAGTCGGTTTTGGGGCCGGAATAAGGATCATATGACATGTCTCGGAAAACCAATTTACACGTGCCCGGGGTCCAGGCCACATACCCCAAATTTGCCCAAACCGCTTCCTTGGGCGGTGGGTCGGTCATGAGGTTTCCCTCATAATTCGGTCATTGGTCCTCGGATCGGTTCAAGGCCAATTCTAAGGCTACCCATGGCCTAGCACTAAGCCAAGGCACTTATGGACCTTAGGAATTATGATAGAATAGCCGGGTCTATCCCGAGGCTCATTCCGATCGGCGCCCGATCTATCCGCATGGTTCATGGCTGGTGCATTACCGATCCATGATCGGACACCACCAATTCAAGATTCATTTCTGGTCACTAAGAATTAATAGGGAATGATGCATTTTTGGTCGAAAGATGATCACTTTTGGTCAAGTTGGATCGTCCGTGTATCGGTGCATAGTCGGGCGGAATCACTCGCGACCAGGCGCTATGACCGGTCGGATCGACCCATGACCATCCGTCGATCCAAAATCGTCCCATGATTAATTCTCGTGACCGAAAAGTTGTCTTATGAGCTGGTAGTCCGTCCCCATCGATATGGTCGGTATACCTTTCATGGCCGACGTCTCAACTAGTTCATGACCGGTCAGTCGATCGGACCATGGCCGATCCTTGATCCTTACCGATCGAACCAATCGATCCATGGCCAACGGCCCATGGTCGACTCATTCAGGATCTTATGGCCAATTCCATGGGGTCGGTTTTCGAGGATGTTACATATTGCGTCGGTGGGATATCAACCAAGTATCAATATCACCACAACAAAACTCATGTGAAAGAAAATGTCTACTCTCGCTAACCAAAGTTATAACATAAGCATTCCACTTAGTGCCTCCTTTGTATAAAACAATTTGACGTATAGGAAACATATAGCCACCACAAGAAATTAAAAAAAAAAAAATCAACAAGTAAGGTACATTGACCATACACGCCATAAGATAATAAAAGCACAAAACGAATTAAGCTTCTTTACATTTCTACCAACATGAGTTTCCCAATTTTATAGGAAAAAAGAGGATCTCGATAAAGCAATTAGATACAAACTTAGAACGGGATACTACGGAAGACTTAGAAACTTCTCACTAGCTTTCACATTACATAAAACCCATAAAATGTTACAAAACATGCATAGGAAAAATGCCAATTGATATAGGGTGTTTTCTTGCTTCACTCTTGCAAGCTCCTCCTTTAAAAGTCTATTTTTCGCCTTTCGCGCCTTCATTTTTGCTAGCAATGAGCTCACATCAATCTCGTCGCGTCTCGATTGGCTTGATTCCGATAGTACTTGATTTCTATCTAGAAAGTCCACTATCATGTTCCTCGCTCCATCCAGTATCTTCAGGTTAGCCCACATAAAGAAATTACAGCAACTTGGACCATCAAACTTAGAACATCCATAAAACCTTCTTCCTGCGTTTTTCCTTGTCTTTGTGGTAAGAATTGGTGATCGAAGACCAAAATAGCAGGTTAACCCCGACTCGACCTCATCAGGAGTTAAACCACTTGATTTAGAAGTTGTTGTCCTCATTCTTTTTGTTGCCATATTAAAAAAGCATATCTTAGTTGGAAACCAGCAGAACCTACAGCGCATGAGAATATAAGCAAGTTAATTCATTGAAAAGTATCTTAAGAAGAGCTCAAAGATATGCATAATTTTTATCTTCCAAAATGGGGTCCTTGTCATTGATTAACACTAGCTTCAGGAAAAAAAAAAACAGCTTGGTTGCAAAGGAACTACAATGGTTGATTAACACATAGTGGCTTCACTCCACGTGGAATTTTGCACAAGTGACACTAGCAACGATGGTGTCAATAGCGTCCACTTTCAAACTCTTGACTCTCTCGTTAAAATCCTACAAGATGACACTTGATGAGCCAAAAGAACAGCTTCTGAAAAACATAAGCATCAATAAGCTAGCTTTTTATGTGTTAAGCAATTCGCAGTTATATAGGATATATGGTGCCATCGCCTACCTTGGTGTAATGAACTGCGATCGTTGATTAACATTGCCTTTAGAATTTGCTGAATTTGCAAAAGAACAGTTATATAGGCATCAATGAGCTAACTATTTCAAAAGAACGGCTTCTGAAAAAATAAGCATCAATAAACTCTTCATTCATAAATTGAATCAGAAAATAAAGCCATGCAAGTGCAACATAGTTCTCCTTTTTTTTTATTATAAATTACATCATAAATTACTAATCCGCTTCAGAACAACCCATTCAGGAAGCCAAATCTGCACAATCTTTTTTACGCTACCATAAAACATGTATTAGGAAATCCGCAAAAATATCACGTCTATCTTGGTTGCTTTCACAATAATTACATATAGAGAATGCATAAATCAAGCTAACTTGGCATGCTGAATTGGGTTACCAAATATCACAGTACGGATTATAATTAGTTTAAGAAAAAATTAAGCTAATTTGACTACGGTGCAAAGCCAAAACTGCAATGCACAATGAGCTCAAAGATGTGTAGAACTTTTACCTTACAAAATCAAATTTAATAGAGGACAAAAAAAACAACTACGAGACAAACCATGTTTAATTGGGTCATCAAATATATGCACAATTAAGCTAACTTAACTAATGTGCAAAGCCAAAAATTTCGATGGGCGACAAGCTCAAAGATGTGCATAATTTTTACCTTACAAAATGGGATCCAACATAGGAGAAAAAGCAACAGCAGGACAGGAAAAAATGGAATGGGGATGGTGAGAAAGCAAAGCAAAGAGACCCATTGACACAAATATTGAGACTATGCTTCGTTCTTACACGATTGCTCGTCTTCTTCACCACCCCCCTTCTGTATCAAGAATTTTGAGATGGAATTTTGGAGAAAGTCAGCACACAGATCGCATTTTGCGCTTATATTTCGAAACTAAAAGCCAAGAATTTCTGAATCAACAAGTTATGGTGAATCGACAGTAAAGATACAAACCCTAGCACATATGCAGTGAGATACCTGCGAGGAGGAGAGTGGCTCTGAAATAGTGGCTGCCAAAATCTTCGACGCTACTCAATTCACCACGAGGCTCTTGCAGGATGAGTGTTCACACGCACTAGTGTTTGATGAAGAACTCCAACTCACGAGGCACCGAAATCGTGATCTACACCAATTGGATTTAGGGCTTAGGGTTCGGGCAAAAGAAAAATCGATTTGGGATGAACAGGGGAGAACAAAGCAAAGCATGAAGGGAACAAAAGAAAACGCAGGGCAACACGATCTAGGGAGGAGAGAAGAGACAACGTCATTTTGGGCAAGTGAATAATGTCCAAAACGATGTCGTTTTGCTGACCTGGAAAATTTTCATTGCCCTAGCTGCCATGTAGGAGAGAGAAATGATTAAAATAAGTCACGTCAGCATTTTCTGTTAGTCTAAATTGACAGTGTTAACGGAAGGACTCAAATGAACCAACATGATAAGTTTTAGGACTCGATTGCACTTTTTGCAAGTTTTAGGACTCAATTGCACTATCCTGATAAGTTTTAGGACTTCTGGTGAACATATCCCAATTGCTTAATCTAAAGTTGTTTCGATATCTGAGAGAATAAAGTACTTTCCCTATATTCAGCAGAGTACACATTGAGTGAATTGCTTAATCTAAAGATGTTTCAATTTATGGGACTTGTAGTGCTTTCTCATTGTAAACTGGAAGCTCTCATAGCTTACTTTTATTTGAACACGTACAGCTGTACGTAAAATTGAGCATTACAATGACAACTACTCAGACCTTTTTCTACTAATTTTGGTCAGCTATATGCATCATATCAAACTACTTACGCTCTTTAAACATCGAGTAAGTCGACCACCTTTCATGAGGTAGGCCCTCTTTCAACTAGTCTGACGAATTTCTATTGTTTTGAGATTGCCGTTCCACTCTTACACTTCTAAAAGGAGCACCTAAGAGAGAAAAAGGAAATTTCAGAGAAAGGCTTTCAACTTTACAACTAAATCATCCATGAGTATTGCAAAACTTTCAACAATGTCCCACTGGCATGACTTCACTTATCAATCCTAAGGCCAGAAACATCTTCAAAGGGAAGAACAAGACATTTAAGATTCAGTAAACTATCAGCATTGCCACCGAGTAAAACAATAGTGTCATTAGCAAAGAGTAAGTAGAGGTGTATTACATCAAAGACCAACATCAAAACCTGAATAAAAACCACCATTCATGCCAGAATTGTTCATATTGGTGATATCCCATCAATTATTTTTGTCTACTGTTGATTTTAGTTGTTAAACTGAGATTTGTAATAACTTAGATGAGAATTCATCAAATTTTTTTATCATGGTAGTTGGATATAGTCTCAATAGATTGGCCTCATTTTTAGGTCCTGAGAGTTTCACAAGGATATTGCTTCCGTTTTCATACATACCTGCGGAAATTTGTATGGCTTCGTTTTAAACCTAGCTATGAGCTCAGTGTGCTCTTTATTTTAGATCCAAATGATTTTTATTGATTGTTCGAAAATTCTAATTTCGAACAAAGCACAATTTCGCAAAGACTTTTCCACACCAGCGTTTGGTCCTAGTAGAGCATATGGTATCCCCTCATTCTGTTTGTGAATCCCTGACTGTAAATCCATATAGCCTTACATGGGAATTGCACCATATGTGATTGAGGGAAAACAAAACTTAAATAAATAAATAAATAAAGGAGTTAGAATGAAAAGAGTGGCTTTTCCATATTTCCCCACATGCACGATGCTAGTTGCTGTCTTTTTGTAGTTCTCACCTGAAATAATCCTTGGCAAGTAGCCCAAAGGTTGGCAATTCTAAACACTCGTGCAACATCCTCGATTTGGGCCCTATTTTGACAAGTGACTTAAATTATTATTGCGTTAATAGCAGGACTAGACCACGAGTTATGCAAGGGGCACCCCACGAGGTCACCCAACTCGAATAGGTTGTATTAGGGGCACCTTTCATTGAAGTATAGTCACGAGATTTGATCTAATTATGAATTTTCGATTAAGGATCATTCGGAAACTTGTCTATCCAATTTAGTTGAGATAGTCTCCGTGAATAGTTTTGGGCCCCTGAATCTTTGGTCCTGGAAAACTGAGCCACTCATTGAGAGCCCATGGGTGTCACGCCCAAGCAAAGGTCCAATGGGCCACACGCCTATTTGAAAGACCCATTTAGGTGGGTCAAGCCCAAGCCCAAGCCCAAGCCCAGATCAAGCTCATTAATGCTCATGTGCTTGAATAGTGCCCTAAAGTCTAGATCATGATTAAGCCTAAGATGAGACTTGTCTTCAAAGTCTTGCCTCTTAAATGTTCATCAATGCCCTTTAATGCTCTTGAAAGCCCTTCCAGAGGACAAGTTGAGAAGAACAAAGTCTTGGTCTTACAAGAAGAGGGCGTAGGCGCCAATTTGAAGAGGAAGAAGAGGAGAATGACTAGTTGGCTTCCAATCCATTTAATGCCCTAAGGATAGGTGATGATGACCTAAAAGAGAGACTTGGAGAAAAAACTTGCAAGAAGGCTTCTTGGCCTTGCATTTCACTTGGTTGAGAGGGTTCCAAGGAAAAGGCTAGCCTAGATAGACTTTGGAGTTCATGATGTCAATTGCATTATTGGCTTCTTGTAATAAGAGACTTAAAAGAGGAAAAGCTCTTCCATTTCTCCCATCCTCTCATCTCTCATTTCCTTCACTCTCTCCCTTTCTCTCCCTCATATTCTCTCTCTCTCTCTCTCTCTCTCTCTCTCTCTCTCTCTCTCTCTCTCTCTCTCTCTCTCTCTCTCTCTCATCTGCTCGACCACCACCACCACCATCACCGCCACTCACCACCATCTCCCTCACCATCGCTGTCTGCCTCACCGCCGCTCACCGTCATGTCGTCATTCATTTGTCCATTTGTTCGCCGTTGCTCGTCGTCGTCCATGGGTGTCAGATCTAATCATTGACTAGGACGTTGCTCTACATGCTCAAAGCACAGTTCTAGTTCTTGATAGTTGTTGTTTTAAGTTGTTAATACTTGACTTGGATGGTTGTTTATGGTTGATCTTACTAGTTCTAGGAAGAGGAAGCTCGTGTGCTAATTTTGTATGGTTTGCTCATGATTTGCTTGGGTTTTTAGGTTTAGGAGTTAGTATATTTTGTCAAGAGCATGTTTAGTACAACGAAAGTCTGATATTGTCACATGACTGTCAATTATGAGAAACCGTTATCTTTTGGTTCTGTTTTACCATGTACTTGTTTATTGTTACAAGAAAACGGCATGAAAAAGTTATGAGTCGATAAGTGCTTGTAAAATGTTGTTTGGAACCTTTGATGGATGAATATTGTGCTTGTCTTGCAAGTGGTAATGATATTGGGGCACTCTTGCATTGGCCTATAGTATAGATGAAAACTAGTTGTGTGATGCACCTCATGTGGTCACATAAAGGAGAAATAAATGCCATAAACACGTCTTGGTCATGCCAAGGAAAATCCTTGAGAGGGATGGTCCAGAAGCACATCTCGAAGAGGACAATATAGGTTTGGGATGAAAAATGGTCCAAGAGCATGCCTCTACCTTGAATGACGCATTACATTGCCTTGTTCATGAGAATGGGATACCTGGGTTTGAGCCCAAAAACCTCAAGAAGCTAGCCTTGAGAAGCCTAGGCCAAGCCAAGATGCCCTAGTCGAGCCAAGCCCAACATGAAGCCAGAAGCCTCGATTGAGCCGAGAAGGCCTAGTCGAGCTAGGACGATGATAAATGAATCTTTTATGAGTGCCGGTATATGCATGAGTATGATATGTTTGACGGGTGATGAAAAGCCAAAGAGAAGCATGCATTGAAAGTACATCGGAATAGACACATGTATGTAGTCAAGGTGCAGTGATAAATGGAAACCATGTGACATGTTATGGAATGCTTGGCTTGTGGAGAATACATGTTTTAGATTCTTTAATTATAAGTGCAAGGTAAGAATTGAGGTCATCTGTCATGTTCATAGATAAAGCAAATGAAGTGCTTTGCCACTAATCTGCCATCGTCATGTTAAGTCCAATGTTTGGCGTGTTTTCGATACAAGGCATACTCCTATACGAGGACTAGACAATTTACTTATTAAGTTTCGACTCGTTTGTTGTTGTTTACATCTTTTCAGGCCCATAGGTTTGGATACACGTCCTGTTCGCTTTGGGCCTGTCGATATAAAAGTGGATGTGTTGGAGATAAAGAAGTTAGGGCTAACCCGATCCCTTTTTGGTTTGAATCGGAAAGGTCCATGATAGTGGGCTTATAATTAACCAACTTCTGATTTGCTAATGATGCATGTATATAAAGTGTGTTTTGTCTACATGTTTTCCTTATCATTCATTTGTTATTTGTTGTTGGGTGATGAAGTTGTACACTTCCGCATGTACATAATTGAAAGATAAAAGAATGGGTCGGTGACTGGGACATCGCAAGTCAATGACCTTAAGAGGACTTCGCGCACCCGCAAGTGGGGAAAGAAAGGTCCAGGGCATGACAAGACAACAGACCTTACTCAAAATGAATTCAATGAGAGAGAAACCCACTCTTAGCATGACATGGTACGTTTTAACTCAAAAGTGACATGATTTTACACACTTTCGTCCATTTTAGTGATGACATGAAATGACAAATAACTGACTCTAATGTCATGACACAACATGAATTACCAACCCTCGCAATTCCCACAACTGCTGGTCCTCATGCTGGGTGACAGCTGGCACTACTTGCAAAGAACAGCTTTAAAGCAAGTACCGACTCCTTGTTGCTGTGTTGCTATGGTCTTTAATAGGTTTTTGGACTTCTCTCAGGTGGCAATGCACTTATTGCCAGAGAAGGAGAAGAATGATCTAATGAATTGGTTAGCACAATGGAGTCTTATTCTATAACATATAAACACACATACTGGCCCACCAGGTTGTAACAGGAAGATATCTTGGATTCCTCTTCACTTGGTTTTGATCCCTCTATTCATGATTATGTCAACTTCAAGGTAAGAATTGTCAATCAAATGTCCTAGTACATTCGCATGCTATGTAATTGTTAATTATATAATTCTCAAAGTGTTATTATCTGTGCTAAACAGGACTACAAATCAAGTCATTACATACTTCCAGCAGCAACGAAGCTGGTGCTAGTCCATGAGGTAGGTTGATGAAGTCCTTTAGCTTAGTGCTGTGTGTTTTATGTGCTGATTCCTCTCGAATTGATCGGGTGTGGAAAATCAAGTGCAGTGGTTCGCTTTACTTGGACGTAATGCTCAATCAACAAAAAGACATGTAGCTGGCACCATTTTCTTCTTCTTAACTGATTCCAGCCTAAAAGAACAGAAGCATTCAAATACAGGCATTTTCTTTAAAACAAGAATTGGCTTTAAAGAGAAAGGATTTTTGAGCATTTTGTGAATTGAATTTCTTTCCAATTATTTTTGTTGAAAGGGGACAAACATATGACAATATTCAGTTTGAGGTTGCATTGGCATAAGCGACTTTGATGCATAAAGTACCCACTGTAATCTTCTCATGTCAATTTGTCTGTTTACCTTTATCATCACAACAATCAGCCAGAGAATTGACACGAAATCGATACATACTTGAACTTTTAACTCCTATGATTTTTGGTAGATAGATTGTTAAGATAGGACAGCAAGCTTTTCTGTTTCATGTCATTGCGCTTTAAAATATGTACCAAGAGGCATAAGCTGCTGCATGTAGTAAGAAGTGTCCTAGAAGCTCAACCTCATTGCTCAAGATGATGTCCGAGTGGTAAACTGGAGAAGGAAAACTTATTATCTTCATTTTGAGAAACTTTTGTGAGATTGGCTTGATCATGAGCTGAGTGTAAATTGTACAGAAAAAAATTGTTGTTCAAAGTTGAGGGACCTTAAAATATGAACTCAGTTAATGCATCTGGTTTTATCCTGGCCCAAGCCATCTTATGGCAGTAAAGATCTCCAACCTGTTACAGAAAAGGAAGTTTTGATTAATATGTCGATGCCAATTAATTTGGCAAACAGCTTTCACAAATTACTGAATATACTGTCGAAGCTTATGTTCCTATCATGTTGCTTCGGCTGAGAAGATGGCCATGATTTGAAATTGTGGTTTAGGCTATTAAGAAGCTTTCCTTTTTCATTGACATACTCTTTTGTCGCTCACATCCTTCAATCCAATGAATCTCAGGTCCAAAAACAAAAGATTTTGCATGGGAGCATTGAGAAATCTGCACACCCAACTGACAGATGGAACAGGGGAACACAAGATATTGAAGCAGAGAAGACTGGTGAAGCAAGACACAATTCTCTCAATGTGGCCACTTGTGCTATGAAGGACATTGGGAGTGGAGCTAATAGATCTAGCTCTACTCAATTTAATGAGAGTGCCTCCACTAATGCTTGATTCCTTGCTCACAACAGAGCTACCACTATGGATGTGAAGCTAAAGCCTTCTAATGCTTCCAAAAGGTTTCCTGCTGGCTCCAGCTTCTTTGACAGATTTAATTATCAGTTTTTTGCAACATTCTAACTTTAAATATAGTGGTCATTGTTTAAAAGTTTGGATTGAAGAATAGATAAGGGAGACAGAACAACATTTTCTTTCTGTAACCCACAATATCTTTTTAAAAAGCTTCCTCTCACAGGTACAGCTAGTGTTGTCCTGACCAGGAAAAATATCCTCTACTTCTCAGATTCAAAAGTTAGGAAATGCTTAGTCTCTTTCTTGTAAAGCATTTTTCTTCGTGTCTTCGTATGTGGTTCCATGAACCTTTCCTGTCTATACTTCATTAATAGCTAAATTTACTTATAGTCCTCATAAATATGATTTCCAAACTTAGTCTGTAGCTAACATCTACAATAGTTTTATGTTTGAAGAATTCTTAAAAGCAGCACCTCCTCTTGTAAATTCAAGGCTAGCATGAAATCAAGTTATTCTTCTTCTTGAATGATGCTACCATAATTGGGTGGCCCTCATTTCTTCTGTTAGCTTGCTTCACTCTTCACATAGGTTGTTCGTGGAATTTTAACATGGCACCCTCTTTTTGCGTATATATTTAAAAATTGCAGAAATTGTGATATGTCTCCCTTGTTGTTACCAATAGCCTGTCAAGTATAATTTGGTTTTGAAATGGTTTATATGATTTAGTAGCTATTTATCAATGCATACATATGGTTTTTGCATTACATCTCTATGGTTTGAGAAATGGACGCTAAATTTATCATAATTATCATACGATGCTCACTTTAATATCATAATTTTCCAAGTGATTAATTAGTGTCACATACTATTAGAAACACACCACTTAATTTATATTGGCAATTTTTTGGCAAGAAGATCACCGACATAATTTGAATGATCTGCTTTCATAAAAGTTAGGACACTTGAATGATTGCTTGAAAAGTTATGTCACTAAAATTAGCATTGTATGAAAATAATAACTTTAGTGTCCTTATCCTCAAAAGTTTCTAATTGGTGTATTCATGGCTCCATGACAAACGTGAATCTTATCTTTCCGTTGGTGTTGCACATAGAACAGGAGATCCGCTCCTTGAGGAAAAAGATTATATACAAATTAATGTGCCCTAGAGCCCGTATTATTCTTGATTCTGCTGAATATTATCCCTTCGGTGGAACAGGTTTAGAAAACTGAAGGCTGACGGTTCTCAGAACATGGACAATGCCGCACAAAAGCTGACCACCTTGAAGGCCCTATTTGGTTCAACTTTGGCAAGGGGCTTTCAGCCCCCAAAGCCCCTTGGCCAAATGCAAACCCGTTTGGCAACTATTTTTTAGGGTCCCTTGGCCAAATGTTGAAAGCCCAATGCAAGTCTTGAGGTGCATTGGGCTTTCAGCATTTTGAGAATGCAAATGGCATTGTTCATCGTATTCTCTTCTATACACTATAGAGCCGCTGGAGCCAACGACCGCCACCTGAGGTGCTGCTGCACAACCTCAGGCGACCACCGCCTGGCCGCCGCTCGACGAGCATCCACTGTGACGTCGAGCATTGACCGGATCGTGTGACCTAGAGCGTCGCCCGTCGGAGGTCGTGCGACCCAGGGCGTTGCCGGAGGTCGCACGACCGAAGGAGGCCTCCCCTAGGTCGCGCGACCTCCGGCGAGCAACGCCCTAGGTTGCACGTGTCACGTCCCGACTCTTGAGCTTGCGGTAACCCCATTACCTTGGTCGATTGAAAGCGATGTCCTAGGACCCGCCGACAACCATTCATTTTATCTTTCGTTAAGCGCAAGTGGAAGACGAACCATCCCCAAACAAACAAACAATCAAACAGGGATAGAGGGATGAACAACAAGAATGACAGCAACTACTCATTTATTCAAATTACTGGATTAACCAACGGAGGATCATTTTCCTAACTACAAGCCCGACAAAAAGGGCCGATCCATCCTCTAAGGCAAACCAAAAAAAAACTAGGCTAATCCAACAGTACACAAAAAACCCTCGCGTTCAACACCACGGTCACTCAGACCCATCAGACTCAGGCTCCATCGGGTCAATCACTGGAGGAGCGGGGGCAGGATTCTCCACTACAGGTACGCCATTCTAGGGGCTTGAAAGTGGTTATACAATCACCAGTGAGATAAAATCTCAGCGAGTTCTCCTCCTAAGCCCTGGTTAGTATGCCAACTCAACCCAGGGTATCTCTCCAGAACCACCCCTCACTCAACCCAACAACAGACAGTCAGCAAACAGCAGACCAAACAATAGATAGGGGAAACCAACAATCAATATTCGGTTCGCATGCAACTATACCCAGTCTGCCATACCCTATACGTCAAATCTCATACAATGCAAGCAAGGCACATGGCCGTTAGATGATACGATTCATCAGTCACATGCGAGTCGCGTCACAAGCGATCTCACCTGACCATTGCCACACCCTGTACGACTGTCAACTCATGCATCAAATCATCACGATATTAAGAGCATGCGAATAATCAGACCATCTCACACAACTTTCTCATGTCTCACATCCACACATATGCTCCGATTATTACAACCCCTCCTCCTGGGCCACGGCACAACCTTATGGTTGGCAGTTCCTGGCCAAGCCAACTTCATCCTCTTTACCTCGAGGCAAGGCGACGTCAAGGGTTCACTCCCAAGACGGCATTCCCGAAAGAGCATAGGACCTGCCCACTACCGTAGTCCTGCAACTGATAGAAGCCCGAGACCTGCCCACTACCGCAGTCTCACAAAGTTAACCTCTCCCTGTCAAGCATCTGACCAAAGTCAGGCGACAAAACAGCCACGGCACAACCCCATAAGGATTGGCAGTCTTCTGGCAACGTCGGGTTTCCTCTCTTAATGTGATCGTGCAACACATCATCAAGTAATCCATTTATATCTTTGCTCTATCGTGAATGTAACATCACTCATGCTCATGCGACATGCCATTTCAAATAACCCACGCAATATGTCATGCGATATCACTCGACAATTTCCAAAATTCAACTCAACCGGCATTCGATCATGCATTACATCATCAATCACAAGTATAATTAACAATCGGCACTTCAATAAATCATAACAACCAAGAACATATCAAATTAAGACAAAAATTAGCTTCTGCATGAACAATGCCGTGAACAGTAATTATGAACAATGATTTTTCCGAAATTCAATTAATTAAAAAATTTAATCCATAAATTAAACAAAACATTAATTAAAACAATTAATCAACCAATTTAAGAAAATCATGCTTAATAAATCACCTAAACCACAAATAATCACAATTAAGCATAAATAAGAACAATTAAGCTTAATAAGCAAAATTAAGCTAATCTAATCTTAAGCATCTATCTAACCACCTATCTTAGGTCTAATACAACTTAATTAAACTTCCTAAACCAACCTTAGCACTAATTAACCCAACCCTAAGCAAGTTTAGGCACAAAATAAGGATTAGGGGCTAAACTCACCCGTTAAGCGGGCCAGCAACACGAACGCGACGGCGGTGACGAACCCGATACCCGAGGACCTCTACCACGATGATCCAAGGTGCTCCCAGGGCTTAAAACAGCAGCAAGCAACTCAAACTCCCTCTGCAACTTCTGAAAAACTAACTGCTTGGAGAGAAAGGGCTGACCGGAGTTGAACGGGCTGCTCGGAGCTCAGGCGACCGGTGGCACCTGGGGGTCGAGGGGGAATTGCTGGTGGTTAGGATGGGCAGTGGTTGGGTCAAAACCGAAGGAAAATGGCTGAAACAGGCGGAACAAGCAGGGACAGGCGGTCAGAAAACGGTCAGGCCAGCAGCTCCTTCCGGCGATCGATCGACATGGTCTAAATGAAAATTGTCTTCTAAGCATGATGGCAGGTGGCACAGGCCATGATTCACACGGGAAGGGCATGAACAACTCGATTTTTCAGAGGAAGGTCAGACTGAAAAATAGAAGGAATGAAGGAAAACCATGGGAGAGAAGTGTGCGGTTTTTGGAGGAGATGAAGGGGAGAGAGAGAGAGTGAAGTGAGGGTTGGAGATAGGCCTCATTAAGGCCATAAATTCTTGCCCCAACTCCCAAGACAAGATGACATCATCTTCTCTCTCTTCTTTTGACTTTTCTTCAAAATATCCAAGGGCAAAATGGTCATTTCCACCTTGCACATTTCCCAATCTGTCCTTGGACTGAAAATGAAGGACGGGCCTAAGAAAATGGCTTAAAAATGAATAGAAATGGGCTTGGAAATTTTTCGGGCTCGAAACGGCTCAAGGTTAGACAATGGGCTCGGAGGGTAAATGGTTGGTTTGGTCCAACGGGCTCACTCGCTTGCCATGGGCGTGAGGCCCACACCGATCTTGCCCGGCCCACGTCCTCGTCGGCTCGTTTCCTCAGTCCGAAAACCCTTTTCCAAATACTCGGCTCAACTGGCACTGTCGACTATCGAAAAAGCATCGTCCAAAAGTCCGTCCCGGACGTTCCCGAAAATTCGAAATCCAATCTTGAATTCTCATGCCTTGTCAATTTTGTCCAAATGTCATTTTGGTACTACTCAGACTAACAAGTGGCTTCGAGGACTCATGCGTAACCGACTCGTGCCAATTCACGTTCTAGACATCTCGACACATGGACGTCCTTAACTACATGAAATTACGAAGGATAGATTCTTATTTCAAAGTACACGATTACCAAGGATCAACATAGGGTCGCTCGCGGCTCAATAACAGAAAACGGAATCACCCGTCGTCCCATTATGTTCTGTCCGCGAATCGACTTCTAGTCGTCCTTGAAATCAACCTGCATATCTACAGGATCGTCCTTACGCAAATCTCACGGTCAAGTCGTTTTCCCAGGTCAAGTTTTTTAGTCGCACGAGTTCTGTCCTCATTAGCCTTTCCCCTCAATGTCAGTATCTTAGGAGAGATCCGTTCCGAGTGAGATCAACCAATAATGCATTGACGAAATTAACGTTCATTCCTCCCTCAAAGGGCTTGAATTTTAGGATGTTATAGCATGACCCAATCAACACCCGTCGGGCAACGGCCAAATCTAGCCACCGCACCTGTGTTTGGGTCGTGCGACCAGCCGCCACAGCTGGGGCACTCGACCTAGGGTGGCACCTGAGGTCGCGCGACCTTAGGCGGCGTCCCCTAGGTCGTGCGACGATAGGCAATGGCCAAATCTAGCTACCGTACCTAGGTCTGGGTCGCACGACCAACCACCACGGCTAGGTCGCTTGACCTAGGGCGGCACCTGGGTCGCGCGACCCAGGGGAGGCTACTCGGTGGCCAGACTGTCATGCCTAAGGTTGTCCGACCTCAGGAGAGCTCCCTCAGGGTTAGATCTGGCCGCCAGTAGTTGGCCGGCGGTAGAGCTCCACCAGAGAATTTATAAATAAAAAATAAAGAAAAAACTGTGCAAATGTGGTATTACCTAATATAACTAATATAAACACCTAGAGGGGGGTGAATAGGTGTAGAGAGATTATTCACGCAACTATATATAACTTTTGAAATCAACGAATTGAAATCAAGTAGAGAGAGTTAGAGAAGATTGCAAACACTGTTTATAGTGGTTCGGCTTTTTGACAAGCCTACGTCCACTCTTTGGTCGACCAGCCAATCTGTTGTATTTCACTATATGATCAATGGTGATTACACACTCTCGAGTGTTTATACTTGATGATGATCTGTCTCACTAAGTCACTCACTATTGTAAAACACTGAGATCACTCAAATACGCACTATGAACAACAATTGAAGAACGGAATCAGCTTTGGAATAATGTTCATCTCACTTTACCCCTAAGTCTCAACCTATCCTTAAATACTCTCCAAGCCACACTCGACCGTTGGCTCTTTCCTTGAGAGTTTTGTCTTCCCTTTCTTAGACAGACCTTATAAGGCAAGTCTTTTTGACCGTTGAGGGTAGATCAGATCCCCTTAGATTATGTTCGCCTATACAATCAGAATCTGGGTTTCCATAAGTGCTCTATTCTTCTTTGGAAATTGCCCACTAATTGATCCTGTCAATCAGATTAGTATAACAGAATCAACATAATTAAGGTAAGTGAAATACTCTATCGTTGGTGATCTTATCGTGTAAGTTCATCTTAAGTCTGACGGTCTTAAGTCCTGAGTCTGCCTAGATTTTCAATCTGGTTCATTCAGACTTAAAATCTCGATGCGGGTACGGTCGGACTTAAAACTCGCCTCCGGGTACGGTCGGACTTAAATCTCGCCCCGGGATGAGTCTTTTTCCGGTACGGTACGGTCGACTCTAAGACATCTCATGCTTTATCTTCTGCTACCAGCATACTTTAAAGCCTATGTCATTCTGTGTCACGACCCCCTTATCTCAGGCGTCGAGCTGCGGGTTATTTTGCGACATCCCAGGTTTTGTCGCCGTCCCGAATTCGTTTGTCTTATGATAATGCGCAAGCGGAATGCATAACATCACAATTTCCCCGACACACAAACAATATGGGAACGTGAGATACACACTACAATTTCGACTATATTATAAACGTGGTAAAGCATACACGGCTATTCTTGGCCTCATATTTTACATCAAAATTTGGGCCATTTACAACACCAAAAGCTAGGGTATCCCTATCTCCGCTATGGAGGTACTCGCCCAAAATTTGGGAACCCTATCGCCGCTACTTAGCCGGTACGCACACAAGCTTATTCTGAGTCCTCGGATGGGTCGTCCTCCTCATCATGGCCGGGAATATCAAAACCTTGGAGCGGTCCTACCCAAGCTCTATCATACCACCTATACCAGGCCTCAAAGAACATCGGGATTAATTCACTATATCCCTTCTCGACCCAAACCGTTGACGTGACTTTCCGATACGTGATATCCGTTTCTACATCTATAATATCCGTATACGATGCATCGATTTTTACAGGACACCCAAAGTAAATTGCCATGCTCGCTAAGTACTGTAAGAAAATAGGAGTGAGTACTTGGAATACTCAGTAAGCATAGTCCTTACCTTCGACTAGCACATCACAAAATCATCAACTCTAGTCAAGCATCTCATACAAACCATGTCGAAGGCAAACCAATTTCAAAGATGCAAACATACTTCTTGCACATGAAAAGGCAACTCTTGTTATGATTTGTGAACATGATGCATGCCATGAGCTTATGCCTTTCTAGCTTTTCTTTCTTACTCATGCATGCCATATTTATTCATATTTTCACTTGTGCTCGGGACTCGAACCCAAGTCTTCCCGGTGCCGTCTTGGGACTCAAACCCAATTCATTTCGGACTTTCTAACCGGGCTCCTGGCTAGTTGGCGGCCTCTGGGACTCAAACCCAGTTAATATGCTCGGGACTCGAACCCAAGTCTCTTGCCAGCCTCTTTGCTCGGGACTCGAACCCAAGTCTCTTGCCAGCCTCTTTGCTCGGGACTCAAACCCAAGTCTCTAGCCAGATTTTCTTAAATTTTTCTCATCTTTGCTTAGGTACCTATCCCTTTGCGAGGGTGGACTCGAGCCTCATGCACGTGCCATGGATCATGCTTCTCATGCTTGAACATAATGCACATGTCATGAAATTATGCTTCTCATGCTCAAACATATTGTACGTGTCATAAAATCATGAATTCTTTGACAATAATGCACATGCCATGAAATATGCGTCTCGTGCTCAAACATCATGCACGTGTTATAAAATCATGAATTCTTGTGGCAATAATAACACGAACGAGCCTAAGCCTAAGGTTTCGCTCAAGTAGCAAGTATGGAGGAACCCCGCACCAATCCAAGACGCAAACTCGATACGCCTCAATACCGAATCACATCTTATGGCTATGGGTGAACCTCAACTTGTACCGAACAAAAGCAATGAACCGTGACTTCGTTCCAATCATACAAGAATCCAAAGACATGAACAAAGCATAGAATACATCCTTTTCAATCGACCTACCCTCGGCTTGTTCGAGAGAGTTTCCTAGGGTCGACGACATCGTGAACGACACTAGAAAAGGAAGAAACTATACTTACCTTGATGACCCTTGAACTAAGAACACAACTAGGGAGTGGCGGCTTGGCTTGGGAACCGAAGAAGAGAGAGCGAGAGGCATGGGATGAGGGGCGGCTAAGAGAGTGGAGGAGGAGGAGGAAAATGGATGGCAAATGATGAGAAGTGAAGAGCTCTCCTCCTATTTATACTACCCGGTGTCATAATTACCGGTCCAAGTGGTCCAATCCGAAGCTTCCAAGTGGCCCGCCTAAGAAGCTTAAGTGGCAAGCCTACCCCACCAATAATTGAGCCTAAAGTGCTTAGGTGGCCTAAAAAGGAATTATTTGGCAGTCTAGGCTCCTAGGTGTAATTATTGGCGGCCCGCTTTGCACTTTCCCATTGGTCCACGTGTAATCCGCCCTCATCATTTCCCCATAGATATTTTTGACCGCAATTATTAGCTTTGAATGGTAAGAGATAAGGCTTATCCAAAGCATTTAATGAGGGTTCTAGAAATTTCTTCTTCTTTTGTCTTTTTCTTAATCAAGAAGGCGGTCCGGAAAATTCTACCATCCGAGTCGGTTTCGGGGCCGGAAAAGGGATCATATCACATGTCTCGAAAAACCAATTTACACGTGCCCGAGGTCCGAGTCACATACCCCAAATTTGCCCAAACCGCTTCATTGGGCGGTGGGTCGGCCATGAGGTTTCCCTCATAATTCGAATCGGTTCAAGGTCAATTCCAAGGCTACCCATTGCCTAGCACTAAGCCAAGGCACTTATGGACCTTAGGAATTACGATGGAATAGCGGGTCTATCCCGGCTCATTCTCGACGGCGCCCAATCCATCCGCATGGTTCATGGTCGGTGCATTACCGATCCATGATCGGACTTCATCAATTCGAGATTCCTTTCCGGTCACTAAGAATTAAATAAGGAATGATGCATTTTTGGTCGGAAGACGGTCACTTTTGGTTAAGTTGGATCGTCCATGTATCAGTGCACAACCGAACGGAATCACCCGCGGCCAAGTGCTATGACCGGTCGGATCGACCCATGACCATCCGCCGATCCAAAATCGTCCCATGACCAATTCTCGTGACCGAAAAGTCATCTTATGAGTTGGTAGTCCGTCCCCATCGGTATGGTCGATATGCCTTTCATGGCCGATGTCTCGACCAGTTCATGACCGGTCGGTCGATCGAACCATGACCGATCCTTGATCCTTGCCGATCGAATCAATCGATCCGTGGCCAACGGCCCATGGTCGACTCATTCAGGACCTTATGGCTGATCCATACGGGGTCGGTTTTCGAGGATGTTACATTCTGTGTACTTTCCTTTCAAGAGATTGATAAAATATCATTCATAAAATGTTTTGTAAGCATCAAAACTAGGAGTTTTCTCAACAATCTCCCCCTTTTTGATGATGACAAAACATTTCATACATATGGCTTAATGTCCCTACAAAATATGGTTAAATAGAGCATGCTTCCAACTATTCTGCTCAACTCATAAGGATAGCCCATATCAACCCTGTATAGACAATACAGAAGCAACATAATTTCATATTACAGCTTAACATGATTCAGACTTTATCAGTACTGTGTGATCAGCATATAAGAAAATATCATTAGCCATGCATAATCAGAACTTTCATATCATAGTATCATGCATCAACACAATGATAAAGCCGACTATCATGCATCCATGCATAATTAGAACTTTCATATCATAGTATCATGCATCAACACAATGATAAAGCCGACTATCATGCATCCATGCATCCATCCATCAAAAGTCAAAAATAAAAGCCATATTTACTCTCCCCCTTTTTGTCAACTTCAAAAACAAGTTTCTAACTCAGAAGATGTTTTTAAGAGGTTTTCTTGTTTGGGGTCCGAACAAGGGTGAAATCCTCCATATCTGATGCAGACTTCTCAATCTTGTCAATACACTGATTAACTGTCTTCTCGAGAGTCTCCAGTTTGTTATTGAAGGAGGTTTCCCTTTCTACCTGCCGATCCCTGATCTCTGTTAAAAGTGCTAAGATCTTTTGAAAATCAGCATTCCCAAATGAAGCTGCAGGTACTTGAATTTCAATATGTTCAGAAGGATGCTCCCCATGAATTGATGCTTCATTCTGTCCTTGTTGCCCCTCTTTTTCTCCATCCTCATCTCCTCCTTCTTCTTCTTCTGTTTCTTCTTCTTCTGGATCTTCTTCTGATTCAGATACATCATTCTTCTCATGTTCTGTGCTGAGAATGTTTTCTACATGTGTTTCTGCTTCTGGTTCAGACATTCTCTGAGAAGTTTGACGCATATTTGCGAATTGCGGAGATACTTTCTTCTTCATCTTCTTCATCTACAGTAGGAGTTGTCTTCTCCTTTTAGAACTTGGCTCAGCAGCAACTGATTCTTTTCCTTTTCGTTTTGTTGTCTCTACTCTAGCCAATTCCTTTTCTTTTCGTCTCCATGTCTCTGCAACATCCTTTAGTCTCATCTTATTGATAATTTTCATATCAATGGCCATTGTGGGAAGAGTTTTAGTATTGAATCTTCTAGGTATGTCTATCTTAAGATGATCAAAGATCCTTGTCACTAAAGCTCCATAGGGTAGCTGTCCTTTGTCCTTCGACACTGTCCGATACATATGCAATATTATTGTGTGAGGCAGTGAGAACAGTACTCCCTTTTCAATAGCCCACATCAGTTTGGCCTCAAATTTAGATACATCAGTCTTTGATGAGGCTTTTGGACGAATACAGCTGATAATGATTTTATGCAAAATAGTTCTTGCAGAAGTTAGAAGAGGATAAGTTATAGTAGCCCTTATAGACTTTGTAAGAAACATACAAACTGTTTCATAAGAGACGTCTATTGGCCTGAATGTTCCTCTTTCAACTTTTATAATGTCAGCCAGAATGTCTGAACTAACATCATAGAACCTGTCATTCACACTGAATTGCATTCTGTCTGGAGATAGAAATGTCAAATTCGAGTAAAAATATGCTGTTAATTCAGGATAAACAGCAACAGAATCAGTGCAAAATTGGTCCATCTACAATTTTTCAAAGCATTCTCGCAGATTCACTTCAGCAGCATCCAAATAATCAAAATCTACAATTCTGTGATTCATGATTCCTCGATCCATCAATCTGTTAAAGAAAGTCTTATGTTCTCTGGACCGAAATAATTTCCCGGTTGTGTTTCGGGCTACAACAGCTATTCCCATTCTCACTTCAAAATTTCTATAAATGTTCTCATCATCTTCCTTCACATTATCTCTGCTTCTCCATTTATCACTTACTCGTTTTATACGAGTAGATGGTGATTCTGTGGCCTGTACTGCTTGAATGAGACGGAATTTGTTCGCATACCCTTTCTCTCTCAAGAAAAACAGTTTGACATCATCCCTAACATTTCTTTGGACTAATTTCTCATATCTCCTCATTACTACCTGAGGGCTTTCAGTGGGTGTGGGTAGAGTTAGTCCGGACGTACCTCTACGTGAGAAATTTCTTTCTTCAGATTATGAGCGGATCGCTCTTGGAGATTCCTCAGGATCATTTTGAGAAGAAACTCTTGGAGATTTTCCTTGAGTATCTTCGGAAGTCTGTGTGAGATCGAAATGCGCTCGCCTCCGTCGACTCTTCTACCTCCTCTCCCAAAGAATCCCGTTTGATCTTCTTCTTGGAGATGGAGATCTTGATCGGATACGGAGGATCTCGAGGCCATGTTCGGAGAAAGTTGGTTTTGGAGAAGATTGATTTAGAAAACGTTTTTCTCTCGTTAGGTTTGTAAACAAAACGTTCAAGGGTTGTGAGGAAAAGACCCGACTTTTAGACCTTTTTATACCCTTCGTTAGGAGAACAAATGAACAGTCACAACCCAAAACAAATTAAAATGGCAATTATTCTAATCTTAACAAGAATATTCAATCATCATAAACATATGCCAGAAAATATGCAAATCAATCATGCAGATCAAAAACTTATTAAAGATTTACCATATTTAATTAAGGAAATAACATACCTACCCAAAATACCATTATTTTCCTTTTTCAATCTTCTTCGGAGACTATTCTGTCGAGACGATTGCTTTTATCAGACTTTGTCCTGTTCTCATAAAATTTAAAAAAAAGGGTTAATAATATTTAATCTCCCACATATTGAATCGAATGTACCTTTGTCCAGCGGCTTTGTAAAGATATCTGCTAATTGATTCTTAGAATCAATGAATTCAACATATATATCTCCATTTTTCACATGGTCTCTAATAAAGTGATGTTTGATCTCAATGTGCTTTGCCCTGGAATGTAGAATCGGATTCTTGATGAGGTTTATGGCGCTAGTATTATCACATCTTATTTCTGTATAGGATTCTACCTTTCCATAGTCTCTTAGTTGCTGTCTCATCCAAAGAATCTGTGAACAACAGTTTTCAAGTGCTACATATTCTCGCTTCGCGTTGATAGAGCCACGATTCTCGCTTTTGGAGAACCATAAAACTAGCATTTTTTCCTTAAGTTGGCATGTACATGAAGTACTCTTTTCGTCTATTTTGCATCCTCGCTAAATCTGCATCTGAGTAGCCAAGAAGAGTAAAATCTGTTTCTTTTGGATACCATAACCCCAAGTTTGGATAAATGGCTATATACTTAATAATACGTTTAACAGCAGAAAGATGTGATTCTTTAGGATCCACTTGAAATCTCGCACAAAGACAAACACTATATAGAATATCTGGTCTAGATGTAGTAAGGTAGAGAAGAGAACCGATCATGCTTCTATAATTCTTCTGATCAACCTTCTTTCCCGTTTCATCTTGATCTAGTTTGATGGAGGTTGCCATTGGAGTTTCAGTCTTCTTGTAGTTCTCTATTCCAAACTTTTTAATCAATTCTTTGGCATACTTTTCTTGATTGATAAAAGTTCCACATTTTGTTTGATTGACCTGAAGTCCTAGAAAGAATGTCAGTTCTCCCATCATGCTCATTTCAAATTCTTCCTGCATAGACTTTGAGAAGTTCTTGCACAAGTGTTCATTAGATGAACCAAAAATAATATCATCTACATAAATTTGTACCAACAGTACATCTTTACCTTCCTTCTTAATGAATAAGGTTGTATCTACCATACCTTTCTTGAATTTATTGTCTAGTAGAAACTTGCTCAATCGTTCATACCAAGCTCAAGGTGCCTGTTTCAGACCATAAAGTGCCTTCTTCAATCTATAAACATGGTCTGGCTTTCTTGGTTCTTCGAAACCAGGAGGCTGCTCTACAAAGACTTCTTCTTTGATAAACCCATTTAGAAAAATACTTTTCACGTCCATTTGATATAGCTTGAAATTTTGATAGCAAGCCTAAGCAAGTAGTAGTCTGATTGCTTCTAGTCTTGCAACTGGGGCATAGGTTTCATCATAGTCTATTCCTTCAGATTGAGAATAACCTTTTGCCACGAGCCTTGCCTTGTTTCTGGTGACTTTTCCAATTTCATTGACTTTGTTTCTGAAAACCCATTTAGTACCAATGATAGTTCTTCCTTTGGGTTTGGGCACCAATTCCCATACATCATTTCTCTTGAACTATTGAAGCTCTTCTTGCATTGCCTCTATCCAGCTTTCATTTTCCAGAGCTTCATTAATTCCTTTGGGTTCAATTTCAGAAATCAGTACAACGATACATGTGTCCTTTTTGTTTCTTGATCTGGTTTGAATCCCCTCGTTGATGTTTCCAATCACAAGCTCCTTAGGATGACTAGATTTATGCCTCCAGTTTCGGTTTGGAACTTCATCATTATTGGAATCTTTTGCTGATGTAGGAATGTCAGGCTGAAATACTTGTTCTTCATGAGTTGCTCCTTTGACTATTTCCTGGGAAGATTCTGTTTCTTTGTTGAGACCAGATCTTTCAGGAGCAGCATCTGATTCTTCATTTACCGTCGCTCGTTTTGAAACTTCTTTCTCCAGAAACTTTACGTTCATAGATTCTTCCACTGTCTGAGTGTTTTTGTTGAACACTCTATATGATTTACTAGAGTTTGAATAGCCCAGAAAAATGCCTTCATCTGACCTTTCTTCAAACTTACTAGGTTGATGATTAATATTTTTAAGGATATAACATAGACAACTAAAGATTCGAAAGTAGGAAATAATAGGTTTTCTTTCCTTAAAAATCTCATAGGGGGTTTTCTCAAGAATTGGTCTAAGAAATACTCTGTTAATAATATGACAAAAAGTAGAAACAGCTTCTGCCCAAAACCGAGTTGCCACCTTACTTTCTATAAGCAATGTTCTAGCCATTTCCTATAAAGACCTATTTTTTCTTTCCACTACTCCATTTTGTTTTGGAGTGTAGGGAGATGAAAAAGTATGCTGTATACCATTTTTGTCACAAAAATTTGCAAAGTCTTGATTCTCAAATTCTCCCCCATGATTTGTTTTGATATTTGAAATAGAGTACCATTTTTCATTTTGGACCCTCTTTGCAAATGTTGAGAAATATGAGAAGGTATCTCTTTTATTTGCTAAAAAATATACCAATGTAAATCGAGAGTAATCATCTACTATCACAAGACAAGCACTTCTTACCTCCAATGCTCGGGTTCGGTTGGTCCAAATAAGTCCATGTGAAGAAGCCGTAATACACGATTAGTAGAAATCTGTTTTATAGACTTGAATGAGCTTCTTACCTGTTTTTCCCAGTGTACATGCAGCAAAGCTCGTTTTCTTGTAACTTAGTGAAGGCAAACCACGAACAAGCTTTTTGCTGGCAAGCTTGGAAATTTGTTTCATGCTGACATGCCCAAGTTTGCAGTGCCACATATCTGCTTCATCTTGGACTGATAATAGACATTTTGTAGTGTCTTCATTTATGTCCAAAAGATAAATGTTCCCACGCCTTCGTCCAGTAAAAGTATGTAAAGAGTCATTGCTTGTTCCAGAACATAGATTCTCTTTGAAGTTTATTCTGAAGCCGGCATCACATAACTGGCTGATGCTCGAAGATTGTAGTTTAATCCTTTGACTAGAGAAACGTTGTTGATGATTAAGCTACCAATCTTGACAGCTTCAAGCCCTATAATGTTTCCTTTGGTGTTTCCTCCAAACGAAACTGTTCCTCCCTTGATTCTTTCGAATCCAACGAACATCTTTGAGTCTCCCTCGTCATATGTCTTGAACATCCTTTGTCCAAATACCATTTCTTCTTACTCCCGAAGCTTACCCGCAATGTTCACACATACTCATTTTTTTCTTTGGTACCCAAATTTTCTTGGGTCCATTGAAGTTAGTAGTATAAGCTTTTTCTATCAATTTCTTTTGAACAGTCTCCGACTTTAGGACATTTATTCTCAAAATGTTCTCTTTCTCCACAATTAGAACACTTTAGATTTTCTTGACTAACAGATTTAACAAAATTCTTTTTAAAATGATTATTGTAAGCCTATCGAGGAGGTCTCTGTTTAATTCTTTCCTTAACTTTAGGAAAATCAATTAACGATTTACTTTCCTTGCAAAACCCAAGTCCTGATTTATCATAATAAGGAATTTGGATAGAAAGAATATGATGCAGGTTTTTCGTCCCTACGTAAAACTTTGCATTAATATTCGAAATTTCCTTTCTAAGAAATAGATTCTCATTTTGCAAAGAACTTTGATTTTTCTTTATTTCTAAAAGTTCCTTTTTAAGACTCACTTTCATTCAAAATAGAATCACGATTTTCCTCCAGTTCTGAAAATTCCTTTTTGAGATCATTAAATTTTCCTTTTAACGAACAATTTCGATGACTCAACTTACGATTTTTCACTTTTAAACTGGAGATCTTTTTCAAGGTAGTTTTTAAATTTAAACAAATCTCATTTATGTAATCTAAGATTTCTATTGGGATATCAGAATGATTTACCTTGATTTCTCTATCTGAATCTGAGTCTGATCCTGAATCTATTTCAGAGTCTGAGTCTGAATGGGCCATAAGACAGATGTTGCCATATTCGTCTTCACTGTCCTCAACTTTTGTGTCAATCCATGTTTCAGGTTTCAGGGCCTTCTTGTATTTCTCGAATTTCCCTTTGTTCTTTTTGAGCTTGGGACAATTCTATTTAATATGACCCTTTTTCTTACATTCAAAACAAATGACATCTTTGGCATAATCTTCCTCGTCATCGTTCAAGCGTTGTCCATTGTCTATTTTGTTTCCCGTTGTTGAACTTCCCGCCTTTCTTGTTTAACTTCCTCACTTTTCGATCGGCGGTGCAAGTTCTTTGTCATCCAGTTTTTCCTCGAATCGTAACATCAGAATCAATGTTAGACTTAAGAGCAATGGACTTTTTACCTCTGGATTCCACTTCCTCGTTCATTTGTTCTGCTTCATAAGACTGCAGAGTACCAACGAGCTCATCGACTGTCGGTGGTGAAATTCGCAGAGTTTTCTGATAGATATCTTCACATTATTCCATTCTTTTGACAGTCCTCTCAGAAGTTTATTGACCTTCATTGGTCCAGAACAGTTGTCCTTGATATGCCAAACCGTTTACAATTTCGTAAAACGACCGAACATGTCTCCTATGGATTCTCCCTGTTTCATCTTGAAAGATTCATATTGACCAAGTAATATATTTACTTTGGTCTCCTTGACACGATCAGTTCCTTCGTATGTCACATGTAGTCTATCCCAAACTTCCTTTGCTATATCACACGAAGATATTCGATTATATTCATTAGGTGATAAAGCACAATACAGAGAGTAGATAGCCTTAGCATCGAGAGTTTGTCTCTTTGTCATTTCTTCTAGAGAGATGGTGGCTGATGTTTCTGTTTCTTTCCCATCGTTTCTCTTTGACATTTTTCCGGTTTTGTCAGTGGGGTCAATTCCCCTCTCAACCACATCCCATTAGAGTGGATCTTTCGATCTGAGAAAGGCCTTCATTTTATTCTTCCAAATATTGTAATCTTTGCCATCGAAGTAGGGAGGACGAGTGTTACTCCCGCCCTCAATCAAACCCGGTGCAAGAATACTAGCCATAGAGGATCTTTAACTCGAAGTAATAAACACTTCAAGATCTCGAGCACGAGGCTCGATACCAATTGATATAACTAGTATAAACACCTAGAGGGGGTGAATAGGTGTAGAGAGATTATTCACGCAACTATATATAACTTTTGCAATCAACGAATTGAAATCAAGTAGAGAGAGTTAGAGAAGATTGCAAACACTGTTTATAGTGGTTTGGCTTTCTGACAAGCCTACGTCCACTCTCCGGTCGACCAGCCAATCGGCTGTATTTCACTATATGATCAACGGTGATTACACACTCTCGAGTATTTATACTTGGTGATAATCTGTCTCACTAAGTCACTCACTATTGTAAAACACTGAGATCACTCAAATACGCACTATGAACAACAATTGAAGAACATAATCAGCTTTGGAATAATGTTCATCTCACTTTACCCCTAAGTCTCAACCTATCCTTAAATACTCTCCAAGCCACACTCGACCGTTGGCTCTTTCCTTGAGAGTTTTGTCTTCCCTTTCTTGGACAGACCTTATAAGGCAAGTCTTTTTTATCGTTGAGGGTAGATCAGATCCCCTTAGATTCTGTTCGCCCATGCAATCGAACCTGGGCTTCCATAAGTGCTCTATTCTTCTTTGAAGTTGCTCACTAATTGATCCCGTCAATCGATTAGTATACAGTAATCAACATAATTAAGGTAAGTGAAATACTCTACCGTTGGTGATCTTATCGTGTAAGTTCATCTTAAGTCGACGGTCTTAAGTCCCGAGTCTTCCTAGATTTTCGTCCGGTTCATTCGGACTTAAAATCTCGCCCTGGGTACGATCGACTTAAAACTCGCCTCCGGTACGGTCGACTTAAATCTCGCCTCCGGATGAGTCTTTCCGTCGGGTACGGTCGACTCTAAGACATCTCATGCTTTATCTTCTACTACCAGCAGACTTTAAAGCCTATGTCATTCTGTGTACTTTCCTTTCAAGAGATTGATAAAATATCATTCATAAAATATTTTGTAAGCATCAAAACTAGGAGTTTTCTCAACATTACCAAACGGCATTTAAGCCAAGGCTATTTTCCAGTGCACTTTAGAGTTATAGTTTGCCAAACACGATAGCATTTCAGAAAACCTCTTTAGACTAAAGGTATTTTGTATTTTCTCAAAATCCTTTCCCGAAAAGCAAACCAAACGGGCTAAAAGAGAGACTCATATCCTTTGCTTTTCAAGTTTAATGAGGTAAAATATATGATGCCACCCTCACTTAATGGAAGCTGGTAACAAAGTAGAAAGCATGAATGTGATGTTCAAAAATTACATCCCAGAATGGAGTCATATTGCCCCATGCGATAGGCATATAGGTTGTAGAAAGCAAACTTCAAGAGAATGCCCCTCCTCAAAGAGATTTTCGACTCCCACCAGAATCTGAAAACAGATGCTATTTCAGTTTCAGATAAGCAGGATTGAAAGCCGTGAAAAAGCCTCTGCGGCAACAACTGTCCAATAACTTATTGCCATCTTTTGCACATTCTTTAGATTCATTAGAAAAACGAAAACTTATGAACTGATATGCCCTTGGTGCAATTACATGGTCACCAGTCATGAACCAAAAAAAAAAAATATATGGACAGAGTTCATTAATCAGTAGTTGCAACAGCTGAGATAGCATTGAAGATTGTGTATTTCTACTATTCTTACTAGATTATGTTCTTTTGTTTGCATGCTCGATTTAAAGCTTGCTGTTTATGAGTTAGTGATTTACTTTTCTGCAGGGTTTCACAAATGCAATAAAAAGGCCAGTTCGAATTTGAGAATTTTTGCTGTGACTACCCAGGGTACTCCAAAGCTCCATGGAGGTGCAGCTCTCATGGCACAGTGGGACAAGCATCTACACATCACTCTTCTCATGCATCTGTGAATCATAGCCTGATAACTTACATTATATAGTGTAAAAATATACTCGATCTTTGCGCAAAAGCCGAGATAGGCACATGCTGTGTAAAATATACTACTATTGGATTGGTCCTGCCTGTTCCAGTTGAAGTCTTTGACATGGCTCCCTTCTGTGATTTAAATTCTGAAAATAGAGATCTCTATAGAATTCAAAGAGTCTGGAAATGCTATGTTAGCTTTCTTTTTGAGTGACAGCTACTAGAGAAACATATAGACGCCAAGACTTGTAAGGACAGATGGCAATTAGAGGAATGAGTTTCAAGAACGAGTCATGGAACATTCGTCTGATCTTACTTTTAAGCAAGACTATTGTGACAACATAATACCTTCTACCAATAAGACTCGCATCAAGCAGAGGAAATGAGTTCGTAGACCCACGAAACAAGTAGAATTGCCATTTCTGTACCCTAATATGAGTAGAAGCGCCGGTGGATAGGTGGAACAATAAAATGAAGCTGAGATATTTCATGCATCTGTTTTACCTCCCCCATTTTCCTCTTGGTTTTGGAACTAAAATGACAAGAAGCTCCAATCACGAACATTACTCCATCAAATTTAACCTCCATGACCTATTTTATTCAGTCAAGGAGAGCCTTAAGGAAAGAAGTCTCATCAAAATAATTAATAGTGGAAAACCATTTTTGTCGCATCAAAATTATTCTTTAGTTAATTTCAGTTTCATCTCCTAAACGTGATTTACGTTCCTAAACAAATTACAGTCAATTACTCTTTTGAAATTGTTGTGTGAGAGCCAGTCTTTTTTACCTCTTTTCATCCCCTAATTTTTAAAATATTACTTTGCATATCATGACAAAATCCCGCGTCCCTTCCAGAAAGCACCAAGCACATAAAATACGCTAGCCCTGATTGAGCCCTTAACCCGCAAAGTTTAGTCCTCTCCACCAACCGCCACACCCTTGACCGCGCCTCCCACTCCGATCTGTGATTGTTCGCTTTCTGTGCTCTTTCTTTTTCTCCAATTCTCTCCCTCTCTTTCTTGCACCCCAACGCGGACGTTGAGCTTGTTGACTACTGGGTCATGCCAATTGGCATCCACAATGAAAAATTAGGAGGCAAGGTGGTAATTTAGACAAAAAGGGTGTTTATCAGTAATAGTGGCAAAAGCAACGGTGATTTTTTAAAATTTCCCCTTTAAAAAATGTGTAGGACCAGTTGCTAATTGGATGCAGAATAACTATTAGGCACATCAAGTTTACTCCCTTTCTATTACAAAATTATTGATTCCAATGTGGACAGATCCTGCATGAGAGGAAGAAAGTATACATCATGTGTTGCCTAGCACTACATTTAGTATGATGAAATGAAATGGATTAAAAGAAGGAATGAAATGCAATAGGTATTGCAATTCATGTGTTTGTTGTGAAGGAACGAAGAGGGGAGAATTTGAAGACATCTTTTCTAGTGTTTGGAAAATTCATAGCTAATTCCTTTTTGCTACGCATGATCTAAGTCTTTCGTTTATCCTAACTTAGAAAGCATAAACAGACAGATTGGAAAGATAGGGTTTGCGGTCTTTGAAAGCACCTTTTGAGAGATAAGTTTTCACTTTCAAAGCCCATGTTCTCATTTGAAGACTATTTTGAAAATCTCAACAAAAGTTTCTTGCCTAATGCTTTTGTTTTCAAATGAAACTGAAATATGGACAACATAATAGTCACCTATTGCCCAAGGGTGCCCGTCCCCTCCAGAGTGGATGAGAAAGGAATGTTCTATCAAGAGCCTGTGATTGAGTCGATTCATCATGAAACAGGTTGATAAAAGTATTCGCTAAAAAAGTGACCGTGAGTTTCCCATGTGGAGTGGAGAGTCTTCCTTTTAGTTGAAAACAATGCTTGTTTGGCCCAGAAAAGTGAGTCGCTTCTTAGACGGGAAAGCAAAAGGGTCAGATTCTTGGCGCACATGGGTGGAAATGAGATTTGGAAAAAATTCCATTTTCAATCCCTGAACTAACCAAATTTCTAATCAACACTTGAACTTTTAAATTATCTAATCAAATTTTTGAATTTGCATAATTTTTCAATCTAAAATTTCTACTGCTCTAAATCTAATTAATTGGAGCTGGCGTAATCATTAGAACAGTAGGATTTTTGACGTACAACGTGGAATCCTCTTAATTTTCAATGTATTTTAATTTTTTGTCTTGATATTCTATGTGCATAGAGTGCATTTCCAGCGTGATAACTATTGAATTATTTTTTTGTGGATAATAGAACACGAGTTGATTTTAGAGGATGACTTCATAATTTATTAATGGCTTTACTCATGTGCTTATTTTTCTTTATGTTTTGTTTACATTTATGGAATCCCTATAGGACTTGCTTAAGCATTTTTGGTACTTAACTGAAATTTCTGTGATTTTTTTTCAGTTTTTCTATTACATAACCTACTACTCGGCAATGGAGTGAAAACACCAAAAACGGGTGTTGACTAATCTCCCGATTGTTTTGTGTTATAAACTACACTGAGGGGAAGAAGAACCTTCATATATGACAAGAATCCCATCTTCAAAGGACAGGAAATTGTTAGGAATCGTAAGTCAATTATAGAAAAATAACACAAGCAAATAATCCACCAAAGTAGAATATAATAATAAAATAATATAATTGGAAAAACACACCTGAAAATTTATTATTGAAGCGCACCTAAACTTGTGCTACGTTTCTACGCCACTCCGTGAATCCATTAGATTTCGAAAAAAGTAGAAATATAATGATGATCTTGCTTTAAGAAAAACTTGCATTTTCTTCTCTCTTTTTATTTTCTCTCTATTTTCTTTCTAAGCCTCTTGACAGCTAGCGTCTCGCTATCACTAATATAAAATGTATTTTAACTTAAAAGCAAAATTAATTGAAAAGACAAAAAAAAAAAAAACCTTAAAGATATTTGGCTTCACCCACCACCAATAGGAATGTCTATATGTTTTGTGTGGAGAAATATGCACACTTTGGATATGTTTGTATGGACCCACTCTTGATTTCTTCAAGACATAAATGTCAGTTAAAGATCAATGGATCATCTTCTTTGTAAATTATCGCCCAAATTGGTCTATGGAGATCATTTTTGTCCACAAATGTACTAGGATTATTGAGACCCTCATATTGCGCCATTTGCAAATTCACATATTCATGTATAAATTCCTATCCATAAATCAATTCACTGCACTAAAACTTTATCCTAACTCCACCATTGTCCAAATGAATTGAGTTTGGTGAGATCGTCACATAAAAGGATATAATATGATTTTTCAAAGTTAAAAGGGAAATCTTTTCCTAGTTAAAAAAAGGTTCTTTTTCTTGTCTCTTTAACCGATACGAGAACTTTGCCGTAATATATGGAGTGGGACGGGTCATGAATTTGGCGTGCACGGCTGAGATTTGAAATTCAAAGACCTCCTCAACTAATATATTCTCCATCGAAGCATGTATATGCAAATGATAGCAAAACCTGTTTTTCTTCCGAAAATTCCTTTTCTTCAACTTTCTTACATTCTTCAGGTATCAATTAAGAGTTCACCTCAAGTATCATGAAGCCTCTGAGCTTGTCTTCTCTCAAGTTCCCGTCGTCATGTCGCCTCTTTTTCACATGCCTAGTGGCCTTGCCATGCATTTTCCTAGTCTCTTCAGCTAATAACATGACAGACAAGCTCGCATTGCTTGCATTCAAGGCCGCGATAGTTGAAGACCCTTTCAGGGCGCTAAATACATGGAACCATACAACTGACCACTGTCGGTGGCACGGTGTCACATGCAGTTGGCTACACCATAGAGTCATGGGACTAGACCTCCAAGACCTAAAGCTTTTGGGATCCATCTCCCCGAACATTGGAAATTTGAGCCTCTTGAGAGTCCTAATGCTCAACAACAATCGTTTCCATCACGAAATCCCGCAACAAGTCAGCCATTTGCACAGCCTACGTATCTTGGGATTATCCTTCAACACATTGGAAGGTGAAATCCCGACAAACCTGTCGGGTTGCGCTCGCCTTACATGGCTCCGCCTGGGAAGTGACCAACTGGTCGGAGAAATTCCCGTTGAGCTTGGTTCTTTGATGGAGCTTCAGTAACTCGCTTTAACTGAGAACCATCTAACAGGAACTATTCCTTCATCCATTGGAAACATGTCATCGTTAGAGATTCTTGGTCTCAAATGGAATGAGTTAGGTGGGAAGATCCCCCAAGCTCTAGGAGGGCTACACGTGGCTAGCTCAGGGATGACAAACGGCAGCTGAACATAGGCGGAACAGCTTCTGTAGCTACTGTTTTTTGCTGAAACAAAGAAGACCAATGACTGGCGGTGGTTGGGCGAGCGGCTGATGGTGACGGGCGGCGACCAACGGGCCATGGCTAGACTCCAGAGGGCGGCGGCGACAGCTCGGCAAGCAATGGCAGCAACTTCGGCAGATGGCAACAAGGGGCGACAGGAGCAAAGACAGCAACAAGGGTGGAAAATGAAGAGAGAAATGAGGGAAAAGAGAGAGAAAAGAAAGAGACTGAGCTGGGGGGTCTGTTTGGCTGCTAGGGGAAAAAGAGGAGAGAGAGAGAGAGAGAGAGAGAGAGAGAGAGAGAGAGAGAGAGAGAGAAGAAGCAAACTTGAGTTTGAAGACTCCCCAACTTGAGCTCCAAGCATTTCTAACAAGCTAAGAACCACACAAAGAAAGCTTCTAGAAGAAAAAGTCCATGGGCTGAAAATGAAAAGGAAATGGCCTTGGTTAGGCCCCTATTGGGCCGTCCAAGGTGGTGCAAGGCCCATTGGGCCGCTGGCTTAAGATCGGCCCACTTGTAAGCCCAATTCTCAATCCAAAAATCCATTTTCTGGAACTTTGCAACTTACCGATAAACTTGAGGATAAATGTGGTGACATTCAATTAGTTAGTTTTGAAATCCTTGAAAAGTCTATACCCAAAATCGGACTAAAAATCAGGGTTAAATTCAATCAACCAGACGGCTTTTAGGATTTTTTTCACATTTGACTCATGGTTGATAGCTTTTCAATCCATGTTTAAGCCATATTTCAAACCAGGGGTGACCCTCGGTTGTTATGTAATCACAAGGGTTCAATTAATCATCCTGAGCACAAAGTCAAAAGGGAATTGGTTTAACATCATTTGTAGTATGTATCAAAGTCATGCGGAATCACCCGCAATATGGCTCCGTATCTCTACAAAATTGATTTATCCCCATTCACTAATTGGCTGGTAATAAGGTGGTATTGTCCATCTTGTATCCTTATGATCGAACAATCTATCCTTATTTGAATTTGCTAGTCATACGCATATCAATCCCTTATTGCGTTTCCGAATAGTCAGTTAACTCATGAATGATCACTTCAGAGGAATGGCACTAACAAGGCATTGACTAATATAACCACTTCATATAATTCCAAAATATGATCGAAATTCAAGACGTCATAATGTCCTTATGAAGCATTTGCTCATAAAGTGGTTAAGGGTGAGCATAGTTCCATGGTAGAACCTAGAACCTAAAAATCGCATTGGTGGGAACCTATATGTTCCAGGTGCTAAGATATGTAGGGTAGATTATATGTTCTAAAATTTGGGGAATCTGTTTAGATGGGTAAGTTCTAGGTTTTAGGTTAGTAGAACTTGGAACTTGGAACTTGGAACTTGGAACCTGTAACCTAGAACAAATTTTTGTATTTTTCTTAATCTATGTCTTCACACAATCCTGAGGTATTCCATGGCATTTGATGATAAATATATAATCCAAAACTACTAGTCTAAACTTACATTTTATGATTGAGAATTTTATTTTCATTGGCCATGAGACCAGTGGAAGTTCCAATTACTTTTTTAATGTAGTTATGTTCGGGCAATTACTTTTTCTTTTCTTTTCAAGATGATGATTTTATATAATACAAGAGCAATTGGTGTATTGAAAACCATAAAATTTCCTTAATACTATTCAACGAGTGTATATGGACACTTGTTCTTAGGCAATCAATAATAAAATTCGTGTTTATTTTTATTATTGCATATACTTTCATTTTGCTTAACTAAAGATAAAAAAGAAAAGAAAAAAAGAAACTGTTAAAATCTAAAATCGACCTTGAAACCTATAATAGGGTAGGTTCTAGGCTTTCGATTTTGACAGGTAGGTTCTAGATTCCAGAAAGTAAGAAACCTATACTCAAGAACAGGTTTCAGGTTCCGGACAAAACTTATAAGGAACCTAATATCGTTCACCCTTAAAAGTAGCCAAGGGAAACGAGCACGAGAGGCCTTCCCATGCTAAGTCAAGGTCAATCATCGATCGTTGACTTGACAGTCAACAAGTCGTTTTTTTGGTAGAAAGCTATTGCTTGTTGGGCCCAGTAAAGTGACTCGCCTTTTTGGAAAAAATAAATAAATAAAGTGACTCGCTTTATAACTGAGTAAAGCAAAAGGTTCAAATTTCTGGGAAACACGCGACCCCGGGGCTAAAAATAGATCTAGATATAATTCCAATTGTAATCCCTTGACTAACACAAAATTTTTATAAATATTTAAATTTTTTATTTCTCTACTTAAGTTTTTGAATTTGCATGAGTTCTCTAATCAAGTTTCTACCGCTCCAAATCAAATTAGTTGGAGTTGACTTATTCGTCCAACCGGCAAGATTTTTTTTTTCGTGGAATATGGAATCTTCTAAATTTTAAAGGTAAGAACTATTCATAGAACATTAGTCTGGTCTTGCTTTTAAGCAAGACTATTGTAATAACTAGGGGTGTCAAAAAAACCCATTCAACCCAACCCGAACATGACCCGAACACGAAATAAGTATGGTACATGTTTCGGGTCTTAATACTGTTTGGGTAACAATTATAAACACAAATGGAATACATGTTTTGGGTCAAGTTAGGGTCGGAACAATGTTCCGACCCAAATACATTAAAGGCTTCAACCCAAACACACCCACCTAAGCTATCTCCTCTACAACTCCTTATATTCGCAACTCATCCAGCACATCTCATCTCACGGGTTCATCATTGTCGCCCCTCAGGTCGGCCCCCATCAATCTCTCTCCCTCTCCCCCCCCTCTCTCTCTCCCCATCTTCCATTTGATTTGCTTCTTTTTCGCGGCCAACGCTGAACTTTAGAGGAGGGAGTATTATCTATCTATGGAATTATTTACGAACGAGTTGGACGAGGCCTCGTGGCGTCACGTAAAAGCATTTCGAATTCCCTTTGTCATAATTTTTTATTAAAAAATTATCTGTCCGAGAAGATGTTCATGGATGGGTTGAACGAGGACTCGCGGCATCACGGTTTACGGACGGGTTGGACGATGTCTCGCGGCGTCACGTAAGAGTATTTCGAATTCCCTTTATAATATTTTTTAATAAAAAACCCGAAACCCAACCCGACCCGAACCAAACCGACCCGTTTTTTTTTCCTCATGTTTTATGCATTTCAGGTCGGGTCGGGTCGGGTCGGGTCGGGTCGGGTAACATCATGACCCGACCCGACCCGTTGACACCCCTAGAACACATTCTGTCAATAGGAACTCACATCAAGCAAATAAAATTTGTTTGAAGATCCTTTAAAATAGTAGAATTGCCATTTATGTACCCTAGTATGAGTAGAAGCACAAGTAGATAGGTGGAACAATAAAATGAAGCTGAGATATGTCATGCTTCTGTTTTATCTCCCGCCAGTATTATTCCTCTTGTTTTTGGAGCTACAATGAGAAGAGATCCAGTCATTAACATTACTCCATCAAATTTAACCTCCATGACCTATTTTATTCAGTCAAGAAGAGCCTCAAGGAAAGAAGTCTCATCAATTTAATTAATAGTGGAAAACCATTTTTGTCGCACGAAAATTATTCTTCAGTTATTTTCGGTTTTATCTCCTAAACGTGATTTACGTTCCTAAACAAATTACAGTCAATTACTCTTTTGAAAATGATGTGTGAGAGCCAGTATCTTTGACCTCTTTTCATACTCTATTTTTTAAAATATTACTTTGCATATCATGACAAAATCCCACGTCCCTCCCATAAAACACCAAGGACATAAAAAAAAATGCTAACCCTGATTGAGGCGCCAATCTACAAAATTTTAATCCTCTCCACCAACCACCACCCCCTGGACCACGCCTCCCCATCCGATCTTTGATTGTTTGTTTTCGATGCTCTTTATTTTTCTCCAATTCTCTCCCACCCTTTCATGCAGCCCAATGTGGACATTGAGCTTGTTGACTACTGTGACATGCCAATTGGCATCCACAATGAAAAATTAGGAGGCAATGTGGTAATTTAGAAAAAAGAAAAAGAAAAGGGTGTTTATCAGTAATAGCGGCAAAAGTAACGGTGGTTTTTGATAATTTCCCAATAAAAAATGTATAGCACCAGTTGTTAATTGGATGCAAAATAACTATTAGGTCCATCAAGTTTACTCCCTTTCTATTGCAAAATTATTGATTCCAATGCGGACAGATTATGCATCACATATGAGAGGAATAAAGTATACATCATGTGTAGTTTAGCACTACATATAGTATGATGAAATGAAATGGAATAAAAGAAGGAATGAAATAAAATAAATACTACAATTTGTGTGTTTGTTTGCCGTGAAGAAACGAAGAGAGGATACTTTGATGATATATTTTCCAGTATTTGGAAAATTCCTAGTGAATTCCTTTTTGCTACACGTGATCTAAGTCTTTTCTTGATCCCACTGTAGAAAACTTTGGCGTCTTCCGTTAAGTTTGATCGTGCCGTGCATCCTTTTATGGATTTTCTTGCATTGGTATCTATCTTTTATTCATTAGAAAAAAGAAGAAGTAAAAGCAAAAAAAATGTTAAGAAAACAAAAAATGCAATTGATTGCAACGGCTGACAATAGACCATGACCACCATTGTGAGTTGAGAGAGAGAGATGTGAATATGTAGAAAAACTCCTGTTTCTCATTACCTATGTCTTGGTTTACAGTTAGATCGTGTTTTTCTATTGTATATCCATGAAAATAAATGAAATGTTTCTTTGAAAAAAAAAACTCCTAAGCTTTAATCAATCAACCCACAAAAATTTTATCCTAACTCCACGTTGTCCAGATGAATCAGGTGGTGTTGGGTTGGATAGCTAAGTAAGATGGTTTTATATGATTGCTCAAAGTTAAAAGGTAACTGTTCGTTACGATTTTTTTTTTTTTTGGGGTGTTTGGGGGTTTTCATTTTAGTCCATTCTGTAACCATTGTTAATTAATTGCATGAGATGACTCGATCGCTAGAGAACAAAACGAGTCATGTTACTACAAGTTGCCGCGATACATGGGGCGGGATGGCTCATTGACTAGGCGGGGCATGGCTGAGATTTATCTTCGGAGAGCTCCTCAATAAACATCTTCTCCATCGAAGCATCTCCAGACATATTGCAACGAAACCTGTTTCACGTTAGTCCATTCCGTAACCATTGTCAATTAATTGCATGAAGGCGACTCATTCGCTAGAGGACAAAACGACTCATTATAGACGGGAAAGCAACAGGGTCAAATTCTTGGCGTACGCGGTGGAAATGAGATTTGGAAAAAATTCCATTTTCAATCCCTGAGCTAACCAAATTTCTAATCAAATACTTGAACTTTAAAATTATCTAATCAAATCATTGAATTCGCATAATTTTTTTAATAAAAAATTTCTACTGCTCCAAATCTTATTAATTGGGTTTGCGTATTCATCAGAACGATAGGATTTTTGAAGTGCAATGTGGAATCCTCTAGATTTTCAAAGTATTTTAATTTTTTGTCAAGATATTTTATGTGCATATGGTACATTTCCAGCGTGATGACTATTGAATTATGTTTTTGTGGATGGTAGAATACGAGTTGATTTTAGAGGATGACTTCATAATTTATTAATGGCTTTACTCATGTGCTTATTTTTCTTTATGTTTTATTTACATTTATCGAATCCCTATAGGACTTGCTTAAGCATTTTTGGTACTTAACTGAAATTTCTGTAATTTTTTTCAGTTTTTTTATTACATAACCTACTTACCGGCAATAGGGTCAAAACAACCAAAACGGATGATGACTAATCGCCCGATTTTTTTGTGTTTATAAACTACACTAAGGGGAAGAAGAATCTCGATCTATGACAAGAATCCCACCTTCGGACGATAGGGAATTGTTAGGAATCGTACGTTGATTACAGGAAAATAAGGCAAGCAAATAATCCACCCAAACATAATATAATAATAAATAATAGAATCGGAAGAATACACCAGAATATTTATTGCCGAAGTGCACCCAAACCTGAGTTACGTCACTGTGCTGAGCCAATCTGCAAGTTTACTAGATTTCGAAGAAAGTAGAAATATAATGATGATCTTTCCTGAAAAAAATTCACTTTTCCTTCTCTCTTTTTCTGTTCTCTCTATTTTTTTCTCAGCCCTTTGACGGCTAGTGTTTCCCTATCGCTGTTGTAAAATGTAACGTTTAACTTAAAAGTAAAATTAATAGAAAAGACAAAAAAAGCCCTTAAAATTATTTGGCTTCACCCGCCAATAGGAATGTCTATATGTTTTGTGCGGAGAAATATGCACACTTTGGATTCTTGATTTCTTCGTGACATAAATCTCAGTTAAAGATTAGTGGATCATCTTCTTTGTAAATTATCGCTCAAATTGGTCTATGGAGATCATTTTTGAGGACCCACATATTGCGCCATTTGCAAATTAACATATTCATGTATAAATTCCTATGCATAAATCAATTGACTGCACTAAAACTTCATCCTAACTCCGCTATTGTCCAAATGAATCGAGTTAGGTGAGATTGTTACATAAAAGGATATGATATGATTTTTCAAAGTTAAAAAGAGATCTTTTCTTTTTGCAAAGTCAAAAGAGGGTTCTTTTTCTTGCCCTTTTTACCCGAAACTAGAACTTTGCCGTGATATCCGGAGTGGGATGGCTCATGAACTTGGCGTTCACGGCTGAGATTTGACTTACAAAGACCTCCTCTACCAATATATTATCCATCGAAGCAAGTATATGCAAATGACAGCAAAACCTGTTTTTGCTCCTGAAAATTTCTTTTTCCTCAACTTTCTCACATTCTTCAGGTACCAATTAAGAGTTCATCTCATGTACTATGAAGCCTCTCAACTTGTCTTCTCTCAAGTTCTCATCGTCATGTCGTCTCTTTTTCACATGTGTAGTGGCTTTGCCGTGCATTTGCCTAGTCTCTTCAGCTAATAACATGACAGACAAGCTCGCGTTGCTTGCATTCAAGGCTGCAATAACTGAGGACCCTTTCAGGGCACTAAATTCATGGAACCATACGACCGACCACTGTCAGTGGCATGGTGTCACGTGCGATCGCCTTCACCACAGAGTCACAAGACTCGACCTACAAGCCTTGAAGCTTTTGGGATCCATCTCCCCTCACGTTGGAAATTTGAGCTTCTTGAGAGTCCTAAGCCTCAACAACAATAGTTTCCATCATGAAATCCCGCAACAAGTCAGCCATCTGCATAGTCTACGTGTCTTGCGATTATCCAACAACAAATTGGAAGATGAAATCCCAAGAAACCTGTCGGGTTGTGCTCGCCTTGCAATGCTCCGCCTAGCTTACAACCGGCTGGTTGGAGAAATTCCCACTGAGCTCGGTTCTTTGGTGAAGCTTCAATATCTTACTTTAGGTATCAACTATCTAACGGGAACTATTCCTTCATCTATCGGAAATATGTCATCGTTATGGCTTCTCGGTCTCAGTACGAATGAATTAGGTGGGAAGATACCCCAATCTCTAGGAAAACTAACCAAACTCAAAGTGCTTGAATTATCACTAAATAGGTTGTCAGGCACAATTCCTCCATCCATCTTCAATCTTTCTTCTATGAGTGAGTTCGAAGTCAGTGAAAACCAAATAGGAGGGAATCTTCCTGCCAATATAGGCTTTGCTTATCCAAACATCGAGGAGTTCACCATTTCCAATAATCGATTCACTGGAGTGATTCCTCGGTCAATGTCTAATGCAACTGCTTTAATTTGGCTAGAAATTGGTGGGAACAAACTCTCAGGGAACGTGCCTCCTTTGGACCGCCTAAACATGCTTCAACTATTAAACGTCGAAGATAATTATCTGGGAAGCGGAGGATACAGTGATTTGAGCTTCTTTTGCTCGTTGACTAACACCACCACTCTGCAATGGCTGCGGATACAAAACAACGACTTTGGCGGGACGTTGCCCAAGTGCATCGGTAATTTCTCTGTTACTCTCTTAGAATTGACACTGGGCGAGAATCTACTGTTTGGCACGATTCCTGAAATAGTCGGGAATCTCATCAACTTGGAAAGGCTTTTTTTGGACCACAATAGATTTTCAGGTACGCTCCCCTCGTTTTTGGGAAATCTTCGTAAACTAGTGGAAATGAAATTATCATATAACAAGTTTTCCAGAGCAATTCCTTCTTCATTAGGAAACCTAGTAAACCTAGCACGACTCTATCTCGATCACAATAACTTTCACGGCTGCATTCCTTCACGTCTATCAGAGTGCCGAAGTTTGGTGGAGCTTGATCTTTCTAGTAACAACTTAAATGGAACTATACCTCCAAAGTTTATAGGTCTCTCATCACTATCTATACTTCTAAACTTGTCTCGGAACCATCTCACTGGTGTCCTACCTAAGGAAGTCGGGAAATTGAATCTTTTGGCTCAATTGGACATCTCTAGAAACATGTTACAAGGCGACATTCCAGCTAGTCTTTGCAGTTGTGCTGGATTGGAAGTGCTCAAAATGCAAGAAAACTCTTTCCAGGGCTCCATTCCTTCATCTCTTAGTATGTTGAGGAATGTCAAGGAGCTAGATCTTTCACACAACAATTTATCTGGTTTGATTCCGGAGTTTTTCGAGGCACTTCACTTCTTGGAGATCCTGAATTTGTCATACAATGACTTTGAAGGCACATTACCGACTAAAGGAATCTTTAACAATGTCAGCGCTACTTTTGTCTCTGGAAATGACAAGCTTTGCACATGTATGCCCGAATTTCATCTCCCGAAATGCAGCTCTAGAAACCTAGGCCAAAAACTAATTTTTAAGTGGAAGCTCACCATCTCGATTTTCTTCGGGGTTCTTGGAATAGCTCTTGTTCTTGCCTTTATGTACTTTGGCTGGTTGAAGAAGAAGAAGAAAAGAACAGAGCTATCTTCAAGTTCCAAAAATGATTCATCATTGAATCTATCTTATGGAATTCTCCTTAAAGCAACCAACGGGTTTTCTTCAAGTAACTTGATTGGGGTGGGAGGTTTTGGATCTGTTTACAAGGGAGTTCTTGATGAGAATGAAACTGTCATTGCTGTGAAGGTACTTAATTTGATGCTTCATGGTGCTGTGAAGAGCTTCATAACAGAGTGCAAGGCTTTAAGGAACATCCGACACCGTAATCTTTTGAAAGTCATAACAGTATGCTCGGGCACTGATTACAGGGGCAATGAGTTTAAGGCCTTGGTTTATGAGTTCATGGTTAATGGTAGCCTAGAAGATTGGCTACATCCAAGCCCATCATCAGCTAATGTAGATTCAAATGCACAGAAATTGAGTCTTGTCCAGAGGATGAATATTTCCATCGATGTTGCTTCAGCATTAGATTATCTCCATAACCACCTGCAAAGTCCTATACTCCATTGTGATCTGAAGCCAAGCAACGTCCTGCTAGATGCTGAAATGGTTGGACATGTTGGAGATTTTGGTTTGGCGAAGGTCGTGATTGAATCCACTGATGACACTAAAGCAAAAATGAGCTCTGCTGGTGTAAGAGGAACTGTCGGCTATGCTGCTCCAGGTGAGTCTCCTCTCCTTTGTCCCCTAAAGGCAAATGGACACGTTTCATTCAATAAGAATGCAGTAAGTCTGTGCACGCTATTTCCTTCTGCCTCAACTGGTTCTGCTGCTATTATTTATCTTTTATTTGCAATTTGAATGAAGCGCAGAATATGGAATGGAATGCGTGGTTTCAACAGAAGGCGATGTTTACAGTTATGGCATTCTCTTGCTTGAGATGTTCACGGGCATGAGTCCAACAAACGAAATGTTTAGAGAAAATTTTAACCTTCATAAGTTCGTCAAGGAAGCCTTGCCTGAACAACTCCTAGAGATTACCGATCGTCTTCTACTTCAAGAAATGGACAACCATATGGGCACCAGCAGAGGTGATGCAGCTCGCGAATGTCTGGAGATGGTCTATAGAATCGGGGTCACTTGCTCAGTCGAAGCACGCAAAGAGCGGATGAACATCGCAAAAGTGTTAGCTCAGCTGAATTTTATCAGGGACAAACTTCATGCAGCTGGTTTACAAGGATAGGTAATATATAAGATCAATGGCTTTTCTGCTTTTTATTTTCCCTTGGACAACCATATCATTGTCAGATACGCACCGATAAGCATGCATTTATGTGCTTACTTGTTTGAATAAGCTCAAAAATGCACACACGATTCCTCAATTTTCTGGTTTTGGATGATTCAAAGAGGCATGCATTGCCAACGGAATTGCATGAATGCACATTACAGAAATAGAGAATTCGTCCTGTAGAGTCATTGTTAGAACTCTAATGGCAGCATGAGGAAATTCTCGTGATCAAAGCAGATGAGAGGGTAATCATAGACCCCCATCCCTTAAATATGTACGGCATATCATTTGTAGTCGCACCAGATTGCGATGGCTTTAAGACATATTATGTAGCTTTATTAAGAGAATGCTTTTAATAGAAAAAAAATATCAACTTTGCTGAATGAATGAATCTCCATGTCTCTTCCAGGTTATATGAACTCAGGAGTGCTTGGTGTCGGTTTCTGCAATTTTAGTAGGATTTTTTTTCTTCTTCCATGCCTAGCCCTAGAAAGAAGAGAGAAAGGGGGGGGGGGGAAGGTGACGCTACGTTAGTATAGTAGATCCAGGGAATGGCAACGGTTCTCCAATCTCAGCCACAGCTCTAAATGAGAACTCAATCTTATCTATTATTCAATAAAACTCAGGGTTTCGGCCCAATTGCTGCAAGAACTGCATGTAGCTTTTTAAATTTGATGACAGCTCGATGCATTCCTTCTTCTGCAAACCTTTTCATGTACAATTCATCCATGGGGCAGAGCAGGAATTTGAGAAGCAGATCACACAATCCTATTCGGCTCTCAAAATTGTATTTGTAACTCCGGTCACTGTGAACAATTTGTCCATCCAGACTAACTACTTTGTTACATGTAATATAAGTTCCAACTGTTCTTGTGAACACAGAATCAGAGCTGTGAAGTGCCTCAATTGAGAGTGTTACAACCCTCTAGGCCGATGCTGTGCCAATGATTCGCAGCAATTTAGTTGGCACACTCACCAACTGAAAATTGTTGACACATGTTTTTTAATCACATATGCACTCACAGCATTTTGAGGATACGATTGACAGTTGCTTATACAACGAGGGATGGGAAGGAGCTATCTCCTGGCTACCTAACGACACAATTTTTGGAAATTATTTTGTTATATTATAAAATATCTAGTTGAATTTCCTGCTCATCCCGTTCAATTTTGTGTAATTTTTAATCATCAACTCGCGTAAAAATATGAGTATTTCATTGAGAATAGCTCATAAAGAACTTCGGTGGTGCTTGGCTCCAATAAGAATTTCCTCTTGCCATCGGAAAGCAATTTATTTAGATGCAAAACATAAAAATCTGAGAAAATTTAGTGGATCGTATATCGTGTTCCATTTTATGCAACCCCAAATTAATTATCATTGAGCCTAATGATCTATTAATCACATGATTGTGAAACTCAAATATTATAATCATGCCTGGTCATCCTCTGTTTCTTTGGCATGCGATAGCCACCAACTAAAGATAGGAGATTGAACAGCAAGTGGCCTGGGACTTTTTATGATGCAGGAGCAGCTTTCTGTTTCTTTGGCATGCGATAGCCTCCAACGACACAAGCATGGTCTCGCTCAAAGGGCTCGAGAGTAACTTGCTCAAAAGGCTTGAACTGCTCTGCCTGCAGCTTCTTCACTTCCTGGGAAAATACTGTCTCGGCCGGAACAGTAGAATCAATACAGTTTGCCTACAAAAACAAGCACAACCAAAAGGTATTGATTTTGCGTCTCTTCTCATTGAAGTAACATTTCTAGTGCTTCTTTTTCCCAAGTGGATTGGTCTTCACCATCCCTCAAATATGATGAAATCATTTATGATGTCACAGCTTATCTCCTATGCTTGCAAAAACCAGCGCCAGCTACTTGTCTCATTTTCTAAGGAATTATAAAGTGATAAAGAAAAAGAAGTGTGACCAGCAGTCCTCTAATCCAACAAGCTACATCTCAAGAAAAATAACAAAGAAAAACCAAGTGCGCATCTGTCCACACACAGAGAGAGAGAGAGAGAGAGAGACCTTAATTGAGATGACAAAGTGACCTCCAGCCTTGAGAAAATACGATGCATTTAGAGCCAAAATTCTTGCCTGAGATGTAACCACATATCATTGAACATCACATATTTAACAAGAGATATCTTCTAGTAAAGCACCCTAAACTAGTAGAATGGTTATCAAAATAACAGACTAAAGACCTTGCATTTCTCTCCCTTTGATGTATAATGAACATACTTCTTTACCCAGAGCTTAAGTCTAGTCTAGTGTAATGAGTGGTCAACAGGTCATGCAAGTGTTTTCTTAGTCAGTATTCAGTTGATAAACAGTCAAATGCAGAGAGACTTCCATGAGTATTATCACAGCAACTTATATCATATGTGCAAGCAAAAAGATCTTTCAGGTGATCAGCGAGACAGGTCGCATGCATTCAGCACCACTTCATGATAAGTCATGTCATCGCATGCACTAGATCAGACCTAATAATAAGAGAACGAGCAATCTGACAAGACATTGAATTAATAATGTAGCAAATGCTTGAGTAATTACTAAATTAAGATTCCCTAGGCCAAAGCCGTAAAGGCAAGACAATGTACATAACCGTGTTATAAGCTAGAGGGCAGGTTAGCATATTGACAAAGTTTGAAATGGTAACCTAAAGCAGGAATTGGTCAAAAGGACAATCACATGAACAAAGGACCTAACCAGACTTAAAAATTTGGGAAGCCACACATTGTAGTCACCCATAGTCACTAAATAGTCATGTACACTAGTTGAATGACAAACCTGATTTTCTTAAATCCTTAAGCTTCATACAACAGAAACAATTTGAAAGGCTATAAACCCTGCATCAGAAACGCTAGAATGCATCCAAACTGTCTTGAAGGGGAATCCAAGTATTTCATCAAATGCATTGTAATAATCAAGCACAGGGAATAGGCATGGAGTTTATTGGCCCGAAGGCATGTGATAAACTTATCTTTAAGGGAAAGAAAAGGAAAAAAAAAAAGATTCAATTCTGACAAAGTAAACCAAATTAGAATTTAAAAAAAAAAATTATGGAGTGAGCCAAGCAGATATGCATCAGAAAACTCAAGCTTGCATCACCTATGCTGTCTTGAAGGGGAATCCGAGTTAATTCTTCATGTGCATAAGTTTCCCTCTTGGTGAAAACAAAAATCACGATCCAATTATGGGGCAAAACATTTCATTTACCATAACAATGAAGATACCTGTAGTTACAAGTGTATATGTAGATATACATAAGAAAAGTCAAATAAAAAAAACCAAAAAGTTAATCCCCAAATAACAAGTCATCCTGTCCATACAAAACAAAGCCTCGCAAATACATGACATGATTAAAAAAAAAAAAAAATCCATGGCATGAAAATGAAAGCCCACCAAGATGAAACTAATCATGAAAATATCACAAATAAAAATGAAGGCTGCAAAGAAATGCATTGATTTGCATTATCAGAAATAAAAAGTTGACAATTCATGGAATCTGCTTCCAAAGGATCAAAAGGTAATAAATCTGCATTTACATAAAAGAAGAAAAATCCAAACAGAGAAAGAAGTTGCTACAAGCATACGACAAAACCATGCAGTAAAACAAGCAGAAATGAAGGTAGGACGGATGATATAGGATTGTCTTTTCGGGGGTCCAGAGGCAAGATGAAGTCCAGGACCTAAACTTTGGAAAGGAAGACCATCATAAAAATATATTCAATTTCTTTCTTACGCAAAGATGAGTCAATACCTGATCTGGCTGAGCAACATCTGAAAATATCACATCCACCATTCCAACCAACATACGGTACTTGGCTGGATGTCTAGCATCTTCGATAATAGGAATGACATTCGTTCTCTTCTTAGCCATGTTGACTAAGTCCCTTCCACTGCGATGTGAAAACTCAACCGCATACACCACTCCTGTCTGCCAAAAGGAAACACAAGACAAAAAGTCAGTCATCTAATGAAGTCATTTGGTAAAAAAATCATTCTTTCAAAAAATAATAAAAAAATAAAAAAAAGAGAAGAAGAAGACCTACAGGGCCAACGATGTCAGAAACATGAGATACCATGGTACCAGAAGCAGCTCCCAGATAGAGAACCCGAGCACCAGGTTTCTGAATTTGAAAATAATGAAACACGATCAGTGATATGGAAGAAGCTACACATCTATGATACACCAGAGAAAAAAGAAGAGAGATGCTCACAATCCATATCTCATCAACCCCACCAAGAATGGCAGCTGCCAACTTTGATCGGAAGGGGTTCCACACTCTATATTCCACTTTATTTCCATCTTCATTCTAACAAGAGATAAAACATAAAGAAATACAGCTTAGTTACATTTCTAGGTCAATGAAGAAAAGAACCTTTCAAATTTAACATGAGAATGACAGTCAAAGAATGTAAGGGAGGTTGACTACATTATGCTCCTAAAACAGGAAGATCTAAACAGTAGAAGATTGCAATTGCAGCCTAGTAGAAAACTCTTTACTTAATAGCCCTGGCAAAAGGAACCTCACATAAATTAAAGAATCAACTCTAACACAGATCCCCTTTTACAAATCAAATTCGGGAAGTCTAAGTATAGGTAGCAAAAAGAAAAAAAAGTTAGCATTCCTAGAAACATTACTGAAAGTCTAAAAACCAGTTGATCCTAGATAAGCAAGTTGTTCCACCATTTTTCCTTGTCAATTTCTATTTTAAGATGAAATGGGAGTTTATCAGTTCTAATATTTGAAAACCAATTAAATCAGTGCAAAATGCCTAGCAATCACTAGCATGATGAATAAACAACATAATCACCTGCACGGAGATTCTCTTCTCGTTGTAGACAGCCTCTCCAGGGACCATATTCTTTGTAACAAGAGCATCTTCTTTGCCCTTAGCAATGAACACCCCCTCATGTCTATGAGGCTCAACCACAACTTTGCTTCCACCTTTCATTCCACCTCTACCACCACCACGTCCTCTTCCACCACGGCCACCACCTCGTCCACCTCCACGCCCTCTCATGGCACTACCTCTGTCACCACCGCCTCTCCCTCTTCCTCTCCCTCCATCACCCCTTCCACCCCTAAACCCACCACCGCCACCACGACCTGGGAATGACCAAACGAGACCATTTTGTCAAACAAAACCATGTGCCCGAATACCACGTTAATGTCTCCAAGTAGAGCGAAAAACAGCACATTGAAAGCCAAAACACAGCAGACATGGCAGCATAAAATCAGTCACCATCAGCTGAGAGACTGTCAAATGCAACCGACTCGCACGAGTGTAAATCAACAGAATGTCTCAAAAAAGACAACCCCAGCTCATCCCCGGAGCAGAAAACCATAACCCAACGTTTTTCTTCCGCTACCAAGAATCACAGAACGCAAGCAGTATCGGTACACCCCAAATTTCTACAGCAGCAATCCATAATCAAAACTTGCTATCATACCCGGTTGCAGAAACAACTCAAAAACTGACGCGACTTTTAAATGCAGCCAGCCAAAGCTAAGCTCCTTTACCCTCCCATTTCCCACACGGTCGGAGCAAGAAGGGACACGGCGAAGGCTTACCTCTCTGAGGCGGCCTCATCTTGGAGATGGCTTGCGAGGAGGCTAAGGAGAGCTGCTGGTATCAGCTGAGAGCGCGATCGACTGAGGCTGCTGCAGATTACACCATGAGAGATGCGGAGAAGGAGAAGGAGAAGGAAAACGACAAACAGGGTTTATCAAGGGGGAGCCTTTATACTAAGACTGCGGGCTATTTCCACAGTGCGTAATTAAATTCACCCATTTTCAATTGTCTTCCCTAATTCAATAACAATTTAAAGTGTTTCTCCAAATTTATTTACTTTCCTCTTTTTTTAGTTTTTTTTTTTATGTTAAAATTTAGTTTTCGTAATTAATAATACAACATGTTTTGTTTTTCTTTATTGTGGATATCTCATTGATATTAAACGCACTATTTTTTCTTCATTGTTTTTATATTTTACTTGAAAATTAGCTTTGTTTTTTTTTTTGGTAAAGAGAAAATTAGCTTTGTTGATATGAGAAAATTCCAAGAAATCTAGTTTTATTCTGCATTATCTAGCAAAAATGTATATTGATTGTAAGGTAAAAACCTAGAAAAATTTAATCATCATAAATACTTTTTGAGCATAATCGCATGTTTAAAACTTTTGCTTTGTTGGGCATATCGTTATTAAATTGTTTTTTATTAATTTTCTTTTATATGTACATATAATGAGATGATTGGACCTCTTGAAAGATACTCCAAAATAAAATTACAATTACATTTGCCAAAGTGAAACTTTAATACTTGAAATTGTATTAAATCAATTTTTTGCACAAAATAAGATATTTTAAGTGCAAATGAAATTTCCTTCATTCTGGATTGATACAAATTGATATCATTTATGAAGTGTTTATGAAAAAAATATTAAGATGCCTTAATGTACAAAACCTTTTCACATCGAATTATTTAATGTCTATTTCTATTATGTTTTGCATCCTCTATTTACAATGTCTTGCCAATAGTAATGAAAAAACACAAATTTCTTAATATTATAAAAAAAGAAATTTCATTTTTTTATACGAATGAAACTAAAAAAATTAAAAAATACACTTTTTTTTTTTTTTTTTGGTGTAGAGAAATACACTTTAAAAGGTAAGCTTTTGAGACAGAAGATGAGAAGAGTAAATAACTTGTGATAAAAACAAGGAAAAAATATAAAAAATCCCAAATTATATTTATCGTGACGCATTTATTCCTTTTTTTTTTGCGACATAATAAACCTAAACCATACTAACTATTGTGACACATATACCTTGAAACTTTTATTGTGATATAAAAAATACTAAATTTGAACTTGCATCTGTATGATACATTAACTTGTATCTCTATGACATATTTACCTTCAATTAAGATTTAATTGAATGATTTTATAGCAAAAAATGACGTCATTTCTCATTTCACTTAAACTATGTAGGTGACATTGTCAAAACAATTAACCTTCCACCGTCCACAAAGGCGGATTTTTAATGGCGATCATTGACGAAATATTAAAGTAGGGTAAATGTGTCACACAAGTATAATTTTGATATTGTAATGTCACAAAAAATCTAAGATAAATGTGTCATAATGGCCATAATTTGAAATTTTTTGAAAGAGTAATGATGAACAAGAGACTAGTTTTTATTTTGTAAATGGCAATAAGTTTATATGTGATTTAAAATAATAAAAGGGATATAACAAGGTTAAAGACAATCATGCAAAAATGAAAACAATCCAGGCCTATTTTGTCTATATGGTAAAAAAGGAGTGAACATAATCATATAGCCTTGTCTCACGAAGAATATAATTCAATTTTTTAAATCCATATTTTTTCCTTATTAATCTGGCTTTAACTTGCCTTGGACGGCAACCAAACACCGATGATTTTCCCATCCTAATTTTGATCGCGTCCTTATTTTTATCTTGATCACTAAATATAAGCTCATTGTTGTTTCATCAGAAGTAATCCAATAAGAATTTCCTTTTTCCATCTGACCACAATTTATTTGGGCGAGTAAAACAGAAAATCTGAAAATTTTCTTTTTTGTTGGTCGTGTATTTTTCGCTCTACTCGATACAACTTCAAATTGATTATCATCGAGCCCATCATGCTTCGATCACTAGGCCCAATAGCATATGACCCTCTTCCAATTCCGCATTTTGAACTGATGGCGCCATCAAACTTGAGCGCGAACGGAAGCCAAGAACCGAGCTCAAAAGCAGAAACATTGAAATTGCCGAAGAATCCTAGTATAGTACCAAGCGCAAATGAGCTCCATAGATTCTGCATTCCAAGTGTTCGGGCAGCGTTCGATCAAGTCGTCGGCCCTCTTCCGTTCTTCGAACCCGTAAGATTAGCCCATCCTGTACCCACCTTTCTTGATTCTTCGAAATTGCTATGCTGTTGGTGTTGATGAATGGCTCTGGGTTGTCCCCTTTTTTTCTGGGTTCTTTCTTGATGGGTCGTGAGATCAGAGGCAAGGACGCCAAGGGATATGCGAGTGGAGACCAGAAAGCGGGCTCGAGGCGCGTCTCTCTGTCTGAGTTTCTCGATCGGAAGTTGCAGAGGACATCTGCTCCCCCGGGCACGGTTCAGGTAGAGTTCGTCTGCGACCTTGTGTTTGGCTGCCGAGAAAGTGAGGGGAAGTCTTGAAATCCTGTCGTGTTCTACTTGGCTGTCAGGTTTTGGCGAAGCCATATTGGGTGCGATAAATCAATTGTCTATGACTGTTGTTTCCATCTCTGTGTGGACATTGCAGGGAAAATGCGTGCATGCCTAGTCCGGGACAATTTCTTCTTTGCAATAGTTTAGCTTATTTATGAATTGTTTTCCTACTCATTTTAGTCAGATCAATTTGATTTTGGGCTAGACCCATTTGGTTCAGATACATGCTCCTTTCCACTTCATCATTTTCAGTGTCCTGAATAATCATTGATTAAGGGAGGGAAGCTCTTTCCTTGGCAGGGTAAGGCAAAGCCGTTTTTGACACTCCTGGGTACTAGAGATGCGAGCGAGGTGGGCAATTCGCAAGATTGCAAAAAGAAAGCATTGGCAGAAAAGAAGCGAAGTGTTGATAAAGCTGACTTTGAGCAGTTCAAGTTGACATGTGAAGAAAGTGGAGAAGATCGTAATGTTGCAACTGGCTCCAATAAGGTCGGGGACTCTGCAGAAGTTGATGAAGGGAGGGAGTCCAGAAAGAGAAGGAACCCTTTCGAAGGTTGGTGCTTTAATCTCAGTTCTCACCCTTTAAACCTCGGTACTGTCAATCGTTCTCACTATGTTTTTTGGGTGACCCGATGCTACAAATGATGGCAAAAGATTGGTCCTCATCTCTAGATTTGGTTCCTCAAGCATGAGTCCAGTATAGCATTAAGGCCTCCACGTTATCTATAGGATTAACAACTTATAAAATCACCAGCATTTTAGCTTTTACTATCCATCAGCAGCCATGTGAAATAAGCTCTGCTGATTGAAGATAATAAGTTCAGAGGGCATTGAAAGATAGTGAATGAGCAAGTCTATGACTGTTTAGATAAAAGTAACCTACCTATCTGAGGTTGCAGTAGAACCAAAACCTCTTTCTGGGCACATGTGCTGAAAATGATGGGCGTTTAAGCCCCCGTGTTTCCTCAGTTGTCGACAGATAGGGCTCCTCTAAACTGGGAAAAGTATGATGCAAAACTTTGAATAGAGCATGAAAGCTGCATAATCAGCTTAAACGACACATCATAGTCATGGGCATTTTTGGAAGAGCAACACTGGAACTCCATCCTGGTCTGGAACTCCATCCTGGTTTTTCAGTGGTTCCACAATCGCCGATTGTTAGTGGCTTGGTTGATCCTATCTTGCACAGGCAAGTGAATTCTGAATTTATGACAACGGTGTTTGCTCGTTGGGTTAGACATAAATATCATGCCAATCTACTAAGCTTTTGAAATCATGAGATACAACTTCAACAACATGGCCACTGCATTTTTTAACCTAACATGGTAAACTTCACACTTATTTTCCCTCTTTCGTTACCACGTAGTATGTCTTGGAAACAAGACATTGCTTGGTGAATGACCCAACTCGAAAGCATGATGCAATGAATGTTGCGAGCAAGCCTTACCTTAATACACATGATGACATCTTTGAATGCCCTGATCCTATGTGTATGCTTCTTACTGTTGGAAATATATGCATAACTTACTCTGTGTATTACTTGCAAGGTGGAATTGTCCCTCCTCTGAAGCATGTCGTAATTCTGGGACAAACTCTGACTCCCGAGCAGCAGCAAAGGAAGGTAGGGAGTATTAGCCAGAACGAGAAAAGAAGGCCTCTCTATAACCACTGTAAGTCTCTAAACTCTCCTACCAATGAAGAAAGCATCAAAACCATGTCATCTCAAGATGGTTCTAGTTCTCCGAACTTCTATTTCATGGAATTGAAATTTTTTTCCAGTGAAATGGGGAAGTTTAGCCATAACTAACTTGTTCAGGCAAATTTTTCCTTTATGTTCTCTGCTACCAGATGCAAATGGTGGAGGCTTTTGGGACAGTGGCATGGAGGGCTTTGAGATTGATGAGGTAGGGGAGAGTGAAGTGTGGGAAGGGGTGGGATCTACCACATTAGGTGGCTTAGATTGGCACTGAAGTGAAAGCTGTCAATTATTATGTATTGATCTTGTTAATATGCAATGTCTTCAGTTCTCTCTTTTTTCATTGACATATCAAGCATGGTTTTACGAGGAAGTCCCTCTTTTGTTAAAACCTTCAAGCATTATTGTGTCTCACCACTCACCAAGACAATGTTCACTTATTTATTTATCTAGTTATTTATTATGCTAACAATGTTTTAGCGACCCGATTAATTCCCGTGTAGTTCTCCCCGAGCCAAAAGTAGTTTCCACATTTTAAAGATTGGCATCGTTGTTTATGCATTACCTAACCCGGGAATTATTTGAGTATGTCAGGTGGAAATGATCAAATTGAACTTATAATCTCAACTTTTTAAAAATATTTAGCTCCATATTTTAACTTTATCTTGGTGTCAAAACTCTTAAATCCCTTATGTGCATTGTGTTCCAACAATTGTTTCACGGATGAGCAATTAGAGTAATATGCTTAAGGCCTCCATCATTCATAAACAACCTCGGTTAAATCGACGGCAATGTAGCAAAATAATTTTATTATACAGATAATATGAGAATAAGTCAAGCATGCAAATTATGGTATCGCTCCAAATGAAGATTGGAGAGCAAAATTCCACAAATTATAACTTTTGGGATGAAGGCTTAACCTTTGAAAATCAGTAGCTAATAAAATAGGGCAATCTTTCAGCAACCAATAAGATGCCTTGCTTTGCACGGTCTTATATAAATTGGTATATTATTCTAAGGTCATGTTTGGTAACCAGCTAAATAGTGCTTGATTCTATTTTTTTGTTCCCATAATAAAAAAAAGAATAGAAATCTATTTGGTAACTTTTGATTCCCGAGAATAAATTTATTCCCAAGATTAGATTTGAAATAGAATCAAGAAGTAAAAAAAGAAAGTTATTTCTTTATTTTGGGAACAACCTAAGAATCAAACTTTTTTTTTTTTGCTCTTTTCTTTTCTTTGTTTCCTTTTGTTCTTCTTCTCCCTTTTGTCAATTGCTGACCATAAAAAAAGGAAAAAGAGAAAAATGTAATAAAATTATTAAAAAATTAAAAGAAATTCTAAGTGAAAAAGGAATTTGAGGGTCGTATTAAAAGCATTTTTATTTTGGGAATATAAATTTTGTGAAGTTATCAAACACCTTCAAATGCTCAAAAACTCGTTTAGGGAGCACAATAAAAAAATCATTACTGAGCATAAATTGTTTTTAGAAACAAAGTAGTTATCAAACGTACTCTAAATGTAGATACCAAGGGATTACCTAAAAAATCCTGAACTTATTGCAATTTAATCAAGGGAAAAGGACACCAAAAACCCCAAACTATGCCCCTTGGGACAATTTTACCCTGAACTTTTTTTTGTGCCATAAAAAACCCCAAACTATGCCACTTGGGACAATTTTACCCTGAACTTTTTCTTGTGCCACGAAAAACCCCGAACTATGCTACTTGAGACACATTTACCCCAGACTTTTTAACTAAAGGGCATTTTCGTCTTTTCCTTTTTTCCTTTTTTTTTTTCTTTTTTTTTCCTCTTCCCCTCTGTTGGACCAGCAGAGGGGAGCCGGCGACGGCCACCCCCGCCCGCGGCGACGCCCCGCGAGGGTGGCTCACGCCGGGAGGGTCGCCGGCCGGGGCGAGGGCCGCCTCGCGAATCCGGCGGGGGCGGCCCTCCCCCGGCGTCGGCGAGGGTCGCCCCCGCCGGATCGGGGCGGCCCTCCCGGCGTCGGGCGAGGGTCGCCCGAGTCGGGGAGGGCCGCCCGAGTCGGGGGGGGCCGCCCGAGTCGGGGAGGGCCGCCCGCCGGATCCGGCGAGGGCGGCCCTCGCCCGGTCGGGGGTGACCCTCCCGGCGTGGGCTGCCCCTGCTGGATCTGGCGGGGACGGCCCTCGCCCGACTCAGGCGAGGGTCGCCCGCCACGGCGGGGGTCGCCGGTCGGGAGCGACCCTCCCCAAGCAAGGGCCACCCTCGCCGGACGCTGGCGCCGGCGCCGACTCCCCCCTCTGTTGGTGGGGAAGAAGAAGAAAAAAATTAAAAAGAAGAAGGAAAAGACGAAAATGCCCTTCAGTTAAAAAGTATGGGGTAAATGTGTCCCAAGTAGCATAGTTCAGGGTTTTTCGTGGCACAAAAAAAAGTTTAGGGAAAAATTCGTCCTAAGTGGCATAGTTTGGGGTTTTTTATGGTACAAAAAAAGTTCGGGGTAAAATTGTCCCAAATAGCATAGTTCAGGGTTTTTGGTGGCATTTTCCCTTTAATCAATTTCGTCATAAAATTTTTTTTTTGCCAATTCAATTATAAACATTTTGCTCGGTCCCAACCTTTTGCTCGTGGGCCTGGCGTAAAATCCTAGCTTTGAGAATTGAAGCTCGTCCCCACTTCTCTTGGCACATAGGGAACAGAGAATCGGTTTCTCTCTGGTTCGATACCTGGTTGGATACAGGGCCGCTAAATCTGCTATATTCGGATTCTGATATTTATCGTTCTGACCTTACAAGAGAATCCAAAGTCACTGATCTGTTCTCTCCAGCGGGTCTCTCCATCAAGCAAAACTTGTCCTCGTGGGGCATAGTAATCCCCACTATCTCTCAGAGCCAGGTGGGTTTTCGACTCCTCTGGGAAATTTTCTGTTGCCTCAGCCTGGGCTTCTATCCGTCGGACATCTGCTGCGGTGCCATGGGCTACACTCGTCTGGAACAAATCCTTAGTCCCACGCCACCAGTTCATATTATGGCCGGGCCGCCAAGCTCCGACTTCCTACACGGTATCACCGATGGCCTATGGTCGTATCAATTCCACAACCCGTGCGTTTTGTAACTCTGTCCCTGATTCCCACGATCACTTGTTCTTTGATTGTCAAGTTTCGAATATTTTGTTAACTTTTTGGGCCGCCAAATGCAACCTTGCTTGGTCCAACCATTCTTGGAAGGAAAACCTATGTTGGGCTATAAGGGCATTGGTTGGTAAGGACTTCCATGGCGATATTTCCTGCTATTCTTTTAGTACACTCTATTATGTCATTTGGAAGTCCAGGAACAATATACTATTCTGAGCTTCCAATTTATTCATCCCAGCGATGAAGCAGCACATGATAAAGGCGGTCAAGGATAAAGCATCCTCTTACAAAGTGGTCCAGGACAATCCCTGTAATCGACGTTTGCAACGGTCTTGGGGCCTAAACGCATCTATTTTTGGCGGCAACTGAGGATTGCTTAACTGACTTACTCCTTCTAGGAAAACGTCTTGTATTTACCCCTTTGTTGTATTTTGTGAATGTGGTACCCATCCACTCCACTAACGTGTTGTCTTTGACGAGTGCATGTTGGTGCCATGTCTCCCCCTTATATATTCTTATTGGTTAAAAGTCAATACTACTTACCTTACCAAAAAAAAAAAAGAAAACATTTTGCAATTGTATTACTTTAGTCCACCGTTCCATTTTGGCCAACTAGTGTTGATGTGGACGCCAGCCAGCACCAGCCATCCAAGCAATGCTAACGTGGACAATTTTTAATAATATTTTATTTTCAAAATTTTTTCTTTTTCTTTTCTTCCTTATTTGGTTCTTTTCCTCATGGTCGCTGATGAGCCTTCAATGAGGGTATCACGGCCCTTGCTTCACCTAGCCCAAATCTAGGCGAGGCCTAAGGATTGTAGGTGAGGTGACTTTGCCAAGATTTGGGCAAGGCTAGCCTTGCCATGGTCATGGGGGCCATGGGTGAAGGCAGCCTTGCCCATGGTCGACAAGCCCCTAGTGAAGGCGACCATGGCCTCGCCAGCTCGGGTGAGACTGCCTTCACCCGTAGCCAAGAGGCCATGGCAAGGCTAGCCTTATCGAGATTTGGACGAGGGCCACAACTATCATTATAGCTAACAAGGGCTTCACAACCTCCCCTTGTCGGAGGCTTACCAACCACTGTGAGGAAAAGAATCAAAGGAAGAAAAGAAAAAAGAAACAAAAAGGAAAAGAACAAAAATTAATAAAAAATTTGAAAAAATGATATTAAAAATTATCCACTTTAGCATTGGCTAAATGGCCGGCGCTAGCCATGTGCTACCCAAAATTGGTCGAATGGATTGAATTGGCATAATTGCCAAATGTTTAGGATTGAATTGAGAAAAAATGATTATGGTTGAATTGACACAATTACAATAGATTTATGACATTTTTAGTAATTTTCCCTTGATATTGACGTGAATATTTACAAGGGAAATAATATGTAGAAAATTATAGTAATATGGATATTTGCATCAATCAAATTCTATCCTGGAGTTTACATGGAATGTTAATTAAAGTGGATTTGAAACCAATATTATAGGTTTACTTCCAATTAAGAGTAAATAATAGTTATAGAATTGCAATATTTGTTGAATTTTAAGAACATGGAATATTACGAGCCCATAAAATACTATGCAACGATAACAAACATATAAGCATAAATGATAGCTTTCCTCCATCTTCATGAATCTTTCGGCTGGCAATCTTCTCATGAGTAAAATTGCTTCTTCTTCTTTCGGTATTTGCTCCTCTCTGTGAATAAAAGGTTAGAAGTGATTTATCTAAAATCATCTTTCAATTCCATACATTTCAGTTTTCTTTTTTATGGAAATTCTCCATTTTCCTTTTTGTAATAATTTGATTTATTTTTTTTGGCGAGAGTTGATGCATAAGAAAGAAGCCACGTATCGATGGAACGATACGTTGCGTTTAACCTTCATTGCCAGGAGTTTGTAGAGAAGCGGAACGGCGTCGTATCGGTCGTTCGGTAAACCAGAATGTCGTCTTCCCCGGTCACCTCGCTGCTTCCAAATAGACTCGAGCAGAACGAGCTGATCTCCGGCTGCTACACCTCCACCTCATCGCCGCCACCGCCATGTGGAGGAGCTCCCTGAGCTTCTCTTCCAGGAGAAGACTCCTCTCATCATCATCATCATCATCGCCGTCGCCGCCGCCGTCGTCTTTAACCCATCACTCGTCATTCTACGGCGTCGCCACTCGGCCGCTCCAGTCCCTCTCCGGATCATCCTCGTCCCCCTCCGCCGCGGCGCCACCGTCGCACCCGAATCCGTCGGTTTCCGCGAACTCAGGTGTAGGGTTCATCGGCGGCGGAGCAGATGGATTCAGGGCTTTCGCCTCCTCCTCTTCTCCCGCTGCTGTTACTGCGGCTGCCGCGGCCACTGCCTTCGACGTCTCTTCGCTCGCTTCCTTGAGAGCGAGGGAGGCAGTGGATGTGGCTCGTCACTACGGACGGTGCTATTGGGAGCTGTCGAAGGCTCGCCTCAGGTAAAGCGTCTTTTAGCCCTTTCTGGATTTCCCTTTTCATTGTAAATTCGGGGATATTCCGATCTGGATTTGTTTTTCTGATTAATTGGGCGAAGATGTTCTTGGTTTGCTGTTTCGACTGTTGGGTTTTCGAAATATGGTAGCTTGAACGACTTGCCTAGGTTGCCGTTGACTTGATGACGTTCTAAGTGGTTCTCTGCATTTTCTTTGGCTGCTAGCTTCAACTGTGATGAAAACCTCGGCACAGTTCTTGTGGACAAAAACTGTCGTCTTTACACTTTGATTTGATGTTTTGAGATTTGTGATCTGTTACACGGGATCCTATGTCACAAGTTACTTCTGTCGATCATACAAGGATGTATGTATGCTTGAGAATGCACTAAATTTGATTTACTATTTGTTGCTGAGAATGTACTAAATTCTTGCTGGCAATTCGGTTATAGGGGCCTATGAATTTTCTTAATTAGGAGGTCGCTCAAATTATGGTGCAATCTTTGGCAATTGACATTTCAATCTATATCTGCACTCAAAGCTGTATCATCTCAGGATCTTCATTTTATTCTTTTGGACCTCTTTATGCAAACTGCAATGCTCATGTTGAAAGTGTATACAGAGATGATCCTGCATATATTAGCTCAGCTGCTGACCTGACAATTTGCCTTTGTGGAGTTTTCAATATTAACAGCTACATATGCTGATCTCATCATTTTATATTGAGAGTCCTTTGCCAGATATATTTGGAATCATCCAAACTACTACACAGAGCATAAACTGTTCCTTGAGTAATGGTTCCACTTTAGTTGTATCTATATCATATCAAACTTTTGTGTTTGCCAACCAACCCATAAGGTATTGATTGGATGCCTATTCCCTTGCACAGTTCTCAAAGCATTTATTTCACACTGATAGAGCAGGTAGGGAGTTCCTGGTGACACGGAAATAACCTCTTCGCTAGTTACGCTTGATTGATACCTCCCTGGACATGCTACATGGGGGTAGTTAGTTCAGAGCACAGACAAGTTTCATAGTAGTCATAAACTGTTCCCATTGTGCGCAGAACTAAAATCTCTCTCTCTCTGTCTGTAGTTTGTTAGTTGTTGCTACCTCTGGAACTGGGTTTGTTCTTGGGAGTGGAAGTGCGGTTGACATTCCAGGGCTTTGTTGGACGTGTGGTGGCACTATGATGGTTGCAGCTGCTGCAAACTCCTTAAATCAGGTAGATACTTCAATAGAATTTTCATTGCTGTCATTATTGGCTATCTGCGATTTTAGTGAACTGTTGAGCAGATAGTTTTTCTGGTTAATTGATGATTTAGTATGGGGTGTTTATCTTGCATCTCTTCTTAGACGGGAGTGTGTACCTGAAAGTGGACATTTAGCATTTAATTAAAGCTTCATATTGTTATGTATAATGAGATTATAGGTGTCATATCTGTAGTTTAACAAGAGATTCTTGTTCCATCCCATGGTCTTTTATGTATAAGTAAACCTCAGGGTAATTGAAAAGGTTCAACAAGACTAAAACCTGTTTAGAAGATAACTTGATCAAACTCCAAAAATTCCTATCAAAGAACCAAGCATGTTTCATGTATCATTTGACCTGAAATTACTCACCACAAGACTTTCCCTTCATTGCTAGTCTCTTCACGTATCACCATTTCTTATAACTGAGCCATTCACAAATGTAAACATGTGGATAATTAGTAAATAAAGTCCCTTTTTTTCATTTTCCCAAAAATACAAACGCTAGAATAAAGCCCTCAGTGAGGTAATATATTTGAACCAAAGTTCCCTTGCTGATGAGAACTCTCCAAACAGTAAATAAATCAAGAACTGACTAGTCAATCGCTCCAAGCAATGATTTCACCTAGTGCCTTGGAACCGTGTTGTTCTTCCACATTTGGTAGCAAAAACAGCACCCTTGGATGAAACTCTATATTTTTACTTGGGATCTACTTGGAGTGGTTTTTAACATTAAACTTTCTATACTTTTAAGTCGTGCGGGTTTCACAATTTGACTTTCATTTAACTTGGAACACCTAAAGTCTATCAAAATATTCAAATTGACATGCTGGATTGCCTATCATTTTTATACTATGTGAGATTTTTTTTTTATCAAATTTTTGGAGGAAACTAAGTAGTAGGGAAAAGCAACTTTTTATGCTTTGGCAAACATGCGCTTGAATAGGGACAGAAGAGTAGTGGGTCCGTACTAGGACTGGGAATTAACTTGGGAAAGGGCAACTTGCGAATTAGCTTGCATTGTGAATTAGCTCGCATTTGCTTTTTCTGGGCTTCTTTCTAGCTTATTTACCTTTTCAACTGATATGAAGAACCCAAAAGATTGCCCTCAGGAGAGACGCCTGCAGCTTTACTGAAAGTCTTGAGTTTAAAAAGGCCGCATAGTCACCAATAAAACTGTTCGGAAAAGGAGCAAAAAGAAGCAGAACTGCATCATGAGGACTATTTGCATTATTTGAGTTCCATGGAAGACGGTCCCTCAGAGACAAATCTTAGGGACCTGAACTATTGCAGTCAAAGAGATGCAAATTGTAACCATTGGGCTTTAAAAGCGTAGACTCTAATGAATTAATTTTATGTGCAACACCAATCTGGTCATATATCATTTACTTCCTTGTCACACTGCTGTTGATTGGTTGGAACAAATGTTTTTAAAGGGAGATAGGAATAAAGTTTAGGATGGTTATATGAGTATCCTATCATATTTAATTGAGTGAATGCATCTACGATGAGTGCTTTAGCATTGATATGGTGGTTCAACCTATTTAAATTATCAAATCCAAGTTAGGTTCAGAATCCAAATCAGCTATGTCATCAGGACATAAGATTCTAGGTAAATGGTAAATATCGCACTCAATTGAAACTTTTTAATTAATCAACTGGATCAGTTATTTTAATCGAATTGACTGGTAACAACATTTAACAATTTCTCTATTGACATCCTCAATTAGAATCATTTCATATTGAATATAATTGATCTGCTATATGATTTGCACAGTGCCGTTCATGGATATTTTTATTCCAAAACCTCTCTTGTAATAGCTAGTGGTCTTGATTGCCGATCAAGAAGGAAAGTAGTTGTCTTTTGGAGAGAAGATGATGTTCTGTTGTCTGTCCCTGATTAATTTCAGTTTATTGACTACTTTGCACTTTAAGTCAATATTAGGTTTTAACTTGTCATGAATTTAACAAGAGGATGAGGAGGGGCATGAGGGAGTCAAAAGTTGACAATCCCTCTGTGGGAGAGTAGTGCTGCTTTGATTGAGAGAGAGAGAGAGAGAAATTGGCAGCTTTGCTCGCCCCTGAAGAGACTACCTGTGCACTATGTTCTGCTTCACTGAGTTGGAAGATAGAGTTGGGGCTACAAGGCATAAAATGAAGGAGATAGATAGTTTGGTACTGTCGAGAGCCTAATTAGTTCTCTGTTGGGGTTCCTTTCTTTTGATATGATGTATAGAATAGTATAGTCTGTCAGAAGAAAGTTTCTAATCCTATATGCCTTGTTAATCAGGTCTTTGAGATAAACAATGATGCTAAAATGAAGAGAACAAAGCAAAGACCTCTACCATCGGGGAGGATATCTGTACCTCATGCAGTTGCTTGGGCATCTTCTGCTGGTGTAGTTGGGACTGCATTATTGGCATATAAGGTGACCAAATTAATTACCTAATAGCTCTAGAAACGTTACTTTAGACTCAGTGGTCAGAATATTGTGCATCTCTTTCACTTTGACATTTCATTATGCTTAGTGGACTAATTTGACTGTCTTGTTGACAAGGTTGTTTCAGACTAATGCATTGGCCGCAGGGTTTGCTGCTTCCAATCTTATTCTATATGCTTTTGTATACACGCCACTGAAGCAGATTCACCCTGTAAATACTTGGGTTGGAGCTATAGTTGGTGCCATTCCACCCCTTCTTGGGTAATTTTATCTCTTAAGTCTTTTTGCCTTATCTATGTGATTATGTTGATCTGCTTATGATGTTTTCCTTAGTAAGTTTAAAATTTATTCTTAATCTTGACATGTGAAATCAAAATATTCTCACCTAAAGGATCTTCATGCTGTGTGGACCATGGTGGTCATAGCCATAGGAAACTCCTATGTGTGATCGGAGCTTGAATCTTGATCTCAGTTGGGCTGATTCTTGAGTTGTTTATAATCGATGTTTTTTAGAATGCGATTGGTCCAGTCCATCCAACAAGAGCAGGTCCGGACACCTGAACTTGTAGCTTGTAAAAGCTGGATCAAACTGGTGTTGACCTGGTTAGATCTGGGTCAAGCAGGGCAGTTGAATTATGTAGGGAACTTACTGACAAAACTAAAGAAAAAAGTCAGCTCTGAGGATGTCAATGTTGAAGCTTCTATGCACATACTTTTCTGGCCAAGTGTTGAAAGAAACTAAATCTAGTTTATTCATTCTGAAAAACACAATAGAAGTGGACAAAATGGAGTCAGGAGTGATTTAACTGATGGATTTGACACTCTTTAGGACACAGTCATATCCTCTGCCTTACTCAGCTTCTGCCTCATTTGGTGTATTCGAAGCTTGAGAAAAGAAAACGATAAGAGCATCCTTTTCACAAAAACCTACAGATGGGTCCACAATACCACTTCCGCACCTTGTGATCTTTGATAAAATCATTATGAGCCCTCTTAATTTGACTTTGACCTCCGTTCCACTGTTTGTGGCAATGTATAAACTTGTAAAGTGGGGGTGACAGTACAAAAGGTTTCCAAAGGGAAAAGGTTGAATTCTCTTTACTAATGAATGGTTAGAGGGAGGAAGAGAATGCGCCCAGGGGGGTTGGTCAAACGGGGTTATTTCTTCCAATGTTTTGGACATTTTGATTAATATTTGACAGACAAGCATGTAAGTTGTGTCAGATGGTGGTAACTAATAGGCCATTTCACTATCTTCGATGTGTAGCCAAGCTAAAACTTTGATTACAGTATTAGCCATTGAGAGGTTTTGAAGCCTAATTTGACCAATCTTCAAATTTCATAGTTTTAGAAGTTTTGACTTCGCGGTGTCCCTTCAAAAGCAGAGAAGTCCTAAACCCTATGTTGTTAACTACATAGTGGCTTACAATTGCGGCGAGAATTATCTTTGGTGTCTCGTAATATGAGAAGAAGATAACCTAAACCCTATGCTGTTAACTAAATAGGGCATAAAGTTGCAGCTAGATTTATCTTATGTCCGAAAGAATAGATTATCTGTATATATTTGGGCAGGAGGACAGGCTGCAGACTTGAGCCTGAGATGAGTTGGAAGAGTCTGGAATGTTGGATTTTCTGGATTGTGACAGGGCTATATTATAACTTTAACATGAGTAAGTTTGATTCCTGATTGTGGAATCATTTGTGATTTTTGCTTTGGAGGATAGTGCAACAAGTATGAGATGGATTCAATGACTACAAAGAAATCATGTGCTATTGGTGATTGGCTATTGGTGGTGCTTAATAAGTTTCCCACCGCCGTGTGATGACTGATGTTTTTAAACAATAACATTTGGTCAGATATTATTTCTGTAATCACCTAAACCATCACCTTCTCATTGAACTCTCCTCCAAAACCAAAGAAAAATCATCAATGACTTCTTGATCAATAAATTAAACTACTAGATGGATACTCAATGGTTCCTCTTCAGTTGCTGGGTGATGGTTAAAGTAAACGCTTAGTGGCACCTCTTTGGTAGTTCTATAAGGATGAAACTTTTAACTCTCTCAGTGTTATTCACAGCTATTTTATATATTGTCAAGTTTTTGCATAGATGTCAGATTATGCATTAAAGCTTTTGATTTTTGGCATTTCAGTTGGGTTGCAGCTTCTGGGGAAATTTCTCTTAACTCAATGATTCTCCCGGCTGCTCTCTATTTCTGGCAAATACCCCATTTCATGGCTCTGGCACACTTGTGTCGCAATGATTATGCTGCTGGAGGGTATGTCCATGTTTCTAATAAATATTTGTGGGAAAATTTACAAAGTCATTCGACAATCGACATAAACTTTCTTGTCAGCATGATCTTTTCAGTGCTTTAAGATTGTTGAGGTCATGTGAACTTTGTTTTGAAACTTTGTATTTCTAGCCTTTATGGATACTGTAAAACACCTTCGTTTTAGGTCCTGGTGTAATTTTCTGCTTTACAGCTGAGTATTGGGTCTAGGTACCTTGTTAATTAAAAGCTTATTTTCTTTGCTGGCTAACTATCTCCTTCTTCCTTCCCACATTAGGTTTAAAATGCTATCCCTTGGTGATGCTTTGGGCCAGAGAACTTCTTTAGTAGCTTTAAGGAACTGCCTCTATCTGGTTCCTTTAGGATATTTAGCCTATGACTGTAAGTCCCCGAAACCTTAAACTTTTATACTTCTGTATGAAATTTTGCACTCTTAGTTAAATTCTGTCAGATTGACTGATATATATATATATATCCCTTTCTCTATTCGGCCTTTGCTGCAATGTATTGACCTTTTATCGGACCTTTCCTTTATATCTAAGGTTTCCACTAAATAAGTGGTGGATGGGAACATATTTTCTTATTTACTTTATTGACTTGTCCAGTTCTAGCTTATATTTATGTAAAAATAAAACAGAATTCTGAATGTTTTATTCTCCTTAACCCCCTTTCCCTTCCAGAAAGAAATGGAAAACCTTCTCAGCTTTTTTCTTTTCTAATGCTATAGTTCTCTTGTTTTCTTTTCTCTGCTTTGGTTTCACGAAACTTTCTTATTACTAATCACTTGACTAAAGTTGTCCTTCTACCTCTTAATTTAACAGTGATAATGAATCGTGATTAGGACAAATTTGCGTGCTATGCTATGTGAATTGGCTGGATTAAATTGCTTATAATTAGGTGCATAAATTTTAGGTGGATTTATGGGATGTGTCATTTATAATCTACACATCCTTTCTTCAATCTCTTTGAGGTGCTGTTTTCCTTCTTGAGAGCCTTCTCAGTTTCCTTTAGACTCTTGTGCATCTACCTGGAAGGAAATTTACTATTCTTACGGCACAAGTGCTGGCAACTTAATTTCTTTCTGCAGGGGGTCTGGCAACCAGGTGGTTCTGTTTAGAATCAACAGTCCTTACGCTTGCTATAACTGCTACTGCATTTTCATTCTATCGGGACCGTACCATGCAGAAGGCAAGAAGAATGTTCCATGCGAGCCTCTTGTATCTTCCTGTATTTATGTCTGGCCTTCTTTTTCACCGTCTCTTGGATAATGATCAAGATCTCTCAGAGAGCCACTCACTAAAATATAACGAGCTCTCATCTTCTCTGGAAACTCCGTTAGAAGAAAATGGTTCTTCCAAGAGAAAAAAGAGTTTGAGGACACAAGCCCGGCCGCCGGTTGCATATGCATCTTATGCACCATTTCCTTTTCTACCTGCTCCTTCTTATACTGCCCCTCACTGAATCCGAGTCTTCCACCAATTTTCAAGTTTTTGCAGAAAATCCTTGCTGTAAGTTTTTCAGATTTTGTCATGGGAAAGCATCTGTATACATGTCAATAATATCAGGTTTGGATGAAGTTCAAAATGGATAGAGGCTGTTGATAATTTTTATGGTGAGGGTGTGCACTTTTTGTTGTTGAATAATGATTATGGACATGTAAATTGGATTACCGACTGGTTTTCATTTGACGGAGAGAAATGTAAATCTCACCCTGGAATTGGGGGTGAGGAGTAAATTAGACCTTAATTCATAAATTGTACCATTTGGTAACTCTTTCATCTGTTGAGTTCGATCATGCAGTGCATATTTCTTTTGAATTTTCTCGCATTGGATATCTATCTCATGTTTGATCGAGAAAAAAAGGTAAGAAGTACAGGCAGAAAGAAAAATTTGTTAAGACGAGAGAACTCAACAGAACTACAACAGCCAAAAGAAGACTGCGACCACAATTGGGTAAACAATAGTTGCAAGCGATCTTTCTTAGGATAATCCGATCATCTCCAACTGAACATGGCACGCTATGGTCATACTCATGGCCTTGAAAGTCCCACTTTAGATCATGAGTACTTTTTTGACTCACTCGATTGCAGCCACTTTACCTGGCCGGATGGCTTACCGTGTACATGACCATGCCGTTGATCTTAGTCTCCCGAGTGCTGAAGAAGCGGAATCCAGTTATCTCTGCTCATGCACATAATGGGCTTTGTAAGGATCCTATCCATTGTTTTCATCGAATGCGGTATGCTAAACAGCCAGCCATACTCAGCCACACCGTGGACATTGTTAACTGTAGGCCGTTCTTCAGGGAGACTAAAATGGGGCAAAGGGATACAGTTTCTGGTGGCGAAAGTGGGATCGAATCCCAACACAAGCACATCGAGTTCTCTTTTGAGCTTGTATTCGGAAGCCGGGAGACCCGCGGATGCTGAGCTGAGCTGGTCCTCGACAGAAACGCCAGAGAGGGATGTAATCTCATGGAATGCATTGATCGCTTGTTATGTTCAGGACGGATAAAAGCATAGATGCCTTGCGTCTTTTGGCAGAAATGCTTTGGACGAGAGATGTGATGAACCAAGTCACTTTGTTGAGTGCGCTGGCTGCCTGTTCAAGTCTAGCATTCGTCATCCGCAGCAAGATCGTTTCATGCTCTTGTATTTGTTGCAGGACTGCAAGATAATCTGGTGATCTGCAATGCATTGATTTTGATGTTCTATGCTGAGAATGAAGAATGGGAAGGTGCTCTAAAGGCATTTAGATCATGTGTCCCCCATTCCTACTCTCTCCACTTACATTATTGTCAATGGCTTGGTCGCCAAATTCGGTAAGTTTAAATCATGCGTGCCCTCGTTCTCTATCCTATGATTTTCATCTCCACTAATTGCGAATGATCCGATGGATTGAGCTGTTATTGTGATGACGAGATAGATTAGAAAACAAATTCACCAAAAAAAAAAATCTAGAAAAAAGGGAAAAACATAAAGGGTAAGACGGTACCAATTTTATACATATAAGATTGAAAAAAAAGCAGTGAAGGGTGCCGTGACATTCCAAATCCAAACATAATGGACATGACGGTACCAATTCTTGCTGTGGGCACTTGCAGTATCTAGCTTAGGGGTGTCAAAACCAAGCTGAAAAACCGAATTGAACTAAAATTTCGTGCATTTTCGGTTTGGTTCAATTTCGATTTGGATAACAGAAAAAATAATCGTTAACTTTTTCGGTTCAGTTTGGTGTTTGATTTAGAATTGAAATTTTCAACAAAAATTGAACTATCAATTTTGAAATCTCTCTTTTTTCTCACCCCATCTTTAGTTTGGTTCTAATAAACAAAACAAAAATAGGAAAATCGAAAAACTGAATAAAATCGAATTGGGCTTTCGGTTCAGTTTTCCTGAAAACCTGAATCAAGCTGAACCGTTTACACCGCTAACTAGCTAGCGAAATTGCTACAGGTATTCTCCTCTCACGTGGAACAATGCGTGCATGCATTCCCATCCCACTTCCTCTGCAACTGGGTTCTCGGGTAAACGTACACCCGCCATATTCGAAGGGCATGCAAGCTTATCCCACATGAAACCGAACCCAAACCCGGGAAATATGAGGCAGAGAAACGGTACAAAGAAAATGAGTACCAGGAAAAAGGAAGAAAATGAAAAAAATAATATCATGAAAAATCCTAAACTGATATATCTGTGATAATAAAAAACTCTAAATTGGTATATTTGTGATAAATATACTATCTGTTAATTTCTGTTAAATTATATTAATACCACAAAAAATGACAAACTAATTTACTTGTGATAACAGAGGGTAAAACCCCAAATTGGTACACCCATCAATTGCCACATGTCATCTAACTCAATAATTTGATGGTAAAATTTAACGAAAACTAACGGATGGTAAATTTGTCATATGTACCGATTTGGGATTATTGGTGGCTTAGTTTGGGATAAATTTATCATAAGTATACTAATTTATGATTTTTTGTGGTATTAGTCTTGAAAAAACCACCACACCCTCCTTATTCTTTTTGGAAAATGCTTGTGCAACAATGCCGTTAGAGTAGAAAGTGGACCTTCCAATTTATTTTAGGATTTTGTAATAGATAAAGTCATAACTGTGGAGAAAGATTGGTTGATCTCCGCTTCTTTAATCTTAAGAAAGTAGGAGGCATTCAATGTCGTTGGAGTTTATTTTGTGTATATATTAGACATACGGCAATAAATTTTTTTCTCAAAAACTAATTTAGATTATTGGAGTTTGTATCGAAAGCAACTTCACTAACAAAAAAAAAATGGCCATGATCAAGACACGATGAGCAATTATCCACAATGATTTCGTTATTAGTTGTAAGGCCAAGTGGCTTTTCCATCTTTTAAATTTAATAGATCTTTATAGTGGCAATTAACGGTTTTCTTTATAGTAATACGAAGTGATAATTATTTTTCTACTCGAATTCTTTCATATGTATTTTTTTCCTTCTTCGTATTCAAGAAATTCCATCCGGTGGGCCCTACGCCGATTTTGTCTCTAGATTTCAGCTTGCGACAAGGGAACACGATAGCAAAAAAAATAAAAAATAAAAAAAGAAAAAAATAAAAAAAAAAAATAAAAAATAAAAAATAAAAACCCCAAACTTTAGGTTTAGTCCCAAATCTGCCCGAACTTTTCTTTTGTCTCAAAAAAAACCCTAAACTTTAATTTTAATCCCAAATCTACCCCGAATTTGGTTTTGTCTAAAAAAAAAGAGTCAATATCATGAAAAATCCCAAATTGGTACATATATGACAAATTTACTCAAAATTAATTTTTTGATCACCAAAACAAATTACCATCTATTAGTTTTTGTAAATTTTATTGTCAAATTGCTAAATTAAATAACGCGTCGCAATTTACGGGTATACTAATTTGGGGTTTTACCCACCGTTTGTACTAAAAAAATCATCAATTTTTGACATATTCTCAAATATACCCCATGGTCTAGTCCCAACTTAGCATGTCATTTCCACATAGATAATAAATACAAATAAGCAATATGTCATAGAAAATTATTTTCAAAGTAAAACCATTTTAAGATATAAAAAATTAGGGATTACTAATATGGCTTTTGGACAAAGGCTAACGAGGACAAATTTAGGATTAAAGTAAATTTTGATGATTTTCTTTTTGACAAAAAAATTGGGATAGATTTGGGAATGGACTAAGAGTTTGGGGTTTTTCTAAGACAAAAGAAAAGTTTGGGGCGATTTGGGACTAAACCTAAAGTTTGGGGTTTTTTCCGAGAAAAAAAAAAAGTTCGGGCAGATTTGGGACTAAACCTAAAGTTTGGGGTTTTTCTTGAGACAAAAAAAGTTCGGGGTATATTTGGGACTAAACCTAAAGTTTGGGGTTTTTTTTTTGGAATTGACCCAGAAGAAAGGAAAACATAGCAGTCGAAAGCTGAAGCCGGTTGAGGAAATCTTAAACATTTGTGTCTCTCGGGTTTCCCGGTCGCGCCCGCTCGTTTCCATTTATATCCGCAGAGATGAAAGATGTTCTCTCTCTTCCATGATCTAAAATGCATTCTAAAATGGGGAAAATGTTTTCCACTTTTTAAGTTGAGGAAAACATTTTTCACACTTACTTTCTCTTATCTCACACCGCTATTAATCTTTTTTTTTTAAAATTCAATTTTTTTACTTTATTTTTTTTTCATCTTCTTCCTTGGTTGGTGGCCAGCCACCAACCAAGGAAGAAGATGAAACAAAAAAAAAAGAAAAGAATAAATTAATAATCAATTTTTTTTAAAACTTATTAAAAAATGAGTTTTGAAAAAATCATAAATAAATAAATTTTAATTTTTAAATAATATTATTATTATTATTATTATTATTATTATTATTATTATTATTATTATTGAAAAAGAGTGTATAAAGGAAAATACTTGCCCTACTAAATAGCGGAAAATTTTTCCATTTCATTTTTAGGTTTCATCCGAATACCGTAAAATAATTACATTTTCTTTGAAAATGGCTTCCTGAAAAATATTTTTCAAAAATGAAATATTTTTTGCGAAGTGAACAGAGGAGAGATGGAATTTTTCGTATATGAGCATACATGATGGGAATATATCTAGTTTTGGTGTGACTTCATCAATCTCGTAACATTTTATTTTGCGACTTAAGAGAAATTGCTCCAGATGAGCGATGGAATCCAATTCAAAGTACCAGGTGACAGATTGAATGTGTCAAGCTTTAACTTGGACTATGCTGAATTAAACACGACAGCCATATGTTAATAGTGGGCGTCTTTTATCGAACTTCGTTCGAATGATCTCCTGCGTTCAGGTTGCTCACATTCCTGGTGCTCTTTTCTTTGCCGTAGATGGAATAGCAGATCAAACTACAAATGTGAGATTGACTTCTTAAGCTTTTGAAGTATTCCGATACCATCTATATGCATTTTCTCGTTGCCTTCTTACGCACCATGAATCGATGGAGAGAAAAGTATCATAAAGTTTTAAACTTATTGCATTGATGCCAATTTAGTCCTAAAACTTTTAATGGTACCAATTTAGTCCTAAACCTTTTGAAGTGACGCTAATTCAGTCTTAAATCTTTTAATGAGACATATTTAGTCATAAACCTTTTAAATTAATGTCAATTCAGTTCTAAATCTTTTGACTTGGTGTCAATTCAGTATTTAGTCAAAATTAGCCGAAATGACTGAAGTGGCATCAAATCAAAAGTTTTAGGATTGAATTGGCACTAGTTCAAAATGTTTAAGACTAAATTGGCACCATTAAAATGTTTAGAACTGAATCGGTACCAAATCAAAAGGTTTATGACTCAATTGATACTACTAAAAGGTTTAGAATTGAATTTGAACCAATGTAATAAATTTAAGGCTTTTCTGAGACTTTTCCCAATCGATGGACATATGTGATTTTATGCAAAATGGACGTCGTGTTCTCTCGTTCATCCTATTGTTCCGCCTAAGTGGCACTTCTGTATATATAATGAAAGCTGTTGCAGATGGAGCGATCTTATAACTTGAGAACACTTTTTAGTAATTTTGCTTAGTTGGCAATTTTAGAGTTTTTCTACCATGCATTTGTGATCTCATCACTATCTTTGCATCCTCTCGCTCCCTTCTTTATATCATCATTTCATTTGTGGCCACTTCTCATTTAAGAACCATCCCTTTTCAATCCATATAAAAAGAAAGATTTCAGATGTTTAAGACAAGAAGTAGATATCTCTGGATATAAGGAAGAATTTCTAAACTACTTCTTTTGAAGATATATTTTTACTGAATGAAATATATGTTTTGCTCATTTACATGTTAAATGCTCTAAATATTATAAAGCGATCGATATTTATATTTTTACTCACTCATTATACAAAGACCGGGCATGTGCCTAGTTGGTCAATGATGCAACTCTCTGACCAGGTTTATCTGAAGATGAGTGCATCTACATAACAGGACTTGATGTATTTTGCGAAACAAACAATGTATTTCGCGAAACCTCGATAGTGTTTTGCTCTCTAGCTCGATGGATCCGAGTCAGGGCAGGAGGAGGCACGAGCATGGAGGTTGGTGTTCGTCCTTGATGGATCCAAGCTTGGCCTGTAGACCAGGGTCTCGAAAAAATGTGCATACCATTTTGGAAAAAAAGTATATTTTCCCTTTCAAATAATGAAATTTTTTTAAAAAATTTTCAGCCAAACACCAGAATATTTAGTCATTTTTCAGAAATATCATGTATTTCGCGAAACAAACAGAATTAGTTACGTAAGTCCTATCCATCGAATCATAAACAATGAAACAAAAACGTAACTCTACAACCAATAGCAATCTCATGTTCTTGAAGTTAATGTTTGATACGATAAGTTTATACAACATGATCCTAATGACTAATTTAACGGATTTTAGTTTATGACAATCATGTTTCCACTTAAATTTCTAGCCTCCACTTGACATGATTGATAAACATATATAGACAAAATCCAAAATACAGTTCGAAATTCACAATATTACATGTCTTCTGAACTGGAATCATATCAACTTTAAATTAATGTTAAAAGTAATTATGTATATTAAAATTATGTCACACAACTAGAATTTTGAACTTCAACAAAATACTAACTTCCATGAGCAATGCAAGGGCCCTCGTACGTAGGTAGTATAACAATAAGCACGATCAACTTTTGATGTTTTTACAGCTCTACCGTTATTATTCGATATCGATTTTATTGCTAAGTAGGCCCATAAAATCTTTTAGGAGTTCAAAAGATGATACGGTATATACATTTGCATATGAAATAGATGCACAATACTGACTCGATCTTCTACACCACCGAGTATAAAAAATTTCATGATTAAGGGTGCGTTTGTTTCGTGGAAATCGTACTATTTTTGGAAAATGTTTTCCAAGAAATCATTTTCCATGAAAATGATTAGTTTTCTTGTGTGTTGATGATATGTGATTGAAAATGTTTTCAGGCGTTTGGATCGCATTTGGAAAATGATTGAATAACATTTCTGTTGATTGGAAAAAAAAGAGAGATTTTGGAGAGTAAAAGAAAATGACATAGATGACCTAATAAAAAGAGAATGAGATAAAGACTTGAGAAAGAGGGAAATTGTTTTTTCATTCCCATGCACATAAATTCATTTTCCTAAAATAATACATAATATTTATGTTGATTTGGAAAGTATTTTTATCGACCAAATCGATTTTGGAAAAACAAATAGTGAAAAGTTCGGAAAATACTTTTCGGGAAACTACTTTCATTCAAACAAACGCACTCTAAATCATTAATTTCGACTCTGTCTCACCTCTCACCCGATCCTTATATTAGGGAATTGTTTGACCGATCAAGATTTATCTACTGCTTTCTTGCTTTTTTGATAGTTTTATTGGCTTTCTTACCAATAAAGGAAACTGTTTAATTAACAATTGAGAACTCATTAATTTATCGTTTTGGTTGCTATCCCTAGGCTAACCACCCGTGCAAGGCACCGCTCTGTTCGCTTCTTCAACTTAGCACAATTAATTAATTCATGATGAATAATTGAATTTATATATAGAGTTTCAATGTCATGATTGATACGCTCTGTCGGTACCTTTTCTTCAGTTCGCTTGGAAAACGAAAGGATCACCAAATTTTGTTTTTATTTTATAATCTTCAGGTGTTTTTATTCTTTTGATGCATTGAGAACCCGCCTTCTTATCATTTAAAATTTCATGAAATTACATATTTAAGGTAAAATGCGATTGAACTGGGGTTTGATTATTTTAAAGTTTAATGCTTTATTTTTAATTATTAAATGCTTAAGACATCATGTAATTTTATATTGCATTGCTTTATAATGGTTTTGATTTTCCTACTTTTGTTGCTTCTTTTTTTCCCCGGAAGATTGGACTTTATTGGTTATTAACTTTCTTTCTTATCCTTTTAAAGTAATATTGATATTCATTACCATGCTTATTTTCTATCTGACTCTCTTATTGAATGATCACATACTAAGTATTCAAACTAAAAAATATATATATAAAAAAAAACAATAGAGTTGCTTAGGGTGTGAATTGTAACATTTTGCTCTTAGGAACAATTTCTTCTTAAAAATAATTCTTTTGATTATGTTCGAAGAATAATTTCGAAAAGTATTTGAAGATGTTTAGTAACTATCCAAAATTTCTATTCTTGGAGTAGAAATTGGAATAGAAATACGTTTGGTAGGAACTTTATATTTTTTAATTTTTTAATACTCTTATTATATTTTTCTAATTTTTTTTTCATTTCCTCCTTGAATGAAGCTTTAACCAGTCATTGGCCTCGGGGTGGCCGGCGACCTTGCAAGAGGGTTGTTGGCCCTCAGTGAGGTTAAGCCTCGCCCAGCCATCGACAAGGCTTGGTCGACGAGGCTCAGCTGTGCAAGGGGTCAGCGACCCTTCGACGAGGTTACCGGCCATCTCGAGGCTAGCGACTAGCTAAACATTGAAAAAGAAGAAGAAAAGGAAAATGAAGGAAAAATGGAAACTGATTCTTGAAATTGTTTCAATAATAGTGAGAACAAGAAACAACCAAGTAAAAGTTTTTTTTTTTGTGTTCTTAATTTTGTTCCAAATCTATTTTTAAGGATAAAAAATTTACTAGATGGATTTTTGTTCCGAGAACAAAAGAATAAAATCAATTGTTTCCGAGCAAGTTAATAAATTGTGGTAATTTGATTCGATTCACTTGGGTCAAACACGCATGTAGATAGAACGCCCACTTAGCATCCAAGATCAACATGTGGCATGGATGTTAACAATAGAAAAATAAATTACGTAAACTTAAAGTTGTAATCTAATTCGATTCACTTGGAACAAACACCTATATGTAGGCAAAAAAAAAAAAAAAAAACACAACATCCCAAGATCAACCGTGGCATCAAGGTTAACAATGAAAACTAAATTCCTTAATCATACGGCCCAAATATTCGTTCAAGGATATATACTTAACCGATGATTATTTATGGAAGAGCCATTACTACGCTTTATCAATTTTTTGCATTTTTTTTAATATCTTGAAGTCATACGGTGATGACCACTTCGTTGACATTTGCATTTACAATTAGATGGAAAAATACATAATTTATTATAAAATTACGTGGATAAAGATAGAATACGATAATTCTACATGGGCAATTTTTGCAATTTCACCTCGATCTTTAATTTTTGCTAATTTATAAAAATAGAAATTCTCAATTTTTCTGAAGTGGAATATTCTTTCTATTTTCTTTATTTTCCACTCAAGTCTCTTCACCACCTGGCAACCTGGCAACGAGTTGCGTAGCATCTGTCACACGCAGACAGGGAGAGGGAGGGAGGGAGAGAGAGAGAGAGAGAGAGACCCAACCGCTTTTCAGGTGCTGACGGGCGATCATCCGCTGGCCGCACCGCCGTAGCACCTCCGCGAAGTCTCTTTGATTCCAAATTCCGAGCTCCGGAACGCGATCAGCATCGCTGTCTATTCTTCTTGATTCGCTCAATTCCGAAATTTCTTGATTTCGTTTCCAGGACAGTGGCTTGAAGTGAGGGACACATGTAGGGTTGATTGCGGTTCAAGATCTTCGAGACCCGAATTTCTGTGCTTGTGTGTGGTGGGGTTTGTCTGATTTTTTTATGGTATAATTCATGTGGAGTGGACGTCTCTGGTCGCTTTGCTTTCGTCGTACACTAGCTTAGGTGGGGAAGATGGTGTATATGACGAGATTGGAGGTTGTGGGCTCTTCTGCAGCTTCATTGATTCGAGGCTGTGTCGCGGAGAGGAGCGTTCAGTGGTTGGTCTTGCTTTGATTGTCTGTGTGAGGTCGCCATAGAAGTAAGATAAGTAAGTCGACATGGTGAGCAGCAGTTTATTCCACCGGAGAAAGCATTCTTGGCCACCTGAAGAATATATCAGCAGGGCTACTTTGCAGCTGGTGGGTTTCTCATTTGATCTTGCGGTGTTTGATTCTCTCGTGAAATTGGGGTTTACTATTGATTACTGAGCTGGGTCTGAGGATGTTTTGTTGTTTTTCCTCCATCCGAGCAGAATTCTCTTCGCTGTCTTGATTACATATTCAATTCTTGCTGTCTAGTTTAAGATCGATTTATATGTCAAAGATCTGTTTACTTATATTTATAGTGAAAAGTCTCAAACTTTTCTCATCACCGGCTGTTGTTGCCACTGAGGTTGTCATTCAGTGGCCTATTCCTTCAAAATATAATAACATTGCTAAATTAATGGGCCAGAGGCTTTGTTGTTTAGGGGTATAATAATCTTTAAGAAAATCATGACCTATGATGCGTAACATGTTTGTAGCTTTGAGTTGGTGTCCTCAAGGAAGTAGCTTGTTGGTTTGTCAAACTTCATCTTAGACTGATTACCCTGACTTTCATGCAGTTTGATTTTGATAGTGCTGCACCTCCTGAACACGCATGGAGAAGAAGACTAGACAGTCATGCAAACATTCTTAAGGAATTCAGTGTAACATTTCGGGAGGCAATAAAAATGGTATGACTTTCATCGCGTTCATTTGTAACTCAAGCAAATTTTAAGGGAAAGCCATGCACATCCTCGACAATTCCTTTTGATTTCTATTCTTTTGGTGACTATTCTTGTTCTTACGATTTAAAGTTTCGAATTTCCAGGTTCGACTAGGTATTCGCCTATGGTCTTACATCAGGGAGGAGGCAGCTTATGGGAGGGTATCTCTCTCTCTCTCTCTCCCCCCCTCCCTCCTTACCATGCTATTGGCTACCTAGACCTTCAGAGCTCATATGAAGGAAAGTAAAAAAATTTCTGGATACTTTTAACATCAAATGCTTCTGCAACTTGCTCAGTATACTTCTGCTGTATATGTAGAAAGCACCTATCGATCCTTTTACTCGAGAAAGTTGCAAACCGTCAGCATCTCAAGGTGTTCCCCTTGGAGGGATGGGGTAAGTTTGGGTCAATGCACCTGTACTTAAGATTAATGATATGATGCACCTTCTCATGCAAAATGGAGTAAAATCATGTAAATGCCACAGAAGCGGCAGTATATCGAGAGGATTCAGAGGGGAGTTCAGGCAATGGCAAATTATTCCCGGTATACGCGAAGCCTCACCTGTCATGGCTAATCAATTCTCTGTAAAGCTCTTCCCTCAAATTTATGGTGCAATTGTTACAGCATTTTGATTCATTACTTGACAGTGGCAAATTTGCCCTCTTTATAGTGTTCTTCTAATTGTCAGATAGTTGTCACCTGGACGTATCTTTATATGATACTTCCAGGAATATGGTGAAGGTTGATTGAAAGATGCCTTGGATTGAATGAATTTCTTTTGTGTAGACCTTGCAATTTGAATTTTTCTGGTGTTCTGATGATTATTTGATTGTACAGATTTTTATTTCTCGTGAAGGGGGAAACAAAAAATATGCATCAGTTTTGGCTCCAGGCCAACATGAAGGATTAGGGTAAGACCTTAGATTGCCTTTTAATTGTATATGTGGTGGAACAATACATCGAGACGGTGAGGCATATTGTAAACAGCAGTGGTTTATGGTTACTTCATCTTGTTAATGATCTTCATATCATTGATAGTACGGGAGATAAGGTAGTATCTTTGAGGAATTCTGAGCATAACTCAGAGGGTGGTATTTGATTACCGTTAATGGATTTATATCAAAGTGGTTATAATAGTTAAATCTGATTTGACACTGGTTGATCAACAGTTATTGGGGTTATAAATCCATATATAGAATAAGACAGAGATTGGCTGGACAATTCCAGGAAGAATAGGCTAAAAGGGGAAAGAAGAAAAGACAAAGAGAGGGGGTGGTGAGGGGAAGACAATGGTAGATCAATGAGAGAGAAGTTGAAGAGGGAGAAAGGAGCCGTCATAATGAGAGATGTTAGTACTATTAATGGATGTCATTGGCCATCATCATTATTTGTCAGTGATGTTCACCAACTGTATCTCTCTCTCTCTCTCTCGGCCTGTGACCAACTACAGCCACCTGTTGGTAGTTGATTAATTAATTGTCAAGAACCAGCACATAATGAGCCTAGGGATGGTTTCCTTAAAAAATCTATTATAGTTGTCTATTAGCTTCCTTGTTTTCTTTTTCTTTATCCATTTCCCACTTTTGCAACTTGCAAGGAGAGTTGTTCCCTCATAACCATACTCCCAGAGTCCTAAAGGTTGCCCAGGCCTTTGGAACTGGCATCTGGGCTTTATAAATGAGCTTCTTTATCTTTTTTTTATTGTTGTGTGTTAGCAAGAAATAGGAAAAAAGCTTCCTGTCCTTGCATATAAAAAACCAAACATGTTAGTATATATATTCAATTGTAGAGTTAATCATTCTGCAAACAGGATGAATGATGTAGAAGTAACTCCATTATCTTGGCGGATTTTATGCTAGCAACCCAAAGATCTGTTAATTTCCTGTCTTTTGAATCTTCTTGGGAATTTGAACATTCATGGACTTAAGATGTCATTGATTAAAACTATGGTATAGCTTTTCGATGCTTCCAAGTTTGGAATCCTTAATGGAGGTACTCAAATTGTTTTGTTTACTTGTGTTTTTGATCTTTCAGGAAACAAGACAATTATGGAACATCATCTTGGGGTTGGAACCTCAGTGGCCAGAATTCTACATATCATGCTTTATTTCCAAGGGCGTGGACAATTTATGATGGTACTTAAGTTTCAGAATCTTCATTCAAATTTCCATAAATTGCTACACTGACAACAGTCAACTGTCAGGTGAACCGGATCCAGATCTGAAGGTGTCTTGTCGTCAGATATCACCTTTTATACCACATGATTACAAAGATAGCAGTCTCCCTACAGCAGTTTTTGTTTACACGGTATTTCTCTTGTGAACTCATTACCATCACACACTGAATTTTCTAATAATGCAATTTTTAGGATGTCCAATCCAACAGCTTAAACAATTGGGTGGAGAAAGAATACACACATACAAGGCCCAGTCAAACTTCATAGACAAGTGATGTGGGATATAATCCTTTAGCACCTCTTCTCACATGCAAATCGGATTAGCACAGCATGAGAAATTGACAAATGGGGGTATTAGACAAACAATAACCACTTGTGAAATAATATATTTGATATAGATGTGAAGAATGACTCTTGATGAAATATCTGACTCAAAAGCTTATGCAATTGGGTGCAGGGAGACTATTTATATATTGAAATTTTATAGACAAGGGATAGGAGATATTTTAAGATTTCTTCACGTGTGCAAACTAGATTGAGAACAACACGAGAAATTGACGATGGGGTAGCTGCAAAACTTGGGGATGAACTTGGGTCTGGTATCATTAAGTTTGATTCAAAAGCTTAAGCTATTAGGTAGGGGATGACTACACATAGAAAGGCCAAACTTACTTAATATAAAAGCGATGTGAGATAATTCTTCCACAATAGACATCCTGCATAAATACTCTCTTTAAGCATCTAAGGTTGAGAGTATTGATTGCTTGAGTGGACTAGATTGGTGTGCATTTTGGGAATAGCTTCTTTGTACCACTTTCTAGGTTTGTAACCTCTAAAACAACATTGATTTCAATTTTTGTCAATTAAACAAATGTGTTGCTTGAGGGATACAAGACACTCCTGTATATTTTCTGTGACTTACTGGTCAATTGATTCTCATTTCATCTATAGGAAGTGTTTAGCTTGCTTCCAGAGGATCACAAATTTGTAGTATCTCTTCACTTGAACCCTCAAAAGCTGTTACCCATACTACTATCCCTGAATTGTGAGTTCTTAGTCATACTGCAGATACAGGTGTAACTACCATGAGGGAGTTCTTTTCATTTTTTTCATTTTGGTTGAGCAGAGAATTATTTGGTTCACTTACACTTTCTATCTACCCTGTCTTATTCTGGGTCACGACATTTGTTGGTTAGAAAGAGATTTCGTTTTGACAGCTATAAGGAATAATTGCTGTTCGTAGGAAGATTTAAGATATGGTTACTCATGGTTTGAGTGCACACTGTTTCTGCAAACTGTTTGAGCTATTTAAATGTCACTTCCAATTATTCGGTTTCATTCCATTATCTATTATTTTCATTTGTCTGTAGTTGGTGAACACTGGAAAGGAAAGAGCAAAAGTGAGTCTGCTCTTTACTTGGGCGGTATGATCATTTTCCTCTGTCTCCTTCAATTTAACCTATACATAGTGAGTATTCAGAAAATCAGTTAGATCATGATTATTTGCTCATGCAGAATTCAATTGGTGGCATCTCACACTTGTCAGGAGACCATGTAAATGAACCATTCATGTGAGTGAATGTGGCATACGTCTTTCAGTTTTTTACCTGTAAATTCTGAAGTCTGTCTGACCTTTTCCTTTGATCTTTTCACATGATAGTGGTGAAGATGGAGTCTCTGGTGTACTACTGCATCACAAGCAAGTGATCAAACCCTATAGCTTTATGTGACGGTTGGTTTGCAGATTTCTCTTGTCCATTCATTGTCTTTGAGAGGTCGAACTTGAGGTCTTGAGGTGAATTATCCATCATTCCATGCCTCTTCACCCTCGCTAGACCAACCAAGCGTATGCCCACAATCAAACCCCCAAAAGAAAAATGTGAATTGGTTAAAAAGGGAAAAAATTTAAAGTCCATTATGTCAAAGTTACTTGCTTAATATTTGAATGAAGTTTGCAATACATGGATCCATAGGATGTAGTGTGAAGTATGTCAATGTGCTGCTCCTCTGAGGAGGAAATGCTGACTCACCTCATGTACAAAAAATTTGATGAAGTATGAAAAGATTTTGACTATTGTGAAATTTTGCGGAACTACTGCCAACCATTCTAAAAACTTGAGCTGTTAAATGATGGTGTGGTTTATTATTCAAATTGTTCTATCACTCCCCCTTACTACAATCTTGTTTTTTTGCCTAGTACTAAGCTTGGACATATTTTATTGGGAAGGCAAATGGGCTTAAAAAGATTTGAACTTAAGACCTTCAACTCTGATATCATGTGTAAGATTTTGTGGGACCACTGCCAATTGTTCTAAAGGCTCAACCTGTTAGATGAAGGCGTAATTTATTATTTAAATTATTCTAACTACTATTAGTAATGACTATTTGCTTCTCTAAAACCCATACTTCTAAAGACTTATGAAATACACAGCTAACCCAGTGGACCAAGTAGGATGCAAGTGAAAGTCATGGTGGCTCAAATCTGTATTGTCTGCATTCGGTGGTGTGGAGAATTGAAACCATGCGATGCATTTAATTCACATATGCATTAATTCTTTAGCCGCTAAGTTCTTTCCTTTCTGGTTTAGCTCATTTGTTAAGGAGAGACCAACAAATTTGACTCTTAATTTTCTAATCTTAGTATTAGCTTATTTAATTTGCAGAACCTTCTAATTTATTGCTTCTTCTCATCTATTTTGCAGCTTGGTTTTGTTTTCTTAGGATTTTGCCTTATCTTCATTTCCAGCTCATCTAATAGCTACAATGGGAAAAGTTTGACTGTTTATTTTCAAATCCCTGCACTCATATAATAAGCAAATCGTTAAATATTCCAAACCCTTTTGTGTCATGCTGTTATAGCTCAGACTAAATTTCTTTTTTACACAAAGCTTAGCCCTTTTGAACCAAGAGTCAACTTTTCCAGTTCTCAGCTCTGTGGGTTCTCTTCTAGTGTTAAATATGCAGCTGGTGAAACGTTAGCCCTCTCTATTAATTTCCTGCCATTGGCTTTTGATGAAAAGAAAACAGTAGTAATCTTTAAAAATCACATGCACAAAATGTTGAAGAGCTTAATTTGACTCAATTACATGGGACAGCTTGGGATTTCAGTCCTTTTCTCTATGCCCCCATCCCCTTCCACCTCCCTCCCCCCCCCCCCCCTCTCTCTCTGAGATGATGGCAAGAATTCTTGTTAGTGGGAGCACATAAAAGCACAAGTTATCAGTGCAGTAAAAGAAACTAAATATACTCCTTGAAAATAACTCGAAAGGAAAATGAGAAAGGGTTACTGTCTGAAAATGACCAGAAGCTCATTACAACTCAGAAAATATCACAATTTGGGATCCTTATGAATCTTGCTGCATTTAAGACACTCTAGCTGATTTTATATTTTCCTATGGTAAGATAGATTCTTTCTTTTCTAGGTTGAATCTAATCTTCTGTAGCACCAGATAATTTTGTTTCATGTCACCTAGATACTTTGTGTTTTATGTTGCCCATACTTTGTGCTGTTTAATGTCTTCAAATATGCAAATGTATATTCTAGCTTACATGCGTTAGTCATACATGCCTTGCTAATTGTCTGATTGTGGGTAGGATATATGTGTTAGTGCTTGTACTTGTTTTTGTCAGCCAGATCCACTATTCAAGAAGCATTCTTTTACTCTTAATAACTCATCTCATCCCTAAATTGCCAATGCGTATATGATCCTTTGAAATGTGCAATGATGAAATTTGGGTGCTGGCTGCAAGTATGGTTGCTTTTCGGTTTACTTCCCCAGTCAGTAAGAGCAAATTCTAGTGTTTCTGAGAAATACTGCATGGGTGCAGGACAGCAAAAGGGAATCCTCCTGTTACTTTTGCAGTTGCTGCTTGTGAAACTCAAAACGTAAATGTCACTGTCTTGCCTTCTTTTGGGCTTTCTCAAGAGAGCTGCATTACAGCAAAGGACATGTGGGACACTATGGTTCGGGTAATTTTTTTTTTCCAAAATCTGTAGGATGGTCAAACTCTGTTTCTTTCCTGCGTAAGAATCTAATCTTGAGGAAGAATTACTTTATTTGACTATACCATCACGCAATCTAGCTGTATGCCATATTGAAGATTCCATTGCACGATATCAGGCACTCTCATGACTTTGTAATTATTTTCCACAACCTAGGATGGTCAGTTTGATCAGGGGAATTTCAGTAGTGGGCCTACTATGCCTTCCTCAGTAGGAGAAACACTCTGTGCTGCAGTATCAGCTTCTGCATGGGTGGAACCACGTGGGAAATGCACTGTTACATTTGCTCTTGCATGGTCCTCTCCGAAAGTGAAATTTCTGAAGGGAAGCTTGTACTATAGGTAACCTTATTGCATTGAAATCTTTAATGTGATACCTGCAAAGATATACGTGTGGGGTCAGTTTGTGCCCTTATTCTGTTATATTACTATGGATGCTTCTATGTTTATCATGTGCAGCTGAGATAAAACTTTTCGACAATATTTATGTTCTCTTGCTGTCCATGGAGAATGAAAAATCGACTTTTTAAATTGCACCAACGTTAGGCATCGTGGATTTTATTTGAATTAACTTGAACATGCTCTCAGAATGCTTTGCTTGAGATAATTCCTTGGGCTTGCCAACATGCTGATAATAAAGAATCATGTATTCTGATTTGAGGTTCTTTTCACTTGCAGGAGGTACACCAAATATTATGGCACTTCTGAAAGAGCAGCTCATCAATTGGTTCATGATGCATTGAAAAGTATGCTCTATTTCACTGTATTGTGTTCAATTCCTTTTTATTATTTGAATTTTCTCATGATACCCCCTTAGTTTATTTCCGTTCCATTGGATTGAATTCATCCCATAGGACCTTTACGGAAACTGTTTCAATGGTGTGGGAATTATGTTACACTTTCCTTTCTAGATCATGACATCGTTACTGGTCCAAAACCATACCTGACATTATGTAATCTTTTGTTAGATCACAAGCAATGGGAAGAGGAAATTGAGAAATGGCAAAATCCTATCCTCCATGATGAAAGGCTTCCAGAGTGGTAATTTTCATTCTGTTCCCTATAATGTTTATGCTTGTCTTTTTTTTGGATGGTCCCATGTAACCTTATTTTGGCTGGCTTGAGTACCTTCCAGAGCATAGGTATGGATTGTTTAAAGCTCCTGAATTTAGAGATTATTGGGAATGGGCCTGCACTCGTCTTACTTACAAATAAATTTGTCTGACAAATTATGGAAATTCATATTGACCTACTTTTAATTTAAATGGCTAGAGCAAATGTTGGTTTGAGAAGCTTGTTGCTAGTATTGTTTGTTCTTCAGCTCTAGAGCAGTTGTTGCATTAAGATGAAAATATTTGTTGTCAGAATCTCAATTTAAGTTTTCCACAGTATTATTTTTTGACACTATCCTACCCATGACAGATGTAATTTTGATGCAGATTCAAGGTTTTTGTAGTTTTGAAATTTTTATATATGTATATATATGTTCTATTCTACTATGTTTCCTCTTTGATCTCATATTCTATTGGACCTTTGCAGGTACAAGTTCACACTGTTCAATGAGCTCTATTTTTTAGTTGCCGGTGGAACTGTTTGGATAGGTAGTAAAACATGTCTTTGTATTATATATCCTATCTCCTTAAAGGGATCCATAACCCTGAACTTGTTATTTTTACTTGGCATTTGTGTCTTTGTCAAAACTATATGAATGTATGGATTTATTATGCACGCAGACTCTCAGTCGCATGATGAATGCACAGTAAATCTTCCCCAAACAATGGGAAAGCTAGAGGAGAAAAATGTGAGAGTCAAAGGAAGAAAAGTGGATTACACACAGCACATTGAGCATTTTGCTACTTTTGGATCAACTCAAAGTGATAGAGCAGTACTTGCTGGTTTACCCTGCAAAGATGAGTCAGCGAGCACTGAGGATGGAGATCCTGCTGATTTTTCTCATTCCTTATCATTTTTAGACCCGCAAAACGAGGAAGATGTTGGCAGGTTCTTGTATTTGGAAGGAGTAGAATATATTATGTGGTGCACGTATGATGTTCACTTTTATGCATCTTTTGCACTTCTTGAGCTTTTTCCCAAAATTGAACTTAGTATTCAGCGTGATTTTGCAAAAGCTGTCTTATCTGAAGATGGAAGGAAAGTAAGATTTCTTGCAGAAGGAAATTGGGGAATTCGTAAGGTCGGAGGAGCTGTGCCTCATGATCTGGGAACACATGACCCATGGAATGAAATGAATGCATATAACATTCATGATACAAGTAAGTGGAAGGATTTGAATCCGAAGTTTGTGCTGCAGGTGTATAGAGATTTTTCTGCCACTGGAGATTTGGCTTTTGGAGTTGATGTTTGGCCATCAGTTCGTGCTGCCATGGAGTATATGGAACAGTTTGATAGGGACAATGATGGTCTTATAGAAAATGATGGATTTCCAGACCAAACATATGATACTTGGACAGTTCATGGTGTCAGTGCCTACTGTGGGTGCTTGTGGCTTGCTGCACTTCAAGCTGCAGCTGCAATGGCCGTTCAGATAGGTGACAGAGACTTTGCTGAATGGTGCAAAGTCACTTTTTTGAAGGCAAAGCCAGTATTTGAAGCGAAATTGTGGAATGGTTCTTATTTCAACTATGACAGTGGTGCAAGCAGTAACAGTAAGTCTATACAAGCAGATCAGCTTGCAGGGCAATGGTATACTGCATCATCCGGCTTGCCTCCTCTTTTTGATGATGGTAAAATAAGAAGTTCCCTTCAGAAGATCTATGATTTCAATGTAATGAAAGTAAGGGGTGGCAGGATGGGTGCTGTAAATGGGATGCATCCTAATGGCAAGGTTGATGAGACCTGCATGCAATCACGTGAAATATGGACAGGGGTTACTTATGCAGTGGCAGCAAATATGATACTTGCTGGGATGGAAGAACAGGCATTTGCCACTGCTGAAGGCATTTTTGTTGCTGGGTGGTCAGAAGAAGGTTATGGGTAAGTTTCGGATCATTTTCATCATTGACAGATAATTAGTTTCTATGCTCACCATTTGTTTTATGATTATTTCCATTTTCATTGTCATAAAGGCAGAATAGGCGGTGAAGTTTCTCCTTTACTTGTTCTTTCTTGCAGTAAACCTGTAGTTAATCCTGTTTGTGCAGATTTTTGTTGCTTAGAGATGTCTCAGCAGTGATTTTTGATGTGATGATGTCTTTCTAGTCTCTGTGAGCAGAAGTAGTTGTCAGAAATTTGCTTTAATTGAAACTTCCAGTGGCTTCTTCTGATGGAAATGTGGAATATGACTGGCTCTATTCTTTATAATGTGTAGTGCACTATTAGATTGCTGCTGCTGCTGATGATAATACTCATGATTAGTGCTTATTCGATTCTTTGATTTGGTTTAACTTTTGGTTGTTTTTGGTTCCTCCGAAAATACTTATGGATTTGATGCATGAAAAATAAGTAGAAGTAAAAAAAAGAAAAAAGAACAAGAAAAACAAATAGGCTGAGTATTATTGTCATTACAATTTTGAAGTAGTCCAAGTTAAAACTCTGGAATGTGGTATTGTGAGGCACATTTCAATTATTAGAATTCATATCTATCAAGCACTAATTTAAAATGGAAGGTCACTCAAAGGCCACCAAGCAGGCTGCTGAGTCAGTAGAATGGCAGCATTGTGGCTTTGTTAATTTCGTCAATTGTTCCTGAACCTCGAAAAGTTTTAATGCTCGGTTTTATCGTAATTCTCGTGCTAGCTAAGCATTGGCTGGTTCTTCACTGAAGCATGGATATTGTACCATGCTTGAGACGTGATAAATGCTGCATCCAACTGTACTGTCTTACATGAAAATTGAGCTTCTCAAATTGCACGATTTGGGAAACTCCCGAACTTTATTTTGTTATTACCCCTTTCTTCCCCATGCGAGAACATTGGGATCGATTCCTCGATGGAGATCATCTTAACCTTGGATAACACTTTCTCTATGGTACTTCTTTTTCTGCATGCAGTTACTGGTTCCAGACACCTGAGGCTTGGACCATTGATGGACACTTTCGGTCTTTAATATACATGAGACCGCTTTCAATCTGGGGCATGCAATGGGCACTGTCCCTACCTAAGGCAATTATGGAGGCCCCTCAGATCAACATGATGGACAGGATTCACTCATCACCTATGATTTCGCGGCTCTCTGGCAACGAATCAGGCATCCGGATAGTTGCTCACAGAGCAGGGTGCTTTGGTAATTCCTCATTCCGCTGTACATGTTAAGACTTCACGCTTAAGTTATTCATGATCTGTAAAGAAATGTCATTCTACTTCCATTGATACCTCTTTCGGCGGTAGTAAAATGCCGGGGGAGGTTTCTAGGGAAGAAAGTGCTGGGGAGGTTTGAAGGAGACTTGTTCCTTGTAATTGGGGAATGAAAGAGTAGGGGATGTGGCACAGCATCTGAATGAATAATGAATGCTTCTCCTTGCCATTCACTGTATATTCCATCTTTAATTAGGCAGAAACCAACCCTATTCGGTTCGCTTGAAAATTATGCAGTCTTCTGTGATGTTCAGTCTGTTTACTTGACAAGGTGCAGGAGGCCAGATGTGATGCTGTCAACCTCGCCGTTCCAGGATTTACAGGGATGCAAAAAGCTTCTCCCATTTTCTGGGGTTGATCGTTGGAAGCAGAATATATATGCCTTGGAAGAATTTGGTTTTGTTTTCCAACCATTTCTTATTGCCTGCAAAACCTTTTCTTCCAATGAGTAAAGTCCAATTCTAATGATTCACAATTCTTGATGGCACACTTAGAGACAACAGCAATTTTGTTATAATATATCTGTATATAGTTGACAGGAGTAATTCCCTTGTGGTACTCCGTATGACTCGGCTTGGATTTTACTCATTTTTTATTGCTTTTTCAAGCTTTAAGGGTACATTTATTTTGCAGGAAATAAATAATTTGGAATATATTTTTTAATTTTGTATGTGATACGATCGATTATATTTAGAAGGTTATTTTTCAGATCATTTATTTTCATTCTTGGCAAAATAAATGGACAGAATTTGCGTAAATATCGCCAACCCTTTTTTTTTTTTGTCGATTTTCCGTTGTGTATCTAGACTGAAACACGGGAAAAGGGCGAAAAAAGGAGGAGAAGGAAAAAGTTGTACGGTCGCTTGCCTGATTTTTGTCGAAGTTGCCAAACTGGAAGTCGACATCGTTGCCCCAAAAAGGAGGTCACCGATCGCATGCGGTTACTGAATTTTCCATGAGTGACCGCATGAATTATATGTCTCCTCTTTCTCAAAGGGAAACGTCGACCACGTTTCTTATGCCATGAACAACCCGAGGTCTTTCGATGTGGCGGTCACGGGGCGGACCGATCGACTAGGTTAGAATATCTGTACTTTTGTGTCGGTGAATTCACTCGCTGCTACCCCACTCAAGTGCTAGCTGCCCGAAATGAAAAGGCCGAACATAATGGATCTGTCGAGGTCAGGCAACATAGCACTTCAACAATATCTTAGATAAGTTATGAGTCGTTAGCATCACATTTGTTAATGCCCATAAATTCGAGATTCTAGAGAATTCCTATAGAAGTTGTATTATCTTTCGAGAGTTGACAAAGTCCATTTTTGGAGAAAGAAAGTTCAAATGCTTGTTGATGTCATTGTTGCTTCTTTAATTGAAGGAGAATACCATCTTTTCTTTGAGCAACCCACAAGTTGATCATCTACAAAGAGGATTCTGTCAATTTTCAACTCTTTATTTACCAAGGGTTAGGGTTATCCAATAATTTGACCTAGCTAATATGTTATGCAGAGCATGGTCCCTCTTAAAGTGCAAAGGCCAAGTGGAGCCCACTATATTTTATTTTTCGTAAAATTTTCAACATTGGACTATAAGAATCACTACGGGAAAAATACTTTAAGAAAAAAAAAAAAGGACTTTAGTGAAAGGGATTTTCAAAATGCAAATAGTATTTAATAAAGTGTATTTTAAAAATACATTGGGAAGCAACTTTGATATTATGCCGTTTGAAAAAAATTACATTTTGTAAAAAAGATTTTATAGGGTTTTTTTAGATTCTCAAATTATTTGCCGACGGAATTTAGCCATCGTCAACTAGATCTAACCGTCGGTTAGACTTGCTTGGGCGACCTCAAGCTATATCACCAGGGGTCTTGTGACCTCAAGCAACAGTGGGCGACAACAGATTGGCTTGCTAACAATTAGACCTGGTCTCATTGGTCACATCACATGAGGTGAGCACATTTCCAAAATTATAAAAATTGAGTGTGGGCAAAGTTGAAATAAAATAAAATTGTATTTGCATTATTGTTCGTAGCATCTTCGAACCTATCTAGGCAAATATCTTTTGGAAATGCAATTCAATCTTTTAGAATTTTCAAAAATAATTTAGTCAAGCGGTTAAAGTCCAAAACCCCTGCAGTTTCCAGACGCACCAATAATAATACACTTGCATATGACAAACTGCTGATGTGGGGTGATTTGGTATAATTCCCCAAGCTCAAACTAAATTGTTTCTCCAAAAAGATAAATACTCTTTTGGGCTATGGTGGTGTTGTTCGTTTCATTTTTGGGAATCGGTATTAGATTGTTCTAGAATTGGATTTAAGTGTCATTCCGCGGTTTGAAAGCACCACGCAATGTATTCTTAATGGTTTAAAAGTCAAAATAAAGGAATGCATGCTTAGTTGTATTAGTGGATTCAACTAGGAGTGAGCAAGATGGACTGATCAAATTGAGAATCGCCCGGCGGATCATTCTTTCGATTTTTTTTGTTTGGCCTATATTTTCAAAGTGCGCCTCCTCATTAAGATTATTCGCTCTCCTCTTCTAAGATCAATGAGGGAATTGTTTGGGCAAAAACCCAACTTGAGATTACATCTTCATTTGTTATGTGAGTTTCCACCTTGAAGAATGACTGACTGACTGCAAATCCTTCCTGCACGTCTTCTTGCTCTCCTTCAGATCGAGTCTGTGAGGTCCCCCATCATAAAAGAGAAAAGAGGTTCGATTTCATGGGTGGCTCACCCATTAGTTAGACATGACTACAGAACCAACGACACTGCAAACAGAGGGGTCCCCACACTTGAATTTTTTGCCAATAAAGACTATTAGATCACATTGACTACTTATATACTCTAGTCAACAACACACCAAAAAGAGACAGCAAAAGATGCTCACGACACCTAAATGTCAACATGTGCAACACCTCTGGCTGAATTTCCCGCACACCGCCATGCGAAGACGAACGGCGTGGTCCACTCCCATCCTCCTTTCAAAATAAAAAAAAGAATCAAAATTTGAATTTTCTCCTTTTTGTATTTTGGAATTGATCAAGTTCTTAAATCACTTTGTCTAAATTCTGATACGTAAACATTTGGAGATATTCCAAGTAAGATGAGAAGAAAAAGATAATTTTACAATCTGACTGTGCCCTGTTATTAGAGTGACAACCTGAGAAGAACCATCAACAACTCTTTATTGCAAGGTGCAAAGACGAGAATGGAAAGGACTGAAACGGCGTCGTACGCTCTCATCCTCCTTTCAAATGAAAGAGTCAAAATTCGATCTTTCTCTCTGCATTGATTCGGAATAAAAAGCCACGACTTCCTTCCTGTTGAGTCCTCGCTGCCTGCTTCGTCGACGCCACCCCATCCATCGTCCCAGTCGATCATTTTCTACCGCGACGCTTCGGTGGCCTTTCCCTCTCCGTCTCTCCATCTCTCTCTCGAGATCGCAAAACCCTAACACCTCTCCCTTGCGACGACCTGCTTCGCCCAGGTAATCCACTCTGCAACTCCATGTCGCGTCTCCCTTTCAGTAAGCAGCAGCAGCGGCTGTGTTCTTCTGGCTCTTTTTTTCGGTTTTTGAGGTTGCCCATTTTTTCTTTCGGTCGGTTGCTGCTGCCGGTAGCGTGGTTTTCGCCGGTGGACGTTGTGGCTGTCGTGTGTGGCTTTGAGTAGTGGTCTAGGCTAGTTTGATGTGATCCTTAGTTTTTGGAGGTTTGGAAAATCTTGCTCGTGCTTTTCTATTTCGGTCTGTACGCTTCTCTAACGGAGTTTTTTGTTGTGTCTTGGACCGGTGGTCGGTTTGTGATTTTACAGAAGAATATGGCGAGGAAGATGCTTGTTGATGGGGAGATAGGCAGGCCGGATGAAGGGGACGCGCATTACGATTTCGATCTGTTCGTGATTGGTGCGGGGAGTGGGGGTGTCCGTGCTGCCCGGTTTTCTGCTAATTATGGAGCCAAGGTAAAGCTTTGGGATTTCCAACGAAAAAGAGTTGGTTAACAGGGATCTTGAGTTTCCTCCATGATGATTCTTATGTGTTCCTGGTTCTGTTTTTTCCTTTGCTTGAGTTATTCTCTTCGTTGGGCATATTCTAGTGTGCTGGAATCAGGGATGGATCCAGAACGACTTTCTTAGTGGGCCAACTTAATAAATTATTAGATGTTCATAAATTTAATTGTTTAAATAGATAACATCGAGCATTTTGTAATTAAATGATTTAATAGATAAGAAAAAATTTGAATTTTTCTCAAATAAATTTGATTGGAATAGCAATGATATAGTGGAAACATTACAATTGTCTGTTCTGATGCTTAAATGTGGGGGCAAGATGAAGGAATTACTTTTTAAAGAAATTTTGTGGGGGCAAAATGGCAAGATTGAAAGTTTTTAAAAACATAATGTACATTTATGTATCATTTAAAATTTAGTGGGGGCAACTGCCACCCTTCTTATAAGCCTAGTCTGTCCCTGTCTATAATGCTTTGAAACTGGTGTTGGTAGTTGTAGGCATTCATTGAGTTATCTTCCCAAATGAGCAGCTCATCCTCTAGAGTCATTCATATAGCTGCTTCTCATTTGGGTAATGGACTAATAGATCCTTTTATTTCTATGATGAGATGACTGTGTACGACCTATCAAACTTCTTTTGTCCTTATACACACTTTGTCATTTGGAAAATTGATTAGCCTTAAGTTTTTCTGTGGTCTAATGATTTATTGGTTCTGTGATTTTAGGTTGGAATCTGTGAACTTCCCTTTCATCCAATAAGCTCTGAAGTAATTGGAGGAGTTGGTGGAACGTAAGTCTGCCAAAGTTTGGTGCAAGTGGTGTCTTAGAACTTTTTGCCTTGACAATTTCTCTCTTCACATAATTAAATCATTTCTAGATTGTTTTACAGTTAAAATTATATCTGAGAGGCTTTATACTAATTTGTCGAAATTCATTAAGACACATCATTAACTTTTACCTCAGGATTTTATTTCATATTATAAGTATTCAAAATTGTGGATTCAACAATTGTCAATTATTGTTGGTTATCTCTGAGTCTGAACCATATAGTTCTCTCTGTTTCTTGGCTGATTTGGAAAAGCAGAGTAAAAGAGCCTTTGAATTAGGAGTCATTTTTTTTCTGTAATTATTGCAAGCTCGTTCAAAATATTCGTTCAAAGTATTGTGATTTGGTATAGTGGAAAATTGTTTGTGGTTGTAGATGCATCGGTCGGCATTTTAGTTGTTTTGTCTTATGATTGAGCTGTTTTTGGTGTATGGGTTTCAGCTCCCTGGGTGCCCGTGTCTCCTTAACTCTATGAAAAAAGGTTTCTGAATTAAGAATGGTCTTTTTCATTTTAAACTGAGGCAGATGATGAGCCACTCTCTTTTGATTCATTATTTCTTAACCAATTGATTGAGTTAATTGCTCTGAGTAGATGTGAATCCTTTATGCTGTCCTAAGACTTGGTGTAGTACTAAATTGACGAGAAATATGTACTATGGAACTTGCACAGTGGTTGGACCTTCTGAAATTGTAATATTAGTAGCAGGTGTTTCATTGCTGTGCATAATGGCAGCATTATTGTCAGATTTCTTGCTTTACATATTAAGTGAGGGGCATGAGGACTATTTTGTCACCTATCTGGTTGCATGACAAACGTGACTTATTATTATTATTTTTTTTTTGACTGATATAGATCAGACTATGCTTTCAGTTTGTTTGCTTCCAAGAGAATCTTATGTGTCTCCTCTTTGATTGTGTACCATCTGGTCTGGATGAATAACACTATTGAAAAGTTTTGGTTTGCAGTTGTGTGATTCGTGGTTGTGTTCCCAAGAAAATATTGGTGTATGGGGCAGCTTTTGGGGGTGAATTGCAGGTAAGTTTATCTTCATCAGATAAGAGATTATGTTTCCAGCTTATCACATACTTTTCGGGTTAAAAGTTAAAAACTAGGTCAGCTTGCTTAGGATATTCCCTTTTGAGTATAATGGACTTTGGTGTTTATGAAAAGAAGGTCTATGGCAAATGTTTATGAAGTTGTATATGTTGCCAAAAAGGTTGTCAGGATTGCAACCCTAAGTAGGATTTTTTTTTTTGAGGTATTCGAGGATCAAGCCATAGGATTGGATTGAGGAGCGTAAGTTCCTAGAAATTTACAGATTGAGGCCTAAAATGTAAAATTTTGACATTGTTTTATCCAATTATATGCTTGCTAACTTTGAAAAGGGAGAATTAAGCTCGAGTAAGGTCAAATTCTGAGTTCTGCATGCTTAAATCCCCATATCAAAGTTAGGTAGGTATGTAGAAATATGCAATTAGATAGTTCAAACATGACATGTCATTTAGACCACCAAATGAATTTAATGCAAGCTATTAAAAAATCACCTAATTACAACTATTACCTTTCTATTCACCCTGAAAAAAAAAGTAGAAAAAAATTTATAGAATTGACTCATCCTTAAAATTCATCATCTTTGGGCTTTGTCATCTTTTTATCACATTATACTTATCTTTGTTGAAATTGTCCTCTTCCAAACAGGACATTTATCAAAGACTTGATCACAGCGACAAGAAATAATGTAATTTGGCAAAAAAATCATTATAGAAAGTTTAACATAAGAAAACAAGGAAAAACTTCAGAATGTATGTAGATTTGAGCCACACTGCAAACAGAGAAATCATAATTAAAAAACTGAAATGATGAAGAAAGCATCAAAATCAGATTGCAGCTTTGACCAGCATGTAAAGGAGAAGTTTGAAGGTTCATAACAGTCAACTATTTGAAAAGAAAAAAGAGAAGAGAAGAAAGCTTCAGACAAATGGTCGATAAAAATTATGTTCAAGTAAGAAGCTTGATGAGCTCATCATGAAGGACAAAAAGACGGTGGGCCAGAATCTTACAGAGTCTGCACTTCAGACCAGCCCTTGATTCATTGGCCCTATTTTGTTAATGAGCTGAGTAATATGATTTAAAGGAGGAGCAGGTCTTGGACTCTTGGGCTAGTTGCAAGGTCCAAATTCCATTTCCTTCAGCTGGAACAATGAATTTTCTCCTGGCAAAAATCGTTAGGATCGTAGGTAGGATCAGAATTCCATGAACCTACCATGATTCCACCTGTTTGCGATTTTTGCTGCGATCTGGATCTGTTTCCCAGTGATCCTATGATCCAGATCGTGATCCGATCAATTATGTTGCCAATTTGTTGTGCTTGACTTTATGGAATACTTAGAAAGCTTTTGTCTTTAATCCATTCTAGGAGCTAGTGAATTTGAGTTTATCTGATGGAAATGAAACTCAAGTTGCAAAACTTCATATTTGACATTATGTCAGATATTAGCATGTCTTGAACTGAAGCCTGGAAGTTACTGCATTCAACTGGGACATTGGCTTTTACGTCATTCTAAAAGTAATTATGTATTTCCATGCTTAATCGTTCCATCCTATCGGTCCTTAGTTGGTGCCTATTTTGTGCAAATGACTGCATGTTTTTGGGTATTGTAGATATCTACTATCATTCTTATTGTTAAGATCTCAAACTAATGTTGACAATTGCCTATGTAGGATGCAAGGAATTATGGATGGGAATTGAATGAGAAAGTTGACTTTAACTGGAAAAAACTTCTGCACAAGAAGGTAACGATTTATGTCTCCTCTTAAATTATCAGCTGAAGCACATGAACATCGAAGCTTTTTTAGCAATTTACTGATGAGAGATCCTAGTGATCATGGGCTAGTGAATTTCACTGATTTGTCTTTTTTTTTCATATTTGTGAGACTACCGGTATAGTATACGCTTACATTAAAAATTGGATTAGATGCTTTGAAAACTGTGCATCTTAAGAGGCGTTAAATTTGGTTCCAGATACATAAAATTTTGAGATTATACTGAACTTATCCAATTATAAGTTCACCTACAAGCACATAATTATACATCGCATACCCAAATGTTTATTTAGATCTGACATAGAAGCCACAACTCATCTTTTTCCTTTTCATTTATTACCTTGATTGATGTAGCATTTCCTTTACCATTTTGATTAGATAATTAAGGTCTTATCTCTTGAAGAAGTCTGTGTCACATCAGTGTCTCGGTGAACCTTGTTAGTTATCACATCAGCTGTCATTGATTTGTGTTGTATAAATATTATTGTGAAGGGACTAAGTATAGAAAGATTTTCATAAGAAGGTTTAACTACTTGAAAAACTCCTTTGTCAAAAGCCTTGTCAATTCTTCCTGATCTTTAAGGGCTTTCTCCTGAACTTAAATGTTCAATCTACCTGATAATTAGCACATGCAACCACCTATATGGAGTTTTCTGTATCTCAACATGTTACGTGTCATTTGGCATTGATGAGCAATTTGGTAGATATTAATTTCTGACGACCCGTAAAAAGCCAGTGCTTGAGTCTTTACTGGTTTTTTCCCCCTTGTTGATGTGCTATTTCTTGCTGACTTGACATATTATGGTTTAAGTTTTATCAGTTTGAAAAGTTCCATGCCACATTAGTGCCTCAATGACACCTTGTCAGTTCCACAGCTGCAAATAGTGGCAAACTGCCGAGCACTTTAGTGGGGGTGAAAACTGAAATTGACAATGAAGCTCATGGTTGAAAGGAAAGCCTTTAAAGATAAAACTATAAAATCCATGAAGCACAGGGTTTCTTTCTTTAGTTAGACCTTAGAATAGCTTTAGTTGAGATTTGTGGTAGGTGGTGTTAATTCAATGTCAGTAAGTCTGGCAGGAGCATGTTTGACTAGTGGAAGGTCGCTGACTTTTAAAATAAGTTTTTTGCAGTGTAAATGTTTTAGGGTTTTAGAGGGCAGATGGAAATAGCTTTTCTCTCTCTGCAACATTAATCTGTGATATTGTAAAACTGGACTGCTTGAAGCATGGATTTTTTGGTGGAGGATTCTTTTGAAGAATACTGATGTGAAGCCTTTCAGGTCTCAATTATTGCAAGTATATTATCTTTATTCACCTTAATATCATTAACTATTAGTGGTTATTGGTATTCTCTTCTGGCTGTTACCATGACACTCAAATGCTCTGTTATTGCTTTTCTTTTTTCTATGTTTTTAATTCAAGTTGAATATTCATGCAGAAAGGCTGGGTTGATATTAATCATGTAGTACCCAATCAACACTCTCTTGAGCTTTATACATTTGACAATATGATTGATCTAGTTACTAGTTGCTCTTCCTCTCTCCATTCTGTAGATCATCTATGATGCAAGTGAAGAATTTTGTATGTTTTAGGGCCCACTGTGACATGGATTTTTTCTTTGAGATATACAGACAGAGGAAATTACCAGATTAAATGGAATTTACAAGCGATTGTTGGCAAATTCTGGTGTCAAATTATTCGAAGGAGAAGGAAAGCTTGTTGGCCCCAATGAAGTTGAAGTGACACAGCTAGATGGGACGAAGATGACCTACTCTGCAAAGCACATACTTATTGCGACTGGAAGCAGAGCTGAACGTCCTAATATCCCAGGGCGGGTAGGAGTTTTGTTTTTCCTTAATGTTTCTTGTAGTACATATGTCAAACAACTGGTCCTCTGAAGCACATATTTATCACCAGCTTTTGTTTCACCTAGGATTATAATTCCCATCGTTATGCACTCATATAAATTTCAGTGAATATTGCAAATATTTGACCAATTTGCATTTCATGAATCCTGCAGTGTTTTACAGGATATGATTGTCTTCACCATTATCGTTGAACATCTCTCTTGTCTTAACCATTATCGTTGAACATCTCTCTTGTATCGATTTTCTTTTTCTAGGAGTTGGGTATAACCTCTGATGAAGCATTGAGCCTGGAGGACTTACCAAAGCGTGCCGTGGTGCTTGGAGGAGGGTCTGTCTTAAATTCTAAAATTTCTTGTTACATGATGTTCAGTCTATTAGTATTTTAAATGTTTGGAACTGTTCTTTCTCTGGCTATTCAGGTACATTGGAGTAGAATTTGCTTCAATATGGCGTGGATTGGGTGCCACTGTGGATCTGTTTTTTAGAAGAGAGCTCCCACTGAGGTTCAAATGCTGACTTTGCTTTTTAAAAATTGCAGCCTTCTTTTTCTTGTGTGCTGCTGTTTAACTTTGTCATGGATATGTGGGATAGCACTTTGTAAACCAAATTTGCTGTACTGTTTACTTGGACACCATGAACAGTTAATACCAAACTGCCATTTTAGTTATGGTGCCTGCTACATCTTCTAAACATGATGAAAAGGATGTGTAGTGTTTAGCCAGTTATTGTCAATATCTTTTGTTAGATAGCTACTGTGTTTTGCTAATACTCTCACTTGGCAACTTTTTAGAGGTTTTGATGATGAAATGAGGGCAGTTGTTGCAAGAAATCTTGAAGGCAGGGGAATTATTTTGCATCCAGGGACAAACATAACAGAGGTACTTAATCCTGCTTGTTTGGTCATGAAGTTGTAGATTGCTTATTTCTCTTGTTGTTGTCTAACTGTAGCTTTTAGTCCTTTTGCCATTGGCATTTTGCCTTTCATAACTGAATTATTGCACTATATATGAATCTGCCATTGCAGTTGATTAAAACGGAGGATGGCATAAAAGTTATCACAGACCATGGGGAAGAGTTGCTTGCAGATGTTGTACTCTTTGCCACCGGTAATTAATATATAAGAGATATACTTGTCATTCGATTGTGCTTAGTCCAATTATTTTATGGGCTAAAACTATTATCAGCACTTTTTTTCTCATCAGTACAATGATAAGCAACTCATTAGAGAGGTAACAAGGGTTATTTTATTTTTGTGGGATCTGGTTCTGTTATTTGAAGCATTAAATGTGATTGTTGTTATGTTAGGTAACAAGTGTTAGATATTACCCATCTTATTATATAGTGGTTAGATGGGCCGATTATAGTGGCCTGTGTCCTTAGTATTTCCATTACCCGTATGTGAAGATTCAGTATATTTGTACATTGGAGTCTGGTTTCTGCTCAATAATTTTGGGGTTATTAGACCAAATGGCTGCATTTGTACCAATGCTTAACGCCAAATTGAAACTAGCCAATATACTTAGGTTAATTTTTAGATAGGAGGAAAAATCCCTTTCCTTATAATTCAAACATGATCTGCACTAATGTAGTGTATACATCATCATGATGACTATGTTTCCTAAAATTTTTGGAAATCTATTCTCTTCTGTGGCATAGAGTTGTCTCCTGCATATGGCTTGTGTATACACTTTTGCGGTTTCTACATCTTGGACTAATCTCTAGAGCATAAGGTGCTGTAATATAATCCAGAATTCGTTGCTTTGGATGAGTGATAAACTGATAATGCCAAGCATTTTAGTGGTGACGTAGTTACTGATTCAGGGTTCTTGTCAGTTTCAAAATTTGTTAAGATTTGGTCCAATTGAATAGTTACATGCTATTTATCTGACATAGTTACATGTTTGCAGTTTCTACATCTTGGACTAATCACTAGAGCCTAAGCTGCCGTAATATAATCCCGAATTCCATGCTTTGGATAAGTGACGTGCCAAGCATTTTGGTGGTGACATAGTTACTGATTGAGTGTTATTGTCAGTTTCAAAATTTGTTAAGATTTGGTCCAGTTGAATAATTACATGCGATTTAATTGATTGGTGACATGGTCACTGATTCAAGGTCTGCATTGTTTCACTTTCCTTGGGAGTGGAATCAGCAAAAGAATTCAGTTTCTGAATTTGTCCAGATTATTTACATGCAATTTAACTGACTGGCTGGATCCAAGGTCAACTACTTTTGTAGACATCTCACTTCGGTGGTAGTTTTGTGTTAGCCATGGATCAAGCCACTTAATTTTGATTTCGCTTTTAAATTGTAATTAGGTCACTTGGTTGGATTTTGGTTAAAGCACCACTAAACTGGCCATTTTGCCCTGCCATTTTTTAATGGCTTGTGCCAGAAGTGACTTGATTGGAACTGAAATCAAAGTTGAGTTTGAAAAATAAAAAGTACAATGACTGAGGTGAATTGGTAGTTCTACCAGAAAGTTGTTGATGGTGGTGAACAATTGATGGTTGTCTTCATTTGATGTTTGCAGGTCGAATTCCCAATACGAAGAGGTTGAATTTGGCTTCTGTGGGTGTTGAAACCGATACAATTGGTGCTGTGAAGGTTGTTAGATCTTTTAATGCTTCATTTCTGTTGTTTGTTTTGCCATCAAGTTAAACTTGTTTTGATGAGCATGAACACTGGGCATATCATAAATATCTAGTGGTTAAATTTTAATAAGCATGAACACATGGCTTTTCCTCATATAATCTATCCATGTTCTTAGATGAGCCTACTTACTTTTTAAGTAGGCTTTTGATGTCTTTTCTTCTTCCATGCTATTCTAGCTATATATATTAATTCTTGTTTGGTTTCATGCAATCTTTTGCATTATCGAGGACTCAGGTTGCATGATTAATTAAATTGGTGTTTGCTGATACTACTCAATGGGTAGTGAAATAGCATATCAGTCTTGACCTATCAACTTGTATGACATAGCCTTTTGGTAGGGATTTTCTTGTACTTCTAACCTCCACGTGTGAATTTTTCTTCAAAATTTGAAAATGGAAGATGTTTTAGTCTCGAAGTATTGTATACGAACACGTATTTGTAAGTTCTAAGTTTTTCATGTTAAAGGAAATTATTAGAGTTGCAAGATTTCCAAAGTAGCCGTAAGTTGACCTCATCCCAGACAGACCAACTGTCATGCTTACCATACATTTGAGCTTGACCTTATCAGTTGTTTGGTAAAAATCATGTACTGTAGTTTCTTCTTCCAGGACGATGAGTACTCCTGCACAAATGTTCCTAGCATATGGGCCGTTGGCGATGTTACCAATCGGATGAATCTCACCGCTGTTGCTCTGATGGAGGGAACGTTCTTTGCTGTATGTCGCAGAACCTTTTGTCCTTCCTTTTACCGTATCCACATTATCTTTGCCATGCTCTTTTTTACAGATTCTCTTTCATTTCTACAATTCAGTCCTGTTTTCACTTTCATGTGCTCATTTATTTCTCCATTCTTTACAGAAAACTGTTTTTGGTGGGCAGCCTAGCAAAGCAGACTACAGCAATGTACCTTGCGCGGTGTTCTGGTGATAACCTCTTTGCTTTTGGAACAATGAGATTGATGTGCTTTTTTTCGCATTCTTGCTGAAGTAGTGTTGGTTATTTGTGGTAGTTACTCAGTAGCTAATTCCAAAATACTGAACAAGTTGATTTTGTGGCTGTCACCCTTCTAGATACTGTCTTTGAAGTAAGACTACATGTTGGGTTGGGAAGATTGCAAGCCAAAAGACTAAAAGAATGAAGATGATTTAAGCTTTCTTGGATACAGTTAGACTTATTGACTGTGAGAGGAATTATTTCTGGTAGTGCAACTGAACAGCTATTCTGATGTAGTAGAAGAGAAAAGATGCAAATATCCAGAGAGTTGGCTATTCAAGTGACAAATCATGGTAGTAAGAGAACAAAAATATAAAGGATTGTGGGCAGTTAAATGTGAAACATAAATCCATTGAGAATAAGTTATAAATTACCATTAGACAGTCCAATGTAAAACCCTTCAATGTAGACCTATTGAAGTCAAATAATTAAGGGATGTGGAATGTTGAACAATGTTGTTGAGGCATGTAAAATAGAAGGATGAGGGAATAATCTCTGACATGTGATACGAGTCATTGGAAGGGTGCCAAGAAATTGGATCGGGCAACAGGGTAGACATCCAATTAAAATCTTAGACTATTAGAGGGTGGAAAATATATATCAGATGCTTTAAACCCTACAAATCCCAGGATTTAAGACGCTTAAAAATTATATTAGGTTGGCTCAAATGAGTTAAAGGTGTACTCTTGATTGACCTCAAGGTTGGGTGTCATCAAAATTACTTAACAAAAATCCGCTGCTTTATTTGTGCCAGTGATATGCCTGTGTGCGCCATGTGCAGAAAATAGGAATCAATTACTAAATTGAATTGCTACCTAAAAATAATCTCTCTTCAGTACTCATAATATAAATGAAGAAAATGGAGCCAAATATTGAATTTTCTGGTTGTAAAACAACATAAATGGGATTTTTGGTAAGCTTAGCTGCATGTATGTATACTTAAAATAACCATATTAAAGTTCTCTAAATTTGATAGGCAAGATGAAAAAGGGAGGTTATTTCTTTTTTTGTTCCCACCAGGAAAAAGAGGCAGCAGAGTAGGCAAAGATGTTAATTGTTTAATGTCATGCCCACAAGTCACCTTATGTTTCCTTTAAGACCTTGGTTTATATCATTGTAAGATTTCACTTTTGCATATTATTGTAAGATTTCACCTCTGCACTAACCTTCCTTCTACATTACTATAAATACCAAATAAAGAATGATATTCTTTTGCTGCGTATGTGTCATGAAATTAATACCCCATATTAAAACTTGGGCTGCAGAATAATTTTTTGGTGTAAGCATAATTCTCGTGTCGGATTTAATATTCATCAGGAGTCTAGGACTGCAAATTTGATTAGGATGTCCAATTAAGGTGTTATGGGAATCTAGAAGATGCCACCTAACATCTCTATCCATAGTATTGCTAACGTGTCAGCTGAACTTTTGATGTTTAGCAGTATTATAAGATAATTTCAAAAGGAATAGATTTCTTATTAGGATTTGATTAAGAGATGAAGCATGTTTTACTGGTCAAGTATCAATCACCTCTGTCCAATTGTAGGCACTGTGATTCATAGATTGTGAGCTGTATCTTTGTTCTAGTTTCAGTCATCCCATGTCCTCCTCTTCTCATTGAAGGACTATTCAGCCAGTCCCAGTGACATTTGCCTCTATGGTGCTGTTGACTTGACCTTTTGCAAGTTCTGCTGATATAATGATACTTATTTGTAACCACCTTGGTGGTTGGCGTAGTAGTGTAGGGAACGGGTTTGAAACCCCAAGTCGCTACTTGACATCAAGAAGCCTTGGTTTTTCTGTGGTGTAGGTTCAACCGTGTCATGATATATGATCCCCGGCTCTACTCCGAACACCGTTATGATGGGGTGGCCTTGAGGGCTTGCTCAAAATAAGCCCAATTGCTCCTTGGCCTCAAGAAGCCTTGGTGTGTTTGTAATGTAGGTTTGACCATGTCATGGTGTAGGATATCCTGGCTCTACTGCCCTTTAGCTTATAATTCTGAAGCCCATAAGCATTTTGGGATTGTGGTGGGTTGGCGGTAATGGGTCACTCCATATGCATAGTAGCTATGGCTCAAACTGAACACTTTGTTGCGAGTGAAACTCTCTGGCAACACCAAGCGGGGTCGCTCCTTCCCTGCCTTCTTAGCCTATAAAAAAATCTGTAGAATTTAGCCACAGGATTTATTGTATCCATTGTGAGAATATTCCTAAGGATGTTCATCTTGGTACTTTGTATGCAAAGTGAATGTGCTTCCTGTAAATACTACAATCATGGCTGTTTTTATTTTATTTTTCCTGATAACTACTTGGAAAAATATCTTATTTTTAATGAGTGACAAGTATTCTAGTCTGCCCCATTAGATTATGTCAATTTATTGCTTTCCTGTTTCATTGCACACAGCATACCCCCTCTATCTGTCGTTGGACTGAGTGAAGATCAGGCAATAGAGCAAGCCAATGGAGATGTTTTGGTTTTCACATCTAAATTCAACCCAATGAAGAACACAGTCTCTGGGTAGGTATTGGTATAAGGTTTGAGTGTTGAAAATTGTTCATAACCTCTGAATAGACTGATGGACCTGGTCATTAAAATGTTGCATCCTGTTGGGTTGACAATTCGAATGACACATTAATTTCTTGTTCACAAAACAAGTCTATGGTGTATCATGATTATTTTGTGGGATACTATGTGTACAAGGTGTTTTGATGTAGGAAAGCAGTTGTTTTATAAAACACTATAAACTCCATGGATTATGACTAAAACCAAGCATTTTATGAAGCTAATATTGCAGCAACTATGTAGTATGTAGATCCCTTACTGTGGTATCTTTATTCGGACATTTGCCAGTTATCCTAGATTTTTCTGGTAGTTGTTTACTGTCAATTGAGACATAGCATATGCGAGATTGACTGAGGTTCAAGTTTCAACTATGTTGAGCACTGATGGTAAAAGAAAAAAAACCCTATCTTATGTTTCAAGATCACAAGATGTGAATGGATGTTGCGAAGTTCAACTCAAAAAGCTGTACAAATTACATGACGTGTTCTTGCAAAATGGATAATTGCACCAGTATAGAATATATGAGGTTTTCTTGTTGTTTCTTCCAATTATTATGTTCTGACATGTATCTAACTTGAATTGTTGGCTCCAGGCGGCAAGAAAAAACAGCCATGAAGCTGCTTGTTGATGCAGAGACAGATAAGGTTCTTGGCGCTTCCATGTGTGGGCCGGATGCACCTGAAATTATGCAGGTATGCATCTGATTTAGTTCTTTATTAGCTGACACCTCAATACTTTATTTTCATATGTTCATGCTGTATTTTCTATACCGGTGAAATTTCAACTTCTCAGTCTTTTGCCCATCGAAATGAAAATGCTTACAAACGAACTGAACATTGTGAAAATCTGTTCTTCCTTTGGCGATTCCTCTTACCGATTCGTAATAATAACAAAAGGCTACTTTGTTGGGAAATTTTCTGCTTCCAAGTTTGTGCGTGTGAACTAGTTGTTCGTGTCTGCAATATCATGCCTCGTCATCTTTGGAATTTGAGAAATTTATCAGAATGGGAGAACAAGACTTGATGCAGAATAAAATGCAATATCATAAAAGGATTCATATAGCACAAGCCACTTATATAGTTCACCCAACTTAATTGGGTAAGGTTTATTTGGTCGTTGTTGCAGTCATTTGTCAAAATGAGCTGTATCAAGTAATCTCTCCTTAAAATTTATGAAAGAAATTGGAGTTCCTGTAGTGCTAACTATACTTAGCAATCTTGCTGTTGCAAAAATGAAAAGGAAAAAAAGTACCTACATATATATGTATATGTATATCCTGTCTATATCTACACACACGCATATTGCTGTGGATGATCTTTTTGGGATTTTAGGGCATTTATGTATATAAACTTTTTTGCACGCTTCAACTGATTTATGTAGGAGCTAATTCCCTGCCAATATTAGGAGCATGGTGCTCATGTCCATGATTTTCATGATTTTTTATGCTTGCTTTCTACTCTCTAATTTTATGTCGGTGCTGATGAGGAGCAAGAATATTGGGTATTTTGAGGCAAAAGCCTATGAATACCCTCAGTTCCAGCTGCACCTACATAATCTTCTTCCTGTTCTGTTCTTTTGTCCATTTGTATGATGTCTACTTTCATTACAGGGCATTGCTGTCGCACTTAAATGTGGTGCAACAAAGGCCCAATTTGACAGCACGGTAAGATTTATTAGCTCTTTACCTACTTTGGAAAATCTTTAGTTGCGATGCAATGTTTACCTGGGATTTCAAACTTTGCTGTCGCATCGTCTACTCTTGTACCCAAATGCCCACTACAACACGCTCAATTATGGACTTTTAAGTTGCCCACATGAGACAAAAAAAAAAAAAAGTTGCCCATATGAGAGAGAGAGAGAGAGAGAGAGAGAGAGAGAGAGGTTTACAAACATTTGCTTGGGAATGGGAATCATTAAGAGAACATGCACAAACACACACACAAGTAGGTGAGCAAGCACGTCTACAGGTACATAAGGACGTCTGCAGATGTTTTACGTGTACTGGGTACTCTGATATATTTAAGCGGACTTGGTTGAGCCACTCCTATTTTACTGACTCGACCCCTGTGGCTCATCTTTTTTCCATTTTTAGGTGGGAATCCATCCTTCTGCTGCGGAGGAATTCGTAACCATGAGGTCAGTCACAAGGCGGGTCAGTGCCAAGCCCAAGACCAATCTGTAAAGACACTCTTACAAAAAGCAATCCATTGTGCACATGGGAGAGACTGCGATGCAAGGGAACCGCTCTATACTTTTCTGCATCCAATAAGGGCTTCTTGAGAGTTCAATAGTCTGCTGCTAGTGGCATGGATTATTTATGTAGCAACGCTGTACATGTTTGCCAAAAGTTGACGGTCTTTTGAGTCTGAATGACTGCTTTATTCTTATTTGATGCATTTACGTCGGGCATACGCGTCGTTTCATTGGATTGAAGTCCGCATCCATCAGCCTTTTCTCAAGCGTCTTGATGCGGGTATTGTTGTACGGTAATGTTACAGAATTATCTTAAAACTTTTCACTCATCGACCCTCTTGTCTGATCTTAAGGCTAGAATTTAGGTAGGTATGTGGCAAATTGGTGGGTTAAGGTCGGGTTTAGGTGAGTCCTAAATGAGTTAGGAACAAATTGACTTGGTTAACTCATATTCATCCATTTTCATGCAGTAGAACCTTTTTACGAGCCCAAACACTGCTAGATCGGCACTGAACCCATGTGTTCACTTAAAAAGCGCTCTCGTATATTTGTCTGCATCCAAATGACATAACAAAGTGTATCAAAAGAATAGCGAGAAATATCGCCATGGAAGTCCTTACCAGCCAATGCCCTTATAGCCCAACATAGGTTTTCCTTCCAGGAATGGTTGGACCAAGCAAGGTTGCATTTGGATGCCCAAAAAGTTAACAAAATATTCGAAACTTGACAGTCAAAGAACAAGTGATCGTGGGAATCAGGGACAGAGTTACAAAACGCACATTTTGTGAAATTGATACGACCATAGGCCATCAGTGATACCTGTGTAGGAAGTCGGAGCTTGGCAGCCAGCCATAATATGAACTGGTGGCGTGGGACTAAGGATTTGTTCCAGACGAGTGTAGCCCATGACACCGCAGTAGATGTCCGACGGATAGAAGCCCAGGCTGAGGCAATAGAAAATTTCCCAGAGGGGTCGAAAACCCACTTGAGTTTGTCCTGGTTCTGAGAGATAGGGGGGATTACTATGCCCCACGAGGACAAGTCTTGCCTGATGGAGAGTGTCTGCATTGATATGTCAAAAACAGAAAAAAAGAAAGAAAAAGAAACGGCTTATATCTGAAAATTTTACTTGTTTGACCAATGAAAAAGTAGACAAATTAAAGAAATAGCAAATTAAACCAAAAGAAGACTTTGAACAAATTCAGTAAATCAAAAGAAGAAAATTAGAAATCGGAGGAAAAAGAGATCTGCACGCCTTGATGATTGCAAATTTGGAGTTGGGGAAGGTGCTTGTTAGAAAGTCCAACTGAAAACGATAAACAAGCTTTTGGTTAGACTTTTTAATATGTATTAGAGCATCCTTTATGTGAAGGGGTGGTAAAAAATTTCACATGAATACGTGTTGTCAAAATTTCACATGCAACCCGTAATTCGATTTGCATGTGAGAACAAGTCCTTAATATTTTTATATTTATGTAATTTCTCTCTACCTATAAGCTTAAGCTTTTGATTGAATTTTCTAACATGGTATCGGGGCTAGTAATCTTTTACGAGAAGATGTGCGGTAAAAAAATTCCAAGTGAATGTGCATAGTATAAGGTATTAGAGCCAATTATCACTTACGCAAGGTGCGTGGCAAAAAATTCTACGTGAATGTGCACAGTCAAAATTCCACGTGCAGCTCGTAATACAACTTGCACATGAGAACCGGTCCTAAATACTTTTTATATTTATCATTTATGTAATCTTCCTTCATCTATAAGCTTAACATTTGGGGTTGGACATTCTAATAGTGCTGTTGTCGCATGGAATGTTGTTGGTTGTGGCGAGCAGCCTCTAATTGCGTCGCTCTCTCTCCCTAGACTTTTTGTGTTGCAGCTGCCATTAATAACTTTAGGCAAATTTCATTGCTAAAGTGTTGTAAGAGAGGGTCTTGGTGTTGGGGTCCTGAGCTAGCCTCTCCCGAGGTTTACGTCTAAAATGGTGGAGGGTCGTGTGCTCCCCGAAGGGTGAGCTCCAGCGGTTCCTCGGCCATCAAAACTTTAGGCGAATGGTTCGCAAGATTAATCAAGTCATGGTGGTATTGTAGAGAGAGAATCGAAAGATGAGAGACTAAAATCACTATGACTCGTCCGTCGTGCTGGAGCGCGACTTCATATTCTGATTGTTGACAGGGTTAGACCGATCGAATCTAAAGAGCGAGAGTGGATCGAGAGGGAGGTATCCGGAGTCTTACGTCACTGGGGAACGGCGGCGACATCGCCGGTGAGATCCGCCACCGTGGGCAATGCTGCCGACGGTTACAACCACCGCTAGTGGCGGCCCCTCCTCCCTCCTCGAGTCTCTAAAATTCTTCTTTATTCCAGATGGTACTTGCTTTAATTTAAAAGGGGGTCGAAAATGCATAATGTCCCAAACCTATTAACACCTGCTTAATCTAGGTGAGCTTTAATTTTTCTTAACTCATTTCAATTTGGCCTTAATAATTTATGTAACTCATAAATCACCGAATTCATTGGATGAGTTAATGGGTTGGTTATGCATTGAAACCTCCTATTTTAGATTATAGGTAAGGCCTACACTTCCACACCTTCCGAAAGATTAAAGGACTTTAATTCTTATATTTTTGTGCTTTTTTAGATTATGAGGAAACTTACCCAATCAATTCTAAATCTATTGTGTGGATGTTAATTCAGTCATAAATTTTTTAAATTTGACAATTTAGTCCTAGACCATTGCGTGAAATTTCAATATAATCAATTTAGTTAATTTTCATCGGAAAGCACTAATATAGCAATCTAGTTATTATTGGCCATCTTATGTGACACTTTGCTACATTAGTGGTTTCTGGTGAAAATTGACTAGAAGGATTATATTGAAATTTAATACAAAAATTTAGAACTAAATTGGCATCGCATAATAGATTTAGGATAGTTTAGGACCGAATAGACTATTTTCCTCAAGATTATGACTACACACTATCTCCGCATAGGAACGGAGAAAACATTTGCGAACCTCTTTCTTGATTGGTGGGTAATAAGACACCGGTATTTAATTCATTTCAAGTTTGTATGTGAATAGTGTGCATAAAAAGAAATAAATATAATACCTATTTACTTTATTATAAGAAAAATATATGTGATTTTTCCATTAGCGTCCGTATCGATAAATGAAGGGGAAAAATGATATGCAACCACCAATAATGAAACTCCATAGAAATGTAAATACGAGTACAGGAAAACTACAATCCGGTGTTACTTAAGTGGTAAGCATGGTCTTTCTTGCTCAAAGCTTGGCTCTTTTTGTTTCGTGGAAAATGAATGATTTGAAAAATATTTTCCTAAAAATAATTATTTATATCACTTATAAAGATGAATAAATTAAAAATATTTTCTTCGTTTATGAAAATATATAAACATAAATTGTTGTTGTTAATGAAATTTTTTTCATTAGCTAATTAATTTAAGGGATATAAATGATCAATTTAGGAAAATATTTTCTAAATTATTCATTTTTGAAAAAAGGCTTTTGTTTTGAAAAGCGAAGACAAAACAAATAGAAACTCTAAGCCAAAGTCGAGCTTGGCAGATCTTGGGTATAAAAAAAAAAGAAAAAAAATGAAAACAGGGCCTGCTCTCTTTCATGCTCACAGCTACAAGGCAAATAATGGTGGTGAAACAAAATAGAGAAAACAGAGCAAGATGAGATTGTTGGTAATGGCACTAAAACTTCCTCCAATTTTGAAATTTAAATGAGTTGACAAAAACATTTAAAATCTAAAGTAAGTGCTGTATGAAACTTTTAGTACTTCTAGTGCTCTTATGCTGTTTCTCTCCAAATCCGTATATTGAGGTATGTATCGTGAATTGAACATTTGAATGTATTAATCAAGAATCAAACTGATTAATATAGAAAATAATAGTATAAGATATGACCTCTTAGTAAGATATCTCTGCGAAATATAAATCCTAATTTTCCAATTCATAGATAATTCCTAAGCATAAGAAGATGTAATTTCCATTGTTATACTAACATAAAGATTACATTCGAATGTAAGCCATGAATATTTATATTTCATTGCATTTATTATTGTACCGTAAAGCGAAAAGTTTGCTTCCAACTACTTTGTAACTATCAAAATACAACACACGGAACATAAGGATTATCGATTCAGTCAAACTAAGGAAGAATATATGGTATGTAATTTTAGCGAGGGCGGAAGTTCAAACGACCTCTTGGTAAAAATTGGGATAAAAAGTATTAATGAGTGAATGTTTTAGATATCTTGAAGGATAAATAACACAATAAATTATAAATTATATTCACTGTGAAATAAATATCCCAAACCTTTTTATGTGTCGTGAAAAAAATCAAACCTATACATGTGTGACATGTATATCTTCTATTCAATTCTATCAAGGGTATATTTGTCATTCTGGTATAAGTTCGAGGTTTTTTTTATAACACAAAAAAAAAGTTTAGGGTATTTGTGTCACAATTGGCAAGTTTAGGATTTTTGGTGAAACAAAAAATAGTATGGGGTATTTGTGTTATAGTGGACATAATTTGAAGTTTTGTGATGTTAACCCTATCTTGAATCCATTCTACAAAGAGATGGGAAAATAGATGGAGATCTCACCCAAAGAGTACCTAATGGCATGGGTGAAGTAGAGAAGTGCATCTATGGTTTTGTACGAACATCAAATACCTTCAATCTTAAGGGAATTTTACAGGACGGCTATTAGTGAAAAATGCAAGTGTTACTCTAATTGGGAATAAGACGAGAGATCGTCTGAGATAATTTGGCCACGTTGAACAAAGGCCTTCGGATGTCCTAGTGAGGCGATGTGAACAAGGAGTTGATGTGTTGGTTAAAAGGAGCAGAGGAAGGGTCGAAGGACGTGAAATGAGATGATAAGGGAGAACATGAAACGTCTCTAGAGCTCAAAGAGAATCTAACAAAATATCGAGGGCAATGACGTAGTATGATACATAAGACCGATCCAACAAGTGAAATGAGGCTGGTTGCTGTTATGGATGTGGCAAAATGTGACACAATAAAATACAATAAACGGCATGTAATTTGATAGATAAACATACATCATATTAAATAGCTTCAATTGATAAGGAACATATTGAATTGGATATTCACTAGTGAATCGATGGATTTGCGTGCGATTCACTTACAAATAGGGATTGAACTGAGTCGTACGATGCAATTTGACAATCGACCCTGTTGTGGTAAGTATGTCTTATCCTTCTATGAAAAGGGTTCATCCTTTGCTACGAAAAAAAACAAAAGGCTCACTTCAAGATTGGGCCAAGAATTGACTCTGACATCGGTTCCAATCTCATCATCCTATGGTTTTCAGTCAATGATAAAATGGTCAATGTTGCATCTTTCAGGTCAAGCTTCGACATGTCCGGATGAGGAGAGACGGACTCCCACAAGGTGTGCGTGAAATCTGTAAGCACAACAGGGTCTTGGCTTGAGCAGTGAGGGGAGTTCTGCTAATTTCCTAGCGATCTTCAGCTCAAGGCGAATGCTTCACGAGATTAATCAAGTCATGGCGGTACTGTAGAGAGGGAATCGAAAGATGAGAGAGACTAAATCACCATGACTCGTCAGCTTGGCCTCATATTCTCATTGTCCACGTGGGAGGGGCAGGGCAACGGATCCTATCATTTGTTCTGACCTAGGATAATAACAATGAAATTTTAGATTTTTTTTTAAATTCTATTAGATCATAAAACAATTGATCCATTCTATGACATTTTAATCGAGGCAATGCTAGATCTAGATGAGCTTGTGGCTCAACTAATCCTGCGAGCTTAGGCTTGGGTGAGGTTAGTGAGCTTGTGGCTCGCCCAATTTTGATGAGCTCTAGTTCACCTATGGCCATCACCAAGGCCCAACGGAGGGAGAAGGAAAAAAAAAGAAAAATAAAATTTTTTTTTCTTAGGTAAAATTATGAGATTGAAATTATTTTCTAATAAGATCTAAACACTAAGAAACATTATTAGTCACATATTACCAAATAAAAGAAAACTAACAGTTTTTCTTAAAAATATTTTTCAGAAAGTATTTTTTTATCATGAAATTTTCCTCAAAGACAAGCCCCCATGGTTGCAGTTTTTTGCCGTTGACCTTTTAAAGCAAAATTTTTCATTGAGCAACAACAGTAGGAGCTTGGTAGGTATCGACCACCGGACAATGGTTCGACTTAATTGTGCACGAAAGTCTCATGGTATACCCATTAACCTCACGATTCGCTTAATACACAAAACCCTAATCCAAAAAATATAGAATGATGAAATTTACTGCAATTACCTGCAACAAACCCATGATAACATCTGAAGTGCCAGCTCCTTCTCTTAGACAAAGCAGGATATTTCGCTGAATTTCAACAAAATAGTGTCAGGAAAGATTCTACAGAGTTAACATAGGAAGTAATTCGACCGACTCTCCATTCAAGTACTCACTTCTGTGTTTCTTGTCAATCCTCCAAAGGTCTCCAAGCGGATGAAGTAATAATCTTTGCTATTCACAGATTTCATGGCCATCAATGACAACTAGGGAATCTGAACCTTGGTGCTCAAGCTCCGTATTCTTATGGGCCAAAAGTCTGCCTGATAAAAGACAACATCTACTGTTCAAATGCCCAGCTGTTGAAACTGTTCATTTTGTCAGAAGGCAGTCAAAATGCAATCACAATACTCACTTTGTGTTAAATATGTCGATCCCCTCCTTTTTGCTTACTTCAGCAGGCGAGGGCTAGTAACCAAACTCAGATCCATGTATTTAAGATGATCTCAAGCCTGTCCTGAATATTTTCCCCAGGAATTTGTGTGAAATAGGAGAAAGGAGGAAGAGAAACAAGGAACCTTTAGTCGGTTGAAAATTCTAAGGAGACTTCCCTCCTGCTCATAATACAAAAGAAAGGCGATGGAACCTAGATGTCACGAGGTTTGAGTATAATCATTGCGTTTTTTGGAAATACAGAGACAGAAGTATGACCCGGCTTGGTACCATTCTTTGTCATATATTACGTACAAGTCTGAAGGCTATATGTTCTTTAAATGCAAACGACCTCCCCATAATTTTTAGGAGAACTTCAAATGGAATCTGTCTTCCAATTTGGCTGAGCCATTTCTCTCAGTCGTACACACACTTCGTCGTCTTTCACCAATCCAACTTCAAGTCTCTAAAGGAAACTAGCCAATGTCCAGTGCAATCTGCAGGTCGAATTGAAGAAGTTCCTTGTCAACCCCTTTTGCAGTTGTAGGCCTTTTTTTTCATCGTCTGTTGCCAGCTTGATCTGAAATGAGACATTTGAAAGAAAGTTCTATCATCATGATTTTGCGCACTACTCGCCGATAGGCCTTGTAAGGACCAAAGCCAGCTGAACTTGGCATAGACATTCCCAGAAGTGTTGATGCAACTATTCTTGCTGTCCAAGAAAATCTTCATAATGGGACAGCGAAGCAAGCTGTGCAGAACTGGTCTTGCAGAGATTGAAAATTGGTTGATGCTTATTAGACATAGACATTCCCTGAAGCGTCCATGCGAGCATTCTTCCTCAGTCCAGGAAAAATTTCAAAATAGGACAGAGAAGCACTCTGTGCAGACCTAGTCTTTTAGTGATTGAAAATTGGTATTCTCATTAGACATCGTGCCTTACATTTTGACACTAAGCTCGTTCCCATTGAACAGATGCGACTTCGTTTAATTGGAGTGCAACTGCGCTCATTTTCGGGTATGTTGCACCGCCTTCTTGACTTGTATCACTGTAAGGCAGAGAAAGGATTTTCCTAGAAAAAGCATGAGAACGAGGTTATCAGGATCTAAAGCAGTGCCAGAATGCATAATTTAGGTTCAGAATTAGGATTTCTGCTATAAATCAATCCTGAGACTTCATGTGCTAACGTCCATCTTCCAAAACAATGCAACTTTGACACTTTCCTCTCATTCAGTCTGATTCCTCCGCCTTTTCCCATTAATCAAATGATCCAGACAAAGGGAAAATTCATCCACAATGTACATTTCTGAATATGGATGGATCAAAAGCCTACTACAACAATGAAGAGTAAACCTGAATTGTCCATTTTGTAGACGATTTCCTTGCCCTTGAATCTCCAGTATTACATTTGTTAAAACCCTATGTACCTAGATTTGAGGACAAAAACCGCACAAATAAGTATTCTCTAACTACCAGAAAATCTGAGACATCATCGTTCTTTAGGACATCGACCCACTACACACAAATCAAGCCTTCATGACGAAGTATCTAGGATTCTTTTCTATCTTGAGGCCCAGTGGAAGAACTCTTGCGATTGTTTCGCTGCATGCATTCCCCTCTCCAAGGACAAACTCGAGCATGCATCGATCGCCCACTCTCAAAATGTTTGCCTTCCTAAACTCAGTCCACCCAGAGGTCAGAGAGAACCGGCTATCTTTCCTATCATTAATCAGCATGGGCCACGTCCTTCCATTGTGATCCTGCACAATCTTCTCCTCATTGGGATTTAGCTTTATATGATTTTTCTTTAGGAATGAATTAGCATTAGTCTGCATTAAAAATGAGCTCACACAATGTATTAGTGGGTGTGTTATCAGGATCTTTCAATTCATATAATTGGAAATCCATATTAATCTCACCTCTACTAGGAAAATCGTTCTGAACGTGACATCACGTGATTCCATTTCAGTTACACTTCCATCAGCTTATTCACCTATGAATACATACCCTTTGGAGTGTTTAGAGTACTTAATAAAGATACATTTTTCCCTCTTGGGCCTAATTTGCCATATTTATGGGAATAATCATGAACATATGCTGCACACCTCCAAGGTCGTAGATTACTTAAGTCTGGTTTCCTACTAGTCCACAATTCATAAGGGGTGGACGCGACTGACTTAGAGGGCACTCGGTTAAGTATATAGGCAGCGGTCAATAACGCATCTCCCCAATATGAGATAGGTAAATTTGCTTGCGCCATCATAGACCTAACCATTTCTAATAGGGTTCTATTCCTTCTCTTAGCAACCTCATTTTGTTGCGGAATACCAGGAACCCTTTTCATCACAAAGAGCATTAAATTGCTCAGATAGATACTCACGTCCATAATCGGTTCTTAATGCCTTGATTGTTTTGTTCAATTGATTCTCAACCAAAACTATATATTGTCTAAAGCAATCTAATGCTTCAAGACTTATGGGAGATCAAAAAAACATAACCAAAATGTGTGAAGTCATCTATAAAAGTGATGAAATATGAGGCTCCATGCCTCGCCCTCACATTTAATGGACCACATATGTCAGAATGTATGAGTTGTAATGGAAGATCGGCTCTAGTTCCTTTACCAAATAGTTTTCTAGTTGTTTTTCCAGCTAGACAATGTTCACATATGGGTAGATCAACATTAGCGAGTGACCCTAAAAGGCTTTCTTTTGCTAATCGTTTCATTCTTTGTAACCCAATGTAACGTAGTCTAGCATGCCAAGTACTTGCATCAATTTCCATATTAGTAGAAGATGCCATTAAAGAAAAAAACCATCAACATTAATATTGTGAATTCATTTATAAAAGTGATGAAATATGAGATTCCATGCCTCGCCCTAACATTCAACGGATCACATATGTCAAAATGTATGAGATGTAATGAAAGATCGGCTCTAGTTCCTTTACTAAATGGTTTTCTAGTTGTTTTTCCAGCTAGACAATGTTCACATACGGGTAGATCAACATTAGCGAGTGACCCTAAAAGGCATTCTTTTGCTAATTGTTTCATTCTTTGTAACCCAATGTGACCTAGTTTAGCATGCCAAATACTTGCATCAATTTCCACATTAGTAGAAGATACAATTAAAGAAAAACAACCATCAACATTAACATTGTACGTATCATAGTCAATGTCTAGTATTATAAAACCATCTAATACATAATCAGAATCGTAATAAATTGTTCCAAATAAAATGTTAACACAAGTACCATGGAAATTCAATACATAACCTAAGCTTAGAAGACCAACTACTAAGACTATGTTTTGTCGAATATCCGGAGATAGAGGACATCATGTAGGAATAGGTTTCGACCACCACGTAAGATCAATTTACATGTGCCGATACTTTTCACTTCAACTCGAGTTGTTTCCAACATATATCCATCTTCTTCCAAGTTGTATTCGACGATACTTCACAAATGCTCATCGATCTTTAGCTACGTGGTTTGTTGCTCCCGAGTCTATAGTCCACATAGGATGATATTCAGCAAGCATTACATTGCTAGAAACAAAAGCATTACTTAAAATAATGGAGCAATGTGGTACATCTTTCGGCTCAGTGCATTCACGAGCGTGGTGACCCAATTTACCACAATTATAACACTTCATCTTAGCATTGTCCTTCTTCCCACCACGCTTCTTGTGTCGGAGGGCCTTAGCTCTCTTGGATGCCTCATTTGCCTCGTTCCCTTTGTTGTTGAATTTTCGGTTCCTCTTGCGCTTGAAGCCCGAAACTTTGCACGAACTTGACTCAGTAACATAAGCATGGGTAGAGGATTTTGTAGCCTTTAGGCGCTCATCCTCTAATTCTAAATGACGCGCTATATTGTCAAAAGTAACGATGTTCACATTATGCGTCATATTGATTTTCATATACTCCCAACTATCAAGAAGAGACCTTATAATAGCTTGAACTTGTTGCTCATCAGTAAGGGTGTACCCTACCGACTTTAGCTCACGAATCATGTTTGACATCTCGTGAAGATGTTGCCTCATCGTTAGATTTGGGCGTTTTCGTTATGTGTCAAACTTGATAGTGAGTGTCCTCAACTTAGTGATAGACGTACCCCCAAACTTATCTTTCATGAGATCATTTTGCATGCAGCTTAATAACGTGATGTGAGCAATGCTATTTTTTCTTTTCCAAGCTTGGTAACTTCTTGATCTCTTTTGTGTTGAGTTGAAGTTCCATGCTCAGGTTCATCTATGGTGTGGTTGAGGGTTTCCAAAACCTCTTGCTCCTTAAGGATGTACTGAACCCTTCGATGCCAAATATCATAATTGAGGTCAGCTACAATGGTCTTGGATGCTGAAACCATAATCAATTGCTACTACACATTAACATAATAAATGCAGAATCAACACTAGCACAATTTTCACATAAACACACATATATTTAATTTGCAGCAAAAACAAACTGAATTAATGATAATTTAACAAAAAACACCAAAATGAAAGTTCACTATGTTCCCAATCAAGCTTCAATGTACAATTGTTCTATTATCATTAACTCATTTTAATTTGTGCAAATTTTAAGTTCTAGGTGAAAACTCCTTTGAATTTTACCAACCTACGAACTCCCACTAGAAAAAATAATTACATATCCTCATGTAATTGTCACATTTTCTATCAAATATCAAAGGGCATAGCATGATTTGGACCAACAAAAAATAATCATGCAACGGTTCTAATCACCAACGGAATTCAAGATATGTTGAATATTTCAAGGATCTCTTGCCATTGTTCAAGATTGCTCATAACTAGGAAATTGCAAGTACATTAAAAACATATAATTGCTATCATCGAACCAAGCTCTACATAACTCACATGTGGTCATTTTCATGTAAGTTAGCTTCTGTTTTAATAAAAACATAAGAAAATACAGGTTAAAAAGGAATAAACAATGCATATACCCAAAAAAAAAGTACACGTATTTAGGGTTCTATATGCATTTTTATACCTTTAAAATCCTCCAATATGTAAACTAACTATACCACAATGTAGAGCACCTTATTATGAACACTTGGACACCAAGCACGCTCCAAATGGAGCTTGCACGTGCCCCCATGCGCCGCCTGAATACGTGGCGCATGTGACGCATGCGCCCAATTCGGGACCGGCCTGGACCGGTCCGGACTGGGCGTTTGGTTAGACCGATCAACGGTTGGACCATTCAACCGGTTCAGCAGTTCGATCGGTCAACCCAGTTTGACCCGTTGACCGGTCAAATCGGGATCGGGTCGCGGGTTGGGTCGGGTCAATGACGTTAGCAAGCCGTTACCGATAGTTTTGCTGATGTCATCAAGGACATCAGCGTCGGTTTGGCCGACGTGTGCGTGGGACTCACACGCCGCGGCTTTTGGCCGCGTGTGTGGGCGCGTCTCGCGTCTTTCGACGGCGTGCCACCCACCGTTCTGCTTCGTCTCGACGAGACCTTTCAATTTGTGTAATCAAAATTTATTTTTACCAAAAATAAATTGTCGAAACATTGCAAAACAGAACGGTGGTCTTCATCCTTCGAACCCGTTCTTCGCGTTCGAATTGTTTTCAATGATTCGTGTTGCAATTTCCAAGAAATGAACATCCAGATGATATGAAGTTCATTTGTTCAATCCCCATATCGATCAACAAGTGAAAAAACTCACAAAAAAACAAGACAGAGATCATAACTCAAGCTCTGATACCAATGTAGGAAGAATAGTTGGCGGAAGAAACAACTTACCTCTTCAATGCGCAATAAAGAAATTACCCCAACAACATATATTGAATTCGAACGAACGATGGACGATACGACTTCACGTTGGTCCGAATACAATCACGAGGAAAGTATTCACACTCTACAGTGTTAATGCCAATTGTTTCTCAAAGTAGATGATGGAACCCTTGAGTGTTTTTCTTTTGATTAAGAGGATTATCTTTTTCTCAATTTCATTTCGTTAGCGGTTATTTTTCTGAAGTTATCATTTTATACTTCTCTTGAAAAAATAACCGCTTATATCCTTTCAAAGGATACCTCTCTAAAATATACTCTATCATAAGCAATAGGTGTCTCTTGGACATATCCCATCATGGACGTACCAAAATGTACCAAAATATACTCTTGGACACTGCTATCAACATTCCATTGAATTTACATAGACGTTTAGTACGATGTGTGAGGACTCCAAGATTAGCAACATAGGGTCCTGAGGTGTTCCTATGAGAAACTCAAGATCTATTAAAGAAGTATTGTACAATCAAGAATTGCAGACAACAAGGAAGGATAATGAAATTACAGAGCACGGAAAATTGAATGAGTCTGATGTGAAAGACCAACCGTGACTTTCAGCGAACATTTGGAGATACATGATACAAAGTTCGGACTCTTCATCATAATATATGTCTCCAAGCTGGACCTGCTAACGTTTTCTCCAATGAACTCTTGTTTCCGTTTGAACCGAGAATCTCTGCGAGAAACTGTAGAAAAAAAGAGCATGCATAGGACAGGAGGCGACACAATTTCCACAGGAAGAATAGTAACAATCAAGTACCATGATTTTCCATTCTATTGATGTTTTAGTCCATAAACTTCCTCTTACAAGCCCGAATGGGCCTCCTCTGTTTCTGTTCTGTCTCGTTTACTTCTACTGCCAGCTCTTCCGTCTTTACAAAAGTAAGTCATTTCTTTCCTGCACCCATTCTTTATTGGCACGACTTCCTTAAAATGCTTCACGAAATCCGGTGGCATAAGCTGCAATGAAAAATGCAATTCCCTATACCAAATTAACAGATAACAGAAAGCAAAAACATATAAAAGTCAGAACCCAGGTAAGAGCCATTTCACCAGTGGGAGCACACGATGTAGTTTTTTATTATCAGATTTTGTTACTGGTCCTGATTATGAATATACTACGACATAATTATGAACTGAAATTCTTCAAATCCCGAATGATGCATGAAAGAATGTCCAGGGGACATGATTTTACATTGGCACTTATCCCATGAAAATTGTGTGATGTTCATAGGCAATTAGTTAATCTGGAATATTTCGCCCACACAAATTCACTCGAAAGGTTTGGACGATCTCTCCCACTTGATAAGGCAATCAATAAAACACTTCACATACCATTCAATATGTTTCAACAAGATAAGTGCATCATCACAATTGAGATCGAAGGCAAGCCAAAAAAGCACACCAAAGTTTCATCAGGCTGGTAATGTTGCATCCATGAGCTGTGAACACATAAGCTTTATCTAATACTCAAGAAAACACAAGAAAGTTACAGAAAGCCGGCATTCGTGAACAAACGTGCACGTGCATGTGCATACATGAGAGAGAGAGAGAGAGAGAGAGAGAGAGAGAGAGAGAGAGAGAGAGGGGACCAGTAGGTGAGAACTGAAGGAGGGGAGATAAACTTTGAAGAACTCAAGAGGCACGTCAGAGGAAGAGGCCTTCGCCGGACGATGGTCGCCCATTGTTCTCCTGCTTTGCGAGGTGGTTTCAATGGCGGTCGCTGTTGGGAAACAGGAAGATGTTCTTGTGCTAAGGTTACGTTTACGAATAGAGAAGGGGAAAAATAAAAACAAAGAAACAGAACGCCTGACACAAGATCGTGGGTTATCAATGACAAAGACAGAAGAAAATAGAATATCCCCAGATTTTCTGTCTCATTCAAATTCAAGTTAGACCTTCTGATTTGCTTTCTTTTTTTGGTGCCAAAAACCTATGGAGAGAGGATTTGATTCATAAGAAACAATCTTCATCATATGTGACGAACAGTCAAATAGCAAGTGATTTAACGACATAAATCTTGACTTTATTGAGAAGTAAATTGAGTTTTTTTTATATCGTTTACAAGTATATAAACAAATCTGAAAACTTTTTGAAAAAAAAAAATCTGAAAACTACTTTGTTAGTGGTTGAATTCTATAAAATGCTTTCAATTTAGGCGATTCGAAGGTCTAGCATCATATCATTGATATTGCTTTTACATTAGTGATTAGATTAGATTTTGAGTAAGTTACGGGTAGATGAATAATCAGCTTTTGAGTAAAAAAAGAATGCACTTCCTGATCATGAAGGTTTATAGAGTTAATTTAGAACAAACGATGCAGAGGTCATAATTTTCAAAGGAATTAAAGAGAAGAAAGGAAATAATGAAACTTATGTTTAGTTGTGTACATGGAAATTTTCTTCCATTTGTTTGGAAGTAATATCTATTCAAAGGATAATCAAGAACGTTATAGGAAAGAAAACGACAGGGTGGTGCTAGCATAACGGCAGCTGTTGAGGCCACATGTTTCATTTTGTAAATATGGGAATATCTTTCGATTTATGTAAAGAAACACATCCGAAGTGATAATAGTCAAGCAATAAATAATTTATACAAAATCTAAGTGCAACTTTTAAACGCTTAATGGATATTGCTTAATCAGTTAATTACATCATCTACTATAATGATATCTATTTCCCTATAAAAAGAAGAAGCTAAGGGCCTATTTGTTAACACTCGGGAACAACTAATTCTGCTTTTTTATTTCCGGAAACAGATTTGGAACAGAAATTCGTTTGGTAAGGGTCTGCATGGTAACGCTCCCGGGAACACTTGTTTCTGTTCTTTTGTTCCCGGGAGCAGATTTTTTGTTCTCGAACGTAAACGCGTTTGGTAAATTTTTGTTCCCGTAAAACAAATTTGTTCCGAGGAACAGATTTGGAGTAGAAATCGAAACAAGAAAAAGTTGTTTTTTGTTCCCGAGAACAATTTCAAGAAACACTTTTTTTTTTTCCTTTTTTTCTCTCTTCTTTTTCTTCTTCTTCTTCCTCTTCCTCTTCCTTCTCCCACCCCTCAGCCGCCCCATCGCCGCCGCTAGGTGAGGTCCGGCGAGCTCGCCGCCGCGCCTCACCGAGCCGTGGCGAGGTCCGGCAAGCTCGCCGGAGCCTCGCCCGGCCACCGGCGAGGCTCGGCCTCGCAGACGGGCGAGGCTGGCCGGCGAGCCTCGCCAGCGGCGGCGCCGGGCGGGCGAGCCTCGCCCAGCGGCGCCGGCCGGCGAGCCTCGCCCCAGGCGGCGCCGGGCCGGCGAGCCTCGCCCGGGCGGCGCCAGGCCGGCGAGCCTCACCCGGCCACCGGCGAGGCTCGGCCTCGCAGATCTAGGCAAGGCCAAGCCTCACCCGACCGCCACCGGGCGAGCCTAGCTTGCTCGGCCACCGACGAGGCTCGGCCTCACATTTGGGCGAGGCCGAGCCTCGCCGATGGCCGGGCAAGGCTCTAATGAGCTCGCCAGGAGCCTCACCGGCGGCGGCGAACGGGGAGAAAAAAAAAGAAAAAGGAAAAAGAAAAAAGAAAATTAAAATAATCAAAAGATTGTAAATTTTTACCAAACGCGTTTCTGTTCCCGGAACAAAAAAAAATTTTAGTTGCCAAACGCCTTCAAATGTTCAAAAACTGTTCCCGAGAACAGAAACAAAAAAAAAAAATTTCTGAGCAGAAACTGTTCCCGGGAACAGAAACGTTGCCACGTAGACCCTAAATCTTTTGTTCCCGAGAACAAATTTGTTCCGGGGAATAGATTTGGAGTAGAATCGAGAAGTAAAAAAAGTTACTTCTCACTCCCGAAAACAATTTTGAGAATCAGTTTTTTCCTCTCTTTCTTTCCTCTCTTTTCTTTTTTTTCCCTTCCCTTTCTTTTTCTTCTTCCTCTTCCTCCTCCCACCCCATCACCGCCCCATCGCCGCCCCCGGGCCACTGCAGGCCAGTGGCTGGGCAAGGTTCGGAAAGCTCGACGGTGGCCGGGTGAGGCTCGGCCTCGTAGATCAGGGCGGGCTCGAGCCTCGCCGGGCTGGGCAAGCCTTCGACGAGCTCGCCAAACCTCGCCTGGCCGCTCGCCGGCCACCAAGAGGAAGAATGGGAGAAAAGAAAAAAAGAAAATTATAACAAAAAGTATTAAAAATTAAAAGAATCAAAAGATCAAAATTTTTTACTAAACGCATTTCTATTTCCGGAATAAAAATTTTAAACAGTTTATCAAACACCTTAAATACTCAGAAATTATTCCCGGGAGCAGAATCAAGAAAAATCATTTCTGATCAGAAATTGTTCCCAAGAGTAAAATCGTTGACAAACACACCCTTAAGTGATGATATTCAAACAATAAAGTAATTTGTGAAGGATTCAACATCCACTTTTGAAAAGTGGACAAAAATAAGATTTATTGGATATTAATTGAAAGAATTGAAAAAAAGAAGAAAAGGAAAGGACTATCAAGTATACTCTGAACTTTTGATTATTAAAGAATTTGTCATTGGTCATCACATGTAAACATAAAGAAACGTTCATTAGTCTCTGCCTCTTTTGATTGCAAGAAGATAACAGGTATTCATTGATCAATAAAGAAATAAATATATATTTATGTGTTTATATTAGCTAGTGATGATTTAAATTTGCTCTAAAATTATTGGTTTCCTTATGTTGTCTTTTATTTGTATTTAGGAAATCTCACTTGCTCTAAAATTATTGGTTTCTAGTTCCAAATTTTTGGAATTGGTACAATGTGGGTAGGCTCTAGATTCTGGATATTGAATCCACCCATCCACACTTGCCCGCCCACCCACACGGGAACCAGTTAGAACCTGTTTGTCGAAGTTGGAAGAAAATGATTTATTATTCTTAAATGAGCTTAAGTTCCCTCTTACTTTATATTTCTATTTGTTTTATATCAACATTTTACTTTTAGTCAATTTGTTACTGATATTATTTTGTTATAATTACTAATCACCTTGATTTTTTTTTTAAATGATGCAAAAAGAAGAAGAAGAAGAAACTAGTTTTAGGTTGACCTTGGAACTAGGCCAAACAAATAGGGTTGGTTCCAAGACATTCATGGTATGTTCCAAGTTCCAAAAACTAGGAATTGGTTCCAATGTGGTAAATTCTAGATTCCAAATCTTGAACTTACTCATTCTGAAATTGATCATCCTTAGTTAAAATTCGGTCCAATCCTACCAAGCCAGACTTCCCAATTCTAATTTTCCCAAAGAAACTGGTTAAACAAAAGGAAAAGTGGTTGCTTGAAGATTTGATAAGTAGTTGATTCTCAATTTTACATATTCGTCCCTATGTGTAAAAACTTCTAATAGATAGTTAGAGTAGAAAACATAAAACTTCAAAAGTAGGAACCCTAGATTCCCAGTTTCTTTCGTATAAAACGGAATACAAAATATATACACAACTTGTCTTTTTTGACGTGGCGACGATCAACTCGCTTTAACTTATAATTATGACTCAAACCGAATATTTCAACTGTGAGCGTGAAATTCCTAAAATGAAGCTCACAGAAAGAGTCGGTGATGTCGGTCCCCATTTCATCCTCTAGCCAAAAGTATAGGAGGAAAGAGACTCAAAAGCGGGGAACAGTTATAAGTCTGCATAAAATGCGATATCAAAAGAGGTCAACACTTCTCGTGGAAACATACTAGCTTAGGGTGCAGAGAATTTTCGACATGTCTTTTATTCATTCCAAGATGATGCCGACAATTGAAATTGCTGGTCCAATGGTAAGGGAACCAACCTTTCTAGTGAGGTCCAACCTTGGTTGACTATATCATAATTAGAGTGGCCAATCTCTTTCTTGAACCCCTTATTCCTTTATTAAATAAATATTCGTGTGATAAGTACAAAGACTACCATATAGTGGCAATGGAGTCAAACTTGACCTGAATTTTAATGCCTATCCTTCTTTGGATAGGTGTAAATATCATTACCCTTACTAATAAAAATAATAATTACAGGAAATAAGATGGTTTCCATGATGTGTCAGGAGAATTAATTTTTAGCATGGAATAAGACCCGGAACGACATACACAACATATCTTTCCGTTTTGGACATTATCCATCTTCGTAATGGCCCAATTACGCATCTTCAATATGCTAAATCAAGTACCGAATTTATTTTCCTCCTACCGTATGTAACCTGTGTTTTCCTCCTTAGAAAGTGCGCATCTTCCACCCTTCGCTATTCACATTTCAAGCAAAGATTGAACCCCAAAACGTGACCTTGTCCACGAGACTTTTCACCCTTCTAGTGGCCATTCTTGCTTTCTTACAAATGAGTTGCGACGCATTCGTCATTCACCGAAAAGCTCATGTCCAAATCATGAATAATTTGCTAGGAGGAGCAACTCCCAAGGTTCATTGCAAGTCTAGAGACGACGAACTCAGTTTTCACTACATTGCCCCGACCAATTACTGACATCATGAGTTTCCGCCGTATTTCTTTATAGAGACGCTCTTCTTCTTCAGCATGGAATGGCCGAGTCAATTTCACTATTATGGCATATACAACTTTACCAGAGATAGTCCAAAGTATAGGGATTGTCAATGGGGTATAATACCAGACGGTCCATGTATGTACAACTACGAAATACAGAAATATAATCTTTGTGACAAATGGAACGCCTAGACCTGCAATTGATACACATTCTCTCTACACCTTTTTATCATGAGACTGAATAATTGAAATACATTTTATCTTCAACCCAAAAAAACACACACACATTATCTTTACCTTCAATATTGTATTTGATAAAAACGTGACTTCCCCTCGATGAGAAGTGGGCCCATAATGTTAATTACAACTTGAGAGTCATCATGACTCATGGACTCTTTATTAACGGCTGGAACTACTGTAATTTTTCCCTAAACAGGACCTTACTTTCAGTTTATGCCCTAGGAGATAATCAAAAGTCCAAATGGAGGTAGTTTCACAGTTAACTTTTTAGAAGGAAATGCGACAATGTACATAGTAGGCAGAGTTTAGCTGTTTAGAATGATATAGAGTTCTTGTTGACACTTCATATTCTCTGCACTTAGTAATGAGGTTAATTTTCTTTTATCTGGGTCTGTAACGCCCTTAAATTGATTTGCCATTAAATAAGTAGAATTTGGAACACCAAGAACAAAGCAACCCTTTCAAATTCCTTGCTCTACTCTTCACATCATTTATTTACGTATAATTAGAGATGGTTTTTAAAATTATCATGAGAATATATTTTACGGCACAAGAGATGAACTTAGACCACCCGTTCTAAATTCAAAATGTCATTTACTCAGTTCCTCTACTGCATTATAATCATGAACTTGCTTCTTCCATGTATTCAAACTTCTTAGCAGTCTTTGGTAAAAATTATATGCAAAGGAATATTCCAAATTCCCCAATGTAGCGTCCTTATAAAGTGGAATGTTCTTTGGCTCAAAAAGGAAAAGTGGAATATTCTAATATTTTATGCATTTGTAACTAAAAATTAATGACGGACTATGCATATAGAGTACATAATTCTACTAATGGGGCTTCCATAAATGCTCATGATAAATAGAGACTGTTCAATATAAATTACATCAAAGGTTTTTCCATCAAAACATCACTAATTATCATAATACTTCACAAGAATGAAATTCCTAAGTCAATTCACACTTGCCCTTTTCCTATCATTTTCCTTCATATCATCTCTTCCACCATCACAAGCCGCTCTATTCAGGATGTACCATGTCCACATCGTCAACAACTTGCCCGGTGACTTTGTGCTTCATTGCAAATCTAAGGACGACGATCTTGGGGCTCGGACCCTCCAAGTGAATCAAGAATAATTGATCCGTTTCCGGATCAGCATCTTCAAGAATACCCTCTTCTTTTGCTCTGCCCAGTGGGAGGGGCGGTTCAAGCAGTTCAACGCTTTCACAACAAATCGGGACGAGGATCGTTGTGATTCTGTGCAGTGCATTTGGTCTGTGCGGGATGACGGGTTTTACTTTAGCAACGATGGCAGCAAGTGGGACCGTGAGTATACGTGGACATAGACCATGCCATCATACGTGATTGAAGATTGTTTTGATCTAATAAAATACACTGGAATTAATCGGACATGACTCTCTTATATTTTTTGCCCTTCACTCTTCCTTCCATTGATGGCATTGTCATTATGATAAGCCGTTGTCTGAATTGTGAAGTGCCCTCGCTAAAAAGTAACATTCCGTGGTGCCTCAGGTCGCTAAAAATTCAACCACTTGGCTCGATGGTTTTTCTTCCGATTTTTATAATTATGATTACATTTAAAATACAAAAGAATGTTACTTAAAGAGTATTTGATACTTGTTCACAATGTTAGGGCCAAAAGCCGAACGTCATCGGCCAATCACCTCGAAGGGCAAATTCAAGTCATGCCACTAGAGTGGAGTTTTTTTGTTTCTCCTTTAAGTTATATCTTGCGGAAAGATTGGTGCGAACTCATCTCGTCGCGTACAACAAATTCCTTCTCCCCTCTGTGTAATCAAATGTGTATAATAAATAAACACTCAATATAATAACAATCGGCATAAGTACAGCGGGAGTGCTAAAACTTGGCACGGAAGGACACTTAAGTGCCAAAACTTACAAACGGTATACTTAAGTGTCACTTTTCAAAAAAAATGGATCACTTAAGTACCAAGTCGCCGGAACCCTGCCGGAAATCCTACGTGGCAATTTTTTATTAATTTTTTTGCCTACGTGGCTTGTCAAAAATTGAAATGATGAAAAATCAGCGCAAAACGACGTTGTTTTTGCGCTTACGTGGATTTTAAAATTATTAATTAAATAATCTTAAATAATTTTAAAAAATAAATTATTATAAAATTGATTAATTAATTAAAAAAAAGGGGAGGGAAATCGGAAATCGACGTGGCCGGGCAAGGGTCGGCTGGGGTCATTGGGCCCCGGCCGGCTGCGGCGAGGGCCTCGAAAGGCCCTCGCCTAGATCTAGGGCGAGGGTCGCGACCCTCCCGCATCCGGCGAGGGTTGCTAGCCCTCGCCCTCACCTAGCCAGGGCCGTCGGCCGCCCGAATCGCGCCGGATTTGGGTTGCCGACGGCCCTTGGCTCGGCTGGGTGAGGGCCCGTGGCCCTCGCCACAGGTCGGCGACCTTGGTTGACCCTCGCCCACCGTCGCCGGCCCTTCCCAACGACGGTGGGGCAGCGACGGTGGTGGTGGTGAGGGCTGTACAGCCCTCGCCGATCCCCTTCTCCTCTGTTTTTTTTTTTTTAATAAAATTGATTTTAATTTTTTTAAAATCTGACGTGGACAATTTTTTTTATTAAAATTGCCACGTGAAATTTTTTATTTTGAAAAAAAATGCTCCGTCAGCAAATAAAGTCGCCGGAAAATGGGCACGTGGCAATTTGGCCGAATGTTCTCGCCGTTGGCACTTAAATGATCCATTTTGCTTCGATTTTGGCACTTAAGTGTACCGTTTGTAACTTTTGGCACTTAAGTGCCCCTCCATGCCAAGTTTTGGCACTCCTGGGGTCCGTACCTCAATAACAATCCATTGAGCAATGCACAACCTAGACACTAGATTTGACATGGAAACCCAAGCTAGGAAAAAACCACAAGCAAATTCGCCAAAAGCTTCCACTCCGCAAAATGGAATTACAATAGGTCTTCTCTAGTCCCACCAAAGATTATCCAATGTGTTATCAAGATAGAGATCTTGGATGATGGCAGTATCCATTTATCACCAATATATGCTGTATGATGATATGGAGAAAAGCATAGTAAGATCTCCCCGAGGAAGGATGCTGAAAAGACACCGATGGAAAGAATTTTTTAGGAAAGGTGCCCATCAACACGTAACCCACATCATCACGAACAACATACTAGTTAAATTCCCTAGTTAAACTAGAGGTTACTAAGAAACAATGCATAGCATTAAGAATTGAGAATTAAGTTCATAGTTCGATTGCTCTGATAAATCACTAGTGCTCTCATGAACCTTTTTGAGCAAGGACGCTGAAAAGATACTAACGGAAAGACTTGACCGTGACGGGAATCAAGTTTGATAATGAGATACAAGCATTATGGTTGCTTGGTACTTTGCCGGACTCATAGGAGACGTTCTGAACGTTTTTGTTTAATTTTTCCCCAGATGGTACGATTACCATGGATTTGGCCAAGAATTGTTTTTTGAATGAAGAGATGAGAAGGAAAATACAAGGATTGTCCTCTTCACATTCTAATGCCTAGATTGTTGAGAAAAAGGGAAGAAGTGAGTCTCGAGATATGAGAAATAGAGATAAAAGCCGAGATAAAAACGGATGTATATATAATAAATTTGCTAATGTTGAGTGCCATTATTGTCATCAGAAGGTACATATTCAGAGGTTTTACCACCAGTTCAAAAGGAAGAAACAAAATGAGAAAGGTAAAGAGAAGATAAGTGATAATGACGGTGATAACAATCGTGTTACTATACTTAAAGAAGACTTTATCATTATTTTTGATGGTAATGTGGTAAATTTTGTATTTCATGAGACCAATTGGGTAATTGATAGTAGTGCATCTATTCATGTTACATCTCGTAGGGATTTCTTTACATCATATAGGTCGGGTGAATCCGGATATATGAAGATGGGAAATAATAGGCTGGCTCAAGTTATAGGCATTGGTGATATGTGCCTAGAAACCAGCAATGGCACGAGGTTATTATTGAATAATGATAAACATATATTTGATATCCGCTTGAATTTGATTTCCACAGGCAAGTTGGATGATGAGGGGTATTGTAGCACCTTCAGTAATGGTTGATGGAAGCTCACCAAAGGTTCTCTTGTTGTGGCTAGAGGTGAAAAATATTCTTCGTTGTACATTATGCAGGCAAAGTTGTCCACATACAAAATTAATCAAGTAGACAGCGAAAATGCAGTTAAGTTATGGCATAAAAGGCTTAGTCACATCAGTGAGAATGGCTTGTCAATATTGGCCAAGAAGAAAATTCAGAAATGAAGAGTTTGGCGCTAAAGAAGTGTGCTTACTATTTAGCAAGAAAACATAATAGAGTTGCATTTAAAAGCTCACCTCCTTAAAAAAAAAGTTAGGTATACTTGATTTAATGCATTATGATGTTTGTGGTCCTATGAAAACAAAATCACTTGGTAGCTCTCTTTATTTTGTTACTTTCATAGATGATTTTTTAAGGAAAATTTAGATTTAAACCTTGAGAACTAAAGATCAAGTATTAGATACTTTTAAGCAATTTAAGCCTTCAATTGAGAGACAGATTGGAAAGAAATTGAGATGCATCAGAATTGATAACGGGGGAGAGTATATTGGACATTTTGATGAATATTGCTGTGACGTCTTGAAATTCGAGCCATTTGATGGAGGAATGAATGTTAATTTCGTCAATGCATTGTTAGTTAATCTCACTTGGAACTAATCACTCCTGAGTAGCTAACATTTAGGGGAAATGCTAATGAGGACATAACTCATGCGGCTAAAGAATTTGACCTGGTAAAACGACTTGACCGCGAGACTTGCGTAAGGATAATCCTGTAGTTATGTAGGCCGATTTTAGGGACGACTAGAAGTTGATTCGCGGACAGAAATAATGAGACGACGGGTGATTCCGTCTACTATTATTGAACTCGCGAACGGCCCTATGTCGATCCTTGATAATCGTGTATTTTGAAATAAGAATCTATCATCCGCAATTTCACGTAGTCAATGACGTCCATGTGTTGAGAAGTCTTGAACGTGATTTGGCACGAATCGATTACGCGTGAATCCTCGAAGCCGCTTGTTAATCTGAGTTGTACCAAAATGGCATTTGAGCAAAATTGACAAGGCATGAGAATCCAAGATTGGACTTCAAATTTTCGGGAACGTCAAGGACGGACTTTTGGACAATGCTTCTTCTACAGTCAACAGTGTTAGTTGAGCCGAGTATTTGGATAAAAAGGGGTTTACGGACCGAGGAAACGAGCTTACGAGGACGTGGGCTGGGCAAGATCAGTAGGGGCTTCACGCCCAAGGTGGGACAACCATCGTGGTAGACCCGAGGCAAGCGACCCTTTTGGGCCAAACCGACCATTTATCCTCCTGAGCCCGTTGTCTAAACTTGAGTCGATTTGAGCCCAACAAATTCCCGAGCCCGTTCCTATTCATTTTCTAGCCCGTTTCGTAGGCCCACCCTTTTCAGCCCAAGGGCAGATTGGGAAATGTGCAAGGTGGAACTGACTATTTTGCCCTTGTATATTTTGAAGAAAGGACAAAATAAGAGAGAGAAGATGAGGTCACTTACTTAGGGACTTGAAGCAAGCATTCAATGGCCTTAATGAGGCCTTCAATCAGCCCTCATTTCACTCTCTCTCCTCTTTCAGCTCACCAAAACCGCACCTCTCCCTCCTCTTGTTTTCCCTTCTTTCCTGCAGCTTCAACTTCTGACCTTCCTCCGAAAATCGTGTTGTTCATGGCCTTACTGTATGAATCATGTCCTGTGCCACCTGCCATCGTGTTCAAGACAAAAAATCCGTTTGAATGGCATCGGTCGTTTGCCGGTCGGAGCTGCCGGCCGACCCGCTGGCCGACTGGAAGTCGGCTTTTGCCAGATCGCCACTGTAGCGCCTATAGCAGCTTTGTTCCACCTTTTCACATATTTTCCTCTCATTTCGACCTAATCTCCACTCATACTAGCCACCAGCAGTTCTCTCTCGACCCCCTAGTGTCGCCATTCTCCGGCCAATCGCTTGTCGGAACTCCGGGTAGCCCGTTCAACTCCCATCAGCCACTTTCTCTTCAAGCAGTGCTGTTTTCTGAAGTTGCAGAGGGTGTTTGAGCTTGTTGCTGCTGTTTTGACCCCGAGACCGCCTTGGATCGCTGTGGTAGAGGTCTTCGGGTGCCGGGTTTGTCACTGCTGCCGTGTCCGTGTTGTTGGCCCGCTTAACGGGTGAATTTAGCCCTTAATCCTTTATTAGTGCTTAAACTTGCTTAGGGTTGGTTTAGTTAGTTGTAAATTTTGTTTAAGGAGTTTAATTAAGTTGTATTAGCCCTAAGATAGGTGGTTAGATAGATGATTAAAATTAGATTAGCTTAATTTTGCTTATTAAGCTTAATTGTGTTTGATTATGCTTAATTATGTTTATTTTGTAGATTATGCGATAATTAAACATGTTTACCTTATTGATTGATTAATTGTGTTAATCAATGTTTTGTTTAATTTCTGAATTTAATTTATTAATTATTAAAATTTGAAATTTCATTATTTACTGATCTTACATTCACAAAGACTGTTCATCCGAAAGTGAAATTGTGTATAATTTCATGTTTCTTGATTTTATGAAGTGAATTGGATGTGCCATTGCATGAACATCCACATGAATCATGTGATTTTCACAAAAGAAAGGGAAAATGATTTGTTCGAGGGACACTAGAAATGGACTGCCTTTATGAGAAAGAAAATGGTTTGTCTGAGGGACACCGGAAATAGAACGCTTTTGTGAGAAAGGATTTGAGGTTTTATATGCAAGCATGTGTACATTGGCTAATATTCAAAGATAATAAGTGGGTCGTGATGGTATGCTTGCATGATCACTAAGTTGAACCCGCCGTTTTAGGAGAGTCTCCCTTGACGTTCTTTGGGTATGCCGTCTCGGGAGAGTATCTTTTGACGTTCTTTGGGAATGCCGCCTCGAGAGAGTATCCCTTGACGTCCTTCGGGAATGCCGTTTTGGGAGAGTATCCCTTGACATTGCTGCGCCTCATGGGAGAGGGCGATGCCTGACTATGCCAGTAGACACCGGCAGGAGTTTGGTTGTAGCCCTGTAGGGCAGTAATAATTGGAACACATGTGGATGCAAGAGTGCATGAGAAAACATGGCGTCATTAGTTCCGATTATGCATGAGATGATCATATCATTTATGGCACGCATGCATGAATTTATAATTTGCAGGGTGTGGCAATGGCTATGTGAAATTGCTTGTGACGCGACTTGCATATGATTGATGAACTGCATCATTTAACGGTCATGTGCATTACATATATTGTACTGACTTATAACGTGCAGGGTGTGACATACCGGGTAAGGTTGCATGAGAACTGATTATTAAGTGTTGGTTGACCCTAGCTGTTGATGCTTGTTGGTTGTCGGTTGTGGGTTTTTTGTTTGAGTGAGGGTTGGTTTTAGAAAGATACCCTGGGGTTCAATTGATGTATTAACCGGGGTTTAGGGAGAGAACTCGCTGAGATTTTATCTCACTGGTTATTATATAACTACTTTCAAGACCTTAGAATGGCGCAGTGGAGAATCTTGCCTCCGCTCTTCCAGTGATCGACTCGACGGAGCTTGAGTCTGATGGGTCTCAATGATGGTGGTGCTAAACCTGAGGGTTCATTTTGTATAGCTGGATTAGCCTAGCCTAGTTCTTTTTAGTTTGGCTTAGAGGACAGCAAGCTGAGTGCTCCTGCTATGGTCTCTATGGTTCCCCTAGTGAGAGGATCGGTTTGTGAGAGACCGATGCCCAAGCTGGTAAAGTAGTTCCTGAGATTGAAGCCACCGAGGTTCAGTGGCATGGGCAACCTTAAAGCTGCGACCCTTTGGATAAGGGATTTCGAGAGGACATTCACAGTGCTGAGGTGTTCAGAGGAAGAAAGGGTACTTCTGGTAGCTTGTCAGCTCTAAGGTAATGCTAGTACTTGGTGGGAAGCCACTCAAGAAAGAGTGTTCCCTAAAGGCACGGCTCAAACTTGGGGTGCCTTTCGCGAAGCCTTCAATAGGAAGTACATTTTGGACAGTACAAGAGAGTCTAAGATGGCAGAGTTCCAACAATTTCGTCAGAATAAGATGTTAGCGGATCAGTATGAGGCAAAGTTCATTGAGTTAGCTAAGTCTGCGCCAAGATTAGTGGAGAACCCTTGGATAGGGCAAGACGATTTGAATGGAAAGCTCAGCTGGTGCCCTTGAATTTAAAGAGTTTGATGAGATGTACGAAAAGGCCCAGATGATAGAAACGGACATGATTGAGAGGGCGACCGCATTTGGCTCGCGAGTCGTGTCTAATAGAGATAATTGTCGGTTTGGAAAGGGACTGATGCTGGGGCGAAGGAACCTCATCCCACCCAACAGAAGAATTATCTGGGAAAGCCCACGCCCAAGTTCATGGGAGTCTTTCGGGTGTGTAGGAGTAGACATGGAAATCTCCCCTGTCCTTCGATATCACGACGAAGTCATTGACTTGGTTGCAATAACAATGTATGACTTTGATGTCATAGTTGGCATGGATTGGCTTACCAAGCAATGAGCTACGATGGATTGTCATGGAAAGACAATTCAGTTTAACCCAGTAGTGGGTGGTAGTTTTGAGTTTGTGGAAAATCGAGGGGAACCCTCCGTTCCTCTGATTTCGTCACTTGAGGTGACTCGGTTATTGGAATCTGAATGCTAAGGGTATTTGGCATTGGTGGCAGATACACTGGTAAAAGGATCAAAGGTAGAGGATATTGCTATGGTACCAGAGTACATGGATGTGTTTCTCTCTTTGGAGGAAATTGAGTTTGTGATTGAGTTGGCCCTTAGGACTGAACCGATTTCCAAGGCGCTTAATAGGATGGCCTTGTCAGAATTGAAAGAACTGAAAGTGCAGATGCAAGAGCTACTGGATAAAGGATTCATTCGTCTTAGTGCATCCCCTTGGGGAGCATCGATACTGTTTGTAAGGAAAAATGACGGTTCGTTGAGATTATGCATTGATTATCGGTAGCTTAATCAAGTGACGATTAAGAACAAGTATCCGTTGCCAAGGATTGATGATTTGTTCGATCAACTTCAAGGAACCTCGGCATTTTCCAAGATAGACCTAAGGACAGGCTATCATCAGTTGAGGATAAAAAATGAGGATATACCGAAGACGGTGTTTCGGGCACGTTATGGTCATTACGATTTCACGATAATGCTGTGTGGATTGACGAATGCCCCTGCAGCCTTCATGGACTTGATGAACCGGGTATTCAATAAGTGTTTGGACTAATTCGTGATTGTGTTCATTAACGATATTCTGGTATACTCGAGGAGTCTCGAGGATCATGAGAAACACCTAAGATTAGTATTGCAGACCTTGAGGGAACATGAGCTGTATGCCAAGTTTAGCAAGTACGAGTTTTGGTTATATCATGTGGCGTGTTTAAGTCATGTAATTTCAGGTGAAGGGATCTCTATTGACATGTCTAGGTCAGATTGTGCAAATACATGGAGTTCTAGTAACGATCACATCTGACTGTGATGCTAAGTTTACGGCAACTTTTTGGAAAAGTTTGCAATTAGTCTTGGGGACGAAACTACAGTATAGTACAGCATACCATCTGCAGACGGACGGTCAATCAGAAAGGACAATTCAAACACTTGAGGACATGTTTCAAGCCTATATCATAGACTTTAAATGCAATTGGGAAGAGCAACTTCACTTGGTTGAGTTTGTTTATAACAACAGTTACCAGTAGAGCATTAAAATGGCACAATTTGAGACATTGTATGGGAGACCTCGCAGAACTCTACTTTGTTGGGACAAGGTTGGTGAGCGAAAACTCACGAGACCAGAGTTAGTAGAGTAGTCTTTGAATGCAGTTCAGATTATCCGAGACTGGCTAAAGACAACTTAGAGTAGTCAGAAAAGCTATGCAGACAATTGTCGTAGACCGTTGGAGTTTAAGGTGGGTGATCACGTGTTTTTGAAAGTATCTCCAATGAGGGGTACTTCCAGGTTCGGCAAGAAGGGAAAGTTAAGTCCAACGTACGTTGGACCCTTTGAAATTTTGGAAAGGATCGAGGTTTTAGCGTATCGTCCTACGTTGCCACCAAAACTTGCTCAAGTATATGATGTTTTCCACGTGTCCATGTTGAGAAAATATGAATCGGACCTATCACGCCCCGAATCCCGAACACGCGACAACCCATTACCATGGTCAATTGAAAGTGACGTCCCAGGACTCGTCGACGACCATTCATTTTATTTTTCGTTATGCGCAAGCGGAAGACGAACCATCCCCAATCCAAACAGACAATCAAACAATCAAATAGGGATAGAGGGATGAACATCAGAAACCTCAACTACTCATTTATACAATTTACTAGATTAACTAACAGATGATCGATTTCCAATTTACAAGCCCTACAAAAGGGGCTGATTCATCCTCTAAGCCAAACCAAAAGGGAACTAGGCTAGGCTAATCCAACTATACACAATGAACCCTCGGGTTCAGCACCACCATCACCGGGATCCATCGAACTCAGGTTACGTCGGGTCGATCACTGGAGGAGCAGTGGTGGGATTCTCCACTATGCCATTTTAGTGCCTGAAAATGGTTATAAAATAACCAGTGAGATAAAATCTTTGCGTGTTCATCCCCTAAGCCACGGTTAGAACACCAACTCAACCCGAGGTTTCTTTCCAAAACCACCCCTTACTCAACCCAACAACCCACAATCAAGAACTAACAAGCAACAACAGCCAGGGTCAACCAACACTTAATAATCGGTTCACATGCAATCTTACCTGATATGCCATACCCTATACGTTATAAGTCAGCACAATACATGCAATGCACATGACCGTTATATGATGCAGTTCATCAATTACATGCTAGTCGCGTCACAAGAGATTTCACCTGGCCATTGCCACACCTTGCATGTTATCAATTCATGTGTGCATGCCATAAATGATATGATCACCTCATGCATAATCGGAATCAATGATGCAATGTTTCTCATGCGCTCTTGCATCCACACGTATTCCGATTATTACTGCCCCTCGGGCTACACTCTATGGCGCCCTTCCTCCATAGAGGCGCAACCATGCCCTTCTGTGCTTTTGCTACGACACTACGACGCCTTTCCTTCACAGAGGTGCAACTGTGCCCTTCCCTCCGATAAATTGGACTATCATAGCCAATGCACACATACTTGCATTTAAAATCTCAATTCCTTCCTCATAAAAGCGGTCCATTTCCGGTGTCCCTCAGACAATTCATTTTCTTTCTCATAAAGGCGGTCCATTTCCTGTGTCCTTCGGACAAACCGTTTTCCCTTTTTTTTGTGAAAATAACATGATTCATATGGATGTTCATGCCACGACACATCAAATTCACTTTATAAAATCAAGACACATGAAATTATGCACAATTTCATTTCTGGATGAACAGTACCATGAACAATGCCGTGAACAGTAAAATTTCAGAATAATATTTAAATAATTAAAAAATTAAATTCCGAAATTAAATAATTAAATACATAAATAAATAAATAAATAATTAAAACAATTAATCCCATTAATCAAGCAATTAAGGCAAAACATGATTAATTAACACATAACACTCAATTAAGCATAATTAAGCACAATTAAGCATAAATAAGCAAGATTAAGCTAAGCTAATCTTAACCATTTATCTAACCACCTATCTTAGGGCTAATACACTTAATTAAACACCCTAAATAGTCATTAACACTAATTAACCCAACCTAAGCAAATTTAGGCACTAACTAAGGGATTAGAGGCTAAACTTACCCGTTAAGCAGGCCGGCGACACGAACGCGCGCGGCGGTGATGAACCCCACAACCGGGGACCTCTCCCGCGACACTCTAAGGTGGTCCCGGGTTGAACACAACAGCAATAAACTTGGACCCCCTCTACAAGCTGCAAAAACTGACTGTTTGGAGGAGAACCGGGCTTATCAGAGCAAAATAGCTTGGCTGGAGCTCTGGCGAGCGGTGGGCCGGCGACTGGTGGCACTAGGTGGTCGAGGGGGAATTGCTGGTGGCTGGTATGGGTGGTGGTTTGGTCGGAAATAGAGGGAAAGGCGGAACTGGCAATAGTAGGCGCTATAGTGGGCGGTCAGCGAGCAGTTGGCTTCCGCCCATCGTATAGGCCGGCCGTCGTACGGGTCGGCCGGCGGCTCTTTTTGACAATCGGCCGATGCATTCCGTATGGATTCTCTCTCCTGAGCATATTGGTGGGTGGCACGAGCCGTGATTCTTATAGGAAGGCAATGAACAACTCGATTTCGGTGGAAGGTTAGAAGCTGAAATTGCAAGAAGGAAGGGAAAACATGGGAAAAAGGTGTGCGGTTTTGGAGAGGCTGAAGAGGAGGGGAGAGAGAGAAATGAAGGCTAGTTCAAGGCCTCATTAAGACCATCCAATGCAAGCTTCAACTCCCAAGGCAAGATGACATCATCTTCTCTCTCTTCTTTTGACTTTTCTTCAAAATATCCAAGGGCAAAATGGTCATTTTCACTTTGCACATTTCCCAAACTACCCTTGGGCTAAATATAAGGGCGGGCCTAAGAAACAAGCTAGAAAATGAATAGGAACGGGCTTGGGAATTTGTTGGGCTCGAAACGGCTCAAGTTTAAACAATGGGCTCGGGAGGGTAAATGGGTCGGTTGGGTCCAATGGGCTCACTTGCTTGCCTCGGTCTTCCACGGTGGCTGTCCCACCTTGGGCGTGAGGCCCACACTATTATTGCCTGGCCCACGTCCTCGTAGGCTCATTTCTTTGGTCCAAAAATCCCTTTCCCAAAAACTCGGCTCAACTGACAATATCGACTGTCGAGAAAGCATCATTTAAAAGTCCGTCCTGGACGCTCCCGAAAATTCTAAGTCCAATCTTCGATTCTCATGTCTTGTCAATTTCGTCCAAATGCCATTTTGGTACCACTCAGACTGACAGGCGGCTTTGAGGATCCATGCGTAACCAACTCGTGCCAAATCACGTTCAAGACTTCTCGACACATGGACGTCCTTGATTACGTGAAATTGCGAAGGATAGATTATTATTTAAAAGTACACGATTATCAAGGATCGGTATAGGGTCGTTCGCGGGTTCGATAATAGTAGACGGAATCACCCATCGTCCCATTATACTCTGTCCGCAAATCGACCTCTAGTCGTCTCTGAAATCAGCTTGCATATCTACAGGATCGTCCTTACGCAAGTCTCACGGTTGAGTCGTTTTCCTAGGTCAAGTTCTTTAGTCGCACGAGTTCTGTCCTCACTAGTCTTTCCCCTCAAGGTCAATATCTCAGAGTGATCAATTCTGAGTAAGATCAACCAACAATGCATTAACAAAATTAACATTCATTCCTCCCTCAAATGGCTCGAATTTCGGGACGTCACAGGACCCAACTCATGTATTGAATTTTGAGGAATTGGATGTAGACGATAGGGTGTCGTACGTGGAGAGGCTGATACGAATAGAGGACTGTAAAGACCAAGTACTTCGAAAGAAGACTATCGCCTTGGTTAAGGTGATCTAGCAGCATCACCGAACAAAGGGAGCTACATGGGAAAGTGAGGAAGTGATGAAATATCAGCACCCCCATCTTTGTGAGGATTTATTAGTGGTTACAAATTTCGAGGACGAAATTTTTGTAAGGGTGAGAGATTTGTGACGTCTTGAAATTTGAGCCCTTTAAGGGAGGAATAAACGTTATGTAGGCCGATTTTAGGGACGACTAGAAGTCAATTCGTGGACAGAAATAATGGGATGACGGGCGATTCCGTTTACTATTATTGAACTCACGAACGGCCCTTTGTCGATCCTTGATAATCATATACTTTGAAATAAGAATCTATTCTTCTCAATTTCACGTAGTCAAGAACGTCCATGTGTCGAGAAGTCTTGAACGTGATTTGGCACGAGTCGGTTATAAGTAAATCCTCGAAGTCGCCTATCAGTCTAAGTTGTGCCAAAATGGCATTTGGGTGAAATTAACATGGCATGAGAACCCAAGATTGGTCTTCGAATTTTCGGGAATATCCGAGACCAACTTTTGGACAATGCTTCTTTAATAGTCAACAGTGTCAATTGAGTCGAGTATTTGAAAAAGGGGTTTACGGACCGAGCAAACGAGCCTACAAGGACGTGGGTCGAGCAAGATTAGTATGGGCCTCATGTCCAAGGTGGGATAGCCACCGTGGTAGACTCGAGGCAAGCAAGAGAGCCCGTTGGGCTTAACCAACCATTTACCCTCCTGAGCCCGTTCCTATTCATTTTCTAGCCCGTTTCTTAGGCCCACCTTCATTTTCAGCTGAAGGGTAGATTGGGAAATGTGCAAAGTGGAAATGACCATTTTGCCTTTGGATATTTTGAAGAAAGGACAAAAGAAGAGAGAGAAGATGAGGTCACTTACTTGGAGACTTGAAGCAAGCATTCAATGGCCTTAATGAGGCCTTCAATCAACTCTCATTTCACTCTCTCTCCTCCTCTTTCAGCTCACCAAAACTGCACATCTCTCTCCCCTTGTTTTCCCTTTTTTCTTATAGCTTCAACTTCTGACCTTCCTTCGAAAATCGAGTTTTTCATGGCCTTCTCGTATGAATCATGTCCTATACCACATGCCATCGTGTTCAAGACAAAAAATCCATTCAGATGGCGTCGGCCGTTCGCCGGTTGGAGCCGCCGGCCTGCCGAAATCAGGCTGTTGCCAAACCGCCACTATAGCGCATGCAACAGCTTTGTTCCGCTTTTTCACTTGTTTTCCTCTCATTCCGACTCAATCTTTGCTCATACTAGCCACCAGCAGTTCCCCCTCAGCCCCCGGGTGCTGCCGGTTGTTGGCCAATCGCTTGCCAGAGATCCGGGCAGCTTGTTCAACTCCGATCAGCCACTTTCTCTTCAAGCAGTGCTGTTTTTGAAGTTGCAGAGGGAGTTTGAGCTTGTTGCTACTGTTTTGACCCCAAGACTGCCTTGGATCGATGTGGTAGAGGTCCCCGGGTGTCGAGTTCATCACCTGCGCCGCGTCCGTGTTGCCAGCCCACTTAACGGGTGAGTTTAGCCCCTAATCCTTTATTAGTGCCTAAACTTGCTTAGGGTTGGTTTAGTTAGTTGTAAATTTGGTTTAAGGGGTTTAATTAAGTTGTATTAGCCCTAAGATAGGTGGTTAGATAGATGATTAAGATTAGATTAGCTTAATTTTTCTTATTAAGCTTAATTGTGCTTGATTATGCTTAATTGTATTTATTTTGTGGATAATGTGATAACTAAGCATGTTTAGCTTAATTGATTGATTAATTGTATTAATCAATGTTTTGTTTAATTTCTGAATTTAATTTATTAATTATTAAGTTCTGAAATTTTATTGTTCATGGTATTGTTCACATGCACTGTTCATATGCATTGTTCACAGTACTGTTCACGTGCACTGTTCATCCAGAAGTGAAATTGTCCATAATTTCATGTGTGTTGATTTTATGAAGTGAATTGGATGTGCCTTGCATGAACATCCGCATGAATCATGTGATTTTCACAAAAGAATGGGAAAATGATTTGTCCGAGGGACATCGGAAATGGACCGCCTTTATGAGAAAGAAAATGGTTTGTCTGGGGGACACTGGAAATGGACCGCTTTGATGAGAAAGAAAATGGTTTGTCTAAGGGACACTGGAAATAGACTGCTTTTGTGAGAAAGGATTTGAGGTTTTATATGTAAGCATGTGTGCATTGACTAATGCTCAAAGATAATAAGTGGGTTTTGATGGTATGTTTGCGTGATCACTAAGTTGAACCCGCCGTCTTAGGAGAGTATCCCTTGACGTTCTTTGGGCATGCCGTCTCGGGAGAGTATCCCCTGACGTCCTTTGGGCATGCCGTCTTGGGAGAGTATCCCTTTACGTCGCCGCGCCTCACGAGAGAGGGCGATGCCTGGCCATGCTAGTAGACACCAACGGGAGTTCGATTGTAGCCTTGTGGGGTAATAATAATTGGAACACATGTGGATGCAAGAGTGCATGAGAAAACATGGCATCATTGGTTCCGATTATGCATGAGATGATCACATTATTGATGGTACGCACACATGAATTTATAACATGCAAGGTGTGGCAATGGCCAGGTGAGATCGCTTGTGACGCGACTCGCATGTGATAGATGAACCACATTATGTAATGGCCATGTGCATGCATTGTGCTGACTTTTATCGTGCAGGGTGTAGCATACCGAATAAGGTTGCATGCAAACTGATTATTAAGTGTTGGTTGACCCTAGCTATTGTTGCTTGTTGGTTGTTGGTTGTGGGTTGTTGGGTTGAGTGAGGGGTGGTTCTAGAGAGATACCTTGGGTTGAGTTGGTGTACTAATCGGGGCTTAGGGGAGAACTCGTTGAGATTTTATCTCATTGGTTATTGTATAACCACTTTCAGGACCTTAAAATGGCGCAGTGGCGAATCTTGCCTCTGCTCCTCCAGTGATCGACCCGACAGAGCCTAAGTCCGATGGGCCCTAGTGATGGTGGTGCTGAATCCAAGAGTTCATTTTGTAATGCTGGATTAGTCTAACCTAGTTCCTTTTTTGTTTGGCTTGGAGGATGGATCGACCCTTTTTGTCGGGCTAATAAATCGGAAAACAATCATCCGTTGGTTAATTTAGTAAATTGAATAAATGAGTAGTTGAAGTTTCTATTATTCATCCTTCTATCCCTGTTTGATTGTTTGTTTGGACTGGGGATGGTTCGTCTTCCGCTTGTGCATAATGAAAGATTAAAATGAATAGTCGTCGACGAGTCCTGGGACGTCGCTTTCAATTGACCATGGTAAAGGGTTGTCGCGAGCTCGAGAGTTGGGGCGTGACAATTGCAAACAACAAGGTATTCGACATCAAAATACACCTCTCAAGATGCTTTAGTTAAATAGTTAAGAGAATGAATAGAATACTGGTTGAAAGGGTAAGATGCTTACTTTCACAATCAAAATTACCTGAATCCTTCTGGGGTGAGGCTTTAAGTATAGTTGTGGATGTATTAAATCTTACTCTATGCGTTCCTTTAGAGTTTGATGTTCCTAATAGAGTTTGGACAGGCAAAGACATTTCTTATAATTTTGTGTGTGTCTTTGGGTGCAAAGCATTTGTGCATATTCCCAAAGATGAGAGGTTTAAATTTGATGTGGAAACATAACAATGCATATTTATTGGTTATGGACATGAGGTTTTCCACGTAAAAAAATCGTCTTGTGTTCGTGTGCTTGATATTTATTTTACTCTATTATATCGGTTCCTATTAGGTTTACAGAAGATGGGAGATTATTTTATTTCGCTGCGTTAATTTGATATTGTTCGAGTTGTTATCGTTTTCTCATTGTGGTGGAGACCTAGTCTTGTAGCAATTGAAAATTGGTCAATACTGCCACATGCCATCGTGTTCAAGACAAAAAATCCATTCGGATGGCGTCGGCCGTTCGCCGGTCAGAGCCGCCGGTCGGCCGGAATCAGGCTGTTGTTGGACCGCCACTATAGCGCCTACAACAGCTTTGTTCCGCCTTTTCACTTGTTTTCCTCCCATTCCAACTCAATCTCTACTCATACTAGCCACCAACAGTTCCCCCTTGACCCCCGGGTGCCGCTGGTCGTCAGCCAATCGCTTGCCAGAGATCCGGGCAGCTCGTTCAACTCCGGTCAGCCACTTTCTCTTCAAACAATGCTGTTTTTTGAAGTTGCATAGGGAGTTTGAGCTTGTTGCTACTGTTTTGACCCCAAGACTGCCTTGGATTGATGTGGTAGAGGTCCACGGGTGTCGAGTCCATCACCTGCACCGCATCCGTGTCGCCAGCCCGCTTAACGGGTAAGTTTAGTCCCTAATCCCTTATTAGTGCCTAAACTTACTTAGGGTTGGTTTAGTTAGTTGTAAATTTGGTTTAAGGGGTTTAATTAAGTTGTATTAGCCCTAAGATAGGTAGTTAGATAGATGATTAAGATTAAATTAGCTTAATTTTGCTTATTAAGCTTAATTGTGCTTGATTATGCTTAATTGTGTTTATTTTGTGGATTATGTGATAACTAAGCATGTTTAGCTTAATTGATTGATTAATTGTATTAATTAATGTTTTGTTTAATTTCTGAATTTAATTTATTAATTATTAAGTTTTGAAATTTTATTGTTCATGGTATTGTTCACATGCATTGTTCATCGCATTATTCATGGCACTGTTCATGTGCATTGTTCACAATACTATTCACGTGTACTGTTCATCAAGAAGTGAAATTGTGCATAATTTCATGTGTGTTGATTTTATGAAGTGAATTGGATGTGCCTTGCATGAACATCCGCATGAATCGTGTGATTTTCACAAAAGAATGGGAAAATGATTTGTCTGAGGGACATCGGAAATGGACCGCCTTTATGAGAAAGAAAATGGTTTGTCTGAGGGACACCGGAAATGGACCGCTTTGATGAGAAAGAAAATGGTTTGTCTAAGGGACACTGGAAATAGACTGCTTTTGTGAGAAAGGATTTGAGGTTTTATATGTAAGCATGTGTGCATTGACTAATGCTCAAAGATAATAAGTGGGTTTTGATGGTATGCTTGCATGATCACTAAGTTAAACCCGCCGTCTTAGGAGAGTATCCCTTGACGTTCTTTGGGCATGCCGTCTCGGGAGAGTATCCCCTGACGTCCTTTGGGCATGCCATCTTGGGAGAGTATCCCTTTACGTTGCCGCGCCTCACGGGAGAGGGCGATGCTTGGCCATGCCAGTAGACACCTGCAGGAGTTCGATTGTAGCCTTGTGGGGTAGTAATAATTAGAACACATATGGATGCAAGAGTGCATGAGAAAATATGGCATCATTGGTTCCGATTATGCATGAGATGATCACATTATTGATGGTATGCACACATGAATTTATAACGTACAAGATGTGGCAATAGCCAAGTGAGATCGCTTGTGACGCGACTTGCATGTGATTGATGAACCGCATTATGTAATGGCCATGTGCATGCATTGTGCTGACTTTTATCGTGCAGAGTGTAGCATACCAGGTAAGGTTGCATGCAAACTGATTATTAAGTGTTGGTTGACCCTGGCTATTGTTGCTTGTTGGTTGTTGGTTGTGGGTTGTTGGGTTGAGTAAGAGGTGGTTCTAGAGAGATACCTTGGGTTGAGTTGGTGTACTAATCGGGGCTTAGGGGGAGAACTCGTTGAGATTTTATCTCACTGGTTATTGTATAACCACTTTCAGGACTTTAGAATGGCGCAGTGGAGAATCTTGCCTTTGCTTCTCTAGTGATCGACCCGGCAGAGCCTAAGTCCGATGGGCCCTAGTGATGGTGGTGCTGAACCCGATAGTTCATTTTCTAAAGCTGGATTAGTCTAACCTAATTCCTTTTTGTTTAGCTTAGAGGATGGATCGGCCCTTTTTGTCGGGCTAATAAATCGGAAAACAATCCTCCGTTGGTTAATTTAGTAAATTGAATAAATGAGTAGTTGAGGTTTCTGTTATTCATCCTTCTATCCCTGTTTGATTGTCTGTTTGGACTGGGGATGGTTCGTCTTCCACTTGCGCATAATAAAAGATTAAAATGAATGGTCGTCGATGAGTCCTAGGACGTTGCTTTCAATTGACCATGATAAAGGGTTGTCGCGAGCTCGAGAGTTGGGGCGTGACAATTGCAGACAACAAGGTATTCGACATCAAAAGACACCTCTCAAGATGCTTCAGTTAAATAGTTGAGAGAATGAATAGAATACTGGTTGAAAGGGTAAGATGCTTACTTTCACAGTCAAAATTACCTGAATCTTTCTGGGGTGAGGCTTTAAGTATAGTTGTGGATGTATTAAATCTTACTCCATGCGTTCCTTTAGAGTTTAATGTTCCTAATAGAGTTTGGACAGGCAAAGACGTTTCTTATAATTTTTTGCGTGTCTTTGGGTGCAAAGCATTTGTGCATATTCCCAAAGATGAGAGGTTTAAATTTGATGTGAAAACACAATAATGCATATTTATTGGTTATGGACATGAGGTTTTCCACGTAAAAAAATCGTCTTGTGTTCGTGTGCTTGATATTTATTTTACTCTAGTATATCAGTTCCTATTAGGTTTACATAAGATGGGAGATTATTTTATTTCGCTGCGTTAATTTGATATTGTTCGAGTTGTTATCGTTTTCTCATTGTGGTGGAGACCTAGTCTTGTAGCAATTGAAAATTGGTCAATACTCCCTAGACTTCGTGCCTTGTATTTTGGCAGTGAGCTCGTCACCATCAAACACGTGTGGCTTTGTTTAACAATAGGTCAACTGCCTTTGTTTTCGGGCACGTTGCACTGCCTTATTAACTTGCATCACCATTAGGCAGAGAAGGATTTCGCAAGGCCAAGAATAAGATTGAGGTTATTGTGATCTGAAGCAGCGCCAAAATGCAGAATTTAGTTTCAGAATCAGGATTTCTGCAATAAATTAATTCTAAAACTTGAAGTGCTAATGTCACTCTTCCAAAAAAAAGTGATACTTTCACTTTCCACTAATTCTGTTCAATTCCTCTGCCTTCTCCTCTTAACCAAATGCTCAAGTCGAGGGCAATTGATCCACATTATATATTTCTGGAATCTAGGTGCATCATAAGGATACGACAATGAACACTAAACTAGAGTTATACTTTCTGTAGTCAATTTCCTAATCTGGGTGTATCATAAGCATACGACAATGAAGGGAGAATTGCCAAAAAAGTTCTAAACCTATTGTAGTTGTGCCAATTCAGTCCTAAACCTATTGCAGTTGTTCCAATTCAGTCCTAAACCTTTTTTTGACAGATTCAGCCCTAAACCTATTACGATTGTGCCAATTTAGTCCATCTGGACAAATTTGGGCAGCCGGAGTTGATGTGGACACCAGCCGGCGCCATCGATAATATTTTAATAATATTTTATTATTTTCCGAATTTTTTATTTTTTTAATTTTTCTGTTTTTTTCTTTTCTTTTCTTTTTTTTTCTCTTCCTCCCCTCCCCGCCGGTGGCAGTGGATGGCTAGCTTTGACGAGGCTGCCGGCCACTACGCGAGGGCCACAAAGCCCCGCCGGGCGACCTCGCCTGCACTGGGGCCACAACGAGGGTCGCGGCCCCAACGACCCAAGCCGGCGACCTCGCCCAAATCTAGGCGAAGCCGCCTCACTCAGGTTTGGGCGAGGTCGCCAGGGGCCGCGACGCTCGCCAACAGCCTCACCCAATCTTGGGGGAGACTTGGGGGCAGCAACAAGGCTAGCCTCGCCCAGGTCTGGGCAAGGCCGCCGGGGGTCGCAACTCTCGCTGACGACCTCACTCAGACTTGGGTGAGGCCTGGGGGCCGTGGTGCGGCGGCTTCGCCCAGATCTAGGCGAGGCCAACCTCACCATGGCGTGGCCGCGGGCGAAGGCGACCTCGCCCGCGATTGGCAAGGCCATGGCAAGCCTGGGCGAAGGTCGCTATGGCCTCGCCAGTCGCGAGCGAGGCCGCCTTCGCCCATGGCTAGGCCATGGCGAGGCGCCTCGCGCGGCCCCCAAGCCTCGCCCTGGTCTAGGCGAGGCTGCCGGCGAGGGTGGCCGATTTGATGGGGGCCGCGACCCTCGCACAGTGGCCAGCAACCTCATCGGAGCTAGCCACCACCGCCGCCGCAGGGGGAGGGGCAACGGTGGAAGAGACAAAAAAAGAAAAGAAAAAAAATAGAAAATTTTTAAAAATAATAAAAAATTCGAAAAATAATAAAAATATTGAAAAATAATAAAATATTATTGAAATATTGTCGCCAATGCCGGCCAGCGTCCACGTCAGCTCCGGCTGGCCAAATTTGGACGAATGGACTAAATTGGCACAATTACAAAAGGTTTAGGATTGAATCGGTAAAAAAAGGTTTAGGACTTTTTTGGCAATTCTCCCCGACAATGAACATTAAACCAGAATTATACTTTGAGTAGTTGGTTTCCTTGCGTTGGTGTAAGGGCCAACCTTTGGCTCCACTTACCAATGATATTATCTAGTTTGGGCCGAAGCCTACAAGTTTTTATTCTTAAAAAGCCTTGTTGATAGTTAAGACCGGTGCTACTCCTTATATAGTACTTCAGCTCACCACACTCAAGCGATGTGGTTCATTCCCGCCTTCTTACTTTGTGTGCCTCTTTTATTTGTAGGTGTAGTTGCGAAAGCCATCTTAGAGTCAGAGTTGCACCTTGTTTGGGCCCTCTTTGGCCCCAGCGATCACTCCCACCCCCGTCGAATTGGGTCGTTACGAAAGGAACATATAAATGTTATGGAGGTGCACAATGGAGACTTAGTTTCGAAACAGTTCCAGGATTCCTCAAGAACAAATGGAACAGCAAATTACAACTGAAGAGCTACTACAATTGCCTCTAGCACAACGAAAGCTATCAAGGCTTTATTCGGAAAATATCTGATGTTACACTTGTTAAAGACTCTATGTACCTAGGTTTGAGAAAGACAAAAGCTGCACGTACATTATTCTTGAACTATCAGAACATCCGAAACATCATTGTTTTTAGAATGTTGACTCCACTACACACAAATCAAGCCTTCATGATGAAGTTCTTATGATTCTTTTGTATTTTGAGGCCCAGTGGAAGAACTCCAACATTCATTTTCCTGAATCTGTTCCCCTTTCCAAGGACAAACTTGAGCACGCATCGGTCGCCTACTCTCAAAATTGTTCTTCTCCTTAAATTCGGTCTTCCCAGAGGGCAGATAGATCCGGCCGTCTTTCCTGACATTAATATGCATGGACCACGTCTTCCCATTTTGATCCGAACAATCATTTCTTTGAGATTTAGCTTTATTTGATTTCTTCTTAGGATTGTACCTGGGATATGCTATGCATTAAATATGAGCAGACAAATTGTAAGGAAAATTGGAGCTGCAATATGTTCAATTACATATATCGAGTATGACTACATCAGGTTTCGTGAATTAATAGTTGAACTTCCCTGGTAGTTGCTCATCTGTCTTTCTAAGTGACGGAGGATTCATAGCGAGTCAATTACTTTTAAGTTGCTAAAACTACTTAGCTTTGCTGAAATATGCCTCAGAGAGAAGCAAACTCCGTAAACTTATCCATTCGCTGCTCAAATATATTTGACCGATTGGATGTGTACACACACATTCAAAGTATTCGGTGAGAACGGGTACACACGTCCAATTTGGCCGAGCCATTACTCTCCCAAAGTACCTCAGCTTTATGAAGCTCCTACTAGTTTTTCACGCATCACCCATCATACAGCTATCAACAATCCATTGAATTTACATAGACGTTTAGTACGATGTGTGACCTGACTCCAAGATTAGCAACATAGGGTCCTGAGGTGTTCCTATGTGAAACTCAAGATCTATTAAAGAAGTATTGTACAATCAAGAATTGCAGACAAGAAGGGAGGATAATGAAATTACAGAGCACGGAAAATTGAATGAGTCTGATGTGAAAGACCAACCATGACTTTCAGCGAAAATTTGGAGATACATGATACAAAGTTCGGACTCTTCATCATAATATATATGTCTCCAAGCTGGACTTGCTAACGTTTTCTCCAGTGAACTCTTGTTTCCGTTTGAACCGAGAATCTCTGCGAGAAACTGTAGAAAAAAAGAGAATGCAAAGGACAGGAGGCGACACAATTTCCACAGGAAGAATAGTAACAATCAAGTACCATGATTTTCCATTCTATTGATGTTTTTGTCCATAAACTTCCTCTTACAAGCCCGAATGGGCCTCCTCTGTTTCTGTTCTGTCTCGTTTACTTCTACTGCCAGCTCTTCCGTCTTTACGAAAGTAAGTCATTTCTTTCCTGCACCCATTCTTTATTGGCACGACTTCCTTAAAATGCTTCACGAAATCCGGCGGTATAAGCTGCAATGAAAAATGCAATTCCCTATACCAAATTAACAGATAACAGAAAGCAAAAACATATAAAAGTCAGAACCCAGGTAAGAGCCTTTTCACCAGTGGGAGCACACGATGTAGTTTTTTATTATCAGATTTTGTTACTGGTCCTGATTATGAATATACTACGACATAATTATGAACTGAAATTCTTCAAATCCCGAATGATGCATGAAAGAATGTCCAGGGGACATGATTTTACATTGGCACTTATCCCATTAAAATTGTGTGATGTTCATAGGCAATTAGTTAATCTGGAATATTTCGCCCACACAAATTCACTCGAAAGGTTTGGACGATCTCTCCCACTTGATAAGGCAATCAAGAAAACACTTCACATACCATTCAATATGTTTCAACAAGATAAGTGCATTATCACAATTGAGATCGAAGGCAAGCCAAAAGAGCACACCAAAGTTTCATCAGGCTGGTAATATTGCATCCATGAACTGTGAACACATAAGCTTTATCTAATACTCAAGAAAACACAAGAAAGTTACAGAAAGCCGGCATTCGTGAACAAACGTGCACGTGCATGTGCATACATGAGAGAGAGAGAGAGAGAGAGAGAGGGGACCAGTAGGTGAGAACTGAAGGAGGGGAGATAAACTTTGAAGAACTCAAGAGGCACGTCAGAGGAAGAGGCCTTCGCCGGACGATGGTCGCCCATTGTTCTCCTGCTTTGCGAGGTGGTTTCAATGGCGGTCGCTGTTGGGAAACAGGAAGATGTTCTTGTGCTAAGGTTACGTTTACGAATAGAGAAGGGGAAAAAAATAAAAACAAAGAAACAGAACGCCTGACACAAGATCGTGGGTTATCAATGACAAAGACAGAAAAGGAAAATAGAATATCCCCAGATTTTCTGTCTCATTCAAATTCAAGTTAGACCTTCTGATTTGCTTTCTTTTTTTGGTGCCAAAAACCTATGGAGAGAGGATTTGATTCATAAGAAACAATCTTCATCATATGTGACGAACAGTCAAATAGCAAGTGATTTAACGACATAAATCTTGACTTTATTGAGAAGTAAATTGAGTTTTTTTTATATCGTTTACAAGTATATAAACAAATCTGAAAACTTTTGAAAAAATAAATAAATCTGAAAACTACTTTGTTAGTGGTTGAATTCTATAAAATGCTTTCAATTTAGGCGATTCGAAGGTCTAGCATCATATCATTGATATTACTTTTACATTAGTGATTAGATTAGATTTTGAGTGAGTTACGGGTAGATGAATAATCAGCTTTTGAGTAAAAAAAGAATGCACTACCTGATCATGAAGGTTTATAAAGTTAATTTAGAACAAACGATGCAGAGGTCATAATTTTCAAAGGAATTAAAGAGGAGAAAGGAAATAATGAAACTTATGTTTAGTTGTGTCCATGGAAATTTTCTTCCATTTGTTTGGAAGTAATATCTATTCAAAGGATAATCAAGAAAGTTATAGGAAAGAAAACAATAGGGTGGTGCTAGCATAACGGCAGCTGTTGAGGCCACATGTTTCATTTTGTAAATATGGGAATATCTTTCGATTTATGTAAAGACACACATCCGAAATGATAATAGTCAAGCAATAAATAATTTATACAAAATCTAAGTGCAACTTTTAAACGCTTAATGGATATTGCTTAATCAGTTAATTACATCATCTACTATAATGATATCTATTTTCCTATAAAAAAACAAGCTAAGGGCCTGTTTGTTAACATTCTCGGGAACAACTGATTCTTTTGTTTTGTTTTAGGAACAGAAATTCGTTTGGTAAATCTTTTGTCCCGGGAACAAATTTGTTCCGGCGAATAGATTTGGAGTAAAATCGAGAAGTAAAAAAAGTTGCTTCTCCCTCTCGAGAACAATTTTGAGAATCATTTTTTTCTTCTCTTTCTTTTCTCTCTTTTCTTTTTTTCCTTTCCCTTTCTTTTTCTTCTTCCTCTTCCTCCTCCCACCCCATCACCGCCCCATTGCCGCCCCTAGGCCACTGCCGACCAGCGGCCGGGCAAGGTCCGGCAAGCTCGACGGTGGCCGGGCGAGGCTCGCCTAGCCCGGCGAGGCTTGGCCTCATAGATCGAGGGGGCTAGCTCGAGCCTCACCGGCCGGGCGAGCCTCCGACGAGCTCGCCGAACCTCGCCCGGCTGCTCGCCGGCCACCATCGATGGCAGCCACCAAGAGGAAAAAGGGGAGAAAAGAGAAAAAGAAAAAAAGAAAAAAAAAAAGAAAATTATAACAAAAAGTATTAAAAATTAAAAGAATCAAAAGATAAAAATTTTTTACCAAACGCATTTCTATTTCCGGAATAAAAATTTTAAATAGTTTATCAAACACCTTAAATACTCATAAATTATTCCCGGAAGTAGAATCAAGAAAAATCATTTCGGATCAAAAATTGTTCTCAAGAGTAGAATCGTTGACAAATACACCCTTAAGTGATGATATTCAAACAATAAGTAATTTGTGAAGGATTCAACATCCACTTTTGAAAAGTGGATAATTATTCTTTGGACAAAAATAAGATTTATTGGATATTAATTGAAAGAATTGAAAAAAAAAAAAAGAAAAGGAAAGGAATATCAAGTATACTCTGAACTTTCGATTATTAAAGAATTTTGTCATTGGTCATCACATGTAAACATAAAGAAACGTTCATTAGTCTCTGCCTCTTTTGATTGTAAGAAGATAATAGGTATTCATTGATCAATAAAGAAATAAATACATATTTATGTGTTTATATTAGCTAGTGATGATTTAAATTTGCTCTAAAATTATTGGTTTCCTTATGTTGTCTTTTATTTGTATTTAGGAAATCTCACTTGCTCTAAAATTATTGGTTTCTAGTTCCAAATTTTTGGAATTGGTACAATGTGGGTAGATTGTAGATTCTGGATATTGAATCCACCCATCCACACTTGCCCGCCCACCCACACGGGAACCAGTTAGAACCTGTTTGTCGAAGTTGGAAGAAAATGATTTATTATTCTTAAATGAGCTTAAGTTCCCTCTTACTTTACTAAATTACACAAGTTAGACTTCAAAGGATAAATAATTACCTACTGGGTTAGTGGCGACTTTCCCTTCAATCATAAAATCTTTAGCATATGCATGCAATTTTCTCTTCAACATATAATCGTGTATGTACACATCAAGCCCGAAGGAAGAAAAGTGCAAGACCGAAAAAGAGTGCTTATTAACAAAGCACTCCCCTATAGAAGAAAATTTAATGAACAAAACGTGAGATATGAGATAGAGAGTTGAGGTGTGCGCGGGAGATTTTTGAAAAAAACGGAAGAAAGAGAGAGAACCCTCACGCAATTAATGGCCGTCACCTCTGCCTGTGCGCGGCGTGGGCGCCGCCAAGCACACCTCGGCTGCCCGGCGGTCACCGCGTGCCTGCCCGTAAGTCTTCGCCCGTGGGAGCAACGGTCAAAAACGCGCCAAATAAAACTCAAACTCCCTCATCCTCACCACACACCTTCTCTCTCTTCTTCACGCTCTTCCTCTGAAACACTCTCTCTATCTCTCTCTCTGATTCTCTCTCTGAAAGCGAAGAGACTCTCATGGCGGAAGCTTGGCGCGCCTATCCTCTTCTCATTCCGATGGTCCCGAACAGGTAACTCGTCGATATTCATTCCTGGGTCTCTGCTTAATTTTGAATATCGTGGGTTTTTTCTCTCTCTTCTTTTACTTCCAACTAATTTGTTCGATTCTCTCGTGATTTTTCAGGATTTTCATCTCGGGGACGAAGAACCCTAGCGCCACTCCTTCCTACCCCAGCCAGGCGGCGGAGGATTTCATCCCTCTGCCCTTGTCGGAGACGCCCGACTCGGTCTCGCGGCCGTCACGCCGCCGCCACGTGAAATCGTCCGAAAGCGGATCGACCAGCAACTACAATGCCGCCGCTGTCTCTGGCCCCAGAAGCCACCAAAAGCGTCCGGAGGCCATCGCTTTTTGGTGGATCATCCTCACAAGCGGAGAAAGGCGTCACCTTTTCGGAGGCACGAGGCCAGGTCTCAGGGCATGTATCTGAGAACGACCGCCTGATTTCCCTCCATGTAAATGTCCTCTTTCTTTTTGTTATGTTTTGACAATCCTTCGTTGGGATTAATTAGGGATCTTCTTCTGAAAAAAAAATTAGGGTTCTTGTGGGACTTCGTTGTTTCATGAAACAAAACCCAGAAGACGGTTCTGTTTCCCAAAAAAAAAAAAAAAAAAATTGCGTGAAGAAAAAATTTTCTCGAAATCAAATTTCCTGACAACTTTCCTCTTCTGGTTTTGTTCTACGGACACAGGTGTTGGCGAGAAAACTGAAGGAGAAAGACCAAGAGATCCAAAAAATCCAGGAGAAATTGAACCGCCTGGTGATGGAAAACAAGTTCTGGAAGGGCCTCGCCCAGGACAACGAGTTCGAAGCCGACTCCCTCCGCGCCGAACTCCAGCGCGTCCTCTCCTGCGGCGGTCGGGTTGACGACGAGGAGTCCTCCTGCGGGAGCAACGACGATCCCCGGACGGCGGACGTGGAAGGCGGCGATGCGGCGGTGGAATCGCTGAGGCGGCGGCGGCAGCGTGTGGGCCCAGCCGCAGCCATGACTGCCCCGCCCCGAGCTCCAGCGTGTCGTCTCCTGCGGTGGCGGCGGCTGGGTTGACGACGAGGAGTCCTCCTGCGGCTCGACTGTCCGCAGCGTGAGTGCCCTTGAATCTGTCGTCGTCGTAACGGTCGGAAGCGCCCTGGGCAGAAAATGTAAATAGGACAGAAATTAGGGGCGAAAAGGGGAAAAAGAAGGAAAGAATTAAGGGGTGGAAAGAAATACTCCTTCTTAGTTTTTGATTTTTTGATATAGGAAGATTCTTTTATATCTTTTAGTTCGAGAATAATGGTAAAAAGCCATCGAGAGGGATGCTTTTCCATTTTCGTGTAAATGCCATACATAATAAAATGCTCTTTTTTTTCGTTCAATCACAGTGTTTCTATATTTTTGTCTTTTGGAAAACCATTATTTGATGATGTGCAAATTGTTGCCTTTCTAATGCACTTTTTAATTTCCTGATCGTGTTCAAATATAAACATTATTTCAACAAATTGCCATTGACATTAATATATAATTTCAAATCTCTTTCTTTTTGGTGATTTAGACTTCCAAAATATTAGAGAAAAACATTCTCCTTTACTCTATTATTCTTCAACTTTGTGACTTGTTAGGTGATTACCGCAGAGTTGTAAAGATATTTAGGCAAATATATAAATAAAATGTCAAAAAAATAGTGATTTCTCAAATGTGGTGATATTCATCAATCATTATCTCAATAATTTTCTATAAAAAAAATAAGGTATTTATGTCATGATAGGAATAATTTGAGATTTTATTGCAGTATTAATCTAATTTAAATTATTATTCAAAATTTTAAACATCATGAAAAAGAATATATGTGAATTTGCGAATTATAAAAGCACGAGTACAGAAATTTGGAGGAAAAAAAAGAGAGGAAAGGGACGAACCGGTGGAGAGAAGTGTTTAATGTCTATATATTATAATCATTTCGCGTCAATTGAGGATGTACAATCAAGTCATGCCTTGCCCATTTCCTTTCTCATCCTTTTTCCTCATAAAAAACCATAAAAAAAACCTAAATATGCACGTTATAACACATTTATTATAATATTCTTTTATGATATTACTATAATATATTTATCTTAAAATTTTCTTATAACATAAAAAACTCTAAAATTGTAACTATATGATGCAATTACCTTTCATGAAGGTTCCATAAAAAAAATTTAATTAAAACAACTTCATTTCTATATTTCTATTTCACTTAAATCATGTGAGCATCATATCAATAATATTTATTTTTCGACATTAATGTATGTAGATTTTTAGTGAACCTTGTTAATAAAACTTCAACATAGGATAAATGTTTCAAACACATATAAATTTGAAATTTTTGATACCATAGAAAAATTTAAAGTAAATATATCACAATAAATATAACTAATTATTTTTGACAGTATTTATCCCCCCTTTCATTTTACATGCTTTTATATGATGCAATTACCTTTCATGAAGTTTCCATAAAAAAAAATTAATTAAAACAACTTCGTTTTTATATTTCTATTTCACTTAAATCATGTGAGCGTCATATTAATAATATTTATTTTTCGATATCAATGTATGTAGATTTTTAGTGAACCTTGTTAATAAAACTTCAATAGAGGATAAATGTTTCAAACACATATAAATTTGAAATTTTTGATATCATAGAAAAATTTTAAAAGTAAATATATCACAATAAATATAACTAATTATTTTTCGACATTAATGTATGTAGATTTTTAGTGAACCTTGTTAATAAAACTTCAACATAGGATAAATGTTTCAAACACATATAAATTTGAAAATTTTGATATCATAGAAAAAAATTTAAAGTAAATATATCACAATAAATATAACTAATTATTTTTGACAGTATTTATCCCCCCCTTTCATTTTACATGCTTTTATATGATGCAATTACTTTTCATGAAGGTTCCATAAAAAAAAATTAATTAAAATAACTTCGTTTTTATATTTCTATTTCACTTAAATCATGCGAGCGTCATATTAATAATATTTATTTTTCGATATCAATGTATGTAGATTTTTAGTGAACCTTGTTAATAAAACTTCAACAGAGGATAAATGTTTCAAACACATATAAATTTGAAATTTTTGATATCATAAAAAAATTTTAAAAGTAAATATATCACAATAAATATAACTAATTTTTTTGACAGTATTTAGCCGCCCCCCCTTCGTTTTACATGCTTTTATCCTTCGCATAGCCAACCAAAAAGCAAAACATTGACTTGGAGGAAAAAATGAAAAAAGAAGGAAAAGTTCCTCATTTTCTTGATATCTTGGACAGTGTACCCATCGTACTATCCCATTTCCTTTCTCGTCTTTCTTTTTTTCTTTTACATGGTTTTGTCCTTTGCCTAGTCAACCAAAAAGTAAGACATTGACTTGGAAGGAAAAAAAAAACTGAAAAGACAAGAAGAAGAAAAATGATGGAAAAGCTCTTTATTTTCTTGATATATTGGAATGCGTACTCATTGTACGTTTTCATGAATTAATAATAATTTACTATCCCATTTCCTTTCTTGTCTCTCTTTTTTCTTTTATATGCTTTATCCTTGAATTTCAAGAAAAGAAGTGATGGAAACAAAACTTCAAATTCTCGAAATCTTGGAAAACGTGGCCGTCGGACTTTTCCAAAAATTAATAACAGTTGAATATCCCATCAAGAAAATTATGAAGATAATGATCAAAGAATGCCATCACTTATTGTAAAATCACCAAATTTTTTATATTTCATCAACAAATTGAAGTGACTAATAGTTAGAATTTCACAATAATGACCTTAACTAGTGAAAAAGAAATTGAAGAATAATAAAATAAAGGAGAATATTTTTCTGTAACAATTTTGAAATACCAACCCACAAACAAAATGGATTTGAAATTATATAATCATGTTGATCGTGGGAATGATAGTGCATATTGGAGCACAATAAGGAAATTGAAAAGGGGGAATTAGAAAGGCAACAATGGGCATATCATCAATTAAAGGTTTCCAAAAGACAAAAATATAGGAATAATATGATTAAAAAAAAGGGAAAATACTACTAAAAATCCCAAACAATACCACTTGGGATAAATTTTGCTTTAAGCTTTTTGTGACACTAAAAACATTAAACTATACCACTTATAACAAGTTTATCCTAAATTTTTTGTTTAGGCCACTTAGAACATATTTACCCTAAATTCTTTAGTTAAAAAGCATTTTCATCTTTGTCTTCTGTTTTTTCTTTTCTTTTTTTCCTTTTTTTTCCCTTCTTCTTTCCCTCCATCAGCCATGGCATAGGGAAGCTGGCGAGGGTTGCCCTCCCTAGCATCGGAGTTAGGCACACTAGATTTGGCGAGGGTTGCCCTTGCCTGAGCTGGGCAAGGTTTACCCTCGTTTGCTTCCCTCTGCCATGGCTTTCAAAGGGAAAGAAGAAAAAGAAAAAAAAAAAAAGAGAAAAGGAAAAAATAGCAAAGAAAAAGGAAAAATACGAAAATGCCATTTGGCAAAAAAGTTTGTAAGTAAATGTGTCACAAGTGACATATTTTATGATTTTTTGTCACAAAATTTTTGTTGGTAAATTTGTCCCAAGTGGCATAATTTGTGATTTTTAGCGTCATCAAAAAAATTTATGGTAAATTTGTCCTAAGTGACATAATTTGAGATTTTTTGTAACATTTTCCCAAAGAAAAAAGAACATTTTGTTTTTTTTTTTGGGTAAGGTAAACTTGTATAAATGCCAACCATCAATGTACAAACTAGAGGATGACGGCTCCAAATTGCACTCAGTTTAGTCTACTGAGTGAAAAGAAGCCGCAATCCAAGGGTAACTAGCATATGCAGAATTAAAAATAACATCATAACCCCTAGGAGGATCTCACAATGACTTAACCATTAAAAATAGAGGTACTTAAACCCCACGCTCTCTGAAGGCGTCTATTAACCAATTGTCTTGAACCAACGGTCCCGACAGCACCTTGTCCTTGATAGTCTTAAGTATATAATACTTCATTGCTGGAATGGAGACCATTTTACTCCGAAATAAGATGTCATTACGAGACTTCCAAATAATATAGCAGAGAGCAGCAAAAGAGAACCTGGGAATCTCCTTCTGGAAGCCTTTACCAAAAAAATTTATACTGCCCACACCATGGTATCACTCCATGATCCTCCCGGCCAAGCCAAGTTACACTTGCCCGCCCAAAAAACAGCAAGAGAATGTGTAATATGGCAACAAAAAAAAAGGTGATCAATAGTATCCGGACTAGTCTTACAGAAGGCACACACAGCGCTAGTAAGCCTCCCAATCGAAAGGAGGAACATTTGGGTAGGTAAGCGGTTCTTAGCAATCAACCAAAGTAAAAACTGATGCCTTGACACTAACGATTTGTGCCACACTAAGGAGAACCAATGGACTTGCAAAGCCCGCTTCCTAGTAGATTCCCAGGCCGATGCTATTGTGAACTCGCCCGAAGAGAGAGGCTCCCAGGTGAACACATCCGGGCTATTGTTGAGTAGTGGAATTGGATGTGACCAGCTTCTAAGGTGTTGCAAGACAGAAGCCCTTGTTGGTAGGAAAAAGTCTGCCACTTTTACTTCCCTAGTAAGACCAGACCGGTATATGAATGAGTTAGAAAACATACCATTAAGTAATCCTAGAGGGTGCCAAGGATCAAACTAGAGGGAGACCGAACGACCATCGCCAACCCGCCATCTTACTAAGCTTAGAATATTAGCGCGCAAGGCAAGAACTTTCCTCCAAGCCCAGGAGCAAGTTGTCGGAGTAGACATGGTCCAGAAGTTATTGCGCTTTAAGTACGTGGCATGAATCCACTTACACCAAAGAGATTCCTTGTCGGTAAGCAAAAGCCATATATGTTTCATCATGGCAGCTCTATTGCTCTCCCTTAGCTTCCTCACCCCAAGTCCTCCTTCAGCCTTCGGAAGGCATACTTCTTCCTAGGCTACTTTCACACCGCCAGACCCTAGACTTGGACCCTTCCATAGAAACTGACGACAAATTTGTTCGATCCTTTTCAAAACTGAGCTTGGCAAGATAAAGATGCTAGCCCAATATACTTGGATGGCATGGAGTACCGACTTAATAAGTAATAGCCGACCAGCAAAAGACAAGAAACGGTGTGTCCAAGAATGAATCCTGGCAGTAAGACGACTTACCAGGGCAACGCAGTCCGTTTTAGCCATCCTCTTGGTAATGATAGGGACACCAAGGTATTTTACAGGAAGTGACCCCAACTGGAAACCCCACATCTGGCATATTTGATCCCGAGTGATTGCAGAACCTCCAGCTAAGAACACCTCACTTTTACTCATGTTTGGACTTAGGCCGCTCCATGAGGAGAATAGTTGCAACCCTTCCTTAAGCCAAAGGCATGCAGGCATAGAAGCTTCGTAGAAGAGGAAAACATCATCTGCGAAAAATAAGTGTGATAGCCGGATGGACTTACATCTCCAAAAGAACTTAAATCCGGGAAGACTAGTCTGCCGAGAAATGATACCCGAAAAAACCTCCATTGCAATGGTGAAAAGATAGGGAGACATCGGATCTCCTTGCCTTAAACCCCTCCCACTTGGAAAAAAACCATGCAGCTCACCATTAATAGAAATAGAGAATTTAGGAGTCCGCACTCATATCATAATACGATCTACCAACCATCTCGGAAACCCAAAAGCTAGCAGGGTTGATTCAAGAAAAGCCCAATCAAGTGTATCATAGGCCTTCTGAAAGTCCACCTTAATTGCACATTTAGGGAGGTACGGCTCTACATGAAAGCGACTAAATAACTCCTGAGCTAGTAGAATATTATCACTAATTCTCCGACCTTTGATGAAGGCGTTTTGAAAAGGGCCAACTATGGAGGGGGTAACTGCAGCCACCCTCTTGGCAATAATCTTAGTAATACATTTGTAAATAGTATTACAACAAGCAATCGGCCTGAAGTCCCCCACAGAAGAAGCATTGTGAGATTTAGGAACAAGGGCAATGATTGTATTATTAACTTCCCTCAAAAGACATCCAGTATTAAAAAAGTGTAGAACAGCCTCTATCACATCTTGGCCTACCACATCTCAATTCTTCTTGAAAAAATCAGCATTCAAACCATCAGGGCCAAGGGCCTTGTTTCCCACAAGTGAAAACATAGCATCATGAACTTCAGAGGAAGAAACAGGGGAAGATAACAACCGTACCTGGTCATCTGTGATACCAGCAATCAATACAGACCTTATTTCTTGCATAGACGACCGACACTCAGTACCTCCCGGGCCAAGCGTCTCCTGGAAATGCTGTATGAAGAGGTTATGGACTTCCTTCTCATCAGAGACGAAATTGCCCATCTCATCCTTAATGGAAAGGATTCTATTTCGGAGATGGTGATTATTCACCGAGTGGTGAAAAAATTTAGTGTTGAGATCCCCTTCTTTTAACTAGCGTATTTTGGACTTCTGACGGAAGAAGGATTCCTCCTGGGACCGGAGATCATAAAACTACTTAAGCTGTGTTTTTTCCAAATCTGCCAAGTCAACATTGAGAGGATCCAACCGGTATGCATCCTGGGTAGCCTTGAGAGCCCCCCTAGCAGCCACTACACGTGTAGACAGGTCAGAAAAGACTTCCTTGTTCAATTGTTTAAGGAGGACCTTCATTGCTTTTAACCTGAAGTATAAGCGATACATAGGAGTACCTGACTCCACGGTAGACCAGGCCTGGTGAAGAAGAGACCGGAATTCGGGGTGTTCCATCCATAAATTGAAGAATTTAAAAGGTATCCTCCTGGACACCGGGTTAACAATCTTTACAATCATAGGAGTATGGTCAGAGATACTTGGAGCGATAAAGGAAGCTTCAGAGAAAGAGAAATCCTGACACCAATTGCCATTAACCACAACTCTATCGATCTTGCGAATTTTACGATTAGTCCCTGAGGAGGCCGACCAAGTGTGCCGGTAGCCAACATACCTAAGGTCATTAAGCATAGCTCGAGCCAAACAATCCTTCAGTTCATCAAACGAGGGCAGCCACGAAGTGGAGCCACCCACTCTATCCGATGGGTCAAGAATGGCATTAAAATCCCCGGCAACTATCCACGGAGAATTATTCCAAGAGGAGCTCAATTGAACTAGATCAGCCCATAGCAGCCTACGAGCCACAAAGGTGTGTTCTCCATAGATGACCGACAAGTTAAAAGATATACCAGATCTAAGGTCCGCAAGCTTACCATGAATTGCTTGACCATGAGCTAGGAGGGCATCGAAATTCACTCTATTAGGATCCCAGCCCACCCAAATTCGACCCCTAGGGGAAAAAGTGTAATTTGATATCCAAAGCCAACCAAGGACCGTACTAGAAGAGATGGCCTCAAAACGACCAGCAGGAACCTTGGTCTCTAAAACACCTATACAACAAAGGTTATGAGTACGCACAAGATTGCGGACTTTAGCTTGACGAACTGGGTCTACTAATCCCCTTATATTCCATATACCTATATACATATATAACTATTAGCATCAAAAGATAGTTCACTTAGGCGGCTTGTTCGTCGACAGCTCTTAGAGGTCGATAGACTGGCACCTTTCTTGGACGCTTGCAAGAGAACAGGACGAGCCACAGCCGTTGGCTCAATCCGAACCGGGCCTAGCACCCCGGAGATAGCAGCACGTTTAGAACCTGTCATTTTGGGCCCCTTACCCACCATAACAGAAGCTGGCTTCGCCGGAGGCAGATCGGGTATATGGATAACCAAATCAGCAGCACTCCTCAACACCTGCTGATGAGGCTTGAGGTCGCCTGCCTCAAGAGGATCCTCCTCAGAGCTGATGCCCACCTCCACATCCTCGTCCAGGCCATCATCTGAAAAAAGAGACGCAGATGATGAAGAAGAAGGATCCGAATCCTGCCGAAGCCGAGGCATGGATAAGCTGGAGGAACAAGCATTGACTGAGGTATTTTGCACTTCTGCCTTCCATTTGTGCTTACTCCTCCTTTGCTGAATCACCCATCCTTCCTCCTCATTTGCTGCAGCAAGTAGGTCAACAGAGGCCTCTACTAGAACAAGTAGGGTTGTGCCCCTTCACCATCACTGGCTGGGTCAAGGCTGTGCCAAAAGGGCCAGCATCTCCTTTATCAGCAGCTAGTCAAGGGAGGAGCACCTTCTTCTTGAGGGTGGGGGCCTATCTCAGCACCCTCCACAGCAAGGGGCTTGGGCGGACACTTATGGCCAAAACATTCACAAAGTGGGCAGCATACTGGCCTCCATTCATACTCGACATCCACTTTACGCATGGTTCCATTGATGAGCACATCAACTGAAGAAGGAAACTCCGCCTTGGCTGAGATCTCGACACAAACCCGAGCAAAAGAAAGCAACTTCATTTGTTCAGTCCGCTGGTCCACATAGAGCGGCTTACCCAGCACACTAGCCACTACACTGATCCCCGGGGCGGACCATAGTGCGTAAGGAATGTTCTTGAGTCGAACCCATACCGGAACCGCCGAATGTTGAACCTTCGAGAGTTCAAGTAGTGGGTGCCATTGTTGAAGCATAAGCGGCACCCGAGCTACTATTAAAGGCCCCCCTTCAATCACTCTCCTACGGAATTCAAGATCCGGAATATGGAAGAAGAATAAACCTAGGTCATTTGCTTTGACATCCACTAGCTTATCACCCCATACATGCTTAATGGCAGATTCAACCAGCTTAAATGGTAGTTTTTTCCCTACCAAATACCCCACAATACATTCCTTCCAAATGGGGTCCGATGCCTCCAAAACCTTATCCGAGACCTCGGCCACTAGCTTGTCATTGATACGGGAAGGTTTAACAAAAGTCAGACTATATCCCTTCATGGCTGTCCTAGCTACATTGACCCACGAGCGATCCACAAGGGAACGTCCTTGCTGTCCAGATTGTTTCTCAAAAACACCTTGTGAAGCCTCCTTGGATCCCTGCCCTTTAGATACTTCCCTTTGTCTATCCTGTATTCCCCTGCCATCATCTTGCTGCTTACCTCCTCGGTCACCAGCATTCAACTCTGGTTCAGCCCCCTGCCTTGAACCTCGCCAGCCAGCATCAGCCTGGGTTGCTCGCCCTTGCAAGAAGCCCTTCTGAGCAACCGGCGCATGTCTAGCAGGATAAGAAAAGCCAGCTTGAAACCGGCCATCAATACCAGCCCCATCATCGCTCCTCCCCAACCTAGAGCCAAGCCTATGATCATTATCATCTCTTCGTCTAGCCTGAAGACCACTACCATCAACCTGCTGACTACCGCCCTCCCTAACAGCATTCCTTTCAATACTCACAAGGCCCACTTCTGCCCCTTTGGTCACCGATTCCCCTGTACCCCGACAACCATCCACAGCCTGGGACACTCGCCCCTTCTGTGCAACAGACGCATGCCTAGCAGCAATTTGGGTTCGGCCAACATCACCAGCAGCCACCGGTTCGTTCCCCCCCACACCAGACAGATTCCCCTGTTCTGAGGACTGATAACAGTCACTAATCAGTGGTTCTAGCAACCCACAAGCTACATTCAGACTATCAAGCCTACCATAAACTTCGTGCAAGGTACCAAGAGGATTTCTACTGGAATCGGTGACCAAATCGGGTGGACTCAGCCCCGATTCCATTCCAGACACACCCACAGCAGAACCCTAGAGATAGCAAGCCATACCCAGAGCTGAGACAAGTTCAGTTGGAGATCTTCGGAGAGAGGGAAGAGGAGGAAGAGTCGAGGAGGGCCTCCGAGTTCCAGATCAAACTGTCTCCTGTAGCCACCGGAACAGCGCGCCCTCACCGGCGAGAACACAGCGTTGCGGTCGCCTGAAAGGGAGAAGACAGGATCCTTGCTTTGCTCGCTTGATCGTGTAGAACAAGTAGATCAGCAGTCCGTACAATATTAAGAACATTTTGTTATGTATTGTGTTGACACAAAAAATGGATGTGCTCTGGGAAAATGGCTACAATTGCCATCCATCATCCCCCTCTCTCAAAAAGAAAATCAAAGGAATTTCGCAATGCTTGTGGCACATTATTATAAGTCCAGGGGAATATAAAAAATAGTATTTCGGAAGCACCTGAGAATTCATTCCAAAAGACAAGCGATTTCACAACAAACATGATATGCGAGCACACGTGCTTATATAATTGCTACACAGCCAGATTAATTTACTTATCACCTCCCTCTCTCTCTCTCTCTCTCTCTCTCTCTCTCTCTCTAAAAGGAAGTGGCTGCATGGCGGCAACAACAGCAACACCGCCGACTCCCTCTCCCCACACACCCTGCACCACCACGGTCCACCCCTCCGCAATTCCGTCGCCGTCCACTCCCTCCCACCCGGGGAGTCGAATTTAACCCATATTGATTTGATACAAGAACCGTCACGTAACTTCATTGAGTTCCAGAACTAACCAATTCTATCAAGTTTGAATCTCTTTTTGAAATCTTGAATATTAGAAATTCCAAGAAAAATTTACAATCCTTTGGAGGGGGCTCTTTCTACGGTCAATGATGGGATATCGGAACATGCTAAAACTCAAGAGTTTACAATCAATGACTAAAATTTACCATTCTTTTTATTCGATGGTTATTAGAAATAGTTATGGCAAGGCTATAATTTTTAGCAACAATTACATTGAAGGGCATATGATTATGACAATGACCTTTTGCGACTATTTATATGGTAAGAACGGGAAACTTTCAACATTATTAAATATGATCACATGCCTGTTGATGTTTTGTGGCCAATTACATGGTAAGAGCAACAAACTTCAAACTTTACAAATTTCGATCATCATGCATTTGACAAATAGAGTAAGGATAGAATATGAAACAATGGTTACATTGAATGGTTTTAGGAAGTATATTTAACATTTACCAATGATTAAAGTAGTATATTAATAAATTTAAAATTTAGAAATGATATTACACATTAAATCAAAGTTCATAGATTATATTATACAAATTAAAAATTTAAGGACGACATTGCACGTTAAACTAAAATTCATGAACCATTTATGCTTTTATCCAATTATTACATCATAAAAATAAATTGGGTTCCATTTTGTAAGGATTGATTTTATAAACCACATATTCAGATGACTTAGGAAACTTTGATTTATATTTATTTTTATCGTGAATAAAATATTTTTTTGACTTAGGAAACTTTGCTTTATATTTAGCTTCATCGTGAATAAAACATAATTTAATTAAAAATGTTTGTTACATAAAAACATAAACTGTACCCATAAAATATGATTGAATAAATTGCGGGTGCAGGTTGGCGTGAATAAATGTTTTAATTTTTTTCACACTATATCAAGTTGGCGTTTTTGACCAAAAAAAAAAAAAAAAAGTTGGCGTCGCACGTGTCTGTACAAACGAGGATGTCCTTGACAAGTAGAAAATAATAATGACTCCCTTTTTTCTTGATAAGCGTGGAACAAAACACATGTGATGAATTGGATGACCAGATGGGACAAATCACATTTTAATTTTTTTTCCTTAAAAAAAGGGGAAGGGGAAATTACCAAAAAAATAGGTGGAATATAAAGAACAAGGAGGGGATACAGCTATCCCCGGAGGAGGGGCGCCGACGGCCGCGATGCTGCGGGGTGTTGCGGAGGGGTGCTGCCGCCGCACACCTCGGCTGCCCGGCGGTCACCGCTTGCCTGCCCGTAAGTTCTTCGCCCGTGGGAGCAACGGTAAAAAACGCGCCAAATAAAACTCAAACTCCCTCACCCTCACCATCACCACACGCCTTCTCTCTTCTTCTTCACGCTCTTCCTCTGAAACACTCTCTCTGTCTGTTTCCGATTCTTTCTGAAAGCGAAGAGACTCTCATGGCGGAAGCTCGGCGCGCCTATCCTCTTCTCATTCCGATGGTCCCGAACAGGTAACTCGTCGATATTCATTCCTGGGTCTCTGCTTAATTTTGAATATCGTGGGTTTTTTCTCTCTCTTCTTTTACTTCGAACTAATTTGTTCGATTCTCTCGTGATTTTCAGGATTTTCATCTCGGGGACGAAGAACCCTAGCGCCACTCCTTCCTACCCCAGCCAGGCGGCGGAGGATTTCATCCCTCTGCCCTTGTCAGAGACGCCCGACTCGGTCTCTCGGCCGTCACGCCGCCGCCACACGAAACTCCACATCTTCCCCGAGTTTTGCACAGATAAATCGTCCGACAGCGGATCGACCAGCAACTACAATGCCGCCGCTGTCTCTGGCCCCAGAAACCACCACAAGCGGTCCGGAGGCCATCGCTTTTTGGTGGATCATCCTCACAAGCGGAGAAAGGCGTCACCTTTTCGGAGGCACGAGGCCGCGTTCGAGATCTCAGGGCACGAATCTGAGGACGACCGCCTGATTTCCCTCCATGTAAATGTCCTCTTTCTTTTTGTTATGTTTCGACAATCCTTCGTTGGGATTAATTAGGGATCTTCTTCTGAAAAAAAAATTAGGGTTCTTATGGTACTTCGTTGTTTCATGAAACAAAACCCAGAAGACGGTTCTGTTTCCTCCAAAAAAAAAACAAAAATCTCTCTCAAATTTCCTGACAACTTTCCTCTTCTGGTTTTGTTCTACGGACACAGGTGTTGGCGAGAAAACTGAAGGAGAAAGACCAAGAGATCCAAAAAATCCAGGAGAAATTGAACCGCCTGGTGATGGAAAACAAGTTCTGGAAGGGCCTCGCCCAGGACAACGAGTTCGAAGCCGATTCCCTCCGTGCCGAGCTCCAGCGCGTCCTCTCCTGCGGCGGCGGCGGCGGCGGCTGGGTTGACGATGAGGAGTCCTCCTACGGGAGCAACGACGATCCCCGGACGGCAGGGGGCGTGGAAGGCGGCGATGAGGAGGCGGAATCGCTGACGAGGCGGCGGCGGCGGCGGTGTGGGCGGCGGTGCGGTAAGTGGGAGGTGGGGGCGGTGCTGCTGCCCCGCAGCACCTGTGCCCTGCCCCGCGCGCGGCTCGACTGTCCGCAGCTTGAGTGCCCCTGAATCTGTCATCGTCCTCCTAACGGTCGGAAGCGCCCTGGGCAGAAAATGTAAATAGGAGAGAAATTAGGGGCGAAAAGGGGAAAAAGAAGGAAAGAATTAAGGGGTGGAAAGAAATACTCCTTTTTTGTTTTTGATTTTTTGATATAGGAAGATTCTTTCATTTCTTTTAGTTGGAGAATTATGGTAAAAAGCCATCGAGAGGGATGCTTTTTCATTTTTGTGAAAATGCCATACATAATAAAATGCTCTCTTTTTAGTCCAATCACAGTGTTTCTATATTTTTGTCTTTTGGAAAACCATTAATTGATGTGCGCAAATTGTTGCCTTTCTAATGTACTTTTTAATTTCCTGATTGTGTTCGAGTATGAATATTATTTTAACAAATTACCATTGACATTTATATATAAATTCAAATCTCTTTTTTTTTTGGAGGTTTAGACTCCCAAAAAATTAGAGAAAAACGTTCTCCTTTACTCTATATTATTCTTCAACTTTGTGACTAGTTAGGTTATTAATGCAGAATTCTAAAGATATTCAAGCAAATATATAAATGAAATGCTAAAAAAATAATAATTTCTCAAAAAGCGGTGATATTCATTAATCATTATCTCAATAATTTTTTAAATGGCATAGTAAATTGTTTTATTAACTTTGCGGAAACATACGATGGGTATGTATACCAAGATATTAGGAATACAAAGAGCTTTTCCATCATTTTTTCTACTTCTTTTATTTTTTTCATTTTTTCTGATCGTATCTCCTCTCCGTCATTGAGATGTATAGAAATTAGACACTTCTCTCCCATTAATTCCTCCCGTTTCTTTTCTTTGCCTCAAAATTTCTGTACTTGTGTAAAATAAATGTCAATATGTAAATCTCCATCCCCCTCCCTCAATTTTTTTAGAATCTACGGTAACATAACCACTTCCCAAAGAATAAATAAAGTAATAAACATAAAATTACTTTCTCAAATAAAAAAAAAGGGAAAATGATATAAAAAATCATTATCTCAACAATTTTTTTTATAATGTAATTTCTGAACTTTTAATTTGTTAAATACAATCTATCAACTTTAGCTCATTGTACAATATTATCCTGAATTTTCAATTTCTTTGATGTGATTCTTAAACCTTTGATACATATTTAATCTCGTCCTTGAACTATATAAAAATGTCAAATATTATCCCTAAACTTGAATTAATTGAAGTATAATATTGAACATTTTCACCCAACCACAGGCAGTGCAGTTGGTATACGTTCTCTCCCTTATCGCCGAGGTCAAGAGTTCAAACCTTCTCGTTGCTAAAGCGTTGTAAGAGAGGGGGTCTTGGGCTAGCCCCCGAGGCTTATGTCTAAATAGCGGCTTGCGGCGAGGCCTGACGAAGGGTTGTGTGCTCCCGAGGCTTATGTCTAAATAGCGGCTTGCGGCGAGGCCTGACGAAGGGTTGTGTGCTCCCCGAAGGATGAGCTCCAACGATTCCTCAGTCATAAAAAAAAAAATTTTGAACATTTTCATACAGTTTAAGTATTAACTTGAATATGTACAAAATTTCTAAAAACCACATTAAACAGATTAGAAATTCAATGATGGTTCCTCAGTCATAAAAAAAAAATATTGAACATTTTCATACAGTTTAAGTATTAACTTGAATATGTACAAAATTTCTAAAAACCACATTAAACAAATTAGAAATTCAATGATGATATTATATATTAAACTAAAGTTTGAGGGTTTATCCCAACAGCCTTCTCACATGAAAGGAGGGAGGCGGGAGATTTGAATCCTCACATTTTCAAGGGATGTTGGAGTGGGAACGAATTAGTTTCAAGTATGAGTTTCGACTTTCACGTCCTACAAGGAGGTATGGCAAAGTCTGACAATGAAAGTTAGAATAGGAGTATAATATAACCGATAAAAAAATAAATAAATTTAGAAATGACATTACACATTAGATAAAAATTTATAATTGTATCAGTAAATTAAATGTTCATAGACTACATTGCAAATTCATGAACCTTTTGTATCATCATCCCAAAAAACAAAACACAACTTTGTGTCTTCGATTTTCCGGACTGATTATCCACTGTAGTCAAATAACCTTAATCACATCAAACTTAAAATCAGCAATGGGAGCTTCACATGCTACGTGGGCTTCATATGATAAGTGCTTTGTCCGAATAAGACCCCCAATAAGTTAATCTTAATTTTTTTAACCCTAATTGAAAATTTAAGCACCGACCCACCATGGTCGGCTTTTATCACCAGCTTTTGTTTCACCTAGGATTATAATTCCCATCGTTCCAGTGAATATTGTTGACCAATTGCCGAAGTGTTTACAGGATATGATTGTCTTCACCATTATCGTTGAACATCTCTCGTCTTAACCATTGTCGTTGAACATCTCTCTTGTATCGATTTTCTTTTTCTAGGAGTTGGGTATAACCTCTGATGAAGCATTGAGCCTGGAGGAGTTACCAAAGCGTGCCGTGGTTCTTGGAGGAGGGTCTGTCTTAAATTCTAAAATTTCTTGTTACATGATGTTCAGTCTATTAGTATTTTAAATGTTTGGAACTGTTCTTTCTCTGGCTATTCAGGTACATTGGAGTAGAATTTGCTTCAATATGGCGTGGATTGGGTGCCACTGTGGATCTGTATTTTTAGAAAAGAGCTCCCATTGAGGTTCAAATGCTGACTTTGCTTTTTAAAAATTGCAGCCTTCTTTTTCTTGTGTGCTGCTGTTTAACTTTGTCATGGATATGTGGGATAGCACTTTGTAAACCAAATTTGCTGTACTGTTTACTTGGACACCATGAACAGTTAATACCAAACTGCCATTTTAGTTATGGTGCCTGCTACATCTTCTAAACGTGATGAAAAGGATGTGTAGTGTTTAGCCAGTTATTGTCAATATCCTTTGTTAGATAGCTACTGTGTTTTGCTAATACTCTCACTTGGCAACTTTTTAGAGGTTTTGATGATGAAATGAGGGCAGTTGTTGCAAGAAATCTTCAAGGCAGGGGAATTATTTTGCATCCAGGGACAAACATAACAGAGGTACTTCATCCTGCTTGTTAGGTCATGAAGTTGTAGATTGCTTATTTCTCTTGTTGTTGTCTAACTGTAGCTTTTAGTCCTTTTGCCATTGGCATCTTGCCTTTCATAACTGAATTATTGCACTCTATATGAATCTGCCATTGCAGTTGATTAAAATGGAGGATGGCGTAAAAGTTATCACAGACCATGGGGAAGAGTTGCTTGCAGATGTTGTACTCTTTGCCACCGGTAATTGATATATAAGAGATATACTTGTCATTCGATTGTGCTTAGTCCAATTATTTTATGGGCTAAAACTATTATCAGCACTTTTTTTCTCATCAGTACAATGATAAGCAACTCATTAGAGAGGTAACAAGGGTTATTTTATTTTTGTGGGATCTGGTTCTGTTATTTGAAGCAATAAATGTGATTGTTGTTATGTTAGGTAACAAGTGTTAGATAATACCCATCTTATTATATAGTGGTTAGATGGGCCGATTATAGTGACCTGTGTCCTTAGTATTTCCATTACCCGTATGTGAAGATTCAGTATATTTGTACATTGGAGTCTGGTTTCTGCTCAATAATTTTGGGGTTATTAGACCAAATGGCTGCAAGCCTCGCCCTGGTTTGGGCGAGGCCGCCAGCGAGGGTGGCCGGTCTGATGGGGGCCGCGACCCTCGTACAGTGGCCGGCAACCTTGTCGGAGCTAGCCGGCCACCGACGCGCCGGGGAGGGGCAAGGGAGGAAGAGACAAAAAAAAAGAAAAAGGAAAAAAATAGAAAATTTTTAAAAATAATAAAAAATTCTAAAAATAATAAAATTTGAAAAATAATAAAAATATTATTAAAATATTGTCGTCGGTGCCGGCTAGCGTCCACGTCAGCTTCGGCTAGCCAAATTTGGACGAATGGACTAAATTAGCACAATTACAAAAAGTTTAGGACTGAATCGGTAAAAAAAAAGAGATTTAGGACTGAATTGGCACAACTACAATAGGTTTATGACTTTTTTAGCAATTCTCCCGGACAATGAACATTAAACCAGAATTATACTTTGAGTAGTTGATTTCCTTGCATTGGTGTAAGGGTCCTGGAAAAAGGTGTAAGGGCCAACCTTTGACTCCACTTACCAATGATATTATCTAGTTTGAGCTGAAGCCTACAAGTTTTTATTCTTAAAAAGCCTTGTTGATAGTTAAGACCGGTGCTACTCCTTATATAGTACTTCAGCTCACCACACTCAAGCAATGTGGTTCATTCCCGTCTTCTTACTTTGTGTGCCTCTTTTATTTGCAGGTGCAGTTGCGAAAGCCATCTTAGAGTCAGAGTCGCACCTTGTTTGGGCCCTCTTTGGCCCCAGCGATCACTCCCACCCCCGTCGAATTGGGTCGTTACGAAAGGAACATATAAATGTTATGGAGGTGCACAATGGAGACTTAGTTTCTAAACAGTTCCAGGATTCCCCAAGAACAAATGGAACAACAAATTACAACTGAAGAGCTACTACAATTGCCTCTAGCACAACGAAAGCTATCAAGGCTTTATTTGGAAAATATCTGATGTTACACTTGTTAAAGACTCTATGTACCTAGGTTTGAGAAAGACAAAAGCTGCACGTACATTATTCTTGAACTATCAGAACATCCGAAACATCATTGTTTTTAGAATGTTGACTCCACTACACACAAATCAAGCCTTCATGATGAAGTTCTTATGATTCTTTTGTATTTTGAGGCCCAGTGGAAGAACTCCAACATTCATTTTCCTGAATCTGTTCCCCTTTCCAAGGACAAACTTGAGCACGCATCGGTCGCCTACTCTCAAAATTGTTCTTCTCCTTAAATTCGGTCTTCCCAGAGGACAGATAGATCCGGCCGTCTTTCCTGACATTAATATGCATGGACCACGTCTTCCCATTTTGATCCGAACAATCATTTCTTTGAGATTTAGCTTTATTTGATTTCTTCTTAGGATTGTACCTGGGATATGCTATGCATTAAATATGAGCAGACAAATTGTAAGGAAAATTGGAGCTGCAACATGTTCAATTACATGTATCGAGTATGACTACATCAGGTTTCGTGAATTAATAGTTGAACTTCCCTGGTAGTCGCTCATCTGTCTTTCTAAGTGACGGAGGATTCATAGCGAGTCAATTACTTTTAAGTTGCTAAAACTACTTAGCTTTGCTGAAATATGCCTCAGAGAGAAGCAAACTCCGTAAACTTATCCATTCGCTGCTCAAATATATTTGACCGATTGGATGTGTACACACACATTCAAAGTATTCGGTGAGAACGGGTACACACGTCCAATTTGGCCGAGCCATTACTCTCCCAAAGTACCTCAGCTTTATGAAGCTCCTACTAGTTTTTCACGCATCACCCATCATACAGCTATCAACAATCCATTGAATTTACATTGACGTTTAGTACGATGTGTGACCTGACTCCAAGATTTGCAACATAGGGTCCTGTGGTGTTCCTATGAGAAACTCAAGATCTATTAAAGAAGTATTGTACAATCAAGAATTGCAGACAACATGGGAGGATAATGAAATTACAGAGCACGGAAAATTGAATGAGTCTGATGTGAAAGACCAACCATGACTTTCAGCGAACATTTGGAGATACATGATACAAAGTTCGGACTCTTCATCATAATATATGTCTCCAAGCTGGACTTGCTAACTTTTTCTTCAATGAACTCTTGTTTCCGTTTGAACCGAGAATCTCTGCGAGAAACTGTACAAAAAAAAGAGCATGCAAAGGACAGGAGGCGACACAATTTCCACAGGAAGAATAGTAACAATCAAGTACCATGATTTTCCATTCTATTGATGTTTTAGTCCATAAACTTCCTCTTACAAGCCCGAACGGGCCTCCTCTGTTTCTGTTCTGCCTCGTTTACTTCTACTGCCAGCTCTTCCGTCTTTACAAAAGTAAGTCATTTCTTTCCTGCACCCATTCTTTATTGGCACGACTTCCTTAAAATGCTTCACGAAATCCGGTGGTATAAGCTGCAATGAAAAATTCAATTCCCTATACCAAATTAACAGATAACAGAAAGCAAAAACATATAAAAGTCAGAACCCAGGTAAGAGCCTTTTCACCAGTGGGAGCACACGATGTAGTTTTTTATTATCAGATTGTGTTACTGGTCCTGATTATGAATATACTACGACATAATTATGAACTGAAATTCTTCAAATCCCGAATGATGCATGAAAGAATGTCCAGGGGACATGATTTTACATTGGAACTTATCCCATTAAAATTGTGTGATGTTCATAGGCAAATGGAGGTAGTTTCACAGTAAACTTTTTAGAAGGAAATGCGACAATGTACATAGTAGGCAGAGTTTAGCTGTTTAGAATGATATAGAGTTCTTGTTGACACTTCATATTCTCTGCACTTAGTAATGAGGTTAATTTTCTTTTATCTGGGTCTATAACGCCCTTAAATTGATTTGCCATTAAATAAGTAGAATTTGGAACACCAAGAACAAAGCAACCCTTTCAAATTCCTTGCTCTACTCTTCACATCATTTATTTACGTATAATTAGAGATGGTTTTTAAAATTATCCTGAGAATATATTTTACGGCACAAGAGATGAACTTAGACCACCCGTTCTAAATTCAAAATGTCATTTACTCACTTCCTCTACTGCATTATAATCATGAACTTGCTTCTTCCATGTATTCAAACTTCTTAGCAGTCTTTGGTAAAAATTATATGCAAAGGTATATTCCAAATTCCCCAATGTAGTGTACTTATAAAGTGGAATGTTCTCTGGCTCAAAAAGGAAAAGTGGAATATTCTAATATTTTATGCATTTGTAACTAAAAATTAATGACGGACCATTCATATAGAGTACAGAATTCTACTAATGGGGCTTCCATAAATGCTCATGATAAATAGAGACTGTTCAATATAAATTACATCAAAGGTTTTTCCATCAAAACATCACTAATTATCATAATACTTCACAAGAATGAAATTCCTAAGTCAATTCACACTTGCCCTTTTCCTATCACTTTCCTTCATATCATCTCTTCCACCATCACAAGCCGCTCTATTCAGGATGTACCATGTCCACATCGTCAACAACTTGCCCGGTGACTTTGTGCTTCATTGCAAATCTAAGGACGACGATCTTGCGGCTCGGACCCTCCATGTGAATCAAGAACAATTGATCCGTTTCCGGATCAGCATCTTCAAGAATACACTCTTCTTTTGCTCTGCCCAGTGGGAGGGGCGGTTCAAGCAGTTCAACGCTTTCACAACAAATCGGGACGAGGATCGTTGTGATTCTGTGCAGTGCATTTGGTCTGTGCGGGATGATGGGTTTTACTTTAGCAACGATGGCAGCAAGTGGGACCGTGAGTATACGTGGACATAGACCATGCCATCATACGTGATTGAAGATTGTTTTGATCTAATAAAATACACTGGAACTAATCGGACATGACTCTCTTATATTTTTTGCCTTTCACTCTTCCTTCCATTGATGGCATTGTCATTATGATAAGCCGTTGTCTGAATTGTGAAGCGCCCTCGCTAAAAAGTAACATTCCGTGGTGCCTCAGGTCGCTAAAAATTCAACCACTTGGCTCGATGGTTTTTCTTCCGATTTTTATAATTATGATTACATTTAAAATACAAAAGAATGTTACTTAAAGAGTGTTTGATACTTGTTCACAATGTTAGGGCCAAAAGCCGAACGTCATCGGCCAATCACCTCGAAGGGCAAATTCAAGTCATGCCACTAGAGTGGAGTTTTTTTGTTTCTCCTTTAAGTTATATCTTGCGGAAAGATTGGTGCGAACTCATCTCGTCGCGTACAACAAATTCCTTCTCCCCTCTGTGTAATCAAATGTGTATAATAAATAAACACTCAATATAATAACAATCGGCATAAGTACAGCGGGAGTGCCAAAACTTAGCACGGAGGGACACTTAAGTGCCAAAACTTACAAACAGTACACTTAACTGTCACTTTTAAAAAAAAAAGGATTACTAAGTGCCAAGTCGCCGGAACCCCCGCTAGGAAATCCTATGTGACAATTTTTTATTAATTTTGTTGCCTACGTGGCTGTCGGAAATTGAAATGACGAAAAATCAGCGCAAAACGACGTCGTTTTTGTGGTTACGTGGATTTTAAAATTATTAATTAAATAATCTTAAAAAATTTTAAAAAATAAATTATTATAAAATTGATTAATTAATTAAAAAAAAGGGGGAGGGGAAATCGGAAATCGGCGAGGGCTGGGCGAGGGTCGGCCGGGGTCGTCGGCCCGGCCGGCCTCCGGCAAGGGCCCGAGCCCTCGCCTAGATCTAGGGCGAGGGTCGCGACCCTCCCCGAGATCCGGCGAGGGTTGCCGACCCTCACCCGGGTGGGGCCAAGGGCCGTCGGCCGCCCGGATCGCGTTGGATTTGGGCTGCCGATGGCCCTTGGCCCGGCTGGCGAGGGGGCCTGTGACCTCGGTTGACCCTCGCCCACCGTCGCCGGCCCTTCCCAGCGACAGTGGGGCGGCAACGGTGGTGGTGGCGAGGGCTGTACAGCCCTCGTCGATCCCCTTCTCCTCTGTTTTTTTTTTTTTTAAATAAAATTGATTTTAATTTTTTTAAAATCTGACGTGGACAATTTTTTTATTAAAATTGCCACGTGAAATTTTTTATTTTGAAAAAAAATGCTCCATCAGCAAATGAAGTCGTCGGAAAATGGACACGTGGCAATTTGGTCGGATTTTCTCGCCATTGGCACTTAAGTGATCCATTTTGCTTCGATTTTGGCACTTAAGTGTACCGTTTGTAACTTTTGGCACTTAAGTTCTCCTCCATGCCAAGTTTTGGCACTCCTGGAGTCCGTACCTCAATAACAATCCATTGAGCAATGCACAACCTAGACACTAGATTTGACATGGAAACCCAAGCTAGGAAAAAACCACAAGCAAATTCGCCAAAAGCTTCCACTCTGCAAAATGGAATTACAATAGGTCTTCTCTAGTCCCACCAAAGATTATCCAATGTGTTATCAAGATAGAGATCTTGGATGATAGCAGTATCCATTTATCACCAATATATGCTGTATGACGATATGGAGAAAAGCATAGTAAGATCTCCCCGAGGAAGGATGTTGAAAAGACACCGATGGAAAGAATTTTTTAGGAAAGGTGCCCATCAACACATAACCCACATCATCACGAACAACATACTAGTTAAATTCCCTAGTTAAACTAGAGGTTACTAAGAAACAATGCATAGCATTAAGAATTGAGAATTAAGTTCATAGTTCGATTGCTCTGATAAATCACTAGTGCTCTCATGAACCTTTTTGAGCAAGGACACTGAAAAGATACTAATGGAAAGACTTGACCGTGACGGAAATCAAGTTTGATAATGAGATACAAGCGTTATAGTTGCTTGGTACTTTGCCAGACTCATAGGAGATGTTCTGAACGTTTTTGTTTAATTTTGCCCCAGATGGTACGATTACCATGGATTTGGCCAAGAATAGTTTTTTGAATGAAGAGATGAGAAGGAAAATACAAGGATTGTCCTCTTCACATTCTAATGCCTAGATTGTTGAGAAAAAGGGAAGAAGTGAGTCTCGAGATCTCGAGAAATAGAGATAAAAGCCGAGATAAAAACGGATGTATATATAATAAATTTGCTAATGTTGAGTGCCATTATTGTCATCAGAAGGTACATATTCAGAGGTTTTGCAACCAGTTCAAAAGGAAGAAACAAAATGAGAAAGGTAAAGAAAAGATAAGTGATAATGACGATGATAATAATCGTGTCACTATACTTAAAGAAGACTTTATCATTATTTTTGATGGTAATGTGGTAAATTTTGTATCTTATGAGACCAATTGGGTAATTGATAGTAGTGTATCTATTCATGTTACATCCCGTAGGGATTTCTTTACATCATATAGGTCGGGTGAATCCGGATATATGAAGATGGGAAATAATAGGCTGGCTCAAGTTATAGGCATTGGTGATATGTGCCTAGAAACCAGCAATGACACGAGGTTAGTATTGAATAATGATAAACATATATTTGATATCCGCTTGAATTTGATTTTCACAGGCAAGTTGGATGATAAAGGGTATTGTAGCACCTTCAGTAATGGTTGATGGAAGCTCACCAAAGGTTCTCTTTTGTGGCTAGAGGTGAAAAATATTCTTCGTTGTACATTATGCAGGCAAAGTTGTCCACATACAAAATTAATCAAGTAGACAGCGAAAATACAGTTAAGTTATGGCATAAATGGCTTAGTCACATCAGTGAGAAGGGCTTGTCAATATTGGCCAAGAAGAAACTTAATTCAGAAATGAAGAGTTTGGCGCTAAAGAAATGTCCTTACTATTTAGCAAGAAAACATAATAGAGTTGCATTTAAAAACTCACCTCCTTAAAAAAAAAGTTAGGTATACTTGATTTAATGCATTATGATATTTGTGGTCCTATGAAAACGAAATCACTTGATGGCTCTCTTTATTTTGTTACTTTCATGGATGATTTTTTAAGGAAAATTTTGATTTAAACCTTGAGAACTAAAGATCAAGTATTAGACACTTTTAAGCAATTTAAGGCTTCAATTGAGAGACAGATTGGAAAGAAATTGAAATGCATAAGAATTGATAACGGGGGAGAGTATATTGGACCTTTTGATGAATATTGCTGTGACGTCTTGAAATTCGAGCCCTTTGATGGAGGAATGAATGTTAATTTCGTCAATGCATTGTTGGTTGATCTCACTTGGAACTGATCACTACTGAATAGCTAACATTGAGGGGAAAGGCTAATGAGGACAGAACTCGTGCGACTAAAGAATTTGACCTGGTAAAACGACTTGACCGTGAGACTTGCGTAAGGATGATCTTGTAGTTATGTAGGCCGATTTTAGGGACGACTAGAAGTTGATTCGCGGACAGAAATAATGAGACGACGGGTGATTCCGTCTACAATTATTGAACTCGCGAACGGCCCTATGTCGATCCTTGATAATCGTGTATTTTGAAAAAATAATCTATCCTCCTTAATTTCAAGTAGTCAAGGACGTCCATGTGTCGAGAAGTCTTGAACGTGATTTGGCACGAATCGGTTATGCGTGAATCCTCGAAGTCGCCTGTCAATCTGAGTTGAACCAAAATGGCATTCGGGCAAAATTGACAAGGCATGAGAATCCAAGATTGGACTTCGAATTTTCGAGAACGTCAAGGACGGACTTTTGGACAATGCTTCTTCTACAGCCAACAGTGTTAGTTGAGCTGAGTATTTGGATAAAAAGGGGTTTACGGACCGAGGAAACGAGCTTACGAGGACGTGGGCTGGGCAAGATCAGTAGGGGCTTCACGTCTAAGGTGGGACAACCATCGTGGTAGACCCGAGGCAAGCGACCCTTTTGGGCCAAACCGATCATTTATCCTCCCGAGACCGTTGTCTAAATTTGAGTCGATTTGAGCCCAACAAATTCCAGAGCTTGTTCCTATTAATTTTCTAGCCCGTTTCTTAGGCCCACCCTTTTCAACCCAAGGGTAGATTGGGAAATGTGCAAGGTGGAAATGACCATTTTGCCCTTGTATATTTTGAAGAAAGGACAAAATAAGAGAGAGAAGATGAGGTCACTTACTTGGGGACTTGAAGCAAGCATTCAATGGCCTCATTTCAATCAGCCCTCATTTCACTCTCTCTCCTCCTCTTTCAGCTCACCAAAACCGCACCTCTCCCTCCTCTTGTTTTCCCTTCCTTCCTGCAGCTTCAGCTTCTGACCTTCCTCCGAAAATCGTGTTGTTCATGGCCTTACTGTATGAATCATGTCCTGTGCCACTTGCCATCATGTTCAAGACAAAAAATCCGTTTGAATGGCATCGGTCGTTTGCCGGTCGGAGCCGTCGGCTGACCCGCCTGCCGATCGGAAGCCGGCTTTTGCCAGATCGCCACTGTAGCGCCTACAGTAGCTTTGTTCCACCTTTTCACCTATTTTCCTCCCATTCTGACCTAATCTCCAATCATACGAGCCACCAGCAGTTCTCTCTCGACCCCCTAGTGCCGCCATTCTCCGACCAATCGCTCATCGGAGCTCCGGGCAGCCCGTTCAACTCCCGTCAGCCACTTTTTCTTCAAGCAGTGCTGTTTTCTAAAGTTGTAGAGGGTGTTTGAGTTTGTTGCTGCTGTTTTGACCTCGAGATCGCCTTGGATCGCTGTGGTAGAGGTCTCTGGGTGCCGGGTTTGTCATTGCCGCCGTGTCCGTGTTGTTGGCCTGCTTAACGGGTGAATTTAGCCCCTAATCCCTTATTAGTGCTTAAACTTGCTTAGGGTTGGTTTAGTTAGTTGTAAATTTTGTTTAAGGAGTTTAATTAAGTTGTATTAGCCCTAAGATAGGTGGTTAGATAGATGATTAAAATTAGATTAGCTTAATTGTGTTTGATTATGCTTAATTATGTTTATTTTGTAGATTATGCGATAATTAAGCATGTTTACCTTATTGATTGATTAATTGTGTTAATCAATGTTTTATTTAATTTCTGAATTTAATTTATTAATTATTAAAATTTGAAATTTCATTATTTATAGTACTGTTCACGGAATTGTTCATTCGGAAGTGAAATTGTGCATAATTTCATGTTTCTTGATTTTATGAAGTGCATTGGATGTGCCATTGCATGAACATCCACATGAATTATGTGATTTTCACAAAAGAAAGGGAAAATGATTTGTCCGAGGGACACCAGAAATGGACCGCCTTTATGAGAAAGAAAATGGTTTGTCTGAAGGACACCGGAAATAGACCGCTTCTGTGAGAAAGGATTTGAGGTTTTATATGCAAGTATGTGTACATTGGCTAATATTCAAAGATAATAAGTGGGTTGTGATGTATGCTTGCATGATCACTAAGTTGAACCCGCCGTTTTAGGAAAGTATCCCTTGACGTTCTTTGGGTATGCCGTCTCGGGAGAGTATCCTTTGACATTCTTTGGGAATGCCGTCTTGAGAGAGTATCCCTTGACGTCCTTCGGGAATGCCGTCTTGGGAGAGTATCCCTTGACATTACCGCGTCTCATAGGAGAGGGCAATGCCTGACTATGCCAGTAGACACCGGTGGGAGTTTGGTTGTAGCCCTGTAGGGCATTAATAATCGAAACACATGTGGATGCAAGAGTGCATGAGTTTCGATTATGCATAAGATAATCATATCATTTATGGCACGCATGCATGAATTTATAATTTGCAGGGTGTGGCAATGGCTATGTGAAATTGCTTGTGATGCGACTTGCATGTGATTGATGAACTGCATCATTTAACGGTCATGTGTATTACATATATTATGTTGACTTTTAACATGCACGGTGTGACATATTGGGTAAGGTTGCATGCGAACTGATTATTAAGTGTTGGTTGACCCTAGCTGTTGATGCTTGTTGGTTGTTGGTTGTGGGTTTTTTGTTTGAGTGAGGGTTGGTTTTAGAAAGATACCCTGGGGTTCAGTTGATGTATTAACTGGGGCTTAAGGGGAGAACTCGCTGAGATTTTATCTCACTGGTTATTATATAATTACTTTCAAGACCTTAGAATGGCGCAGTGGAGAATCTTGCCTCTGCTCTTCCAGTGATCGACCCGACGAAGCTTGAGTCTGATGGGTCTCGATGATGGTGGTGCTAAACCTGAGAGTTCATTTTGTATAGCTGGATTAGTCTAGCCTAGTTCTTTTTTAGTTTGGCTTAGAGGACAGCAAGCTGAGTGCTCCTGCTATGGTCTCTATGGTTCCCCTAGTGAGAGGAGCGGTTTGTGAGAGACCGATGCCCAAGCTGGTAAAGTAGTTCCTGAGATTGAAGCCACCGAGATTCAGTGACATGGGCGACCCTAAAGCTGCGACCCTTTGGATAAGGGATTTCGAGAGGACATTCACAGTGCTGAGGTGTTCAGAGGAAGAAAGGGTACTTCTGGTAGCTTGTCAGCTCTAAGGTAATGCTAGTATTTGGTGGGAAGCCACTCAAAGAAGAGTGTTCCCTAAAGGCACGGCTTAAACTTGGGGTGCCTTTCACGAAGCCTTCAATAGGAAGTACATTTTGGACAGTACGAGAGAGTTTAAGATGGCAGAGTTTCAACAGTTTCGTCAGAATAAGATGTTAGCGGATCAGTATGAGGCAAAATTCATTGAGTTAGCTAAGTCTGCGCCAAGATTAGTGGAGGACCCTTGGATAGGGTGAGACGATTTGAATCGAAAGCTCAGCTGGTGCCCTTGAATTTAAAGAGTTTGATGAGATGTACGAAAAAGCCCAGATGATAGAAACGGACATGATTGAGAGGGCGACCGCATCTGGCTCGCGAGTAGTTTCTAATAGAGATAATTGTCAGTTTGGAAAGGGACCGATGCTGGGGCGAAGGAACCTCATCCCACCCAACAGAAGAATTATCTGGGAAAGCCCACGCCCAAGTTCATGGGAGTCTTTCGGGTGTGTAGCAGGAGACATGGAACCTGTCCTTCGATGTCACGACGAAGTCATTGACTTGGTTGCAATAACAATGTATGACTTTGATGTCATAGTTGGCATGAATTGGCTTACCAAGTAACGAGCTACGATGGATTGTCATGGAAAGACAATTCAGTTTAACCCAGTAGTGGGTGGTAGTTTTGAGTTTGTGGAAAATCGAGGGGAACCCTCCGTTCCTCTCATTTCGTCACTTGAGGTGACTCGGTTATTGGAATCTGAATGCTAAGGGTATTTGGCATTGGTGGCAGATACACTGGTAGAAGGATCAAAGGTGGAGGATATTTTTGTGGTACCAGAGTACATGGATGTGTTTCCCTCTCGGGAGGAAATTGAGTTTGTGATTGAGTTGGCCCTTAGAACTGAACCGATTTCCAAGGCGCTTTATAGGATGGCCTTGTCAGAATTGAATGAATTGAAAGTGCAGATGCAAGAGCTACTGGATAAAGGATTCATTCGTCCTAGTGCATCCCCTTGGGGAGCATCGGTACTATTTGTAAGGAAAAATGACGGTTCGTTGAGATTATGCATTGATTATCGGTAGCTTAATCAAGTGACGATTAAGAACAAGTATCCGTTGCCAAGGATTGATGATTTGTTCGATCAACTTCAAGGAACCTCGGCATTTTCCAAGATAGACCTAAGGACAGGCTATCATCAATTGAGGATAAAAAATGAGGATATACTGAAGACGGTGTTTCGGACGCGTTATGGTCATTACGAGTTCACGATAATGCTGTGTGGACTGACGAATGCCCCTGCAGCCTTCATGGACTTGATGAACCGGGTATTCAATAAGTGTTTGGACTAATTCGTGATTGTGTTCATTGACGATATTCTGGTATACTCGAGGATCATGAGAAACACCTAAGATTAGTACTACAGACCTTGAGGGAACATGAGCTGTATGCCAAGTTTAGCAAGTACGAGTTTTGGTTATATCATGTGGCATGTTTAAGTCATGTAATTTCAGGTGAAGGGATCTCTATTGACATGTCTAGGTCAGATTGTGCAAATACATGGAGTTCTAGTAACGATCACATCTGACTGTGATCCTAAGTTTACGGCAACTTTTTGGAAAAGTTTGCAGTTAGCCTTGGGGACGAAACTGCAGTATAGTACGGCATACTATCTGTAGACGGACGGTCAATCAGAAAGGACAATTCAAACACTTGAGGACATGTTTCAAGGCTGTATCATAGACTTTAAATGCAATTGGGAAGAGCAACTTCACTTGGTTGAGTTTGCTTATAACAACAGTTACCAGTAGAGCATTAAAATGGCACAATTTGAGACTTTGTATGGGAGACCTCGCAAAACTCTACTTTGTTGGGACAAGGTTGGTGAGCGAAAACTCACGGGACCAGAGTTAGTACATTAGTCTTTGAATGCAGTTTAGATTATCCGAGACAGACTAAAGACAACTCAGAGTAGTCGGAAAAGCTATGTAGACAAGTGTCGTAGACCGTTGGAGTTTAAGGTGGGTGATCACGTGTTTTTGAAAGTATCTCCAAAGAGGGGTACTTCCTGGTTCGGCAAGAAGGGAAAGTTAAGTCCAACGTACGTTGGACCCTTTGAAATTTTGGAAAGGATCGAGGTTTTAGTGTATCGTCCTGCGTTGCCACCAAAACTTGCTCAAGTATATGATATTTTCCACGTGTCCATGTTGAGAAAATATGAATCGAACCTATCACGCCCCGAATCTCGAGCACGCGACAACCCCTTACCATGGTCAATTGAAAGTGACGTCCTAGGACTCGTCGACGACCATTCATTTTATTTTTCGTTATGCGCAAGCGGAAGACGAACCATCTCTAGTCCAAACAAACAATCAAACAATCAAATAGGGATAGAGGGATGAACATCATAAACCTCAACTACTCATTTATACAATTTACTAGATTAACTAACAGAGGATCGATTTCCAATTTACAAGCCCTACAAAAGGGGCTGATTCATCCTCTAGGCCAAACCAAAAGGGAACTAGGCTAGGCTAATCCAACTATACACAATGAACCCTCGGGTTCAACACCACCATCACCGGGATCCATCGAACTCAGGTTACGTCGGGTCGATCACTGGAGGAGCAGTGGTGGGATTCTCCACTATGCCATTCTAGTGCCTGAAAGTGGTTATAAAATAACCAGTGAGATAAAATATTTGCGTGTTCTTCCCCTAAGCCCCAATTAGAACACTAACTCAACCCGAGGGATCTCTCCAAAACCACCCCTTACTCAACCTAACAACCCACAATCAAGAACTAACAAGCAACAACAGCCAGGGTCAACCAACACTTAATAATTAGTTCACATGCAACCTTACCTGATATACCATACCCTGCACGTTATAAGTCAGCACAATACATGTAATGCACATGACCGTTATATGATGCAGTTCATCAATTACATGCGAGTCGCGTTACAAGCGATTTCACCCGGCCATTGCCACACCCTGCACGTTATCAATTCATGCGTGCATGCCATAAATGATATGATCACCTCATGCATAATCGGAATCAATGATGCAATGTTTCTCATGCGCTCTTGCATCTACACGTATTCCGATTAGTACTGCCACTCGGGCTACACTTAGGCCGAGGTGTTATGGCGCTATGGCACCCTTCCTCTATAAAGGCGCAACCATGCCCTTCCGTGCTTTTGCTACGACACTACGGTGCCTTTCCTCTATAGAGGTGCAACCGTGTCCTTCCCTCCGATAAATTGGACTATCATAGCCAATGCACACATACTTGCATTTAAAATCTCAATTCCTTCCTCATAAAAGCGGTCCATTTCCGGTGTCCATCAGACAATTCATTTTCTTTCTCATAAAGGTGGTCCATTTCCTATGTCATTCGGACAAACCATTTTCCCTTTCTTTTGTGAAAATCACACGATTCATATGGATGTTCATGCCATGACACATCAAATTCACTTCATAAAATCAAGACACATGAAATTATACACAATTTCATTTTCAGATGAATAGTACCATGAACAATGCCATGAATAGTAAAATTTCAGAATAATATTTAAATAATTAAATAATTAAATACATAAATTAAATAAATAAATAATTAAAACAATTAATCACATTAATCAAGCAATTAAGGAAAAACATGCTTAATTAACACATAACACTCAATTAAACATAATTAAGCACAATTAAGCATAAATAAGCAAGATTAAGCTAAGCTAATCTTAACCATTTATCTAACCACCTATCTTAGGGCTAATACACTTAATTAAACATCCTAAATATTCATTAACACTAATTAACCCAACCTAAGCAAGTTTAGGCACTAACTAAGGGATTAGAGGCTAAACTCACCCGTTAAGCGGGCCGGCGACACGAACGCGGCGGCGGCAATGAACCCCACACTTGGGGACCTTTCCCGCGACACTCCAAGGTGGTCCCGGGTTGAACACAACAGCAATAAACTCGGACTCCCTCCGCAAGCTGCAAAAACTGACTGTTTGGGGGAGAACCGAGCTGATCGGAGCAAAATAGCTTGGCTAGAGCTTTGGCGAGCGATGGGCCGGCGATCGGTGGCACTAGGTGGTCGAGGGGGAATTGCTAGTGGCTGGTATGGGTGGTGGTTTGGTCGGAATGGGAGAGAAATAGAGGAAAAGGCGGAACTGGCAATAGTAGGCGCTATAGTGGGCGGTTAGCGAGCAGCTGGCTTCCGCCCGTCGTACGGGTCGGCCGGCGGCTCTTTTCGACAATCAGCCGATGCATTCCATATGGATTCTCTCTCCTGAGCATATTGGTGGGTGGCACGGGTCGTGATTCTCATAGGAAGGTAATGAACAACTCGATTTCGGTGGAAGGTCAGAAGCTGAAATTGCAAGAAGGAAGGGAAAACATGGGAAAAAGGTGTGGTTTTGGAGGGGTTGAAGACGAGGAGAGAGAGAGAAATGAAGGCTAGTTCAAGGCCTCATTAAGACCATCCAATGCAAGCTTCAACTCCCAAGGCAAGATGACATCATCTTCTCTCTCTTCTTTTGACTTTTCTTCAAAATATCCAAGGGAAAAATGGTCATTTCCACTTTGCACATTTCTCAAACTGCCCTTGGGCTAAATATAGGGGCGGGCCTAAGAAACAAGCTAGAAAATGAATAGGAACGGGCTTAGGAATTTGTTGGGCTCGAAACGGCTCAAGTTTAAACAATGGGCTCGAGAGGGTAAATGGGTCGGTTGGGTCCAACGGGCTCACTTGCTTGCCTTGGTCTTCCACGGTGGTTGTCCCACCTTGGGCGTGAGGCCCACACTGTTCTTCGGTTCAAAAATCCCTTTCCCAAAAACTCGGCTCAACTGACACTATCGACTGTCGAGAAAGCATCATCTAAAAGTCCGTCTCGGACGCTCCTGAAAATTCTAAGTCCAATCTTCGATTCTCATGTCTTGTCAATTTCGTCCAAATGCCATTTTGGTACCACTCAGACTGACAGGCGGCTTTGAGGATCCATGCGTAACCAACTCGTGCCAAATCACGTTCAAGACTTCTCGACACATGGACGTCCTTGACTACATGAAATTGCGAAGGATAGATTATTATTTCAAAGTACACGATTATCAAGGATCGGCATAGGGTCGTTCGCGGGTTCGATAATAGTAGACGGAATCACCCATCGTCCCATTATACTCTGTCCGCAAATAGACCTCTAGTTGTCCCTGAAATCAGCCTACATATCTATAGGATCGTCTTTACACAAGTCTCACGGTCGAGTCGTTTTCCCAGGTCAAGTTCTTTAGTCGCATGAGTTCTGTCCTCACTAGTCTTTCCCCTCAAGGTTGATCAATTCCGAGTGAGATCAACCAACAATGCATTAATGAAATTAACATTCATTCCTCCCTCAAATGGCTCAAATTTCAGGACGTCACAGGACCCAACTCATGTATTGAATTTTGAGGAATTGGATATAGACGATAGGGTGTCGTACGTGGAGAGGCCGATACGAATAGAGGATTGCAAAGACCAAGTACTTCGAAAGAAGACTATCGCCTTGGTTAAGGTGATCTAGCAGCATCATCGAACAAAGGGAGTTACATGGGAAAGTAAGGAAGTGATGAAATATCAGCACCCCCATCTTTTTGAGGATTTGTTAGTGGTTAGAAATTGCGAGGACGAAATTTTTGTAAGGGGGGAAGAATTGTGACGTCTTGAAATTCGAGCCCTTTGAGGGAGGAATAAACGTTATGTAGGCCGATTTTAGGGACGACTAGAAGTCAATTCGCGGACAGAAATAATGGGATGACGGACGATTCCGTTTACTATTATTGAACTTACGAACGGCCCTTTGTTGATCCTTGATAATCATATACTTTGAAATAAGAATCTATTTTTCTCAATTTCACGTAGTCAAGAACGTCCATGTGTCGAGAAGTCTTGAACGTGATTTGGCACGAGTCGGTTATGCATAAATCCTCAAAGTCGCCTATCAGTCTGAGTTGTGCCAAAATGGCATTTGGGTGAAATTAACATGGCATGAGAACCCAAGATTGGTCTTCGAATTTTCGGGAATATCCGAGACGGACTTTTGGATAATGCTTCTTTGATAGTCAACAGTGTCAATTGAGTCGAGTATTTGAAAAAGGGGTTTACGGACCGAGCAAAAGAGCCTACAAGGACGTGGGTTGAGCAAGATTAGTATGGGCCTCATGTCCAAGGTGGGATAGCCACCGTGGTAGACTCGAGGCAAGCAAGTGAGCCCGTTGGGTCTAACCAACCATTTACCCTCCCGAGCCCATTCCTATTCATTTTCTAGCCCGTTTCTTAGGCCCACCTTCATTTTCAGCCAAAGGGTAGATTGGGAAATGTGCAAAGTGGAAATGACAATTTTGCCTTTGGATATTTTGAAGAAAGGACAAAAGAAGAGAGAGAAGATGAGGTCACTTACTTGGGGACTTGAAGCAAGCATTTAATGGCCTTAATGAGGCCTTCAATCAGCTCTCATTTCACTCTCTCTCCTCCTCTTTCAGCTCACCAAAACTGCAGATCTCTCTCCCCTTGTTTTCCCTTTTTTCTTGCAGCTTCAACTTCTGACCTTCCTTCGAAAATCGATTTTTTCATGGCCTTCCCGTGTGAATCATGTCCTGTACCACATGCCATCATGTTCAAGACAAAAAATCCATTCGGATGGCTTCGATCGTTCGCCGGTCGGAGCCGCTGGCCGGCCAGAATATGGCTATTGCCAGACCGCCACTATAGCGCCTACAACAGCTTTGTTCCGCATTTTCACTTGTTTTCCTCCCATTTGGACTCAATCTTTGCTCATACTAGCCACCAGTAGTTCTCCCTCTACCCCCGGGTGCCACCGGTTGTCGGCCAATTGCTTGCCAGAGATCCGGGCAACTTGTTCAACTCCGATAAGCCACTTTCTCTTTAAGCAGTGCTGTTTTTTGAAGTTGCAGAGGGAGTTTGAGCTTGTTGCTACTGTTTTGACCCCAAGACTGCCTTGGATCGATGTGGTCGAGGTCCCCGGGTGTCGAGTTCATCACCTGCGCTGCGTCCGTGTCGCCAGCCCACTTAACGAGTGAGTTTAGCCCCTAATCCCTTATTAGTGCCTAAACTTGTTTAGGGTTGGTTTAGTTAGTTGTAAATTTGGTTTAAGGGGTTTAATTAAGTTGTATTAGCCCTAAGATAGGTGGTTAGATAGATGATTAAGATTAGATTAGCTTAATTTTGCTTATTAAGCTTAATTGTGCTTAATTGTGTTTATTTTGTGGATTATGTGATAACTAAGTATGTTTAGCTTAATTGATTGATTAATTGTATTAATCAATGTTTTGTTTAATTTCTGAATTATTAAATTCTGAAATTTTATTGTTCACATGCACTGTTCATGTGCATTGTTCACAGTACTGTTCACGTGCACTGTTCATCCAGAAGTGAAATTGTGCATAATTTCATGTGTCTTGATTTTATGAAGTGAATTGGATGTGCCTTGCATGAACATCCGCATGAATCGTGTGATTTTCACAAAAGAATGGGAAAATGATTTGTCCGAGGGACATCGGAAATGGATCGCCTTTATGAGAAAGAAAATGGTTTGTCTGAGGGACACTGGAAATGGACCGCTTTGATGAGAAAGAAAATGGTTTGTCTAAGGGACACTGGAAATAGACTGCTTTTGTGAGAAAGGATTTGAGGTTTTATATGTAAGCATGTGTGCATTGACTAATGCTCAAAGATAATAAGGGGGTTTTGATGGTATGCTTGCGTGATCACTAAGTTGAACCCACTGTCTTAGGAGATTATCCCTTGACGTTCTTTGGGCATGCCGTCTCGGGAGAGTATTCCCCGACGTCATTTGGGCATGCCGTCTTGGGAGAGTATCCATTTACGTTGCCGCGCCTCACAGGAGAGGGCGATGCCTGGCCATGCCAGTAGACACCGGCGGGAGTTCGATTGTAGCCTTGTGGGGTAATAATAATTGGAACACATGTGGATGCAAGAGTGCATGAGAAAACATGGCATCATTGGTTCCGATTATGCATGAGATTATCACATTATTGATGGTACGCACACATGAATTTATAACGTGCAGGGTGTGGCAATGGCTAGGTGAGATCGCTTGCGACGCGACTCGCATGTGATAGATGAACCGCATTATGTAATGGCCATGTGCATGCATTGTGCTGACTTTTATCGTGCATGGTGTAGCATACCGGGTAAGGTTGCATGCAAACTGATTATTAAGTGTTGGTTGACTCTAGCTATTGTTGGTTGTTGGTTGTTGGTTGTGGGTTGTTGGGTTGAGTGAGGGGTGGTTCTAGAGAGATACCTTGGGTTGAGTTGGTGTACTAATCGGGGCTTAGGGGGAGAACTCGTTGAGATTTTAACTCACTGGTTATTATATAACCACTTTCAGGACCTTAGAATGGCGCAATGGAGAATCTTGCCTCTGCTCCTCCAGTGATCGACCCGACAGAGCCTAAGTCCGATGGGCCCTAGTGATGGTGGTGCTGAACCTAAGAGTTCATTTTGTAAAGCTGGATTAGTCTAACCTAGTTCCTTTTTGGTTTGGCTTAGAGGATGGATCGACCTTTTTTGTCGGGCTAATAAATCAGAAAACAATCATCCGTTGATTAATTTAGTAAATTGAATAAATGAGTAGTTGAAGTTTCTGTTATTTATCTTTCTATCCTTGTTTGATTGTTTGTTTGGACTGGGGATGGTTTGTCTTCCGCTTGCGCATAATGAAAGATTAAAATGAATGGTCGTCGACGAGTCTTGGGACGTCGCTTTCAATTGACCATGGTAAAGGGTTGTCGCGAGCTCGAGAGTTGGGGCGTGACAATTGCAAACAACAGGGTATTCGACCTCAAAAGACACCTCTCAAGATGCTTCAGTTAAATAGTTGAGAGAATGAATAGAATACTGGTTGAAAGGGTAAGATGCTTACTTTCACAGTCAAAATTACCTGAATCCTTCTAGGGTGTGGCTTTAAGTATAGTTGTGGATGTATTAAATCTTACTCCATGCGTTTCTTTAGAGTTTGATGTTCCTAATTGAGTTTGGACAGGCAAAGACGTTTCTTATAATTTTTTGTGTCTTTGGGTGCAAAGCATTTGTGCATATTCCCAAAGATGAGAGGTTTAAATTTGATGTGGAAACACAGCAGTGCATATTTATTGGTTATGGACATGAGGTTTTCCACGTAAAAAAATCGTCTTGTGTTCGTGTGCTTGATATTTATTTTACTCTATTATATCGGTTCCTATTAGGTTTACAGAAGATGGAAGATTATTTTATTTCGTTGTGTTAATTTGATATTGTTCGAGTTGTTATCGTTTTCTCATTGTGGTGGAGACCTAGTCGTGTAGCAATTGAAAATTGGTCAATACTCCCTAGACTTCGTGCCTTGTATTTTGGCAGTGAGCTCGTCACCATCAAACACGTGTGGCTTTGTTTAACAATAGGTCAATTGCCTTCATTTTCGGGCACGCTGCACTGCCTTATTAACTTGCATCGCCATTAGGCAGAGAAGGATTTCGGAAGGCCAAGAATAAGATTGAGGTTATTGTGATCTAAAGTAGCGCCAAAATGCATAATTTAGGTTCAGAATCAGGATTTCTGCAATAAATTAATTCTAAGACTTGAAGCGCTAATGTCACTCTTCCAAAAAAAAGTGATACTTTCACTTTCCATTAATTCCATTCAATTCCTCTGGCTTCTCCTCTTAACCAAATGCTCAAGTCGAGGGCAATTGATCCACATTGTATATTTCTGGAATCTAGGTGCATTATAAGGATACGACAATGAACACTAGACCAGAGTTATACTTTCTGTAGTCGATTTCCTAATCTGGGTGTATCATAAGCATATGACAATGAAGGGAGAATTGCCAAAAAAGTCCTAAAGCTATTGCAATTGTGCCAATTCAGTCATAAACCTTTTTTTTTCACCGATTTAGCCCTAAACCTTTTGCGATAGTGCCAATTTAGTCCATCCGGACAAATTTGGGTGGCCGGAGTTGACGTGGACACTGACCGGTGTCGGTGATAATATTTTAATAATATTTTATTATTTTCCGAATTTTTTGTTGTTTTTTTAATTTTTTTGTTTTTTTTCTCTTCCTCCCTTCCCCCGCCGGTGGCAAGTGGACGACTAGCTTTGATGAGGCTGTCGGCCACTGCGTGAGGGCCACAAAGCCCTCGCTGGCGACCTCGCCCAGACTTGGGGGCCACGGCAAGGGTCGCGGCCCCAATGACCCAAGCCAGCGACCTCGCCAAAATCTGGGCGAAGCCGCCTCACTCAGGTCTGGGCGAGGTCACCGGGGGCCGCAACCCTCACCGACGGCCTCACCCAATCTTTGGGGAGGCTTGAGGGCAGCAGCGAGGCTAGCCTCGCCTAGGTTGGGCAAGGCCACCGGGGGTTGCAACCCTCGCTGACGACCTCACCCAGACTTGGGTGAGGCCTCGGGGTCGCGCCGAGGCGGCTTCGCCCAGATCTAGGCGAGGCCGACCTCACCATGGCATGGCCGTGGGCGAAGGCGACCTCGCCCGCGATTGGCAAGGCCATGGCGGGCTTGGGCGAAGGTCGCCATGACCTCACTAGCTGCAAGCAAGGCCGCTTTCGCCCGTGGCCAAGCCATGGTGAGGCCGGCCTCGCCGTGACCCCAAGCCTCGCCCGGTCCGGGCGAGGCCGCCGGTGAGGGTGGCCGGTCGATGGGGGCCGTGACCCTCGCACGGTGGTCGGCAACCTCATCGAAGCTACCCGACCACCGCGCCGCGGGGGAGGGGCAAGGGAGGAAGAGACAATAAAAGAAAAGGAAAAAAAAAATAGAAAATTTTTAAAAATAATAAAAAATTCGGAAAATAAAAATATCAAAAAATAATAAAAATATTATTAAATTATTGTCGCCGATGCTGGCCAGCGTCCACGTTAGCTCCGGCTGGCCAAATTTGGACGAATGAACTAAATTGGCATTACAAAAGGTTTAGGACTGAATCGGTAAACAAAAGGTTTAGGACTGAATTGGCACAACTACAATAGGTTTAAGACTTTTTTGGCAATTCTCCCCAACAATGAACATTAAACCAGAATTATACTTTGAGTAGTTGATTTCCTTGCGTTGGTGTAAGGGCCCTGGAAAAAGGTGTAAGGGCCAACCTTTGACTCCACTTACCAATGATATTATCCAGTTTGGGCCGAAGCCTACAAGTTTTTATTCTTAAAAAGCCTTGTTGATAGTTAAGACCGGTGCTACTCCTTATATAGTACTTCAGCTCACCACACTCAAGCGATGTGGTTCATTCCCGCCTTATTACTTTGTGTGCCTCTTTTATTTGCAGGTGCAGTTGCGAAAGCCATCTTCCGATTTTTATAATTATGATTACATTTAAAATACAAAAGAATGTTACTTAAAGAGTGTTTGATACTTGTTCACAATGTTAGGGCCAAAAGCCGAACGTCATCGGCCAATCACCTCGAAGGGCAAATTCAAGTCATGCCACTAGAGTGGAGTTTTTTTTTTCTCCTTTAAGTTATATCTTGCGGAAAGATTGGTGCGAACTCATCTCGTCGTGTACAACAAATTCCTTCTCCCCTCTGTGTAATCAAATGTGTATAATAAATAAACACTCAATATAATAACAATCGGCATAAGTATAGCATGAGTGCCAAAACTTACAAACGGTACACTTAAGTGCCACTTTTCAAAAAAAATGAATCACTTAAGTGCCAAGTCGGAACCCCGCCGGAAATCCTACCTAGCAATTTTTTATTAACTTTTTTGCCTACGGGGCTCGCCAGAAATTGAAGCGACAAAAAATCAGCGCAAAACGATGTCGTTTTTGCGCTTACGTGATTTTAAAAATTATTAATTAAATAATTTTAAATAATTTTAAAAATCAATTATTATAAAATCAATTTTATTAAAAAAAAACATAGGAGAAGGGGATCGGCAAGGGCTGTGCAGCCCTCACCACGCCGACCACTAACCGGGGCCCGGCGACCCCGGCTGACCCTCACCCACCGTCGCCGGCCCTTCCGGCGATGGTGGCGGCGATGAGGGCTGCACAGCTCTCGCCAATCCCCTTCTCCTCTATTTTTTTTTTAATAAAATCGATTTTAATTTTTTTTAAATCTGACGTGGACAATTTTTTTTATTAAAATTGCCACGTAGAATTTTTTATTTTGAAAAAAATGCTCCGTCAGTAAATGAAGTCGTCGGAAAATGGACACGTGGCAATTTGGTCGGATTTTCTCGCCGTTGGCACTTAAATGATCCTTTTTACTCCGATTTTGGCACTTAAGTGTACCGTTTGTAACTTTTGGCACTTAAGTGTCCCTCCGTGCCAAGTTTTGGCACTCCTGGGGTTCATACCTTAATAACAATCCATCGAGCAATGCACAACCTAGACACTAGATTCGACATGGAAACCCAAGCTAGGAAAAAACCACAAGCAAATTCGCCAAAACCTTCCACTCCGCAAAATGGAATTACAATAGGTCTTCTCTAGTCCCACCAAATATTATCCAATGTGTTATCAAGATAGAGATCTTGGATGATAGCAGTATCCATTTATCACCTATATATGTTGTATGACGATATGGAGTAAAGCATAGTAAGATCTCCCCGAGGAAGGATGTTGAAAAGACACCAATGGAAAGAATTTTTTAGGAAAGGTGCCCATCAATACGTAACCCACATCATCACGAACAACATACTAGTTAAATTCCCTGGTTAAACTAGAGGTTACTAAGAAACAATGCATAGCATTAAGAATTGAGAATTAAGTTCATAGTTCGATTGCTCTAATAAATCACTAGTGCTCTCATGAACCTTTTTGAGCAAGGACGTTGAAAAGATACTAACGGAAAGACTTGACCGTGATGGGAATGAAGTTTGATAAAGAGATACAAGCATTATGGTTGCTTGGTATTTTGCCGGACTCATAGGAGACGTTCTGAATGTTTTTGTTTAATTTTGCCCCAGATGGTACGATTACCATGGATTTGGTCAAGAGTAGTTTTTTGAATGAAGAAATGAGAAGGAAAACACAAGGATTGTCCTCTTCACATTCTAATGCCTTGATTGTTGAGAAAAAATGGAAGAAGTGAGTCTCAAGGTTTGAGAAATAGAGATAAAAGTTGAGATAAAAGCGGATGTACTTTGCCGGACTCATAGGAGACGTTCTGAATGTTTTTGTTTAATTTTGCCCCAGATGGTACGATTACCATGGATTTGGTCAAGAGTAGTTTTTTGAATGAAGAAATGAGAAGGAAAACACAAGGATTGTCCTCTTCACATTCTAATAATGCCTTGATTGTTGAGAAAAAATGGAAGAAGTGAGTCTCAAGGTCTGAGAAATAAAGATAAAAGTTGAGATAAAAGCGGATGTATATATAATAAATTTGCTAATGTTGAGTGCCATTATTTTCATCAGAAGGTACATATTCAGAGGTTTTGCCACCGGTTCAAAAGGAAGAAACAAAAGGAGAAAGGTAAAGAGAAGATAAGTGATAATGACGGTGATAGCAATCGTGTTACTATACTTAAAGAAGACTTTATCATTATTTTTTATGGTAATGTGGTAAATTTTGTATCTCATGAGACCAATTGGATAATTGATAGTAGTGCATCTATTCATGTTACATCTCGTAGGGATTTCTTTACATCATATAGGTCGGGTGAATCCGGATATATGAAGATGGGAAATAATGGGCTAGCTCAAGTTATAGGCATTGGTAATATGTGCTTAGAAACCAGCAATGGCACGAGGTTAGTATTGAATAATGATAAACATATATTTGATATCCGCTTGAATTTGATTTCCACAGGCAAGTTGGATGATGAGGGGTATTGCAGCATCTTCAATAATGGTTGATGGAAGCTCACCAAAGGTTCTCTTGTTGTGACTAGAGGTGAAAAATATTCTTCGTTGTACATTATGCAGGCAAAGTTGTCCACATACAAAATTAATCAAGTTGACAGCGAAAATGCAGCTAAGTTATGGCATAAAAGGCTTAGTCACATCAGTGAGAAAGGGTTGTCAATATTGGCCAAGAAGAAACTCATTTCAGAAATGAAGAGTTTGGCGCTAAAGAAGTGTGCTTACTATTTAGCAAGAAAACATAATAGAGTTGCATTTAAAAGCTCACCTCCTTAAAAAAAAAAGTTAGGTATACTTGATTTAATGCATTATGATGTTTGTGGTCCTATGAAAACAAAATCACTTGGTGGTTCTCTTTTTTGTTTCTTTCATGGATGATTTTTTAAGGAAAAATTTAGATTTAAACCTTGAGAACTAAAGATCAAGTATTAGACACTTTTAAGCAATTTCAGACTTCAATTGAGAGACATATTGGAAAGAAATTGAAATGCATTAGAACTGATAACGAGGGAGAGTATATCGGACCTTTTGATGAATATTGCTGTGACGTCTTGAAATTCGAGCCCTTTGATGGAGGAATGAATGTTAATTTCATCAATGCATTGTTGGTTGATCTCACTCGGAACTGATCACTCTTGAGTAGCTAACCTTGAGAGGAAAGGCTAATGAGGACAGAACTCGTGTGACTAAAGAATTTGACTTGGTAAAACGACTTGATCGTGAGACTTGCGTAAGGATGATCCTATAGTTATGCAGGTCGATTTTAGAGACAACTAGTAGTTGATTCGTGGACAGAAATAATGGGACGATGGGTGATTCCGTCTACTATTATCGAACCCGCGAACGACCCTATGTCGATCCTTGATAATCGTGTACTTTGAAATAAGAATCTATCCTTCGCAATTTCACATAGTCAAAGACGTCCATGTGTCGAGAAGTCTTGAACGTGATTTGGCATGAGTCGGTTACGCGTGAATCCTCGAAGCCGCATGTCAATCTGAGTTGTATCAAAATGGCATTCGGGCAAAATTGACAAGGCATGAGAATCCAAGATTGGCCTTCGAATTTTCGAGAACATCAAGGACGGACTTTTGGACAATGCTTCTTCTACAGTCAACAGTGTTAGTTGAGCCGAATATTTGGAAAAAAAAGGGTTTACGGACCGAGGAAACGAGCCTACGAGGACATGAGCTGGCAAGATCAGTAGGGGCCTCACGCCCAAGGTGGGACAACTACCGTGGTAGAGCCGAGGCAAGCAAGTGAGCTTGTTGGGCTAAATCGACAATTTATCCTCCCGAGCCCGTTGTCTAAACTTGAGTCGATTTGAGCTCAACAAATTCCCGAGCCCATTCCTATTCATTTTCTAGCCCGTTTCTTAGGCCCTCTTTTTAGCCCAAGGGCAGATTGGGAAATGTGCAAGGTGGAAATGACATTTTGCTCTTGGATATTTTGAAGAAAGGACAAAATAAGAGAGAGAAGATGAGGTCACTTACTTGGGAACTTGAAGCAAGCATTCAATGGCCTTAATGAGGCCTTCAATCAACCCTCATTTCACTCTCTCTCCTCCTCTTTCAGCTTACCAAAACCGCACCTCTCCCTCCCCTTGTTTTCTCTTTCTTCCTGCAGCTTCAGCTTCTAACCTTCTTCCGAAAAATGAGTTGTTCATGGCCTTATTGTATGAATCATGTCCTGTGCCACCCGCCATCGTGTTCAAGACAAACAAATCCGTTTGAATGGCATCGGCCGTTTGCCTATCGAAGCCGTCGGCCAACCCACTGGCCGGCCGGAAGCCGGCTTTTGCCAGACCGCCACTATAGCACTTGCAGCAGCTTTGTTCCACCTTTTCACCTATTTTTCTCCCATTCCAACCTAATCTCCATTCATACTAGCCACCAGCAGTTCCCCCTCGACCCCCTGGTGCCACCGGTCACTGGTTAATTGCTCGTCGGAGCTCTGGGCAGCCCGTTCAACTCCCATCAGCCACTTTTTCTTCAAGCATTGCTGTTTTCTGAAGTTGCAGAGGGTGTTTGAGCTTGTTGCTGCTGTTTTGACCTCGAGACCGCTTTAGATCGCTGTGGTAGAGGTCTCCGGGTGCCGAGTTTGTTGCCGCCGCCGTGTCTGTGTTGTAAGCCTGCTTAACGGGTGAGTTTAGCCCCTAATCCCTTATTAGTGCTTAAACTTGCTTAGGGTTGGTTTAGTTAGTTGTAAATTTGATTTAAGGGGTTTAATTAAGTTATATTAGCCCTAAGATAGGTGGTTAGATAGATTATTAATATTAGATTAGCTTAATTTTGCTTATTAAGCTTAATTGTGTTTGATTATGCTTAATTATGTTTATTTTGTAGATTATGTGACAATTAAGCATGTTTACCTTATTGATTGATTAATTGTGTTAATCAATGTTTTGTTTAATTTCTGTATTTAATTTATTAATCATTAAAATTTGAAATTTCACTGTTTACAGTACTGTTCACGGCACTGTTCATCCGGAAGTGAAATTGTGCATAATTTCATGTTTCTTGATTTTATGAAGTGAATTGGATGTGCCATTGCATGAACATCCGCATGAATCATGTGATTTTCACAAAAGAAAGGGAAAAATGATTTGTCCGAGGGACACTAGAAATGGACCGCCTTTATGAGAAAGAAAATGGTTTGTCTGAGGGACACCGGAAATAAATCGCTTTTGTGAGAAAGGATTTGAGGTTTTACATGCAAGCATGTGTGCATTGGATAATGTTCAAAGATAATAAGTGGGTTGTGATGGTATGTTTGCGTGATCACTAAGTTGAATCTGCCGTTTTAGGAGAGTATCCCTTGACGTTCTTTGTGAATGCCGTCTCGAGAGAGTATCCTTTGATGCCCTTCGGGAATGCCATATTGGGAGAGTATCCCTTGACGTTGCCGTGTCTCATGGGAGAAGGCGATGCCTGATTATGCCAGTAGACACTGGCGGGAGTTTGGTTGTAGCCCTGTAGGGCAGTAATAATCGGAACATGTGTGGATGCAAGAGTGCATGAGAAAATATGGCATCATTGGTTCCGATTATGTATGAGATGATCATATCATTTATGGCATACATGCATGAATTTATAACTTGCAGGGTGTGGCAATAGCTAGGTGAAATTGCCTGTGACGCGACTTGCATGTAATTGATGAACTGCATCATCTAACGGTCATGTGTATTACGTGTATTGTGCTGACTTTTAATATGCAGGGTGTGACATACTGGGTAAGGTTGCATGCGAACTGATTATTAAGTGTTGGTTGACCCTAGCTGTTGATGCTTGTTGGTTGTTGGTTGTGGGTTGTTGGGTTGAGTGAGTGGTGGTTCTAGAAAGATACCCCGAGTTCAGTTGGTGCATTAACTGGGGCTTAGGGGGAGAACTCGCTGAGATTTTATCTCACTGGTTATTATATAACTATTTTCAAGACCTTAGAATAGTGCTAAACCTGAGGGTTCATTTTGTATAGCTGGATTAGCCTAGCCTAGTTCTTTTTTAATTTGGCTTAGAGGACAGCAAGCTGAGTGCTCCTGCTATGGTCCCTATGGTTCCCCTAGTGAGAGGAGCGGTTTGTGAGAGACCGATGCCTAAGCTGGTAAAGTAGTTCCTGAGATTGAAGCCACCGAGGTTCAGTGGCGTGGGCGATCCTAAAGCTGTGACCCTTTGGATAAGGGATTTCGAGAGGACATTCACAGTGCTAAGGTGTTCAGAGGAAGAAAGGGTACTCCTGGTAGCTTGTTAACTCTAAGGTAATGCTAGTACTTGGTGGGAAGCCACTTAAGGAAGAGTGTTCCCTAAAGGCAAGGTTCAGACTTGGGGTGCCTTTCGCGAAGCCTTCAATAGGAAGTACATTTTGGACAGTACGAGAGAGTCTAAGATGGTAGAGTTCCAACAGTTTCATCAGAATAAGATGTTAGCGGATCAGTATGAGGCAAAGTTCGTTGAGTTAGCTAAGTCTGCACCAAAATTAGTGGAGGACCCTTGGATAGGGCGAGACGATTCGAATCGAAAGCTCAGCTGGTGCCCTTAAATTTAAAGAGTTTGATGAGATGTATGAAAAGGCCCAGATGATAGAAACTGACATGATTGAGAGGGCGATCGCATCTGGCTCGCGATTCATGTCTAATAGAGATAATTGTCGGTTTGGAAAGGGACCGATGTTGGGGCGAAAGAATCTCATCCCACCCAACAGAAGAATTATCTGGGAAAGCCAACGCCCAAGTTCATGGGAGTCTGCCGGGTGTGTAGGAGGAGACATGGAAATCTCCCCTATCCTTCGATGTCACGAGGAAGTTATTGACTTGGTTACAATAACAATGTATGACTTTGATATCATAGTTGGCATGGATTGGCTTACCAAGCAACGAGCTACGGTGGATTGTCATGAAAAGACAATTCAGTTTAACTCAGTAGTAGGTGGTAGTTTTGAGTTTGTGGAAAATCAAGGCGAACCCTTCGTTCCTCTGATTTCGTCACTTGAGGTGACTCGAGTATTGGAATCTGAATGCTAAGGGTATTTGGCATTAGTGGCAGATACACTGGTAGAAGGATCAAAGGTGGAGGATATTGCTGAGGTACTAGAGTACATGGATGTGTTTCCCTCTCTGGAGGAAATTGAGTTTGTGATTGAGTTGGCCCCTAGGATTGAACCAATTTCCAAGGCGCTTTATAGGATGGCCTTGTCAGAATTGAAAGAACTGAAAGTGCAGATGCAAGAGCTATTGGATAAAGGATTCATTCGTCCTAATGCATCCCCTTGGGGAACATCAGCACTGTTTGTAAGGAAAAATGACGGTTCGTTGAGACTATGCATTGATTATCGGTAGCTTAATCAAGTGACAATTAAGAACAAGTATCCGTTGCCAAGGATTGATGATTTGTTCGATCAACTTCAAGGAACCTCGGCATTTTCCAAGATAGACCTAAGGATATGATATCATCAGTTGAGGATAAAAAATGAGGATATATCGAAGACGGTGTTTCGGATGCGTTATGGTCATTACGAGTTCACGATAATGCTGTGTGGACTGACGAATGCCCCTGCAGCCTTCATGGACTTGATGAACCGGGTATTCAATAAGTGTTTGGACTAATTCGTGATTGTGTTCATTAAGGATATTCTGGTATACTCAAGGAGTCTCGAGGATCATGAGAAACACTTGAGATTAGTACTGCAAACATTGAGGAAACATGAGCTGTATGCCAAGTTTAACAAGTGCGAGTTTTGGTTATCTCACGTGGCATGTTTAGGTCATGTAATTTCAGGTGAAGGGATCTCTATTGACATGTCTAGGTCAGATTGTGCAAATACATGGAGTTCTAGTAACGATCACATCTTACTGTGATCCTAAGTTTACGGCAACTTTTTGGAAAAGTTTGCAGTCAGCCTTGGGGACGAAACTGCAGTATAGTACGGCATACCATCTGTAGACGGACAGTCAATCAGAAAGGACGATTCAAACACTTGAGGACATGTTTCAAGCCTATATCATAGACTTTAAATGCAATTGGGAAGAACAACTTCACTTGGTTGAGTTTGCTTATAACAATAGTGACCAATAGAGCATTAAAATGGCACAATTTGAGACTTTGTCTGGGAGACCTCGCAGAACTCTACTTTGTTGGGACAAGGTTGGTGAGCGAAAACTCATGGGACCAGAGTTAGTACAACAGTCTTTGAATGCAGTTCAAATTATCCGAGACAAACTACAGACAACTCAGAGTAGTCAGAAAAGCTATGCAGACAAGTGTCGTAGACCGTTGGAGTTTAAGGTGGGTGATCACGTGTTTTTAAAAGTATCTCCAATGAGGGGTACTTCCAGGTTCAGCAAGAAGAGAAAATTAAGTCCAACGTACGTTGGACCCTTTGAAATTTCGGAAAGGATCGGGTTTTAGCGTATCGTTCTGTGTTGCCACCAAAACTTGCTCAAGTATATGATGTTTTCCACGTGTCCATGTTGAGAAATTATGAACCGGACCTATCACGCCCCGAACCCCGAGCATGCGACAACCCCTTACCATGGTCAATTGAAAGCGACGTCCCAGGACTCGTCGACGATCATTCATTTTATTTTTTGTTATGCGCAAGCGGAAGACGAACCATCCCCAGTCCAAACAGACAATCAAACAATCAAATAGGGATAGAGGGATGAACATCAGAAACCTCAACTACTTATTTATACAATTTACTAGATTAACCAACAGAGAATCAATTTCCGATTTACAAGCCCTACAAAAGGGGCTGATTCATCCTCTAAGTCAAACCAAAAGGGAACTAGGCTAGGTTAATCTAATTATACACAATGAACCCTCGGGTTCAGCACCACCATCACCGGGATCCATCAAACTCAGGTTACGTCGGGTCGATCACTGGAGGAGCAGGGGTGGGATTCTCCACTATGCCATTCTAGGGCCTGAAAGTGGTTATAAAATAACCAGTGAGATAAAATCTTTGCGAGTTCTTCCCCTAAGCCCCGGTTAGAACACCAACTCAACCCGAGGTATTTCTCCAAAACCACCCCTCACTCAACCCAACAACCCACAATCAACAACCAACAAGCAACAATAGCCAATGTCAACCAACACTTAATAATCGGTTCGCATGCAACCTTACCTGATATGCCATACCTTGCATGTTATAAGTCAGCACAATACACGCAATGCACATGACCATTAGATGATGCGGTTCATCAATTGCATGCTAGTTGCGTCACAAGCGATCTCACCTGGCCATTGCCACACTTGCACGTTATCAATTCATGCGTGCGTGCCATAAATGATGTGATCACCTCATGCATAATCGGAATCAATGATGCAATGTTTCTCATGCGCTCTTGCATCCACACGTATTCCGATTATTACTACCCCTCGGGCTACACTTGGGCTGAGGTGCTACGGCGCTATGGCGCCCTTCCTCCATAGAGGTGCAACCATGCCATTCCGTGTTTTTGCTACAGCACTATGGCGCTCTTCCTTCACAAATGCGCAACCGTGCCCTTCCCTCCGATAAATCAGACTATCATAGCCAATGCACACATACTTGCACATACATTTGCATTTAAAATCTCAATTCCTTCCTCATAAAAGCGGTCCATTTTCGGTGTCCCTCGGATAATTCATTTTCTTTCTCATAAAGGCGGTCCATTTTCAGTGTCCCTCGGACAAACCATTTTCCCTTTCTTTTGTGAAAATCACACGATTCATATGGATGGTCATGCCACGACACATCAAATTCACTTCATAAAATCAAGACACATGAAATTATGCACAATTTCATTTCCGGATGAACGATCAGTGAACAATGCGTGAACAATAAAATTTCAGAATTTAATATTTAAATAATTAAAAAATTAAATTCCGAAATTAAATAATTAAAAACAGAAATTAAATAAATAAATAAATAAAATAATTAATCACATTAATCAAGAAATTAAGGCAAAACATGCTTAATTAACACATAACACTCAATTAAACATAATTAAGCACAATTAAGCATAAATAAGCAAGATTAAGCTAAGCTAATTTTAACCATTTATCTAACCACCTATCTTAGGACTAATACACTTAATTAAACACCCTAAATAGTCATTAACACTAATTAACCCAACCTAAGCAAGTTTAGGCATTGACTAAGGGATTAGAGGCTAAACTCACCCGTTAAGTGGGCCAACGACACGAACGAGGCGGCGGCGACGAACCCCACACCCATAGACCTCTTCCACAACACTCCAAGATGGTCTCGGGCTGAACACAACAGCAATAAACTCGGACTCCCTCTGCAAGCTGCAAAAACTGACTGTTTGGAGGAGAACCGAGCTGATCAGAGCAAAACGGCTTGGTCGGAGCTCCGGCGAGCGGTGGGCTAGCGACCGGCGACACTAGGTGGTCGAGGGGGAATTGCTGGTGGCTAGTATGGGTGGTGGTTTGGTCGGAATGGGAGAGAAATAGAGGAAAAGGCGGAACTGGCAACAACAAGCTTTACAGTGGGCGGTCAGCGAGCAGCCGGCTTTCGGCCGTTGTACAGGTCGGCCGACGGCTCTTTTCGACAATCGGCCAATGCATTCCATACGGATTCTCTCTCCTGAGCATATTGGTGGGTGGCACGGGCCGTGATTCACACGGGAAGGCAATGAACAACTCGATTTTGGTGGAAGGTCAGAAGCTGAAATTGCAAGAAGGAAGGAAAACATGGGAGAAAGGTGTGCGATTTTGGAGGGGCTGAAGAGAAGGAGAGAGAGAGAAATGAAGGCTAGTTCAAGGCCTCATTAAGACCATCCAATGCAAGCTTCAACTCCAAAGGTAAGATGACATCATCTTCTCTCTCTTCTTTTGACTTTTCTTCAAAATATCCAAGGGCAAAATGGTCATTTTCACTTTGCACATTTCCCAAACTGCCCTTAGGCTAAATATAAGGGTGGACCTAAGAAATAGGCTAGAAAATTAATAGGAATGGGCTTGGGAATTTGTTGGGCTCGAAACGGCTCAAGTTTAGACAATGGGCTCGGGAGGGTAAATGGGTTGGTTGGATCCAACGGGCTCACTTGTTTGCCTCGGTCTTCCACGGTGGCTGTCCCACTTTGGGCGTGAGGCTCACACTGTTCTTGCCCGGCCCACATCCTCATAGGCTCGTTTCTTCGGTCCAAAAATCCCTTTCCCAAAAACTCGGCTCAACTAACACTATCGACTGTCGAGGAAGCATCATCTAAAAGTCCGTCCTGGACGCTCCTGAAAATTCTAAGTCCAATCTTCGATTCTCATGTCTTGTCAATTTCGTCCAAATGCCATTTTGGTACCACTCAGAATGACATGCGGTTTTGAGAATCCACGCGTAACCAACTCGTGCCAAATCACGTTCAAGACTTCTCGACATATGGACGTCCTTGATTACGTGAAATTGCGAAGGATGGATTATTATTTCAAAGTACACGATTATTAAGGATCGGCATACGGTCGTTCACGGATTCAATAATAGTAGACGGAATCACCCATCGTCTCATTATACTCTGTCCACAAATTGACCTCTAGTCGTCCCTGAAATTAGCCTGCATATTTACATGATCGTTCTTACGCAAGTCTCACGGTTGAGTCGTTTTCCCATGCCAAGTTCTTTAGTGGCACAAATTCTGTCCTCATTAGTCTTTCCCCTCAAGGTCAGTATCTCATGAGTGATCAGTTCCGAGTGAGATCAACCAACAATGCATTAACGAAATTAACATTCATTCCTCCCTCAAATGGCTCGAATTTCAGGACGTCATTAGACCCAACTCATGTATTGAATTTTGAGGAATTGGATGTAGACGATAGGGTGTCGTACGTGGAGAGGCCGATATAAATAGAGGACCATAAAGAACAAGTACTTCGAAAGAAGACTATCGCCTTGGTTAAGGTGATCTGGCAGCATCACCGAACAAAGGGAGCTAAATGGGAAAGTGAGGAAGTGATGAAGTATCAGAACCTCCATCTTTTTGAGGATTTGTTAGTGGTTACAAATTTTGAGGACGAAATTTTTGTAAGGGGGGAAGAATTGTGACGTCTTGAAATTCGAGCCCTTTGAGGGAGGAATGAACATTATGTAGGCCGATTTTAGGGACGACTAGAAGTCAATTCGCGGACAGAAATAATGGGATGATGGGTGATTCCGTTTACTGTTATTGAACTCGCAAACGGCCCTATGTCGATCCTTGATAATCGTGTACTTTGAAATAAAAATCTATATTTCGCAATTTCACGTAGTCAAGGACGTCCATGTGTCGAGAAGTCTTAAACGTGATTTGGCACGAATCGGTTATGCGTAAATTCTCGAAATCGCCTAATAGTTTCAGTTGTGCTAAAATGGCATTTGGGCGAAATTAACATTGTATGAGAACCCAAGATTGGACTTCGAATTTTCGGGAATATCCAAGACGGACTTTTGGATAATGCTTCTTCAATAGTCAATAGTGTCAATTTAGCCGAGTATTTGGAAAAGGGGTTTATGAACCGAGAAAACGAGCTTACAAGGACGTGGGTCGAGCAAGATTAGTATGGGCCTCATGTCCAAGGTGGGATAGCCACCGTGGTAGACTCGAGACAAGCAAGTGAGCCCGTTGGGCCTAACTGACCATTTACCCTCCCGAGCCCGTTCCTATTCATTTTTTAGCCCGTTTCTTAGTCCCACCTTCATTTTCAGCCCAAGGGCATATTGGGAAATGTGCAAAGTGGAAATGACCATTTTGCCTTTGGATATTTTGAAGAAAGGATAAAAGAAGAGAGAGAAGATGAGGTCACTTACTTGGGGACTTGAAGCAAGCATTCAATGGCCTTAATGAGGCCTTCAATCAGCCCTCATTTCACTCTCTCTCCTCCTCTTTCAACTCACCAAAACCGCACCTCTCTCCCCCTTTGTTTTCCCTTTTTTCTTGCAGTTTCAACTTCTGACCTTCCTCCGTAAATCGAATTTTTCATGGCATTCCCTTGTGAATCACGTCCCATGCCACCTGCCATCGTGTTCAAGACAGAAAATCCATTCAGATGGCATCGGCCGTTCGCCAGTCGGAGCCGCCGATCGGCCGAAATCAGGCTGTTGCCGGACCGCCACTATAACGCCTACACAGCTTTGTTCCGCTTTTTCACTTGTTTTCCTCCCATTCTGACTCAATCTCCACTCATACCAGCCACCAATAATTCCACCTCGATCCTCGGGTGCCGCCGGTCGTCGGCCAATCGCTCGCCAGAGATCCGGGCAGCTTGTTCAACTCCGGTTAGCCACTTAACGGGTGAGTTGCAGAGGGAGTTTGAGCTTGTTGCTACTGTTTTGACCCCGAGACTACCTTGGATCGATGTGGTAGAGGTCCCCGGGTGTCAAGTTCATCATCGCCGCCGCATCCATGTCGCCAGCCCGCTTAACCGGTGAGTTTAGCCCCTAATCCCTTATTAGTGCCTAAACTTGCTTAGGGTTGGTTTAGTTAGTTGTAAATTTGGTTTAAGGGGTTTAATTAAGTTGTATTAGCCTTAAGATAGGTGGTTAGATAGATAATTAAGATTAGATTAGCTTAATTATGCTTGATTATGCTTAATTGTGTTTATTTTGTAGATTATGTGATAATTAAGCATGTTTAGCATAATTGATTGATTAATTGTATTGATCAATGTTTTTTTTAATTTCTAAATTTAATTTATTAATTATTAAGTTCTGAAATTTTACTGTTCATGGTATTGTTCACGTCCACTGTTCATGGCACTGTTCACAGTACTGTTCACGTGCACTGTTCATCCGGAAGTGAAATTGTGCATAATTTCATGTGTCTTGATTTTATGAAGTGAATTGGATGTGCCTACATCCGCATAAATCATGTGATTTTCACAAAAGAACGGGAAAATGATTTGTCCAAGGGACATCAGAAATGGACCGCCTTTATGAGAAAAAAAATGGTTTGTCCGAGGGACACCGGAAATGGACCGCTTTGATGAGAAAGAAAATGGTTTGTCTAAGGGACACTGGAAATAGACTGCTTTTGTGAGAAAGTATTTGAGATTTTATATGTAAGCATGGCTAATGCTCGAAGATAATAAGTGGGTTTTAATGGTATGCTTGCGTGATCACTTAGTTGAACCCGCCATCTTAGGAGAGTATCCCTTGACGTTCTTTAGGCATGCCGTCTCGAGATAGTATCCCCTGACATCCTTTGGGCATGCCATCTTGGGAGAGTATCCTTTTACGTCGCCGCGCCTCACGGGAAAGGGCGATGCCTGGCTATGCCAGTAGACACCGGCAGGAGATCGATTGTAGCCCTGTGAGGTAGTAATAATTGGAACACATGTGGATGCAAGAGTGCATGAGAAAACATGGCATCATTGGTTCTGATTATGCATGAGATGATCGCATTATTTATGGTACGTACACATGAATTTATAACGTGCAAGGTGTGACAATGGCCACGTGAGATCGCTTGTGACGCGACTCGCATGTGATTGATGAACTGCATTATGTAACGGCCATGTGCATGCATCGTGCTGACTTTTATCGTGCAGGGTGTGGCATACCGGGTAAGGTTGCATGCAAACTGATTATTAAGTGTTGGTTGACCCTAGCTGGTTGACCCTAGCTATTGTTGCTTGTTGGTTGTTGGTTGTGGGTTGTTGGGTTGAGTGAGGGGTGGTTCTAGAGAGATACATTGGGTTGAGTTGGTGTACTAACCAGGGCTTAGGAGAGAACTCGTTGAGATTTTATCTAACTGGTTATTGTATAACCACTTTCAAGATCTTAGAATGGCGCAGTGGAGAATCTTGCCTCTGCTCCTCTAGTGATCAACGCGACAAAGCCTAAGTCCGATGGGTCCTAGTGATGGTGGTATTGAACCCGAGAGTTCATTTTGTATAGCTGGATTAGCCTAGCCTAGTTCCTTTTTGGTTTGACTTAGAGGATGGATCGGCCTTTTTTGTCGGGCTTATAAATCGGAAAACAATCATCCGTTGGTTAATCTAGTAAATTGAATAAATGAGTAGTTGAGGTTTCTGTTATTCATCCCTCTATCCCTGTTTGATTGTCTGTTAGAACTGGGGATGGTTCATCTTTCGCTTGCGCATAATGAAAGATTAAAATGAATGGTCATCGACGAGTCTTGGAACGTCGCTTTTAATTGACCATGGTAAAGGGTTGTCGCGAGCTCGAGAATTGAGACGTGACAATTGCAGACAACAAGGTATTTGACATCAAAGGAAACCTCTCAAGACGCTTTAGTTAAATAGTTGAGAGAATGAATAGAATACTGGTTGAAAGGGTAAGATGCTTACTTTCACAGTCAAAATTACCTAAATCCTTCTGGGGTGAGGCTTTAAGTACAGTTGTGGATGTATTAAATCTTACTCCATGCGTTCCTTTAGAGTTTGATGTTCCTAATAGAGTTTGGACAGGCAAAGACGTTTCTTATAATTTTGTGTGTGTCTTTGGGTGCAAAGCATTTGTGCATATTCCCAAAGATGAGAGGTTTAAATTTGATGTGAAAACACAACAATGCATATTTATTGGTTATAGACATAAGGTTTTCCACGTAAAAAAATAGTCTTGTGTTTGTGTGCTTGATATTTATTTTACTCTATTATATCGGTTCCTATTAGGTTTACACAAGATGGGAGATTATTTTATTTTGCTACGTTAATTTGATATTGTTCGAGTTGTTATCGTTTTCTCATTGTGGTGGAGACCTAGTCTTGTAGTAATTGAAAATTGGTCAATACTCCCTAGACTTCGGGCCTTGTATTTTGGCAGTGAGCTCGTCACCATCAAACACGTGTGGCTTTGTTTAACAATAGGTCAACTGCCTTCGTTTTCGGGCACGCTGCACTGCCTTATTAACTTGCATCACCATTAGGCAGAGAAGGATTTAGCAAGGCCAAGAATAAGATTGAGGTTATTGTGATCTGAAGCAGCGCCAAAATGCATAATTTAGGTTCAGAATCATGATTTCTGCAATAAATTAATTCTAAGACTTGAAGTGCTAATGTCACTCTTCCAAAAAAAAAGTGATACTTTCACTTTCCACTAATTCCGTTCAATTCCTCTGCCTTCTCCTCTTAACCAAATGCTCAAGTCGAGGGCAATTGATCCACATTGTATATTTCTGGAATCTAGGTGCATCATAAGGATACGACAATGAACACTAAACCAGAGTTATACTTTCTGTAGTCGATTTCCTAATCTGGGTGTATCATAAGCATACGACAATGAAGGGAGAATTGCCTAAAAAGTCCTAAACCTATTACAGTTGTGCCAATTCAGTCATAAACCCTCTCTTTTTTACCGATTCAACCCTAAACCTTGATAGTCCATCCGGACAAATTTGGGCGACCGGAGCTGACGTAGACGCCGGCCAATGCCGCGGTGACAATATTTTAATAATATTTTATTATTTTCCGAATTTTATTATTATTTTTAAAATTTTTCTGTTTTTTTTCTTCTTCCCCTCCCCCGCTGGTGGCGGTGGACAGCTAGCTTCGACAAGGTTATCGGCCACTACGCGAGGGCTACGAAGCCCTCGCTGGCAACCTCGCCCAAACCTAGTGACCACGGCGAGGGTCGCAGCCCCAACGACCCAAGCCGACGGCCTCGCCCAAATCTAGGCGAAGCCACCTCGCTCAGTCCGGGTGAAGCCGCCTCGCTTAGGTCCGGGCGAGGTTGCCGAGGGCCGCGACCCTCGCCGACGGCCTCACCCGGACCGAGGGCAACGGCGAGGCTAGCCTCGCCGAGGTTTGGGCAAGGCCGCCGGGGGTCGCGACCTCGGCCGACGACCTCACCTGCACTGGTGAGGCCTAGGGGCCGCAGCGAGGCGGTTTCGCCCAGATCTAGGCGAGGCCGACCTCACCATGGCATGGTCGCGGGTGAAGGTGACCTCGCCCGCGGTTGGCAAGGCCATGGAGGGCTTGGGCGAAGGTTGCCATGGCAGCCGCGAGCGAGGCCACCTTCGCCTGCGGCCAGGCCATGGCGAGGCCGACCTTGCTGCGACCCCCAGGCCTCGCCCTAGTCTGGGCAAAGCCGCCGGCGAGGGTGGCCGATCTGACGGGGGCCACGACCCTCGCACAGTGGCTGGCAATCTCGTTGGAGCTAGCCGACCACTACCGCTAGCAGGGGGGGAGGGGCAAGGGAGGAAGAGACAAAAAAAGGAAAGGAAAAAAATAGCAAAATTTTAAAAATAATAAAAAATTCGGAAAATAATAAAAATATTTTTAAAATATTGTCGCCGATGCCGACTGGCATCCACGTCAGCTCCGGTCGGCCAAATTTAGACGAATAGACTAAATTGACACAATCACAAAAGGTTTAAAATTGAATCGGTAAAAAAAAGGTTTAGGACTGAATTGGCACAACGACAATAGGTTTAGGACTTTTTTGGCAATTCTCCCCGACAATGAACATTAAACCAGAATTATACTTTGAGTAGTTGATTTCCTTGCGTTGGTGTAAGGGCCCTGGAAAAAGGTGTAAGGGCCAACCTTTGGCTCCACTTACCAATGATATTATCTAGTTTGAGCTGAAGCCTACAAGTTTTTATTCTTAAAAAGCCTTGTTGATAGTTAAGACCGGTGCTACTCCTTATATAGTACTTCAACTCACCACACTCAAGCGATGTGGTTCATTCCCGCCTTCTTACTTTGTGTGCCTCTTTTATTGGCAGGTGCAGTTGCGAAAGCCATCTTAGAGTCAGAGTTGCACCTTGTTTGGGCCCTCTTTGGCCCCAGCGATCACTCCCACCCCCGTCGAATTGGGTCGTTACGAAAGGAACATATAAATGTTATGGAGGTGCACAATGGAGACTTAGTTTCGAAACAGTTCGAGGATTCCCCAAGAACAAATGGAACAACAAATTACAACTGAAGAGCTACTACAATTGCCTCTAGCACAACGAAAGCTATCAAGGCTTTATTTGGAAAATATCTGATGTTACACTTGTTAAAGACTCTATGTACCTAGGTTTGAGAAAGACAAAAGCTGCACGTACATTATTCTTGAACTATCAGAACATCCGAAACATCATTGTTTTTAGAATGTTGACTCCTCTACACACAAATCAAGCCTTCATGATGAAGTTCTTATGATTCTTTTGTATTTTGAGGCCCAGTGGAAGAACTCCAACATTCATTTTCCTGAATCTGTTCCCCTTTCCAAGGACAAACTTGAGCACGCATCGGTCGCCTACTCTCAAAATTGTTCTTCTCCTTAAATTCGGTCTTCCCAGAGGGCAGATAGATCCGGCCGTCTTTCCTGACATTAATATGCATGGACCACGTCTTCCCATTTTGATCCGAACAATCATTTCTTTGAGATTTAGCTTTATTTGATTTCTTCTTAGGATTGTACCTGGGATATGCTATGCATTAAATATGAGCAGACAAATTGTAAGGAAAATTGGAGCTGCAACATGTTCAATTACATGTATCGAGTATGACTACATCAGGTTTCGTGAATTAATAGTTGAACTTCCCTGGTAGTCGCTCATCTTTCTTTCTAAGTGACGGAGGATTCATAGCCAGTCAATTACTTTTAAGTTGCTAAAACTACTTAGCTTTGCTGAAATATGCCTCACAGAGAAGCAAACTCCGTAAACTTATCCATTCGCTGCTCAAATATATTTGACCGATTGGATGTGTACACACACATTCAAAGTATTCGGTGAGAACGGGTACACACGTCCAATTTGGCCGAGCCATTACTCTCCCAACGTACCTCAGCTTTATGAAGCTCCTACTAGTTTTTCACGCATCACCCATCATACAGCTATCAACAGTCCATTGAATTTACATAGACGTTTAGTACGATGTGTGACCTGACTCCAAGATTAGCAACATAGGGTCCTGAGGTGTTCCTATGAGAAACTCAAGATCTATTAAAGAAGTATTGTACAATCAAGAATTGCAGACAACAAGGGAGGATAATGAAATTACAGAGCACGGAAAATTGAATGAGTCTGATGTGAAAGACCAACCATGACTTTCAGCGAACATTTGGAGATACATGATACAAAGTTCGGACTCTTCATCATAATATATATGTCTCCAAGCTGGACTTGCTAACGTTTTCTCCAATGAACTCTTGTTTCCATTTGAATCGAGAATCTCTGCGAGAAACTGTAGAAAAAAAGAGCATGCAAAGGACAGGAGGCGTTCAACGCTTTCACAACAAATCGGGACGAGGATCGTTGTGATTCTGTGCAGTGCATTTGGTCTGTGCGGGATGACGGGTTTTACTTTAGCAACGATGGCAGCAAGTGGGACCGTGAGTATACGTGGACATAGACCATGCCATCATACGTGATTGAAGATTGTTTTGATCTAATAAAATACACTGGAATTAATCAGACATGACTCTTATATTTTTTGCCTTTCACTCTTCCTTCCATTGATGGCATTGTCATTATGATAAGCCGTTGTCTGAATTGTGAAGCGCCCTCGTATCACAATCAAATCCAGGAGTTATTCACCTGATAGGATAATAAGCAAACACCGGTTTCACTGAGGTCGGATTAGATTTGTCAAAAAGCCGAAAATAAGACTCTAAAAAAAGTCGCAAATAATTTTTTATGTAGCTTTAAAGTAACATTTCGTGGTGCCTCAGGTCTTTAAAAATTCAACCACTTGGCTCGATGGTTTTTCTTCTGATTTTTATAATTATGATTACATTTAAAATACAAAAGAATGTTACTTAAAGAGTGTTTGATACTTGTTCACAATGTTAGGGCCAAAAGCCGAACGTCATCGGCCAATCACCTCGAAGGGCAAATTCAAGTCATGCCACTAGGGTGGAGTTTTTTCGTTTCTCCTTTAAGTTATATCTTGCGGAAAGATTGGTGTGAACTCATCTCGTCGTGTACAACAAATTCCTTCTCCCCTCTGTGTAATCAAATGTGTATAATAAACACTCAATATAATAACAATCAATCGAGCAATGCACGACCTAGATACTAGATTTGACGTGGAAACCCAAGCTAGGAAAAAACCACAAAGCAAATTCGTCAAAAGCTTCCACTTCGCAAAATGGAATTACAATAGGTCTTCTCTAGTCCCACCAAAGGTTATCCAATGTGTTAACAAGATAGAGATCTTGGATGATAGCAGTATCCATTTATCACCAATATATGCTGTATGACGATATGGAGAAAAGCATAGTAAGATCTCCCCGAGGAAGGATGCCGAAAAGACACCGATGGAAAGAATATTTTAGGAAAGGTGCCCATCAACACGTAACCCACATCATCATGAACAACATACTAGTTAAATTCCCTGGTTAAACTAGAGGTTACTAAGAAACAATGCATAGCATTGAGAATCGAGAATTAAATTCATAGTTCGATTGATCTAATAAATCACTAGTGCTCTCATGAACCTTTTTGAGCAAGGACGCTGAAAAGATACTAATGAAAAGACTTGTCGAGAAATAGGTGTCCATCAACATGGAACACACATCACCACAAACAACATACTAGTTAAATCCCCTTATCAAACTAGAGGTTGTCAAGGAAAAATGCATGGCACTCGGAACGAGGAATTGTTGTCCAATTTTTCCGACATCCCACTAGCTCTTTCATGAAGCTTTTCTTTCAAACAAATTACCCCTAAGTTGAACTTCTCTACTACTTTTATACATGTGTCATGGCTTGAAGAGATGGATGATTCAAGAGGGCCTTCGATGGATGTTGTGACCGATCATTTGGAACGAGCGACCTCAACCGGTATTCCTAAGTCCTAGTGTTTTTTCGAGTTTTCTAAAATACTCTTGGGGTGGGTGATACAATAATTGTACGATTATGTAATAAATGCGGGTAGCTGATAGTTAGGGAGATATGATCTCTACTATATGATTGAGAAGAGATCTACATATGCAGTTTGTCCTATACTTATATATATAGGAGTTTTCTCCCCTTCATTTATATCAACTCATTCACAAGTAAAATACAATACAAAGCTTAAAATACAATACAAAGCTTCTCCCTCTAAAGATCCTTGTGAGTTGAGTGTGAGAAAGGCTGCTTGGGAGAAATCCTAAGGCTATATGGGTTGAAGGGAATGCTAGATTGATTGGCCCGTGACAAGTGGTATCAGAGCGAGTTCATTCCAAGTGCAATGACCGATTCTTATCCCGAGGTGTTGATCACACTAGATATGGATCACGAGGATAGTGGAAGAGTTGTCGAGAAGGCTACAAAGGGAAGGAAGAACCGTACTAGTTCTAATTCAAGGGATGCTATAGTGTATATGGAGCGTCATGTGACAAAGGTGGAGTTTTTCACCATCGAGATCAAAGGATCGGTCAATGATTAGACTCAAATTGTCGATGGAGTGGAACTCGGAAGGGAAGAGTTTGTGACCAAAGTGCAAGAGCTTAAGGCCGGCATGGGAGAGCTCTAGGGCGAGTCTCGAGGGACCCTAAAACAAGAACTAGAATAGCAGGATGAGTCCTTAGAGGCCATGATGGCAGCCATGTGTGTCAAGATAGTAGAGCTCAAGAGGAAGCTCACTGATTTAGAAATGGCATGCGTAAACAGGGTGGTCACAGTGCATGCTTGTCCACAAACGGATGCATACAAACTGGAGAAGTTTAAGGGCTCATAGGTGGCTAAGGACGTGGACAACTTCCAATAGTACATGGAAGGATACTTCCAAGCCGTGGAACAACGATGACGTAACACGATTAAACATCACATCCATGTACTTAGTTGATAATGCATTATTGTGGTGGCGTCGTTGGTTTGATGGTAGGAGTGGGGATCTTATCATGACGTGGAATGGGTTTGTCGAGGAGTTTCGACGGATGTACTATCCCACATATGTGGAGGAGGAAGCTCGTAAAGAGATAAAATGACTCAAGCAGAAAGGCACAGTGTGTGACTATATCAAGTGGTCTCCAGAGTTGTTAGTCTAAAATCCTATAGAAGAGCGACATCGAAGCATACCACCAATTCATGAGTGGTCTCAAGCCATGCACCAAGCAAGATCTAAAGTTGTGTAATGTGAGTGATCTCACATTGGCCATAGCTGCGGCCGAATCCCTTGTAGAGTACAAGGTGGCTTCCACTTTCAAGTTGGACTCTCATCCGAAGGACAAGGCTAATGGTGGGGGAGATTGGGGAAGATTCAATCGTCTTAATGGAGACAAACCACCGGCGACCCCCTCCTAAAGCTCATGCAGAGTTGAGCAACAAATGATAAAGGAAGGTATGCACTTATAAGTGTTTATTTTGTGATGGTCCACACATGGCACAAAATTGTTTGAATAAGGCCAAATTGGTAGCCCTATGTAAGGAAAATGAGCCTAAGGAGGAATCGCGATTAGGCTTGTTGCGAATCCTCAGTTCCCTCAAGACCAAGAAGACAAAGGAGTCTAAGGGAATGATGTTCGTAGATGTAAAAATTGACAATACCATGATACATGCACTCATGGATACGAGGGCATCGACCTCTTCATATCCCAAGAGGCCATGAAAAAGCTAAATTTTCAGGTCAAGAAAGGAGCTGGTTGGCTCAATACGGTGAAGTGTCACGCCCCGACTCTCATGCATGCGACAATTCCATTTTTCACTTGCGGTCACTTGAATGCGACATCTTAGGATGCGTCGTCGACCATTATTTTTATCTTTTAGTTAAACACATGCAGAAGTGAATCACAACCATCTAGTCAATTATAAAAATAGGGATAGCAAGAAAACCCAACCAGAAACACATCCAAAGTATTGTTTTATTTATCTACTGATTAACTCTAGGAATTTTACAAGTATAAGCCCTTACCACAGGCATCTTCCAATTGAGCCAACGAAACTAACAAGGTCAGAGTTAATCTACTTCCTTCAACCACAACCATGAATCACAACACGTACCGATTTTTTCATTCAATAGACTTGAAAATGGTTATATAATAACTAGTGAGATAAAATCTCAGTAAGTTATAATTTAAGTCTCAGTTAGGAAACTCGTTCGTCACGGGTGCAACCTAATTATGCAACCTATTAACGATGGAAAATCAAATGCAACCACAGCTTTGCTCGGTCTATAATATGCAACGAAACTTCAATCACAACATATATCAACATCCATCAAATGCAATCACATGCGATCTCACCTTACCTTGGCATACATACCATGCATGATATAATATAACTCATGCCATAGCAACTTCAACAAGCAATTCACATAATCAAAACACACATCAAACTTTTCCATGCATCAAGCATCCACACGTGTTTAGATTATTACGACCCTTCGGCTATGGCATAATCTTATGATTGGTGGTCTACTAGTCCAAAAACCAGGCATCGTCCTACCCCATTGTCTGGATCTCCCGGCCGGACGGTATTCTCGAATGAGCATAGGCCAGGCCTCTACCGCGACCTGTATCCAAACTCCTGCCAGGTATTCTAATAAAACGAACTTCGTCAACCACGGATCCCCACCGGGTGATGGCTCTTATGTGACCATGCGAGCACACCAATTACTCATACTCGTTTCATTAGGACATGTGATTAGTGCATTAATTACATCTTGTGTAAGCTCAGAAACATTTATATCAACTACTAGTATTCGAAATACAAGCACAGAGGATGCATCTCCCAATAGCAAATCCATAGCTCTAATTAGATTAAGCTAAAATTGCCAAAAATAATACTTGCAAAGACCGACTACAACTTGGAATAGGAAAACGTATAATTTGGTGAACAAGTCCAACTTGGACTTTCCCTTCTCTTGACCATGAGTTCAACAAAATTAAGAAAGTGAATTCACGTATAATTAAAACAATGTTGCATCCAATCAAAATCCAAGACAAATTAATGGAAGAAAAATCGAACTAAATCATTCATATTCAAGCTTCAAAGTTTCGCATCTAACATCCATGGCCGAAATTTTGGTTTTCTCAATTTTGAGCCCAAAAACTTAGCTTATAAAACAATACTCATGTAACAATTTCTAACATACATCATTCAATAGAAGACAACAGTGGAAGGAATTTCCTTCTTAATTATTTTGTCAAATTTGCATGTCCTTATAGTATTTACAAGATAAACATCACATAAGCCCCAAACCAAATTCAATACATAAATATCCCCGTGAATATAATAATAAAATCAACACATACGTCATAAAAAAGAGGGCAAAGTTTGCAAAATTGGGTTTTTTTAAATTTAAGAGGAAAGTTACTTTCAGATAACTGAATAGTGATAATAATGGTGAGTTGGTTTCACTCCGAAAGAGGAAGAGCTGGGCAATATTGCTCAAGAAACTTCTGGTTCAATAGAACCTGTACTGCTATAGGATTTTAATGATTGCATTGGTTCCATGCCAAAAGATAAAACGATGGGCAATTTGCTTAATAATTTGTTGCCAAAGATTACATCAAGCCTAGATGGAGAGAAGCTGAAGTTGCACTATTATTGAAAACCCAAAAAAAAAAAAATTTATTTCATCAATACCAAGAAAATTCAGCCCGTTAATTCACCATGTTACACTCTTCCTAGCGCCAAAGAAAAAACTACAAGCAAAGAACAAAAAATTGACATTCACAGAAACCATGTTGAGTTTGCCGCAACAACGGCTTCTCATCCAATTCAAAGGAAGACCCTATTCGCAAAAGGCGCTGATTCGACATATAAACTCAAAAACTTTGCAAGAAGCGATGTAGGAAGCAATAAGTGCTAAACAAATTGTCTTGACAAACACAACCACTTCAACCATAAACGAAGCAAAAAAAGCAATGAACAAGCGCAACAACTTGGAAAAGGAGAGAACTTTTCTCACTCAATACTCCATGAAATTATACAAATTATATATGGTGGGAACATGTAGAACAAAAGCTATAAGGTTTCAAAATCGATTGATCTATGCATAAGGTTTTTATCCACTAATCATCCTCCAAAAAATCCAAAAAAATTATATGTCGAAGTTAAGACCTATATGAACATTTTTCATGCAGGAGTTGACCTCTAGATCTTAACACAGAAATTGGAAAAAATTGACAAAAGCAACAGGCGGACAACATGTATATCAGAACTGAACAGAACATTATTACAGATTATTGAATTGACTTTGGACGATGATTTCGAATAGCAACCAACCCCGGATTGGGGCATTCTATGGCTTGTTGGAAAGCTCTTCAAGTTGACTTCGAATGTTGTGAAGACATCAAACACTAAAAAGCTTGTTTACTAGCTCGTTTCCAGACATATGCACAGAGATGTCCATCATAGATCCGAAATTGCAGAACAATGATCATCCAAGAAATCAAACATATCATCATCATAGCTTATCTCTTCCATTCTAATGCATTATTTTTTCCTATTTAATAAGTACTTTGATTTTATTTGACCAAAAAAAAAACTTTGATTGACTGAAGTCGCATAAGAAATTGTGAATCACAAACTGATAGAAGCTCAAAACTAAAAGGAATAAACACAGTAAACAATATACCGGATTTGTAAAAAAAAAACCGCTTTGATACCACATATAAAAATTCTCTACATAAACAACTAATTAATCAAGAACAATCAGATCCATATATGATTGTAAAATACCAAAATCGATATGTATAGCAGAATTAAAACATACATGTTTGAGCCATAATTTCACTTGAAGAAAGTGAAGAAAAGTCAGTCTGATCTATTAAAATACTAGATCTTCCTCTTTATAACATATTTCAATATAACAGTTTTAATGTGATTCAGCAATTGATAAATATAACATACATTTTTATAGGTTAGAGAGGAAACCTAGCAAACCATAATCAATAGTGTGTTAACTGGGCATCTTCCATTACAGGCTTCAGTTAAACACAATTGCCTACACATTACTGCTCAACTAGCCCCGTTATTAATTGATGCCAAAACCCAATTCAATAAAATCACTTAAGGGTTTAACATATATTGGAATATCTATTAACCCGATTATTTAAAATAGAAAATTAATTAATTAATGTAAGCCCATTATAGGAAATTTCCAACTTATGCAACATCCCGGTGGACGATCATATAGTCCCGCATCTTCATGCGGTACTTGTCAACCCACGACATCGTCGGAGCTCGACTGTGCACTGATTATGTGAGCGGCTGAGTGAAATGGATGAGTGGAGACTGAGAGAAGGAGAAAGTGGCGGGAAAGAGTCGGAGGAAGGGCACGAGAGGTCTTTATATTTCATCGACCAGAAAGAAGGGAGATATACACCGGAGATGGCTGACGGGAAGCTGGAGATAGGGGGTGGGAGCGCAAGTCAGATGGGTGAAATTGTGGAGGGAGAGAGAGAAACTACCATAGAAATAAAGTTGAAAATGGGTTAAACTGACATTTGTAATGGTCCTTTCACTTAAAAACCCATTATGACCTATATTTCAATTTTCAGTTAACCCATTTTTATTTCACTTCAACAGATGTGGGTTAAAATATGGGTTGGTGACCCATTTTGACAGCCTTGCCAACAACCACGTCTCTTGCAGCACCAGCCCCGGGCTATAGCATTACCACATCAGGAGGAATAGCAATCCGTGACTTTGCCATCGCTGCCAGAGCATCACAAGACGAGCTGCGGCAAATACCGCCGCCCCTACCTCCAGCCATTCCAGTCCTCAACAGCCAAAAAGTTGATGTTGCTCAACTCGACTCTGGCATATAACACACATCATGACAAAGTACTTGAGCGAGCAGCTCAGCTAACACACGGGCTGGCGAGATCCAAACCGAGAGGAGCATGACAAATTCGTCTGCTTCGAAGCGCAAGTCTCTTCGCCGTCAGTCATTTGAGGTGTGGGCTTATCCTCACCCTATAAGATAAGATGTGTGTCCTTTGAAAAACTTCGCCTTGAAGATCATACAATGACGTGCAAAGGCAAGTGTCTCAAGCTCCAACTTTTAACTGTTTATGATTATAGATGTAGGTATAAAAACCTTACCCATGAATAACTGCTACTTACATTAATGTACGTAATGATGAGTTAAAGAAGCGTCGGTTGATGGAAAGATCTTTACTGACTTCTTAAATAGTGTCTCTCCATTCTTTGCTATTCATTACTCAAGCCAAGAGCGATTCCCAAGTATGGTCCCGTCCGCAAGAATCCTTCTCGTGCTAGTGGCCATTATGGTTTTCCAGGAAGTTAATGCGGGCATATTTGATTACTTCAAATTTCATGTGAAAATCACCAACAATTTCCCTGGAGGAGTGACGCTCAGAGTCCATTGCAAATCCAAAGACGATGATCTAGGGTTCCATAACATTGCTCCCAATCGGTCTTGGGGCTTTGAATTCTTCCCGAATCGTTTTAATACACTCTTCTTTTGCAGTGTGCAGTGGCCGGGTCATTTCCACTATTTTAATGCATACGGTGACAATGATGGCGGCGACGGTATTTGGATCCTAAAACCAGAGGCTCCATGGGAACGCGCGACTCTAGAGAGGGGGGTAATAGGTTGGGTCTGCAAAAAGTGGAAATCCCGATGACCAGCAGTATCAACAAAAAAATCTCTACCATGGCTACATAGCCCTGTAACCCGGTGGCATTTTATAAAACGTTTAATATTTGTGTGTAATCCCTTCCATTAAATGTAGCAAAGATGGGCATTTTGTATTTACCTCGAGCTCTCCTGCATATGGCAAAAAATAATAATAATAATTCTTTTGCATAATCAATTTGTTTTCAAGAGTCATTTGTCTATTGACTTGTTTTCCTATTCTCCACCTCCTGTAGGATTCGATTACATCCATAATTTTAGGTACATCATAGAAATCCTTTTTCCTTAAAAGTTTGGGAACTCTCTATGTGAGTCTCATATCTCCAAAGTGTACTGGGAACAGTGTGGGACAAGTGTTGTCCCCTCTCCCTCTCCCTTTCTCTCTCCCCCCCACCAAAAAAGAAGAAGGAAGGACCTTTTAATATTGGCATCCTTACGACTGCATGGTGCATTCTACAAAAACAAATAAGAACGTGCATGTATGTGATGCAAAATGCTATGACAGACAAATTTTGACTTGAAGTGCATGAAAAAGGCTATTTCCAAGTCGATGATTTAAATCACGTAAAGTACTTCACAGCATGAACATTTTACCGAATATAATATTGCGGACCATCCAATTTTATTGAGATCTGTGCAAATGGAATTAAAATAGGTTTTCTCTTGTCCAACCAAAGGTTATCCAATGTGTTATCAATATAGAGATCTTGGATCATAGTAGTATGCTTTTATCATCAATAATTGTAGCCTAACGAGACAGAGAAAAATACAATCAGATTTCATCGAGCAAAATGCTGAAAAGACATTAATGGAAAGACTTGTCGACATAAGGTGCCCATCAACATGGAACACACCTCACCACGAACAGCATACTAGCTAAATCCCCTAATCAAACTAGAGGTTATCAAGGAACAATGCTTAGCACTCAAATGAAAAATTGAGTTTGTCGTCCAATTATTTTGAATAATACATTGTTCACCATTGTAGAGTCGAGAGGAAGTATAATTACAACCCAAAATGCCATGAGTTGAGTGGAATACAAATACAAGTGTGATAGAAGTCGGTTGTTGGCCTTAGTCTCCTTTGGACCAAAAATGTATAATGAGTGAATTACGAGGTTCAATATGTCTTTTTATTTTTCCTTGAAATGGCTGACGTGATATCCACCTCAGCTCTCTTTTTTGGAAATATAATAAAAAGATGCCACATCGGTATTTTCCATCACTCAAATCAGATAGAATTAACAAATATGCTCAACTGCAATGATTTGATAAATTTGAGTAATTGCACTATTTAAAAGTTTAAAAACACAAATGTGCTTTTACAATAAGTTTCCAGGACTTTTGATACATTTATTCTATAAAAAAAAACTGCAAAAGGTGCGTCACAACTAGACTTGATCATTATGTCCAGAGAAAACTTCCACGTTCGACCATTGGGTGAGCCAAGCTTGAGCAAGGGCCTCGAGGTCTACCATGCTCTCATATTTTATTTTATTTTTGAATGATTAATGAATAGCATTTCAATAATGATTTTAATCTTTAAGCCCAAATTTCTAAAGTAGAATAAAAAAGGTTCATAACTTGTAAATAAAATAAAACAAAAAATCCCTAAAAATCGTTTTTCATACTTATTTAATTTTTAAGCTAAAATTTGAAAGAATAAAAGGTCAAAAAGTGCCCCCTGTCCGCCTGTTTGGGCCTAGACGAGTCTGGGCAAAACCTCTAAAGAAGCAGGCCCAAGCAGGCCCGATCCAAGCCCTCCCAACCTCGTTCCTCATAATGGCCATAATGTTCAGCGACTGAAGTTAAAATTTTCAAACCCTAATATTCTCCTCTGCAACTCCACCGTTGCTCTCTCGCTGTCGCCCCTGTGACGCCCTAGTAACGTCACTTGCTACTTGCAAGAAGAAAGCTAATACTAACAATACTAGTAAGTGCCAATATGAGTGGATATTTAAAGCCTGTTTGGTAACTTGCCAAACAGTAAAAATTTCTGTTTTTTTGTTCTCGGGAGTATATTTGAAGCAGAAATCCATTTGTTTAAATTTTTGTTCTTGGAAATAGATTTGGAACAGAATCAAGAATAAAAAAAAAGTTAATTCTTTATTTCCGAGAACAATTCCAGAATCAGCCACATTTTTAAAATTTCTCTCCCCCTCCTTTTATTTTTCTTCTTCTTCCTTTTGACCGGTCGCCGGCCTCGACAATGGCCGGCGACCGGCCAGATGAGGGTCGGCGCCCTCCCTAGCCCCCGGCGACGCCAAGCATGGCGCAACGAGAGCCTCACCGTGGATGGGCGAGGCGCGGCCTCGCCTTAGCTAGGTGAGGCGACCTTGCCCAGATCTAGTGAGGCCAAGCTTGCCAAGCCATTGGCGAGGCTCGGCCTTGTCGGCCCACCGCCAAGGCGACGTTGGCTTGGTTGGGCGATGCCAGCTTAGCGGTGGGCAAGCGGTGGGCTTGCGAGGCCGAACCTCGCCGGTGGCTGGGCAAGCTCAGCCAAGGCCAAAGCCTTGCCAGATCTGGCCAAGGCCGACCTCACCCAGCCACCGGCGAGGCTCGGCCTAGTCGGCCCACCGCCAGGCCAACAATGCCCAGCCAAGCGGATGTCGCCCTGGCGGTGGGCCGGTGAGGTCGAGCCTCGTCGGTGGCTTGGCGAGCTTGGCCTCGCCAGATCTGAGTGAGGTCGCCTTGCCCAGCTCACGGCAAGGCTTGCGACCTAGCCTCACCGTGGCTTGGCGTCGCCAAGGGTCAGTGAGGGCGCCGACCCTCGTCTGGCCGATCGCCGGTGATTTATTAAGGAAGAAGAAAAGAAAAAAAATTGTATTTAAATCATCAAAAAATTAAAAGAAAATATTTTAGATTAGAAATTTTCATGTTTTACCAAACGTATTTCTATCCCGAGAATAAAAATTTTGGACAGTTACCAAACGCCTTCAAATGCTCAAAAATTGTTTTCGGGACAGAATAAAAAAAAACATCTCTGAACAGAAATTGTTCCCGGGCACAAAATCGATATCATGCACACCCTTAGCAAGTAAATTCTACTCCTATATATTCCTAAGAATAACATAAATGTTATAAGAATGAGGCTCTCCAATCTCGTACATCCCTAAAACTCTTCCTATAAGTCAATATGTGCAAACATTAGCGTAAAATCTTGAGCTCACGCAAAGTATTAAAGAAAACCAAAATTAGAAGGCTTGATTCACTTACGTCAACATCATTCTTGCATTACGTCAAGGGGAACATTTAAGTCTCTTCTATTAATGGGAATCCCACTGCTGTTGATTGCACCACTAGATATTTACATCATGTATATTACATGTCCAAAAGCGTGCAATGAAATGCCTGGGCAAGGTGAAAAGGAAACCTAACTCTACTACCCAACATTTAACCGACTCAACTCCAAAACTTGTTCCCCTCCACCCAGCGAAACTAGGCTGCAGGCGCTGCTCCCGAACCTAGCCCATCTGGCCCGAACCAAAGTGGCTCAAACAGGTCACTTTCGTGATTCAAGAACCACGAGACAAATCTCATGAGAATCAAGTCCGGATGCCCATCATCCGTTCACACCATCGCCTTGTATCGTGTAAAGTCTAGGTCAGTCACGAGGTCATGTAGATCATGACAAGAAACATCTATATAAGCAATAGCCCTATAAGTGGTGACAGGTGGGACGTCCATCCTATCGATTTGAAAAATGAAAGGGTGAGCAAAGCCCAATGAAGGAATAAACAAAGCCTTAGATCGCATAATCCAATCACCACTCAATGCAATTACATAACCATTCACTCAAGTAATTCATAACAAGAGCACCATCCATATCCATGCTATAATACATCCCCAATGTATCGACCTAATTAACAACATCGGCAGCAATATCATGATTCCCTCTTGCACCTCCAAGATGTAAATGGATAGCAACATAATAACTACTGCTTACAATTCTTGCAGCCCACTTAAACAACCAAATGCAGAAACTATTCCATGATGCAACAATAATGAAAAATGCACACAATGCATAGCCGAACTTCACACATAGATGCCGCTCGAGTTCACATGCTTGTACAGGTACTCGCACGCCATATAAGATTAGTGTTTTATATAATCATTTCCACTCTCAAGTTAAAATTTGGCACCAGGACGCTGGCTGGTCCACTAGAGTTACTTTAGTGTCATTGGTCAGACTTCCATGGGAAGCTGGCTATGAGCACCTCACTTTGAGGAATCTCAATTTATTTGTCGAGGAATCCAAGGGTTGTTGGCCTTAGGCATCCTGACTCCCTCGGGACATCATCGAGTTGCTGACCAATGGTTATCTCTTAAATTCATTTCATTTTACACGATCCTCACACAACGATCTTTGATTAATATCACCAGAACACCACAATTAGCACATGTATCATGCCACTCGCAAACAACATGATTTTATCACACTAAGCATTCTAGTCACTCAATACTTGCACTCATTGCACACTTGCAGCATTTAAAGTTCTTCACAACAACATATAGCAAGACCGATTTACACTCCACATACATGGCCGTGCATCTCAAACAACTCACGGTAATCCCCCTCGCAAGCGATTCAATTATAACTCGCATTCTCCACACGTACACATGTAGTCATATTCCTGCTAAAGTTCACAGCACATAATAACATGCAAAAATCCACTCACCTCAGCATGTACCAAATCAATCATCCCACAAACAAAGGCCCTTTAACGCACTAGAACATGGTATCAGTGAATTAAGGTCCTTTCCTTAGTGGAACAGACACGCATCTAATACCGGTTTCTCTTATTGTTCTCAGCTCGCTCTTAAAACAGCATGCATTGGCGACTAACAACATTAATTTGAACTCTACTAAATCACGGCTCTCTCTACAATCAACCACAAGTGATCAATCCCTCATTCAAGACATACAACAACATACAAGGTCTTAAATCACCCGTCAACAACTAAGAGTGTTCTTTGAGCCTCAAGATGTAAAACCCCATGAAAGATATGCTAAAGCGACTCCAAATTTCCATCCAACTATTCTCCAAGCCCTCCTCAAACTATATCAACTAGATCAACCCACATGCATGTACCTCTCCGAACTAAATCAGCCCTCATTGAGCTACGGACAATCCTAACCGAACTGGTCTAGCCAAAGCCGAGCCAAAGAAAGGATGAAACAACCTATATCACTATGAAAATTTCCTTACCTAATAGCTGCCCAAAAAGCCTCTTCCTCTTGGCTTCACTGGTGCTTCAAAACCGAAGCTTCCTTGAGCTCTAAACTAAGAAACGAAAGAGAGAAAATGGAGATGGTGGATGATGAGTGTTCGGCCGAATGAAGGGAGAGAGTGAAAGAAAGAGTGAAAATGGGTTTTTGGCTTAGATTTTGGTGAGTTTCAAGCCAAATGATGAGATCACATTTGCAATCCCCAAGTCTCACTAACCGAGGGGGTGGCGGAAGAATCAAGAGGATTTTTTCCCTTCACTTTGCATGGAACTTGGCTAATCATGCATTAAGCTGGCTACTTGTTCTCAATTAAAAGAGTTTTGTGTTTAAAACATGCCATTTTCTCAACCCCTCTCCAACATCATCATTGGCCCCTAAACTTGGCCATTTGTTCCATTTTTGCCTCTATTATTTCGGCCACAAGAGAAAGGCCATAGATGTCCTATTGTTTATGTTAGTCTACTAGTCAAATTGGTGTCTCAACTTCAAGAATTCGTGGTTACACTATGGTTCTACTACTTTCTCTAGGGTTAAACTTCACAAATTAAATACCAAGGCTAAACTATGTAGCCATGCCTATGCAGAAATTAATAAATCTTCAAATTGATCCCTTCATAACCCAAACATGTCCAATGTGTGCAGGCGTGTATACAAATGAGGGTCGACTATAGTATAACGCCATCTAAGCATCCATTTGCCAATGCACTTGAAATGCTAACCCTTGCATTCATGCGTAACTCAAACAAAGTGTCACATAAGTACACATAAAAGGCATGCGCTAGAAATTAACCAATAAGGCATATGAGACACCTCACTGGCCTCGTGTACATACGACAACTCATGGTTCTCTAGGCCCTTGAATCATTAATAACCCAATTCGGCCTTGCGACCAAACATGCCAACTGGGCCCTTGACGCCCACTTGTACAATGTATGGGCCTCGCGGCCTTTTCACTTGCTATTTGGGCCTCACGGCCTATTCTCAAAATGTCGGATCTCATCAAAGTGTTACATAGCCCATGCGCCGTACTAACCAAGCTAACGGAAATCGGGGTGTCACACCCCCCTCCGGCTCAGCCTCTCTCCTTCACATCACCACCGCGATTCCCGTCCTCTGCACCTTGTCCCCTCGGAGGAAGCTCATGTCCGCTGCGCTGTCCGGAGCTCTCTCATTCATCCTTCTGTTCTCAACTCCATCGTTCGCAACAGAGTCTTCTCTAGCATGGATGACGAAGTCCGAAGCCTCGGTGGAGTATTGTCACGAGGAGGAGAAAAGGGATGGGCTGGCGCTGTGCCCGAAAGAGTGATGAATGAGAGAATCATGGAGGAATCTTGGAATATCCTCAATGGAAGCTCCTCGGTACCAGTCAAGTCGCTGGTCACCTGAAGCGCCGCAAGCAATTTCTCTTAATGCTAAATTTCATTGGTCTTTGGTTTTCCTTTCCCCTTTGAATTTTTTGCTTTAAGTGGAGTGGTTAATGAGCCGTTCTGTTGGCTCTATTTGCAGTGGAAGAAGGAAGACACTAATGCCACAATCCCGACAAGTTCAAAGGCTCACGCATTGATAAGATGAATGTTGTGGGTTTGGGTGATCCTTACACCCGATTTCTCTCTTCTGACGAGGTGATTATCTCTCTTTTTGCCCTTGCAAATTATGCCGTAAATTTATAATTGTAGATGTGGCAATCAATGTCATGATAGAGGAGTCTACATTACTAGTCAATTTGCATTTCATAAACTTTTGACCCTCTAATATAATTTGTGTTGCATGTACTTGAGTTACAAACATAGGTGAACTTTGCATTACATTCATTTTTCCGGCCAATGTCCTTGTATAACATTTTTTTTTTGGTTGAAAATGTTATTTCATTAGTAGCGATGATAAAAGGGTCCCAACAAGGAAGCATCTGAACAAAGCACAGCCAAGAGGGCTTGAGGAGGGAAAAGAAGCCAATTCTGTGGAAGATGATTTCGCCTTTGAGATTTTACAACCTAATCTGCAGTTGCATTAGAGGCCCTGGGGCAATGGGCCAAGCGAACCCGCGGATGGGTTGATAAGAACTTCAAGCAATCCATGAAAAGTAGCCTCTCTTCCCAATTAAAGTGATCTACCCTTTGACTTATCAAAGCCTCAACTAGATCACGTCAGTCAGACTCCATAGTATTTAGGTTTAACTGGAAAGTACCTCTAGAGACCAAGAGAAGGGCTTCGTACACAGCAAGGGTTTCAATTTGTGCTACAGATGGAACTCTAGCCGATCTAGCAAGACCGGTGATGAGATTCCCAGAATGGCCCCTGCAAATACATGCAGTGGCTCCGTTGATCAAGCCTTCTTCCAACAAGCCATCAACGTTAATTTTTAGGGATTCTTCTTCAGGGGGATCCAGATCTGCATTCCGCTAAGAGATGACTCGTTTACTTTCTTTGAGTTTTGGGTATTGCACTTTCTAAAGTTTGCTAGCCGGAGGTTTACAAAAGCAATCATTTCATGGGCATCCGGTATAATGCCTCGGAAGATTGAGTTGTTGCGTGATTTCCAAATGCTCTAGAGAACCGACACCACCGATTCTAATGAAAGTATATCAACTTCTTTCCCCGTAACTTCCATCAGCCATGCTTCGAAACGAGAAATACCCTAACGATTGATTTGGATTTTCAAAGTTGGGTCAAACTGGACGAACCGGGTCCAAGGACAAAGCAAGAAGATGTGTTCAACCGTCTCCACCCCTTGCATGCAAAGAGAGCACACCGGTTCAGGTATAATCTTCCTCTTCCATAAATTTTCATTTGGTGGGATTGCATTTTGGCATAGAGACCATAAAAGGATCTTAATTTTAGAACAAATCTACAAGTTTCAGATGGCCCGCCATAATGATTTGGGAATTTGGTAAGATGAGATTGTGTTTTCATTCCTTTGCTGGCATTAAATTCCATCTCTGAGTAGATTATAGCCATTTTTCACTATGTAGCTCCTTGACTCTGTACCCGTGCAGCATAATTTATCCATTGCTCTCTTAGGTCTGACTTGTATTGTAAGAATTTCCTGAATAATCTGGTCATCAAAATGATGTTTTAGTTTTTTGATGTTCCATTGTTCCTCTTCGAAATTTGTCAATTCAAGAATCATTACAAGATCATTTATGTTCTCTAGACCCTGATCAGTCCTCTTTTCAAACATTTGTCCTTCCTAACATACACTTACTCTCCATTACCAATCGACCACATTATTTAGTGAGATATGGAATCCCTTTCGATTAATAGACTTTGCCACCTCCATGAAGGTCTTGAACCCTCTTTGCATGCCAAAAGTCATCTTGAGGAAAGAAAATACCTTGTAACAATATCCTCCACAAAGAGTTAGGATTTTGAGGCAATCTCCATGCTTATTTACCCAACATGGCTTTGTTGAAAGTAATCATGTCTCAAAAACCCATGCTACCCTTATCCTTCCTCATCTTTGGAATGTCCCACTATTTCCGGTGAATTCCAACTTTTAATTCAGTGTTCTTCCACTAGAAGTTTGCAATCTTTCTCTCTATTGCTTGACACATTGAAATAGGGATTTTGAAAATAGACATTGCATATTGTGGAAGAGCTTGCATAATTGTTTTCACTAGTATCTCCTTTAGTCCTTTTGAAATTAGCTATTCTTTCCAGCCTTCTAGTGTTATGTTCGCTCTACCTAGATATTAGCCTTGGCTAATTTAACCATGAACTTCAATTCAATTTTGAGTATCAAACTTTCAAGGACTTCAAGATTAACCTATTGGACATCGCCTCATTAGCCCTCTTGTTTATCGGTAAGCTTGAAATTTTTGGAAAATGGATTAACGGGCCAAGAATTGGAGCCCACGAGGAAGTGGGCCAACCAAAGGCTCATTGGGCCTCATGCCCAATAGGGTTTGCTACTTTGGGCCCAAGCAAGTCCAAGTGGGCCCAATGAGGCCCACTAAGCCCATCTAAGCCTACTTAGCCCAAATTCAAGCTCAAAGCCTTTCTAAGTCAAATTTTAAGCCTAATAAGCAAACCAAGCCCAATCCAAGGCCCATTTCAATATTTGGCCCAAGGGTAAGATTGAGAATTTTGTCTAAAATGTGAAAAGACCATTTCACCCTTCTTGCATTAATTGAAGGAAGACAAAAGAGAGAGAAAGTCAAGAAAATTTATGAACAGAAATGATGAAATTTTTTGGCTTGTTGGAGAAGCCTTGATTGGCTTGCTTCGCAAGTCCATTCTCTCTCTCCCTTCCTAGTTCGGCCATTCCCCACTGCCCACTCCCTCTCACTTTTTCTCTCATTTCCTCTCTTGTTCTCTCTTGTTTTCCTTTGTTGCCCTCTTGCCACCGTGCCTCGCTACCACCTCACCTTGCTACTGCTCTAAGCCATCGTCACCACCACCATTGCTATCCACTCAAGGCCATCTCCATGCTGCTTGAGGCCGCCCAAGTCATCCACCCGTCCGCTCGTCACCCGTGCCACCACCATTGTCCCCATGCAACCGACTCGACTAACTAGTGAGTTAACCTCCTAATCCCTTAATTAAGGCATTAAAATTAATTAGAGGTAGCTCATATTATAACTAATCTTGATTATAGGGTTAATCTTAATTATCTGGCTAATTATGATTAGGGGTAGCTTAATTTATAGTTAATCTTGATTAGTGCTAATTAATGTTAGTGAGCTGATAAGTTTATCACGATAAGTGACAGGCAAAAATGATAGGTTGCCACGATAAGTGACAGGTAGTGGTGATAGGCTGTTAAGAATTGCTAAGTGAACAATGATAGCCTATCGACGGAAAAGGTAACAAGCTATCATTGAAGGGACGATAAGTTATCAGAACCAAATGATAAGCTATCGTTAAATAGGCGATAAGTTATCAAGAAATAAATGATAAGCTATCACCAAAGGAGTGATAAACTATCGAGAATTAAGTGATAAGCTATCATCAAGGGGTGATAAGCTATCAGATTTTTAATGATAAGTTATTGCTATTTAAGTGATAAGCTATCGAGGTAAAATTGATAAGTTATTGCGATAGGATGATAAGTAGTGATTATTTAGATTTTCTACTTGAGTTATGTGATGATTTTATGCACGTTATATGTTGTTTAAAGCATGCTTTGCTATGAAAAATGATTGCCTAATGAGAAACACCAATTATTAATTTTTAAAAGAGTTTTTATGGGCATATAATGGTTAAATCCTAAGGTGTCAGGTTTATATGTCGTGTTTTATGAGTTAAATGGAGTAAGTGTGTTTAAAAAGGATAGCATGAAAAGTTTGATAGGTTAATTGTATGTGCATGTGTCACGCCCCGACTCTTAAGCTCGCGGTAACCCCATTTCACTTGAGGTTTACTTGTATAACGTCCCAGGTACTATCGTCGACCAATTCATTTTATTTTGTAATTAAGCACATGCGGAAACAAACAACTCCCAAACCAAACAACAGGGATAGCAACAACAACAGTAGAGGAAAGACAAACAGTATTTTGTATATCTGAAGGTTAACTAGCACACTAGTAAATACATACACGCCTTACTATAGGTGACAAGCTATAAGGCCTACTAAAAAAGGGATCGGCCTATCTGGCCTAACACTGTACAAGTGCTTACTCGCTGGCCTCGGTGGGATTGCTCTCTTCGATCCTCAGGTACTGCGTCATTAGGGCCTGAAAATGTTAACCACGACGGGTTGAGATAAACTCAGCAAGTTAAAGCCCTAAGCCCCGGTTAGGAACTTCGCTCGCCTTAGGAGTTTAACATACAACCTAATTCATCAAATCACCCAATGTCACCTCAAACAGATAACCACAGAAGACAGTTTAATAAACATGCGCAATCACAGGCAACCTTACCTAGCCTTGGCACACGCGATCTGTAAAAACTGTCAGTTAAATCATCACGACATTAAGAGCATGTAAATAATCAGAGCATTGCACACAGCTTTCTCATGTCTCACACCCACACATGCTTTGATTATTATGATCCCTTCTCTTGGGCCACGGCACAACCTTATGGTTGGCGGTTCCTAGCCAAGCCAGCTTCGTCCTCTTTATCTCGAGGCACGGCGACGTCAATGGCTCACTCCTAAGACAGCATTCCCGAAGAAGCATAGGACATGCCCACTACCGCAGCCCTGTAACTGACAGAGGCCCGGGACCCACCCACTATCGTAGTCCCACAAAGTTAACCCCTCCCTATCAGGCAATCGACCGAAGTCAGGTGACCAAACGGCCACGGCACAACCCCATAAGGATTAGTGGTCTTCCGGCAAAGCCGGGCTCTCCTCTTAATGTGACTATGCAACACATCATCAATCAATTCGTTCATTTCTTTGCTCGGTCGTGAATGCACATATAGTTCGTGTTCACGCAACATGCTTTTGCAGTTGGCACATGTATAATGAAATGCAGTAGTGTCCAGCAATCACGCACAACAGCATCAGTCCAATCATTTACGAAAGTTGCAACAATCAACAGTTCAAATCACAGTCTGACAATCAATTCTGACCAATTAACATTATAACACTTGCATACTTTTTCCAAAGTAATCACGTACCGCAATAATTACCAGTACCCAATCACGTGTCTCAATGTTCGATAATAAATAAGCACGTGAGGATCAACCATTCCCATAAATAATTTAACTCCCACAAAATACTTATAATTATTTTCCAATCCAAATAATTCCATTTAATAAAACCCCTCTTTAATAAACCAATGTCATTTAATAACGTTGTATATAAATACTATTGACATTAGAAAATTAGGCCATAGTAATTTTCCCACAAAATTACTCAATTAAAATCATTTCCCACAAATAATCACAATTAATTATTTTCTCCAAAAATAATTAATTTTCAGAAATGAATAATAATAACAATATTAATAATAATAATTCGAAATTATAAATTCATTTAATTAATTAATAATTCCGAAAATAATAGATAATTATTATTTAATCCAAAAAAAAAATTATTAATACTAACCATGGTTACAAAATTAACTTAACCCTAGTTAATCTAACCTAACCATGATTAACTTTTAACCTTGATTACTTTTAAAACTAACTATAGTTACTTTAATCAACTAACTATAGTTAATCTAACACTAACTCTAGTCAAAATACTAATCTCAATTAGCCTAATTAACCAGAATAATCCACTAATTAACTCTAATTAAACACAAACATACAAATACACTAATTACCCATAAGCAAGATTAACCCCTAAACAAGAATTAGGAAATCAACTTACTTAGATCGGAAATCCGGTGACACCAGTGCATAGAGGGGAACGAGGGTTACTAGGGATAAGCTCAGGAATGACAACAGATGACGAACGGTGGACAAAACGGGCCAAAAACAGTGCTGGTTACTGTTCACGCGGAACTGACCAGCAGTGCAGAAAAGGCCGAAACGGGAGGTCCGGGGCGACTAGGGGTGACCGGGGGTGTGCGGCTGGCTTCCTAACTTCCGTGGCTACACTATGGGCGGTGGCGGCGGCTCCGGTGACGGCGGCAAGGCTGTTTTCCGACTGGAAAACAGTAAGGACAGCAAGAAACAACAGAAATGGAAGGGAAAAGGAAGAGAAAAAGGGAGAGAGAGAGGGGCTTCTATGCTAAACGAATTTGGGGAGAAAGGAGGAGAGAGAAAGCTGCTGGAAACTTGAGGGAGAAGCCAAGGCAAGTGGGCTTGCCACTTGCTCAAACACCAATCAAAACAAAGCAAGAAACAAACAAAAACAATGTCCACTTGGGCCAAAAAGGAAAAGGCCAAAAGAGAGAAGCCCATGGGCTGAGGAGAGAGAGGAGAATGGGCCAGCTTGGGCCCCCTTTGGGCTGAGTTGGATGGGCGCAAGGCCCATTGGGCCGCCGGTCTTGGGCCGGCCCACTCGTGGGTCCGAAACCCGGTCCAATTTTTCCTTTTTCCGACACTTCCGTGTCCAACGGAAAATTCCAAAATAGATGAGGTGACGTCCAAATATTTAGTCTTGACATCACTGAGAAGTCGGTTCCCAAAATCGTATTAAAAATCGGGGCTAAATTGAGTTGACTGTGATCGTAGTACAATTTGGATTATCGGGCGCCCCTTTTAGGATTTTCCTCACTTTTGACCCGTGCTCAATCATTCTTTGATCCACGTTAACTTCAATTCTCGAGTCATGGACATCCCTCGATTGTCGTGTGATCCCGGGGGCTCAATTGATAATCTCGAGTACTAGATGAAAAGGACTTGGTTTACCGTCGTTCGTAGTTCGTATCGAAGTCGTGCGGAAATCACCCACAAATCAATTTCGTACTTCTGCCGAATCGATTTATTTCCGTTTCTTTAATAGTCTAGTGCTTAGAGGATATCGTTCTCGCCTGTGTCCTCATGGTCGAAGGGTTCGTTCCTAATCGAAATATCGAGTCGAATGCGTATCGTTTCCTAATGGCGCCTCTTTGTAATTCATTATCCCACGAACACACAGTTCAGACAATTTGTACTGACCAGGCCTTCGACTAATATCGCCATTTTATAAAATCCAAAAATGGGGTCGATTTTCAGGATGTTACAACTCTTCCCCTCTTAAAGAAATTTCTTCCTCGAAATTTGAACTAACACGCTAATCCTAAAAAAGATAGGGGTGCTGACGCCTCATGATTTCTTCGCTTTCCCACGTAGCTCCCTCCGTACCATGGTGTTGCCAAATGACTTTGACCAAGGAGACTGTCTTGTTTCTCAACACTTGTTCTTTCCGGTCCTCAATCCAAATTGGTCTCTCCACATACGACACACTGTCGTCCACCTCTATCTCCTCAAAATTCAACACGTGCATTGGGTCCGGCTCATATTTCCTTAACATTGACACGTGGAATATGTCATGCACCTGAGCAAGCTGAGGCGGTAGTGCAAGGTGTTAGGCCAAATTCCCAATCCTTTCTAGAATCTCAAATAGTTCGACGTACCTCGGGCTCAGTTTTCCTTTCTTTCCAAATCGCGATGTGCCTCGCATCGGCGATACTTTAAGGAACACATGATCGCCCACTTGAAATTCCAATGGCCTACGTCGTCTATCCCCATAACTTTTCTGTCTGCTCTGAGCCATCTTTAACCTCTCTTGAATCATCTTTACGGCGTCTAAAGATTGTTGCACCAACTCTGGCCCTAAAATTTTCCACTCGCCAACTTCATCCCAACAAATTAGAGTCCTACACGGTCTACTGTACAAAGCTTCAAACGGTGCCATTCTGATACTTTGCTGATAACTGTTATTGTACGCGAATTCCATGAGGTGAAGTTGTTCCTCCCAACTTCCTTTGAAATCCAATACACATGCTCTTAGCATATTCTCTAAGGTTTGAATTGTTCTCTCTCATTAACCATCTGTCTGAGGATGGTAGGCTGTACTGAATTGCAGCTTTGTTCCCATCGAAGTTTGTAGACTCTTCCAAAATGCAGCTGTAAATCTAGGGTCTCGATCCGAAGTGATTGTCATTGGTACCCCATGTAGACGAATAACTTGTCGCACGTACAACTCTACATACTTTTCCAAAGTGAAGTCCTTGTGTACGGCGATGAAGTGAGCTGACTTCGTCAATCGATCCACTATGACCCAAATTGCATCATTACAACGCTGACTTCTTGGTAATCCCGTCACGAAATCCATCGTGATATGCTCCCATTTCCATTTAGGGATTTCAAGAGGTTGCAGTAACCCTCCTGGCTTGCAATGTTGCGCTTTCAATTGTTGGCAAATTAAACACTTTACCACGTGCTTGGCGATGTCGAGTTTCATGCTGTTCCACCAATAATATTGTCGCAGATTCTGATACATCTTTGTACTGCCTGGGTGCACATTGTAGTCACTACGATGCGCTTCAGATAACAACCTCTCCTTAATTTCGGTGTCGCTTGGTACGCATAACCGTCAACGGAATTTCAAGATCTCATCCTCAGATACTTGAAAATCCGACTTTCTCTTGGTCGCGTCCAATTGTAGAATCTTTTGAATCTCAGTGTCCAAAGGTTGCATTACCTTAATCTTGGTTTCAACTTCAGGTTCGATCCTAAGGGTAGCCATCAAACTGGAAAGATGGCATACCTCGAGCCTGAATCCTGAATCGCGGATTCTCTCCAACAAAATCCATTCATGAACCATCATACTTGCAACTAATGACTCGCGACTCAAAGCATCTGTTACCTTGTTTGCCTCGCCTAGATGGTACAGGACATCGCAATCATAATCCTTAAAAAGTTCCATCCATCTGCACTACCTCATATTCAGTTCCTTTTGGGAGAACAAATACTTCAAACTTTGATGGTCCATGAAAATCTGAAATCTCTCTCCACAGAGATAGTGTCTCCATATCTTCAACGCAAAAATGATGGTTGCCAACTCTAAGTCGTGCGTTGGATAATTCAACTCGTGAGGCCTCAACTGCCTGGAAGCATATGCTATCACTTTACCATGTTGCATCAGAACGCAACCGAGTCCTTTGTATGACACGTCGCTAAAAATCTCATATCCTCCCAAGCCTGACGGAATAGTCAAAACTGGTGCGGTAGTAAGCTTATGCTTAAGCTCTTGGAAACTACGCTCGCACTTATCCATCCACTCAAATTCTTACATCCTTCATTAGCCTTCGTATTAGAAGCATAACTATCGCAGAGAACCTTTCTACGAATCATTTGTAATAATCTGTCCGACTTAGAAAACTTTGAACCTCTATCACTGTCATAAGTCTTGGCCAATTCATGACTGCCTTGATCTTGATGGATCCACAGAAATTCCCTCGTCCAAAATCATATGACCAACAAAACAACGTGAGTAAACCCAAACTCGCACGTATTAAACTTGGCATACTATTTATGCTCTCAAATAGTCTGTAGCACTATCCTTAAGTGCTGTTCGTGTTCTCTGAATTTCTCGAATATCCCAATATATCGTTCACAAACACAGTTATGAATCAATCCAAATACGCCTTAATCAGTCAATCTATCAAATCCATAAAAGCAATTGGCGCATTAGTTAATCCAAACGACAATACGGTAATTTTGTAGTGATCACATCGCACACAATATGTCATCTTCAGTTTATCCTCCTTTTTAAATCCTCAACTACTGATAGCCCGTCCTTGGGTCTATCTTGGAACATATCAAACCTCCTTAAAGTGGGTCAAACAAATCATCCATCCTTGGTAATGGATACTTGCTCATGATCATCCCTTAGTTAAACTACTGCTAATCGATGCATAAGTGCAACGATCCATCCTTGATTCCAGTAAACTTGAAACGAACCCCACCTAATGGGTTAAACTGGATTACCTTCCAATAGCAATCCATTGTAATTCGATACTTAGTAAGCCAATCCATTCCAACGATCACATCGAAATTGTACATTTCCAACACAATCAAATCGATTAATTCCTTTTGCTCGCCAATGACCATCATGCAATCTGAATATCCTACCGCATACAACCTCGTCCTTTAATTGGGTCAACCCGTTAAGAATTTCTTCCAGCGATTTTGGTCTTAACCTTACCAACTTAACGAAGTGTTCTGCTATACACAAATGCGTAGCTCAAAAACCCAATTAATGTATAAGCAGCATGATCACACTGGAAGTTGTACCAATAGTCACAGCCTTCGAATCCAACACTTGGCATTTCAATTATACACTGATCTTTCTTAAAACCATTCCTCCTATCATCAGCTTTTTCCCAAGCTAATGATTAACCATATAAAATGCAAACCATGACCCAGATGCAGCTATTCATTCTGCCACGTTCTTTTTCTTAACAAACAGGATTGGCGCTTCCCAAGGCGATACACTTGAGCAAATAAAACCCTTATCCAATAATTCCTACATCCACACCTTCAATTCCTTCAACTCTGATAACGCTATCCTGTATGGTGCTTTCGAGATTGGTTCCGTCCCATGAGCCAACTCGATTACGAACTCTGTCTCTCTGGCTAGGGGTAGTCCTGGTAATTCCTTTTGGAAAGACATCAAGATAATCTTGTACTACCACGATGTCCTCCAGGTTCGGTCCTTCCTTCAACGTATCACTCACAGACGCCAAATAGCCTCAACATCCTGACCCTAACAACCTAGTTGCTTCCAAAGAAGAAATCAAGGGAATCGAGGACCCTCCTCGGCTCTCTACAAACTGGAAACTACTAGCTCCAATCGGATTAAGCTCCTTGCTTGCACCGTCCTCCTCCGCTGACCCCTCTGACCTGGGGTCCTCAAACCAGGGGTACTCTGATCCGGACTGCTCATTTTGCAGGACTTTCCTTTCTTGTGTTCCAATTCCCCCTCACGGAATTAGAAAATGAGACAACCCTAAAGCAAAGGACCACGAAGGACCTGTAGTTAATCACATGGAAGTAAAGAAACTATCTTTCCTACTAACCATCCCCACACACCAACGCAAGACTCATCGCACTTTATCACTCCGTCAGCCAATTAGGCTCTGATACCAAAATCGACGGGGTTGTCACGCCCCAACTCTCGAGCTCACGGCAACCCCATTTCACTTGAGGTTTACTTGTACGACATCCCAGGTACTGTCGTCAACCAATTCATTTTATCTTGTAATTAAACACATGCGAAAACGAACAACTCCCAAACCAAACAACAAGGATAGCAACAACAACAGTAGAGGAAAGACAAACAATATTTTGTATATCTGAAGGTTAACCAGCACACCAACAATTACGTACACGCCTTACTACAGGCGACAAGTTAAGGCCTACTCAAAAAGGGACCGGCCTATCTGGCCTAACACTGTACAAGTGCCTACTCGCTGGCCTCGGTGGGATCGCTCTCTTCGATCCTCAGGTACTGCATCATCTAGGGCCTGAAAAAGTTAACCACAACGGGTTTAGATAAACTCAGCAAGTTAAAGCTTTAGGCCCAGGTTAGGAACTTCGCTCGCCTCAGGAGTTTAACATACAACCTAATTCATCAAATCACCCAATGCCACCTCAAACAGATAACTATAGAAGACAGTTTAATAAATAGGCGCAATCACAGGCAACCTTACCTAGCCTTGGCACACATGACCTGTAGAAACTGTCAGTTAAATCATCACGACATTAAGAGCATGCAAATAATCAGCGCATCGCACACAGCTTTCTCATGTCTCACACCCACATATGCTTCGATTATTACGACCCCTCCTCCTAGGCCATGGTACAACCTTATGGTTGGCAGTTCCTGGCCAAGCCAGCTTCGTCCTCTTTACCTCGAGGCACGGCGACGTCAAGGGCTCACTCTAAAGACGGCATTAACAAAGGAGCATAGGACCCGCCCACTACCGTAGCCCCGTAATTGACAGAGGCCCGGGACCCGCCCACTACCGTAATCCCACAAAGTTAACCCCTCTCTACAAGGCAATCGACCGAAGTCAGGTGACTAAACGGCCACAGCACAACCCCATAAGGATTGGCGGTCTTCCGGCAATGCCGGGCTCTCCTCTTAATGTGACCATGGAACTCATCATCAATCAATTCGTTCATTTCTTTGCTCGGTCGTGAATGCACATACAGTTCGTGCTCACGCAACATGCTTTTGCAGTTGGCACATGTATAATGAAATGCAGTAGTGTCCAGCAATCACGCACAACAGAATTAGTTCAATCATTTACGAAAGTTGCAACAATCAGCAGTTTAAGTCACAGTCTAACAATCAATTCTGACCAATTAACATTATAACACTTGCATACTTTTTCCAAAGTAATCACGTACCGCAATAATTATCGGTACCCAATCACGTGTCTCAATGTTCGATAATAAATAAGCACGTGACGATCAACCATTCCCATAAATAATTTAACTCCCACAAAATACTTATAATTATTTTCCAATCCAAAAAATTCCATTTAATAAAACCCTTATTTAATAAACCAATGTCATTTAATAACGTTATATATAAATACTATTGACATTAGAAAATTAGGCCATAGTAATTTTCCCACAAAATTACTCAATTAAAATCATTTCCCACAAATAATCACAATTAATTATTTTCTCCAAAAATAATTAATTTTCAGAAATGAATAGTAATAACAATATTAATAATAATAATTCGAAATTATAAATTCATTTAATTAATTAATAATTCCGAAAATAATAGATAATTATTATTTAATCCAAAAAAATATATTAATACTAACCATGGTTACAAAATTAACTTAACCCTAGTTAATCTAACCTAACTATGATTAACTTTTAACCTTGATTACTTTTAAAACTAACTATAGTTACTTTAATCAACAAACTATAGTTAATCTAACACTAACTCTAGTCAAAATAATAATCTCAATCAGCCTAATTAACCAGAATAATCCACTAATTAACTCTAATCAAACACAAACATACAAATACACTAATTACCCCTAAGCAAGATTAACCCCTAAACAAGGATTAGGAAATGAACTTACTTGGATCGGAAATCCGGCGACACCAGCGCGTAGAGGGGAATGAGGGCTACGAGAGGTAAGCTCAGGAATGACAACAGACGACGATTGGTGGCCGAAACGGGCCAAAAAAAAAGTGCTGGTTATCTTGTTCATGCGGAATCGACCAAGCCGGTGCGAAAAAAGGCCGAAACAAAGGGCGGTCGGGGTGACCAGGGGTGTGCGGCTGGCTTCCTAACTTCCGTGGCTACACTGTGGGCGGTGGTGGCGGCTTCGGTGTCGGCGGCAAGGCTGTTTTCCGGCTAGAAAACAGTAAGGACAGCAAGAAACAGCAAAAATGGAAGGGAAAAGGAAAAGAAAAAGGGAGAGATAGAGGGGCTGCTATGCTGAACGAATTTGGGGAGAAAGGAGGAGAGAGAAAGCTATTGGAAACTTGAGGGAGAAGCCAAGGCAAGTGGGCTTGCCACTGCTCAAACACCAATCAAAACAAAGCAAAAACAAACAAAAACAATGCCCACTTGGGCTCGAAAGGAAAAAGAAAAGAGAGAAGCGTACGGGCTGGAGGAGGAGAGGAGAATGGGCCGCTTGGGCCCCTTTGGGCCTGAGCTGGATGGGCGCAAGGCCCATTGGGCCGCCGGTCTTGGGCCAGCCCACTCGCAGGCCCGAAACCCGGTCCAATTTTTTCTTTTTCCGACACTTCTGTGTCCAACGGAAAATTCCAAAATAGATGAGGCGACATCCAAATATTTACTCTTGATATCACTGAGAAGTCGGTTCCCAAAATCGGATTAAAAATCGAGGCTAAATTGAGTCGATTGCGACCGTAGTACAATTTGGATTATCGGGCGCCCCTTTTAGGACTTTCCTCACTTTTGACTCGTGCTCAATCATTCTTTGATCCACATTAACTTCAATTCTCGAGTTAGGAACGTCCCTCGATTGTCGTGTGATCCAAGGGCTCAATTGATAATCTCGAGTACTAGATGAAAATGATTCGGTTTATCGTCGTTCGTGGTTCGTATCGAAGTCGTGCGGAAATCACCCACAAATCAACTTCGTACTTCTGCCGAATCGATTTATTTCCGTTTCCTTAATAGTCTAGTACTTACAGGATATCGTTCCCGCCCAGGTCCTTGTCGCAACCTAATTTTTTTGAAAATAATAGGTTTAGGGGTATTGTTAATTTCGGGCCAACAGCCCTTCATTAACTCGGGCTCTCCCAAGCCCATACCCCGCGCGACGTTGGGATATCGTGAAAGTCTTTTAATAAGGAGTCGCCACTATTTATTTGGGGGGCTAGAAACCAAGCGAGGCGTGGGAGCGTGCCTCACTTTCTACGCAACTAGAGAATCAGGGTCGGGGACTTGATTACGTTAGTCACGCGACTAACGCCCTTTTTGGTACCTAACTCGATTGTGTATTAACTAAAGTCATGGAAACACATTCGAGAAAACTAAGGTTTTTCCTGACCGTTCTACAGTAAGAAAATAGCACCCAAAAATCATGACAAAACAAGGCACAAGAAAAGAGCTCCTACCTTGTAGAGCCCTAAAGGCTTATTCAATTTTGGTTTTTTTTTTTTTTTTTTAAAAGGGGTTTCTAATTTTTTTTTTCACAATTTTTTTTTATTTTTCTGAATTTTTCTGAATTTTTTAAATTTTTAAATTTTTTAATATTTTTTTAATATTTTTTAAATATTTTTCGAATTTTCCGAAATTAAACAAAACAAGCTTTTAAGATTTTTGAAATTTTTTTGCTTTTCTGGAATTAAAAAAATTTATTAATGTTTTTTTTGGAATTTTCTAAATTTTTCTACTTTTTTGGAATTTTGAAAATATTCGATTTTTTTTTTATTTATTAAAAATGTAATTCGAACCGGGTCGGGAAACCCGGCCCTCCTAAACCGACCCGGACCCTATCGGTCCGGGCTGGACTAAAAACAAATCGGGCCGGCCCTAAGCCCACTCAAAAAATAACCAAGATGGCCCACGAAAACGCTTCTCTCAAAATAAGCCCACATCCAATTTCTAATCTTATCTCAGCAATCTGTCACCATGGCCCATGATGCACAAGCCCACTGACCAGCCGAAAATTAGAAAGCCACAACCCATTTCCCTTTCTTTCCATTTTCCTGTTTTTAGCATTTTATTCTCTTTTTTTTCAATTTTTCTTTTTCTCTCTTTCCTTATTTTCTATTCTTTTTGGTCTTCTTCTTTATTTCTTCTTCTGCATGCTTTCCCCCCATGCACGCCCGACTGAAGCTCCTGCAGCTTCTCCCGTCCGATGATTTCCTCCGCCAAACCGACGCCAACAAACGTCATCTCCGGCGAAAGCTATCCGGTATTTGGACCACCATCGCTTGTTAGTCATACCGCTCGACCGGCGGCCACCCTTTTCCGACGACCGATAATCTGTTCACGGGACAAAGGAAACCCTCGCTCTCCCGACGGCGCGCGATTATTTCGCGAAGACCACGCCGAAACACAGTGACCACGCAAACAAAAAAACACGATTCAGCAGCTACGTATGCAAGCACGGGTCAATTCTAAGCTAAAACATGAGCTAACTTTTCGGATCACTCTCAGGCATTTTGTCGAACGGTTGGGGTGCGCTACCGAATCCTAAGGTTTCCGGCTTAACCGGGACTCGAACGTGCCTTGGGGGTCTCGAACATGACATAAAAAAAATGTGGGAACAACATGCAAGGGCGACGTGGGCCGGAGCTTGTGCGAGCCGGACGGCCGCGAGCTCCGGCCCAGTGCACCAAAAACGGAGCAAGGGCGGAGCCGAACTTACCTAGTCAGCTCAAGGACGTCGCCAGGGAGGTCGTCAAACGGGTCAGTGCACCGCTAAGGGTCCCTCTCTTCGTCGTTCGGAGCTCCCTTCTCGAGCTCCCCCTCTTTCTCGGAACCTTCCTCTCGGATCTAGGAGCTTCGGCGAAGTGGAAGAAGCTGCATCGGCGGCTCGTCGGTCGCGTTTGGGACGCGGCGGGCACTCTCTTTTTCCACTCGAGCCTGCCCTCTGTCTCGGTCTCTCTGTTTTTCCTCCCGTTCTCTCGGTCTCTCCGAGTTCTCTTCTCTCGATTTCACTCTCGGTCTCTCCTTCTCTCAGATCTGTTTTTTTTCAGAACAGCACTCGGCTCTCTCTTGCTCCCTCCAGCTCACGCTCTCTCGGGCTCCCCGTCCGTCTCCCCCTCGAACTCGCTCTCTCGGTCTTTTCTTCTGTCCCCCATGCTCTCCCCGGTCTCTCTTTGCTCGCTGGTTTTTCTTTCCTCCTTCTCTTGTTCTTGCTACGTTCCTTTTTCAAAAAACCACCGCAGAAACCCCCGAGTGCTCCCCCTCGTCTCCAAAATCCAGAACTCTCGCTCCCCCTTTTTTTTCCCCCCAAAACTCCAGAAACTGCCTCCCGATTCTCCCTCCTGCTCGCTAACCGTTTCCGTCACACGCGGCTGACGTCAGGGTCCGAGGGGGCCGCACCACGTCGTCGCTGGTTGCTGCTGCGTTCTCGCGTGTGCCTCTGTGGAGGGGAAGAGGGAGAAGAGAAAGAGAAGGAGAATGAGGCTGGCCGATTACCCGTGAAAAAAAAAAAGAAAAAAAAGGAAAAAAGAAAAAAAGGGAAGATTTGCATCAAGGGGTGAAAAACTCCTATGTGAAAAAATAGTTGTCAAATTCAAAATGCTTGCATTGAAAAGAAAATCATTGCAAAGGCAAAGAAAAAATTGAGAAGGACAAAGCTCTTATTTGATTAGTCAAAGGACTTTCGAGATAATTCAAATTTCAAAAATCAAGTGCTTTAAAAAGATTGAGTAATATGACAATGGTGCCATGATAATCACCAACTTTCAAATCCCTTTTTGTGAAAAGTTCTGAGCCTTTTGAGCCTTAACCAAACCAACACTACAACCTTGCCCGAAGTCTCTTCAGATTGGGATGATTCAAGTGAAAATAAGAACTCTCCAAAGAAGCTACCGCTCAAAGAAGTGGGGGCAAGGTTGTCTTATCTCATCTTAAGGTTACTTGACTTGTAAACCTGGAGAAGATGTTGACATATAATGACCAATGATGCATATCCATTGCTAAAGCCATGACCAAACCTGCATTACGGTCCCTTCAAAAGACCTTTTGGAGTGGTCAAGATGTACTTATTGCGAATGATTCTCAAATCCTTCGGCATTGGAAAAGTGAGGTAAATTGAGTGATCAAATCACTTCCCACATGATTTGATGGGATCGGATAGCCCCTTCTTGAGAGCATGTGATAAGCCCTCTCTAACTAAGAGCTCTTGCTTGGCATGCTTAATGAACCTCTTTCATGAGTAGGATCATTTTGACATAATTTTTCTCTTAGAGAAATTTGATGATTAATGATACCTTCCAAGTTTGATGACAATTTTGCGGTACATGATACCAAAAAACATTAAATGCTTTCAATGTAATCAAACTTAGCTTGATTTGCTTATGCAATTGATGCTACAATATTGCCAATGCATCTTTCTGATATTGTCTCTAATGATATTTGCTCAAGTTGAATTTGACAGGTTCACTTAGTGAAACCATACAATTCTCACAATGGTTCATGGTCAACCTGAAACCATGCAGTTTCCAAAGGGTTCGTGGGTCTATCCTTAAACCACACGGTTTGTAGTTCTATCCTTAAACCACACGATTGGTGGGCGTATCCTTAAACCACACGGTTCGTGGGTCTATCCTTAAATCACACGGTTGGTGGGCGTATCCTTAAACCACACGGTTCGTGGGCCTATCCTTAAACCACACGGTTGGTGGGCGTATCCTTTAACCACATGGTTTGTTGGCTTATCCTTAAACCACATGGTTCGTGGACTTACCCTTAAACTACATGGTTCATGGTCAACCTAAAACCATGCATTCTCGGTCGAAGCCCGTTGTTACACGGTAACACCTTCCTCCAAGTCGAAACTCATTATTACACGGTGAGACTTTACTAACTTGGTCGAAACTCGTTCGCGCGGGCCGAGACCTCAAAAAAAAAAGAAAATGAAAAATAAAAAAAATGAATGAAATAAATTCACCCTTTCATGGCTCGTCGGTAAAAGTCGGGTGTCACCTAGTCTTTGAAATGAACCTCTTCGAGCTCCCTTTCAAAGAGGGGCAGCTGTTGACACTCGAATTTTTTTTTATTTTGTTTTGAAGGCCCATTTATTTCGCACATATAAATACACATTAATTTATAGAAAAGATAAAAAAAAAAATTCAAAAAAAAAAAAGTCAAAAAAATTCGAATGGGCTGGTTCAGCCCAGTCCGTTCATTTTCTCACCCAATTTTCTCTCTTTTCTCCTGGCCCCTCTTCTCTTTCATTTTCGGCCCATCTCTTTTTTTTTTTTTTTTTTTTTTTTTTTTTTTTTTTTTTTTCAGCCCGTTCATTTTCTCACCCAGTTTTCTCTCTTTTCTCCTGGCCCCTCTTCTCTTTCATTTTCGGCCCATCTCTCTTTTTTTTCTTTTTTTTTAAATCTTTTCTATAAATTAATATGTATTTATATATGCGAAATAAATGGGCCTTCAAAACAAAATAAACAAAAATTCGGGTGTCAACAGTCCTCATGGTTGAAGGGTTCGTTCTTGATCGAAATTGCGAGTCGAACGCGTATCGTTTCCTAATGGTGCCTCTCTGTAATCCATTATCCCATGAACACATAGTTCGGAAAATTTGTATTGACCAGGCCTTCGACTAATATCGCCATTTTATAAAATCCAAAAATGGGGTCGATTTTCAAGATGTTACAGCATGACCATATGCGAATATTTCCCTACATTTTTATATATAAAAAATCTACAGTAGTTTTACTGTTGTGAAGATGAACCACGTCTCCATTGACTAATTGATGAAAAATAAAATGAGCTTCAGTGGTTGTTGTGCTCGTGCGGTCACATAAAAGATGTTCAACCATACCGAAAGATCACCAGCCTTCGGGTTGTGCCATAACCATTTGAGGTCGCTCGATTTTTATTGGATGCTTGGTGGAAGTCTAAATGTCAGGTCGTGTTTGAGACTAGACCGATGCTCCTTTATGGAATGTCATTATTGGCGGGTGCCATAGACGTTGCTACACTCGATGGAGCGGGCCGATGCCCAGTCAGACTAGAAGATCGCTAACTTTCGGATTGTGTTGTGATCAAAGAACACAAATCATCATAGAATAGGAACGAACTCGAACATAAGTAGTTCAAGACAATCAGAAGTGCATAAAAAAAAACCCAAAAAATCGCAGGTTTATTAAAATTTGCTCTGATACCAAAAAAGAGCACAAGAATTATGAGGTTCAGCAATGTGCCTACATCCTCAGACAAAACTATCAACTCTTTGTTTTTTTTTTTTTTGGTTGTGAGAGTTAAGCTACCATTATTCTACAATTTGTACACAAACGGTTGCTACAACAAAGGAAACAAGCAAACTTGAAAAACTGGAAACTCCAAAAAATAGGAAAACTATTAATATACATATTTGCCTACAATCTCTCCTTTCGAGCACAAATCCTGCCAATATTGCCAATAAGCATTACATCAATTGTCGTACCAACACCCACAAGGGAGAGTGATTGAAGAGTAGTGGATTCCTTAAAACTTCTATGTACGTGCAGCTTTATTAGGGATTGCACAGAATTATAGCTAATTGCAAATAAACAGAGGAATTTGAATAAACCCCTAAGATTTATTAATTAAAAGAGAAAACAGTACGCAAAAATTCTAAACTATTTCTAGTAACCTTAATATTCCAAATTTTTTTGTCACCAAAGCTCCTGTACCTTTACCAATATGACAATAAACTCTCCATTGACCACAAGAAATCCTAATTTTTTCTCATTAAGACATCAATACCCAAATTTTGTTTTGCATCACTTGTACCCTAAACACCGGTACAAGTTTGGAGGATTTTGGTGACAAAACAAATAGAAAAAAATTTGATTGTTTAGGATTTCTAGTGTCGTAAGAAAAATTTTGGGTTATTAATGTCACGGTGGGCATGATTTATAATTTTTAGTGGTTAATTAAAAAATACACTTAATATTTTAAGGACGTGTTTGATTTGGCCTTTTAAGCTTAGAAAAGGAAATGCCCTCTCTACATATATCTGCACGAAAAATCAATGTTATAATTCATTTAGAATTTCAAATTACGATAGAAAAAGTTGAAGTAGCTTTGAAATTCTTTAAGCGCTTTTTCTCTCTTTTCGATTTGAGCCCTCTAAAGTCCATCCGTCGGGAAATGGTCATCGCATCTAACGGATCGCAGCACGTAATCCTCCCTCTTTCAACTCACAAAACGTTCGAATTCTCTCTTAGGATAGTTTCATTTCCATCCCTTTATATTTAAATGGCACACACCTTGTATAATATTACTAGTTATGGTAGAAGCTGACAACGGAGAATGGGGCTGATATCGGGAGTGTTCTTTGAATGCGAATAGGACTGGGAACCGAGAAAGAAGACTCGTCAATCCTGCGTCTTTGTCCAAACCGTGGCCCCCCTCCTTAGAAGTCACCCGTCTCCTTGAAACTTGTCATCCACCCCCGTGTTGGTTCGAACTTTTTCCCATGTTAGGGGATGATGCCATCAGTAGGTGTCGAAAGTCATTTGAAATAGGCGCACCCAGGAACGCAGAGCTATTGTCCCAACTATAGCCCCAGCTAACAAAATCAATAGAGAGATGGTGGAAAGAAAGGAGAGCAGTTGGAGTTCTGGAATGTCAAGAGTTATTGTTATTCGTGGTGATGGCTCAAAAGGAGAAGTTGAAGCAGCAAGATTCGACTGATAGAGAGGCTGGGAGAGAAAGTGAATCTTGGATCCAGTTGGAGATGTCAAAGAGAGAAGCAAAGGTGATTTTTTTTTTTTTTGACGACAAACGAATTTTTTATTTGTATCATAAGCCTAGGCTGAGCCCAAACGGCAGAAGTAGGGGATCCTTACAAATCGAGGTCTATAGGGCTGAAGGTTGGGAAGCAGCCAGTTATGTGGAAGACATTGATTTCGACGGGATTTCGCGGTCCAATCTATTACCATGTTCGAGCTTCTAGGATAGTATTCCAAGCGCAATAATGGAAGACCCTCTAGAAGGTCCACACACTCAGTGATAAGTGCACGGATCTCCCAACTTCCCTGATGTGTGCCCGAGAGAGTGCATATTAGATCAAGTTTGTCTTACTAGAGGACAATTTCTCCCAAGCTTTGCTTCTGCACAAATCTCATTGCTTCAAGTATAGTTAGGCTGCATTTGGCAGTTAGGATACAACTCAGAATAGGATAAAATTTATCATATTCTATATTTGTTGCCTATTCAAGACAAGATAAAGTCAGATATAAAAGTGACATCGACCAGATAAAATTATCCATGAAAGAGGTAGGATAAAGATATATATGATTTCTAATATCCATAATAGAAAAATTATTTTTCTTGAATAACAAACTTCTTAAATTAACAAAATTAAAAATATATTTCAATATAAATAATATTTGAATTATAATATAATAAATTCAAAATAACAATTTAGTTTTTTAATTTAATATTGTTTTTATTTATATATTTAAATTTAATTCTATCTCATATAAATATATATTTATATTTATTACATATTTTAGGTATATTAATACAAATTATATATAATAAAATTTTATTAGAGAATGATGGAAGGGGAAAAAAGAAATAAAAAAGAAAAGAAAATTAAAGTACACAAGAGTGCCACAAAAATTTTTACTATCTCCATTTGTGAATTTTTATGTTCATTTATATTGATATGTTGTTTATATCAAATAATGTATATGATATGATATTAATATATTCAACTTTATTATTACAATCATCAAATAGCTAATAGGATTTAACAAAATTCCTGAATTTTATATCCTTACCTATTTAGTCCTATCTTGATAAAAAATTCAAATGACCAAACTTAGCATTAGTGTTTCCACATGAGTCATCAAGGCTGTTACATTACATTGTTTTGTCATATCAAAAAATACCGAAGCTGAGTGAGATTTTGAATTATTCGTCGTGACATCGAGTTAAATATAGTCTAGAAGAACATGAATAAAATAATCATTAGCGAGAAACATGCTCAGGATATGTGAAGGAGAATAAAGAACATAGAGCCAAATTCTAATGACATGTTGGACCGACCAAAAAAAATAACGTTTTGGAATGTCTTGCTTTGAACTGAAATTTTTTTTATCCAATTTTAGAAAATCTTTCCATAGTTTCGTAACAGATTTACCTATTGAAAATAAAAAATATTAGAGAAATCTTCCTTTGATGGTCGACGTTTTCCTGGTCTTGAGACATAAGGGTCCCTCGTGAAGAAAACGAGATAATAAAAAGGAGGAAACCTGAAAAAAGGTTTTTTTGTTTTAATGAAATTGTCCAATCGTACTCTGTTCCCTTTTGTACGAGCAAAAGCTGACGTTTTCAGCACCACCGTAGGACTTCAACGATGTAACCGTTCGCTCCATAAAAGCATAAATTAAAAGGTAGATACCATCAAAAACTTCAATTATACCACATGTGATAACTTTATCCTAAACTTTTTTTATAATATCAAAATCTCCAAACTATTTCACTTGTGATAATTTTACTTTGAACTTTTTTTCATGCCATAAAAATCTCAAATTATACCATTTGTGACAATTTTATCATAAACTTTTTTTATACCACAAAAAACCTCAAATTTTACTATTTGTGACAATTTTACTCCAAACATTTTGACTAAGGGGCATTTTCGTCATTTTTCATTTTTTCTTCTATTCTCTTCCCTCTGCCATGGCTAGCATAGGGAAGCCGACGAGGGCCACCCTCGTTGGCATTGGAGTCAGGCAAGGGTAGCCTTCACTTGGGTCACCCTAGCTTGGTCGGGCGAAGGCAGCCCTTGCCTGATTTAGGCGAGGGTTGCCCTTGCTGGATCTGGCTTGGGTGGCTTTGACCTGCCTAGGGAGAGGGCAGCACTTCCTCGAGTCGGGCGAGGTGAGGGCCGCCCAAGCTAGATTCGGCTAGGGTGAGGGCGAGGGCCACCCTCGCCTCACCTTACGCTGGTGAGGGCCGCTCTCGCTTGAGTTGGGCTAGGCGAGAGCGGCCCTCACTTGACTCTGACGCCGGCTAGGGCCATCCTCCCCGGCATGGCCGACAAAAGGAAGAGAGGAGAAAAAAATAAAGAAAAAGAAAAAGAAATGGAAATGGATGAAAATGCCCTTTAGCCCAAAAGTTTAGGGTAAACTTGTCTTGAGTGACATAGTTTGGGGTTTTAGTGACACAAAAATTCTGATTAAAAATTGTCACAAGTGGCATAGTTTAAGGTTTTTGTGGCAAAAAAAAAAAATTAGGGTAAAATTGTCATAAGTGGCATAGTTTGGGGTTTTTGGTAATACAAAAAAAAGGAGGTACGGACCCCAGGAGTGCCAAAACTTGGCACGGAGGGACACTTAAGTGTCAAAACTTACAAACGGTACACTTAAGTGCCAAAATCGGAGCAAAAGGGATTAGTTAAGTGCCAACGGCGAAAAATTCCGGCCAAACCGCCACGTGTCTATTTTCCGACGACTTCATTTGCTAACGGAGCATTTTTTTTCAAAATAAAAAATCCACGTGGCAATTTTAATCTAAAAAATTGTCCACGTCAGATTTTTAAAACATTAAAAGCGATTTTATTAAAAAAAAAAAAAAAAGAGAGAAAGAAGAAGGGGATCGGCGAGGGCCGCATGCCGCCGCCGCCAGCCGCCCCCACCATCGCCGGAAGGGCCGGCGACGGTGGGTGAGGGTCGGCGGGGTCGCCGGGCCCGGCCAGCTGCGGTGAGGGTTGCACTGCCCTCGCCGATTTCCCCTCCCCCTTTTTTTTTTAAATTAATCAATTTTATAATAATATATTTTTAAAATTATTTAAAATTATTTAATTAATAATTTTTAAAATCCACGTCGGCGCAAAAAGACGTCGTTTTGGGCTGATTTTTCGTTGATTCAATTTCTGGTGAGCCACGTAGGCAAAAAAATTAACAAAAAATTGCCACGTAGGATTTCCGGTAGGGTTCCGGCGACTTGGCACTGAAGTGATCCATTTTTTTTGAAAAGTGGCACTTAAGTGTATCGTTTGTAAGTTTTGGCACTTATTTTGGCACTTAAGTGTTCCTCCGTGCCAAGTTTTGGCACTCCCACTGTACTTATGCCCAAAAAAAAGTTTAGGAGGTAAAAGATTTCACCACCGCCCACTTTCTCTCTTCTCTGGTTCCCACATCACTATACAACGGTCATTGGTTTGCTTCGAATGGGTCGCGTTCAGCACCGATTGGCGCTGATTTTTTGAGGAAGAGCGGGGCACTACTGGATCTTCAAAACCTCCGAAGTAATCTGGCTAGGTAAGCCTTAATCCTCCTCTTATGGCAGTGCGACTCTAGGGTTCCATCTGCTGTAATTTCTGGAAATCCCTTGACTATAACTGAGCGGGGACCTGTATCCCCCAAAAACCATCATGGTATGGAAAGTGGAAAAGAGCGAAGTAGGAGCAAACATCCTATTGCTCGAACTCAGACCCGCCCTCGACCTAGTACTGGGAAAGAAGTCGCTCATGGTATCTCAGATAGGGGGTGTGTCAATGCTGGGCAAGTAGGTCCGTCTATGGCTAAAGTTGATGCTTTGGGGACAGAACGGGGCCGCAGCAAGCCCCCGACTGATCATCAACAGTCCCTGTATCAACCCTAGGGTGGAAGCAAGACTTCGGCAACCTGTTCATGGGCAAGCGTGGCCAAATCTGCTACAAAGGGGTACACCTTGTCTTATATCCCTCCTGCACTGGTAGATGAAAAACCAATAGTTAATTTGACAGAAGATGTGTTAGAAGCTACGGATTCTCTATGGTTTGAATGTCTTGTTGGCTATTTTATTGGAAAGAGGCTACCTTTCAAGCTGGTAGAAATAGCATTAAAGCATCTATGCGGCCATCATTTGGCAGAAATTATGGCCAATGATCAAGGATTTTACTTCTTCCACATTCCGGACCCTGAGTTTCGAAGAAAAATCCTAGATAGGGGACCATTGATGGTGGCATGGGTCCCGCTCATACTCCAGCAATGGCACCCTATGCTGGAACTAAAAAAGGAGGACCATTCTTCAGTCCCGGTATGGATTTGGCTCAAGAACATTCCATACGCGTTATGGTTAGCCCCGGGCATTAGTGCAGTGGCTAGTGCAGTGGGAAGACCTCTTTATGTTGATCAAAAGACAGAGCAAATGAGGATGATATCCTTTGCTCGAGTTTGCGTTGAATTATCAGCAACTAAGGATTGTTGTGATATAGTGGATGTTATCTTGAAGGGTGAAAACCGGAAGGTGGTGGTGGAATATGAATGACAACCCCTCTCCTACAAAATATGTGGAACATCTGGCTACAAGTGCCAGACGAGGGATGCTTCCTCAGCTCAAGGCGGCTTGCTAGGCCAGTCAGTTACTCAGCAACCAGAACTGACTCCCGCTTCCTCGGATGCTAGTCAATCATCAGCGGCTGGCCACACTACTACTCCCACTTCAGAAGAGGCGTCTAAGGTAGATGCCCCTGGAGAAGAATGGCAGCAAGCCAGGTCAAACTGAAAAAACCAGGCCCGCCCTGAGAAAGGGATTGCTCAGCCCTCTGCTGCTCGGTCTGGAGCCACCTTGCCTCCTATCTCCGTTCCGGTCAGGATAAACAACATAAGGGAGCTCTTTGCGATAATCCCTCCCCACCATAGATGGCTGCCAAAAATGTTGAGGAACCTACTACCCCAGTATCGTTTTCCTCTGATGATGACTTGGATGAAGGGACTGGTATAGTCAGTAGCTCTAATGAGGAGCGTTCTGCGATGGCAAGACCTGCCACTTCAGCCTATCCTTCGGTGATTGCTGCAGCGATTGGTCAGTCGTCTGTGCAGATGAATGAACCTGCGAAGAGCCCATATCCGAAACGTGGGATGCCCAATGTGAAATCTAGGCTGACAACTAGTCGATGGCGTACCAAGTGGAGGTAAACTCCTTTGTTCCTATCTTGTATATAGCAATCTATGAATATAGGTATATGGAATATTAGGGGTATAGTGGACCCTGTTAGACAAGCTGAAATCCGGAAGCTTGTTCAATCCCATAATTTATGTTGTATCGGCTTGCTGGAAACCAAGGTCCCTGCTGCCTGTTTTGGAACCATATCTTCTGGTTTATTTCCAGGTTGGCTATGGTGTTCTAATTATGATTTTTCTCCGCGCGGACGTATCTGGGTGGGGTGGGATCCGAGCCGGGTTCTTTATGACATTATTTTGAAGAATGACCAAGCCATTCATGGAAAACTTAGAGATTTTAAGTTCATGAAGCACTCTTGACCTGTCGGTTATCTATGGTGAACATACTTATGTCCTGCGTCAGTCTCTTTGGTTGGATCTTATACAAAGAAGTGGAGCCCTTATTGATAGCCCGTGGATAGTGGCTGGGGATTTCAATACTATAAAGGATCCTTCGGATCGTATGGGAGGATCGGACACTTGGCTTCCGTCTTTTGATGAGTTTAAGGAATGTCTTGCTCAGGCTGAGCTTGATGAACTTCGCTATGTGGGATACAGATTCACTTGGGCTGCATCTACTGGTGTTCATCGGAAACTTCGGAAGATTGATCGAGTTCTTGTTAACAACTCTTGGTGCCAAGAATACTAGTATTCGGAAGCTACCTTTTTAGCACCTAGAATCTCGGACCATACTCCTATGGTTGTAAAGATTTCTGCCCCGTATGCTCGAAGGAAACCCTTCAAATTTTTCAACTTCTGGATGAAGCATCCGAATTTCAAGGAAATAGTGGCTCAAGTCTGGAATGGCCATAGTTCGGGTACTCCTATGTATCGTCTATATTGCAAGCTAAAAGTTTTGAAAGCTCGGCTTAAATAGTTTAACCGGGAGGCCTATTATGATTTATCGATTAGAACGAAGGCAGCTAGGCAAGCCCTTCGTACCATGCAAGATGCTCTCTAGTAAGATCCATGCAATACAAGCTTGGCGGAAGAAGAAACAACCCAACTTCGGAACTTTTATGAGCTCCGGTCTCTTGAGGAATCCTTTTTTCATCAAAAATCCAAAATCCGTTGGTTGAAAGAAGGCGACTACAACATGAAATTCTTCCACCATTCTGTCAATAAAAGACGCCTTCGCAATAGGATAATTTCCTTACATGATAATTCTAGAAATATGGTGGATAACCAGCGGGATGTGCAGCTATTATTCATCACACATTTCAAAAATCTACTGGCCCTGGTGGAAATTTCTAATAGGCCTTCCCAACAGGAGATCCAAGCAATGATTCGGCAGCCCCTCACGGAAGAGCAGGTTTGTTTTTTATCCCAGCCTGTCCTTCCTCTAGATATCCGTGATTCTATGTTTTCCCTTGCGGGGGACAAAGCCCCGGGTCTGAATGCTTTTAATGCGGAATTCTTCAAGAAAAATTGGGATATTGGGGCTAATTGGTGATAGGGGGGTCATGCACTTCTTCAATACAGGTAGCCTATTGAGGGAAGTGAATAATACAATTATTGCCCGGTGCCTAAGGTCCCAAATGTCTCTTCAGTGGGGGAATTTTGTCCTATTGCATGCTGTAACACTATATACAAATGCATCACCAAAATTCTGGCAAATAGGCTAGCTGCGGTTCTTTCAAACTTAGTTGGGCCTGCCCAAAATGCATTCATTAAAGGTAGGAGGATAAGTGATAATTCTCCTAGCACAGGAGTTGTTTAATGGCTTCCACATTGAGCCCTATCTACCTAAATGTGCTATCAAGGTAGACTTCTAAAAAGCCTATGATACGCTGGATTGGCAATTTTTGGAAACAACATTGAAAGCTTTTGGATTTTCTGAATGGATTGTGGGATTAGTCATGACTTGTGTCCGTACACCCAAATTCTCAATTTCCATTAATGGTGAACTGCAAGACTTTTTCTTGAGTGGCCGAGGATTATGTCAGGGTGACCCCATGTCCCATACCTATTCACATTGGCGATGGAGGTATTCTTGGGGATTATAACTCATCGTCTCGGCGCCCTGAATTCAGGTATTTTTGGAGGTGTAAATCCACTTGCCTATCACACTTGTTCTTTGCAGATGATGTTTTTTTGTTCAGTGAGGCAAGTTTGGCGTCCTGTTCAATGTTTGCAAGAGGGACTTCAAAATTTCTCTGCTTGGAGTGGGCTTAAACCGAATCTTAACAAAAGTGAATCTTCCTTGCGGGAGGATTGGTGATTGTACGTGACCAAATCCGGCAGGCTATGGGTTTTCAATTAGGCTCCCTACCGGTGTGGTATCTTGGCGTTCCCATCAGTATAACAAGACTAAGGAGAGCTTACTGCAATACCCTAGTAAATTTACTTACTTCTAGAGTACAATTGTGGACTCACCGGTTTTTATCCTTTGTGGGCATACTTCAATTGATCAAATCAGTCCTACATGCAATCCAAATTTATTGGGCTAGCATGTTCTTGTTGCCTAGTTCAATGTTGGAAAAAATTGAACAAATATGCCGGCAATTTCTATGGAAAGGACCCGGCCTTGGCACGGGAGGAGCAAAAGTGTCACGGGAGGCGGTTTGTCTTCCGAAGGAAGAAGGCGGATTGGGACTACGTAAGCTCTGTGATGGTAACAAAGCAGTCATGATGAAACACATATGGCTTCTCTTCACGGATAAAGAATCGTTGTGGTGTAAGTGGATCCATGCGACATATTTGAAAAGGAAGTATTTTTGGGATACCAAGACACCGACAGTATGCTCATGGGCGTGGAGGAAGATACTTGGTCTTAGAGGTGAAAGCCAAAGGTTTTTTAGCTGGCGGGTAGGGAATGGCCTTACAACATCCTTATGGTTCGATCCTTGGCTTCAACATGGGTCACTAAGTGCAGTTTTCTCGAACAATTATATTTACCATTCGGGTCTACCCAGACATGCTAACGTAGCGGATCTTTATTCTCTAGCAGGTCATGGTGTACTTCAAGACCTTCTTGCACAGCAAATCCCGATCCCGACCCTGAATCAAAACCCGGACAGATTTGTTTGGCTTGAACACTCGTCGGGTATGTTCTCCATTGCTTCTGCATGGTGTGCGATTAGAAGTAAAGCTTGTATAGTCTTGTGGAAGTCTTTTGTTTGGAATAGATCCATCATTCCCTGGCATCAATTTCTGTTATGGCTTATTACCAAGAAATGCCTCCCAACCCAAATGCTTTTGCTGTCTTATAGAAGAATTTCAAGAGCTGCTTGTGCCTTTTGCAATTCTGTTCTAGACTTGGTTAATCACCTGTTTTTTGAATACCATGTCCCCAGAATTCTTGCTATGTTTTGGGCAAGCAAGTGTAAACTTCCTTGGCTAGTTAGTCCCTGGGAGGACATTATTGGATGGGCTATATCAACTTTATCTTGGGAAGGAATTTCACCAGGAGATTACCCAGTTCTCCTTTGGTGCCTTATGCCATGTTATTTGGAAGACCCGAGAATAATATAATTTTCCAAGCTCGACCCCTACACATTCCGTCCATGAAGCTCCAAATTATCAAAGCGGTCATGGACAAGGCAATGGCGTACAATAGCGTGGTGGATTCCCCTCAAAATAGAAGGATTCAACGTGGTTGGGGGATTAATTCGGCTATATTTGGCAATGACAACAACTGATTTTGCATATTTTGTGTTTATTGCATTGTATTAGATTCCGGTTTTTGCACTTGGCACCCTTCCACTCACATGACATGCGGTCTTGGTGAGTGCAAGATTGGTTCCGAGTCTTTTGCTGTATAGCCTTGCTGGTTGAAATCTATACAAATTTACCTTAAAAAAAAAAAAAGTTCAGGATAAAATTGTCACAAGTGGCATAATTTTGGATTTTTGGTGGTATTTTCCCTAAATTAAACTTCATCCACCTTTTTTTTTATTTAATTGAAAAAAAGAAACAAACAACCTTTAAACTTTAATTAAATATGTAATTTGATTTTTTAATTTTTAATTTGTTCAATGTGATCTTTGAATTTAGCCTACTATGCAGTGTAGTTCATAAACTTTTAATTTATTTAATGTAATTCTTGAACTTTTGTTATATGTTCAACACAATTCCTGAGCTATGTAAAAATGTTCAATGTAGTTATTTCATTAATTCAAGACTATACTACATTGAACATTTTCATATAGTTCGAGACATTATTAAACATGTACCAAAAATTCAGATATTACATTTAGCAAATTAAAATCTTAAAGGCATTGACATTGAATTAAAGCTCAAGAACCATATTGAACAAAATTAAAAGTTTAGGGCCCAAATTGCTTATTGGGTCAAAGTTTAGGGACCGTTTGTGTCATTATCCCTATTTAGTAAATTTAAAAATTCTTAAAAGGTGTCTATTCGATAAATCCTCTAGTTCTAACTCGCCATTATCACATGTACTTTGTTATATATTCTAAACATTATATCTTAACAGATGAAAGATCAAATAATTTTGGCTAACAAATGTTATCCACTATTTTAGGATATATTATAAATTTCTTGGAAAAGCTTTCTGGAAGATTATAGAAGCACTTGTATATAAGAAGGAATCTCTTCATTGGAAGTAGGTCTCATGGGTAAAGCACATCACAAGGGTTGATTTTGTGGTCATATTTGCATATGCAATGAAGGGAAAACTGTTCAAAAAGTTTTAAACCTTTTGTACTTTTGTTGTGATGTCCTAAAATTTGAGCCATTGAGAAATGTAATGACTCTGAATTTCATCAATGCACTATTAGTTAATCTCACTCGGAATTAATCACTCTTGAGATATTAACCCTAAGGGAAAGGCTAATGAGGAAATGAGTACGTACGATTAAAAAACTCGACTTGAAATAATGATTCGAACATGGGACCTGCGTAAGGATGATCCTGTGGTTATATAGGCCGATTCAAGGAATGATTATAAGTTGATTTGCAGATAGGATATAATGGGATAATAGGTGATTCCGTTTACTATTATCGAGACTACGAACGACCCTAAGTCGATTCCAAGTAATCGTATACTTTGAAATAAGAATTGATAATTTGCAATTTCATGATAATAGAAGTTGTCCAATTGTCGAGAAAACTTGAACATGGTTTGACCCTAAGTCGATTCCAAGCCCCTCATTAGTTTGAGACACACTAAAAATGCATTCGATTGAAATTGACTATGAATGATAATCCGATTTTGGATATCGGACTTTCAAGGACGTTAGGGACAAACCATTGGACGATGCTTCTGTAATCCTTGAGAGTAATCGGTAAGCTCGAAATTCATGGCAAAAGGGTTAATGGGCCGAGAAGTTGAGCCCATAAGGAAGTGGGCCAGGCAAGGCCCAAGTGGGCCTCATGCCTAAAGGTGGGCAGCCACAAGGTGGGCCAAAGTCGGCCAAGTGGGTCCGTTTAGCCTTATTAGCCCACTTAACCCCTTTTTAGCCCATTGTCCATTTTGAGCCCAATTTGAGCTCAGCGACTTGCAGAGCCCAATTCTTATTCATTTCTAGCCTGTTTCCTAGGCCCACTCATTATCTTCAGCCCAACGACAATTTGGTAATTTAGCCCAAGGTGAAAAAACCAAAATGCCCTTCTTGGCATTGATGGATGCAAAACAAAAGAGGAAGAGAAGTCTATGGAAATGATGGGTTTTTGCATGGGAAATGGAATTATGTAATGGGTACTAAAGTGAGATTGGATGAGTGGTAGAAAGACTTCATCTTCTCTCTCTCTCTCTCTCCTCTCCTATTCCCCTTCCTCTTGGCCGACCCTCCTTTTCTCCTCTTTCTTCTTCCTTTTTTTCCTTTTCTCCATTTTTCCTTTGCAAGCTTAGCTCCCAGCCACTTGAGCCACCTACAGTAGTAATAGGAGACCCAATCCGTGCCCTCTACAGCTGCCACTCGCCAGTGTAGGCCGTCAAACCACCCGCTCGCCGCCTAGATCATTGGTTGTCCCCTGTCCGCCTTTGCCTTCTCTACTGTACTGGCTGGAAACGCTCAGTTGCTACTGTTTCTACCTCACCGCCACCTGGACCAGCCACCATCGCTTTACCTTCAAACACCCGGAGCTGCCAAACGTCAGCTAGACGCTTGCCGGACCATCGATCAGCTTGGTCAGCCTTCGATCTCTTTGGTTGTCCTATGGTTTCTACAAAACAAAGGAACATAGCACTTGTAGTTGTTGTTTTCGTCCCCGAACCACCTTGCGTCGACATTTCCGAGGTCCCTATGCGTAGCCCTCGCCATTGCCATCATGCCCGTGTCTCCAGTTCGCTTAATAAATGAGTTACTCCTAATCTTTCGATTAGTCCGTTAAACTTGCTTAGGGTAGGTTATTTTATAGTTAATCTTAGTTAGGGGATTAATTAAGATTAATTATGGTTAAGATGGATGGTTAGAAAAATGACCATGGTTGAGTTAGTCAAAAAGTTGGACTATGGTTAGTTAATTAACCAAGGTTGGGTTAATTAACTAAGGTTGACTTGTGGTAATGTTAATTAACTAGGGTTGAGTTGATTAACTATGGTTAAAGCATGACTAGTTTAGTTAACTATGGTTAACATTAATTAATTTGTTAATCATGCTTAGTGCTAATTAACGATATTAATTAAGATGATTGAGGATTAGTGTAATTATCCTAATTAGTATTATTTTTATTATAAATAATTAATTTCTTTTATTATTATTAAATTCGTTTATTATTATTAATTATTCAATAATTAATTAAATTAATTAAATTATGAATAATATTGATTACTTATAATTAAATTTTGGGACTAATTTGATGAGTCCATATTTATTAAGGCATATTGAATTGTTGCTTGGACCAATAATGTATTGATCGTATGATTGACGTTGTCAAGTGCTTGATTGCTCTGATAGTTATGCTTTGATGTTTGTGTACAATTGTATTGACATATAAAAGAAAAACCTCGAGGTGTTGGGCGTATATATGTCAAGTTTTGCAATGAAAATGAGACTAGCATGTTTAAATGATAAGGCATGTAAAGTTGGATAGGTTTTGAAATAAAATGTGACCACATGCAATTCTTTCCTGCAGAAAAATGTGCAGTAGACTGTTACATCGAACATGTACCACGTTTGTACTAGTTAATGCATGGAATTATGTTATTGTGGTGTGTTCGCGTGGTCATATAAATAACTTGTCAGCCTGGTGAGAGTTCAAGAGACGAAGTTCGACTAGTTGGAAATTCCAATGGGAGTCCAGATGTAGGTCTCGGTAGAGGCCACACCTTGCTCCTTCAAGAATGTTGTTTGGGCAGGAGTTTCGGACGTATTCGTGCCTAATGAGGTCTGATGATGTTTGGCAAAGCTAGAATACATCGGTGGGAGTTCAGATGTGGCCCTTGATAGCGTTAATAATCGGAACACGCATGCAAAGTGCATGAGAAACATGTTGTCATTGGTTTTGATTATGTTTGTGTTGGTTGCATTGATTATGATATGCCTGAGTAAGTACCGTGCAGGATGTGGCAATGGTCAGGTGAAATCATCTATGATATGACTCGATTGTGATTGATTAATGCAATACCGAAGTGCGATATGAATTAATTGTGATATATGCATGTGTACTTGCCGTGCAGGGTATGGCATGATCATGTAAGGTTGCCTGCGAGCTGATTGCTTGTTGGTGGTATTTGCGGGATTACCAAGTAGATCGAGTCGTTGATTGAGGCAAACGAGTGTTGTTTTGCTATTGATCTGCTTGAGTGAATTGGCTGTGTGATAGGTACCTTAAGATGAGTTGATATCTTAACCGGGGCTTAGGGCAATAATTCATTGATATTATATCTCATTTGTCATTGTTAAACAATTTCAGGTGCCTAGGATGGCGCATCACTTGGTGCTATTTGGGGTCCCTAAAGATTGGGAGACCATCGTCACGACCCATCAATTTTCGAGGCGGGTGCACTTGTATGAGAAGTACGTGTCCACCATCTGGGTGGATGAGAGATTGGGGATGTAGGTTCCCCATCGGTTTTTGGCGTGGTTCATTAGGGAAGGCGAGATTCTACTCGGCACTCTACGTGGTTTTGATGGCCTGTCTGATAGGGGCCCTAAGGATGTGGAGTGGGATCCCATGGAGATAAACCCTCCAGATGGGACAGTGGTGGATCTTGATCCTGCCCCGCTAGCAGCTGACCCGTATCCCTCTAACTATGACCCAATGAAGCCCAACTCTGTGGAGTCTCTATATTTTGGTAGTCCTTGAAGGGTGTACCGGGCCCGAGTTTTTGAGGGAGTAGATTAACCCAACCTTGGCATTTTTTGTAGGCTTGGAAAGGAACTCACCCACCGACGGCTTATAATTAGAAGTGCTCCTTTAGGGGTTAATCTAGTAAATAAATAAATGAGCTGGTTTGCTGCTATGGTGTTTGATCATCTTGCTATCCTTATTGTTGTTTGCTTGACTGGGTGATAGATCGTTTCTGCTTGCGTATAACGAAAAGATAAAAAGATAAGAAGAATAGTCGGCAATGCGTCCTTAGACGCCGCATTCATTTTACCAAAGTGAAAAGGGTTGTCACATGCTCGGGGTGTGACATTTGTCATTTCAATTTTGCTAATTGAATCTTAAACCTTTTCACACTTTACCAATTTTGTTCATCTGGCCAATGTTGGCTAGAAATTGTTGATTTAAATGCTAACTGTTCTACGTGATGTGATTGGCATTGATGTAGACAATTTTTAATAATATTTTAACTTTTTTTCGATTTATTTATTTTCTTTCTTCTTCTTTTTTTGTCTCACACTAGCCGGCAAGAGTCGCTGGAGATCGATCCTTTACTACCGTTCATTACCATTCACTCAATCCCTTTCTGCTATACCAAGCAAATATCAATGACAATGGTAAGCCAGTCATCTACTGGTAACCTAAGCAGAAAAAAAAAAAATTGAAACATACAGTACATCGAGCCCTGGGAGGGAGTAGAAATAACCCGTAACTCTCCCATGTAACTGTCAAGTTCAAACTTGTTAGCAACATGGGTTTTGATACTAGTGTTGGGCGGTTTTGGACCTCTTTTACCCCAAAAGTTAGTCAAAGGGTGAGACTTTCCCGCACTTTTATAAATTGACTATCAACCTCTTCCATAACAAATGCAGGACACCCTCAACTCTTTCTTCGGTCTACCCCTTTTGCCGTGCAACAAATGCACTTAAAGTTCAAATTGATTAATGTAAACATCAGGAAATGCCCACAGATTATTTCAATTTCTTACAGTTTTCTTTTGTGCTGGCTTTGCAGCTTCACCATCATCATTCTTAAGTTATGGATATTCTTAGCTTCACCATCATCTGATGTCGTAGACATTTAAAACTGCATATTGTTGGACAGCCGGTTTACGTTGAGATGGAGATCCAGACCCTGTTCCTATCTCATAAACAAGGTTCTCATGGTCACACTTTGGATTATATAACGAGAACCTGTGGTCTATTCCAACCCTCGCTCTCTGTTTCTTTATCGGGTTCGTCATTTGAACTGCCACAGTCGCTAATCCTCTTGTGGCATTGACCGGAAAAGCAACGAAGTCACAGTGGTACTTCAATCCCTTCTCCTGACATATTCAAAGTAGAGCCAAACGTGGATCGCCATGAAAGCCCAGTCGCGATCTTGGAATGCTCTCTATGGTTGATCTCGAAAATGGTGGAGCTTCTCACATGAATAAATTGCGATGGAGATATGACAGAACAAAAATTTACGTAGTTAAAAAGGGGGCTTCTAACGCCCTGCAGGGAAGAAGAAAAAGGGGACCGGTCCTGACTTCAAGCAATATGTTATATGAGCTTCTTTGTAATTAACCTAAAATCATAAGGTCGATGGCACTTGTAACCAGTAATTTAACTATTCAATTTGTAATTTACCTGTAGTCATAATTCATACCCGAACAATGTTAACAGTTAATAGTTAATTAATGAGGTAATTGTTCACAAAACCATTGTAAAGTGGCTAATTTAGTTCTAAGATTTATTTAGTCTGAAACATTTCAACGATTTTTCAATTTTGTTCATTCGGCTAATTTTGGTCTGAATTGCTGATGTGGTAGTCTAGTCAGCGTCGATCGTCCTGTGTAGCATGACAGGCGCCAATGCGGATGATTGTTACAATTTTTGTAATTTTTAATTTTTTCTTTTTCTTGTTTCTCCGCCGGTCACCACCCACGGGCAAGGACGTGGCGACCTCTCTTTATGTGTGGATCACCGAAGGATATGTAGAGAAGAAAGAAGGCGAAACGTTGGAACCAGTCGCAGAGATATCCCTTCAAGAGATTCATATTAGGAGCTTGATCTAGGTTGCTAGAGCAACCACCGATGGAAGGACTCATTGGGTACACAGGGGTGTAAACGGTTCAGTTCGGTTCGGTTTTTTTGAAAAACCGAACCGAACCAAATTGATAAGGAATAATACCGAACCGAACCGAAACCATCCCGAACCGATTATGAACCGAACTTGTAACATCCTGAATTTCGACCCATTCCGGGATAGATGAAATGGTTATTTTATCAATGCACTGTTAGTTACGTTTACTCTGAGTTGGTCCCTCATGAGTTAACTAACTGTTCGGCAAGGCAATTAAGGATCGATACGCGTACGACTAGTGAATTTAATCAGGGATAGGCCGCTCGACCAAAAGAATCAAAGAGGAATAATAATACACCGTTGCAGGCCAATTAGCAAATGGAAATAAATCGATTCGGCAAAAGTACGAGGTCGGATTGCTGGTGATTCCGCATGACTTCGATATTAATTGCGAACGACGTTAAACCGATTTCCTTTTGGCCCTGTACTCAGTGTGAGCAATTAACCCCTCGTGATTACATGACAATCGAGGATCGCCCTGATTTGAATATGCACGATCCTGGATTGAAAAGCTATCAACCACGGGTCAAATGCACGAGAACCCCTAAATGCCGCCTAAAAGTTAGGTCTTACTAAAGTTGCGATTGATCGATGTTAACCACGAATTTCAATCCGGTATCAGGTATCGAACTTTTAAAGATGTCGAAACTAAAATATTGGACGTTGCCTCATTGATTCTTAAATTTATCGGTAAGCCCGAAATGATTGGAAAAGGATTCAACGGGCCGAGTTTTGGAGCCAAAAATTTGGGAATTTGTGCTTGGGGGCAAAAAGACCAAAATACCCCTTTCTAGAAGCTTGTTTAGAATTTGTCTTATTCTCTTTTCTTTTTCTTTTTCTTTTCTTCCTCCCCACCTTCCTCCGCACGTTTTCTTCGCCCCCCCTTTTCTTTTGTTGACCCACGGTCAAATTTCTCTCTCTCTCTCTCTCCACCGATCAAACCCACGTTCTCTCTCTCTCTTTGGTTCTTCGGTTCTTTCTCTTCCAAAACAGCAGCATGGGCTGCTGTGATTCACCTAAATCAGCCACCCTTGCCGCATGCCGGAGCCGCCACACGCCGCTGGAGAGTCCAAGCCGCATCCCGGCATCGCCCGTCCGTGAGCCGCGTCCGTCGCCGTTCTTTCTCACCGAATCGGAACCACCCCGTCGCCGAGACCCATTTTTGTCGCCGCTTGTCTCGATGTTTCGGATGTAGCCACGTGTTGCCTTCGTCGCCGCCGTCGTGCCCATGTCGTCGAAATCGCTAAACCGTGAGTCAATTTCCTAATCCCTTAGTCAGGGGTTAATCTTGCTTAGGAGTAGTTTAATTAGTTTAATTATTGATTAGTGCTTGGATGATGATTATTAGTGTTTTAATATTATTTGATAAAGCTTGCTTAGTGTTAATCATGGTTAGAATAAAGTAACCGTGGTTGGGTTAGTTAACCGTAGTTGGGTTAATTAACTGCAGTTGGGTTAGAATAGTAATCATGGTTAGTGTTAATAAATATTATTATTATTTTTGGAATAAATAATAATAATTTATTATTTTCGGAATTATTAATTAATTAAATTAATTTATAATTTCGAATTATTATTATTAATATTTTTATTACTATTCATTTCTGAAATTAATTATTTTTGGGGAAAATAATTAATTGTGATTATTTATGGGAAATGGTTTTAATTGAGTAATTTTGTGGGAAAATTACTATGGTCTAATTTTCTAATGTCAATAGTATTTATATACTACGTTATCCAATGACAATGGTTTATTAAAGAATGGTTTTATTAAATGAAATTAATTGGGTTGGGTAATGGATTATAGGATTGGAAAATATTTATAAGTATATTGTGGGACTTAAATTATTTTTACTCGGAACAATCGACTATAGTCTCTTGAATAAGTATCTTGGAGTATAATCATAGTTTATACTTATTTTGGGATAATTGAGTATTTATGGGAATAGTTGATTGTCGTAGTCGTGAGGACACGTGTTTATTTATTGTTGAATATTGAGATGCGTGGTTGGGTACCGTAATTATTGAGGTACGTGATTATTTTGGAAAGACATGCAAGTACTGTAATGTTAATTGGTCGAAATTGATTGTCAAACTGTGACTTGAACTGCTGATTGTTGCAACTTTCGTAAGTGATTGGAATGCTGCGGTTGTGCGTGATTGCTGGACACTATTGCATTTCATTATATGTGTGCCAACTGTAATAGCATGTCGCGTGAGCACGAATTGTATGTGCATTCAGGACTGAGCAAAGAAAAGAAAGAATTGATTGATGATGTGTTGCATGGTCACATTAAGAGGAGAGCCCGGCGCTACCGGTAGACCGCCAACCCTTGGGGTTGTGTCGTGGCCTTTTGGTCATCCTGACTTTGGTCGGTTGCCTGACAGTGGTCGGTTGCGGAGTCACGGTAGAGGCCGGACCCATGCTTCTTAGGAAATGCCGTTAGTGGGGGAGAGCCCATGACGTCGCCGTGCCTCATGGGGGAGGACGATGCCTGGTCTACGACCAGTTGACCGCCAACCATAAGGTTGTGCCGTGGCCCTGGGGGTCGTAATAATCGGAGCATGTGTGGGTGTGAGATATGAGAAAGCTGTGTGTAATGCTTTGATTATTCGCATGCCTCTTAATGTCGTGATGATTGAAATAACAGTTTCTGCAAGTTGCGTGTGCCAAGGCCAGGTAGGGTCGCTTGTGTTTGCATCTGCTTATTGAACTGTCATCTGATAATGCTGCTTGAGGGGTGGTATGTGTTGTTTGCCGGAACTAGGTTACATGATTAGACTACCCTCGAGGCGAGCGAAATTCCTAACCGAGGCTTAGGATTTTGACTTACTAAGATTTTATCTCACTAGTTGTTGAATAACCATTTTAAAGTCCATAGGATGGAGGATTGACGCGTGTTAGGGCTCGTCGCCGTTTTTAAAGGGAGTAGATTAACCATGACTTGTTGGTTTCACTGGCTCGATAGGAAGATGCCCATGGTAAGGGCTTGTACTTGTAAACTTCCTAGGGTTAATCAGTAAATAAATAAAGCGGCACTTTTGATGTGTTCTTGTTGGGTTTTCCTGCTATCCCTACTTTTGTAATTGACTGGGGATTGTGATTTACTTCCGCTTGCGTTTAATTAAAAGATAAAAATAACGGTCAACGACGGATCCTAGGGAGTCGCAAATCAAATGACCGCAAGAGAACAGGGGTTGTCGCGGACTCGAGGGTCGGGTCGTGACAGAACCAAAAATGCGATTCGGTTCGGTTCGGTTTGGTTCGGGACGGTTTTTCGGTTTTTCTATTTTTGCTTTACTTATTGGGACCTAAATGAAGAAGAGATGATGATGAAGATAGATTGTTTACTTTTAATTAAGAATTCCGGCTTGGTTCGGTTAATTGAACCGAACCGAACCAAAAAGTTATCGGTTATTTTTCGGTTAACCGAACCGAACCAAAAACGCACAAAATTTCGGTTCGGTTTTTATTTCGGTTCGGTTTTCAGTTTGGTTATTGACACCCCTAATACACACGTTATCTCAAGAGATCCTGCTAACAAAGTCGAAGGAGCAGAACTTCACAATTTCCAGTCCAATGACCAGATCTGGGTGCACGCCCTCGCACGCCATCCCCAGCCACAAATCCGTGGCGTTCATGGTTCTCCCGCCACTGATCACTGGGCTTGCGACCCCTGCTGCCCGTCCATCTGCGCAGAGAAGAAGATGAAGGAAACGAAAAATATAGAAACATAAAAAGAAGCAAAAATAAGATTCTTTTTTAAAAATTGCTAAACGATGTCATTTCATTTGAGATCATCCACATCAACCTCTAACCATGCCACGCAAGATAGTTAATGTCAATTAGACCATCATATCAGTGATTTTCACCCAAAATTAGTTGAATAGATTACATTGAAAAATAGTCAGAAGGTTTATGACACATTGGCCAAATTGAAAAGTTTAAGACTGAATTAGCGGCCGTACAATAGGTTTATGATTTTTTAAACAATTTTCCATTCTAAGCGATTTTGCCTAAAAGTGCAATAAAAACATTGTTTGGTTGTGGAAGAGGTTGCATCAATTTCTGTAGTATTAGTCCAGCGGTTATGATCATCTCACAATCGTCAAATACAAAGGGATCTCCATTTTTCATCTAATAATATTTTGATAGAGTTGCTTTAGGGACCGATATCTCTCAATCATCAAGGGTAATTTCTACCATAAGAAATTTCTATTTTTTTGAGAAAAAAAAGCTTAGTTCATAACTCTCTTTTGTTTGTTCTTTCGAATTCCTGATTAGTTTTTAAGAAGCTTTGTTTTAAAACAAAATCTTGATCGATTATGTGATGTGGGATAATACTAATTTTCAATCTATGCAAAATCTTTTCATAGCAGGTCGAATTAATTATGTGGACACAAAGTGTCTCTAAAGTTGTCGTTTTTTAAGTAGAGGCATGGCCAAACCCGCAATGCCTTTCACTGCTCTTAAATAGGCCATCAAATTTCAAACGGGCCATCCCCTTTTCAAGATGGAGATGAGGCTATCTTATTTTAAGGACGGGTTGATAAGAACTGAGGCCATTGTTAAACAACTTCAATTCAATCTTCCGAAGCAAGTCCTTCTTTTTCACCTAAAGGGATGATTATGAGGGGCTTTCAATAAACCTACGAAAATTTGAAAGATGAAAAGTTAAGATTTATTTTCAACTAATGGTTAACATTAATTAGACATAAGAATTTAAGTTAGCCCAAGTCTAACATATCAATAAATTGTACATTTTCAAAAATTGCAATTTAGTATGTACATCGATAACACGGTCATTTTATGTTTTAGACTTATTTCACTCTGTATACCACTTAAAAAATTAAACTTCAATTTTTTTCCTATTCAATTAGCTTAATTATAATGCTCTACATCTTCATATTTGAATAGAACAAGTAATAGGTCGAGTTAACAAAAGTTTCTATAATAAGAAGATGTGTCTTTAGTTGGTTCTACTTTTGTTTAGGTTTTATTGAGTGGTTTCTTTATATTTAATTTAGAATTTTAGGTTATGCTGAAATTTAAAGTCAATAGAGACAGAAATTTCCAATTGATTATGGCATTAGAAGAAAGAATATCAAATAATGTCTAATTTATGACATAAATCGAAGTCTCAATATGGTAAATAGTTATAAACTTACCGGCTAAGCAATAAAATCAAAAGGCAGGGAATGATTTGATGATACTTGTTGCCTATTAGACTCAAAGCAAAAAGGAGAAAAAGAGAAAGGTAAAGAGTCCTCACAAACAAAAAAGCATAATCATTGATTCGCACTTGATAATACTTGTTGCTTACCTAGGGAATGATTCTGAGTTTCGCAGTTACTTATCTTTCTAGTTTTGCCATTCAAACATTACGTAGGGAATGATTCGTTGGACTGTTGGTACTGAATCTCAACCATTGATTGTCAACTTTCCCAATGACACTGTTGCTGCGGTTCTTTCTCCATTGATTGCTCTTTACAGTTCGCTCCCTCCGTTCACAAGGAAAGTCTCTCTTGCTAGCCCAAAAGTCCCTCCGTCATTGCATCCAATGACGTCTTTATTAAATCTTGTGTAGTTTGGATACTTATGCACATCACTGGTATTAGTGTAGTCTCTCACTTATGGGAAAAACCCTAAAACTATTGCATTCGTGCAAATTTAATATCGAATCTTTAATGGTGCCAATTTAATTTAAACATTTTGACCTAGTACTAATTCAATCTTTTCGACTAATTTTTGCTGGATATTGCTAATGTAGACGTTAGTGAGCCTACATGGCACTGGTGGCATTGACATAGACAATTTTTAAAAATAATTTAATAATTTTTGATTTTTTAATTAATTAATTATTTTTTCTTTCTTTTTTTTCCTTCTTATTCCTTTTGCCAATGATTGGCCACTAGGCGTGGTTGAGCTAGCCTTGCCTAGATGAGGCTTATCATCGCCTGCCGCAAGCGAGGTCTGGCCATGCATAGGCTAGCCCCCGTAAGGTCGGCCTCGCTAGATCTAGCCTAGGCAAGGCCAACTTGGCCATGGCTGGCAACTTGCCGTCGTCCATGGCTATGGTCACCGACAAAAGGAAGAAAAAGAAAAAAAAAAGGAAAAAGAAGAAGAAGTGAAAATAATCAAAATTAATAAAAAATTAAAAAATTAAGATATTTATTAGAAATTATTCACGTTAGTGCCGGCAGTACCATGTAAGTCAACCGGCATCCATGTCAACAATATTAGGCTAATATTAGCTAGAATGATTGAATTAGTACTATATCAAAAGGTTTATGACTAAATTGACACTATTAAAAGATTTATAGTTAAATTGGCATCAATGCAATAGACTAATGTCAAGTTCTTAGAATTAACTTTTTCCTCAACGGTATAATGATTTGGATGGGTACGCTTATAGAGTACAATTTATCACTTCTTACTTTCCCTAAAAAAAGAAGAAGAAAATGTTAGAAATAACAAAGTTTAACAAATTGAGATTAATGTATATAGTTTTATGTCAATTTGAAAGATTTTACGGTGTTTAACTGCATGTATACATCCCGAATTAATCAACTCATGTGAAGTCCCGGGAGCCTCCAAATGTGAATGATGTTTCTGATATGGAGTATAGAATAACCTATCACTCCAATTCTTTTAAGAAGATAATGTTTGTTTTATAAGGGTCTTGTCATCCGGCGACCTCATGCCGCTCGTTAAAGATATTTAATGAGGAAAAAGTCGATTCTAAAGTATTGATTGTGTCTGTTACCTTTGTGAGTTAGTTTTATAAATTGTGTGTTCACATTAAAGTAAAAGTAACAGCAATTTTTTTTGGCTTGTCGATCAAAATTTCAAATATCAGTAGAATTTCAAACAAATAGCAGTTAAAATTAAACGTGAATTTACATAAATATTTGAGTTATTATGAAAATTTCAGAAATATACAACTTAGGTATGGTCAAAATCCATGAGCAGCGTAAATGTAATTTAATTAAAAGTATAGTGTACTTGGTAAAAGTAAGGTTGATACCCATTAGAGGAAAAATTAAAAAAGGTCGAGAGGGCATGTATTGCAAAGTTATCCGCAGTCAAGCATCAATGAAGACAATTCTCGATGATGAAGAAGAAGACTGGTGACAATACTAAGATAATCAACAACTCTCATCCCTCCTATACACATTTTTGAGCCCAACGTATCCCTTTGTTTCTCAACATGTATGCCTAGCCTATGTTATGTACCTTATAAAGTCTCGTCAAATTAAGTTACTTGAATCAGCGTAGAAATTCATACGAGTGTACGCATTGCTCGAAGAGGCGTGAGCAAGACTATTTCTTTTACATTTTTGCAGGGTTTTTAACTTGTAAATGCAGTGATGATTGCGGAATATTTCTTTCATAGCTTCGACTTGGATAGTCCTCCTTGCAAAGTCATTGACTAAACCTACATTACAGTCCTGATAAAGACTCCTCAAATTAGTAAGGTCTTACCACTTGCAAAAATACCCGGACCCTTATTGACATAAAGACGGAGATGAAGTGATTCTCATAAAACATCCTTTTTAATCAAAGTAAATGGAAAGCCTTTTCAAACTAAAAATCCCCCGTCTGACATGTTCAGTACATTGAATATAGATTGTCTTGTTATGATTTTCCCAGTGGAAATTTGGTAATGCAGATTTGAATAAATTGTCTTGCATGAACACTATTGGAGTTGATGAATTTACGGCATGTGTAAGTATATGTGTTCTTGATTGTCTATGAATGCATATTTCATTTTGCCTATAACCAATGACAGGAGACAGGTCCCTCAAAGTCTGCACATCAGTCAGGTAACTACTTCACTACCCAGATTAATGTTCCTCGAACCCGACCCATTCGGGTTGTCACCTTATCCCGGACATCTCGACCCACTGGAGTTGTTCCAATATATTTGCAAAGTATCCATAGTCCCTATCTCATCAAGTCTCTTCCAAAGTGCCTGAGGCGATATTTAGGTATCTCCACCGAGTTTCTTTTCAGAGTATCTGAGGTGATGTTCAGGTATCTCACCAAGCCTCTTTCAAGTACTTCTATGATATCCACGTACCTTCTTAAGATTTTCCGAGCATTTGGGATGGTTCCCTTGCTCCTTCAATCGTTAAATCAGAGGCGATATTCAAGTATTCCTCATCAAGTCTTTTCGAATATTTCAGTCGATAGCTAGGCGTTTTGTTAAGGATTTTCAAATAATTTGGAAAGTTATCGTGCGGAGCACCTCTGACGATATCCAGGTGTTTAGCGGTTAATTCTTCGAATACCTCTGGTGATATCTTGTTATTTCGTTAAAAGTTGGAATGAATTACATTTTGTTAATCTCTCACTGGAAGCCTCTAATGATATCCAGACGTTAATCCGACAATCTCTTTCGAGTATCTCAGACAATGTCCAGATATTCAAAACAACCTTTCATCTCTCGATCTTTAGATGCCTCAGATGATATCCAGGCATTCATTAATCATCCCTTTTTGATTGCCTGAAACGATATCTAGGCCATTTGAAGTCTTCCGAAAGGGTCATCAGGCAATATCTGTGGGGTGAAGTCCAAATACTTGTAAGGTGATTCTGAGTTGGTTCCATACCTCAAATAACTTCACTGCTCCCACAAGGTAAGTATCTCCAAGTACTTTCTTATCATTTGCGCTTGCCTGCATCATGATATATTGCATATTAAAAAAATGGGACTCATAATCCCAGAAGAAATAACATTTTATAGCATTTCCTTGGTTCAAACTTAGGTATCATTTTGTCTATGAATGCAACTTCTGCGAGTTTACCTTCAATTATGGATAATTATTGACACATAAATTTTGCCTAAATCATTTAGGGATTTATTGCATAAGAAAATTAGGGCCCCCAAACAAAAATGTTAGTTAAATGCATGAAGATATTGGGAGCATTTCCACTAGAAGTTAAGTAAGCCCATATAGTTTGCATATTAATTGAATTGGCGGAGGATGAACTTAAACTAATTTGCCTTGAATTTAATTGAGCCTGTAAAAGACCGAAATTCTGGGCAAGTCCATTATCCCTTATATGGCCGAAATCATGAGGTAGCATGTCGAGTTGGAACATATTGACTAAAGCAATAAGGCATGTTCACCACCAATTTCGGTGAGCAACCATCAGGGAAATAAAGAGTAAATCGGCAGAATATTGAACCCATAATATTAGCCAAGAGATATGCCCAGTGGTAAAGAGGGGAAAGGAATCAGAATATATTATATTCAAGCCATCCACAGAAGGAAAGAAAGTTTAGGTCTTTCCTATGAATACTAAGGCTGTAAACGGTTTGGTTCGGTTCGGATTTTTTGAAAAACTGAATTGAACCGAATTGATAAGGGATAATACCGAACCGAACCGAAATCATCCCGAACTGAACCAAAAATACGGTTTGGTTCGGTTCGGTTCGGGACGGTCTTTTGGTTTTTCTATTTTTACTTTATTTATTGGGACCTAAATGAAGAAGAGATGATGATGAAGAGAGATTGTTTGCTTTTAATTAAGAATTCTGGTTCGGTTCGGTTAACCGAACTGAACCGAAAAGTTATCGGTTATTTTTCGGTTAACTGAATCGAACAAAAAATGCATAAAATTTCAGTTTGATTTAGTTCAGTTTTCGATTTCGGTTCGATTTCCAGTTCGATTCTTGACACCCCTAATGAATAGCACTAGTCGTCCCTTATGTACGGGGTCTATTACGTGCAAAAGAGGGGGCTCTTTCTCTCTCGGTCTGCACAACACAGCCCAAAATAGAAAAGACCAGACAATACAGCGTAAAAAGAGAGAGAGAAGAGAGGTTCACGGCCGAACACTCGTACGGTCGTGACTCCTCCCTTCGCTGTGCCGCCACTTGCCGCACCTGGCCCAACGTCACCATTGCTGATCCGCTGCCACTGCCTTCCCGCAACGACTGCCGCTTGACGAAGCAACCAGCGGAGACCCCTCCGCCATTCGCTGCCGCTGTTCTGGTCATAGCTTGGTTGAGCTTTAACGTCTCTGATTCTATTTCTATTACTGCAGGTTTCTAACACGTTAGTCCCTCCGCAGCCGTGCTCAGCTCGTCTAGTAAGCTCATTGGTCAAGTAGCCCTGTGGTAATCCAATGCCGCAGCGTGAACTCCTTTTTGCTGGGATATTCCAATCAACTTCGGAACAACAATGAAATCAGATTTTGAATTGTGATCACACTTTCTTTAAAGAATTATTTACCTCACAAAATTGCTAATTATTACTAACAAAAATCCTCCAGAGTACAACAAAGTCTTAATGAGAATATTGGATAGCTATTATGGTATATCTCCAGGATCTCTTAAAAAGAAATAATTGAAAATGATGACTGTATTTCTCTTTTGTAAAGAAACGAAAAAAGCTGTAGGAGAAAAAAATTTGAATAGAAATGTTGAGTAATAACAAATAAATATGTTTTTAACACATACAACCTTTCAAAGAGATTAGCAAGAAATAATAAATTGGAAATTAAATAATGAAAAAATAAAAATAATTGTAACTCCTTTGTGAATAGTCAAACTGTTTCAATATGATACTGTACTTAATTTTTTATAGTTACCAATTTGAATTTTAATAAATAAAAAATAATGAGATATGATTAGTGCCAAATCTCGTCTGTATGCGCACTCACATCCTTTCGATATGTGATAAGACACCTCTTAGTTTGTTTATATATAAACTACCAACAATTCCCTACTTTGTTTGTAAAACAAAAATTAAAAATTAAAATTTTAAAAAGAGAAATACAACCAAAATTTTCATGAGAGTAATATACACACATAAAAGGGCTCTTTTGACCTAAACCTTTATTTGAAGCATCTCAAAAATCTATAAAAGTTTAAAGTAGCTATACTTTAAACTTGCCATTTTAATAATACAATTGGATATAACACACGTATTGTGACGTCCTGAAATTCGACCTTATTTTGGGATTTTATAAAATGACGATATTAATCAAATGTCCGGTTAGTATAAATTCTCCGAACTGATCATTCGTGGGATAATGGACTTTAGGGAAACGCCATTAGGAAACGATACGTGTAAGACTGGTAGTTTCAATCGAGAACGAACCATTCGATCATAAGGGCCCGAGTGGGAACAATACCATCCTGTATTAGACGATTAGCAAACGGAAATAAATTGATTTGACAAAAGTACGAAGCCGGATTGTGGGTGATTCCGCATGACTTCGATACGAGCTACAAATGACGTTAAATCGATTCATTTTTATCTTGTACTCAAAATTATCAATTGAACCCCTGGGATCACATGACAATTGAGAGTCATCCTTGGTTTGAGAAATTGCTTAAATGTGGATCGAAGAGCTATTGACCACGGGTCAAACCCTAAAGGGGCGCCCGATAGTCTGAATTGTACTACGATCGCAATTGATTCGATTTAGCCCCGAATTTTAATCTAATTTTGGGTATCGACTTTTCAGAGACGTCATGACTAAATATTTGGACGTCACCTCATTTATTGTTGAGTTTTCTGGGGAGTTTTAAAGTGTCGGAAAAGGAAAATTTGAATTAGGAATTTGGGCCCGTAAGTGAGCTGGCCCAAGGGGCCTTACACCCATCAAGGCTAGTCCAAGGTGGGCCCCAAGCTAGCCCATTTCCCTTTCTCTCCTCAGCCCATGGGCCCTCTCTTCTAGAAGCTTTCTTTGTGTGGTCCTTATTGCTTTGCCTTTGCTTGGTTGTGATTGGCCTTGGTGAGCAAGTTGGCTTGGCTTTTTGGGCAAGCCTTGGTAGTTCATTCTCTCTCCTCACTCCTCCCTAGCCGCCGCCCCTCACCCTCAACTCACTCTCTCTCTTCTCTCTTCCCTTTTTCCCTCATTTCCTTCACCTTTTTCCTCTACCCCTTGCTGGTTGTTGCTGTTGTCACCTTTGTTGCTGTTCGTCGGAGCTGCTGCTATCTAGAGTCCACCTGCCACCTGCCTATCACCGCCGGCCACTTGTTCTAGCGTCGGTAGCCGATGCTATGTTTCTTCGAGGAAAACAACCTCCGGCGCTGTTTCGTTGGAAAACGGTCATTGTTCGTTGTTCGTCACTATCCTCGAACTAACCTTGTGTAGCCCTCGCCCCCGCCCTCACTTCGGTGTCACTGAAATCTTAAATTCCGTAAGTTGATTTCCTAATCCCTTAGTTAGGGGTTAATCTTGCTTAAGAGTGGTTTAATTAGTGTAAGTGTGATTAGTGAGTAATGAGCATGGATTATGTGCCTTGATTATGCTTGAGTGGGTTTAGGATAAGTTAATTATGGCTTAATGTGCTTAGTTGTTATTTAATTGGGTTTATGATTGATTAACATTATTTTATTATATTTTCGGTCCTTGGCCTCTTGGATTATTGTTCATCTCTCTCCCAACTTCTGCTCCCGTGTCCCTGTTCATTCGGAGCTTCGAGAGTTCAGCTCGGCCGTTCCCAGCCTCCGTTTGCAGCCATTTTCGGAAGGATTACTCCTCCCCATCTGGGTTACATCCTCACCGAAGCTTTTGCTCCAGGTATGTCCCAATCCTCCTATTGGACAGATCTAGGTTAAGGTTCCTTTCTCTGCAAATGCTCGACTGTTGCTTGCTGTTCTGCTGTTGGGCACCTGCAATATGATGGAGAATCGTTTGTTATTGAATTGAACTTCCACTGAGGTGGAGAGTAGCCACCGAAGGAGTCGAAGCAGGCCTTCGACTTATCGCCCCTCGTCCCGTGGCCATGGCACTGGCGCTGAAGTTGCGTGGGACTCTCGGGCTCTTGAGGCTAAACAGCCATTTGGAAACCATGTGATCTCAACAGATAAGCAAAGGAATGGCTCGATTCCTCCTCATGGTGCTGGTCAGTCAGGCCAGACTCACTCACCTGCTCAAATTCAGAACGAGAAGGAGGTTATGGCCCTACGATCCTAGGCAAATGTTGCTCGGACTGCACTAAAAGGATATAATCTTAGCTTCATTACTCCGGTAAACATCGATAACGAGAAGGTGGCTGACTTTGATGATGATGTTCTAGAGGCTACGGACCCAATGTGGTTTGAATGCATTGTTGGTTATCTAATTGGCAAGAAGCTGCCTTTTAAACTGGTGGAAACAACTCTTAAAAATGCTTGGGGGCCTAAGTTGGTCGATATCAAAGCCGATGATCAGGGATTCTTCTTCTTTAGGATACCTGATTCTGAGTTCAGGAGGAAACTATTGGATAGCGGCCCCATCACTGTTACGCGAGTACCTTTGATCCTCCAGCAATGGCACCCGCTTTTGGAGTTGAAGAAAGACAATCACTCCAAAGTCCCAGTCTGGATCAAGCTAAGGAACATTCCGTTCGCACTGTGGTCAGCTCGTGGCATTAGTGGAATAGCCAGCGTGATAGGCGAACCCTTATACGTAGATCAAAACACCGAGCAGCTGAAGATGCTCTCTTATGCTCGTGTGTGTGTCGAACTGATTGGCTCTAATAGCAGATAGGATTATGTTATGGTGCGCTTTAAAGGAAAAATCTGGAGGGTGCATGTTGAGTACGAATGGAGATCGATATGCTGCATGAAATGTGGCATATTTGGGTATCGTTGTATCACTCCGGAGGCCTCTTCAGGCTAGTCGGATCAAGCTGCTGGCCCTACTTCCCATCTGCCTGATGCTCAAGCTGATTCAGCTGCAACAACATAAGAAAATGTCCCTCTGGCTCAGAATGAAAACCAGCCACAAAATGTGACTGAAGTTCCTGTGAATCCTTCCCCCTGTCGGACCCTCCAGGACAATGACAAGTTCAGCCTGGGCGCAAACGGTCTTCTCGTTTGCAATCTGGCACATCAGAAAGAAAGTAGATTGCCAAATCTAGTAACCCCTCTCCTTTAGTAGAACACAGGAGATCAAGAAACCCCATCCGTTTTGACGGAGCTCTTCTGAACCTGACGGGTAAGAAACAGGTTGAACCGGAAGTCTCTCTGGATTCATTTTCATCAGTGGATGACCTGATGATGAAGCTGACATTGCCAACAGCTCTGATGAAGATTCCCAGGAGGTTGAAGTTCCTCTGGTCACTGAGAATGAAACTCATATGACAAGCCCCTCTTCTGGTACCAAAGTTGATTCCTCGTCGGTGGAGGTTGCTGAATCTCAACCCTCCCAGCAGGTCTCTCAACTACTTGAAACTAGCAAAATCAGCCCCCCGGCTAAGCAGAAATCACCGCCTCAGAAACCGCCAGCTGGCAAGCGGTGGTTTGGAAAACGTCGGTAAGCATCTCCTGCCTTCTCTTGTACATATATGAACATAGGATTTTGGAATATTCGGGGTCTTAATGACCCTGTAAGGCAGGCTGAGGTGAGACATTTTGTGCATTATAACAATCTTTGTTGTCTTGGTTTGATGGAGACCAAGGTGCAGTCCCACCATTTTGGCTCTATTTCATCTTGTTTATGTCCCGGCTGGTTGTGGATTGAAAATTATGAGTTCTCTGATAGGGGTCGTATTTGGGTTGGTTGGAACCCTGCTTTTGTGGACTTTTTCTAGCCTTTTTGTGTCCAGTCAGGCTATTCATGGTATGCTCAAGATCCTGCAATCTAGGTCTACTATTTATCTTACGGCTGTCAATGGGAACCACACTTTTGTTGCTAGACGACCCCTATGGAATGATCTTATCCGGTTGAGTTCCACTCTTTCGAACACTCCATGCATAGTGGCGGGAGATTTTAATGCTATACGGGACCCCTCGGATCGCCTGGGAAGCCCGGATACGTGGCTTCCCTCTTTTGACGAATTCCATGAATGCATTTGTCAAGCCGAGCTGGATGACCTCCGGTATGTCAGGTTGCGATTCACTTGGTCAACCTCCTCGGGTATGCACCGAAAACAAAGGAAAATTGACCGAGTTTTGGTGAACCACAAATGGAGCCTAGATTTCTCATATTCAGAAGCAGTTTTTCTCCCTCCTGGCATATCGGACCACACCCCGATGTTGGTCAGAGTCTTGGCCCCCCAGCCTCAGAGAAGACCATTCAAAATTTTCAATTTTTGGATGACACATCGAGACTTCAGTTCAATGGTCTCCCAGGTATGGGAAGCCAAACTTCAGGTACCCCCATGTACAAGCTTTATACCAAGCTAAAAATTCTAAAAGGCAGGTTAAAGTATTTGAACAAAGAGGTGTATTCAGATATCTTTGCGCGAGCTGTTGCTGCCAAGCAGGCTCTATTTGTCACCCAAGATACACTCACTCGGGAGCCATATAATAGCTCATTGGCTGAGATTGAATTAGCCTAGGTGCGTGACTACTATGAGCTTCGGTCTTTGGAGGAATCCTTTTATAAACAAAAATCTAGAATTCGATGGCTAAAGGAGGGTGACCAGAATACTAGATTTTTCCATCATTCGGTTAACCATCACCACTTGCGCAACCGAATCATCTCAATCTAGGATGGTGCAGGTAATATGGTCACTGATCCTGAGGAGGTCTCCCGGATGTTCGTTTAGTACTTTCAGGATCTCCTGGCCTAGGCAAACTCAGTCATGCATCCCCCAGCCCACGAGATCAAGGAAGTCTTGAAACAAACGCTTAATGATGACCAGGTTAGATCCCTATCTGAACCTGTTTCGCCCCAAGAGGTTAGGGCTGCAATATTCTCTTAGGCAGGGGGTAAAGCCCCTGGACTTGATGGGTACAATGCCGAATTCTTTAAAAGAAATTGGGAAAAGGTCGGACCCTCCGTAATAGAGGCTGTCTTGGATATTTTTAATACTGGGTGCTTGCTTCGGGAGATCAACTGTACAATTCTTGCTTTGGTTCCTAAAGTTCCAAATGCTTCGTCGGTAAATGATTTTCGGCTTATTGCTTGCTACAATACTATTTATAAATGCATTACCAAGATCCTGTCCACTAGATTAGCTGCGGTGCTTCCTGATATCATCAGCCCTGTTCATACGGCTTTTGTCAAAGGACGACGCATTTCTGACAACATTCTCTTGGCACAAGAGCTATTCAGCGGATTCCATTCGAACACTTACTCTTCAAAGTGTGCTATCAAAGTGGACTTTCGGAAAACATATGACACGCTTGATTGGGATTTCCTTGAGACAACTCTCACCGCGTTTGGCTTCCCGGACAACTTCATTCAACTTGTTATGGTATGTGTCCGCACCCCAAAATTCACTATCTCAATAAATGGAGAACTTCATGGTTTCTTTAATAGTGGACGAGGTCTAAGACAAGGGGATCCGGTTTCCCCCTATCTCTTCACTCTAGCTATGGAAGTGTTCACAGGTATTCTAGAATCTCAAGCAAGGCGGCCTGATTACCGTTTCTACTAGAGATGTAAGAATCCTCGCCTTTCCCACTTATTTTTTATGGATGATGTGTTCATTTTTAGTCAAGGTACTCCTGCCTCGGTATCTTGTATGAAAGAGGGGCTTAATCTGTTTTCACAATGGAGTGGCTTGATTCCTAATAATAGCAAGAGTGAGGTGTATCTCTCGGGTTGCTCGGAGACAACTAAAGCTCAGCTACTGCAAATCTTGAACTTCTGACAAGGGACTCTTCCGGTCTGCTATTTAGGCGTTCCAATCATTACATCGCGATTAAGCAAAGCGGACTGCAATGCCCTGGTACATCTTCTCATGGCTAGAGTCCAATCTTGGACCCATCGGTTCCTATCTTTTGCGGGTAGACTACAACTTATTAAATCAGTCTTGTATGCCATACAAGTATATTGGGCGTCCATTTTCTGGCTTCCATCCTCCATTGTAGACAAGATAGAACAAATTTGTCAGCAATTTCTTTGGAAAGAACCCGGCCTTGGGCCAAGTGGGGCGAAATTATCTTGGAATGATGTGTGCCTCCCTAAACATGAAGGAGGTCTCAGGATTCGGAGAATTCGGGATAGCAACAAAGCGGCTATGTTCAAGCACATATGGATCCTATTTACCGATAAGGTATCTTTATGGTGCAAATGGATACATGTCAATCACTTCAAACGGAAATACTTTTGGAGCACCTCCCCTCCGACTTTTTGCTCATGGGCTTGGAGGAAATTACTTGCCTTAAGGGAGGAAGTAAAAAGCTTTTTCAAGTGGAAGATTGGTGATGATCTATCTACCTCGCTTTGGTTTGACCCGTGGCTTGATGGGGGCCTCATAAACTTGGTATTCTTGGATGTTTATATCTATCAATCGACTCTCCCTCGACACGCCAAGGTCGCGGATCTCCTGTCTCTGGATGGCCAGCTCGTTCTAAATGAGTTACTCTCGTGGCTGGTTTCTATCCCCCTCTTGAATCAGACGAGTGACACCTTCACCTGGATTATGCACCCATCGGGCAAATTTTCTATTGCGTCTGCTTGGTCGACTATCCGCAGCAAAGCAACACCGGTCTCGTGGGCCTCCTTCGTGTGGAACAAGGCGGTGGCACCACGCCATCAATTCCTCCTTTGGCTTATCTTCCAGAACCATCTTCCAACCCAGGTTTTTCTCATGTCTTATGGTAGACTGCCTATGGTTCACTGTGCCCTCTGCAACCTTAGGCCAAATTCTATTGATCATCTCTTTTTTGATTGTCATGTCTCCAATACCCTTGCTACTTTTTAGGTTGCTAAATGTAATCTTCCTTGGAGTAACCAATCGTGGCTGGACAATTTTCGGTGGATTACCAACTCCCTTCCAGGGAGTGGTTTTTATGTTGACGTTGTTAGATTTTCCTTTGGTACACTCTGCTATGTGATCTAGAAGACTAGAAACAACGTTACATTCAGGTCCTCCAACTTGTTTATGCCTGCTATGAAACAACTTCTTGTCAAAGTGGTTAAGGACAAGGCCCTATCTTTCAACTCGGTTGCTGATACCTCGACAAACAGAAGACTGCAGCATAGCTGGGGACTTGACCCAAATATTTTTGAGTAGCTTTAGTGAGGGAGGGTTGGCGCATGCTGCTCCTATATCTCTTTTGGTGTATTCGCGGTTTTTTTTTTTTTTTCTTCCTTGTGAACTTGGCCCCCCCCACTCCGGTGACATGTTGTCCCGTTGAGTGGTTTGGTGTCGAGTCTCACCCCTTGTATAGTTGCATGGTTGAAAATCAAATATACTACATACCTTACCAAAAAAAAAACATTATTTTATTATACTAAACATAATTAGGGTTGATTAAGTTGGTTAATGAAAGTTTATTCTTAGTTAATTATGATTAATTATTCTCATAAATAATTAATCATAATTATATTATTTTATGGAAATTATTTATTTATGAAATATTATATTATATTGTCAAAATTAATTAAATAATTTAATTTCGGATTATTGTTTATTTATGAATATTAATTATTTTTGGGGAAAATAATTAATTATGATTATTTATTGAAAATTGATTTAATTGAGTAATTTTGTGGGAAAATTACTATGGTCTATTTCTAAAGTCAATAGTATTTATATACTATGTTATTAGGTGACTTTGGTTTATTAAAGAAGGGTTTTAGAAAATGGAATTATTTGGATGGGGTAATTATTTATGGGATTGTTAAATAACTGTAAGTATTTTATGGAGATTATGTGATTTATCGGAATAATGAATTATAGGGTTATATACCTTTTAAATGAGTATTTTCGTGGACAATCTTGGGTTACCCATTGGGTTGTGATGACTAATTATTGATAAGAATAATTGATCATTGTCAGTCGTGGAGACATGTGATCATTTATTATTGATTATTGAGACAAGTAGTTGGGCATTATTTGTAGTCAAGTTACGTGAGTATTGTGACGTTTATTGACTGGAATTGGTTGTTGTATTGCAACTTAAATTGCTGCTGAATGATTGTATCTGGAACAGTTGGGCTTTTGCAAGTTTGTGTGACCATCGGTTATTATTGCATTACATTATATATGTGTTAACTGCACTGGCATGTCGTGTGAGTACGAACTATGATTGCATTGATGATAGAGAAAAGAAAGAATGAATTGGTTGATGGTTGTGCTGCATGGTCACATTAAAGGAAAACTCGGCACTGCCAAAAGATCGCCAATCCCTTGGGGTTGTGATGTGGCTGTTTGGTCGCCTAACAGTGGTCAGTTGCTAAGTTTCGATAGAGGCTAGACCAATGCTTCTTCAGGAACGCCGTCTAGGGGGAGGCCCATGATGTAGCTGTGGCCATAGGGGGGACGATGCCTGGTTTTGGACCAGCAGACCGTTAACCATAAAGTTTATGCCATGGCCCAGGGGGTTGTAATAATCGGAGCACATGTGGATACTAAGGCATGAGAAAGTTCTATGAAGTGCTCTGATTATGTGTATGTCTTTTGAAACTATATGGCTGGAATGGTATTCTTCTGTAGGATATGTGTGCCAAGGCAATGTGAGATCACTTGTGTTTGTGTCTGATGACTGAATTGCATCATGGTAGCGTTTCTTTGATATGCTAATAGATAAGGCAAAGCTAGGGTTGTTTTGCAATTAATTTGTCATTGGTACTAGGTTGCATGATTAGACTACCCTTGAGACGAGCAGAGTTCTTAATTGAGATTTAGGATTTTGACTTACTGAGTTTATCTCACCCCGTCATGGTGAACATTTCAAGACCTTAGTTTGACACCTTACCCTATGAGGTTCGGTGTCCCGATCAACATGAACACCTCAGTCACTACACGACTCATCCCGGGCCGAAATTTTGTATATGAGCATCATGTGACGACAGTCTGGATTGACGAGGCAGAGAGGGGATCATTACATGCCACACGTCTTCAAGGCATGGTACGTTAGGTTAGAGAATATGGTGTATGGTCCCTTGAGAGGTTACGACGGGCCGGCACTGCCCGTGGGGCCGACCGATGAGATATGGGATTCGATGGACCTCGATCCCCCTGATGGCGTGATCACGGACCCTTCTACAAGCGAGTCAAACCCTTTTGAGGCTAGTGATTAGGCATCTATAGCCCAGTCTCTTTTTGACTGACCTTCCTCTCCTTTTGTTGTAATAGGTTAGTTAGGCCGGTCTCTTTTCGCGTTGGCCTTGGTATGTTGCCTGAAGCAAGGTTTGTATATATGTGACACGCCAATTCTCGATCACCTATCTTACCTAGTTGCTAAACTAGGAGAACTATACTCAATAAATTCCTACTAATAAATTGCAACTATAACGATTAAACTACGCTAGAATATAAGAAACTGAGTCGCCTTCGACTTTATTTACCATCAGCCTTGTCTTTGTATATGTCAGGAGATGGATCTATGGAGGGGGATTTGTACAAAAAACACTAGGTATCCCGCCCCCCTTCGGCCATATACACACGGTCCTTCATCAGTTAGCTGATCATCACAAAAAACAAAATCTCTCCCAAAAGTTAGGCACTCATCGGATCACCACCTACATCGCTGGGCTACTGCCATGGCCCGGACCCTCGTCGTACAATGGCAGAGGTCCTATCAACCGGCCTTCCACACGTGCATATAGGGCTACGAGGGCCAAGTATGTTGGCTTTGTTGGTGCCCTCGTGTCCACTGTCAAGCAGGAGGTAAACTTGATGAAGGTCACGATTGGGAACTATCGGTCGTAAATCTCTTAACGTCGCCATATGAAGTCGGATGGGGCACCATAGAAGATAGTCGTGGCGGACGCACGTGGAGTGAAAGACATCTTCTAATTTGAAAAAGAACATAGTAAACAAGTGTGGGTTTTAAAAAAAACTCAGCAAGTAAACCGGTGATCCGAGCTCGTGGGTTGGCCGCTAACAAATAAAATTGTCCACCATGCATCAACTATGGGGTTCAGTTAAGAGTCTACACCATTCACCCGAAGGTAAGTCCAGTACTAGAACAAGGGACTAATAAGTGTGGTTCCAACTAACAAACAAAATAAAACGGAAACTATTTAATTGACGTGTCTATGTGGGTTTGGCTGTAACAATCACCCAGGGGGAGATGACACCCCGCCCTGTACCCGTCGCACCCAACTTAGCATTGCGACGTCCTCTAAGGAGTTATTCAACCCTCCTTAATCCTTTGGAGAGTATGCAACCACTCCATTTCACCCCTCTCCAAGCATCCCAACACCTGAGGCCTCCCATCAACTTATCGGCCGATGGCACAAACATATGTATTCTCATCCTATTGCAACAACTAAATAGTTTTAGTGCACAAAATAGCTCAAATTCTATTCAGAGGTGACGAACTACATTGTCTTGGGTCCTGATCCCATTATCAAGCCCAAGACAGAGATCTACTTGACCATCCCAGTTTCTATTCGTCTAACTAGCGCATGGCCTTATACTCTAGTTCAATCATCCTTGAATTATTGGAACCTTGGCTACCAATTCCTATCTTTACAGCCGTCTTAGACATATGGCTCCTAGAACATGACTTCGGTAAAGCACCGCATGAACACACACGAAGACTAGCACAAAGTGCAAACTAATAAATGTATGAAACACCTCTTTATCCTCGTCATTCACCAGATGCCTCCTGACCTTTCTAATCTCACTCGTAGACTCCAAACATCAAACTCACGACCTCTATCATTCGCGACTTCATTGCACCGCACATGAGCCCAAATTGACAAGTCAAACTCATGGATTTCACTACTCAATTTCATCGACCGATCTATAGAACCCGAAACAGTTAACAAAGCTCACGGTCTCATCAAGCTACCCATGAACCTCAAACTAACTACCTAAGGTCACAACCTCACCGAGCTACCCTCAAGCCTCAAATAGAATACCAAACCCGTGGATCCTTTCCAATTCGTCTACAGAACCCAAACCAACCCGCTAGTTCATGGTCTCACTCTCTCTCGCTCATGCCCATGATCTCTATCCCTATTTCCCTCGCTCTCTCTCGTGCCAAGATGGGAAGAATCTGCCACATGCAACCCTGATCTTGACCTCACCTACCCGTCAATTACCCTAGAGTAGCATTACCCACGAAGAACGGAGCAGTTGGTTTACTTGCCTGGTCGAGTATTGCGGATGGGCACGCAATCAGCGAAAGGACTTTCATACGGCGTGATTGGCTTTGTTGGCCTCCTCCCGTGCTTGGGATGTTTGGAGAGGCCAACTGGTGTCGTTAACGAGTCTTCATTGTAGTTTTCTCTAGAGGGTTGCCTTTGTCGCTGCTTGTTAGAGACGATGAAGGGTGCGGGGTAGTGTTTCTGCAAGGGAATTGGAAGAAGGGCTAGACAAGAGTTGGGCTGCTGGACATTTAAGGGGAAGAAAAGTAAAAGCGGCAGCTCCTTACATCACCACCTGGCATCCACGTAGAGGAAAATTCCTTTGGCAGCCATCCCTCGACCTTTCTAAGGATTCCTTAGAGTTAGACCCTCCAGATGGGGCAGTGGTATATCCCGATCCTGCCCCACCAGAAACGGACCCAGACTCCCCTAACTATGACCCAACGGAGCTTGACTCGGATGGGTCCTTGTACTTTGGTAGTCCCTGATGGATGTACCAAACTCAAGTTTTTGATGGAGTAAATTAACCCAACCCTGGCATCTTTTTGTAGGCTCAGAAAAAGGAACTCGCCCGCCGACGGGCGTGTAATTAGAGACGTTTCTTTAGGGTTTAATTTGGTAAATAAATAAATAAACTGGTTTGCTGTTATGATGTTTGTTCATTCTACTATCTCTATTGTGATTGATTGATTGATTGATTGGGAGTTAAATCGTTTCCGCTTGTGCATAACGAATAAATAAAAAGAGTGATTGGCGACGCGTCCTAAAATGTCGCATTCATTTGACCAAAGTGAAGGGGTTGTCGCGTACTCAGGGTTCGGGATGTGACGGTTTCTTTGGGGGGTTTGAAAGAAATCAAAATGAGGACAAGATTGACCCAGGTTTATCAATTTGGATTTAGTGAAAGAGTAAAAAGACTAAAACAATTGGTTTGGCTTATTTTTGGTCACACCCCAAATTTGCAAGAAAGGGGGATGACATGGCTATCCTCCCACATGAATAATGCGCCTCAAACATAACTAACAATTTTATATCAATATATATATATATATATATATATATATATATATATATATATATCTCTAACCATATACACATATCAGATACACCAATAGATTGGTCACGCATAAGAATTCTTATAATCTTCCGAAAGAACATATACAACTAGAACTTAACCAATCCCATAGATAACAACTATATACACGACTTCCTTTAGTCATATCCAAAAGGAAAACAACTCCCTAAAGTTTTCCACTGATAGCTCTCTCTCTCTCTTCCCGAACTGGTTGGACCACTTAAAAGATGAAGCTCTTATTTTACTATTCTTTTTCCCTCTCCTTTGACTTTACAGCCCTCTTATTTCCTTCCAATTTTTTTTTTCAAACAAGTGGGCCCCATTGCCAAGTGAAAAGATTTGAATATTACAATCTATCCTCTTTAAAATAAATTGGGTCCTTGAAAATTGTAATCATGTCTCCTCCTCGAATTCTCGGTTAAGCTATTAACAATCACTCATATAATACTCCTACTACTCAGCATTCTCGGCAGACCAACTAACAAGTCTTAACTTCCAATTTTATAGAGATTACAACTGTCCACGGTGGAAGCGTGGTGAACATTCATTAAACAACACATTACCTCACCTTCCTAAGACGAAGTGGGATTTGGTTCATTCCTGTCCCCATTGCCATCCTCATGAGGCATGCTCTTGGCCTATCCCTAATAGGAACGGGTTGTTACAGGCTCACCAGTTTCTGCCTAGTTTGTTCTCAAACCACACACTTCCGACTAGCTTAGCACTGATACCATTATAAGGGCAGACCTCTGATTCCACTTGCTAATGATGTTGTCCACTTTGGATTGAAGTCTGCATGGCTTTAAAACATATTGATGGTGATTAAGGCTAGTGCCACTCCTTAAATAGCACATTACCTCACCTTTCCTAGGAATGTGAGATTCTATTTATTCTTGCCCCCATCACAATCCTTACGAGGCGTGCTCCTAGCCCATCCCTCGAGGGATCGGGTCATTACTACTTCTTAAATGGCACATTACCTCATCTTCCCCCAAAACAATGTGGGATTCGGTTCATTTCTGCCCCCATCGCCATCCTCACGAGGTGTGCTCCTGGTCCATCCCTCGCAAGACCCGGTTGTTACACTTTTGATTCCCTCTTCCCCAGTTCAATTAGAACACTATCTAACATTTGCAAACATTTCAGCCTTTAGATTGGTATGATCAATTATACAAAGAATACGGAATTTATGTGGAAAATGCTTTCTTTTTTTGACAAAAGTATATTTCAGACGAAGCAACGGATACTCTTGTTATGGCTATAAAGTGTTATTTTATATTCCTGGTTCAACATTAAACTTGTGACATGAATATTAAACTAATGCAATTTGACGTAATTTATGTGAGCTTCTTTCATTTTTAGTTTAAAGAAGTGCATAGAATCACAAGATATCGGAGAAATTGAACAGCTAGAGTTTATGTGGAAGGACACTTCAAAAAGCTGCCGTCATAGCAAATAAGCGCACGTATTACAAGAAGAAACCGGGGAAGAACACTAAGAGTGCCAAAACTTTCATACGGAGCTCACTTTGATGCCAAAACTTTTTTTTCACTCATTTGAGTGCCAAATTGAAATGAAATCGTTCAATTAAGTGCCACTTCTGGCCAAAAGTCATACATGGATTTTTTTAATGATTTTTCTTTTTTTTTAATAATTTTCAATTTCCGACGTGGATTTTTCAATTCCGACGTTGTTTCTCTTCGCGTAGCAATCACAAATGATGTCATTTCTCTTCATGCAATGGTCCAAATGATATCATTTCTCTTCTCACCTCGTCTCTCTTCTTTTTGCCCTTTTTTCCCTTTTTTTTTAAGGGCTAGCGAGGGTCACCGATGACCCTCGCCTTGGGCCATGAAGGCCCAGGGCGAGGCCGTCAAAGCTTGGCCGACCGTTGGCAAAGGTCGTTGAGGCCTTGCCTGTGGCTGGCAAGGGTCTTGCCAGCCCTCATCCAGATCTGGCCGGTGAGACCCTTGCCAGTTGCGGGTGAGGCTGTGACGGCCTTCACCTACGGCCGGCCGAGCTCTAATAGCCTTACTTTTGGGCCTTCGTGGCCTAGGACAAGGGTTCCGCGGTTGGCGAGGGTCACTAGTGACTCTCGTCGGCCCTAAAGAAAAAAAATTTCAAAAAATTTCAAAAATTTCAAAAAATTAATTAATATATTAAAATATATTAAAATATTGTCCACTGGCAGCTATGTCAGCTTTTCCGGCAGCTAAATCACAAGTGGTACTCAAGTGAGCGAAAAAAAAGTTTTGGCACCAAAGTGAGCGCCGTACAACACTCCTAGTGTTCTTCTCCCATAAGAAATGAAACAAAGGTGTAAACCTTTCCTACCAACATGAGATTCTCAATGGAGTTTGCCCGTAGGAGCCTCAACCTTTGCCGACTTGGCAACTTACCCCAATTCTTTCTGAATAATCAGCTTTGCTCTGGCGTGACCCTCGGCTATTTGGAACTGTTCACTCAAGCCAAATTGTACCATCAATAACCAAACCAAGGAGATAAGTTCTCCTCCTTTACCGAGTGGTTGAGCATGATTGTAAGGTCGGCAATGAATCGTAGCACACCCCAGCAATTCCGCCCACACTTGACGCATGATCTTCCACCTGGCTTCCTTTGCAATACTCTGCAATTTTTAGCGAGAATACACGCATCAAAGTGGGCAATTTTTTTCTGTCTCCTTCCACATCAACTGGCTTCACATCTATAGGAACAACAAGAAGACTCTTACATACACTTTCTTTCCTATCCTTGCGTTTGCTCCCCTCAGAGGTACTTCCATTCACTTTGCTCCCATCAGAGATATTTTCATCGATGAACTTGTCCATCTCAGCACAAATATCTCGGAACCTTATTTGGCCAATCCCAGCCGCTGCAGACATCATAGCAGGTTGTTTGATCATTAGATGAATCATATAATTTGACAAGACCTTGCTGTTTATGCGATTAGCGTTGGTGTTGGTGCTTTTATCAATGTTGGCATTGTCACAGAGTTTGGTGGCAATGTGCCATAGTAGAAGATTCTCACCGTAGTCAACCTTTATTTTTTTATTTATTTGAAATGTAAATATCATTTATAAGATGACGTACAGGATCTTAGGGGCATTCCGCAGCATTACATAGATAATTAAGAATGTGAAAAAATGGAGTGAGGTACTCTACATATAGTAGTCAAAATTACATTTGTCTAGGAAGGTTTAAATTTTTTTTAATATGATGCTCACCCTCTAACAAGCTTAGGAATTTCAACCATGTTGATGGGACATCATTTGACTTGTTTAGGAAATGTCTATAGTTATGTTCCATTAAAATGTAGTATATGGTCCCTAAAAAAGTTACCTTGAGAAGTCTTGCTGCCAAGTCTTTGCCTTTGATAGTCCTGATCATCCATTGGAGTTCATCATTCCATCCTCCTAAGGTATGACATATTCCATATTGTGCAAGGGTAATACATCATCTTCCCATCCATGTGCACTAAAAGAATAGATTATCTCGATTTTCCAGACCAACCACATAGAAATGAAAACGGATTGCATAGGCATCCAACGTGATATAATCTCAACTGTTGGGAGTCTATCTCTACAAACTAGCCACCTGATAAAATTGTATTTGCTAACCCCACCTATCCATATTAGTTGATACCATCACATAACTGGTCACATATTCCTGAGTTCGTCATATAACTTTTTGCAACAATATCTTTGCCTAGATATGGCTGGCACTAAAGTCAGCCTCAATTTAAAAATATCACACCAACTCCATGCCATACTACCTGGATTTGAAGCGGCATAATTAAAATGACTTTACATTTGGTAGTATGAACCCATTACTCCATAAGGAAGACGATGCACAATTTATAAGGCTCCAGAGCATACAGCCTGGTAAAACTTAGTTCCATAGATTTAGATCGAGCTACCCTAGTCCTCCCTCCCTTTCTTTTTGGCAAGCAAACAATTTCCCAAGCAACTTTATGTGATCGATGACCTTCCATATTTCCATTCCATAAGAGTTGTCTAATCTTTTTCTCTATTGTATGGTTTTCTTTGGAAGTAAAAACATTTGCATCAAATAAGTATAGATGGAAATAAGTATCAATTTAGCCAACTGAAGACGGCCGGCATAGCCAATATGTTGCATGCCCCAACCTTCTATTTCTTTGAAGATTTTTATTAGTCAAACTTTTACAATCTGTGTGTGTAAGTCGTCTAGTGACAAGAGGAACACTAAGGTAACTAATTGGAAGGGAACCTATTGGGAAACGCGTGTGATCCAATAAAATACCCATTTCTACCTCGACTAACCCAGAGAAAAAGATTTGGCATTTATTTGGGTTAAAATATAGTCCAGTGAGATTTGCAAAATCATCAAATGCTTCAACAATGCAAATAACAAAATTGGCAACCCCATGAGCAAAAAGAAACAAATCAAGCATAAGTAAGTGATTTTTTTGTTTTGCAATGCCATTGATACTTGAAAGAAGATATTGCCACTTTCTCAATGATAATTCTATTAAGAATCTCCATAATGAAGAAAAGTAGATAAAGAGAGAGTGGGTTGCCTTGTCGTAGTCCATTGGTGCCAGCAAAATAGCCAACATGATCGCCATTAAGGTTTATTATAAATGTCGGTGTAGTTATGCATTAAGCTATCAAATCAATCAAGTGTTGTGGCAATTTGATAGCTTTTAAACCCCAAGTACTGCCTCCTATTTTACCATGTCAAAAGCTTTTATGAGGTCAATTTTTATTGCCACACATTTACCTTTGTTGCCCTTATGGTATTTGTGAAGGAGATTGTGGCAAAGCAAAATATTCTACAAAATCTGTTGACCCGAGATGAAACCAATTTGGTTGAGGCCAACCACTGAAGGAAGGAAATAGTTGACTCTTTTTGCAAGTAGATTTGATCTAATGTATATAATCATTGTAACATGAGAAGGGTCTAAAATTCGTCATGCGAGATGGATTCAGAACCTTTAGCACAAGGGATATTAGAGTAGAATTTATAGTTTTCAGCATCCTTCTTGAGGAAATGAAGACCATGATAGCATCTTCTATGTCATGCCTTACGATGGGTTAGGCTTTTTTGTACAATAAATTGTTATATCCATATAGACCCAGAGCTTTGAAGTCATCGATGCCTTTGAGAACCTTAAGGATCTTAGTTCGTTGAAAGCTTGGGGTAGCCATGAGGTCACTTACATCTTCAAGGAATAAGGAGGCATACCACTCATAAGGGATTTGAATGTGTCTAGAGTTGCTAAGTATGTTATGGTATTATGAGACAATTGTATCCCTAAGAGCCCTTTCATATGTGATAATAGTTCCATCATCAAGTGAGAGCTAAGTAATTCTATTCTGAGCACTTCTATGCATCATGAAGGCAAAGAAAATCCCATTGTTGTCCCCCTCCTTAAGATATAAATTTCTAGATTTTTGCTTTAGGAGAACCTCTTTATGTTTGCTAAAGGTGAGTAGTTGCTCAAGTTGTGCCTTCTCTTCCTCCCACATACTCATACTATAAGGGTCCAAAGCAAGAACTCATTGTAACCGTTGTAGGTTCTCCTTCGCTTTCTTGACCTTCAAATGCAAGTAACCAAATTGACATTTATTTAGGAGATTGAGTTGTTGCTTCAATGCTTTGAGCTTCTTCACCAGAATAAACATTTTCAATCCTCTAATATCCTGTTGCCAACAGGCATGTACTATTGATAGAAAATTGTAAATTTTGGTCCAAAATTTTAGAATTTGAAAGATGGCTTCCTTCTCCTAGCGATGGTGTCAAGACATACTAAGCAAGGGGAATGATCCGAAACACTCGGTAGCAAAAATTCTGTTGAATAATGAGTGTACCTATGTTGCCAATTTGCATTAATGAAAACCTTACCAATCTTGCTTGCTCTAAGATAATCATTGGACCTTTTATGTGTCCATGTGAAAAAAGAGCCTGTGGAATGAGGCTTGGTGAGTGTAGGCTCCTCAATCATAATGTTTAGCTCATCCATTCCAGAAGTCCATTAGACATTAGATCCAATCTCTTCATTTGTATCTCTCGTTTCATTAAAATCACCTATTAGTAGCCAAGGGAAAGACATTTCCTGTATTATGGGCAGAGAATGCGTTAATGTTCAGCCATAAAGATGTCCATTCAACTTCAGTATTGCATCCATAAACTACAAAAAGAAGATATGGGTCATCTCTCGAATTCTCAACAAGGCAATGTATGACATGATTGGAAAGTTCCATCACAATCAGGCTTGTAATGGTTGGTTTCTACAATACCCATATTCTACGGAGATTGTTGCACTAATAGTTATGGATACATTTCCAGCCTCGAAGCCTGCTTTTGATGACAAAGTCAGCATTTGCCTCTTTTATTTTGTGTTTAATCAAAATAAGGATATGAGCATCTTAAGTCAAAGCAAAATCTACAAGTTTCTTTTGTTTGGGGCTACTATTAAGGCCCCGTACATTCCAAGAAAGAAGATTCAATGGTCAGGAGATTCAGCCCTGTACATTCTAAGAAAGGAGATTCATTGGTCAGGAGGTTCAGCCCTATTCCTTACATCCTCAGGTAAAGCAAGGGGGTAGCCAGAGATATCAGGATGATCACCTTCTCCCAATAATGCAAATCTATTTCCTGAGAAAGTTGAAGAATTGGGAGGAGTTGCACTTTTGTTGAGGGAGCCTTTCTTCTTACTTCCAACTTGCTTGACATCTATAGAGGATGAACTCGACTAGGAAGTAGCAAAAATAGGAGTCTTTGGCTGAATAACCATGGAATTACCAGCCCTAGTAACAGGAACATTCGATTGAGGAGCTAGGAATTGACATTTGGCAAGACTGTAGAGACTCTTTCAAATGGGACATGAATAATAGAAGTAGTAGTAACCTATGGTTTCACCACTGATTGGGTTTTAGAAATCTAAACTGCCTTGTTTTGCATAGCACAATCAATGACCGAAGCAATTACATTTTTTGCACTTTAATGGTATCCAACTATAGTCAACAGTAATCCCAATAGTTTCCTCGTTCCCCTTATCAAGATCAAAATTTTTCGAGAATGAATTATGAAAATCCATGAGAATGCATAAGTTAGTCAATGTTTTTCTTTGGTAGCCTTATCCATGTACAAAGGTCTATCGAGGAAATTGCATACATAGCTTAAATTGGGTTTGGTCCATAGGACATGAGGTACATTATAAAAACACACCCAAATTGGCACCGAAGTTATTACTGCCTTTTCCAATCTGATTAGGGGATGCCATTTTTGTAAAAACAACAGTTTGCCAACTACGTCCCATATCCCCACCTCCATAACTTCAACTAGCTTTTGAACATTAGAGAATCGAAAAAAGAAAAATCCATCCTCTGTAGCCGAAACATCTAAAAGGTTTTCTTTCCCCCATAAATTTACAATGATACCTCTCACCTGATAAAATGAGGCATTTACAATACGGAAATAACCAACATAGCAATTTTCGTAATGTGCCTTCCCTTCTTCAGTTATCTCACGGGAGGAGCACATAATTTGTTATCAAGTTTATTGGACTGGATGAAATCTAATTTTGCTATCCAGTAGATCTTATCCATAGTAATTATTTTCCAAGATGGATTTGGGGCTGTAGCAAGGATCGACATGTGACATCCTGAATTTTGACCTATTTTGGGATATATGAAATGGTTATTATATCAATACACTATTCGTTACGTTTACTCTACGCTGACCCTTCATGACTTAACCAACTATTCGGAAATGCAATTAAGGATTGATACGTGTACGACTAGTGAATTCAGTTAGAGATTGGCTGCTCGACCAAAAGGATCAAAGAGAGATGATACCATGCTATTGCAGGCCAATTAACGAATGGAAATAAATCGATTCGGCAGAGGTATGAGGTCGGATTGCGGGTGATTCTGCATTACTTCGATATTAACTGTGAACAGCGTTAAAACAATTTTCTTTTGGCCTTGCACACAGAGTGAGTAATCAACCTCTCATGATTACATGACAATCGAGGATCGCCCTGATTAGAAGAGACACGATTGTAGATTGAAAAGCTATCAACCACGGATCAAACGCACGAGAACCCCTAAACACCACCCGATAGTTAGGTCGTACTAAAGTCATGATTGATCGATTTTAACTATGAATTTCAATCCAATTTCGAGTATTGAACTTGCAAAGACGTCGAGACCCAAATGGTGGACAACGTCTCATTGATTCTCAAATTTATCGGTAAGTTCAAAAATTATGGGAAAATGATCCATAGGCCGAAATATTAAACTGGGACGTTCTGGCTTCCATTTTTCGGACAAAGGGCATTTCAACAAAGTTTGGTCCAAACTTGGGGGAAAAGACTAAAATAACCTCACCTTTTTTAGTAAAGGACAAAGAAATAGAAAATGGGAGAGAGATGGGAGAGGGGTGCACATAGAATAATGCACGTCCCCTGCTCCTCATTAATTTTTTTCTCTCCCCCCACGCACATTTCCCCTCTACCGCATGCCCACTTGCTCCCATCACGTCCCCTCTTTTGACTTTTCTCTCTCTTTCTTCCCTTGGCAGCCACATGTCCCTCCCCCCTTTCTTCTTCTTCTTTTTCCCAATTGCTGCTGCTGCTGCACTTTTCCTATTGCTGTTGGGCTATCGGCAGCCACCCACCACCAACAAGCCTTCGCTTTCTCCCCAACACGCATTGAACCGTCGACGACTCGCCGCCCACCACCCTATTTTTCCTCTCTTCCTCCTCCGTCGACCTACTGCTGCTAAGTTGCTGTGTCTACTCGAATCAGTCACTATCATAGATTCATTCAATTGCTTGTCATCACGGCTCGGACTAGCTACCAGGCGCCATCCATCCGCCGTTCTCTCTCTCGGGTTCTCTTTAAACCTATGACTAGCAGCCCTCGCTGCCTCACACCTCTGTGCGTTGTTATAACTTGATTGTCGGAGGGTCGTCCTCGAGCCATCTCAGCTGCGTTAGAGCCACCGCCAACATTCTCTCTCTCGACTCCTCTTTAGCCGAGTGGCCAACCAACCCTCGATAGAGGTCCGGCCTCGTGCTACCTTGTCTCGCCGAATCGAAGGTGTTCATGTGTCCACCTCGCCACCGCCGTTGCACCCATGTTGTCGACATTTTCGCTGGGTGAGTTTACATTTTGATCCTTGATTAGTCCATTAAACTTGCTTAGGGTTAGTTTAGATTATTACTTAATCTTGATTAGGAGGTTACTTAGGTTAAATAACCTTGGTTGAATAAAGTAACCTTGGTTAGATAAAGTAACCGTGGTTGACAGGCAGTTAGGTTAGTTAACATGGGTTGAATATAGTAAACAAGTTTGATAGGTGGTTAGGTTAATTAACCATGATTTTAAAGTGGTTAAGTTTAGTTAATCAGTAAAGATTAATTATAATTAATTATGTTTTAGGCTAATTAATTATAATTAAGGCAATAAGCTATCGTCATAGGCAATCGAAAAATGTGATAAGCTATTGTCAAAAAGACGATAGGCTATTAGGGAATTAAGTGATTGGTTATCACAAAAGGGCTGATAAACTATCGAGAACTTAAGGATAAGCTATTAATTATCTTCACTTTGATCCTGCTACTTCTTGGGAAAGATTGCAGCAATGGTTGATAGCCATAAGATCAATCTAAACGAAGAACAAACCATTCTAAGAATGTTTGTCCCTATTTGGGCTAGGTAATTAATGTTAGGCAGTTCACAAGTTTGCAAATCATCTACTTTACTTATAACCGTATTCATTTTGATCTTATTAGTATATTAGGAAAGATTAGAGCAATGGTTGTGTAACATCCTCGAAAACCGACCCCGTAAGAATTGGCTATAAGGTCTTGAATGAGTCGACCATGGGCCATTGGCCATGGATCAATTGGTTCGATCGGCAAGGATCAAGGATCGGTCATGGTTTGATTGATCGACCGGTCATGAACTGGTCAAGCGTCGGCCGTGAAAAGTATACCAACCACACCGATGGGAATGGACTACTAGCTCATAAGACGACTTGTCGGTCGTGAGAATTGGTCATGGGACGATTTTGGATTGGCGGATGGTCATGGGTCAATTCAACTGGTCATAGCGCTTGGCCGCGGGTGAGTCTGCCCGACTATGCACTGATCAACGGATGATCCGACTTGACCAAAAGTGAACATCTTCCGACCAAAAATGCATCATTCCCTATTTAATTCTTAGTGACCGGAAAGGAATCTCGAATTGATGAAGTCCGATCATGGATCGGTAATGCACCGACCATGAACCATGCATATGGATCGGGCGCCGATCGGAATGAGCCCCGGGATAGACCCGGCTATTCCATCATAATTCCTAAGGTCCATAAGTGCCTTGGCTTAGTGCTACACCATGGGTAGCCTTGGAATTGACCTTAAATCGATTCGAATTATGAGGGAAACCTCATGGCTGACCCACTGCCCAAGGAAGTCATTTGGGCAAATTTGGGGTATGTGGCTCGGACCTCGGGTACATGTAAACTGGTTTTTCGAGACATATCATATGATCCCTTTTACGGCCCCAAAACCGACTCGGATGGTGGAATTCTCCGGACCGCCTTCTTGATTAAGAAAATGACAAAATAAGAAGAATTTTCTAGAAACCCTCATTAATGTTATTGGATAAGCCTTATCTCCACTTTTCAAACCTCATGATTGTGGTAAAAAATATCTAAGAGGAAATGATGAGGGCGGATTACACGTGGACCAATGGGAAAGTTCAAAGCGGGCCGCCAATAATTACACCTAGGAGCCTAGACTGCCAAATAATCTCTTTTTAGGCCACCTAAGCACTTTAGGCTCAATTATTGGTGGGGTAGGCTTGCCACTTAACATTCTTAGGCGGGCCACTTGGGAGCTTCGGAATGGACCACTTGGACCGATAATTATGACACAGAGTAGTATAAATAGGAGGAGAGCCCTTCACTTCTCATCCTTTGCCATCCATTTTCCTCCTCCTCCACTCTCTTAGCCGCCCCTCATCCCACGCCTCCCGCTCTCTCCTCTTCGGTTCCTAAGCCAAGCCGCCACTCCTCTACTTGTGTCCTTAGGTCGAGCATCAAGGTAAGTATAGTTTTTTCCTTTTTCTAGTATCATTCACGATGTCTCGACCCTAGAAAACTCTCTTGAACAAGCCGAGGGTAGGTCGATTGAAAAGGATGTATTCTATGCTTTGTTCATGTATTTGGATTCTTGTATGAATGAAACGAAGTCACGGTTCATTGCTTTTGTTCAGTACAAGTCGAGGTTCGCCCATAGCCATAAGATGTGATTCGGTATTGAGGTGTACCGAGTTCGCGTCTTGGATTGGTGCGGGATTCCTCTATGCTTGATACTCGAGCGGAACCTTGGGTTTAGGCTCGTTCATGTTATTATTGTCAAAATAATTCATGATTTTATGACACGTGCAATATGTTTGAGCACGAGACACATATTTCATGGCACGTGCATTATGTTTGAACACGAGAAGCATAAGTCATGACATGTGCAATATGTTTGAGCATGAGAAGCATAATTCATGGCACGTGCATTATGTTTAAGCATGAGAAGCATGATTCATGGCACGTGCATGAGGCTCGAGTCCACCCTCGCAAAGGGATAGGTACTTGAGCAAAGATAAGAAAATTTAAGAAAATTTGGCTAGGGACTTAGGTTCGAGTCCCGAGCAAAGAGGCTGGCAAAAGACTTGGGTTCGAGTCCCGAGCATATTAGCTGAGTTTGAGTCCTAGAGGCTAGCAACTAGCCAGGAGCCCGGTTAGAAAGTCTGAATTGAATTGGGTTTGAGTCCCAAGACGGCACCAGGAAAACTTGGGTTCGAGTCCCGAGCACAAAAGAAAATATGAATAAATATGGCATGCATGAGTAAGAAAGAAAGGCTAGAAAGACATAAGCTCATGGCATGCATCATGTTCAGAAAGAAAGGCTAGAAAGACATAAGCTCATGGCATGCATCATGTTCATGATTCATAGCAAGAGTTGCCAATTTCATGTGCAAGAAGCATGTTTGCATCTTTGCAATTGGTTTGCCTTCGACATGGTTTACATGAGATGTTTGACTAGAGTTGATGATTTTGTGATGTACTAGTCGAAGGTAAGGACTATGCTTATTGAGTATTCCAAGTACTCACCCCTATTTTCTTACAAGTACTTAGTGAGCATGGCAATTTACTTTGGATGTCCTATAAAAATTGATGCATCATATATGGACATAATAGATGTAGAAACGGAGATCATGTCACGCCCCGATTCTCGAGCTTGCGGCAACCCCATTACCTTGGTCAATTGAAAGCGACGTCCCAGGACCCATCGACGACCATTCATTTTATCTTTGATTATGTGCAAGCGGAAGACGAACCATCCCCAGACAAACATACAATCAAACAGGGATAGAGGGATGAACAACAAGAATAACAGCAACTACTGAATTATTTAATTTACGGGATTAACCAATGGAGGATCGTTTACCGAATTACAAGCTCGACAAAAAGGGCTGATCCATCCTCTAAGCTAAATCAAAAGGAAACTAGGCTAATCCAATTAAACAAGAAGAACCCTCGGGTTCAGCACCATCATCACTCAGACCCATCGGACTCAATCTCCATTGGGTCGATCATTGGAGGAGCGAGGCAGGATCCTCCATTGTGGGTACGCCATTCTAGGGGCCTGAAAATGGTTAACCACAATGGATTGAGATAAAATCTCAGCGAGTTCTCCCCCTAAGCCCCGATTAGTACGCCAACTCAACCTGGGGTATCTCTCCAGAACCACCCCTCACTCAACCCAACCACAAACAACCAAAACCAAACAACAGCCAACAACAGACAGGGCAACCCATAATCAATATTCGGTTCGCATGCAACCTTAACCGGTATGCCATACCCTGCACGTTAAATCTCAGCACAATACACGCAATCAAGGCACATGGCCGTTAAATGATACAGTTCATCACTCACATGCGAATCGCGTCACAAGCGATCTCACCTGGCCATTGCCACACCCTGCACGACTGTCAACTCATGCGTGCGTACTACAAATCATCACGACATTAAGAGCATACGAATAATCAGAGCATCTCACACAGCTTTCTCATGTCTCACACTCACACATGCTCCGATTATTACGCCCCCTCCTGGGCTACGGCACAACCTTATGGTTAGCGGTTCCTGGCTAAACCAGCTTCGTCCTCTTTACCTCGAGGCACGGTGATGTCAAGGGTCATCCCTTCCCTCTGACGGCATTCCCAAAGGAGCACAGGACCCGCCCACTACCGCAGTCCCGCAACTGACAGGAACATAGGACCCGCCCACTACCGCAGTCCCGCAACATGTCCCCTATCAGGCAACTAACAAAAGTCAGGATGACCAAACGGCCACGGCAAAACCCCATAAGGATTGGCGGTCTTCCGGCAACGCCGGGATTCCTTCTCTTAATGTGATCATGCAACACATCATCAAGCAATTCATTTATATCTTTGCTCTGTCATGAATGCAACATCGCTCATGCTCATGCGACATGCCATTGTAAATAACCCAAGCAATATGTCATGCGATCTCACTCGACAATTCCAAAAATCCAAATCCAACCAACACTCGATCACGCATTTCATCAATATTCATGAGTATAATTAACAACCGGCACCTCAATAAATCAAAACAATCAAGAACACATCAAAATAAGCCAAAATTTAGCTTCTGCATGAACAGTACCATGAACAGTAATCGTGAACAGTAATTATGAACAGTGATTTTTCCGAAATTCAATTAATTAAAACATTTAATCCAGAAATTAAACAAAACATTAATTAAAACAATTAATCAATAATTAAAGCTAAACATGCTTAATTAACACATAAACACAAAATTAATCACAAATTAAGCACAATTAAGCTTAATAAGCAAAATTAAGCTAATCTAATCTTAATCATCTATCTAGCCACCTATCTTAGGGCTAATACAACTTAATTAAACATCCTAAACCAATCTTCCACTAATTAACCCAACTCTAAGCAAGTTTAGGCACTAAATAGGGATTAGGGGCTAAACTCACCCGTTAAGTGGGCCGGCGACACGAACGCGGCGGCGGCGACAAACCCGACACCCGGGGACCTCTACCACGACGATCCAAGGTGGTCCCGGGCTGAACATAGCAGCAACAAACTCGGATTGCCCACTGCAAGTTGGAAAAACTGACTGCCGGAGGAGGAAGAAGCTGATCGAAGATGGACGGGCTGCCCGGAGCTCCGGCGAGAGGCCGACCAGCGACCGCCAGCACCTGGGGGTCGAGGGGGAACCACTTCTGGCAGGTATGGGCGGTGATTGGGTCGGAAAGGAAGAAAAACAGGTGAAAAGGCGGAACAAAGCTGCTGCAGGCGGAACAGTGGCGGTCCGGCGAGCAGCAACTTCCGGCGGTCTTACGGATCGTACGACGGCTCTTTTCGATGATCGGCTGAAGCCATTTGAACGGATTTTCTGTTCTGAACGCGATGGCGGGTGGCACGGGCCGTCATTCAAACGGGAAGGGCATGAACAACTCAATTTTCGGTGAAAGGTCAGAACTGAAAAACTGCAGGAAGGAAGGAAAACTAGGGAGAGAAATGGTGCGGTTTTGGAGAAGATGAAGAGGAGAGAGAGAGTGAAGTGAGGCTGAAGATAGGCCTCAATTAATGGCATTCAATGCCTTGCTTCAACCCCCAACCAAATGACATCATCTTCTCTCTCTTCCTTTTGACTTTTCTTCAAAATATCCAAGGGCATTTTGGTCATTTCCACCTTGCACATTTCCCAATGTGCCCTTGGGCTGAAAATGAAGGGCGGGCCTAGGAAACGGGCTTGAAATGAATAGGAACGGGCTCGAGAATTTGTTGGGCTCGAATCGGCTCAGGTTTAGACAATGGGCTTTGGAGGGTAAAGGGTTGGTTTGGTCCAACGGGCTCACTCGCTTGCCTCGGGCCTTCCATGGTGGCTGTCCCACCTTGGGCATGAGGCCCACACTGTTCTTGCCCGGCCCACGTCCTCGTAAGCTTGTTTTCTCGGTTCGAAATTCCTTTTTCCAAATACTTGGCTTAACCTGCACTGTCGACTGTCCAAGAAGCATCGTCCAAAAGTCCTTCTCGAACGTTCCCGAAAATTCGAAGTCCAATCTTGGATTCACATGCCTTATCAATTTCGTCCAAATGCCATTTTGGTACTACTCAGACTAACAGGAGGCTTTGAGGATTCACGCGTAACCGACTTGTGCCAATTCACGTTCAAGACTTCTCGACACATGGACGTCCTTGACTGCATGAAATTGCGAAGGATCGATTCTTATTTCAAAGTACACGATTATCAAGGATCGACATAGGGCCATTCGTGGGTTCGATAACAGTAAACGGAATCACCCATCATCCCATTATTTCTGTCCGTGAATCGACTTCTAGTCGTCCCTAAAATCGGCCTGCATGATTACAGGATCGTCCTTACGCAAGTCTCACGGTTGAGTCGTTTTCCTAGGTCAAGTTCTTTAGTCGCACAAGTTCTATCCTCATTAGCCTTTCCCCTTAAGGTTAGTATCTCAGGAGTGATCAGTTTCGAGTGAGATCAACCAACAATGCATTGGCGAAATTAACGTTCATTTCTCCCTCAAAGGGTTCGAATTTCAGGATGTTACAATTCTTCCCCTCTTATAAAAATTTCATCCTCGAAATTTGTAACTACTAACCCGTCCTCAAAAGATGGGGGTGTTGATGCTTCATCACTTTTTCACTTTCCCATGTAGCTCCCTCTGTTCCGTGATACTGCCAGATCACCTTAACTAAGGCGATAGTCTTGTTTCGAAGTACTTGCTCTTTACGGTCCTCTATTCGTATCGGCCTTTCCACGTACGACACCCTGTCGTCTACGTCCAATTCCTCAAAATTCAAAACATGAGTCGGGTCCAGTTCATACTTTCTTAACATGGACATGTGGAAAACATCATGTACTTGAGCAAGCTTCGGTGGCAACACAAGATGATACGTTAAAACCCTGATCCTTTCCAAAATTTCAAAGGGTCCAACGTACCTCGGACTTAACTTTTCTTTCTTGCCAAATCTGGAAATACCCCTCATCGGCAATACTTTCAGAAACACATGATCGCCCACCTTAAACTCCAACGGTCTACGACGCTTATCTGCATAACTCTTCTAACGACTCTGAGCTATCTTTAGTCTGTCTCTGATAATCTGAACTGCATTCAACAACTGCTAAACCAATTTTTGAACTAGCGATTCCCAGTTCCCTGACCTCGTTCCATAGACTGGAGTTCCACAAACTTGACCATATTTCGGCTATACCACTCCGATAAAATCTTATCCCACAAGCACTCTATTTTTGCACAGTGTGTAGTTCAGTTCATTTCTGCCCCTTTCGACATCCTAGAAGCCTGCTAGGAGTCGCTCCTTGCTCAAGCACTCTAGCCCTGGTGACCACTCCCCGCCCTCGTCGGATCAGTCGTTATGGGCATCTTCGAATTGCACCACTACTAGCAAAAGTCCCTTTTAGATATGCACCATCTCATAGAGGTATTATCCGCTTTGGCCTGTCCCATACCAAGCCTCACGGTTTTAACCTCGTCCGAGCACCTCAAAGTGCAAAACTTTCTCCAGCTCATCAATCCATGAGCTCATTTCTACGGGGTCACTTATCGACACTTGAAATCTGATTCACTGAATTTCCATCAAACCGCTATTCGAATTCCACAAACCACTGATTTTTCTTTCAACATTCCTTTCACCTCCATTTAATAACCGAACCAAGAATTCACCTCAACCACTTGAAAATTAGTACAAACCAAATGTCATTTATCGCACTAAAGGCTTTCGAATACTTCTTCAAATCCTTTCTGATTGTACGCCGTACTATACTGCAGTTTCTTCCCCAAGGCCGACTGCAAACTTTTCCAGAAAGTTGCCGTAAACTTAGGATCGCGGTTAGATGTGATCGTCACTGGAACTCCATGAATGCGTACAATCTAACGTACGTACAATTCCGCATACCTATCCAATGTAAAATCTTTCCGTATGGCGATAAAGTGAGCCAACTTTGTCAATTTGTCAATCACTACCCAAATCGAGTCATTGCCTCATTGACTCATTGGCAATCCCATCACAAAATCCATGGTAATGTGTTCCCACTTCCATTCGAGAATCTCAAGAGGTTACAGCAACCCACCAAGCTTACAATGCTGAGCCTTTATTTGCTGGTACGTCAAACACTTAGCCACGTGCTTCGTGATGTCCAACTTTACCATTCCACCAGAAGTGCTGCTTCAAATTCTGGTACATTTTCGCACTGCTAGGGTGGACGTTATAGTGACTACGATGAGCTTCCGACAAGACTACTTGCTTAAGCTCTGCATCTTTCGAAACGTACAATCGCCCTCGAAATCTCAATGTCCCATCATCAGACACTTGAAAGTCTGCTTTCCTCCTTGCCTGATCCATCTACAGGATCTTAAGAATTTCAAGATCCGCCGCTTGGCACTCTTAATCCTACTTTGCATCTCGGGTTCTACCCTGGGAATGACCATTAAACTAGCAAGATGGCCGACCTTAATTTTAAAAATCTGAGTCCTGAGTCCCTCCAAAAGAATCCATTCTCGTACCTTCATCTGTACAATTGTTGACTTTCAGCTGAGCACATCTACCACTTTGTTCGCTTTCCTTGGATGATACAAAATCTCGCAATCACAGTCCTTAAGAAGTTCCATCCATCATCGTTGAACATGAGGCAAAGATGATCACCACTAATTCCAAATCATGCGTCGGATAGTTAAGCTCGTGAAGCCTTAACTGTCAGGATGCGTATGCAACCACCTTGCCATGTTGCATTAACACGCAACCTAGTCCTTTATACGATACATCACTGTAAATCTCGTACCCACTAGGACCAAACGGTATTGTCAAAGCAGGTGCGGTAGTCAATTTACTCTTGAGCTCTTGGAAACTACGCTCACACTTGTCCGTCCAATCAAACCTCTCCTCTTTCTTTAACAACCTCGTCAATGGCATGGCTATCGCAAAGAAACTTCTCCACGAAACATCTGTAATATCCTGCCAATGCCAAGAAACTTCAAATCTCAGTTACCGTCATAGGTCTCGACCAATTCATGACCGTCTCGATCTTAGTCGGGTCAACAGCGATCTCTTCACCTAAAATTACATGCCCTAAAAATGCCACGCGAGATAGCCAAAACTCGCACTTGATAACTTAGCATAAAGTTCATGCTTCCTCAAGGTCTGCAGTACTGATCTCAGGTATTTCTCATGATCCTCTAGACTCCGCAAGTCTCAACGAATTGTCTTTTATCTAGTAGCTCTTGCATCTGCACTTTCAATTCTTTCAATTATGAAGAGGCCATCCTATAAGGTGCCTTGGAAATCAGTTCAATCCCAAGGGCCAACTCAATCACAAACTCAATTTCTCTCTCTGGAGGCAATCCTGGCAATTCTTCGGGAAACCCGTCCATGTACTCTTGTATTATTGCAATATCCTACACATTTGATCCTTCTACCAGCGTATTTGCCACCAATGCCAAATACTCTTGACACCCAGATTCCAACAACCAAGTCACCTTAAGTGACGAAATCAGGAGAACAGAGGGTTCTCCTCAATTTCCCACGAACTCAAAACGACCACCCACTACTGGGTTAAACTGAATTGTCTTTCCATGACAATCTACCATATGCAATGACTTCCTCGCGGCCTAGTTTCGGGCAGTCGGCTTTCCCACGTAATTCTTTCTGTTAGGTGGGATGGGATCCCTTCTCCCCATCATCGGTCCATTTCTAAACCGACGATTGTCTCTATTAGGTACGAACCGCGAGCCAAATGCGGTCGCCCTCTCAATCACGTTCTTTCCTATCATCTAGGCCCTCTTGTACATCTCATCAAAACTTTTCAAGTTCAAGGGCACCAGCTAAGCTTTCAATTTTGGCTTCAAGCTATCTCTGAAACGTCTCGCCCTATCTAAGGGTCCTCTACAAACCTCAGCTATAACTTGGCCAACTCAACGAACTTCGCCTCATACTGATCCACTGGCATCTGATTCTAACGAAACTGTTGGAACTCTGCCATTTTTGACTCTCTCGTACTGTCCAAGAAGTACTGCTCATTGAAAGCCTCACGAAAGGCACCCTAAGTCTGAGCCGTGCCTTCAAGGGACACTCTTCCTTGAGTGGCTTCCTACCAAGTAATGGCATTACCTTAAAGCTGATAAGCCACCAAAAGCACTCTGTCTTACTCTAAACACCGCAGCATTGAAACAGTCCTCTCGAAATCTCTTATCCAAAGGGTCGTAGCTTCAGGGTCGCCCACGCCACTAAACCTCAGTGGCTTCAATCTCAGGAACTGCTCTACCAGCCTAGGCATCGGTCTCTCTCAGGCCTCTCCTCTCACTAGGGGAACCACAAGGACCACAGCAAAAGCACACAGCTTGCTGTCCTAGCAAGGTCTCTAGCGCCAGCAGGATTCCGTCTAACCTAGGATCTGCCTGCGTGCTACCTCTAGCACTGGTCTGACCAAACACCTTTGCCCCCTACGCTGTGGCGATCGCTCGGGATTGCTCATCACTCTGGACTATGAGCGACCCGCCACCGCACAAAACCACCAAAGCAATCACAGGCATGTAATATAAAAGCCATCCCTATCTCACTATCCCAAAAATCCCACGCACCTTATCACTCCAAGTCTCGACCTCGCTCTGATACCAAAACCGACGAGGATGTCACGCCCCGACTCTCGAGCTCACGACAACCCCCTTCTCTTGGTTGATAGAAAGCAACGTTCCAGGACCCATCGATGACCATTCATTTTATCTTTGATTATGCGCAAGCGGAAGACGAACCATCCCCAGACAAACATACAATCAAACAAGGATAGAGGTGTTGAGTTTTCATGAATCATGTATAGGCAATTTAATATAAACGCAGCGGAAACAAAAATGAAATATTTCTATACATGTTTCTCCAAAGGCGTTGTTCGTGCGTTTCAATCAAAAATCTGATTATAAGAAGGGGGTTAAACGAATTATCTCTCGTAGCGCGCTTTAAACGAACTGGTTCAAATGTTCTTCGTTCGAGCCCCACAAACGTCGGACCTCTAGTTCGAGACACACCACCAATGGACGTCGAACGAAGAGAGAACTTGCGGATAATCACCACTACGATTGTGCTAGCAACTTCGTGGAGATAATCCTTCGTATCCTTGGTATTTTCAGCCACAGCCCAAAATGAAAGAAAAACCTTTCTTCTCTCTTTTTCGTTTACGTACGTGCGCGCACAAAACCGCACACTCACGCTTTATATAAGAATTATTTTTACGAGCGGTTACGCATGGATAACCACCCACGAATAACCACCCACGCGCGATTACGATCGACAACCGTTGCCGATCGTGGGACGATCCGCAACCGTTGCCGATCGTGCCTTTCATGCGCACGATCGGCAATGGTTGCCGATCGTGCCTTGCATGCGCACGATCAGCAACCGTTGCTGATCGTGCATGCATGATGGTCGGCAATTGCTGACCATCATGCCATGCATTAAATTTTTTTTTTTTTATTCAAAATTAACGCACATCACATGTGCGTTGCACACGGTCAGCAACAATTGTTGACCGTGTGCATCTTTTAATTAATAAAAATAAATAAATAAAAAGAATGCATGATCTTTATGTGCATATTCGGGGTACATTAATGTGCATCCACTTTGGGCATGCGTGTGCATCATATGCACGTAGGCTCGTGACTATAATACAAATTAAATTAAATCACATCTAATTTAATTTCATGTTGACTCAATGCGACTGTAGTAATTTGCAAACACATTTGCAAAATTATTTCTCTCTTGTTCCATGTTATCTAAATTGGTTTTGGTGTGTGACATCCCTAGGTTCATCACTAAGCTGGTAGTAAGACTTGTACTAACACATTAGTACTCCCAAAATAATTAATTGTCCCGATTAATCTTTGGGTCTTACAAGCCATGATTGACATCTAGCAATATGTCATGGCTACCCGAGATAGTGTGAATGCTTTAAGAACATAATGAACCATCAGTTTTGGCTACGGTGTAATTTAATCCCTCTATCTTACTATGTCCCGATCGAACAAAGACCATGGAATATTTGTCAAGTCACCAATTCGATCATATGCACAAATCTAATTGACATGCATTTGTTCGAGACATAAACAATTTATTCTCGGTTACAACCCCGGCCGAGGATTTCAATACATTGTCATAATTAGATTGCATAGGACATTATTATTATACCTTGCATATAACAAGGAGACAGATTCCATATTGCGCACACGTGCAACTTCGTATATGAACAAACTATGACCATCGGGTACAAAGAAGGATCAACGACCCGGCATTATGTGCACCCGTGAACCATAGTTGTTCGACACACAAGTTGACACTGTGCCTCAGGTCTAAGGATTATTTACACAAGACCAAAGCATGAACAATTAGACATTGACCACGCTAAAAGCTTCCATGTTGCTAATCGTTCCATATGCGTCACGTTCAGTGAATTTGTCTAATACAAACACGTGTTCTAACTCGGGTATCATAATACCTAATGACTTGCAACTCATCATTCCCTTAAGTATCCAATACTTAATGGTGAAGTTAAGAACACACCGGTCTCAACAGATTATAAATATCCACTCAATAATCCATTGACCGAGGAACAGTTTAAAGATTCAGTCTAACTATGAACCCGTCACAATATTCTTGACGTCTCAAGAATAGGTCTAGTTGCAACCGATCTTATGGAATCATTCATAAATATAAAATAATTGGACAAATGAATGAATACGTCATTGCCATTGATAATAGTACAACTGAAATCCCTAATATGTAACTATTACATAGTAGCTTTAGGGCATACATCCAACAAGAGGGATGAACAACAAGAATAACAGCAACTACTGAATTATTCAATTTACGGGATTAACCAATGGAGGATCGTTTACCGAATTACAAGCCCGACAAAAAGGGCTGATCCATCCTCTAAGCTAAATCAAAAGGAAACTAGGCTAATCCAATTAAACAAGAAGAACCCTCGGGTTCAACACCATCATCACTAGGACCCATCGGACTCAATCTCCGTCGGGTCGATCATTGGAGGAGCGAGGCAGGATCCTCCATTGCGAGTATGCCATTCTAGGGGCCTGAAAATGGTTAACCACGATGGGTTGAGATAAAATCTCAGCGAGTTCTCCCCCTAAGCCCCGGTTAGTACGCCAACTCAACCCGGGGTATCTCTCCAGAACCACCCCTCACTCAACCCAACGACAAACAACCAAAACCCAACAACAGCCAACAACAGACAGGGCAACCCACAATCAATATTCGGTTCGCATGCAACCTTACCCGGTATGCCATACCCTGCACGTTAAATCTCAGCACAATACACGCAATCAAGGCACATGGCCGTTAAATGATACAGTTCATCACTCACATGCGAATCGCGTCACAAGCGACTCACCTGGCCATCGCCACACCCTGCACGACTGTCAACTCATGCGTGTGTACCACAAATCATCACGACATTAAGAGCATGCGAATAATCAGAGCATCTCACACAGCTTTCTCATGTCTCACACTCACACATGCTCCGATTATTACGCTCCCTCCTGGGCCACGGCACAACCTTATAGTTGACGGTTCCTGACTAAACCAGCTTCGTCCTCTTTACCTCGAGGCATGGCGACGTCAGGGGTCATCCCTTCCCTCTGACGGCATTCCCAAAGGAGCATAGGACCCGCCCACTATCGTAGTCCCGCAACCGACAGGAACATAGGACCCGCCCACTACCGCAGTCCCACAACATGTCCCCCATCAGGCAACTGACAAAAGTCAGGATGACCAAACGGCCACAGCACAACCCCATAAGGATTGGCGGTCTTCTGGCAACGCCGGGGTTCCCTCTCTTAATGTGATCATGCAACACATCATCAATGTAACATCCTGAATTTCGGTAAGCCCGAATTTTTGGAAAATGATTCAACGGGCCGAGTTTTGGAGCCAAATATTTGGAATTTGTGCTTCAGGGGTAAAAAGACCAAAATACCCCTTTCCTATGTGTTTGTTTAGATTTTTGTCTTGTCTTCTTTTATTTTTATTTTTCTTTTCTTTTTCCCCCCATTCTCTCTCCGCACGTTCTCTCTCTCTCCCCATTTTCTCTCTCCTCCCTCACGTTTCCCCCTTATCGACAACCCCATTTGCCCTTATCCTCTCTCTTTTCTCCCCTTTTGACCGGTCTTCTCCCTTATCTCTTTCTTCTTTCTCTCCCACTTGTCTGACACCCCAACTGCAGCTTCTTCTTCTTCCTTTTTTCTTCTTCTTCTTCTTCGGCCGACATCCCTGGCTTATTGCTGCCGCCATCACCGCCGCAGCTCCACCGCTCCTGCTCTCCGCCCGGTCGCCGGTGAGTTGTCGTCCGCCGGCCTTGGGCCGAACTAGCATTGCCTAGCTTCTATCTTCTTGCCTTCCTCCTCTGTCCGCCGCTGCAACGCCGGCCAGTTGACCGCTTGGACGCTAGGCAGCGAGCTGCTGCCTCGTCGTCACTCGGCCACCACCACCCTTCGCCGGACCACCCCGAACCGCTGTTGCCACCCCCCCGAACCAGCTGCCACCTCCATGTTTCCCTCCTCCTTTCAGTTCGGATCTGAGGTCGAGATGGCTGCCCTCGCCGTCTAGCCGCCCTTCGCCGCCGTCCGGCCGCCCGAGACCGCTACTGGGAGCCGTCCGAGAGCCATCCCAACTGTTGCCGTGCCCCCTCTCTCCCTCTTGGCCCCTCTGGCCGTGACTTGGACACGCGGCCAGCAGCCTCGCTTCGCAGGCCGCCGGTCACCGCCACGAGCCGCCGGAGGACCGTTTCGAGACCCTCCGCCGCACCGAGCCACCCGGCTGCTGTCCCCCCCGAAACCGCTTGCACCGACTCCCTTTTCCCCTCCAGCTTCTGTTTTCCCTACGCCGGAGCCGCCGCCTGGTGGCCGGAGTTGCTGGCCATTGTCCGGAGTCGCCGGGCCGCCCACCATCCAGCCTCGTGCCGCCGGTTCCTCCGTTTCATAGCCCTTTGTCGCATGGACAGCCACTCTCGGCCGAGATCCGATCCCGGGCCGCTTCGTCTCGACGCGCCGAAAGTTCCCGTGCGTTCCCCTCGCCGCCGCCGTCGCGCTCGTGTCGTCGGAATCGCTAAACCGTGAGTTGATTTCCTAATCCCTTAGTTAGGGGTTAATCTTGCTTAGGAGTAGTTTAATTAGTTTAAGGTTGGATTAATGCTTTGGATGATTATTATTAGTGTTTTAATACTATTTGATTAAGCTTTGCTTAGTGTTAATCATGTTTAGTATTAATAAATATTATTATTATTATTTTTGGAATAAATAATAATAATTTATTATTTTCGAAATTATTAATTAATTAAATTAATTTATAATTTCGAATTATTAATAGTAATATTGTTATTACTATTCATTGCTGAAAATTAATTATTTTTGGAGAAAATAATTAATTGTGATTATTTATTAGAAATGGTTTTAATTGAGTAATTTTGGGGGAAAATTACTATGGTCTATTTTTCCAAAGTCAATAGTATTTATATACTATTTTATTAAATGACATTGGTTTATTGAAGAAGGGTTTTACCAAATGGAATTATTTGGGTTGGATAATTAATTATGGGATTGAAAAATAATTATAAGTATTTTGTGGGACTTAAATTATTTTATCGGAACAATCGACTATAGTATTATATGCTTATTAAATGAGTATCTTTAAGTATAATTATATTTTATACTTATTTTTGGATAATTGAGTATTGTTGGAAATAGTTGATTGGCGTCATCGTGAGGACACGTATTTATTTATTATTAAATATACGTGATTATTTGGAAAAGTGCACAAGTATCGTGAGGTTGATTGGTCGGAATTGATTGACAGACTGTGACTTGAATTGTTGGTTGTTCCCAAGAGTTAGGGAATGTGCATGATTGAATGCTAATTGGAAATTGGATTTTGGAAATTGTCGAGTGAGATCGCATGACATATTGCGTGGGTTATTTGAAATGGTCTCGAAATGGCATGTCGCATGAGCATGAGCGTATGAGTGGTATTGCATTCACAACCAAGCAAAAGCAAAGACAAGAATGAACTGTTTGCTGATGTGTTGCATGGTCAGATTAAAGTTGATAGCCTGGTTGAGCCGGATGACCGCCAATCCTTCGGGGTTGTGCCGTGACCATTGGGTCGCCTGACAGTGGTCAGATGCGGAGTCGCGGTTGAGGCCGGGCCCATGCTCCTTATGGAATGCCGTCGGTGGGGGAAAGTCCATGACGTCGCCGTGCCTCACGGGGGAGGACGATGCCTAGTTTACGACCAGTTGACCGCCAACCATAAGGTTGTGCCATGGCCTAGAGGGTCGTAATAATCGGAGCATATGTGTGGGTGTGAGGCCTGAGAAAGTGTGTGAGATGCTCTGATTATTCGCATGTTCTTAATGTCATGATGATTGAAATGACGGTTTCGCAGTTGCGTGTGCCAAAGCCGAGGTAGGGTCGCTTGTGTTTGCATCTCGCTATTGAACCTGTCGTATGATAATACCGCTTGAGGTGGGTATGTGTTGTTTTGTCGGAACTAGGTTGCATGGTTAGATTGCTCCCAAGGCGAGCGAAGTTCCTAACCGGGGCTTAGGACTTTGACTTGCTGAGTTTATCTCAACCCGTCGTGGTTAACATTTTTCAGGTCCGTAGGATGGAGGATCGACGCATGTCACGGCTCGTGGTCGTTTTTGAAGGGAGTAGATTAACCCTGGCTTATTGGTTTCATTGGCTCGATAGGAAGATGCCCGTGGTAAGGGCTTGTACTTGTAAACTTCCTAGAATTAATCAGTTAGTTAATAAAGCGATACTTTTGATGTGTTCTGGTTGGGTTTTCCTGCTATCCCTGTTTTTATAATTGACCGGGGTATTGTGATTCGCTTACGCATGCGCATAATTACAAGATAAAAATAACGGTCGGCGATGGATCCTGGGGAGTCGCAAATCAAATGACTGCAAGTGAACAGGGGTTGCCGCGTGCTCGAGGGTCGGGGCGTGACAATCAAACAATTCATTTATATCTTTGCTTTGTCATGAATGCAACATCGCTCATGCTCATGCGACATGCCATTGTAAATAACCCACGCAATATGTCATGCGGTCTCACTCGACAATTCCAAAAATCCAAATCCAACCAACACTCGATCACGCATTTCATCAATATTCATGGGTATAATTAACAACCGGCACCTCAATAAATCAAAACAATCAAGAACACATTAAAATAAGCCAAAATTTAGCTTCTGCATGAACAGTGCCGTGAACAGTAATCGTGAACAGTGCTCATGAACAGTAATTATGAACAGTGATTTTTCCGAAATTCAATTAATTAAAACATTTAATCCAGAAATTAAACAAAACATTAATTAAAACAATTAATCAATCAATTAAAGCTAAACATGCTTAATTAACACATAAACACAAATTAATCACAAATTAAGCAAAATTAAGCTTAATAAGCAAAATTAAGCTAATCTAATCTTAATCATCTATCTAACCACCTATCTTAGGGCTAATACAACTTAATTAAACATCCTAAACCAATCTTACCACTAATTAACCCAACCCTAAGCAAGTTTAGGCACTAAATAGGGATTAGGGGCTAAACTCACCCGTTAAGCGGGCCGGCGACACGAACGCGGCGGCGGCGACGAACCGGACACCCGGGGACCTCTACCATGATGATCCAAGGCGGTCCCGGGCTGAACACAGCAGCAATAAACTTGGATTGCCCACTGCAAGCTGGAAAAACTGACTGCTGGAGGAGGAAGAAGCTGATCGGAGATGAACAGGCTGCCCGGAGCTCCGGCGAGCGGCGGACCAGCGACCGGCGGCACCTGGGGGTCGAGGGGGAACTACTTGTGGCTGGTATGGGTGGTGATTGGGTCGGAAAGGAAGAAAAACAGGTGAAAAGGCAGAACAAAGCTGCTGCAGGCGGAACAGTGGCAGTTTGGCGAGCAGCAACTTCCGGCGGCCGTACGAATCGGACGGCAGCTCCTTTCGACGATCGGCCAACACCATTTGAATGTATTTTCTGTTCTGAACGCGATGGCAGGTGGCACGGGCCGTGATTCAAACGGGAAGGGCATGAATAACTCAATTTTCGGTGAAAGGTCAGAACTGAAAAACTGAAGGAATGAAGGAAAACTAGGGAGAGAAATGGTGCGGTTTTGGAGAAGATGAAGAGGAGAGAGAGAGTGAAGTGAGGCTGAAGATAGGCCTCAATTAATGGCATTCAATGCCTTGCTTCAACCCCCAACCAAATGACATCATCTTCTCTCTCTTCCTTTTGACTTTTCTTCAAAATTCCAAGGGCATTTTGGTCATTTCCACCTTGCACATTTCCCAATGTGCCCTTGGGCTGAAAATGAAGGGCGGGCCTAAGAAACGGGCCGGAAAATGAATAGGAACGGGCTCGAGAATTTGTTGGGCTCGAATCGGCTCAGGTTTAGACAATGGGCTCGGGAGGGTAAAGTGTCGGTTTGGTCCAACGGGCTCACTCGCTTGCCTCGGGCCTTCCATGGTGGCTGTCCCACCTTGGGCGTGAGGCCCACACTGTTCTTGCCCGGCCCACGTCCTCGTAAGCTCGTTTTCTCGGTTCGAAATTCCCTTTTCCAAATACTCGGCTTAACCGGCACTGTCAACTGTCCAAGAAGCGTCTTCCAAAAGTCCTTCTCGAACGTTCCTGAAAATTCGAAGTCCAATCTTGGATTCACATGCCTTATCAATTTCGCCCAAATGCCATTTTGGTACTACTCAGACTAACGGGCGGCTTTGAGGATTCACGCGTAACCGACTCGTGCCAATTCACGTTCAAGACTTCTCGACACATGGACGTCCTTGACTGCATGAAATTGCAAAGGATCGATTCTTATTTCAAAGTACACGTTTATCAAGGATCGACATAGGGCCATTCGTGGGTTCGATAACAGTAGACGGAATCACCCATCATCCCATTATTTCTGTCCGCGAATCAACTTCTAGTCATCCCTGAAATCGGCCTGCATGACTACAGGATCGTCCTTACGCAAGTCTCACGGTCGAGTCGTTTTCCTGTGTCAAGTTCTTTAGTCGCACAAGTTCTCGTCCTCATTAGCCTTTCCCCTCAAGGTCGTATCTCAGAGTGATCAGTTCCGAGTGAGATCAACCAACAATGCATTGGCAAAATTAACGTTCATTTCTCCCTCAAAGGGTTCGAATTTCAAGATGTTACAGGTCACATATCGGAAAGTCACGTCAACGGTTTAGGTCGAAAAGGGATAGTGAGTTAATCCCTATGTTCTTTGAGGCCTGGTATAGGTGGTATGATGGAGCTTGGGTTGGACTGCTCCGCGAACTCGACATTCCTGGCCATGATGAGGAGGACAACCCTTCTGAAGACTCGGTTAGGCTTATATGTATACTGGCTAAGTAGCGGCGATAGGGTTCCCAAATTTTGGGCTAGTATCTCCATAGCGGAGTTAGGGAAACCCTAGTGTGTAATGTTGAAATACGGCCCAAATTTTGATGTAGAATATGAGGCCAAGAATAGCCATGTATGCTTTACCACGTGTATAATATAGTAAAAGTTATGGTGTGTATCTCCCATTCCCATATTAATTGTGTGTCGGGGGAAAATTGTGATGTTATGCATTCCACTTGCGCACTACCATGAGACAAATGAATTCGGGACGGCGACAAAACCTAGGATGTCGCACAATAACCCGCGGCTCAACGCCCTGAGGTAAGGGGGTCGTGACAGGTTGAGAGCCATAAGATGAATCTAAGTGAAGATTTCCCATTCTCAGCATATTTGTTGCCATTTGGATTAATTGCTTGATCTTCAATATTCACAAGCTTGTAAATCATCGGATTACCTTCACTTTGATGCAATCGGTACTTGCGAAACATTAGAGCAATAGTTGAGTCATTAGATCATTCTAGTGGAATAATTTCTCATTCTTAGAATGTTTGGTGCTATTTGGGTTAATCGCTTGCTATTTAGAGTTTACGAGTTGCAAATCATCTAATTTACTTTCAATTATCTTCACTTTGATCCTATTAGTTCTTTGGAAAGATTAGAGAAATGGTAGAGAGCCATAAGATCAACCAAAGTGAAGAACTTCCAATTTTGAGAATGTTTCTTACCATTTGGTTAATTGCTTGATCTTGGGAGTTCACAAGCTTGGAAATCATGTAATTTACTTATAATTATCTTCACTTTGAAGCTATTTGAACTTGAAAAATATTAGAGCAATGGTTGAGAGCCATAAGATCATTATAAGTGAAGAACTTCCCATTATAAGAATGCTTGTTGCGATTTGGGTTAATTGTTTGATCTTGGGAGTTCATGAGCATGCTGATCGTATAATTTACTTGTAATTTCATCATTTTGCTCTGATTAGTACTTGTCGAAAGAGTAGACCAGTGGTTGAGAACAACATGATCATTCTAAGCGAAAAACTTCCCATTCTAAGAATGTTTGTTGCCATTTGGGTTAATTACTTGATCATGGGAGTTCACGAGCTTGCAATTATCTAATCTTCTTATAATTGCCTTCATTTTGATCATATTAATTGGAGCAATAATTGAGAGTCACGAGATCAATCTGAGTGAATAACTTCCCATTCTAAAATGTTTGTTGCAATTTGGGTTAATTGCTTAATCTCGTTAGTTCACGAGCTTGGAAATCATCTAATTTACTTATAAATTATCTTCATTTGGATGCTATTAGTACTAAAGAAGCATTAGAGCAATGAATCAGTGCCATAAAATTATTCAATGGGAATGATTTGAGCAATGGTTAAGAGCCATAAGACCATTCTAGGTGAATAATTGCCATTCTTAGAATGTTTGCCACCATTTGGATTAATTGCTTGATCTTGGGAGTTCACTTGCTTGCAAATCATCTAATTTACTTATAGTTGCTCTCACTTTAAAGCAATTCATACATGGGAAATATTAGAGTAGTGGTTGAGAGACATAAGATCATTTTATGTAAAGAATTTCCCATTCTAAGATTGTTTGTCGTCATTTGGTTTCATTGCCAGATTGTACAATCATGCAAATGATCTAATTTACTTATAATTCCCCTCACTTCGAAGCTATTTATACATAGGAAATATTAGAGCAACGGTTGAGAACTGTAAGATCCTTTTAGCTGAAGAACTTCCCATTCTAAGATTGTTTGTTGTCATTTGGGATAATTGCCCCATCTTGACAGTGCACAAGCTTGCAAATTATCTAATTTACCTATAACTATCTTCATTTTGAAGCTATTATCAATTTTGGTTGTTCACAAATTGGGCTGCCAAGGCCCATCTAAACACATCTCAGCCTCATAGTGCATTCGTGTATTTCGTGGGCTTCATGGCCTATTTCTACTCATTGGACCTCATTGTCAGATAGTATGGCCTATATTTTGTGCACAATCCAAGCTAACTAAAACCGGGATGTCACATCCAAAAACGTTTGTCCCCATTTGGGCTGATTGCTTGATTTTGGGAGTTCACAAGCTCGCAAATCATGCAATTTACATATAATTGGTGGTTGGGAAAATTAGAGCAACATTAGAGTGCCATAATATCATTCTAGTGGAAGAACTTCTTAATGAAAGATCGTTTGTCCTCATTTGTGATAATTTTATCATCTTGGGATTTAACGAGCTAGCAAATAATCTAATTTACTCATGATCTGTATGGGGATGATCTATCGAAGGTTAAGGAAAACAAAATAAAGGACAGATTACGATCGTCACCAAGGTAAAAAAGCCATGCCACCAACCAAGGATGAAGATTGACATCGATGAAGTTCACCACCAAGGCTTAAAGGACAAACCACCCACCAAGGAAAGGACTCAGGATAGGAGAAGCTCACCATTAAGGCCTAAAGGAAAACCTACTAGCCAATGATAAAGGGCTTCTTGGTTCACCACCGAAGAGTAATCAATGCTCCAAGGATAAAAAGACCGATAAATGAGTAATCCACTCTCTAAAAGGTATCACTCCCATAGAGGAAATCTCACAAATTTTCCATCATCAAATCAACACTATTACAATTAAGATGCTTCCTCTATTTATAGGAGAAATTTACCTAGGTTCTTTGCACAAATACAGTTAACATAGGCAAGCAAATCTCTAGAATCTAACTAAATAATCACCAAATCTTACTATGTCTAATCATATATCACTGTATATTACAATATTTGAGCAAATCTCAAAAAACAATATCTCACAATATTTCATTATATCTAATCATATCATATTGCCTCTTACAATATCAACAAATCTCAAAAAGAATTCATTCCATCTAGAAATACAAGAGAACTTATTTCAAATAAACCATTTTATTCGAAAACTCCAACCTTGATCTATTGAAGCATGTCATACCCAAAGTTTATCTTAACTCTGGTTAACATAAAAAATGTCGATGTCGAATTTGTCAGTGGAGCTAAGTCAGATGCTTCCACATCAACTTGTAATTATCTAATAACTGAGAAAGATTAGAGTAATGGTTGAGAGCCATGAGATCATTCTAAGTGAAGAACTTCCCTTTCTAAAAATGTTTGACCCCATTTGGGTTAAGTGCTCGATTTTGGGAGTTCACGACCTTGCAAACCATCTAAATTACTTATAATTACCTTCACTTTGATGCTACTAGTACTTGGAAATGGACCTTGCAAGTCATGAGCTTGTAAATCAACTATTTTACTTTTGATTACCTTCACTTTGATATTATTAGTATATGGGAAAGGATGGAGCAGCAGTAGAGAGCGATAAGATCATTTTAGTGGAAAAACCTTCCATTCTATGATTGTTTGTCCCGATTTAGGTTAATTGCTTGATCTTGGGATGTCTCAAGCTTGCAAATCATCTAAATTACTTATAATTACCTTATTTTGAAGCTATTAGTAGTTAAGAAAGTGATGTGAGGGCAGGAAAACATAAATCTTCTAATGATCATATGCCCAACCCAACTTAAGCTTCATCAATCCATCAAACCAATTTGTCAATCATGGAAGCACATGGCAAATTCGTCATCAACATGGTCCAATGGATGCAGGGCACATAAGATGGCATTTGCCTATGATTTATGGCTTAAATGCAAGGCTGAAGTAGCAATGGATGTGTTCTCTTTTTATGGTGTGCTATGTTTGTTTTCTTGTGTCTTAATTCCTTTAGTGTGTTATGTTTGTCTTCTTGAGTCTTTAATGCAAGACTAGAATGTCAAAGAGTTTTTATTGCAAGTTTGAAAGATTGGGAGCTAGTCTTCATTTCTAGGCTGAGATGTAAGAAGTAGAGTGTGCTGACATTTATTGTAAGAGTCTTAGTACAATGTCCTAGTATGGCTATAAATAGAGATGTAATTCGTATGTAGGAAACACTTGATATGCAATCCATGAGATTTCCTCTTGAAGAAAGTCATTTCCTTCAAATTTCTGTTCTTTATCCATTTGTATGGTGGTGAGCCTTAAATTCTTTATCCTTGTTTGGTGGATTGTTCCTTTAAACCTTGGTGGTGAGCTACATCTTTCCTAGCTTCGCTTTCATCCACAATACACTCCATTTTGCCTCCATTCCACATTCCAGCAAGTTCCCATTTTCATAGAAGTCACTAGCACATTTCATCTTCCATATATCCAAATACACATTTATCCATTCTCTTTCCATAAGACACTACCCAAGAAATGAATTTCTCACCTCTTCGTTCCCGTCACGCATCAAGTTGGTATCAGAGTTTCTAGGTTGAAGTAGTTGGGTGAGTTATTCCTTTCTCCATTTGATATTTCTGTTCTCAAATGGATGAACCGGCTCCGAGAGGCTTGTGTGACGTCCTAAAATTCGAGTTCTTTGAGGGAGGAATGAACGTTAATTTCGCCAATGCATTGTTGGTTGATCTCACTCGGAACTGATCACTCCTGAGATACTAACCTTGAGGGGAAAGGCTAATGAGGACAGAACTCGTGCGACTAAAGAACTTAACCTGGGAAAAGGACTTGACCTGGGAAAAGGACTCGACCGTGAGACTTGCGTAAGGACGATCCTATAGTTATGCAAGCCGATTTCAGGAACGACTAGAAGTCAATTCGCGAACAGAAATAATGGGATGACGGGTGATTCCATCTACTGTTATCAAACCCGCGAATTGCCCTATGTCGATCCTTGATAATCGCGTACTTTGAAATAAGAATCTATCCTTCACAATTTCACGTAGTTAAGGACGTTCATGTGTCGAGAAGTCTTGAACGTGAATTGGCACGAGTCGGTTACGCGTGAATCCTTGAAGTCGTCTATTAGTCTGAATTGTACCAAAATGGCATTTGGACGAAATTGACATGGCATGAGAATCCAAGATTAGACTTCAAATTTTCGGGAACGTCCGAGGTGGACTTTTCGACGTTACTTCTTAGGCAGTCGACAATGCTAGTTGAGCCGAGTATTTGGAAAAGGGACTTATGGACCGAGGAAACAAGCCTATGAGGACATGGGCCAGGTAAGACCAGTGTGGGCCTCACGCCCAAGGTGGGACATCCACCATGGTAGACTCGAGGCAAGCAAGTGAGACCGTTAGGCTAAATTGACCATTTACCCTCCTGTGCCCGTTGTCTAAACTTGAGCCGATTCAAGCCCAACAAATTCCCAAGCCCGTTCCTATTCATTTTCTGGCCCGTTTCTTAGGCCCGCCCTTCATTTTCAACCCAAGGGGAATTTGGGAAATGTGCAAGGTGGAAATGACCATTTTGCCCTTGGATATTTTGAAGAAAAGTCAAAAGAAGAGAGAGAAGATGATGTCATCTTTCTTGGAAGTTGAAGCTAGCATTCAATGGCTTTGATGAGGCTTATCTTCAGCCCTCAATTCACTCTCTCTCTCTCCTCTTTCAGCCGAAGCAAACCGCACACTTCTCTCCTTGTTTTCCCTTCCTTCCTACAGTTTCAGCTTCTGACCTTCCTCCGAAAATCGAGTTTTTCATGGTCTTCCCGTGTGAATCACGGCCTGTGCCACCCACCGTTGTGTTCAAAAGAAAATTTCCGTTCAGATGGCTTCGGCTGTTTGCCGGTTGGAGATGCTGGCCAACCCGCTGGTCGGCCGGAAGTCGGCTATTGCCGGACCGCTTACTGTAGCAACCAGTTCTGACTAGTTCCCCCTTTTCACTTGTTTTCCTCCCATTCCAACCCAATCTCTTCCCATACCAGCTACTAGCAGTTCCCCCTTGACCCCCAGGTGCCGCCGATCGCCGGCCAACAGCTCGCCGAAGCTCTAGCTAAGCCGTTTTGCTCCAATCAGCCCCTGTCCTCTTCCTGCAGTGCTGTTTTCTGAAGTTCAGTGGGTGTACAAAGGCTATTGCTACTATGTTCAGCCTGGGGCCGCCTTGGATAGCTGTGGTAGAGGTTCTCGGGTGTCGGGTTCGCCACTGTCCCGCATTCGTGTCGCCGGCCCGCTTAATGGATGAGTTTAGCCCCTAATCCCTTAGTTAGTGCCTAAACTTGCTTATGGTTGGATTAATTAGTGGTAATGTTGAGTTAAGGGTTTAATTAAGCTGTGTTAGATCTAAGTAGGTGGTTAGATAAATGGTTATGATTAGCTTAGCTTAATTTTGCTTAATTGAGCTTAATTGTGCTTGATTCTGCTTAATTGTGTGTCATGTGTTAATTAAGCATGTTTTTCCTTAATTGCTTAATTAATTTGATTAATTATTTTAACTAATGATTTATTTAATTTATGTATTTAATTTTTAAATTTAATTATTTATTTATTAAATTCGAAATTTCATTGTTCAAGGTACTGTTCACGTGCACTATTCACGGCATTGTTCATCTGGAAGTGAAATTGTGCATAATTTCATGTGTCTTGATTTTATGAAGTGAATTGGATGCGTCGTTGCGTGAACATCTGCATGAATCGTGTGATTTTCAAAAAAAGGAGAGAAATGAATTGTCCGAGGGACATTGGAAATGGACTGCTTTTATGAGAAAGGAATTGAGGTTTTATATGCAAGCATATGTGCATTGGCTAATACTCAAAGATAATAAGTGGGTTGTAATGGTATGCTTGCCTGATCACAAAGTTGAACCCGCTGCCCCGGCTCTAGTTTGGGGGGTGAAAATCCGATTTATCGGAAGCCCGGCGGGGGTCTAGATGTGGAATGCCGTCTCGGGAGAGTATCCCTTGACGTTCTTTGGGCATGCCATCTTGGGAGAGTATCCCTTGACATTCGTTGGGCATGTAGTCTTAGGAGAGTATCCCTTGACATTCTTTGGGCATGCCGTCTTGGGAGAGTATCCCTTGACATTCTTTGGGCATGCCGTCTTGGGAGAGTATCCCTTGACGTCGCCGCGCCTCATGGGAGAGGGCAATGCTTGGCTATGCCAATAGACACCAGCGGGAGTTCGGTTGTAGCCCTGTGGGGCAGTAATAATCGGAACACGTGTGGATGCAAGAGTGCATGAGAAATATCGCATCATTGGTTCCGATTATGCATGAGGTAATCACATCATTTATGGCACGCACGCATGAATTGATAATGTGTGAGGTGTGGCAATGGCCAGGTGAGATCGCTTGTGATGTGACTCGCATGTGATTGATGAACTGCATCATCTAATGATCTCGTGCATTGCGTGTATTGTGCTGACTTATAACGTGCAGGGTATGGCATATTGGGTAAGGTTGCATGTGAACCGAATATTGATTGTGGGTTGCCTTGTCTGTTGTTTGACTTTATGATTGATGATTGCTGGTTTTGGGTTGAGTGAGAAGTGGTTCTGGAGAGATACCCCGGGTTGAGTTGGTGTACTAACCGGGGTATAGGGGAAGAACTCGCTGAGATTTTATCTCATTGGTTATTGTATAACCACTTTCAGGACCTTAGAATGGTACAGTGGAGAATCCTGCCCCCCTACTCCAGTGATCTACCCGATAGAGCCCGAGTCTGATGGGTCCCAGTGGTAGTGTTGCTGAACCCAAGGGTTCATTTTTTATAACTGGATTAGCCTAGCCTAGTTTCTTTTGGTTCGGCTCAAAGGATGGATCGGCCCCTTTGTTGGGCTTGTATTTGGAAACGATCCTCCGTTGGTTAACCTAGAATTGTATAAATGTGTAGTGATGGTTGTCCTTGTTGTTCATCCCTCTACCCCTATTTGATTGCTTGATTGTCTATTGGACTGGGGATGGTTCATCTTCTTCTTGCACATAATGAAAGATTAAAATGAATGGTCGTCAACGAGTCCTAGGACGTCGCTTTCAATTAAGCATGGTAAGGGGTTGTCGCGAGCTCGAGAGTCGAGGCGTGACATTTGACTTTGGAGCAAGCTCACAATGAAAGGCGCGATCGTGCCATGAACCAACTCCAGCAACAAATGGACAATAATTGAGAGCCACGAGATCAATCTGAGTGAATAACTTCCCATTCTAAAAATGTTTGTTGCAATTTGGGTTAATTGCTTAATCTCGTTAGTTCACGAGCTTGGAAATCATCTAATTTACTTATAATTATCTTCATTTGGATGCTATTACTACTAGGGAAGCATTAGAGCAATGAATGAGTGCCATAAAATTTTCTATGGGAATGATTTGAGCAATGGTTAAGAGACATAAGACCATTCTAGGTGAACAATTGCCATTCTTAGAATGTTTGTCACCATTTGGGTTATTTGCTTGATCTTGGGAGTTCACTTGCTTGCAAATCATCTAATTTACTTATAGTTGCCCTCATTTTAAAGCTATTCATACATGGGAAATATTAGAGTAGTGGTTATCATTTTATGTGAAGAATTTCCCATTCTAAGATTGTTTGTCGTCATTTGGGTTCATTGCTAGATTGTACAATCATGCAAATGATCTAATTTACTTATAATTCCCTTCACTTCGAAGCTATTTATACATAGGAAATATTAGAGCAACGGTTGAGAACCATAAGATCATTTTAGGTGAAGAACTTCCCATTCTAAGATTGTTTGTTGCCATTTGGGATAATTGCCCCATCTTGGTAGTGCACAAGCTTGCAAATGATCTAATTTACCTATAATTATCTTCATTTTGAAGCTGTTAGCACTTGGGAAAGATTAGAGCAATGATTGAACCAATATTATTATTCTAAGTAAATAACTTCCTATTCTAAAAATTGTTTGTCACCATTTGAGCTAATTGCTTGGTCTTGGGAGTTCTTGAGCTTGCAAATTGTCTACCCTACTTGTAGTTATCTTCATTTTCATCCTATTAGTACATATGAAAGATTAGACCATTGGTTGAGCACCACAAGATCATTTTGAGGGAAAAACTTCCCATTCTAAAAATGTTTGTTGCCATTTGGTATTGTTTGATCATGGGAGTTCAGGAGCTTGCAAATCATCTAATTTACTTATTATTACCTTCATCTTGGTCATATTTTTGTTTGGGAAATATTATATCAATAATTGAGAGCCACATGATCAATCTAAGTGAAGAACTTCCCATTTTAAGAAAGTCTGTCACAATTTGGGATAATTGCTTGATCTTATGTGCTCACGAGCTTGTAAATATTTAAATTTACTCATAATTATCTTTATTTTGAAGCTATTAGCACTTGGGAATGATTACAGTGATGTTTGAAAACAATAATATCATTCTAAGTGGAGAACTCCCTATTCTAAAAATGTTTGTCGCCATTTGGATAAATTGATTGATCTTGGGTGTTCGCAAGCTTGCAAATCAGCTTATTTAGTTGTAATTACCTTTATTTTTATCCTATTAGTACTTGGGAAAGATTAGACTAATGATTGAGACCATAAGATCAGTTTAAGTGAAGAACTTCCCCTTTTAAGAATGTTTGTTGCCATTTGGGTTAATTACTTGATCACGGAGGTTGAACGGGCTTGCAACTCAACTTATTCACTTATAATTACCTTCATTTTGTTCATATTGGTACATGGGAAAGATTACAGCAATAATTGAGAGCCATAAGATCAATTTAAGTGAAGAACTTCCAGTTCGAAGATTGTTTGTCGTCCTTTGGGTGAAATTGCTTGATCTTGAGAGTTCACAAGGTTGGAAATCGTCTAAGTTTCTTATTCATTTCGATGCTATTAGTACTTTGGAAAGGCTAGAGCAAAGGTTAAGAGTCATAAGGTCCTTCTAATGGAAGAATTTCCCATTTTAAAAATGTTTATCCCCATTGGGGTTAATTGGTTGATGTTGGGAGTTCGTGAGCTTCCAAATCATCTAATTTACTTATAATTATCCTCATTTTGATGCAATTACTACATGGGGAAGATTAGAGCATTGGTTTGAGCCATAACATCATCCTAAGAATGTTTGTTGCCATTTGGGTTAATTGCTTTGTAACATCCCGAAATTCGAGCCCTTTTGAGGAAGGAATGAACGTGAATTTCGTCAATGCATTGTTGGTTGATCTCACTCGAATCGATCACTCCCGAGATACCGACCTTGAGGGGAAAGACTAATGAGGACAGAACTCGTGCGACTAAAGAACTTGACTCGGGAAAACGACTCGACCGTGAGACTTGCGTAAGGACGATCCCGTAGTCATGCGAGCCGATATCGGGACGAATAGAAGTCGATTCGCGGACCAGTATAATGGGACGACGGGTGATTCCGTTTTTGTTATCGAGCCCGCGAACGACCCTATGTCGATCCTTGGTAATCGTGTACTTTGAAATAAGAATCGATCCTTCGCAATTTCATGTAGTCAAGGACGTCCATGTGTCGAGAAGTCTTGAACGTGAATTGGCACGAGTCGGTTACGCGTGAATCCTCAAAGCCACCGTCGCCCGAGTAGTACCAAAATGGCATTCGGGCGAAATTGACAAGGCATGTGAATTCAATATTGGACTTTGAATTTTCGGGAACGTTCGAGAAGGACTTTTGGACGATGCTTCTTAGTCAGTCGACAGTGCAGGCTGAGCCGAATAATTGGAAAAGGGACTTTTGGACCGAGAACCCGAGCCTATGAGGACGTGGGCTGGGCAAGAACAGTGAGGGCCTTACGCCCAAGGTGGGACGGCCACCGTGGAAGACCGAGACAACGAGCAAGTCCGTTGGACCAAACCGACCCTTTACCCTTCCTAGCTCGTTATCTCAACCTCGAGCCAATTTGAGCCCAATAAATTCCCGAGCCCGTTCCTATTCATTTTCAAGCCCATTTCCTAGGCCCGCCCCCTTCATTTTCAGCCCAAGGGCAGATTGGGAAATGTGCAAGGTGGAAATGACCAAAATGCCCTTGGATATTTTGAAGAAAAGTCAAAAAAGGAAGAGAGATAAGATGAGGTCATTGTTTGGCAAGTGGGGCAAGCCTTGATGGCTTGGATAAGGCTTATCATTCAGCCTTCACTTCACTCTCTCTCTCCTCTTCATCTTCTCCAAAACCGCACACCTCTCTCCCATGGTTTTCCTTCCTTCCTTCAGTTTTTCAGTTCGACCTCTCACCGAAATTTGAGTTGTTCGTTGCCTTCCCGGTGGAATCTCGAGCCGTGCCACCTATCAAAATGTTCAGCACAGAAATTCCGTACTGTTCACGGTGGCCGATCGCCGAACGGAGCTGCCGTCCGACCCGTACGGCTGCTAGAAGTCACCGGTCCTCCGTCCGTCACCTGTAGCGTCGCCCCCGCACAGCTCCGCCTTTTCTTCCGTTTCTCTCCATTTTCGACTAAACCACCGCCCATACCAGCTACAAGTGGTTCCCCTCGACCCCCAGGTGCTGTTGGTCGCTGGCTCGCCGCTCGCCGGAGCTCCGGGCAGCCCGTTCAACTCCGTCGCCTTCTTCCTCCTCCCAGCGGTGCAGTTTCTCGAGTTGCAGTGGGGATTCCGAGTTTGTAGCTGCTGTGTTCAGCCCGGGACCGCCTTGGATCGTCGTGGTGGAGGTCCCGTGTGTCGGGTTCGTCGCCGCCGCCGCGTCCATGTCTCCGGCCCGCTTAACGGGTGAGTTTAGCTCCTAATCCCTATTTAGTGCCTAAACTTGCTTAGGGTTGGGTTAATTAGTGGTAAGGTTGGATTAGGATGTTTAATTAAGTTGTATTAGCTCTAAGACAGGTGGTTAGATAGATGATTAAGATTATATTAGCTTAATTTTGCTTATTAAGCTTAATTGTGCTTAATTTGGTATTAATTGTGTTTTGTGATTAATTAAGCATGATTTGCTTTAATTGATTGATTAATTGTTTTAATTAATGTTTTGTTTAATTTCTGGATTAAATGTTTTAATTAATTGAATTTCGGAAAAATCACATTCACGAATTACCGTTCACTAATCACCACATTCACGCAGACTTTGTTCATCCGAAGCTAAATTTTGTTTGAATTTGATGTGCTATTGATTGTTGTGATTAATTGGAGTGCCGATTGTTAATTATGCTCGTGAATATTGATGAAATGCGTGATCGAGTGTTGGTTGGAATTTGGATTTTTGGAATTGTCGAGTGAGATCGCATGACATATTGCGCGGGTTATACGAAATGGCATGTCGCATGAGCATGAACGCATGAGCGATGTTGCATTCACGACCAAGCAAAAGCAAAGACAAGAATGAACTGTTTGCTGATGTGTTGCATGGTCGATTAAAGTTGATAGCCCGGTTGAGCCGGATGACCGCCAATCCCCATTGGGGTTGTGCCGTGACCATTGGGTCGCCCGACAACGGTGGTCGATGCGGAGTCGCGGTTGAGGCCGGGCCCATGCTCCTTATGGAATGCCGTCGGTGGGGGAGAGCCCATGACGTCGCCGTGCCTCACGGGGAGGACGATGCATGGTTTACGACCAGTTGACCGCCAACCATAAGGTTGTGCCGTGGCCTAGAGGGTCGTAATAATCGGAGCATATGTGTGGATGTGAGACATGAGAAAGTTGTGTGAGATGCTCTGATTATTCGCATGCTCTTGATGTCGTGATGATTTGTGGTACGCACGCATGAGTTGACGATCGTGCGGGGTGTGGCAATGGCCAGGTGAGATCGCTTGTGATGCGATTCGCATGTGATTGATGAATCGTATCATCGACGGCCATGTGCCTTGCTTGCATCGTATGAGGTTTGACGTGTGGGTATGGCATACCGGGTAAGGTTGCATGCGAACCGACCGTATGATTGTTGGTTGCCCCGTCTCGTTGTTGGCTGTTGTTTGGTTTTGGCTGTCTCGTTGTTGGGTTGAGTGAGGGGTGGTTGGGAGAGATATCCCGGGTTGAGTTGGCGTACTAACCGGGGCTTAGGGGGAAGAACTCGCTGAGATTTTATCTCAACCCGTCGTGGTTAACCATTTTCAGGTCCTTAGAATGGCGTACCCGCAGTGGAGGATCCTGCCCCCGCTTCTCCAGTGATCGACTCGACGGAGACTGAGTCCGATGGGTCCGAGTGATGATGGTGTTGAACCCGAGGGTTCTTCTTGTTTAATTGGATTAGCCTAGTTTCTATTTGATTTGGCTTAGAGGATGGATCGGCCCTTTTTGTCGGGCTTGTAATTTGGAAAACGATCCTCCATTGGTTAATCCAAGAAATTGAATAATTGAGTAGTTGCTGTTGTTCTCGTTGTTCATCCCTCTATCCCTGTTTGATTGTATGTTTGTCTGGGGATGGTTCGTCTTCCGCTTGCGCTTAACGAAAGATAAAATGAATGGTCGTCGATGGGTCCTGGGACGTCGCTTTCAATCGACCATGGAGAAGGGGTTGCCGCGAGCTCGAGAGTCGGGGCGTGACATGCTTTCTCTTCGAAGTTCACAAGCTTGCATATCATCTAATTTACTTCTAATTTTCTTCATCTGGATGCTGTTAGTACTTGGAAAATATTAGAGCAACAATTGAGTGACATAAGATCTTCCTAAAGGAAAGATTAGACCAATAGTAGAAAGCCATAAGATCATTCTATGTGAGGCACTACACATTCTAAGATTGTTTTTTGCCATTTGGGTTAATTGGTTAATCTTGGGAGTTCACAAGCTTGCAAATCTTCTAATTTTTCTTAAAGTCATCTTCATTTTGAAGCTATTAGTACCTAGGAAAGATTAGAGCAATGGTTGAGAGTCATAAGATCAATCTAAATAACTTCCCATTTTAAGAATGTTTGTCGCCATTTCAATTAATTCCTTGATCTTGGGAGTTCACAACCTTGCAAATTATCTAGTTTACTTATAATTATCTTCATTTTGAAGCTATTAGTACTTGGAAAAGAATAGATCAGTGGTTGAGATCCATAATATTCTAACTAAAGAACTTCCTATTCTAAGAATGTTTGTCGTCATTTGGGTTAATTGCTTGATCATCGGAGTTCGTGAGCTTCCAAATCATCTAGCTCATTTATAACCTTTAATTTAATGCTATTAGCACTTGGCAAAGATTACAACAACAGTTGAGAGCCATAAGATCATTCTAGCAAAATGATTTCCCATTCTAGGAATGTTTGTCGCTATTTGGGTTAATTGCTTAATCTTGGGAGTTCACAATCATGCAAATAATCTAATGTACTTATAATTTTCTTCATTTTGACACTATTAGCTTTGGGAAATATTAGAGCAATGATTGTGTGCCATAAGATCATTCTATTAGAAAGATTCGAGCAATTGTTAAAAGCCATAAAATTATTTTAGGTGAAGAGCTTCCCATTCTAAGAATGTATGTTGTCATTTGGGTTGATTGCTTGATCTTAGGAGCTCACGAACTTGCAAATCATCTAATGCACTTATAATTTTCTTCAAAGTGAAGATTAGCACTTGGGAAAGATTAGCACACTAGGTGGGAGCCATAAGATCTTTCAAAGTGAAGAACTTCTCATTCTAAAAATGTTTGTCGTCATTTGGGTTAATTGCTTGACCTTAATGTAAAAGCGGAAAGATTAGAGCAATGGTTGAGAGCCATAAGATCATTCTATGTGATGAATTACTCATTCTAAGAATGTTTAACGTCATTTTGGTTTATTGTAAATCATCTAATTTACATGTAATTATCTTAATTTTGATATTATTAGTATTTGGGAATTAGTAGAATTATGGTTGAGAGCCATAAGATCATTTTAAGTGAAGAACTTTTCATTCTAACAATGTTTGTCCCCATTTGGGTTAATTGCTTGATCTTGGCTATTGACGAACTTGCATATCATCTAATTTTCTTACGTTATCTTCAATTTGAACCAATAAATAATTGGGAAAGATTAGAGTTATGGTTGATGTAACATCCCAAATTTCGGTAAGCCCGAATTATCGGAAAATGATTCAACGGGCCGAGTTTTGGAGCCAAATATTTGGAATTTGTGCTTCAGGGGTAAAAAGACCAAAATACCCCTTTCCTATGTGTTTGTTTAGATTTGTGTCTTGTCTTCTTTTATTTTTATTTTTCTTTTCTTTTTCCCCCCATTCTCCCTCCGCACGTTTCTCTCCCCTCTCCCTTTCTCTCTCTCTTCCTCTTCACGTTTCCCCCTTGTCGACGCATCCCCATCCCACTTGCCCTTATCCTCTCTTTTCTCCCCCTTTGACTAGTCTTCTCTTATCTCTTTCTTCTTCTTTTGGCCACTTGCCTGACAAGCCCATGTGGGCGTCTCTCTCTCTCTCTCTCTCTCTCTCTCTCTCTCTCTTCCGCGTGCGCATTGCGCAGCTCCCTGCACGTTCAGCTTCCCTCCCCTCAGCTTCTTCTTATTCTTCTTCTTCGGCCGACGTCCATGGCTTGCTGCTGTTGCCACCAGAACCGACCACCACCGCGACTTGGCCACCGCCCTTGTTCTCCGTCCGGTCGCCGGTGAGTCGCCGCTCGTCGGCCTCCATCTGAACCGGCCCTGCCCAGCTTCTGTTCTCCTCTCTTCCACCTCTGTTCGAGCTGCTGTCCTGCTCCAGTTCTGGTCGCGTCGCCGCCGCTGTCGCCGACTGTCTTGCCCAGACGCCGGAGTTGCCGTCGCGACCGCCGCCCGAAGCTAGCCGAGCTGACTGCCTCGCCTGTGCTGATGCACCACCTTCCTCCTTCGTTCGGTTCTGGTGTGGATCTCCGCCGTCGCCGGAGGGACGAGCCGTCACCTCGCCGTTGCTCGGCCACCGCCGTCCTCCGCCCGACCACCCCAACCGGTCGCCGGGTTGCTGCCGGCCTCATCCGTCGTCGCCGTGCCCTCTCTTCCCCTCTCGGCTCCTCTGGCCGTGACCAGGAGAAGCGGCCAGCAGCTTCGCCGCTGCCCGCCGCCGCCGGTCACCGCCGTAGGCCCGCCGGGGGACCGTTCCCGAGCTCCTCCGCCACGCCGGAGCCACCCCCGACCTGCTGCCATCCCCTGAAACCAGTTGCACCGCCCCTCCTTCTCCCTTTCCAGCTTCTGTCCAGCTTCGCCGGAGCCGCCGCCTGCCTTGCCGGAGTGGCTGGCCGCCGTCCGGAGTCGCCGGCCGCCCACCGGCCCCGTGCCGCCGGTTCCTCCGTTTCGCAACCCTTGCCGCGTGGACAGCCGCCCTCGGCCGAGACCCGGTCCCGGGCCGCCTTGTCCCGACGCGCCGGAAGTTCCCGGGCGTTCTCCTCGCCGCCGCCGTCACGCTCGTGTCGTCGGAATCGCTAAACCGTGAGTCGATTTCCTAATCCCTTAGTTAGGGGTTAATCTTGCTTAGAGTAGTTTAATTAGTTTAAGCTTGGATTAATGTTTTGGATGATTATTGTTAGTGTTTTAATATTATTTGATTAAGCTTTGCTTAGTGTTAAGCATGGTTATGATTAATAAATATTATTATTATTTTTTTGGAATAAATAATAATTATTTATTATTTTCGGAATTAATTAATTAATAATTAAATTAATTTATAATTTCCAATTATTAATAGTAATATTGTTATTACTATTCATTGCTGAAAATTAATTATTTTTGGAGAAAATAATTAATTGTGATTATTTATTGAAATGGTTTTAATTGAGTAATTTTGGGGGAAAATTACTATGGTCTATTTTTCCAAAGTCAATAGTATTTATATACTATTTTATTAAATGACATTGGTTTATTAAAGAAGGGTTTTACCAAATGGAATTATTTGGGTTGGATAATTAATTATGGGATTGAAAAATAATTATAAGTATTTTGTGGGACTTAAATTATTTTATCGGAACAATCGACTATAGTATTATATGCTTATTAAATGAGTATCTTTAAGTATAATTATATTTTATACTTATTTTTGGATAATTGAGTATTGTTGGAAATAGTTGATTGGCGTCGTCGTGAGGACACGTATTTATTTATTATTAAATATACGTGATTATTTGGAAAAGTGCGCAAGTATCGTGAGGTTGATTGGTCGGAATTGATTGATGATCGTGACTTGAATTGTTGGTTGTTCCCAAGAGTTAGGGAATGTGCATGATTGAATGCTGATTGGAAATTGGATTTTGGAAATTGTCGAGTGAGATCGCATGACATATTGCGTGGGTTATTTGAAATGGTCTCGAAATGGCATGTCGCATGAGCATGAGCGTATGAGTGGTATTGCATTCACGACCAAGCAAAAGCAAAGACAAGAATGAACTGTTTGCTGATGTGTTGCATGGTCAGATTAAAGTTGATAGCCCGGTTGAGCTGGATGACCGCCAATCCTTCGGGGTTGTGCCGTGACCATTGGGTCGCCTGACAGTGGTCAGATGCGGAGTCGCGGTTGAGGCCGGGCCCATGCTCCTTATGGAATGCCGTCGGTGGGGGAAAGCCCATGACGTCGCCGTGCCTCACGATGGAGGATGATGCCTGGTTTACGACCAGTTGACCGCCAACCATAAGGTTGTGCCATGGCCTAAAGGGTCGTAATAATCAGAGCATATGTGTGGGTGTGAGGCCTGAGAAAGTGTGTGAGATGCTCTGATTATTCGCATGCTCTTAATGTCGTGATGATTGAAATGACAATTTCTGCAGGTTGCGTGTGCTAAAGCCAGGTAGGGTCGCCTGTGTTTGCATCTGCTTATTGAACTGTCGTATGATAATACTGCTTGAGGTGGGTATTATTGTTTGCCAGAACTAGGTTGCATGGTTAGATTGCTCCCAAGGCGAGCGAAGTTCCTAACCGGGGCTTAGGACTTTGACTTGCTGAGTTTATCTCAACCCGTCGTGGTTAACATTTTTCAGGTCCGTAGGATGGAGGATCGACGCGTGTTACGGCTCGTGGCTGTCTTTGAAGGGAGTAGATTAACCCCGGCTTGTCGGTTTCATTGGCTCGTTAGGAAGATGCCCGTGGTAAGGGCTTGTACTTGTAAACTTCCTAGGGTTAATCAGTTAGTTAATAAAGCAGTACTTTTGAATGTGTTCTTGTTGGTTTTCCTACTATCCCTGATTTTGTGATTGACCGGGGATTGTGATTCGCTTCCGCATGTGCATAATTACAAGATAAAAATAACGGTCGGCGACGGATTCTGGGGAGTTGCAAATCAAATGACCGCAAGAGAACAGGGGTTGCCGCGTGCTCGAGGGTCGGGGCGTGACAGTTGAGAGGCATATGATCAATCTAAGTGAAGAAATTCCCACTCTAAGAGTGTTTACAGCCTTTTGGGTTAATTGCTTCATCTTAGGAGTTGATGAACTCGCAAATCATGTAATTTACTTATAATTGTCTTCATTTTGAAGCTACTAACAACAGGGAAAGATTAGAACAATGGTTGAGAGCCACAATATCATTATAGGTGAAGAAATTCTTATTGTAAGAATGTTTGTCGCCATTTGGGTTAATTACTTCATCTTGCATGCCCACGAGCTTGCAAATCACCTAATTCACTTATAATTTTATTCATTTTGAAGTTATTTGTAATTGGGAAAGATTAGAGCAGCAGTTGAGAGTCATAAGATCATTATAAGTGAAGAACTTGCCATTGCAAGAATGTACGTCCCTATTTGCATTGATTGCTTAATCTCAGCAGTTCACGAGTTTCAATGTTTGTCGCCATTTGGGTTAATTCCTTGCTATTCAGAGTTCACAAGCTTACAAGATGCAGGCCGGTCATTTTAATTTGCTTCCAGGTCACTAGCCAGACTTCCATGGGACACGGCCCATGGGTATCTCACTCTGAGGCATCTCGAGTAATTTATTGAAGCACCCAAGGCACACCAGCCTTGGGCATCCTAACTCCCCTAGGAAATGATCGAGTCACCGGCCAATGGTATCTCATAACTTCATCTCATATTATTCATTTCTCACACATTGAACTAACGCTCACAAAACCAAAATGTCTAACCAGCATGGCTCACTAATAACGTGAAATTAAGGCACCAAGTTGCACTTCCAACGAATTCAATCAAGCTTGCGATCGTCTTTGAGTGAGCTAATGGCATTGGATAACATGCCATCCTTCCTTCATTTCAAAATAACCAAGATATTTCTTATTTACACAACACTTATTCACTACCCTAGAACACGGGACAATTAATTTCAAGTTCTTTCATCAACGGATTCAACTCTAAATGGCATCATTTCTCCTCATAGTCCTCGCCAGCTCCTAGCATAACGCATTGGCAATCTTAAAACATTTATCTAAGCCATGAATCAGTCACGATTCTCTCCCTAGAATCCACTTCCAACCACATTTTTCTCACTAATGGCTAAATGTCCAACTTGAGCCTCAATTTGTAGAGCCGAGAAGGGTTCACCAGAACCACATAATTTTACATTCTTCTACTCCCCATGCTCTTTCAATCCATTCAAACAAGAATGAACCACGTGCACACAACATATCTCACTAATGCAAACTTCATCTATTCGCTACAACCCTAACTAGGCTAACCTAGTGTTAAAGCTGAGCCGAAAAAGGATGACACAGCCTATTACTTTGTAGATTCCCTGGTCATGGTTTAAGGCTCTTCTTCCTCCTGGTTTGTTGGTCCCCAAATCAAAAATTTACCTAGCTTGAACTGAGGCAAATAAAATGGTGAAGATGAAAATGCAGTTAGGAGAAGAGAGGAGGAAATGGGTCTACACAAGAGATCTTTGAGGCGTTCCAATGCAATCATGGAATTGCATTTTGCAATCCCTGTGAGTCTCCTTTACCAAGGTGGGCGGAATCACCAAGGTGGATTTGCTCTCCACTTTGCAAGAAATTTACTAACTCATGCCCTAATTAGTCTTCAATCCTAGTCTTAAGATGGTTCTATATCCAAGCCTCATCATTACCCCATATTTTTCCCACCAGCATCCTCATTGCTTGTATAAGTTTGCCAAATATTCCCTCTCTACCCCTATGTAATGCGGCCCCAAGAGAGAGGCACAAATGACCTATTGTTCAAGGTTGTTCACTAATCACATTAGTGTCACAAGGTCACCATCCATAGTTGCACCATATCTCGCTCACTTCCTCTAGGCTCAACTCACCACATTACATTTCAAAGTTAAATCATAAGCTCATGCCCATGCAGGGACAAATATCAAGTAGAATTTATTGTAGAGTGATATCAATCGGACAATCACTGGGTCAATGTGTTCTAGGACTAATTCAAGCATCCAAGCATGACTCAAATGATAAATTGCATAAGTACTTGTAAAGGAAACGCATCAAGGACTCAACCTAATAGAATACACAAGATGCCTCACTCGTCTGATACGTACACAACACTCTACAGTCCTTTTGGCCCATGAATCATTATCATTTCAATTTGGGCCTTGGTAACATTTTCAAAAATTGGGCTGTCAAGGCCCATCTAAACACATCTCAGCCTCACAGTGCATTCATGTATTTCATGGGCTTCATGGTCTATTTCTACTCATCGGACCTCATTGTCAGGTAGTATGGCCTATATTTTGTGCACAATCTAAGCTAACTAACACCGGGCTGTCACATCCAAAAACGTTTGTCCCCATTTGGGCTGATTGCTTGATTTTGGGAGTTCACAAGCTCGCAAATCATGTAATTTAAATATAATTAGTTGTTGGGAAAAATTAGACCAACATTAGAGTGCCATAAGATCATTCTAGTGAAATAACTTCTTAATGAAAGATCGTTTGTCCACATTTGGGATAATTTCTTCATGATGTGTGTGGGGATGATCTATCAAAGGTTAAGGAAAACAAAATAAAGAACAGATTACGATCGTCACCAAGGTAAAAAGGCCACGCCACCAACCAAGGATGAAGATCGAGATCGACGAAGTTCACTACCAAGGCTTAAAGGACAAACCACCCGCCAAGGATAAAGGATAGATAGGAGAAGCTCACCATTAAGGCCTAAAGGAAAACCTACTAGCCAAGGATAAAAGGCTTCTTGGCTCACCACCGAAGAGTAATCAATGCTCCAAGGATAAAGAGACCGATAAATGAGTAATCCACTCTCTAAAAGGTATCACTCCCATAGAGGAAATCTCACAAATTTTCCATCATCAAATCGACACTATTACAATTAAGAGGCTTCCTCTATTAATAGGAGAAATTTACCTAGGCTCTTTGCAAAAATACAATTAACATAGGCAAATAATCTCTAGAATCTAACAAAATAATCACTAAATCTTACTATATCTAATCATATCTCATCGTATATTACAATATTTGATAATTGTAATGATCTTATGGCTCTCAACCATTACAACCATCTTTCTCAAATACTAATATCACTAAAATGAAGATAATTGTAAGTAAATTAGATGATTTGCAAGCTCGTGAACTCTTAAGATTAAGTAAGTAACCCAAATGGCAACAAATATTCTTAGAATGGGAAGTTCTTCCCTTAGAAGGATCTTATGGCATTGAACCATTACTCTGATCTTTCCCAAGTATTAATAGCATCTGTATGAAGATAATTATAAGTAAATTAGATGATTTGCAAACTCATGAACTCCAAAGATCAAGCAATTAACCCAAATGATGACAAATGTTCTTAGAATGGCAATTTCTTCTCTTAGAATGATCTTATAGCTATTAAACCACTACACCAATCTTTTGCATGTACTAATAGCATCAAAATGAAGACACTTATGTATAAATTAGATGATTTACAAGCTCATGAACTCTGAAAATCAAGTTATTAACCAAAATGGTGAGAAACATTCTTAGAATGAAAAGTTTTTCTCTTAAAATGATCTTATGCCTCTCAATCACTACACTAATCTTTTTCAAGTATTAATAGCATAAAAATGAAGATAATTGTAAAGAATTTAGATGATTTGCAAGCTGGTGAACTCCTAAAATCAAGCAATTAACCCAAATGCTGACAAATATTCATGAAAGGGAAGTTCTTCCTTAAAATGGTCTTGTGGCCCTCAACCATTGGTCTAATCTTTCCTAAGTACTAATAGAATCCAAATGAAGATAATTATAAGTAAATTAGAAGATTTACAAGCTCATAAGCTATGGAGAACAAGTGATTAAACCAAATGGTGGCAAATATTCATAAAATGGGAAGCTCTTCACATAGAATGATCTTATGGCTCTCAAGAGTTGCTCTAATCTTTTCAAAGTACTAATAGGATCAATGAAAGTAATTATAAGTAAGTTAGATGATTTTCTAGATCAGTAATTTCCAAGATCAACCAATTAACCTAAATTGCAACAAACATTCTTAGAATGGGAAGTTCTTCACTTAGAATAATCTTATGAGTCTCAATCATTGCACTAATCTTTCTTGAGTACTAAAAGCATCAAAATGAAGATCATCGTAAGTAAATTAGATGATTTGCAAGCTCGTAAACTCCTAAGATTAAGTAATTAACCCAAATGGCAATAAATATTCTTAGAATGGGAAGTTCTTTGAATGATCTCATGGCATCGAACCATTACTCTAATCTTTCTCAAGTATTAATAGCATCTCAATGAAGATAATTAAAAGTAAATTAGATGACTTGCAAACTCATGAACTGCAAAGATCAAGCAATTAGCCCAAATGGTGACACTCGTCCTTAGAATGGCAATTTGTTCTCTTAGAATGATCTTATGGCTCTCAACCATCATACTAATCCTTCCCATGTACTATTAGCTTCAAAATGAAGGCACTCACATATAAATTAGATGATTTCCAAGCTCATGAACTCTGAAAATCAAGCTATTAAACCAAATGGTGAGAAACATTCTTAGAATGAGAAGGTTTTCTTGGAACGATCTTATGGCTCTCAATCATTACACTAATCTTTTTCAAGTACTAATGGCATAAAAATGAAGATAATTGTGAATAAATTAGATTATTTGCAAGCTCGTGACCTCCTAACATTAAGTAATTAACCTTAATAGCAACAAATATTCTTAGAATGGGAAGTTCTTCCCTTAAAATGATCTCATGGCTTCAAACCATTACTATAATCTTTCCCAAGTATTAATAGCATGCAAATGAAGATAATTAAAAGTAAATTAGACGACTTGCAAACTCATGAACTGCAAAAATCAAGCAATTAGACCAAATGGGGACAAATGTCCTTAGAATGGCAATTTCTTCTCTTAGAATCATCTTATGGCTCTCAACAACCATACTAATCCTTCGCATGTAATATTAGCATCAAAATGAAGGCACTCACATATAAATTAGATGATTTCCAACATCATGAACTCTGAAAATCAAGCTATTAACCCAAGTGGTGAGAAACATTCTTAAAATGAGAAGGTTTTCTCTTGGAACGATCTTATGGCTCTCAATCATTACACTAATATTTTCCAAGTACTAATAGCCTAAAAATGAAGATAATTGTGAATAAATTAGATGATTTGCAAGCTGGTGAACTCCTAAGATCAAGCAATTAACCCAAATGCGGACAAATATTCATGAAAGAGAAGTTCTTCCTTAAAATGGTCTCGTGGCACTCAACCATTGGTCTAATATTTCCCAAGTACTAATAGCATCCGAATGACGCTAATTAAAAGTAAATTAGATGATTCAAAAGCTCATGAGCTATGGAGATCAAGCCGTTAAACCAAATGGCGACAAATATTCTTAGAATGGAAATTCTTCACTTAGAATGATATTCTCGCTCTCCAGAGTTGCTCTAAACTTTTCAAAGCACTAACAGCATCGAAATGAAGATAGTTATAAGTAAGTTAGATGATTTTCAAGATCATTAACTTCCAGGATCAACCAATTAACCCAAATTGCCACAAACGTTCTTAGAATGGGAAGTTCTTCACATTGAATAATCTTATTAGTCTCAATCATTACACTAATCTTTCTTGAGTACTAATAGCATCAAAATGAAGATCATCATAGGTAAATTAGATGATTTGCAAGCTCGTGAACTCCTAAGATAAAGTAATTAACCCAAATGGCAACAAATATTCTAAGATTGGGAAGTTCTTCCCATAGAATGATCTCATGGCATCAAACCATTACTCTAATCTTTCCCAAGTATTAATACAATGTAAATGAAGATAATTAAAATTAAATTAGATAACTTGCAAACTCATGAACTGCAAAGATCAAGCAATTAGCCCAAATGGTGACAAATGTCCTTAGAATGGCAATTTTTTCTCTTAGAATGATCTTATGGCTCTCAACCATCATACTAATCCTTCGCATGTACTATTAACATCAAAATGAAGGCACTCACATATAAATTAGATGATTTCCAAGCTCATGAACTCTGAAAATCAAGCTATTAACCCAAATGGTGAGAAACATGTTAGAATGATAAGGTTTTCTCTTGGAACGATCTTATGGCTCTCAATCATTACACTAATTTTTTCCAAGTACGATTAGCATAAAAAGGAAGATAATTGTGAATAAATTAGAGGATTTCCAAGCCGGTGAACTCCTAAGATCAAGCAATTAACCCAAATGCTGGCAAATATTCATGAAAGGGAAGTTCTTCCTTAAAATGGTCTCATGGCACTCAACCATTGGTCTAATCTTTCCCAAGTACTAATAGCATCCGAATGACACTAATTATAAATAAATTAGATGATTTACAAGCTCATGAGCTATGGAGATCAAGCGATTAAACAAAATGGTGACAAATATTCTTAAAATGGGAAGTTATTCACTTAGAAAGATCTTCTCGCTCCCAAGAGTTGCTCCAATCTTTTCAAAGCACTAATAGCATCCAAATGAAGATAGTTATAAGTAAGTTAGATGATTTTCTAGATCGTTAACTTCCAGGATCAACCAATTAACCAAAATTGCCACAAACGTTCTTAGAATGGGAAGTTCTTCACTTTGAATAATCTTATGAGGCTCAATCATTGCACTAATCTTTCTTGAGTACTAATAGCATCAAAATGAAGATCACAGTAAGTAAATTAGATGATTTGCAAGCTCATGAACTCCTAAGATTAACTAATTAACCCAAATGGCAACAGATATTCTTAGAATGGGAAGTTCTTCCCTTAGAATAATCTCCTGGCATCGAACCATTACTCTAATCTTCCCCAAGTATTAATAGCATGTAAATGAAGATAATTAAAAGTAAATTAGATGACTTGCAAACTCATGAATAGCAAAGATCAAGCAATTAGCCCAAATGGTGACAAATGTCCTTAAAATAACAATTTCTTCTCTTAGAATGATCTTATGGCTCTCAACCATCATGCTAATCCTTTGCATGTACTATTAGCATCAAAATGAAGGTACTCACATATAAATTAGATGATTTCCAAGCTCATGAACTCTAAAAATCAAGCTATTAACCCAAATGGTGAGAAACATTCTTAGAATGAAAAGGTTTTCTTTTGGAACGATCTTATGGCTCTCAATCAGTACACTAATCTTTTCCAAGTACTAATAGCATAAAAATGAAGATAATTGTGAATAACTTAGAAGATTTGCAAGCTAGTGAACTCTTAAGATCAAGCAATTAACCCAAATGCTAACAAAAATTCATGAAAGGGAAGTTCTTCCTCAAAATGGTCTCATGGCACTCAACCTTTGGTCTAATCTTTCCCAAGTACTAATAGTATCCGAATGATGCTAATTATAAGTAAATTAGATAATTTACAAGCTCATGAACTATGGAAATCGAGCGGTTAAACCAAATGGTGACAAATATTCTTAGAATGGGAAGTTCTTCACTTACAATGATCTTCTCGCTCCCAAGAGTTGCCCTAATCTTTTCAAAGCACTAATAGCATCCAATTGAAGATAGTTATAAGTAAATTACATGATTTTCTAGATCCTTAACTTCCAGGATCAACCAATTAACCAAAATTGCCACAAATGTTCTTAGAATGGGAAGTTCTTCACTTTGAATAATCTTATGAGGCTCAATGATTGCACTAATCTTTCTTGAGTACAAATAGTATCAAAATGAAGATCATCATAAGTAAATTAGATGATTTGCAAGTTCGTGAACTCCTAACATTAAGTAATTAACCCAAATGGCAACAAATATTCTTAGAATGGGAAGTTCTTCCCTTAGAATGATCTCATGGCATTGAACCATTACTCTAATCTTTCCCAAGTATTAATAGCATGTAAACGAAGATAATTAAAAGTAAATTAGATGACTTGCAATCTCAAGAACTGCAAAGATCAAGCAATTAGCCCAAATGGTAACAAATGTCCTTAGAATGGCAATTTCTTCTCTTAGAATCATCTTATGGCTCTCAACCATCATACTAATCCTTCGCATATACTGTTAGCATCAAAATGAAGGCACTCACATATAAATTAGATGGTTTCCAAGCTCATAAACTCTGAAAATCAAGCTATTAACCCAAATGGTGAGAAACATTCTTAGAATGAGAAGGTTTTCTCTTGGAACGATCTTATGGCTCTCAATCATTACACTAATCTTTTCCAAGTACTAATAGCATAAAAATGAAGATAATTGTGAATAAATTAGATGATTTGCATGCTGGTGAACTCCTAAGATCAAGCAATTAACTCAAATGTGGACAAATATTCATGAAAGGGAAGTTCTTCCTTAAAATGGTCTCGTCGCACTCAACCGTTGGTCTAATCTTTCCCAAGTACTAATAGCATCCGAATGACGCTAACTATAAGTAAATTAGATGATCTACAAGCTCATGAGCTATGGAGATCAAGCAGTTAAATCAAATGGTGACAAATATTCTTTGAATGGGAAGTCCTTCACTTAGAATTATCTTCTCGTTCCCGAGAGTTGCTCCAATCTTTTCAAAGCACTAATAGCATCCAAATGACGATAGTTATAAGTGAGTTAGATGATTTTCCAGATCGCTAACTTCCAGGATAACGCCAATTAACCCAAATTGTCACAAACGTTCTTAGAATGGGATGTTCTTCACTTAAAATAGTCTTATAAGTCTCAATCATTACGGTAATCTTTCTTGAGTACTAATAGCAGCAAAATGAAGATCATCGTAAGTAAATTAGATGACTCGCGAGCTCATGAACTCCTTAGATTAAGTAATTAACCCAAATGGCAACAAATATTCTTAGAATGGGAAGTTTTTAGAATGATCTTATGGCATTGAACCATTACTCTATTCTTTCCCAAGTATTAATAGCATCTAAATAAATATAATCATAAGTAAATTAGATGACTTTCAAACTCATGAACTCCAAAGATCAAGCAATTAGCCCAAATGATGACAAATGTCCTTAGAATGGCAATTTCTTCTCTTAGAATGATCTTATGGCTCTCAACCATCATACTAATCCTTCGCATATACTATTAGCATCAAAATGAAGGCACTCACATATAAATTAGATGATTTCCAAGCTCATGAACTCTAAAAATCAAGCTATTAACCCAAATGGTGAGAAACATTCATAGAATGAGAAGGTTTTCTCTTGGAACGATCTTATGGCTCTCAATCATTACACTAATCTTTTCCAAGCACTAATAGCATAAAAATGAAGATAATTATAAATAAATTAGATGATTTGCAAGCTCGTGAACTCCAAATATTAAGTAATTAACCCAAATGGCAACAAATATTCTTAGAATGGGAAGTTCTTCCCTTAAAATGATCTCATGGCATCGAACCATTACTCTAATCTTTCCCAAGTATTAACACAATGTAAATGAAGATAATTAAAAGTAAATTGGATGACTTGCAAACTCATGAACTGCAAAAATCAAGCAATTAGACCCAGTAGGGACAAATATGCTTAGAATGGCAATTTATTCTCGTAGAATCATCTTATGGCTCTCAACCATTATACTAATCCTTCGCATGTACTATTAGTATCAAAATGAAGGCACTCACATATAAATTAGATGATTTCCAAGCTCATGAACTCCGAAAATCAAGCTATTAACCTAAATGGTGAGAAACATTCTTAGAATGATAAGGCTTTCTCTTGGAACGATCTTATGGCTCTCAATCATTACACTAATATTTTACAAGTACTATTAGCATAAAAAGGAAGATAATTGTGAATAAATTAGAGGATTTCCAAGCTGGTGAACTCCTAAGATCAAGCAATTAACCCAAATGCTAACAAAAATTCATGAAAGGGAAGTTCTTCCTCAAAATGGTCTCATGGCACTCAACCTTTGGTCTAATCTTTCCCAAGTACTAATAGTATCCGAATGACTCTAATTATAAGTAAATTAGATAATTTACAAGCTCATGAACTATGGAAATCGAGCGGTTAAACCAAATGGTGACAAATATTCTTAGAATGGGAAGTTCTTCACTTACAATGATCTTCTCGCTCCCAAGAGTTGCCCTAATCTTTTCAAAGCACTAATAGCATCCAATTGAAGATAGTTATAAGTAAATTACATGATTTTCTAGATCCTTAACTTCCAGGATCAACCAATTACCTAAATTGCCACAAACGTTTTTAGAATGGGAAGTTTTTCACTTAGAATAATCTTATCAATCATTGGACTAATCTTTCTTGAGTACTAATAGCATCAAAATGAAGATCATCGTAAGTAAATTAGATGATTTGCAAGCTCTTGAACTCCTAACATTAAGTAATTAACCCAAATTGCAACAAATATTCTTAGAATGGGAAGATCTTCCCTTAGAATGATCTCATGGCATCGAACCAATACTCTAATCTTTCCCAAGTATTAATAGCATGTAAATGAAGATAATTAAAAGTAAATTAGATGACTTGCAAACTCAAGAACTACAAAGATCAAGCAATTAGCCCAAATGGTGACAACTGTCCTTAGAATGGCAATTTGTTCTCTTAGAATTATCTTATGGCTCTAAACCATCATACTAATCCTTCGCATGTACTATTAGCATCAAAATGAAGGCATTCACATATAAATTAGATGATTTCCAAGCTCATGAACTCTGAAAATCAAGCTATTAACCCAAATGGTGAGAAACATTATTAGAATGAGAAGGTTTTCTCTTGGAATGATCTTATGGCTCTCAATCTTTACACTAATCTTTTCCAAATACTAATAGCATAAAAATGAAGATAATTGTGAATAAATTAGATGATTTGCAAGCTCGTGAACTCCTAACATTAAGTAATTAACCCAAATGGCAACAAATATTCTTAGAATGGGAAGTTCTTCCCTTAGAATGATCTCATGGCATCGAACCATTACTCTAATCTTTCCCAAGTATTAATAGCATTTAAATGAAGATAATTAACTGTAAATTAGATGACTTGCAAACTCATGAACTGCAAAGATCAAGCAATTAGCCCAAATGGGGACAAATGTCTTTAGAATGGCAATTTCTTCTCTTAGATTGATCTTATGGCTCTCAACCATCATACTAATCCTTCACATGTACTATTAGCATCAAAATGAAGGCACTCACATATAAATTAGATGATTTCCAAGCTCATGAACTTTGAAAATCAAGCTATTAACCCAAATGGTGAGAAACATTCTTAGAATGAGAAGGTTTTCTCTTGGAACGATCTTATGGCTCTCAATCATTACACTAATCTTTTCCTAGTACTAATAGCATAAAAGTGAATATAATTGTGAATAACTTAGATGATTTGCAAGCTGGTGAACTCCTAAGATCAAGCAATTAACCCAAATACCGACAAATATTCACGAAAGTGAAGTTCTTCCTTAAAATGGTCTCGTGGCACTCAACCATTGGTCTAATCTCTCCCAAGTACTAATAGCATCCAAATGACGCTAATTATAAGTAAATTAGATGATTTACAAGCTCATGAGCTTGGTACCATTGGTAGAGTTCTCTCTTATATCCTTTGGGAAGAAAATATTTTTGAATCTTGCTCTCCATCTTTCTCCACAAAGTGATTGGTGCTTTGCCAATGGCTTGGCGAGTTTGTTTTTCACGTCTCCACCAAGCAATTGCCTTGCCTCAGAATTGCATAGCAATGATCCCAACTCGACGATTATCCAGAACATTTTGATGCTCAAACACCTCATTCACAAGTGTTAGCCAATCAACAATTTCATCAGGAGACTCAGTACCTGTAAATTCTGGAACATCTTTCTTGACTTCCTTTTCCCAATCTGGCTCACGAATATGTTGTAAACGATGTCGAACATGCCTCCGGTCGTGATTAGATTGAACACTCTCCGAAGAGGAAGAGTCACCATGGGAATCTTCAGTCCTAGCACGGGGTGGAGAATTATTTGCTTCAGCCCTCAAATGCTGAACTTCTCGAGTCAATTCGTCAATTTGTTGTTGCAAATTCTCAGTGAGTGTATGCACTTCATCGAGGGGAATTGTTCTGCCGCCACGACGTCTAGCTTGTCTTGGAGGCATTGTCCTCTCCTCTAAAGCTCTGATACCAAATGATGCAAGCCCAGGTTAGGCTTTCTGAAACAATAGGATCGGGAGAGTGACTCACACACGGGAAAGCAAGACGAACAGAAATTTCAGCACTGCGCAAGCTCAGGAGAACAGTCGTATCTTTGTCGATACAGATCAGATCGACCTGATTCCAAAGCCAAATGAACGAAGACTTCTGGATATACAATTTCTCTGTTTTGGGTTTTCTGAAATAAGCACTGTAGGATGGTCGAATTTGGGTTCGAAATGACGAATAGAACAGGAAAAGATAGAAACTTCGTTGGTTGCTCTTCTAGGCCTCCAAGGAAGTTGAGGGGACACCGATTTTTCTAGATCGATGACTGCAACTCTTCAAGGATGTAGATTTCGAAAGCTCCGACTCTTCAAGGACCGAGTGAAAACTCTTCTAGGTTTTCAAGGGTATGAACTCTGCAAGGTTCATGATACTTGCTTCAAAGCAAAGTTTTTTTTCATTCATCAAAAGTCGTCTATCTTCTACAAGAAATTGGATGGCTTATATCGTCAAAGAAATAAAGACAGAGCATTGAAACTAGGAGAAATAAAAATAGAGCATTGAAACTAGGAGAAATAGTAAAGAGCATAGAAACTATAAACTAGTAAAAGCATTATACGGGCTCCCAAGGTGTCTTTCAAGTTTCCGGGATGGACTCAAGATATTGATACGGCTTCTCGGTTTCGTCAAGCTTGAATGTGGGCCGATCTTCTTGGTCGAGAGAGCTGGTCTTCAATGTGAGCTGCATTACTCTCTCTCTCTCAGAAGTGTTCTCGTTGTGGTTCTTTTCTTTAACCGATTTGAAATCATAACCTTTATTTACAGGAAGCGGTGAAACTGAGACCATCATTTTCAGATGCCTACCTGATCCTTGGAAACGTCTATAAAGTAAGCTATCAATATTGTGCTAATGAGGTGGGGTAGCCGCAAAAGCCAGGACGAGTGTCTGGTGAAAACCAATATCTTTCTTTTGCCTTTTCCAGGCCTTGGGAATGCCTCAAGAGGCTATTATATGCTATCAGCGAGCTCTGCAGTCTCGACCAGATTATGCTATGGCATATGGTGAGTTTTTGCTTTGCTTATTTCCCTCATGTTTGTGTAAAAAGAGGTGGAAAATATGGAAGTGAGACATCTTGCTGAATTTGATCTCTTCAACATGCTGCAGAAATGACCTATAGAGACAGAGCAAGAAACTCAAAAAGCTTTCCAAGAGATGAATAAGTTGAAAAAAGAGAACCAAACTGAGATACAAACTGTAAACCACCTCCTAGCAGAATCTAGATTGCCTAATGAGGCATGCAAAGCTGCTGGTGCTGATTTCACCATGGCCAAATACAACACGGTGAGCCCCAAAATGCCAATAACCAGCAGTGGAAGGAAAAGCTCAAAGAATTCTATAATGGTGAAGACGGTTAGTTGTCCAGACATGAGGAGCCTAAATCATGGTTTATGGTATACGGCAGTTGCAATATAGAGGGAAAAAACCACTTTTGTCCTCCATCTCTAATGGCAGCTTCAACACACTGCACGCTGTGCTCAGTTTTGGTTCTGGACATTTGGAGAAAGTAGTTAAATTTTAGTTCTATTGCAAGTCTGTTGCGCGTTATAGCTTTGTCGAATGTCTACCACAAAGACCATGTGAAGTCTGCCTTACTACAAAGAGCACATCCCTAAATTACTGCAGAATCTGAGAGATTCAAGACATGCTTTTTCTTTTTTTCTTTTTTGTTTACTTTTTGGTCATCGAAACAGAGGTGTTATCTGCTGAGGGGTTTCCCCGAAACGGAGCCCCGACACCGCATTGTTTCTTGTAGACGCTCTGCAGTTACTTCTCCGACGTCATCGAGCAAGGGCATCCAATGCTGGTTATCATTCTTTTGTTAGAAAAATATGTGGAACAACCATGATCCCGATGATTGAGATCAAATGCGAAAATGTGTACAATTTTATAGTAACCTTCAGCTACTGACGAAAACAAGAACAGATGCACGGAGCTCGAACAATCGCGAATAGGTACTTCTAAACAATTGTCCTCTCAACATTGATGGAACAAGAAGAATACACAAAAGAAGAGATCGATTGGAGCTACATAGAATTCATCGATAATCAAGATGTCTTGGATCTTATTGAAAAGGTTTAATTAGTCTCTTGTTAGTTATCATCATGAAGTGATTCTAAAAATTCCATTAATTTACATGTGTGGTTTCTTGCTGCAGAAACCAGGTGGAATCATCGCATTGCTTGATGAAGCATGGTATGATCCCCTATTTTGCCCATTTATCACTATTGCAGGTTCTAGTTTCAAATAGAATATTTCATCTGACAATATTCTGTCCGAGTCATCCAAGTGATTGTGTTCTTTTGAATTGTTTGGAGCTTTGGGATTTCTGTCTTACTCACGAGATTGGTCCCTATTTCTGACTTTGTTAATAGGGGAACTGGAAAGACATCTCTAGCTTTGGCTATAGCAGCAGAAGCTAAGGTGCCTGTTGTTAAAGTCGAAGCCCAGTAATTAGAGGCTGGACTATGGGTTGGAAAAGCATTAAGATTTTGATAGAGAACGACACAATCAAAATAATTCTGTTGCATGAAAAAGTCTTTAAAAATCAATCAATCATGATTAAGATCCATTGTAGCTTTAACAAAAGAAATTTAGAATATAGTAAAAGCTAAACTAACAAGAATTAAAGAAAACATAATACTAAATAAAAATAAATTCACCAATTTGAGATACAAGGAGCTTCAGGTTTGTCTCCTCATTCTCTCCTTGACACGTGCTAAGGCTTGACTGTGGGCTTGCTGAATGCTCGCGGTAGCAACTGAAATCTGGACGTGAGGATCACGGTAGAGAAGACTTGGCTTTTGAAGACTTTTCTTTCGCTGGTGCTCTCTCATTATTCTCTCCTGTGCTATTTCATATATCGTGAAAGTGGAGGCGTGAAAGTCCATTGAACTCCCGTGTGGATGAGATGGCATTGTCCATGAATCTGGCGAAAGAAAGAAGATAAAAATAGGATGTGAAACTAGATAGATTTTGATGAAGAATCGAGCATGCATGTTCAGAGGGCTCTTCGTAAGTATTCATGTTGAAGAGATAAAAACTCGGGCTTGTTTAGACTTTCAGAGAGGATTTGGGAAAGACCCAAGGGGAGATAGACTTAAGAAAGGCTTGCGAAAGCGACGGGTCCGTCGTGGTATGGATCGAGGATTGAAAAGGGTCCATGCGTTTGAAAGTCTGTAACCTGCCGATGCTGCCATGCGTTCCTAGTTTTGACGGTCAAAGGTTGCGCTTTTAGACGGTTCCGAATTATTTGAGGTTCGGTGGCCATTTGGGTAATTTTATAAAGTCCGGAAGGAGACTAGGGACTGCCATTTGCGACTTTGCTTTCAAGCAGAGAGAGAGAGATGAAGTTGAAAGTTTCTAATGGAGGAAGTGCGTAAGATAAAGCAGGCAAGGCAGGGAAAGTTGACAGGGAGGCGGCCGAAGTCAACGATTCAGACACTACTTGCAGAAAAAGATCAACCTTGAACCTACCGACTCCCATTTTCTTGTCCCCTTTCACGGACCAACCTGCTGCTACCAAGCCAAGAGTGTCTTGGCCACCTTGGGTAGTTTAGAGCACATGTCGAGCTACCTTCAAAAATATCTCGATTTTATTAAGACTAACTAGAAATATCATGAAAAAGACGATGAGAATGGGAAAGTTGGGCAAAGAATAGGACAGATTTTTAAATACTATTCTCGTTGTTCACATGAAAGTTTCGAGTTTTCCTTCATTTTTCACGCAAAGTTTCATTCCCACCTTTTTCCCCTCACTCCCAAACACAACATCATTGGCAAAGTCGATAAACAAAAAGTGTTCTTGTGCCATTACAATTGCCAGCGGTTCTCAAAATTTTATTAGGACTCCATCAGGATTCACAAGTGAAACGTGACCAAGCCAAATTCAAAGGCCTCACTCTCAAAGAAAAATTGGCTGGAAAATGCGACAGGCATCCTATTGAATTAGACCAATCCGGACTAATTTTCAACCCCGTTGTGTGGATACGTATTAAAGTGTTCGACGACACTAAAGCTTTTGGAAGTGTCGATACTTCTTAAGATCAGAGACTAGCGCTCTTACTCCTTTTCTTTTTCCTTCCGGTGGTCGTAAGAGCTTCCAATAGGCTTCCCTATCTATACTCAATTATTAGCCTCTCCTCTAGAATGATATAATCCTAAAAAAAGGAGGCTCTTTGTTGCAGCGTGTGGAGGGAAGTCTACTAAAAGAGGAAAAGCTTGTGGGCTCCATTAATTAATGCCCCATCTTGTGAAGTTCTCCATCTACGGCTGGACGAGTGAACGAATTTAAGCTGGAGAAGGCCCCCGTGGGCCGGACCGAGCCACTCATAACCAACGTCATGTGGAGGAACCTCGTAGCACAAGCAGCATACCAAATGGCCCTCCTCCTCACTCTACAATTCAAGGGCGAATCGATCTTCGGGGTCGATGAGGCGGTGAAGCGAACGGTGATATTCAACGCGTTCGTCCTGTGCTAGGTCTTCAATGAGTTCAACGCAAGGAAGCTCGAGAAGAAGAACGTGTTTGAAGGTATTCACATTCTGTTAATTAATATATCCTTCATCAGCAGGTTCTCTTGAACAGTATCCTGATTTACTTACATAATCTTACCTAGCTGACTCTAGGAGATGAGTTGCAGTTCATTTATTTGAAAGAAAACTGTTTTTGGAAAAAATAATGTTTTTCGCTTTTAGGCATCTGGATGACAGACATGTCCCATGTTTAAATTGGAGGATAGCGGCTTCTTCCTGGCGAAGTAAATTATTCAGCAATTACCTTCCATGGTTTGCTTCCCATCACTTCTTTTCCATTTTTACTTTTCTCCTTTGTCTTTGCTTTTACAAAGCTCTCCCTCTTTCTCTATACTTACACAGCAAGCTTGGGGCACTCGTCCTCTCCTTTTTTCGTGTTTCAACTTACTTATAATGATAATGATGATGGTTTAATATCACAAAAAACTTCAAACTCATTCACCAATAGATAAATTTACCCTAAATTAATTTTTTACCACAAAAAATCTCACACGGATATATTTGTGACGAATTTTTTCCCCGTTAGTTTCCGTTAAATTGAATTATTATCACGAAAAATCACAAACTGATACACCTGAAACAAATGAAGGCTAAAACCCCAAATTTGTGTAATTGTCAACTATCTCGTATAATCCTACTTAGTAATTTGATCGTAAAATTTAACGAAAACTAACAGAAATAAATTTATCACAGTACCAATTTGGGATTTTTCGTAGTCAAAAAATAATATATTGATAGAATACCATCTTTAACGATCCGACGACAAGCCTCCTAAAAAATACTCCGAGTAACCACATGAAGCAATAGCTATTTAAGGGTCACTTATGGGTTAATCAACATTATTCCTTCCATTTGATGTGGAATTTGGATGTCAGAGTCTAAGTATTAACTCGTCGAAATATTCTATGGTTTTACTGAACAATTGAATTCAATATTCTCCATATGGTATCATTGAACATCTTTACTTCAATTCAATTGTGTTAACTAGATATAATTGAGCTCTAGAAACATTAGGGATTTGAACAGCTGTATTTGGATAGTCCAGTACATTCTTAGACCATTTTCTTGCATTCCAGTGCGACAAAAACACCTAGTCCAAGAATAGTTATCCCTTCACGCGAATCAAACTAGAGGTTGTTTCAAAATCAACTTCCGCCGCTCCAATATAAGATCAATTTGTGGTTGCGTTATAGAAGCCTTTCAAGTGGAAAATGCTTGTTAATCATAAAATTCCCAAGGACGCGCACCGAAAGTTGTCAGCAAATGTGTGGTTGTGCTAGTACACCTGCAGGGCGATTTGGACTCAGCCAACAAAGACCAAGAGAGTCCTCCTTCACGTGAACTACTGGAGCAGATTCAGCTAGTGATACGTCTCTTTTACAAGATGAGTTTGGAAAAATGAGCGAGCGACATCTTGTTAAGTGGGAATATTGACACAAACAGTCCGTGACCTTTGATTCAATGTGTAGTTTTGGTCCTTGAACTTTTAATTTGTTCAATGTGGTCCATGAACTTAACTTCACTATGCAATATAATCCCTGAACTTTTAATTCATCCATTATAGTCCCTACACTTTTAGTACATATTTAATATAGTCCTTGAATTTTATGAAAATATTCAATGTAGTCCCTGATCTTGAATTAAGGGAAAGTGACTATATTGAACAATTTTATACAGTTCAAGAATTATATTGAACAAATATCAAAAGTTCATGAATTATATTAAATAAATTAAAAGTTGAGAAATCACATAGCACACACCTAATGGTTTCTGGATGGAAAAGTTCACATATATGTACAAATGTAAGGGTTGAAGTTTTGCATGTAGTTGATAATTCGAGTAAAAAAATTTAAAAAGGGGCGTGAATTGAACTCAAAAACAAGACCGGAGCATGATTGAAATGTGTGGCTATAGATTCGTCCACATTACATTAAAATCGATCAACGAGCCTTACAATATCGGGAATTTTTTATTTTTTTTTGGTTGAAATTGCAGTTTGACGAATAAGCAAAGGTTTGAACTCGTTCAATACTTAGCTGTGATCTCAAAGCAAAGTCTCACTGAATTGACTAAGGGAAAGCTTGAGATCCAAGGCATTGTCTTCTTTTCTTTTAGAGTTTCCTCTTCTTTTGGCTTCTCCCATTTTGGAGGTACGGATCTCTGGAGTGCCAAAACTTGGCACGGGGGACACTTAAGTGCCAAAAGTTACAAAAGGTACACTTAAGTGCCAAAATCGGAGCAAAAGGGATAAGTTAAGTGCCAATGGTGAAAAATTCCAGCCAAACCGCCATGTGTCCATTTTCCGGCGAGCGTATTTGCTGATGATCCACATGGCAATTTTAATTAAAAAAATTGTCCACGTTAGATTAAAAAAAAATTTAAAATTGATTTTATTAAAAAAAAAAAAAAAAAAAAGAGGAAGGGGATCCGGTAAGAGTTTGTGCAGCCGTCGCCGCCCCACCATCGTCGGGAATGGCCGGCGATGATGGGGCGGCGGCGACGGGGCGGCGGCGAGGGCTGCACAGCCCTCATCGAATCCCCTTCCTTTTTTTTTTTTTTTTTTTTTTTTAATAAAATCGATTTTATAATAATATATTTTATAATAATTTAATATTATTTAATTAATAATTTTTAAAATCCACGTCAGCACAAAACGACGTCGTTTTGGCTGATTTTTCGTCAACTCGGTTTCCAGCGAGCCACGTAGGCAAGAAAAATTAATAAAAAATTGCCACGTAGGATTTCTAGGAGGGTTCCGACGACTTGGCACTGAAGTGATCCATTTGTTTTGAAAAATGGCACTTAAGTGTACATTTTGTAACTTTTGGCACTTAAGTGTCCTCTCGTGCCAAGTTTTGGCACTTGGGCTGTACTTATCTCCTCATTTTGCCTTCCCATCTCCTCCTTCTTCTTTGGAGTTAGAAGGCCCTGCTTGAACTCCGGGAGCGCTCCCGCTTGGAAACTTGTCGGCCCCCTCGAAATCTTTGCTAGAACCTTAGGGTCCAGGCCACCGCCTCCTTTCTCACCCGCTCCGCCTCTTCCATCCTCACCCTCTCGATTACAAGATGTGGAGCGGACCCTGCCACCTCTTCTGATCCCACAAAGCCAACAGGAATGGCAGGTAGCATATCAGATTCAGCTCTGCTCACCGTCATTTATAAACCACAAGCGCGAGCGCAGTCAACATCCCAAGTTGAAGTCGAAACTAAGTTGTTCAACGAGAATGCACACCGTGACGATCACGTTGTTCTCGGCAATGCGTTGTATCAACGGTAGCAATTATGATCATCTAAACATACAATTCCAATCAAAAGAATTTTTATGTCCTCTGAAACCACACTTGACGAGGCCAAAAAAATAAAAGTCATGCCACGCATCATGCCATTAGCCAACAAATGCATTTGCGGGCAATGTGCCCAAGCTGGAGTCGGGTTCGGGTTCGGGTTATCTTGGTGCTGCGAGAAGAAGAATGTTAATTTCATCAATGCATTGTTGGTTGATCTTACTCGGAACTGATCACTCCTAATTTACTGACCTTGAGGGGAAAGGCTAATGAGGACAGAACTCGTGCAACTAAAGAACTTGACTTGGGAAAATGACTCGACTGTGAGACTTGCATAAGGACGATCCTATAGATATACAGGTCGATTTTAGGGACAACTAGAAGTCGATTTGCGAATAGAGTATAATGGGACGACGGGTGATTTCGTCTACTGTTATCGAACCCGCGAATGACCCTATGCCGATCCTTGATAATTGTGTATTTTGAAATAAGAATCGATCCTTCGCAATTTCATGCAGTCAAGGACGTCCATGTGTCGAGAAGTCTTGAACATGAATTGGCACGAGTCAGTCACGCATGAGTCCTCGAAGCCGCCTGTCAGTCTGAGTAGTACTAAAATGGCATTCGGGTGAAATTGACAAGGCATGAGAATCCAATATTAGACTTCGAATTTTCGAGAACGTCTAGGACGGACTTTTGGATGATGCTTCCTCGACAATCAATAGTGTCAATTGAGCTGAGTTTTTGGAAAATGGATTTTCGGACCGAGTAAACGAGTCTACGAGGACGTGGGTTGGGCAAGATCAATGTGGGCCTCACGCCCAAGGTGGGACAGCCATCGTGGTGGACCCGAGGCAAGTAAGTGAGCTCGTTGGGCCAAACTGATCATTTACCCTCCCGAGCCCGTTGTCTAAACTTGAGCCAATTCGAGCCCAACAAATTCCCGAGCTCATTCCTATTCATTTTCCAGCCCATTTCCTAGGCCCGCCTTTCATTTTCAGCCTAAGGGCAGTTTGGGAATTGTGCAAGGTGGAAATGACCAAAATGCCCTTGGATATTTTGAAGAAAAGTCAAAAGAAGAGAGAGAATATGATGTCATGTTTCTTGGGGACTTGAACCATGCCATTAATGGCCTTAATGAGGTCTATCTTGCAACTCTCATCTCCCTCTCTCTCCTCCTCTTCAGCCCCTCCAAAACCGCACACCTTTCTCTCTTGTTTCCCCTTAGTTCCTGCAATTTCAACTTTTGACCTTTCTCTGAAAATCGAGTTGTTCATGTCCTTCCCATGTGAATCTTGGCTCGTGCCACCCACTGTTGTGCTCAGGAGAGATAGTCCATACGGATGGCGTTGGCCGTTTGTCGAACGGAGCTATCGGCAGATTCGTACAGCGGCCGGAAGCTAGCTAGTCGCTGACCGCCTACTATAGCGATAGCTTTACCCAATTCTGCCTTTTCCTCCGTTTCTCTCCCATTTCGACCAAACCACTGCCCTTACCAGCCACCAGTAGTTGTCCCTCGACCTGCTGGAGCCGCCGGTCACCGGCCACTAGCTCGCCGTTTTGCTCCGATCAGCCCGATTCTCCTCCAAACAGTCAGTTTTTGCAGCTTGCAGAGGGAGTCTGAGTTTGTTGCTGCTGTGTTCAACCCGGGACCACCTTGGAGTGTCGGGTTCGTCGCCACCGCGCGTCCGTGTCGCCAGCCCGCTTAGCGGGTGAGTTTAGCTCCTAATCTCTTTGTTAGTGCCTAAACTTACTTAGGATTGGGTTAATTAGTGTTAATGGCTATTTAGGATGTTTGATTAAGTGTTTTAGCCCTAAGATAGGTGGTTAGATAAATGATTAAGATTAGCTTAGCTTAATATTGCTTATTTATGCTTAATTGTGCTTAATTAGGCTTAATTGAGTGTTATGTGTTAATTAAGCATGTTTTGCCTTAATTGCTTGATTTATGTGATTAATTGTTTTAATTAATGATTTATTTAATTTCTGTATTTAATTATTTAATTATTTAATTTTCTAAATTTATTTATTTAATTATTTTTAATTTTGGAAATTAATTATTTAATTATTAAATTCTAAAATTTCACTATTCATGTGCCTTGATCATATGAAGTAAATTGGATGTGGCATTGTATGAACATTCGCATGAATCGTGTGATTTTCACAAAAATGGGAAAAATGATTTATCTAAGGGACATCGGAAATGGACCTCTTTTATGAGAATGGACTTGAAGTTTTATATGCAAGCATGTGTGCATTGGCTAATGCTCTAAGATAATAAGTGGGTTGTGATGGTATGCTTGCATGATCGCTAAACTGAACCCGCCGTCTTAGGAGAGTATCCCTTGACATTTTTTTGGGCATGCAGTCTCGAGAGAGTATCCCTTAACGTTCTTTGGGCATGCGGTCTCGGGAGAGTATCCCTTGACGTTCTTCGGGCTTGCCATCTCGGGAGAGTATCCCTTGACATTCTTTTGGGCATGCCGTCTTAGGAGAGTATCCCTTGACGTCTTTTGGGCACGGAAGGGCATGGTTGCGCCTCTACGGAGGAAAGGCACTGTAGCGCCGTTGTTCCTCGATTGTAGCCCTTTGGGGCAGTAATAATCAGAACATGTGTGGATGCCAGAGTGTATGAGAAACATTGCATTATTGGTTCCGATTATGCATGAGGTGATCACATCATTTATGGCACGCACGCATGAATTGATAATGTGCAAGGTATGGCAATGGCCAGGTGAGATCGCTTGTGATGCGACTCACATGTGATTGATGAACTGCATCATCTAACGGCCATGTGCATTGCGTGTATCTTGCTGACTTATAACGTGCAGGGTATGGCATACCGAGTAAGGTTGCATACGAACCGACTTTTGATTATTGGTTGACCCTGTCTGTTGTTTAATTGCTGATTGCTGGTTGTCTGTTGTTAGGTTGAGTGAGGGGTGGTTCTGGAGAGATACCCCAGGTTGAGTTGGTGTACTAACCGGGGCTTATGGAAGAACTCACTGAGATTTTATCTCATTGGTTATTGAATAACCATTTTCAGGCCTTTAGAATGGTGCACCCGTAGTGGAGAATCCTGCCCCCGCTCCACTAGTGATCAACTTGACGGAGCTGAGTTCGATGGGTCCGAGTGACTATGGTGCTGAACCCGAGGGTTCATTTTGTATAGCTGGATTAGCCTAGTTTCTTTTTGGCCTAGCTTAGAGGATGGATCGGCCCCTTTTGTCGGGTTTGTAATTCGAAAGACGATCCTCCGTTGGTTAATCCAGTAAGTTGTATAAATGAGTAGTTGATGTTTCTATTGTTCATCTCTCTATCCCTGTTTGATTGTTTGATTGTCTGTTTGGACTGGGGATGGTTTGTCTTCCGCTTGCGCATAATGAATGGTCGTCGACGAGTCTTGGGATGCCGCTTTCTATCGACCAAGAGAAGGGGTTGTCGCGAGCTCCAGAGTCGGGGCGTGACAGCCGTATAACCGATCCACGATCGAACATCAACAATTCGAGATCCCCTTCCGCTCACTAAATAGGGAATGATGCATTTTTGGTAGTAAGATGATCGTAGTTGATCAAGTCAGATCGTTTGTGTATTGGTGCATAGCTAGGCGGAATTATCCACCCGGGGGTGAGGAAGAGAGGGGTTTCCAAAAGAGTGTCTAAATACTCCTCATCTGGGAAGCCCCGTGGGAACAACCCCCCTCCGCCCCTTCTCTTTCCACTTGTCTTTCCAATTTCTCCCTCCTCTCCCCCGAAAAACAAACGGCGCTTTCAAAACCTCCCTCCCACCTCTGTCTCTCTCTCTCCTCTATCTCCCTATCCCTAGGATATGTCTTGATTGAAATAGAAGCACCAGCACAAGCTCTCCCCTTCTCTCTCTAGGATATGTCTTGATTGAAATAGAAGCACCAGCACAAGCGCATGCATTGGACCGACTCCCATGTCTTGCAAGGAAGCAGAACAAAAATTTGAGAGTGAGAGTTAAAGTAAGGGTAGTGTAGGACTGACAAAGAAAAAAAAATTGCCCGAGACCATTCCAGTTATTTGAGGAAATACATCGTGTCAGTCGTCCATTACCCTAGCACCATGCTCGAACCAGGTAGCTTCCCCTTTGTTTGTGCATCCTCTGTTTTGGGCATTTTGGGATGGAGTTTGCGGCCATTCGGCTCACGCGAACTCCAGCCCCACCAGCTCTTTGTAAAAGCTACTCAGAGAACACGTTTGGGCTTGGGGATTGAAGTGCGTTGGGCAAGGGTGTGGCGGGCAGGCAACGTGCGGATGGCGTGTTGGACAGTGGGAGACGTTGGCCTCCAAATACATAAGTACTTGCGGAATGTCTTTCACCTTCTTTAGTCCTTTTGCCGAGACTACGGTGATGTCAAGCGGCCTGCGCTCCATCTCTTTCAGTCCTCTACTCCGAAGATAGATTTCAAACAAAAGGAGGTGAGAAACTGCGAGCAGCTCTTCAGATATGAGCAAGAAGAAGGACGAAATCCATGAGACGCGTGACCTTATTACAGCCAAGATTGTGAAGAACAAAATCGCGAGAAAAAGGTGCAGCGCAAGAGGATTGAATCATAGCTAATTGGCAACCGGAAACATAAGATTAAGATCACATTAGGCTCTCTCTAAATTTCACACAATCTTATCGTATGTAAATTGGCTGCAACTTCAAATTATTGATGAATGATTTATATTCAAAGCGAGATAAAAAAAAAGACAAAAAATCCGACTTCGACAAATGACGAATGGATAAAATTTACATCCTCAAAATAACCTTAGAAAAGCACATATTATTACCTAAATAAAAAGTAATTTTTTCTTGAGATTTCCAAACATGCAGCCTTATTTCTTTATTTAGTTGAATTGACTTTTTTCTAGAAACCCAACGACTTCATTTGAATTGTGCCGGTATACTTATTCCTTGTTAGTAAAAAAAGAAAAAATAATACTAATGACCTGACGAGTGCAATTAGTTATTTTTATCTTTTTAGCGTAGTTAGCTATTTTGTCTAATTAGACTTTTGCCCCATAAAATGATAGGGAAAAAAATGAATAATTATCCGAAGTGACCTCAACTCACGGTTTCTCTTCCGTCTTCTTTCTCGCCATTCTTGGTGTTTTCTGATAAATGCTGGGAAGTGATAGTTGGGTTGGCCGCCACTCTGAATCATTGACGAATGATGCCCCTCCCGGACATCATACACGAGCTCGTTACAGTAACCGAGTCAGAAAAAAAATGTCTGCACAAGAAGCTGAAAAACAAAACCATGGCCTTCACCCTCATTATTACAGCAACTGTCGGAACGAGCCGTGTTAGGTTCAGCAGAATTTTGTCATTTGAATGACGAATTGAATGCTCGGCGGGGGGGCCGGCGAGGGATTGCATTGAATGTTTTAGCCGTACTTAAGTAGCCTTTTCCACGGATTCTCCCCCTATTCGACCACGAAGTGCTAGCGTTCTTGTTTTGCATTTTAATTTTTTTTATCGATTCTACTCTATTCTTATTTTAACTCGCACTTTGAAATTTTTACTATGTCTCATTACAATGTATAGGAATCAATGTCCACATTTGATGCTAGATCATCCCTGCCCAAACCCCATGAGAAAGTGGGGATTCGAATCCCCACCTCCGTAAAATTTGAAATTACTATAAAGCATTAAACTCCGTGGAATTTGAAATAACTGTAAAGCATTAAACTCATTTAAATAGATATATGATCAGTACTTCTTTGAATATACGATGTTGTCACAATGAACGAATTAGGCGAACATATATGATAAGATGAAACAAGATTTGCGAAGTATTGCGACGCCCAAAGTCTATGTTCATGTTCATGTGCTAGCAAATAATATTTTGGTTGACCACATCAATTGATCACGCCACGTGGACTACCATAGCTTCTCAAGACTTAAATTTTACTAACGAAGAAGATCATTTTGCCTTTTGCTACGTGCGCATAAGCTCTGCTTGGCGTGTTGTTTACGCTAGAAGCACCGTCGTTGACAATGTATCCATTGCACGAGAACGAATTTAAACATGTCTTTTGCAGGAGGGCAATCATTTGTAGCCTCGTTATTCAAAATTTTGGGGTGGTCCACTTGTTGGGTACGTTGATTTGGGAAAGCTTGTAGACCTGGAATAGTCTCTGTAACAATTCATTGATGTTAATCCAAATATGGCCCTATTAGGTTTGGCTAGTAAATTGTGCTGCATAGGTGATGGTTGCAAAAAACTGATGCGTTTGTCATGTTAGTGAAAGCTACTCTTGGCAACATGGAATAGCTATTAATTTCTTGGCCCCCTATGAATAGCAAATCCTGATTTTGAGAGAATAGCTATTCCTAATCTAATTTTTGATCAAACGAACAAATAGTTGCTTCTTCAGAATGGATTAGAAATAAAATAACTATTCGCAAGAACAAATGTGCAACAAGCTTTCACCCAGAAAAATCACTTATGCATAAGAAATAAAGAAATAATATAGAATATTCATGGATTTAGAAGCTATAAATAATGGAAGTGATAATTCAGAAATTGCTGCACAGTCAAAACACAGCAAGGGAGAGTGCATTTCTGAGAATGGTGGAGTGAAATCTGCATCAACACGTCCCTTCTGCGGCTTGACAAAAGGTTTTTGGTTGAGGAATGATCGAGTGCCAATCTGCAGCAGTCCAGTCTCGTCAACTACAAAAGGGGGTGACCTAATCCAATGATGTGGTCCTAATTTGGATGGGGGAGAGAGCATTTGACAATTTGAGACAATGATTCCACGCTTCATTTATTCATTCGTCCTTTAAGGTAAAGTGGGTTCTTCAAAACATTGTCAAAACCAAATATTGAAGGTTTGTCTTGATCTCCCCTCTCCTTTCCCCCCACCTATTTCTTGATAGCTCCCATCTAATTTGGTAGGATTTGTTTTAAAGTTGTGAAGAGGTAATGGCAGATTCGAGATTTGACTCTTCCCTCTTAAATTTTACCTTCTTGGATGTTTGGTGAACAACTTTATCTTTTGATTCCCGGGTGGCATAGTTTAGGGTTTTTGGTGATATTTTTTCTTATTTTCAAAGAAAATAACCGTATGTACTAATTCATATTCCGAAACGTATAATTTCCATTCCATAATAACCATTTTTTTTTTTCATTTGTACGAGCAACCGTTTGATCCCATCTTGCGAGCTTCCTCTCTCGCGCTCACTTGCTCACTCGCGCACCGGCGCAACACGAAGCTCGCTCTCCTCCCCAGCCGGTGAGGTTCATCTCTGCAAATCCGGCATCGAGCGGAAACCAGTAACCCCTCACTCTCTCTCTCTCCCTCCCCCTCCTTGATCGGCGGCTGACTTTTGCGGGGTCAAATGTTAGCTAATTGCGAAATCCTCGACGGCTTTCTTTGTTGCCAATTTGTACATCTTTGCAAGCGCGGAAATGAAGAAAAAAAAATCCTAAATTGGTTTGTCTGTTGATCTCCGAACTGGGTAAAGAAATTTTCCTTTTTGAGCCGAAAAAGGAAAACATTTCCGATGCGAATCCGTCTGGGATCGGGATTCGGTTACTTAGCGACGTAGGCCGGGAACTTGGAAGACGTAAATTGTGCCCTGAGCTAGAGCTATTGCAGTTCCTCAAAGATTTGTAGAGGGGCAGTTTTTAGACATTCTTCTGGGTCTGACAATTATGCATTTCCTTTTATGGTTGCAAGAGTTTGAGGGAAGGAATGATACGTAGGACTTGTGGTGTCACGCCCTGACGCTCGAGCACGCGACGATCCCTGTTTTCCACTTACGGTCATTTGAATGCGACGTCCCAGGATGCGTCGCCGACCATTATTTTTATCTTTCCATTAAACACATGCGGAAGCAATAAATAATCCCCGTACCACATAATAATCAGGATAACCAAGAAAGTCAATCAGAAAACACCATCAACAGTGCAGCTTTATTTATCTAATGATTAACCCTAGGAAGTTTACAAGTACAAGCTCTTACCACGGGCATCTTCCTATCGAGCCAATGACACCAACAAGGTCAGGGTTAATCTACTTCTTTCAGCAAAAGCCACGAATCACAACACATGCAGATTCTTCATCCAACGGACCTGAAAATGGTTATACAATAACCAGTGAGATAAAATCTTAGTAAGTTCGGGCGCTAAGCCTTGACTAGGGCACCAATCCACCTTAGGAGTACCTAACAGGCATGGCTCTCATAATGACACATAATAATTAACCATCTAATCACAAACAGCCTTACCTCGCGGCTGCACCTACCCTGCACGATAATAACCACACGTGCCAAATATAGGGCAAACATACAATCGCATATTCAGAACACAACAGATGCAATCCATGCATACAATAGTTAAGCATGTTCCAATTATTACGACCCTTCGAGCCACGGCACAACCTAAAGGTTCGTGGGCTACCAACTATAATCGGGCATTGTATACCTATCAGGCACATTCCTCATGAGAGCAACTGACAATCAAATCGTTTCACCTACCATGCACGGTACAAAACTCACGTGAACAGGCTACCACATAATCAGAACACAATACATGCATCTCAACACCCAACAGTTAGGCGCGTTCCAATTATGCACCTCTTCGCGTAAACACGCATCAGGGCACAATCACATCTGCCTCCCCGTGTAAACATACCTCAGGGCTCTACCTTTTCCCCGCGTAAACACACCTCAGGGCACGATTACCTCTGCTTCCCCGTGTAAACACACCTCAGGGCTCTACCTTTTCATCGCGTAAACATGCCTCAGGACACAATCTCCTCTGCCTCTCCGTGTAAACACACCTCAGGATTCTACATTTTCCCCGCGTAAACACACCTCAGGGCACGATCTCCTCTGCCTCCCCGTGTAAACACATCTCAGGGCTCAAGTGGACTCATAAGCACACGTCATAATCCGCACAAGACATGCATGAGGTCCACATACAAAGCAGTAAGTATCCCACATATTATCCATGAATCGTCACATTGCGATTATCCAATAATTAACCGATTTTATAAGGAAATATCACATAATTTCCAGAATAAACGTGCTTCAATCAATAAGGCATAAATAAGCAATCATCAAATCAATCAATTATTGCCTTAGACAATATTCGTCTCACAATAATGCGACGACTGATAATTCCCGTAAATCACTAATTACCACAATTACTTATCGAAAAGTAATTAATCTAAACGTAGGAATTATCCTAATCAACCATCACTAAGCACAACAATTACCAACAATGTAATTTATTATTATCAAAATAATAATAAAACAATATTATATTAATTTCGGAATAAATCAATATAAATAATAAAATAAACACATAATTAGCATAAATACCATTTGGCTCTAATTAACCACCACTAACCCCAATTAACCAAAATTACCATCACTAACCACCTAATTCCGATTAGTCCTAACTAAACTAAGTCTAAACGAGATTAACACACTAAACAAGGGTTTAGAGCCAAAACTTACCATTTAATGACGGCAAAGGCATGGTTGCGACGGGGACGACGAGGCGATTGTACGGGTGCTTCCGGGGTGTCGGGACAGATGACGCAGCGGCCGAATCTTGGCCGGAGGCCCGCTGTCCACGCGGCCAAGGAGGGAACCGGGGAAGAAGGAAGCGTCCAATAGCTTGGGGTCGGCTGGGGGCGGCTCCTCAGTGAGGCCTGGATGGCGGCCAGCAGCTCCGGCGACCGGCGGGGAGCTTCGGCTATGGGAAAACAGAACCGAGAGAGACAAGTGGCCGGCTGATAAGGAGATGAGGATGGCTAGTTTCGAGGGGCGGTTTGCAGCGGTCGTGGCGACACCGGTGGCGAGGTGGCGATGGATCGGCCGGCGGTTTGAGCCAGACCGTGAGGGGAAGAAACGAGCCCAGCGAGGAGGGCGGCCAGCCGGCTCGGGTCAGGGCGGACAGTCGAGCGGCGGCTCCGGGCGCCAACCGATGCGACTAAAATGCAAGGAGGGAAGGAGGCGTCAACGGCGGTGGTGGTGCAAGAACAGAGGTCGGGAAATGAAGGAAGTCGGAGGAGGGAGGAGGAATGGCAGATGGCAACGGCGGTCGAGCTTGATGGACGGCGACCCCTAGGCGGCGCGGTGACCAATAGGTGGGGGCACGGCGGTGGCTGAACAGAGATGACATGGCCAACATAGCGGCGAACGGAGGAGGAGGAAGCAGCGGCAGTGGCTGGGAGGCTCATTTTTAGGCAGTTTTGGTTGGTTCACGGCGGACGAGTGGCCTGCGGGTGGTCCGGCGATGGCTGTGCGTGGCGGTGGCGGAGCCGGTGAAATACACAAGCAACAATGGCGAAAACAGCAACAGCGGTTCCGGCGGCGAGTGGAAACCGGTTGAAGAAGAAGAAGAATAAGAAGGAGGAGGAAGAAGAAGCAAAAAAGAGAAGAGGGAGAGAAGCACGTAGTCGATGCAACAAGAGAGAGAGAGAGAGAGAGAGAGAAGGGTTTGACTTTTCAAACCAAGAGGGAAATGGGGAAAAAAAAAGGCAAGGGGGGCCGGGGAGAGTGGTGGGGAAAGAGACGTAGGAAAAGCGGCAAAGAAGAAAGGAGATGGGGAGGGGGTGGCGGGGGAGCGGGAAAAGGGGAAAAAGGGGGAGAGAGAGAGAGACACGCACGCATGTGGGAGAGAGAGAGAGAGAAAAGAGAGAAGGAAATACAGCGAGGTCTCGGGTTTGAAATTTGGCTTGGTGGTCCTACATCCTATGTTTCCAAGAACCCAAAAATTTTGGAAAATAAAGAGGCCAAAGTCCAATAATTAATCTTGACGTCCGACAAGTCCGATATCCGAATTTGGATAGAAATCGTGGCCAAATCAATCAATCGCAACTCCAGCGTGTCTTAGACTAACGGGTGGCTTTTTTCAAGAACCGCGCGTCCGCGAAGTCTTTAGTAGTCTCTCCCCTTCGGTTAGTAGCTCGTGAGTAATCAATTCAGAGTGAGACCAACTAACAGTGCATTGATGACTACGCACTCATAAAATCTGTCACGGGTCAGAAAATCCAGGACGTCTCAACTCTTCCCCCCTTACAAAAATTTCGTCTTCAAAATTTGCGTTACTACTCAACTCTTCAAACAGGTGAGGGTATTGATGCCTCATTACTTCCTTGCTTTCCCATGTGGCTCATTCTGTTCCATGATGTTGCCATATCACCTTGACCAAGGCAAACATCTTGTTCTGCAACATGTGCTCCTTACGGTCCACGATTCGCATCGGTCTTTCCGCGTATGACACCGTGTCATCCACATCTCAAACTCAACTTTCCCTTTTTGCCGAACCGTGAAGTACCTCGCACTGGTGACACCTTCAAGAACATGTGATCACCAACTTGAAACTCCAATGGTCTATGCCACTTGTCCACATAGCTCTTTTGTCGACTCTGCAATGCCTTAACTTGTCCCTAACAATCCTAACAGCATCCACTAACTGTTAGACAATCCTTAGACCAATGATCCCACCATCTCGGACGTCATTCTAGTAAACTGGAGTTTCACAAGTTTGCTTGTACTTTTGCTACACCACTCCAATAAAAATCTTATTCCCTTGATGGGTGCATAGTCCATTTCATCCTTTACATCTTCGACATCCTAGAAGCCTACCAGGAGTCACTCTTTGCTCAGGCTCTCTAGCCCCGACGACCACTCCCCGCCCTCGTCGGATTCGTCGATATCGGCATTCTTAAACTACATACCAATCTAGAAAAAGTCCATTCCTAAGATGGATTAACTCACAGGGGTATCATCTACTTTGACCAATCATATACCGAGCCTCACGGTTTTAACCTCATATGAGCACTCCAAACTGCAAAAGCTTCTCAAGTTCACCAAACCATGAGGTCATTTTTTGGAATCACTCATCCACACTCGAACTATAATCCACCGAATTTCCATCAAATCACAATCTGGATTCTCACAATCCTCCACTCACCTTTGACAATCCATCCATTTCAATTACACACCTACCCCAAAGGTGTTGTCGAAAACCAATTCCCCCAAAGCACTAAAACTTTCGGCACCTCTTCGAGTCTACTAATACCTCGAAATAAATCATCGGCATTGATATCTCACCACTAGTCCATCTAGTATTACCACAGAATAATTAATCCTCAATCCACCAAGGACAAAAATCAATATTCTCCAATCCCAAATTTGATTGTCTCCCGAGGTGACCCACCAGGAACACTTCATCTCTTATGGCCATTTGAGCTTACAACTTCAAAAGTCAATTCCTATTACCCTAAATACCATCAAGTAGTGTCTTCCATTCTTAAGAGCGAAATTGCTCATTAAACATTTCAAATCACACGCTGGGTTGTCCAACTCATGAGACCTTAATTGTCTCCCAAAATAATTCACTGTAATTCTTTACAACATTCGAAACTTCCAAATAACAACTCGTCCACCATAATCTTATCAGAGATTGTTGCCAACTAAGAAATCATCACATATGATCCAACACATTTGACTTCTCAAATCATCAAGATAAAACTTGTCCAATCTCCATTAGATCCAAAGGCCTCAATCGTCGTGACGCATAAGCAACTAACCTTTCTTGTTACCTTACGACACAGTCCAATCCCTTACACGATAGCTTATGGTAAATTTCATAACCTCAATACTAGGCCATATCCTTAAAACTGGTGCAGTAATCAACTCATACTTCACCTCTTAAAATTTTCTCTTGCACTTATCCATCCATCCAAATTCTATGTCTTTTATTAACCTTCGCGAACATAGATATCGTAGAAAATTATGAACCCCGCAATCACCGTCCGTCTTAGAAAATTGCAAACTCTCGCCACTTTGTCATAAGTCTTGGCATATTCATGAACTGCCTTGATCTTAGGGATCTACAGAAATTCCTTCGTCCAAAATCACTCGACCTATAAAAGCTGCATGAGTAATTCCAAACTCGTATATACTAAATTCGACATACTGTTTATGTTCTCAAAGGGCCTATAACACCATCCTCAAAAGCTGTTTGTGTTCCTTTGTATTTCTTGAATTTCCAATATATCACTCAATCCATTGAATCCATTAAAACAGTTGGTGCATTGGTCAATCCAAACAATCTTGTAGTAAATTTTGTAGCGACCATATTGCATTCGACATGCTGTCTTTGGCATATCCTCCTTTTAATCAGCTAGGCATAACCCATCCTTGGGTCTATCTCGGGAGGTCTTGAAACCCTTGAAATTGGTCAAACCAGTTGTCCATCCTCAACAATGATACTCGCTCATGACCAAGCCCTAGGCTAAACTTCTAACACTTGATGCAATGTACGATATTTTAGCCCTTCTCTTTTATAACCAAAATTGGCACTCCCCATGGAGACGCACTTAAACAATCAGAGCCTTTGTCCATCAAACCTTGCATCCGCGTATTGAACTCCTTTACTTCCAACAATGCAACTCGATAAGATACCTTGAATCTCGACTCCCATCTAGAGTCAACTCAATCATAATTTTGCCATTTCTCGCTTTAGGGTTACTCAAGGAAAATCCTTTTTGAAAAACATCCGAATAATCTCATATGACAGAAATGTTTTTCCATCCTTGGTTCCTCATCCAATGTATTACTACTGTCACCTAATTAACCTTGGCAATCCTCATCCAATAACTCAGTCACTTGATGAAATCAAATAAATCGAGGATCCTCCTCGATTTCCAATAGACTCACAATCAAACCTTTCCAACGGGTTAAAGTAGACTACTTTCCAATAGTGATCCATCGTAGCTCATTACTTGGTGAGCCACTTACTCCCGATGACAATATCCAAGTCATACATCACTACGATAGGCAAGACCATCAATCCCTCTTGATCCACACGGGCTAACTTAGAACTTGAGCATCTTACCACAGACAACACCTCGTCCATTATCGGCGTAGAATTACTAACAACCGTTTCTAATAGTTTCAGTCTTAACCCCACTGACTTAATAATCAACTCAGCTATGATCATCTTTCCTTACTCCACGCACTCCAGCAATGCATAGACTTTCTCCATTCCCTTGATCCAAAGAGTTATTATCCCAAGATTTCTCATCCTAACACACTCAAACGGTTCTAACTCCAAGAACTGTTCAACCAACCTAAACATCGACCCATCGCAATTCTCCTTCCAACAAAATGAACTCTACTAGGCGATACAGCAATAGTAGTAGAACCTACAACAATGACTCCAATCCAAGCTAGCTACGCCCTAACAAAACTCAAGGCTTACAACGTCTACAGGATCCTATCAAATCTAGAATCTCCTGGGGCATTACCTCTAGCACCTACCTAACCTCGACCTGCCGTACCTCTAAGGCTCTCGAATCAGAATTGTTCATCTATTAGGATTATCACAAAACCTGCATTCAACTTCTCTCAAGGAATTAAGAACCATAAACAACCCGCAAAAACATGAGAATCAAATAAACAAGCACAAGCACGGGGTGTTTTTCTAACAAACTATCCCAAAACCTATCTCACCTTATCACTCAAGGTATTGACCATGCTCTGATACCATGTCCGACGAGGATGTCACGCCCCGACCCTCAAGCATGCGACAATCCCTTTTTCCACTTACGGTCATTTGAATGCGACGTCCCAGGACACGTCGCCGACCATTATTTTTATCTTTCCATTAAACGCATGCGGAAGCAATAAATAATCCTCGTATCACATAATAATCGGGATAGTTAGGAAAGCCAATCAGAAAACACCATCAACAGTGCAGCTTTATTTGTCTAATGATTAATCCTAAGAAGTTTACAAGTACAAGCCCTTACCACGGGCACCTCCCTATCGAGCCAATGACACCAACAAGGTCAGGGTTAATCTACTTCTTTTAGCCAAAGCCACGAATTGCAACATGTGCCGATTCTTCATCCAACGGACCTGAAAATGGTTATACAATAACCAGTGAGATAAAATCTTAGTAAGTTCGGGCGCTAAGCCTTGGCTAGGGCACCAATCCACCTCAGGGGTACCTAACAGGCATGGCTCTCATAATGACACGCAATAATTAACCATCCAATCACAAATAGCCTTACCTCGCGGTTGCACCTACCCTGCACGATAATAACCACACGTGCCAAATATAGGGCAAGCATATAATTGTATATTCAGAACACAATAGATGCATTCCATGTATACAACAGTTAAGCATGTTCTAATTATTACGACCCTTCGGGCCACGACATAACCCGAAGGTTGGCGGGCTACCAAATATAACCGGGCATTGTGTACCTGTCAGGCACATTCCTCATGGGAGTAACCGAAAATCAAATTGTTTCACATACCATGCACGGTACTAAACACACGTATACAGGCTACCCCATAATCAGAACACAACACATGCATCTCATGCAGCCAACAGTCAAGCATGTTCCAATTATGCACCTCCCCGCGTAAACACGCATCAGGGCACGATCTCCTCTGCCTCCCCATGTAAACACAACCCGTTCCCTCGCGTAAACACACGATCACCTCTGCCTCCCCATGTAAACACACCTCAGGGCTCTACCTTTTTCTCGCGTAAACATGCCTCAGGGCACAATCTCCTTTGCCTCCTCGTGTAAACACACCTCAGGGCTCTACCTTTTCCCCGCGTAAACACGCCTCAGGGCACGATATCCTCTGCCTCCCCGTGTAAACACACCTCAGGGCTCTACCTTTTCCCCACGTAAACATGCCTCAAGGCACGATCTCCTCTGCCTCCTCATGTAAACACACCTCAGGGCTCAAGTGGACTCATAAGCACACGTCATAATCCGCACAAGACATGCATGAGGTCCACATACGAAGCAGTAAGTATTCCACATATTATCCATGAATCACCACATTGCGATAATCCAATAATCAACCGGTTTTATAAGGAAATATCACGTAATTCCCGGAATAAACGTGCTTCAATCAATAACTCATAAATAAGCAATCATCAAATCAATCAATTATTGCCTTAGACAATAATGCGACGACCGATAATTCCCGTAAATCACTAATTACTACAATTATTTATCGAAAAGTAATTAATCCAAACCTGGGGAATTATCCTAATCAACCATCACTAAGCACAACAATTACCAACAATGTAATTTATTATTATCAAATTAATAATAAAACAATATTATATTAATTTCGGAATAAATCAATATAAATAATAAAATGAACACATAATTAGCATAAATCACCATTAGGCTCTAATTAACCACCAATAACCCCAATTAACCAAAATAACCATCACTAACCACCTAATTCCGATTAGTCCTAACTAAACTAAGCCTAAACGAGATTAACACACTAAATAAGGGTTTAGAGCCGAAACTTACCGTTTAATGATGGCGAAGGCATGGTTGCGATGGGGATGACGAGGCGGTCGCATGGGTGTCTTCGGGGTGTCGGGACGGATGACGCAGAGGCCGAATCTTGGCTGGAGGCTCGTTGTCCGTGAGGCCAAGTAGGGAACCGGGAAAGAAGGAAACGTCCAGTAGCTCGGGGCAGGCTGGGGCGGCTCCTCGATGATACTCCGACGACGGCCAGCAACTCCGACGACCAGCGGGGAACTCCGACGACGGGAAAATAGAACCAAGAGGGATAGGTGGCTGGCTGAAAGGGAGAGGAGGACGGCTGGTTTTGGGTGTAGATTGGCGACAATGAGGCTGATGGACCAGCGGTGAGTTGAGCTTGATGGCGGCGGAGCCCCTGTGGCGGCGCGGCGACCAGCAAGTGGAAAATGCAGTGGCAGCTCGGTTGATGAAGGGGAAGAACGAAGCAGAAGCAAAATTGAAGAAGAAGAGGGAGAGCAGTAGCGGCGGTGGCTAGGAGGTGGCTCACGCAACGGTGGTACGGCGGCGAGCGGGTGGGTAGTCCAGCGGCAAAAGCGGGGCTAGATAGCGGAATGGTGGAGAAGGATGGTGGCGAGTTTAGCACGACTCAAGCGCGCGCGAGGCTAGTGGCCGGAGGAAGAAGCGGAACCGAAGAAGAAGTGAAGAGAAGAGGTGGGAAGCAGCGCATGCAGCAGCAAAAGAGAGAGAGCCGTTTGACTTTTCAAACCAGGCGGAGAAGAGAGGGGAAAAGGAGGAGGCAAAGGGGGAGCAAGCGGTAGAGAGAGAGGTCGGAAAAGAGACATGAGAGAGAGAGAGAGCAAAGGAGATGGGACGGGCGCGAGACGGGAAGGAAAAGCATAAGAGAGGGGAGAGAGGGAGAGAAAAGCGGGAGAGAGAGGAGAAAAAGGAAAAACGTGGGAGAGAGAGAGAAAAGAGAGAAGGAAAAATAGCAAGGTCTCGGGTCCAAAATTTGCTCGGCGGTCCTACGTCCTACGTTTCCGAGAACCCAAAATTTTTGTAAAATAAAGAGGCCAAAGTCCAATAATTAATCCTGACGTTCGAAAAGTCCAATATCCGAATTTGGATAGAAATCGTGGCCAAGTCAATCAGTCGCAACTCCATCGTGTTTTTCAAGAATCGCGCATTCGCAAAATTTTTAGTAGCCTCTCCCCTTTGGTTAGTAGCTCGTGAGTGATCAATTCAAAGCGAGACCAACTAGCAGTGCATTGATGACTACGCACTCATAAAATCCGTCACGGGTCGGAAAATCCAAGACGTCACATGTGGGGTATTTACTTGCAGTTTCGAGAAGGACTTCGTTACTCTTTTGCTGGAGACTGCATTTTGTCTGTGCTGGGGTTGACACCATTGAACGTTGGCAATTCAGCGAAAGAAGAGGCCCATCCGTTCCGGATCTTCATGGTGGTGAGGAACTTTTTATCTATTCTCGATCAGGTGTGCAAGGAAGTGGGAAAGATCAACGAGAGAACGATATATGGTTCCGCTCGTCCATTTTCTCTTCCGGTGAATCCTGCCACTCCACCACCTTTTCCCATATTCGTGGAGAGGAAGCAATATGGTAGCTCGGATGATGAAGGACCATCTTCATCATGGCCAGCATAATGGATAATAGGCTGAGTTTTAGCCAAACATGGGCGATTCAATTAACAATAAAATCCATCATCTCCCACTCGTAGGAAAAAAATGCTGACTTAAACAGGTGTTTGGGAAAAATGGATCATATTTGCAATCAAAAAAGCCAAACTTGGCAATATTCACGCTATAGAAAAAAGTTTCGGCCGAACTTGAAAGGCAGAGTGACCAATTTACAGTTGTGCTTGCTCTGAATTATGAATAAAGATGGCAACGCCATAATTTCTCCCTTTCCCCCCTTTCTGTGAACATCGACTTCACCATTTGACATTTAGATCGATTCCATTACTCGATAATTACATTGTGTGCCTCCATCCAATGGACCAAGTCAGTCACCATTAATTGACTCTTCGCTCTAGTGCTTAGCCATTTTTCGTGGACAACTCTGTCAGTTAAAACTGAGTTTTCATATCGACCAACCATACTTTGATGACTAATTGCTCCCAACACTCATCGATTTTTGGCCTGTCACCCTCTTAATTGGCTTTCAGTTGAACAAACTGTCAACTAAACACATAGGCATTTTTTGAGGTCAACGGGAAGATTAGATGGGTTAGGAAAAAAAGATCCTTTGCGTGCCTGACTAGGCTTGACAAGGCTTGCGTAATATATATACCTCTACCGAGATTACGAGTTCATTTGGCATGCTGGCGGCTATATTGTAACTATTCTTTGATATAATTGTGCCTCAAAGTGCTTTAACAAGTTATTTTCCTCATTGCCTGGTCCCAATGCTTTTTGAGCCAGAAGATGGAAGTGAAGATGATGCATTCTTGGTAGTCACTTTGTATAGCGTCATGCATTTGGTCTATCTTGCTTGCCTACCTGTATATGGAAGTATCTTAAGTAGCAATTGTATTACGAGTGAATTAAGTCTTCTTGTTCATTGCACTTAGTATGAATGTCTTGAAAGGAGAACACTTGATCATTCCATTCGGTCTGTCTTGCTTGCATTTCTGAGTGAAGGAAGCCACTCGGTTATAACAGGATGACTGATACAATTTCAGCTTCAGCTTTCATGTTCCGTCAGATGCTGCTTTTTTTATGTAAAAATCTCAAATTGGATCCTTCTATTTTGTTTCCAGAGGCCATCACATTTGAAGCTACCTGCAGCTGGTTGCTGAGAGCTCTAAGGAAAGGGGAATCTGGGTCCTAGAGCTTATGAGAGAAAATATCATCACCATCATAGGCATCGATGAAAACCAAGTCATAAAGTTTCTTGTTTTCCAGTACAAACTTGGACGTAAAACGTTTGTAAGTGGCTTTTTAAGTCCGCCATCAAATCCCATGGCTCAGCTTTGGATAGGCGATGGAAACTACCAAGCTGAAGTATGGTAGGAGTAGGAAGAATTTCCAGTGGAGTAGTGGTGACACGCCTAGAGATTGGAAAGAACACCAATGGCAAAAGCACTTTGTTTGGCCAACACGGACATTGAGAGGCAAAAGCAAAGGGAGCACATGGGATTAGATACCCCGGTAATCGCAACCATAAATGATAGATATTAGACGCTGTGCGTATCGACCTATCTAGTGCTGTAGCTAATGCATTAAGTATCTCACCTGTCTTGCCAAAGAACTCATGTATATAATTTTCCAAGATAAATAATATTGGATACTTTATTAGAAAAAGTCAGTTCGCCCGGTTTAAAAACTAGAGGAAGTTGCCCAAAATAAAAAATAATAGATGAGGAAATAAAAAGAAAAAGAAAAGGTAACTTCCAATAAAAAACACAGGTAATTCGAAGTATCTCGAAACAAAAAAAATCATACCTTCAGAATAGGAAAGTTTTGGAGATCTTCGCTATGTATATATACCCAATGCTCAGTACAAGAACTCTTCACTTTGCCATCTCAACAAATTCTTGTAAAAGATATCGTATCAAACTTTAGTTTCTACAATGTCAACGCCTGTTCTTGAAATACATTCGCCTGCATCCCGCAACCACATCAATTTGGAATCAAAGCTCAAGGTTGAACTCGTTTTGTGTGATTTCTTCTGTTACCCATCTTTCATCCCACCTCATATTTCCATTCAAAAAAAGGGAAATGATTTATCAAGTTCCAAGAGGCTTGACTTCAAAGCAAGCACATAATGAAACACGTGACCTTATGGAGAGAGTCATCACCCTCCTAAAGAAATGACCAAAGGGTGGCAAGAGAATTATAGTTGAGCCTTCCACTAAAGGTACATCCTTCTTTTAGGGTACTCATTCAAATCAGGTTAAGAATACTTCCAAACAGAAGAACAATATGGATAAGTCCCCTTAATTCGTTAAAGAGCTCCAAAAAGAATCAAATGGTGAAAATAGCAAGTGCATCAAGATCCACGGCCATGGGCTTATGCAAGTTGGTTGTCCTAACTAGGGGGTTATCAACATTCAAGAAATTGAGAAGAATGACTTGGAACTTCAAGAGACTCAGAAAGATCCATACGTCCATGTAGTCTTGAACTATTCCAAATAGAATTTGTGAAATAGCTAGATCTCAATTAATACATTAAGATATTTAGAATTTAATTGGCATAATTAAAAAGTTTATGACTAAATTAGTAAATTGTTAAAAGGCCTATAATTAAATTGGTATAGTTGAAAAGTTCAAGCAGGTTCAATAGATGACGCAAGTCCGAAGTAACTCAGTTTTCCATTGGCTTGGGACTCGAACTTCTTGCATGGCTACGCTTTGCCTATAATAACGGGATTGAGCAAATCACAGGGAAGAAAGATTTCTACTTATGTGTCCTGTTTTACTTCCGGTTTCCCTGTCGGAGATGAAATTCAGGACTTCGCATCTCCGGTGGAATTATTCTCTTCTCTCGAATCGAACTTCGCCAAATCGCTTCCCAAGGCTTCATTCTTCGAAGGAGCCTGAGGCTGCCTCATCATTCCGTACAAAACCTAACGAAACAAAAATGGACAGAGTAATATGGAAGTTTAGAATAAATGTTGAAGAGAGGATTGGAAAATTTTTGTATAATTCTATGTATTGTAGTGAAGAGTACATTAGCCTATTTACAAGCTTTATTAGACAATTATTATAAGATAATATATCAATCTAGTTATGCATAATAAAAGAGAAATATGCGGTATACATACAATAAACGTCCGATGTACCCATTGTTGCTCAAATGGCACCATCGCCGCGAGGGTTGGCCTTGCCTATGCGATGTGGCCCTTGTTGGTCAAAGGCAAGGGTTAGCCACGTTGGGTGGTGCCTAGGCAAGGGCGAGTGCCGGTCATGCCTCGCCTAGGTGTGGCTAGGCACAAGTGAGGCACAGCAAGGCTGCCCTAGCCTGCCCTAGCCTAGGCGAGGGTCAACCTTGCCAAATTTGCTAAGCCCAAATGAACCTAAAATGCACTATGTCTAACTAAGCCCACAAAACTCTCGAATCGACATACGTGCTTTTCCATTCATAATTTTTGTAGGCTGCGCATTGGGAGATGAAATTGTAAAGTCAACCAGCAATAAACAAGAAAGCAATCAAGGCTGAGCCTTCAAATACCCTAAATTTTAAGACAAGGTCTGGTCAGGTCGGGGCCAATGTAGGCTTTTGGACACCCCTTAGATTTCAAAGAACAAAAACTTGAAGGCTACTTGAGGAATCAAGACCAAGGAAGTCAATATTTGTGTCAGCTCCACCGAGATAGGTTCGGTTTTGTGAGAAAGTTACATAGTAGTTGAGCTCAAGTTAGAGAAACTAAACTCAATCGAGTTTCAAAGTATCAAGCACCTTGCATAACGGGTCAGAGAAAAAAAGAAAAACCAAAAAGCATCTAAAAAGACTGCGTTTTTAATTATCTTCTCTGTTTTGCATAGAGGGGGGCTTACGTTTGCGGTCGTTTCTGGGGCTCTCTCTCTGACCCGAGTTTCTCTCTCTCTCTCTCTCTCGTAGGATCATGTCGATTCCAGGTTCGGATTCGACGGTGCGGATGGATTTCTTTTTTCAGAGAATATGCAATCGATTTAGGCGATAAAGCTTTGGTAGATAGGAGGAGGCAAATTCTGGCGGTCAAATACTTCGCTCTCGCCGCTAAAACCTCCATTTTGCATCGACCCGAGCCAGGCAAAGTTAGAAACCGACTCAGCCTTCACTCTACTGTACCATTACCTTGCCACATCGCGGGCATGCGTGGGGTTCAAACCGACGGATGAAACAAAACCAACAACAGTTCAAACAAAGTGACTCTGTTTCAGTACCAAGATCCCAAAATTCTATTCACGGTTCCAATTTGACAGGTACCTACAAAAACGGAAACGAAGAATCGGATCCAAAAGGGTCCCGAGCATTTTCCGAGCAGCTTCCTTTGGTTTGTCCGAAACCACGTGAACAGCCCCACCTCTCTTTCTGCGAACCTTCTTTCTTCTCCTGAACCACTTGCCCGTCGCCACTCAAGACACGGCCCTTGCGCAACCCATCAATTTTCTCCCTTTGGTGTTTCTGTTACAGCCCCGTGAACTTATTTTTCTAATTGTAAATCAAACAAGAGAATAGATAAATTTGAAAAGGTATGAGCCAAAGTAAAGACAACAAACTCAAAAGAATCAGGACGAAGTCCAATTTATCGGAATGTCCTGCAGGAGTCTGGATGCCGTGTCGCAGTTGAGGCCAAATCGATGTTCATTTGAGAATACCGACTGAACAGGGGTTCCAGACGTAATCATGCCTAACGAGGCGGGACAATGCTTAGTTAAGCCCAAAAACACCAAAAGGATGTATCATTCCTAAATTAGTCCAATTCAAGCTTGGAATGCAAGTAACTTGCTTTGTCTCTTGTAGGAAAAAATGCACAGTGACTAAGAATTAGCAGGAACAATAATGCCATCTTACTCTTAACATCTATGATCCATCGGCGGGCATTAAGTATTGCTTCTTTCTTCCATGCTCTCGTATTTCCTCAATTGGGTAAAACTTGATTCCATCAGGAAGAAACCATCCATTGGACACAGCAAAAGTCGTTAGTTACAAATTCTGATTATGTCATGATGATTTCGTCAAAGGACTAGGTTGATAAATTCTCTTAAAGCAGCGGAACTCTTTAAAGTGGATGCATGCTTACTTTATTCCTTTTCCCCAAGATCATGTATATCATGCGATAGGGCAATGAGCTCTTTGGCCCCATCAGGGGATTTGACGGGCCCCCTTCTGATGGTCCCACCCATGAGGTTTGGGACCCCATGGCTGTCGGCAATCGGCCACAAAAAAGGAGGAAGAAGAAGAGAAAAGGAAAAAGAAAAAGGAAAAGAGAAAAGAGAAAAATATAATAAAAGTATTACAAATTAAAAGAAATAAAAAAAATTTAAGATTCCTACAAATGCAGATGAATTTCATGTTATAGTTGAGATTGCTGATTTTGGGCTATCTATTGTTGACCATACTCCTGAAGAGATATTATATCTGTCCATCCAGAATCTTTTGCTTGCCTAATCAACCGGCTTGGGCTCTGGAATCAGTAGGTAGGTTTTTCTGCTCTTGTACATGTGGCACTGCTGGCCTTCACTTTCCTTTGCCTCCTTGGTACTCAATAAATTAGATGATACAAAGTGTGTTGTAGATAAACCCACATGGACTTATGTGGAAAAAATATGCAAATGAAGGCAAAACGTGTATAATATGGATGAAGTTTAGCCAATATGGACCCTCGCATGGACGAAACATCTCTCTGTGAAAACATCTGTCAAATTCACTTAAAGATTCAATTTTTTCATCGAAATGCAAACTTGGTGCCTAATTCTGCCTCAACCGGAATGAGAAAATGGAGGGGTGGCGGGTGTGCAACTTACCAATAGGAGCGACGGGGGCGGTTCTTCTCTTGGGCTGAGCCTGAACCGGAGACTGAGACTGAGGTCGACGCATGCCGTTGGTGTTGGCTCTCTGAAGGTGATCGAGGCTGTCCCTGCCGCCATCCGCCGCCACGGCCCTGATCCCTCCGCAGCGCATTATGTTTTAATGTAGCCTTTGCACATTGTAAGTCCACTGCTGCAATTTCATACTCCTTGAATTGCTGAAAGATGGACTATAATATCTTGGAAAATTCTGATGCCATGGACACTGCAGAACAGAGATCACCACCTGCAACGGAACCTCAGTAAATGATCTACTCTTACACTCAGTTATGGGCTCTAATGGGGAAAAACTTTTCTGGTTTTTTGTTTGTCATAGGAAAAAAGGTGGAAATGGATGAGCGGAATTGTTTTGCTGTTACGACTTTGTTTAATCACTCAATATGACACTCGGTTTGAGATCTGAAACTATGATTTTCTGGCTGTTGGTGCAGTTATTCTGATGTTCTGCGTTACTAGAGTTGCCAAGGCGGCTTTGGAAAAAGCCCTGGCCGAAAATGAAGATCTTGATGGAGTTTTAGCGACATCGCAGTTGCCTATCGTGGCTGAACAGGCTGCCGACCTCGACTCCGAGGTTCCGATATTTACCTTTTGCAAGTTTTCGAATAAATCAAAGCTTTGATTCGCCCTTTTCTCGGCAAAACAGCACCAAAAAGCTTTGAGAATGCCTCAAGGATTGTCGAGACATGCTGGAGGACATCGAGGAAGGTCAGATTGCGGCTGGTTCGCTACTGGTTTATCACCTTGTGGAAGAACTGGTCTGATTGGACCAGTTTCATGCCGGAGAAGGAAATCGGCTCTCACGAGCCGGTCAGAAGCTGTTCGAAGGAGATGCTGGAGATGCTTATATAGGCTCAGAAGTTAGGGTTTCAATCGTTAGGCCAGTTTCGTTTAAGGTTCGTGGTGGTTCTTGCTTCTTAGCTAGTCCCAAATGAGAAACGGAGTTTGATTGTCCGACGTCGAGAAAGTTTCATGTTCGGTTGCTACGTGCCCATTGCTGGCAGCCTTTTTTCAGATTTTATTTTATTTTTTCACAAAACATCTTTTTAGATTTCTTTTGCAAAAATATCTTTTCTTTTTAAAATTTTTGACAGGAGGAAGCATGATGGAGCCCGGGCCTCAGAATTCTCCTTGGATTTTTGCTTTTTTTCTTTTATTGGTTGGATATCATCACCAAGCTAGTTTGATGTAACCCATCACACCCTCAAAATAAAACTAGTAATTTTATTGAAATTCATCAATTAATTACATCTTATTGAATGGAAAATGCGGTATTCAAGCCCTAAAAGAAAGCAAAAAAGAAGAAATAAAATTGGCCGTCACTTGTGTTTTGGAGTTATGACAGATTTGTTCTTGTGAAATAAGCGAGTCTCTACAAGCTATATCCAATTCTTTCATTTTTCGGATTTGCACTGGTTTATAACTTTTAGGATTAATTTTTTCTTGTAATCGTATATTTCTCTTTCATGTGAAATAAAAATTGTCTGTGGACGATGATGATTGGGAGTTGTAGATGAGAAAATGATATGAAGGCATGATCTTACTTTGTAAAAAATGTCCCTCGACCGAGATGGGAAAGTTTTATTATGTGGTAACTGGTTCCGACTGGAAATGAGGTCTCATCTTGTAAAAATGGGTTTCAACTGGATGAGATAGTCTCACCCTGTAAAATCAGGTTTCGACTGGATGTGATAGTCTCACTGTGTAAAAACGGGTTTTGACCAGAAAGTCGGTCTCATTGTGTAAAAATGGATTTTGACTGGATGTGATAGTCTCACTGTGTAAAAACGGGTTTCGACCGGATGGCCATCGGTTCAAAAAATGGGAACTGGGAACCAGACCGCCAATTACAGGAACCACTCAAAATCGACCGGTCCAATCCGGTTTGCGTGGTTCCCGAGTTGGGCGGTTCCTATTGCACACCCCTAATAAATGCGCTCAGCCATCTCACCTCTCTTTGACGCTAGGCTACTTTTCTAACTTGACTCGAGTTTCGACTCGCCATGTCCTCAAGAGAAACACAGGCCATTGAGCCTGCGAATTAGTTTTCTGAACTTTCACGTTTTGATTTGTTGAAAATAATCGGTCAATGATAAATCATTTACGGTTAAAGAAAATATGTATGCTCAAAGTTATGAAAAGGAGAAAACATTTTCCTAGAATATCATTTCTCGGAAAACATTATCTTATATTATGAAAGTTTTCCCGAAATAAAGACACCCTTTATTGTAGTTGTCAAGTCATCTCTTTCTTCTCTGCAACCAGAAGCATCACTGTGCAGCTTCTCACGCTCATATTCTCTAAGCATTCAAGACTTCTTCTGTGCCTTTTTGAGTTCTCGACATTATCACGAAAAATCCTCGCTGTGCTATGATCAAGAAATTATCGGATGCATGGACCACCCATGATCCAACATCAAATAATGAGGATCCAACATGAGACCTCATCATCAATATTTCTTACTGAGCACCTCCCCAGTACCTTTTAATCATCCTCATGGATATATATATATAGTGACAAGCGATCATTGGGGGAAAATGCGGGGTCTCTCGTATACGCGGACAAGGGCACTCCGCTCGTCAGTGAGGGCAAACCCTTGGCGACAGTTGGCGTGTAGATGGAGGTTGAGGCCCATCAGTTTGACCCCTTGGCAGTGAAGGTCAAAGTTGTTGACTTGGGCACACACATGTATAAAAAGCAAAGGTTTCTTCAGTGTATAGATAAGAGAGCGTCGCACAATAATAGAAACCAAGCCAAGAAGTTGCAGTTGCCGTACAAAACATACAAGAAAGAATGGAGTTCTTATTTTTCGTATGTACGTGAGCAACTTGCTAGGGCTTGAACACTCGGTGATTTTGTACTATGAGTTTATATTATTTATTTGTAAACACTTTGGGTTTGGGTTTAAATTTAGGTGTGGGAAACACTCGAGCGTGTGAGCGATTGCAACTCTGATTCTCCGATCTTCCAGAATCAAATTCTTAGAAAAGGGTGCTTGAACCTCGGTTTGCACGTGGAAACCATCCCGCTGCATTTCTCTGCAATGTCCCCACTGGCTATGGCGTAACAACACTCCATCTCTCGCATGGAGGGATTGAGGGATTGTTGAGTGATACTCATTTTCGGGATTTGATCCATGCAACCTTTTTAGTTTATTTAACAAAACCACTTACCATTTCTTCTTGCTTTTGATACTTACTTGCAATCAAAAAGTATACTCAAGTTTTCTTTGGTATCCAAACTTTCTTGGGTCCATGAGAGTTAGTAGTAAATGCTTTGTTAATCCAGTTTCTCTGAGCCTTGAGAGAACTTCTTGTTTATGGGACATCTATTACCAATATTCATGAATGGAAAGGAATGGAGAACACATAATGTGATATATAACGTAGACATAATATTGTAAGACAGGTACTCTTATTTAGACTTCACAAAGTCAAAGGAACATTATGGATCCACTGAAAAACGAGGAAGGTCAGATTGCGGCTGGTTCGCTACTGGTTTATCACCTTGTGGAAGAACTGCTCTGATTGGACCAGTTTCATGCCGGAGAAGGAAATCGGCTCTCACGAGCCGGTCAGAAGCTGTTCGAAGGAGATGCTGGAGATGCTTATATAGGCTCAGAAGTTAGGGTTTCAATCGTTAGGCCAGTTTCGTTTAAGGTTCGTGGTGGTTCTTGCTTCTTAGCTAGTCCCAAATGAGAAACGGAGTTTGATTGTCCGACGTTGAGAAAGTTACATGTTCGGTTGCTACGTGCCCATTGCTGGCAGCCTTTTTTCAGATTTTATTTTATTTTTTCACAAAACATCTTTTTAGATTTCTTTTGCAAAAATATCTTTTCTTTTTAAAATTTTTGACAGGAGGAAGCATGATGAAGCCCGGACCTCAGAATTCTCCTTGGATTTTTGCTTTTTTTCTTTTATTGGTTGGATATCATCACCGAGCTAGTTTGATGTAACCCATCACACCCTCAAAATAAAACTAGTAATTTTATTGAAATTCATCAATTAATTAGATCTTATTGAATGGAAAATGCGGCATTCAAACCCTAAAAGAAAGCAAAAAAGAAGAAATAAAATTGGCCGTCACTTGTGTTTTGGAGTTATGACAGATTTGTTCTTGTGAAATAAGCGAGTCTCTACGAGCTATGTCCAATTCTTTCATTTTTCAGATTTGCACTGGTTTATAACTTTTAGGATTAATTTTTTCTTGTAATCGTATATTTCTCTTTCATGTGAAATAAAAATTGTCCGTGGACGATGATGATTGGGAGTTGCAGATGAGAAAATGATATGAAGGCATGATCTTACTTTGTAAAAAATATCCCTCGACCGAGATGGGAAAGTCTTATTATGTGGTAACTGGTTCCGACTAGAAATGAGGTCTCACCGTATAAAAACGGGCTTCGACCGGATGTGATAGTCTCACCGTGTAAAAACGGGTTTCGACTAGGAAGTCGGTCTCACCGTGTAAAAATGGATTTCGACCGTGTAACATCCTGAATTTCGACCTGTTCTGGGATAGATGAAATAGTGATTTTATCAATGCGATGTTAGTTACATTTACTCTAAGTTGGCCTATCATAAGTTAACTAACTGTTCGGTAAGGCAATTAAGGATCGATATACGAACGACTAGTGAATTTAATCAGGGATAGGCCACTCAACCAAAAGGATCAAAGAGGACTAATACTACACTATTGCAGGCCAATTAGCTGTCACGCCCCGACCCTCGATCATGCGACGATCCCCTTTTTCTCTTTCGGTCATTCGAATGCGACGTCCCAGGACGCGTCGCCGACCATTATTTTTATCTTTCCATTAAACACATGCTGAAGCAATAAATAATCCCCGTACCACATAACAATCGGGATAGTCAAGAAAGTCAATCGAAAACACCATCAACAAGATGTGCTTTATTGATCTAATGATTAACCCTATGAAGTTTACAAGTACGAGGCCCTTACCACGGGCATCTCTCTATCGAGCCAATGACACCAACAAGGTCAGGGTTAATCTACTTCTTCCAACCAAGGCTACGAATCGCAACACGTGCCGATTCTTCATCCAACGGACCTGAAAATGGTTATACAATAACCAGTGAGATAAAATCTCAGTAAGTTTGGGCGCTAAGCCTCGGTTAGGGCACCAATCCACTTCAGGGGTATCTAACAGGCATGGCTCTCAAAAAGACATACAATAATTAACCATCCAATCACAAACGACCTTACCTCGCAGCTGCACCTACCTTGCACAATAATAACCACACGTGTACAAGCTACCACATAATCAGAACACAACACATGCATTTCATGCACCCAACAGTCAGGCGTGTTCAAATTATGCACCTACTCACGTAAACACGCATCAAGGTACAATCATCTCTGCCTCCCTGTGCAAACAAATACACCTCAGGGCTCTACCTTTTTTCCCCGTGTAAACACACCTCAGGGCTCTACCTTTTCCCCGCGTAAACACGCATCAGGGCACAATCACTCTACCTCCCCGTGTAAACACACCTCAGGGCTCTCCCTTTTCCCCGCGTAAACACGCATCAGGGCACAATCACTCTACCTCCCAGTGTAAACACACCTCAGGGCTCTCCCTTTTCCCCGCGTAAACACGCATCAGGGCACGATCTCCTCTACCTCTCCGTGTAAACACACCTCAGGGCTCTACCTTTTCCCCGCGTAAACACGCATCAGGGCACAAGTGGACTCATAAACACACATCATAATCCGCACACGGCATGCATGAGGTCCACATACGAAGCAGTAGGTATTCCACATATTATCCAAGAATCGCCACATTGCGATAATTCAATAATCAACCAACTTCATAAGGAAATACCACATAATTCCCGGAATATACGTGCTTCAATCAATAAGGCACAAATAAGCAATCAGCAAATCAATCAATTATTGCCTCAGACAATATTTGTCTCACAATAATGCGACGACCAATAATTCCCGTAAATCACTAATTATCACAATTACTTATCGAAAAGTAATTAATCCAAACCCGGGGAATTATCCCAATCAACCACCACTAAGCACAATAATTACCAACAATATAATTCATTATTATCAAAAAAAATAATAAAACAATATTATATTAATTTCGGAATAAATCAACATAAATAATAAAATAAATCCATAATTAGCATAAATCACAATTAGGCTCTAATTAACCACCACTAACCCCAATTAATCAAATAACCATCACTAACCACCTAATTCCGATTAGTCCTAAATAAACTAACCCTAAACGAGATTAACACGCTAAACAAGGGTTTAGAGCCGAAACTTACCGTTTAACGACGGCGGAGGCGCGGTTGCGACGAGGACGACGAGGCGGTCGCACGGGTGCCTCCGGGGTGTCGGGACGGATGATGAGGTGGCCGGATCTTGGCCGGAGGCCCGCTGTCCGCGCGGCCAAGGGGAAAACCGGGAAAGAGAAGGCGTCCAAAGCCAGTGGGGGCCGGGTGGGGCGGCTCTCCGGTCGGCCAGGGCGACGGACGACGGCCTGTGTGGCGGCCAACGGCGGCCGGGGAGGCTGGAAAGCCGGTGACGGTCGTTGGTTCGGTTGCATCAGCACCGCGAGAGAGAAACAAGCCCGGCGAGGAGGACGGCGGTTGGCTTGGAGTGGACGGGGCGGTCGACGGCGACCTCCGGTGCAAGCCGACGTGATCGCCACGAGAGAGGAGGGAGGGCGAGCGGCGGCGACGAAGCCCGACTCTAACCGCGGAGAGAAGGAAACCGGAGAGGGGAGGAGGAGCTGGCGTCGGGGTGGCTTAGTCGCGGCTCACGGCGGTGCTAGGCAGACGGCCGACGACTGGAGGAGCAGCAACAGTTGCAGCGGTGAACGGAGGGGAGGAGAGAAAGGCCGAAGCGCGGCAGCGGCTGGGTTCGAGCTCTGGATCGGCGGACGGTGGCCGACCGCGATCCGGCGGCAAGCGGGGTGGTGGCGGAGCTGCGGTGGCGACGGCGGTGGCGGAATAGCAGTACAGCGGCGGCAATGGCAGTCGCCGGAGGATGAAGAAGCAGAACCGAAGAAGAAGGAGGAGGAGGAGAGAAGCAGCAGCGTCGACGCAGGTAATGAGAGAGAGAGAGAGAGAGAGAGAGAGAGAGAGAGTTGGTTTGAAAAGTCAAACCTGCAGAAGAGAGAGAGAAAAAGGATAGCAAGTGGGGGGGAAAAAGCAGGCGGTAAAGAGAGAGCAGATGGGAAAGAGACGTGAGGGCAGCGATGGAGAGGAAAGGAGAGGGGACAGGCGCGCAGAACGGGCGGAAATGAGGGAGAGAGGAGAGAGAAAAAAAGGAAGAGAGAGAGGGGTACGCACGTGGGAGAGAGAGAGGGATAAGACAAAGGAAAAACAACGGGGTTTCGGGTCCGAAATTTGGCGCGACGGTCCTACGTCCTATGTCTACGAGAACCCGAAAAATTGGAAAATAACGAGGCCAAAGTCCAATAATTAATCGCGACGTCCGAAAAGTCCAATATCCGATTTTGGATAGAAATCGTGGCCAAGTTAATCAATCGCAACTCCAGCGTGTCTCAAACTAACGGGTGGCTTTTTCAAGAATCGCGCGTCCGCGAAATCTTTAGTAGCCTCTCCCCTTCGGTTAGTAGCTCATGAGTGATCAGTTCAGAGCGAGACCGACTAGGAATGCATTGATGACTACGCACTCATAAAATCCACCACGGGTCGGAAAATCCAGGACGTCACATTAGCGAACGGAAATAAATCGATTCGGCAAAAGTACGAGGTCCGATTGCGGGTGATTCCGCACGACTTTGATATTAATTGCGAACGACGTTAAACCGATTTCCTTTTGGCCCTGTACTCAGTGTGAGCAATTAACCCCTCACGATTACATGACAATCGAAGATCGCCCTGATTTGAATGCATGATCGTGGATTGAAAAGCTATCAACCACGGGCCAAACGCGTGAGAACCCCTGAACACCGCCCAAAAGTTAGGTTGTACTAAAGTCGCGATTGATCAATGTTAACCACGAATTTCAATCCGGTATCGGGTATCAAACTTTTAAAGATGTCGAGACTAAAATATTGGACGTTGTCTTATTAATTCTCAAATTTATCGGTAAGCTCGAAATATTGGAAAAGGATTCAACGGGCCGAGTTTTGGAGCCAAATATTTAGGAGTTTGTGCTTCAAGGGTAAAAAGACCGAATTGCCCTTTCTAGAAGCTTGTTTAGGTTTTGTCCTATTCTAGTTTCTTTTTCTTTTCTTTTCTTTCTCCCCACGTTGGCTCCCCTCTTTCCTCCGCACGTTTCCCCTTTCTCCCTCCCCTTTTCTCTCTCTTCCCCCTCACGTTTCCCCTTTCTGCAACACCCCCACTTGCCCCATCTTTTCTCACTTTTTCCCCCTTTGACTAGTCTTCTCTCTCTCTCTCTTCGGGCAGCTTCCTCTGCATGTTCAGCCCCCCTTCCCAACAGCTTTTTCTTCTTCCTCCCCTCTTCAAGCTGACGCTGGCTGCTGCTGTTGCTGCTACCGCCCATCACCGCCGTAGCTCCACCGCCCCTGCTCTCCACCCGGTCGCCGACGAGTCACCGTCCGCCGGCCTTGAGCCGAACCGGCCCCACGAGCTAGCTGCACCATCCCTCTCTTCCTCCTTTGTCCGCCGCCACTGCAATGCCGGCCAACCGATTGCCTGACGCCGGAGCAACGAGCTGCTGCCTCGCCGTCGCTCGGCCACCCTTGCCCTTTGCTTGACCACCTCGGACTAAGCTGCTGCTGCTACCCTTCGGACCTGACCTAACAAAACCAAATTCGGCCTGCTGCCGTTCTTGGCTCCTCCACCACCTGGCCGCCGCTCGCCGTCCGCCCAAACCCCGCCGGAAGCCAGCCAGCCTGCTGCACCGCCTCTTCTTTCCCTCTCTCGGTTCTGTTCAGCCGTCGCCGGAGCCGCCACCTGGTCGCCGGAGCTACTGGCCGCCGTCCGGAGTTTCCGGACCACCTACCAATCAGCCCCGTGCCGCCACAGCCATCGGTTCCTCCGTTTCTCAGCCTCTCGCCGTGTGGACACCCGCCCTCGGCCAACGATGTCCAGTCCCGGGCCGCCTCGTCCCGACGCGTCGAAAGTTCCCAGGCGTTCCCCTCATTGCCGCCGTCGCGCTCGTGTCGCCGGAATCGCAAACCAGTGAGTTGTTTTCCTAATCCCTTAATTAGGGGGTAATCTCGTATTAGGGGTTAGTGTAATTAGTGTTAAGTGTGATTAGTGACTAATGAGGATTACTTGTGCTTGATTGTGTATTATATGCCCTAAGTGAGATTAGGATAAGCTAATGGTGGCTTGAGCATGCTTGTTGCTAATTAAATTGGATTATGGTTATTTAACATTATTTTATAGTACTAATCCTATTTTTGGTTAATTAATTTGGTTAAGGAAGGATTAATAGGAATTATTTATGATTAATTATTTTGGAGGAATAATTAATTATAATTATATTATTTTATGGAAATTATTTATTTATGGAAATATTATATTTTGTGGAAATTAATTAATTAATTATAATATTAATTAATTTCGAATTATTGGTTATTTTGGATAATTAATTATTTTGGAGAAATAATTAATTATGATGACTTGTTGAGGATGGATTAAAGTGAGCAATAATTATATGTATTTGATTATTGCTTATGGATGAAAGGTTAATAGTTATTTATAATGGTATGATTTGGACGTTAAATATTCATGGAATACTTTATGGAAATGAATTACTTTTGCTAAGTAATAACTTATGGAATTGATAAATAGTTATGACTATTTTGTGTGAGAGCCAGTTAATTATCGGGATAATTATATGGGTATTGAGATGGATTATGAGAATCATTGGAGTTTATAATTATTTAGTATAGTCAATTATTTATGGGAATAATTGGCTATGATTAAATAATGGAGGTATGCAATTGTTTAATAAAGTACGTATTTCTTGAGAATTATGTGGACTCATATGATTGCGAGCTAAAGTAATCACGAGTGATTACTTAACTGTATTTCTTTTATGTGTGAGAGTTGCGGTATTTTGATATGTGCGCACAATCACGCCTGCATTGATTGATGAGGAAAGAGGAAACTGGCATGAGTGGTAGATGTGCTAGTATGATCACGTAAAGGAAGACGCGACCGATGGATTTCGGTTACTTGATGGATTTCGAGAAAAGCATTACCAATGGATTTTGGATACCTGATGGATTTCGGAAGACGCGACTGATGGATTTCGGTTACTTGATGGATTTCGGAGAAAGCGTTACCAATGGATTTTGGATACCCGATGGATTTCGGAAGACGCGACTGATGGATTTCGGGGAAAGCGTTACCATTGGATTTTGGATACCCGATGGATTTCGGTTACTCAATGGATTTCGAGGAAAGAGTTACCAATAGATTTTGGATACCCAATGGATTTTGGAGGACGCGACTGATGGATTTCGGTTACTCGATGGATTTTGAGGAAAGCGTTACTAGTGGATTTTGGATTTGGCCCTAAGTGGAAGCAGTAATTTGGATACGTATAGAGACTCGAATTATGGAGTTAATAATTACTATGCGTTCTAGGTTATTGAATACGTTTACTGCATAATGGTTGCCTGGCTTTATGTGTGTATTGAACATGTGAAATGTTAGATGCCGGGGAAAAATGATAGGGTCTTGATGCGTGTTATGCGTGGAGATGTATGATTGGAACACGCCTGATTAGTATATGCTTGGAATGCTATATATACGGTATTCTAATTTTGTGAATATTGGTTTGCCTTTGTATGGCCTATGTGACTAATATCGTGCAGGGTTTATGCAGCCGCGAGGTAAGGTTGCTTGTGATTAGATTCGATTGAGATTTCGTTGCACGTTATGGACAGAGCAAAGTGGTGGTCACTTGGCTTTAGACTGTTTATTGTTGATAGGTTGCATGATTAGGCTGCACCCGAGGCGAGCGAGTTTCCTAACTGAAGCTTAGGATAATAACTTATTGAGATTTTATCTTACTGGGTATTGTATAACCATTTTCAGGTCCCTGATGGATGCGCTTGGATGTTGGTTGTTGGGACTGATCGGACCTCAAACCCTAAGGATAAGGAAGGAAGTAGATTGACCATTTTGCCCTTGTATATGTATTTCTTGCGCCTAGCAATAGGACCAGTATGAAACGAGGTCGTTGTGAATTGTCTATTCTTCTGACTGTCCCTACTGTTGATGTTTGACCGGGGTTTTATATTTGTTTCCGCATGCGCATATATTTTTAAGATTAAAAGGATGGTCAGTGACGCGTCCTGGGACGTCACATTTCAATGACCGCAAGTGAAAAGGGGATCGTCGCGTTCTCGAGGGTCGGGGGCGTGACAAACCGGATGTGATAGTCTCACTGTGTAAAAACGGGTTTTGACCGGATGGCCATCGGTTCCAAGAATGGGAATTGGGAACCAGACCGCCAGCCACAGGAACCACTCAAAATCGGCTGGTCCAATTCGGTTTGCGTGGTTCCCGAGTTGGGCGGTTCCTGTTGTACACCCCTAATAAATGTGCTCAGCCATCTCACCTCTGTTTGACACTAGGCTACTTTTCTAACTCGACTCGAGTTTCGACTCGCCGCATCCTCAAGAGAAACACAGGCCATTGAGCCTGCGAATCAGTTTTCTGAACTTTCACGTTTTGATTTGTTGAAAATAATCAGTCAACGATAAATCATTTACGGTTAAAAAATGTATGTATGCTCAAAGTTATGAAAAGGAGAAAACATTTTCCTAGAATATCATTTCTTGGAAAACATTATCTTATATTATGAAAGTTTTCCCGAAATAAAGACACCCTTTATTGTAGTTGTCAAGTCATCTCTTTCTTCTCTGCAACCAGAAGCATCACTGTGCAGCTTCTCACGCTCATATTCTCTAAGCATTCAAGACTTCTTCTGTGCCTTTTTGAGTTCTCGACATTATCACGAAAAATCCTTGCAGTGCTATGATCAAGAAATTATCGGATGCATGGACCACCCATGATCCAACATCAAATAATGAGGATCCAACATGAGACCTCATCATCAATATTTCTTACTGAGCACCTCCCCAGTACCTTTTAATCATCCTCATGGATATATATATAGTGACAAGCGATCATTGGGGGGAAAATGCGGGGTCTCTCGTATGTTTCACTGAAGGTCGTTCTTGTCGTTGTATTTGTACTCTAATATTATAGAGAATGTCGAATAAAAAGGGCCGTAGGTTTCTCTTGTTTTCGTTGTGCTAAGTTGAGGAGTGCATCTTCGGTCGTTCGATAGAATTGCGTGAGAGATTTTCGCATAAAGAATGTTAGTGTATATGGTGTGTACAGCTGGCGCGGTTGCCTCCTAATTTTAAAAGGATCTCAACCCTTTTTGAATATACATTATCCACTTTTGAATATACCTTGAGATTAGGTTTGCTAAGTCTCAATTTGATAATGGAAGGCCCTTTTTGTACATACCAATGTAATATAGGATAGGACGCGGGCTTTTTCTATTTGATTGACTTGATATACCTTTCTACGAGGAGAGATGATTTCAAAGTCAAGATAACACGGCTAAGATGGCTGCTATAGATGATGGACACCAGAACTCTATTCCATCATTGAGGACAAAACATAGTTAAAATGGCGAACTAGAACAAATATAGGTCCGGTCGGATTGGATCGAGGTAGACCAGCTCCACTTGCCCTTGAGGAATTTCACCAGAGCATCCCCTAGTGCAATATGGAAGCCAAACTCCTTTTTGGTTGAGACCATATTTGCTTGTAACAAGGTAAGGCCAAACCCCTATTATGCCCTCCGTTGGCCGCGTCCGAGACCAATCTTCTGGCTTCCTCACCGTGCTCGTGCTGCGTATGACCGGAGCCTCTCCCGTAGATTTCTAATCTTGATGGTTCACCAGGAACAGCTGAAACAATAACTTCGACGTCCAAGGGCAAAAGCAAAAGAACATGCTCAATTGTATTTGGGTGCCGATTGGAGAGAGTACACGCCGGATTAGGTACAATTTTCCTCCAAAAATGCTTCTCCAACCCATCAATTCCCTTTTCACAAAAATCTTATATATGTACAGTGCATAACGCAGGAATATTTCCTACTATTTTAAATTCAAAACCATTTTAGGTGAAGACAAAATAAGGGTTTTAGGGGGTTTTGTTTGCCAGATTGGAAGTTGAAATGACATTTCGTAGATGCACCACCTCTTCCCCAGGTTCATGTGCCTCCCTCCTCTTCCTTCGCCGCCGCCGCCAGCCTCGAAGGATTGAGAACACGACGACCGTCGCAACAAACTGATTGGTAGGATACTCAGAACATTAGTCTATTAGACTCAGAATGAGACTACATGACCAGATCACCAACGGTCAAGTATTTCACTTACTTTATTTATATTGATTCTGTTGTATCAAACTAATTGGCAGGATCAATCAACAGACAACTTCCGAAGAAGAATGGAACACTTATGGAAGCCCGGATTCTGATTGTATGGGCAAACAGAATCCAAGGGGATCTGATCTACCTTCAAACGGTCAAAAAGACTTGCCTTATAAAGTCTGTCCAAGAAAGGGAAGACTAAACTCTCAAGGAAAGAGCCAACGGTCGAGTGTGGCTTGGAGGGTATATAAGGAGAGGATGAGACCTAGGAGACTAGAGAGGATAAATATATTCCAAGGCTGATTCAATTCTTCACTAGTTGTCTGAAAAAGAGCGAAATTGAGTGATCCTAGTATATTACCAAAAAGAGTGACTTTGTGAGACATATTATCGCAAAGTGCTAACACTCAAGAGTGTGTAATCACCTTTGATCACATAGTGAAATCCAGTCTATTGGCTAATTGCTTGGAGAGTGGACGTAGGCTTGTCTAAAGCCGAACCACTATAACTGTGTTTGCAATCTTCTCTACTCTCACTATTTAATTTCCTTTTGTAGATTGCAAAAGCTTGATATTACTTGCGCATAAAGTTCTTCTACACCTATTCACCCCCCTCTAAGTGTTAATACTAGCTATATCAATTGGTATCAGAGCCTTGTGCTCATTATTTTGAAGTGTTTTTACTTCAAAGCTAAAGATCTTTCATGGCTAGTATTTTTGCACCAGGTCTGATTGAGGGACGAAGTATCACCAGACCACCTTACTTTGATGGGAAAGAGTACAATGTCTAGAAAAACAAAATGAAGGCATTCCTAAGATCTAAGGATCTGTTGGAATGGGATGTTGTTGAGAAAGGAATCAATCCTAATGTTGCGTCAGCATTTACTAGAAAAGAGGATAGCGAAACGCTTCAATCATCTGTCACTTTATCTCAAAAGGAGATAACAAAAAGAGAAGCTTTAGATGCAAAGGCTATCTATTCTCTTTATTGTGCTTTGTCTCCAAATGAACATAACCGAATCTCTTCTTGTGAAACAGCGAAAGAAGTGTGGGATAAGCTGCACATTACCTATGAAGGGATTGATCATGTAAAGGAGACCAAAGTCAATATTCTTCTCAGGCAATACGAATCATTCAAGATGAAGCCAGGAGAATCCATTGGAGACATGTTCAGCAGATTCACTGAAATAGTGAATGGACTTGCATATCAAGGACAATCAATCTCGGGACCCATGAAAGTGAATAACCTTTTGAGAGGATTATCGAAGGATTGGAACAACGTCAAAACTTCCATCTGCGAAACATTGAGGATTTTGCCTTTATCTCGTTGATGAACTTATTGGAACTTTGCAATCATATGAAGCAAAACGTATAAATGACGAAGATCCGAAGGTAAGAAGTTAATTGCTTTAAAATCTAATGCTGATTTTGATGAGGCAAATTCTAAGGAAGATGAAAAAGATGATGATGAGGAGATGAAGTCGTTGATCAAAAAATTTGAACAAAAAAGAAGCAATTCAAAAGGGAAGAAGTCCACAAAGAAATCCATTGCTCTCAAGTCTAATATTGATTCTGATGATACAGATTCTGAGGACAAGCTGGACGACAAAGAACTTGCACTGCTGATCAGAAAGGCAAAAAAGTTAAACAAGAAAGACAGAAAGTTCTATAGCAAGAAGCAAAATAGACAGTTTGGACAACGAAGGACAGAGGATGAGGAAGAATATGTCAAAGATGTTGTCTGTTTCGAATGCAAAAAGAAGGGTCACATAAAACAAAATTGTCCCAAGCTCAAGAAGAACAAAGGGAAATATGAAAAATACAAGAAGGCCCTGAAAGCTGAAACATGGAGTGACACTGAGGTTGAAGACAGTGAAGACGAATATGGCAACATCTGTCTAATGGCACATTTAGACTCAGACTCTGGAATAGACTCAGAATCTAACTCAGACTCAGACAAAGACATTGAGGTTAGCCATTCTGATATTCTTACAGAAGTCTCAGATTATATAAATGAGTTGTGTTCTAATTTAAGATCCACTCTGAAAAGGATCTCCAGTTTGGAAAAGGAAAATCACAAGTTGAGTCAACAGAATTATTCTTTGAAAGGAAAATTTGATGACCTCAAAAAGGAATTTTCAGAAACAAAGGAAAATCAAGATTCTTTATTAAATGAGAATGAAACTCTCAAAAAGGAACTTTTGATTTCAAAGGAAAATAGAGTCTTTGCAAAAAGAAAATGAATCTCTCAAAAGGGAAGTTTTAAATATTACTACAAAATTTTCTAAAGAATCGAAAACCCTATATCATATACTTTCCATACAGATTCCTTACTATGATAAGTCAGGACTTGGATGTTATAAGGAAAGTGATTCTTTAATTGATTTTCTTAAGGTCAAAGAGAAAATTAGACAGAGACCTCCTCGACAGACCTACAAAAATCATTTCAAAAAGAATTTTGTAAGACCTGTTGGTTGAGACAATCTCAAATGTTCTAATTGTGGAGAAAGAGAACATTTTGAAAACAAATGTCTTAAAGTCCGGAGACCTGTTCAGAAGAAATGGATAGAAAAAACATATACTACTAACCCCAATGGACCCAAGAAAATCTGGGTACCAAAGAAAAAATGAGTATGTGTGTTGATTGCAGAAAAGTTTCAGAAGCAAGAAGAAATGGTACTTGGACAGTGGATGCTCGAGACACATGACTGGAGATTCAAGAATGTTCATTGGGTTAGAAAAAGTTAAAGGAGGAACAATTTCTTTTGGAGGAAACACCAAGGGAAGCATTATTGGATTAGGAACGGTTAAGATTGGAAGTCTAATCATCAACAATGTTTCTCTGGTTAAGGGATTAAACTACAATCTTCTAAGCATTAGTCAATTATGTGATGTTGGTTTTAAAATTGATTTCAAAGAGAACTTATGTTCTGGAACCAGCAATGACTCTTCTCAATCATTCACTGGACGAAGGCATGGGAACATCTATCTCTTGGACATAAATGAAGACGCTACCAAATGTCTCATTTCAGTTCAAGATGAAGCAAATCTCTAGCATCGCAAACTTGGACATGTCAGTATGAAAGAAATCTCTAAACTACTCAGCAAAAAGCTTGTTCGTGGACTGCCTTCGTTAAGCTATAAGAAGACAGAACTTTGCTCCTCATGCACTCTGGGAAAACAGTCACAGAGAAAACTCAAGAACAAAGAATCATTCAGCTGGACTCTACTTAATCACCAGAAGATTCTGATGACAGTGAATGCAAAACAGAAACTGAAAGCATAAATCCAGTCATCCTCATTGGAAATATCAATGAAGGAATTCGAACCAGATCGAAGAACAAAACCGATACAAGCATTGTGGCACTTATCTTTGAGATTGAACCCAAAGGAGTAGACGAAGCCCTTGAAAATGAAAGCTGGATAGAGGCAATGCAAGAAGAACTCCAGCAGTTCAAAATGAATGATGTGTGGGAATTGGTTCCCAAACCCAAGGGAAGAACTATCATAGGCACTAAGTGGGTCTTCAGGAACAAAGTGAATGACCAAGGTAAGGTGACCAGAAACAAGGCAAGACTTGTAGCAAAAGGTTACTCATAGTCAGAAGGAATACACTATGATGAAACCTATACTCCTGTAGCAAGATGAGAAGCAATCAGACTATTACTTGCTTATGCTTGCTATCAAAACTTCAAGCTATTCCAAATGGATGTAAAGAGTGCCTTCTTGGATGGGTTTATCAAAGAAGAAGTCTATGTAGAACAGCCTCCTGGTTTCGAGGAACCAAGAAAGCTAGACCACGTATACAGACTGAAAAAGGCTCTATATGGTCTGAAACAAGCACCTCGAGCCTGGTATGAACGACTGAGTAAGTTTCTATTAGACAACAGTTTCAAGAAAGGTATGGTAGACACAACTCTGTTTATCAAGAAGGAAGGTAAGGATATTCTACTTGTACAAATATATGTAGATGATATTATTTTTAGATCCTCTAATGAACGATTGTGCAAGAACTTTTCAAAGTCTATGCAGGAGGAATTTGAGATGAGCATGATGGGAGAACTTACATTCTTTCTAGGACTTCAGGTCAAACAATCCAAACATGGCACTTTCATCTACCAAGAAAAATATGCCAAGGACTTGATCAAGAAGTTTGGAATGGAGAATTGCAAGAAGACTAAAACTCCAATGTCAACCTCCATCAAACTAGATCAGGATGAAATGGAAAAGAAAGTTGACCAGAAGACCTACAGAAGCATGATTGGTTCTCTTCTTTATCTTATTGCATCTAGACCGGATATTCTATACAGTGTGTGCTTATGTGCTCGATTTCAAGTGGACCCTAAAGAATCACATCTCTCTGTAGTTAAGCGCATAATAAAGTACATTGCTACTTATCCACAGTTGGGTCTGTGGTATCCCAAGGGAACAGACTTTACCCTTCTTGGATACTCAGATGCTGACTTAGCAGGGTGTAAAGTGGACAGGAAGAGCACGTCTGGAACATGCCAACTACTAGGACAAATGCTAGTCTCATGGTTTTCTAAAAAGCAGAACACTGTGGCTCTATTTACAGCAAAATAAGAATATGTTGCTCTTGGAAGCTGTTATTCACAGATTTTATGGATGAGACAGCAACTGAGGGACTACGGAAAGGAAGAAACTTGCACTGAAATATGATGTGACAATACAAGTGCTATAAATCTCACCAAGAACCCGATCCTACATTCCAGGGCAAAGCATATTGAAATCAAACATCATTTTATTAGAGATCACGTGCAAAGTGGTGATATATTTGTGCAATTTATTGATTCAAAGAATCAATTGGCAGATATCTTCACAAAACTGCTGGACAAAGGTACATTTGATTCAATATGCAGTAGATTAAATATCATTAACCCTTTTGCATAAAGTCTATGAAGACTGGATATCGTCTGGGAGAAACAATCTTCTGGATGGACCAATCTTCCAGGACGCACTCAGAAGGACTTGATGGTATTTTCGAAAATTTAATTTTTGGCGCGTAAGTTATTTCCTTATATGATTGAACTTGGTAAGTCAATATTAGCAATTAATTGATTTGCATAATTTCTGGTACATGCCTATGTTGTCTGCGTCTATTTTTATCAAGTTTAATAATTTTGAATAACTGCCATTTTCGGTTATTTTTCTTTTTCAAAAAGTTGTGTCCTTTCATTTGCCTCTCTTTAGAAGGGTTTATAACCCCCAAAAATCGAGTCTTTCACGAAGCTTTTCAAAAATCACTTTCAAAAACCCTAAAGAACAAATCTTTTCCTCAAAATCGAACCGAATCCTCTCCGAACATGGCTTTGAGATCCTCTATGTCCAGATCTAGGTCTGTGTCTCCATCTCCTCGAAGAAAATCAAACAGGATAGCTGGTAGAGGACCAAGGAATGTAGAAGGAAGACAAACGCACTTCGATTTGATGCAAACTTCTGAAGAATCCCAAAGACATTCTCCAACTGCATAGGCTCAAAGGACTGCAAGTGAGAATGTGGAATCTCTGAGAAATTCCCCTACTGAATCTGTGCAGAGGAATGTCTCCAGAAGAAGTACGTCTGGATTAACTCTGCCTAAACCTGACAACCCTCATACAGTCATGAGAATGTATGAACGTTTAGTACAGAGAGACGCTACTGACGATGTCAAACTCTATTACTTGAGACAAAAAGGATACGCAAATGAGTTGTGTCTGGTTCAAGCTGTCCAACTTGCAGATCAACAGCCCGCACGAAGAGAACGGGCTAGTGAAGTCAGAAGGAGTGGAGATAGTCTCTGGGGTGAAAAGAAAGATGATGAACGAGTTTATAGAAACTTTGAAGCCAGAATGGGGATTGCTGCAGTGGCTCGGAACACAACAAGGAAATTGTTTCGTTCTAAAGAGCATAAGGCGTATTATAACAAACTGCTTGAACAAGGAGTAATGAATCACAGGATTGTGGACTTTGACTTTCTGGATGCGGCTGATATAAATCTGAGGGGTTGTTTTGAAAGATTGCAGATGGATAGATTCTACACTAACTCTACTGTTGTTTATTTAGAACTAACAGCATACTTCTACTCCAATTTGTCTTTCTTGTCTCCGAATAAATTGCAGTTTAGTGTGAATGACAGGTTCTATGAAGTTAATGCAGACATCTTGGCTGATATCATGAAAGTTGAGAGAGGTCATTTCAAGCCCATAGAAGTCACCTATGAGACTGTTTGTAAACATCCTACAAACTCTGTTAGGGCTAATATCACTTATCCCTTTTTGACTTCAGCAAGAACAATCTGCATAAAATCATCATTAGCTTCATTCGTCCTAAGGCATCATCAAAGACTGATGTGGCCAGATTTGAAGCAAAACTGATGTGGGCAATTGAAAAGGGAGTTTTGTTCTCACTCCTTCACACTGTTCTTCTACACATGTATAGAACAGTTTTGAAGGACAAGGGACAATTGCCCTATGGAGCTTTGGTGACCAGAATCTTTGAATATCTCAAGATCGATATGCCCATAAGATTCTGCACTAAAGAGCTTCCAACCATGGCCATTGACCTTAAGATGATCACCAAAATGAGGCTCAAGGACATTGTAGAGACATGGAAAAGAAAGGAGAAGGAACTAGCTAAGGCATCAACCATTGAAAAGAGAAAAGGAAAGGAAGTGGCTACTGCTGAACCAAGTTCTAAGAGAAGGAGACAGCTGCTGCTGCAGGATGAAGATGATGAGGAGGAAAGCATTTATGAGATTCTAGCAAATATGAGTCAGACTATGCACAAAATGCCTTCACCAGAAGTACCAGAAGAAAACATTCTCAATGCAGAACCTCAACCTGCTGAGAGTGTTGAGTCTGAACCAGAAGAAGAGCATGGGGAGGAAGAAGATCCAGAAGAAGAAGAAGAAGAAAGAGAGGAAGAAGGAAATGGAATGGATGAGGGTCCTATTCCTGAGGTTGATAATAGGGAAGAAGAAAGGCATCAACAAGGGCAACAAGGCCAGACCGAAGCATCAATTCAGGGGGAGTATCCGTCTCACAATGTTGAAACACATACTCCTCCAGCTTCATCTAATCGTGCTGATTCTCAAAAGATATTGGATATACTTATGCAAATCAGAGATCAGCAGGTTGCTATGGAAACCTCCTTCAATAACAGGCTGGAGACTCTAGAGAAGAACACTCAGCAACATTTGGCACGAATGGAGGACACCATTCATCAGTGTCTGACAAGGATTGAGGAGTCTGCCACGGATATGGAGGATTTCATCCTTGTTCGAACCCCTAAAAAGCCATCTTCCAAATCTTCCTAAACCCATAGTCTTTTGGTCTATTTTGTTTGACTTCTTTGTTTGTTGAATTTTTTGTTAGACTTTGCTTACTCTTTTTAGGATATTGACTTTTTGACTGTGACAAAAAGGGGGAGAGTAATTGCAGATACATGAATGGTTGGTTGTGTTGATATTTTGAACATGGGTGTAGGAATTGTGTGCATGAATGGATCATCATCTGATATCATTTGATTGGGGTTTTATATTTTGTGATCTGAGAATCATTATACTTGTCATGCTTTACTATGTTATGCAAGTATGCTCTGCCTAACCATGTTTTGCAGGAACAACAAGCCGTATGCATAAAAAGTTTTGTCACCATAAAAAATGGAGAGATTGTTGAGAAAACTCCTAGTTTTGATGTTAACAAATCATTTTATGTATAAAATTATATATCTCTTAAGAAGGAAAAGCCATAGGGTGGCGTATGCTTTTGAGTCTGTTGGTGGCAGAAGGAAAAGCATAAAATGTCTCTGAGTTTGTCCGTACCAGACGAAAGAACTGAAGAGACGCAGCTTCTGAGTCTGTCCATACCAAACGGAGGACCCGAATAGATGCAGTTTCTGGGTCTGACCATGCCAGACGGAGAACTTAAGCAGACTCAGAACATTAGTCTATTAGACTTAGAATGAGACTATAGGACCAGATCACCAACGGTCAAGTATTTCACTTACTTTATTTATATTGATTCTATTGTATCAAACTGATTGGCAGGATCAATCAATGGACAACTTCCAAAGAAGAATGGAACACTTATGGAAGCTTGGATTCTGATTGTACGGGCGAATAGAATCCAAGGGGATCTAATCTACCTTCAAACAGTCAAAAAGACTTGCCTTATAAAGTCTGTCCAATAAAGGGAAGACTAAACTCTCAAGGAAAGAGCCAACGGTCGAGTGTGGCTTGGAGGGTATATAAGGAGAGGATGAGACCTAGGAGACTAGAGAGGATAAATATATTCCAAGGCTGATTCAATTCTTCACTAGTTGTCTGAAAAAGAGCGAAATTGAGTGATCCTAGTGTATTACCAAAAAGAGTGACTTTGTGAGACATATCATCACAAAGTGCTAACGCTCAAGAGTGTGTAATCACCTTTGATCACATAGTGAAATCCAGCCTATTGGCTGATCGCCTAGAGAGTGGACGTAGGCTTGTTTAAAGCCGAATCACTATAACTGTGTTTGCAATCTTCTCTACTCTCACTATTTAATTTCTTTTTGTAGATTGCAAAAGCTTGATATTACTTGCGCATAAAGTTCTTCTACACATATTCAACCCTCCTCTAGGTGTTAATACTAGCTATATTAGTAATCAACAGCACTCAGGGCTGCAAATGAAGGACTATTTTTATTAACAAATGGCCGACATATGTCTTGAAGTGAGTATGAGAGGGGTGAATGGTTCTCTATAAAATCGAGGCATACAACGTCCTTGTAAATAAAGCTCCACCATGCCTTTTCTTACATGGAATATAGCAAAGGTTGGGAGCCGATATCCCGAGATGCCTCTGTTCTACCACTAGCTGCTCGTCTTTTCGCGTTATGAAGGTATTAAATATTTTATAGATTAAATTATTATCATGACATATTTATTACAGTGTATTTCTATTATCCATGTATAGGTTTTTGTTTCCTTATTGGATGTTCTACCTTTGCCATGTATAGGTGCACGATGTGATGATTGGCAACTAATTCCATGTCGTATTGTCTATCAACAGGTTCCATACCTTTCACATTTAAGCCCTAAACCATTGTCCATAGAAACTCACATGTTATTTGTATTTTAATATGCTCGATAATTTATTTATTACCCATTGTAGTATGCTTTCAACTTTCTCTCTGGGATTTTTCATGATATTAGCCATTATATTTAAATCCTAGTTAAATAAGCACGTGACCATTATGTCAATTTTGAGTTTCAGCAAGTTTATAAAGGCATTATAAGGATCCCTCTCTCGAGCACAAACTGCAGTTTCGGCCATCTGCACGACAAATTTGACATTTTCTTCTCCGGTCTAGGAATCGGTATCATTTTTTGGGAATCGGTTCCAAGGGAAAGCCCACCTAAGAACCGAACCAGTTTTGGAACCAGTTCTACTATAAAAAATAAGTTGGTAACACAAAGTTCGTGAATGATTTGATTACAGAAAAATTAGTAATTATTCTAATTAAGGTCGATAATTTTTTAAAAGAGTTGGGGAAAATAATAATTGTGATTATTTATTGGAAATGGATTTAATTGAGTTATTTTGTGGGAAAAATCATTAGGGCCTATTTTCTAATGTCGCCGACACCACTGTGTTCATCACGTCCACAGTCGGCTCCTTATCCAGGTCCGCCGTGCACACGAACACATCAATGGGCGGGAGCTTCTCATCCTCAGCAGTCACTCGGGAAGGCAATGCTTCAACCTACTGTAGCATTGTCTACAACCGAAGTTGAGTATATGGCAATAACTAAGGCTACGAATGAGGGATATGGTTGACTGGTTTGGTTATAGAGTTGGGTATAAAGCAAGAAAGTGCTACACTATATTGTGAAGTTTGTCACTTCATTTGCTCGCTGCCAGAAGCAAAATGTTAGAGCATAACAGTGGCATGTAGATCTTAGTAGCTGGCCTTTAGATTTTCCTATTTGAGTTACAGATCATGGTATACAAAAATCGATCAGCTTGTCGTTACCAATCTTTGTTTCGTAGCTTATTGACGTTCTAAGTCCATGTTGAATGGTTCTGCGCCTCGAAAGGCTACCACGATGGTGTCACGGTCACGTAGCAGGAAGGCTTGTGTGGCTGCTTTCCGTTGATAATCTGCAAAAGAAAGACGAATAGACATATGGCAATTATTATCATGTGTCCGGTTCTCGATTCCAAATTTTTGGAACCAATATTATGAATGTAGGTTTTAGGTTCTTTGGATGTTAAACCTACCCATTGTAATATCCTGAATTTCGACCCATTCTAGGATATATGAAATGGTTATTTTATCAATGCACTGTTAGTTACGTTTACTCTAAGTTGGCCCCTCACGAGTTAACTAACTATTCGGCAAGACAATTAAGGATCGATACGCGTACGACTAGTGAATTTAATCAGGGATAGGCCGCTCGACCGTAAGGATCAAAGAGGAATAATACCACCCTGTTGTAGGCCAATTAGCAAATGGAAATAAATCGATTCGGCAAAAGTACGAGGTCGGATTGCGGGTGATTCCGCACGACTTCGATATTAATTGCGAACGACGTTAAACCGATTTCCTTTTGGCCCTGTACTCAGTGTGAGCAATTAATCTCTCGTGATTACATAACAATCGAGGATCACCCTGATTTGAATGCACGATTGTGGATTGAAAAGCTATCAACCACGGCACAAACGCGCGAGAACTCCTAAACGCTGCCCGAAAGTTAAGTCGTGCTAAAGTCACGATTGATCGATGTTAACCACGAATTTCAATCCGGTATCGGGTATCGAACTTTTAAGGATGTCGAGACTAAAATATTGGACGTTGCCTCATTGATTCTCGAATTTATCGGTAAGCTCGAAATTATTGGAAAATGATTCAACGGGCCGAGTTTTGGAGCCAAATATTTGGGAATTTGTGCTTCAAGGGTAAAAAGACAAAATTGCCCTTTCTAGAAGCTTGTTTAGTTTTTCTTTTTTCTTTTTCTTTTTTTTTCTCTCTCTCCTCCCAACTTCTTCTCCACATTTTCTCTTCCCCCCCACCCACTTTTCATCTCTCTCTCTCTCTCCACCGATCAACCCCACCCCACCCCATGTCACGCCCCGACCCTCAAGCATGCGACAATCCCCTTTTCTCTTTCGGTCATTTGAATGTGACGTCTCAGGACGCGTCACTAACCATTCTTTTTATCTTTCAATTAAGCGCATGCGGAAGCGATAATTAATCCTTGTACAATTAACGAATTGGGATAGCCAAAGAAATCAAACAGAAACACAATCAATGATGCCAGTTTATTCATATTCTGATTAACTTTAGGAAGTCTACACAAACAGGCTCTTACCACGGGCTACTTCCTACAGAGCCAACCAAACAAATAGGCCAGGGTTAATTTACTTCTTCCAAAACGCACCACCTGCCAAATCTGCCTCCAATGGACCTGAAAATGGTTATACAATAACCAGTGAAATATAAATCTAAGCGAGTTCTCGCCCTAATCCCTAGCTAGGACACCAACTCGCCTCAGAGTACCTATGGTATGGTCTAATACCTCAAGCAGGTCAATAGCAAAACAAACATACGTCTTAGGCAATGACTTAATACAATTAGTAATATCATGAACACATCGACAAGCAATCGACTCGCAAGTGACCTTACCCGGTTATGCCATATCCTGCACGGTAAATATACATACAATTCACCATTAATGCATCTTGCACTCTCAACATCACATTAATCAATCACATTCGAGTCGTATCGCAGGCGATCTCACTTGGCCATTGCCACACCCTGCACGATACCAACTCAAGCATATCATAGACAGTGCAACAAGCACAGATATAATCAGAACACAGTGTCACTTGTCTTTCATGCACCCTGCTTGCTCCGGCGAGGGGACCGGGAGGAAGGAGGCTGAGAGCGGTGGTTTGGGCTGCTTTCGCGAGAAACCGAGAGGAGGAGAGCAGCGGTTCGAGCTGGGCGGCATTCAGCAGTGCAGGGCGGAGGTGGCCGGCTCAGGCGGCTGGGGCAAGCCGCGGCGGAGGCGACAGCAGTCGACCGAAGCAGCAACGGAGAGAAGGAGGGAGGCCGGTAGCTGCGAAACCGGCAGGACAAAGGAGGGACGAGCTGGTTTGGGCAGCTGTCGAGCTCTGGCAACGAGCCAACGAGGCGCGGCGGGGCGAAGGCGACTGAGGCGGCGGATAGAGGGGGCGGCGGCAGTAGCAGCAGCAGTCCGTCGAGTAGTAGAGGAGAAACTGAAGAAGAAGAAGAAGAAGAAGAGAAAGCTGCTGCAGTATGCGTACGTGCATGCATGGGGAAAGAAACCGCACAGAGGAGAGAGAGAGAGAGAGAGAGAGAGAGAGAGAGAGAGAGAGAGAGAGAGAGTCGAGGGTCAGAGGCAGCAGGGGAGTGGGCGGCTGACCGCATAGGGAAAGAGGAAGAAAGAAAAAGAAAGAGAGAAAAGAGAGGGGAGAAGAGACGTGAGAGAAGAAGAGAAAGAGAGACAAGAAAAGAGAGAATGCGAGAGAGAGAGAGAGAGAGAGAGAGAGAGAGAGAGAGAGAACCCTAAAAACAATTCAAATAAGCTTCTAGAATAGGGGCACTTGGTCTTTGTACCCCTGAAGCACGATTCCAAAAAATTCAGTCCTAATCTCGGCCCTTTAATCCAATTCGACAATTTCCGGGCTTACTGAAAAATTTGGGAATTAATGAGGCGTTGTCCAATATTCTTATCTCGACGTCTTTGAAAGTTCGGTACCCGAAATCGGACTGAATTTCGTGATTAATTTCAACCAGTCGCGACTTTAGTACGACCTGACTTTCGGGCAGCATTTAGGGTGTTCCACGTGTTTGACAGCTTTTCAATCCACGATCGTGTCTATCCAGATTAGGGTGATCCTCGGTTGTCATGTAATTATAAGGGATCGATTGCTCACCCTAAATACAGGGCCAACAGGAAATCGATTTAACATCGTTCGTCGTTAATGTCGAAGTCGTGCGGAATCACCCGCAATCCGACCTCGTACTCCGCCGGATCAATTTATTTCCATTCGCTAATTGACCTGCAACAGTGTGATATCATCCCTGCTTGATTCTTATGGTCGAGTGGCCAGTCCCTGATTGAATTCACTAGTTGTACGCACATCCGTCCTTAATCGCCTTTCCGAACAGTCAGTTAACTCATGAGGGGCCAACTCAGAGTAAACGTAACCAACAGCGCATTGATGAAATAATCATTTCACACGTGCCGAAATGGGTCAAAATCCAGGACGTCACACCCCATGTCCTCTCTCTCTCTCTCTCTCTCTCTCTCTCTCTCTCTCTCTCTCTCTCTCTCTCTCTCTCTCTCTCTCTCTCTCTCTCTCTCTCTCTCTCTCTCTCTCTCTCCCCCTCCCTAGTTCTTTCGGTTTTCTCTCAAAACAGCAGCATAAGCTGTTGTGATTTCCCCAAATTAGCCACCTTTGTCGCATGCCGAAGCCGCCATACGCTACATCCCGGCATCGCTCGTCCGTGAGCCACGTCCGTCGCCGTTCTTTCTCACCGAATCGGAACCACCCCATTGCCAAGACCCATTTTCATTGCCGCTTGTCTCGTTGTTTCGGACGTAGCCGCGTGTCGCCCTCACCGCCGCCGTCGCGCCCGTGTCGTCGGAATCGCTAAACCGTGAGTCGATTTCCTAATCCCTTAGTTAGGGGTTAATCTTGCTTAGGAGTAGTTTAATTAGTTTAATTATTGATTAGTGCTTTGGATGATGATTGATTAGCATTAAAATATTATTTGATTAAGCTTGCTTAGTGTTAATCATGGTTAGATTAAAGTAACCGCGGTTAGATTAAAGTAATTGAAGTTAGATTAAAGTAACCGTGGCTGAGTTAGTTAACCGTAGTTGGGTTAATTAACTGCAGTTGGGTTAGAATAGTAACCATGGTTAGTATTAATAAATATTATTATTATTTTTGGAATAAATAATAATAATTTATTATTTTCGGAATAATTAATTAATTATTAATTAAATTATTTTATAATTTCGAATTATTAATATTGTTATTACTATTCATTTCTGAAAAATTAATTATTTTTGAGGAAAATAATTAATTGTGATTATTTATGGGAAATGGTTTTTATTGAGTAATTTTGTGGGAAAATTACTATGGTCTAATTTTCTAATGTCAATAGTATATATATACTACATTATCAAATGACATTGGTTTATTAAAGAATGGTTTTATTAAATGAAATTATTTGGGTTGGATAAATTATGGGATTTGAAAATAATTATAAGTATTTTGTGAAACTTAAATTATTTTATTGGAACAATCGACTACAGTATTACATGCTTCTTAAATGAGTATCTTTGAGTATAATCATAGTTTATACTTATTTTGGGATAATTGAATATTTATGGAAATAGTTGATTGTCGTAGTCGTGAGGACACGTGTTTATTTATTATTGAATATTGAAATACGTGGTTGAGTACCGTAATTATTGAGGTACGTGATGATTTTGGAAAAGTATGCAAGTATTGTGATGTTGATTGGTTGGAATTGATTGTCAGACTATGACTTGAACTGCTGATTGTTGCAACTTTCGTGATTGATTGGACTACTGCTATTGTACGTGACTGCTGGATACTGCTGCATGACATTATACGTGTGTTAACTGCAATAGCATGTTGCGTGAGCACGAATTGTATGTGCATTCACGACAGAGCAAAGAAAAGAAAGAATTGATTGATGATGAACAGAGCAAAGAATTGTATGGTCACATTAAGAGGGGGAACTCGGCGTTGCCGGAAGACCGCCAATCCTTATGGGGTTGTGCCGTGGCCAGTTGATTGCTTGACTTCGGTCGGATGCCTGACAATGAGGGGTTAACTTTGGGGGATTGCGGTAGTGGGTGGGTCCCGGGCCTTTATCAGTTGCGGGGCTACGGTAGTGGGCAGGTCCTATGCTCATTCGGGAATGTCGTCTTGGGAGTGAGCCCTTGACGTCGCCGTGCCTCGAGGTAAAAAGGACGAAGCTGGCTTGGCTAGGAACCGCCAACCATAAGGTTGTGCCGTGGCCCAGGAGGAGGGGTCGTAATAATTGGAGCATGTGTGGATGTGAGACATGAGAAACTGTGTGCAATGCTCTGATTATTCGCATGCCTCTTAATATCGTGATGATTAAAATGACAGTTTCTGCAGGTTGCGTGTGCCAAGGCCAGGTAGGATCGCTTGTGTTTGCATCTGCTTATTGAACTGTCGTCTGATAATGCTGCTTGAGGTGTGGTATGTGTTGTTTGCCGAAACTAGGTTGCATGATTAGACTACCCTCGAGGCGAGCGAAATTCCTAATCGAGGCTTACGATTTTGACTTACTGAGATTTTATCTCACTGCTTATTGAATAACCATTTTCAGGTCCGTAGGTTGGAGGATTGACGCATGTTACGGCTCATGGCCGTTTTTGAAGGGAGTAGATTAACCCCGGCTTGTTGGTTTCATTGGCTCGATAGGAAGATGCTCGTGGTAAGGGCTTGTTCTTGTAAACTTCCTAGGGTTAATCAGTAGATAAATAAAGCAGTACTTTGGAATGTGTTATTGTTGGGTTTTCCTGCTATCCCTGCTTTTGTAATTGACTGGGGGATTGTGATTCGTTTCCGCATACGTTTAATTAAAAGATAAAAATAACGGTCGGTGACGGATCCTGGGGAGTCGCAAATTAAATGACCGCAAGAGAACAGGGGTTGTCGCGGACTCGAGGGTCGGGTCGTGACACCCATCCTCCCAAGAAGTAGTTAAAACCTATTTTATGAAGTTAAAAAAAGATGATTTATCTTTCGTAAATGAGCTTAACTTACCTATTATTTTATATTTATGTTTGTTTTGTGCTGACATTTCATTTTGAATCGTTTCACATACTATTTTGTCAAAATTGCTATGTCTTTTTCTTTAAGAAATGAAGCAAAAAAAAAAAAAAAAAAAACGGTTCTTGAGTAGACTCTATAATCAGATCGGCCAAACAAAGTAAGTTTTAAGGTAGGTTTTAGATTCAAAACATTGAGTATTGGTTCACGTTACTTCTGCATGCTCCCCTCCCGTGCACGCTCGACGCCGCAACTACTTCGCCAGAGCTCCTGCAACTTTTTTCACCGAACCATCAAAGCGGCGCCCTCTCAAACGAATCCTTACCGATGCTTAGGCCGTCGCCATCCCACCACCCTCCATCGGTCGTCCACCCCGACTGCCGATCATCGCCGGAGTTGCCCTCCTCGCCGGCAGGAACGAAAAAAAAAACGACAATGGGGCAGCGAAACGAACCAAATGGCCAACACGCACAAAGCTAAGCATCACGAGAATAAAACATGGCGCAATGGGACGAAATCGGGACGCACCACCTTAATGCACAAGCTAATCATTTGCCAAGCATATGGAGATGATTACTCAAAGATGCTCCCTTATATGTCAAGGTATCAGTCTAAAGCTTACCACGAGAAAAGAGGCATCTATACCGTCAGCCCTCAGCTCCTCCAATAGGCTCTTACCATGGATGTCATCCGCAATCTAGTGAGTTCCCAAAACATGCAGAAAATGTTCAGCTAAATATCCAAATGTGGTCCTCTAAGGTTCCAGTCTGACATTAAATGGAAGAATCGACAGATATCCCAGTCAGTAACCTTAGAAATAAGCCTTGCTCTCACACCCAGACGAGCCAAACATGTTAGAGTGTTCGCTGCATCTCCACCTCCTTGAACCTGACAGTAGACATCGGATTTAAAGATTACTCCAGAAATCTAATTGTCTTAAAGGCATCATTGCTGGCACGCAATTTTGTTCCATGACATCAACATGAATGAGAAGTGGTTCAAATGATCAAAACTAATTAACACAAATATTGATAAGCGAAGAAAAAGAAAACAGATTTCCTCCTGCTGATGTCTTGTCTCTGTTCAAAAAGCAACTGACTTGAAATTTGCCCATCTCATTCTCGACTTGTTGCTGAGCACTTTACGTGATTTAATTGAGGTACATTATTATACAAAGAAAATGGCAATTTTGAACTTTTGCTAATCTAATAACTTGTACATAAGTGCCAATGGATTTATTTACTGAAATTAAATTATCAGATCGCAAAAGCTGTCAAATATGACTAATAGAATATCCTAATCGGCGATGCCATGTAATCATCCAGAACATTGTTTTTCTGAGAAAAGAATGCCATGGAATGTGGGTCCTTATTGGTATATAATCCTTGATGATTACTTCCCATTAGCAGTACCCGATGGGTCTTGGAGTCCTTGATAGAAAAACCAGAGACATCAAGCTCAAAACATCAAGGATAATCTCTCATCAGTAAACAAGTAAAAGATTTTTCTTTATTTGTGGAATGACCAAAACATTATTAAGTGAAAATTGACCAGTCTCATTGTCAAATTGACTAGTCCCAACATGAGTAATCGATATAATGTATCGTTCCCAACTATCACATTATCATTTTCAAGGTAACGAACTATGTTCACAAGATTACCTAGATTATCGATCATATGAGTATTAGCACTACTGTCTTGATGCCATTCTTCATCTTGTAAGTTTGAGATGTAAAGAGTAGCTAGGCCGTGGGGTATATCAAAATTCCGATAGTTGTTGTCGAAATGAAACCGGCAATTCAATGCATCATGCCCTTTCTTCTTACAAATCTGACAGATGAGAGATGGTACTCTCTTGTTTGAATTTGGCAGTGCACCAATGGTTTTGGTTTGGTGAGTATTATAGTAGTTTCCTGAAAAGTGTCGACCGTTCTCGTTTGTTTGAGAAAAGCTACGACCCCTATAATTAAACGTTGATCCCCTACCCCTTCCTCCAGGGTTGTTTTTGTAGCCATCATTTCATCGCTGTGAGATAAACACCATTGAACTATTTAAGAGCATGGTTGTTGTGCGCTTGTTTCATAACTCATAACTTTGTAGTTGTGCAACCACTTTAGCGTGAAATTAAAGAAGATGCCTAGACAACGTTGCTATGAATGACTCACAGCAGTCATCAAGTCCTTCAAGTAATCTAAAGACTTTATTAGCATCCAACACAGGTTTACCAATGGAATGCAATTGATGGCAAACAGATATAAACTTGCCAAGATAAACAGATAATTGCTTATTTTCTTTCTTGATGTGTTGAAGTTGTTGAAGGAGGGCAAGTTCACAAGTCATCAAGCTTGACTTGAAATGATCGATGAGAGCTTTCCGCATTTTGTTGCTGTTCAAGGTCCAGTGGTATATCCGAGAACCTCTTCTGAGAGTGTGCCCACAATCCAAGACTTTACAAGGTGGTCAATATGCACCCAAGATGTATATTCTGGATTTTTTTTCTTCGGTTGCACTTTCCAATGTCCGAGTTTGCGGTGGTGCAACTATCTCTCTGGTAAGAAAACCACGTAGGTCTTGACTTTCAATCAAAGACAATACTCGAGTCTCCCAAAGTAAAAACTTATTTTCATTGAGCTTTGATGTAACAAAATTAATCACATTGATGTTTGAAGGAAATGGAAATCTTGGGTTTGAAGAAGGAGGTGAATGATCGTATCATTTTATTTTTTTTAACAAGAAAATATCAGTGTGCCATTGTGTGGCTCCGATACCATAAAGATAACAGAGAATTAAGTTGACAAAGCATTGCTTTTTCATTGATATGTTGTACAGTATAAATAAATATTTCACCATCTATAATTATTGTGGAAAATAAAGATTAAAGATATCAATTTGATGTACATGGAAATTGAATAAAAAACAAATGGGATAGTGCATTGAAAAAGGACAATTGAGTTCAAAAAATTTCAAAAAATACAATCAAGTCCTAAAACTTGTCAAGAATGGGCAATCGAGTCTTAAAATTTTCAAAAAGCGCAATCAAATTTTAAAACTTATGCATTCGAGTCCTAAAATTTTCAAAAAAATGCAATCAATGGAATGACTTGATTGAATTAATTTGACAAGTTTTATGAGTTGATTGTACTTTTGTGCCAAGTTTTAGGACTTATTTATACTTTTAGAAAGTTTTAGGACCTAATTGTAATTTTGTGATTAGTTTTAGGACTTTTAATACACAACTCTAAAACAAATCATAAAAGATCTTCAAATGATCAACTCGTGAATACTATGTTTGATGTATAATCTTCATGCTGATTTGTAAAAGATTATGTATTGTAACCATTGTGATTTTTTACTTTTTTATTTGATACTTCAATAGTAACCAACCCTCAACAATTCCGACGGTATATTCTACATTCAATTGAGCTAAATTTGGGGGATATTTTTAAGTCGCTAATTTATTAATCTTTACATAAGAGACAAGTTTACAGATTTCAATGCTTTATTGTTTCCGTATTATGTATAATCAATGTATTAAAAATTGAAATAGTTTTTATTTTGAATGTTTAAAGCGACTTACCTTAAAAAGGATGAAGCGGCGAAGGGACGAGACAAGTGGTGGTGGCCAGTCCCACGGGCTGTTGCCCACTCCAAGTCTCCAACCTCACGTACATATTCCTCACCTGAAGAGAAGCGATATTTCAGATTATTCCAATTTACCGGAAAAATAAATCATTTGGTACATTTAAAAGTGCAAGAGGGATCTTCAATATAATGAAAGACAGAACATGTTCGTCACGGAAAAACTTTCTGAACTCGTTTTGGTCGTAGATAAGACGCCCTTTCTTCTCTAATAATTTTTTTTTTTTTTTTGTCATGCACGTACTCTTTCCCTACAGCAGAGAAGGGCGCTAGCACATGCAAGCACGTGATGGTTAACTTTTTACGAGGATTCAGCAAACTAATGGAGCGCCAGATTTAAAGACTAAAGTTTACCGGGAAAAAAAAAAAAAACCCCCACAAATGGGGAGTCGTGAGGAAACACTAAACTGGCAAAGTTAGCTAGCCAGAGGAAGAGAAAACGTGGATTAATTTAGGGACACTTAAAATGCACTTTAATGCATCTCTAAGCACGAATATCTAAAAGCACGAAAATCCAAGACACAGTTTCCCATGAGTCCATGACTTAGTGCATAGTTGCATAGTTTTAAATGGTAAAATCAGATGTTACTAGTTTAATATTCTTAATTCCAATATGTCGTCTTTATATAATTTTAAATGCACCGCCATTTCCCTGCACAAAACCCCCAACAATCCTTTCCCACCTTTTCTATCTATCCTTCGAAGTGGGGTAAGGCGAGTGTCCTACCTAATTCAATGATTAGAATAATGAAGGGAGACGTCTTCAAGTACTTAGTGCATAAATTAAAACGGTAAAACCAGATGTTACTGGTTAATATTCTTAATTCCAATTTGTCGTTTTTATGTAAATTTAAATGCACCGCCATTTCCCTGCACATGCGCCCCTCCCCCAAGAAAAACTTCTCTCTCTCTCTCTGAGCGTTCAGTGAAAAAAATACTAAATATGACATGTCTCACATATTTACAATTTTTGAGGATATTTGAGGGAACATTGCGAGGTCATCCTCTCTCTCTCGCGCGCGAATGAATAGGAAGATTACAAATAACATGCAAAGATCAATAAAATGTTGCAATGAGACAAAGAAAGTCATGCGCAATAAAGATCGAGAGGAAGTCGAGAAAACAACTATTGAGAACATGAAGCAATTAGTGGGAAAAGAGAAAATCGCCATGTAGAACTTCAATGTCTTTATAAACTCGAATGAGAGGAAGAAGACGACACACTCAACCATGGCAGATTTATTTCTCGAATTTTTGTTCGACCTTCCTTTTCAATTTGCAACATTTCACTTTAAGCTTTGATTTTTTATTCACTTTTCCTTTAATTATGTGTCCTGTGAATATGATTTCCATGTTTTCACAATATTTCACTTTTATGATTTGAGCGCATTAGATTCTAGTAGGTTGTGATTCCTAAGTTCCAGTCTAAATTCCAACACTTTAATTTCGGTTTTGCACTTTAATTTTCTTCAATTTTAGTTAGCAGAGGCAGCACTACTTTATGAGGAGTGGGGCATTGCCCCCATCAAATTACAGATATTTCGATTATTAGCATTAATATTTTAAGCATCGGTTAATTTGACCCAATAAATTAATTTTTTTGAACAACAAATTTAGCCTCGCTAAAACTTTAAAAACCTGAGTTACAATGAAAAACGTGACTTAAAAACCAACTCGGCATATTCAAATTACTTTCACAAAAATATATATAATAAAACTTGAAATTTCTATTCTCAAAATTTCTTTCATGTTATAATACATTTATTTGAGCTCAATTTAAAGGATATTTTCATACTATGTCTAGTTAATAGGTGCTTCAAAGGATTTGTTAAGTAATAACCTGTAAGAAAAAAATTACAGATCGCATTACCTCTCTCGTTTTTTATATAATCAATGCATTGAAAATTGAAACATTTCTTACCATGTTTGTTTAACCAGTGTCCCAAAATCCCTCGTTAACAAATAACATAACTCTTTTTTAGTTATCTTTGGGCAACTTATGTCAATAATGTAATTGTGCTGGATGAGGTAGTTCAATCTTGTGCAAGAGTTTTGACCTCGCGTAAGATTTAAAATCACCCCATGTGCAATTTCGCAGCACCAACGATCTGCACCGGCAATGCTCTAAATATAAATGCAGTACGGTGTTTAAGAATTGCTCTTGGGCACATGATTGCACTGAGAGCTAGAGAAGAAAAAATCTCCAAGTAGTCGCTGTGCAATTAATCTTGGAGAAGAGACGCCGCGAAAGAGTTCAACCAGACTATCGTCGTCTAACTTTGGAGGAGATCATATTCAGATTTTAGAGTCTAAAGATGGTTCAAGGTCACGTAAGCCTACCCATCAATGATGATGAAATCTGGGAGCAGAGAAAAGCACGATTGAAAGCACTGGAGTCGGTAAACAAACCACACTGCCAAGCACAATTCAAATCTCGTGTGAATCCGCTATTACATGCCACTGGGAAAATACGCTGTGTCGACAATTTCATCAAAGCCCTTGAAGAGTGTTCCGCCAAAGAGGGCATCTCTTTGTCCGACATCATCGATATGCAGGGCCCTTCTGGGAACTCGTTGCTCCACGTCGCAGCAGGTATAGAGAATGCTGACATCCTCCGACTCCTCCTTGAGGTTGACCGTGACAAGCGGCTCCCTGCCAGGGTGAACAACCGACAGGACACCGCGCTCCATGTTGCGGCAAGATCTGGCAGTTTCAACACAGCTGAGCTCCTCCTCGGCTATGACGGTATTGTGGACATGGCGAATGACACAGGGAACACGGCATTGCATGAGGCTGTGAAGAACCGGGACTACTGGTTGACCCTTCTGCTCCTGAGTCAAGGCTCAACTTCGGTGTATCGGGAGAACAGGGAGAGCAAGAGCCCACTATACTTGGCAGTCGAGATGGGGGACTTGGGTATTCTCAGGCTTTTGATGAATGCGGTTGATGGGAGTGAAGAACTTTCGTCCAGGATTGAAGGCATGTCGCCGGTTCACGGAGCCATAATGCACCAAAGATTAGGTCAGAGATTATACTCATGGCTGTCACTTGGGTAAATTTATTTGTCAAACCATATGCATCTATGTGTCTACTTTGGATCTATACGAGCCGTTGAACCAGTAAGTCTCATTCATAAAGCAGCTGACCTCATATTTTTTGTTCTTCTCCTAGAATGGATTAGCCTTTTTCTAGAGCCTGAATCAATTATTGAAGATTTCCCAAAAATTTTGACCCAGAAGAAGGCAGATACGATATGTTTGGACTTGGGTCTTGGCAATATTTAACCCCTGTACATTGTCGTCATTCTAATACTTCAATGGTCGCTGCTCATATTACAAGCCATTGTAGATACTACATTACTTATATTTATTGTCCAAGCACCTTTTCTAATACAGGAAGAAACTCATGTCACGGCTGCCCTTGATTGCTCCAATGTGGTAAACTACCTCTTAGAAATGAATGTCTCTATGCTTTGAAGCATTCTCCAATGCCTATACTAAATTTATCCATCGAAAGTTTACATTTTAATTTAGTATTCAATGTGATAATGCATTTTGTTTTGTTCTATGAAAAATATAATAGTTGTAAAGTGACCAGGCTCTTGGTCACGAGCAAGACATAAATTCATTCGTTTTCTACTTTCTAATGATGTAGAAATGTTGAAAGAGATGTCAAAGCAGAAGAAAGAGCTATTTTATTTAAGAGATGCTGGAGATGGTACTCCTCTCCATCTAGCAGCATATGTGAATTACATCGATGGAGTCAAATTCTTGGTCAATGAGTTTGTTTCGAGCGCCTTTGAGGGCGACGAAGAGGGCTATCTTCCAATCCATGTTGCTTGTAAGATGGGTCATCTTGAAACAATCAAGGAGCTGCTTCGACATTGGCCAGCTCCAGAAGAGTTGCAAAATCTTAAGGAAGGGCAGAATATACTTCACATTGCAGCGAAGTACGGAGGGGCTTCGGTAGTGAAGTACATACTTGGCGATCCCAAGCTTGAGAAGCTTATAAATGCAAAAGACAAAGAAGGAAATACGCCTTTACTTGTGGCCACATTGCAGTGGCAACCCGAGGTTCTGTTCTATCTCACCCGGGACAAGAGAGTTGATCTTAAGCTTGTAAACAATAGCAAGTTGACAGCTCTCGACATTGTGGATGAGCGAGTGAAAAAAATTGATGCTCCACTTCGCGAGGTACCGATCTATACAAATGGATTAAGTTATCTACTGTTGTTTTTCGCTATTATTATAGCTACATCCTTTCTGGGAGAGACAAAAGGAATTGAAGTTTATTTTGACTTATTGAATTATCCCAGAAGTTATCAAGTGGAATTAAGTTTCTATAGTAAGTTCAGAAAAGGTTGCATTGGCAAGTTAGTATAAATCTTTGGTTGTTAGTCTATTTTCTTGCATACTAACAGTTTTTTTTTTTAATTTTTATATTATGCTTAATCAGAGCATAACACGAATAATCTTAGTATCGGCTGGAGCACCCAGAAGCAAAGACAAAGCAGTTTTCCGATCAAAAGACTTGGGCCCAGGGATAGATCTGGAGCCTCCGAATTTGGAGAGACTAAAGGATGCAGTTAATGCCCGTATGGTCGTGGCAACGCTCGTTGCTGGTATGACATTTACCGCTGGCCTTTCTGTTCCTGGAGGATATAATAGCTCTGAACTAGATGCAGGAATTGCCACGCTGTTGAACAAATTTATGTACGACATCTTCGTGATTTGCAACACTGTGGCCATGTATAGCTCGCTAATTGCAGCTGTGATCCTTCTTTGGGCGAAGATCAATGATTCACATGGGGTGGATCATACCCTTAAAAAAGCGCGGCCACTGATGATCTTAGCTATTGTCACCATGTCCATGGCCTTCATGACGGGGGTCTACGTGACTGTTAGCAAAAGGACTTGGATTGCCGTTTTCATCTTGATCATCGGAATCACAGCCCTCGTCACTATGGTTGGACTTTACATTGGCTTTTTCATTCTGGTTGGGTACAATTGTCGTCTTGTCCAGCTCTTCGCCGACTACATCATTAAAGCTGGTATATCGATTTCAAGAAGCGCGACCAAAGGAAGGGCCATCCGACCTGCTGATTTCGTAAAACCAGACAATAAGCCGCGGCAGCCTAAGGGCCCTGGTAAAATGCACTACCTCCGAGGTAGGAAAAACCATAAGTCGTGTAATCGCTTTCCGTAAAGTGACAATTACGTTTAGATAAACGAAGAAATTAAAATTCGGTATTGCATTTAAATCATCTTATGGTTTGGTGCATGTTTGGTTGCATTCTATGTTGTCTAATGTACTGTGGCCACGGGGTGAATGCATGTCTAATTTTATGCTTTAGCTCATGGGGTTTTGTCCGTAGACTTAACAATAAGGCGATATGTATTCTTTACCCAAGTCGGATTGGTGTTACTTATCCCATTTAATTGCTTTGATGTTATCGACCCTTACTTGTTGTGGCATTATGTTGTTTATATGATTTTATATGTACTCAGGTTCTGTTGTACGAGCTTATTATGCATGGTGACTGTTGACATCAAAATTATTTGCTTAGAAGTCTTTCTTGCATTTCATAAAATTTAGGAATTGAATCCGTTGAAAATGATGGAACTTGACCCGGAATAAAAATATCAGTACTGCAGGTCGTCCATTCGCAATCTTTACTGCACTTCAGCAATTAGAAAGTAGGCACTTTTTTTTTTTCGAATAATGTCCCCGCATCGATCATCAACTCAGGCGAGATCGTGAATTTTTCTTAACCACCACGTTGTGTGACCCGTCCCAAATTTTTCTCGCGCCGAACTTGTACGGGCTGGAAGCTCGTCGCGTGTCCACAAAACTCGGCCCAACTCTCATCTCTCTTATCCTCTCCCATTTTTTTCATCTTTTATGTCGACCTCCACTAAAATGGCATTCCTTGCCCTTCCTACAGGATTATCTCGTCCAGCAATGTTTACCTTGGCAACGTGCCTTAAGTTCAGGTGATTGGTTTGAGCTTTGCGTTTAATTATCTAAAGACGAGACACTGCAACTTTGCAAACCTGCTGGATAAATCTCATGCATCAACATGAGCATGACAATTGGTTTTTATTTTTTTTATTTTTTTTGGTAATGGTAAGTATTATAGACGATTTTCAACCATACAAATGTACATGAAGTGAGACAAGGCTCCAACCCACACTCACGGGACAACACGTCACTGGAGTGGGGGGAGGGCCAAGCTCATACAAAACTTTACAACAAATCTAACATGGTAGCAGCCTTTGCTACCCTCCCAAGACAACTACCCAAAAATGATAGGATCAATGCCCCAGCTACGTTGTAATCTCCTGTTTCTTGGAGAATCAGGGACCGCACTAAAAGCTAAGGCTTTATCTTTGACCGCCTTGATGAGGTGCTGCTTCATCGATGGTACAAACAGGCTTGAGGACCGGAATGTAATGTTGTTCCTGGTTCTCCAAATGACATAACATAGTGCGCCAAAGGAGAACCTGGCAATGTCAACATAGAATCCACTTCTAGAGAGCGTGGTGATAATCCATTGGACATTTTCCATCCAAGGTCGGTTAGTCCATGGGAGATTACATTTCGAAGCCCAAAAAGTGGCAAGGCCATTGGGAATATGACAATCAAAAAATAGGTGATCTATGGAATCCGGCCTTGCATTGCAAAAAACACAATTCATGGATGCCAATCTACCATAAGACATCAGGAGTACCTGAGTAGGGAGCCGGTTCCGAGAAATAAGCCAAAGGAGGAATTGATGCCGGGGAACAATAAAGTTGCTCCATACTAAAGATGCCCATGAGACCGCTGGAGCTCTCCTCCTGATGACTGACCAGGCAGATGCAGAAGAGAAAGTGCCAGAGGGATGCATAGTCCAATGAAAGGAATCCGATGTGAGTGATAAGGTGGCGACCGTGATCTGCATTGAGCGAATCTCTTGTAATATATCCTGGCCATCCTGGGTAAATAGGTCAGCAACCACAGCATGCCTCTGGAGAGCCGATTGGTAGATGCGAGTATTTGGGAAGACCCGGCTAAAGGGGCCTATCTCCAGCCATGGGTCAAACCAAAGAGAGGTAGATAGTCCATCCCCAATACTCCACCTGAAATAATCTTGTACCTCTTCCCTAAGTGCAAGAATTTTGCGCCAAGCCCATGAGCAGAACGTCGGGGGTGTTGTGGTCCAGAAATACTGCCCTTTAAGGTGAGTCATATGGATCCATTTACACCAAAGGGACTCTTTATCAGTGAAAAGAATCCAAATGTGCTTGATCATAGCCACTTTATTACTATCACGGATCCTACGAACCCCTAGGCCTCCCTCCTGTTTGGGAAGACAAATGTCCTCCCAAGAAACCTTAGCACCTCCTACACCAAGACCCGGGCCTTTCCACAAAAATTGTTGACACATCTGTTCTAACCTATCAACTATAGATGCGGGAAGCCAAAAAATAGATGCCCAGTATGCTTGAATTGCATGCAAAACAGATTTAATCAATTGTAGTCTACCCGCAAATGATAGAAAGCGATGTGTCCAAGATTGGATTTTAGCCATTAAGCGACATACCAGAGCATTGCAGTCTGTTTTGCTGAGCCTCGAAGTGATGATGGGGACGCCCAAATATCGAACGGGGAGTGTCCCCAGTCTGAAGTTCAAGATTTGCAAGAGTTGGTCTCGCAAATCCTCCGAGCCTCCTGAGAGGAATACTTCACTCTTAGTATTGTTGGGGATAAGTCCACTCCATTGGGAGAACAAATGGAGCCCTTCCTTCATGCATGTAACCGAATTCACGTTGCCCTGGCTGAAGATGAAGACATCATCCGCAAAGAAGAGGTGGGATAGACGAGAGGTCTTGCATCTCCAATAAAACCGGAATTGAGGACGGCGTGACTGCAACTCTAGGATGCCCGTAGGCACTTCCATGGCCAAAGTGAATAAATATGGCGACACAGGGTTGCCCTGTCGAAGTCCTCTACCACTACTGAAGAAGCCATGAAGCTCACCATTAATAGAAATAGAGAACTTTGGGGTACGAACACATACCATAATTAGTCGTACGAAATGCTCAAGAAAGACAAATGCCATGAGTGTAGTCTCTAGGAAGTTCCAATCCAACGTGTCATAGGCTTTACGGAAGTCCACTTTGATGGCTCATTTAGGAGAATAAGTAGGGGAGTGGAACCCACTGAATAATTCTTGGGCCAAGAGTATATTGTCAATGATGCGTCTGCCTCTAACAAAAGCTGTTTGAGCAGGGCTGATGATGTCTGGAAGAACTGCAGCAATTCTATTTGCCAAAATCCTCGTGATGCACTTATAAATAGTGTTGCAGCAAGCTATGGGCTGAAAGTCACTAACTGAAGTAGCATTTGGTATTTTGGGAACCAAAGCTATAATTGTACAGTTGATTTCACGGAGCAATCTACCAGATTGAAAGAAGTCCTGGACCGCCTCTATAACTGAAGGTCCCACAAGATCCCAGTTCTTTTTTAAAAACTCAGCATTGAAACCATCAGGCCCCGGGGCTTTACCCCCAGCTAGAGAGAACATAGCATTTCTAATATCCTGAGGAAGAACAGGTTCAGATAAGAGTCTAACCTGGTCATCATTCAGCACATGCTTTAGGACTTCTTTGACATCATCAGTAGTTGGACTCAAGGCCGTGTTCGTCAAGGCCAAGAGATCCTGAAAGTAAGATATGAATGCATGCTGGACTTCCTTCGGATCAGAGGTTGTGTTACCCGCACCATCCTGAATTGTAATAATCCGGTTGCACAGGTGATGGTGATTTACCGACTGGTGAAAGAACCTTGTATTCTGATCGCCCTCCTTAAGCCACCTGATTCTTGATTTCTGTCTGAAGAACGACTCCTCAAGGGACCGGAGCGTGTAGTATTCCCGGGTTTGAGCCATCTCAGCTTCAGCCAATGCACTATTCAGGGGATCCTGGAGGAGTGCCTCTTGAGTAGAGTGAAGAGTTTGTTTAGCAGCATTAGCCCGCATAGAAATGTCAGAATATACCTCCCTATTCAATTGTTTCAATTTGCACTTCAGGAGTTTGAGTCTGGTACATAGCTTGTACATAGGAGTGCCGAAAGATTGGTCCTCCCACGCCTGGGCCACCATAGACCTAAAATCTGGGTGCGTCATCCAAAAGTTGAAGAACTTGAATGGCTTCTTTCGAGGCCGATTGGCCAAAATACGAACTAATATCGGGGTATGGTCAGAAATACCCGGGGGAAGAAATGAGGCCTCTGAATAAGAGTACTCCGAGCTCCAAATGTTGTTTACCAAAACCCGATCAATCTTCCGTTGTTTCCTATTTTCACCGGTGTAGGAGGACCAGGTGAATCGAAAGCCAACATATCGAAGGTCGTCAAGACCAGCCTGAAGTAAGCACTCTTTGAATTCATCAAACGAGGGGTGCCAAATATCCGGGCTACCTAGGGGATCCGAAGGATCCCGTATAGCATTAAAATCCCCTCCCACAATCCAAGGGCTGTCTAGGATGGTGGTACTCAGGCGGATTAAATCAGTCCAGAGAGATCTACGAGTAGTGAAGGTATGTTCACCATAAATGGCCGAAAAATGGAGGGTAGAACCCGAATGCAAAATCTTGATAAGGCCATGGATCATTTGGCTAGAGACAAAATGACTAGAGAATTCCACCAAAATTGGATTCCAACCTATCCAAATGCGACCCTTAGTAGAGAAATCATAATTGGCTAGCCAAAGCCACCCGAGGAGGAGGCTAGACGAGATAGAACCAAAATGGTGAGGCGGGACTTTAGTCTCCATAAGTCCAAGACAACAAATGTCATGTGACCGTACAAAATGCCTCACTTCCGATTGTCTAACCGGGTCCATAATACCTCGAGCATTCCAAAAGCCAAAAAACATAATTATAATCAAAAAGTGAAAGGGAGAGTAAACGCTTACTTGCGTTTTCCAGTCCGACGCTTACTTGTCGTCGGTTTTTGGGGGGGACTTGTGTTTGGTGGATGGGTTTGCTTTGCCCAGCACCTGAGTTTGCAGAGCCCGCTGAGAATGCTGGGAGTCCACCACCGAATTGTCATTGGCACCTAGATCCGGAGGAGCCTCCTGGACGATCACAGGAGGCAGCGCCTCCCGAAGTGCAGCCTCCGAGGTGTTGGTCGCATCATCCACATCATCTAGATCGTCATCGGATGAGAAGGAAGCATTACTTGAGATAGCCATCTGCTGCAAAGCATCGTCAACCTGGATTGCTTCCTTGTTGCTCCCCGTGGATCTAGCCTAGGCGTGGAGGTGTCAGGAGCATTAGGCGACGGTCTGAGTTCTTGAGTCCCAGTCTTAGTTCGGAGAGAACGCTTGCTGGAAACTTGAACTTGCCACTGTCCAGGGGAGTCAAGGGCTGGATCAAGGTCTCCAGCTGGTGTAGCATTTGTGCAGGTTTGGACAGCAGGCATCTGAGGTGTAGCAGCTTGAGCACTTGGTGCATCATCTATCCAGGGTTGAGTATTAACAAAATTCTGCGGCATCTCAATCAGTTCACTAGGCTGAGGATCAGAGACGGGAGCTGGGGCCGCCTGATCAGGGGTGTTCTCAGCAGGGCCACACCTATGGCCGAATGTGCCGCATCTCATACATGACACCGACCTCCATTCATATTCGATGGACACTACTCTTGTTGCCCCATTCATCATCACTTTCATGGTCTCTTTCCGAGCATCAGAAGCGACAACTCCACACAAACCCGTGCATAGGCCAGCATTTGTAACTCCTCAGTATTTTGGTCTACAAAGAGTGGTTTGCCAACTAGGCTAGCAATACTACTTATGCCTTTAGCTGACCATAAGGCTAGCGGAATGTCCCTCAATCGAATCCACACCGGGACCTTCGAGTGGTTGTCTTTCTTGAGTTCCAAAAGTGGTTCCCACTGCTGCAATATCAGCGGCACTCGGGCGACCGTGATAGGGCCGCTTTCCAGCACTCTTCTTCTATACTCCACATCAGGAATTCGGAAAAAGAAAAACCCCTTGTCGTCCACCTTCACCTCTACCAGCTTGGTGCCCCAAGCATGTTTGAGGGCAGCTTCAACCAGCTGAAATGGAAGCCTCTTGCCCACAAGATAACCGACCAGACATTGTGCCCACATGGGATCCATTGCATCTAGCATGTCATCACCAACAACAACAATTTCTTCCTCGTCAATTTTGACTGGGCTGACATAAGAGAGGGTGTATCCTCTTACCGCTGTCCTGGCTACACTCGCCCAGGAGCGGGGGACAGCAGAGTCCTTCCCATTCTGCATTTGTGCAAATGGTTGGACCCGCGGAGATTGAGCACCACTTCGGTGAGGAGGCAGGCCATTACGAAGCTCATAGGGGCCAGGTTGCGTTCCAGCTTGAAGCCCCTCATTCGCTGAACTCAGTGGACGGTCAAAATCTGGACCCCCAGGTGCGTTTCCGCCCCTGTTTCCTCCTGGATGTCCTCGAGACTTTGAACGGCGAAATGGGGGCCGGCTAAGGCTCCTACGCTGGCTACTCTCCGCCCCTTTTGAAGTATGAGTCAATGGAGGACGAGATCTATCCATCTTAAAGACTACCCAGGCCAGAACAGACCGCAACCGGCCAAGCACAGCTTGCAGAAAAACCCTATCCCAGATCTAAAATTATGGCTGATTGGGACATACCTGGCTCAAATGCTTCGGTGAGATTGTTGTCCTTAGGGAGAGGAGTAATCCCTCCGAAAAAGAGCTCCAACGGAGCCCTGAGGCAGCCGGGGCAGCAGCTCAAAGGTGAGCGTGTACAGTAGCTCGAGGTCAGAATTTGAGAGAAGATGAACAGTAATCCGAGGAGCACAAGTCCGAAAATGGGAAAATCTGAGCATGACAATTGTTGATAACCCATTTACAAATTAATTGCATAGAAAATTAAGCATCGCTCCTGGCCCTTATTGCTTATGAGTATTTTACATACGCAAAGGCTCATAAATTTCATTTTATCGGACCAGTGGTGGTGAGTGGACTTAATTGAGTTATATGGATTAAGCCTACAAATTCAGCCAAGCCCATGAATGGGTCAAATTTGACTGAGCCCATGTATTATGCATTGGCCGAAATTCATTGGGGCCCGGGGGGGTTGGCTCCTATGGAGCTTCCATTAACTGAATTTTAGCCCATTAAAGTTAATTAGAGTAATGCGTTAGGTTAGACCTAGGATTTCACAATAAAAACACTTAAGGTCTTCATAATTCAAGGTCGACAATTTAGAAATCTCAGAACATAAGAAAGAAAATACAAAAATAGAGAGGTAGAGAAGGGGTTCACAGTTGAAAACCAGGAGTGAGCATGGTTTTGGAGTAAAACCTGAAACTTCAAAACCACACGGGTAAGAACCTGTAAATTCTAGATTCCAAGGTATACAGGGTAGATTCTAAGTTCCAAAATTTGAGGAACTTGTTTCGATGAGTAGATTCTAGGTTTTAAGTTGGTAAAATTTGAAACTTGAAATTTAGAATCTGTAACCTAGAACCTATAACAAGTTTTTGTGTTTTTCTTAGTTTATGTCTTCACGCGATCTCGATGTATTCCATTACATTTGATGATCAGTTTATAATTTGAAACCACTGGTTTGAACTTTCATTTCATGATTGAGAATTTTATTTTGTTAATGTTTCATATTTTTCATGTGTCTAAATATAAGTTATGGTAATTGAATTACAATAGCAAGTAGTGATTATTAAAGGTGAATTTATTACAATCGTTTAATCAATAATATAGGTGGAACCCAGGTAGTCCCTCTTGTGACAGGATAGATTTCAAGTTCTAGGTTTAAAAAATGAGGAACTTGTTTCGATAGGTAAGTTTCAGATCCATGTGGCATCTGTATGGAACCTGAAACCGCTTGCCTCTAATATGTTCTAGTAGACCATGAGACTAGTAGAAGCTCTAATTTCTTCTTTGATGCAATTATGTTTGAGAAATATTTAACATAATGATTTTATATAATACAAGAGCAATTGGTACATTATAAACCGTATAATTTCGTTAGTACTATTTGACAGGTACATATGGACACTCATTATTAAACAATCGATAATAAAATCCTTGTGCATTTTTATTGTTGCGTTCATTTTCATTTTACTTAACTAAAGATAAAAAATAAAAATAAAAACCTGTCAAAACCTAGAACCAATCCTAGAATCTGTAATAGGGGAGGTTCCAAGTCTCAAAAAATGAAGAACCTATATCCAATAGTGGGTTCTAGGTTCTAGGCAGAACTTATAAGGAATTGGAACCGCTCACCCTTATTGAAAACCCCCCTTTGGGGGTGGTTGAGTCCTTCGCATGAGCCACACCGTGGTTAAGCCGCTGCCTGCTACTAGCCCCATGACACCATTGCTTCCCCAATGACTAACCAAAGTGGCTGAGCTACTTGTTCCGCAACGAGAAGCTATTGTACTAAGCTATTGCTACTTTCAACATTGTTTGTTGTAATTAGAAAGATAATAACTCCGAGAAAACGATAACAAAATAAACAGGAATTGGAAGTGAGGTATGGCTAATCGAATCTTCTTAAAGTAATTAGTTCCTATTGACAATGCCAAGTAGTTTTACAAGCTATGCCTCTTAAGATACAATACCTCGGACCCATTTGTATTAGCACTATATAAATAGGGCTTTATTGAACACTTCTCTTAATCGGCATGCTAAGAGATTGACTATTGAGAAAACTAAAATAGTACTTTTTGGTGTATGTATCTTCTTCTTGAATTAAGGAGCATCTCTATTTATTAGATGAGGGAAATAGCTATAGAAAACTGAAAGGACATGAACTGAAAGAGTCACGTTTGTTACGCTCACGTCAGTTTTGCCATTAACCTTTAATAATAACAATAACAATAAATAAATAAAATAATTGCAACAATTAGAACATGACCCAAAGCGACATAATGGACCAAAGGAACATGACAGTTACACAATTGAAGAGACATCTCATTAATGTTGAGCCCTTAAAAACTATAACTACAATAATAATCAATTATAATTACAACAATTCCCCCACATTAATGGCTTAACAAAATATTTTTGACTTGTAGAACTCTTAAGTGTGCCTTTGGAAATACACTACATCAAAATAGGGCAAAAGAACAGCCTAAGTGCCAAAACTTGACACCGAGACACTTAAGTGCCAAAAGTTACAAAGGGTATATTTAAGTAACACTTTTTTTTTAAAAATTGAATCACTTAAGTGACAACTCCGACGAAGGCTGCCGAAAATTCGACATGGCTTATTTTAATAACATAACTCGCTTATGTGGCTCGCCAAAAGTTGAGTCAACAAAAACTCACCCAAAATGACATCATTTTGCTATTGATATGGCATTTAAAATATATATTAATTAAATAATATAAAAAATTTTAAAATTATATTATTATAAAATTATTTTTTTTAAAAGGGAAGGGGTGATGGTCGGGTGAGGGCTGCATAGCCCTCACCGCCGCTGCCGTTGTCACCCCACCATCATCGGAAAGGGCTGGTGATGGTGGGGCAACAGTCGACCAAGGTTGTCGGGCCTTGGCTAGTGGCCTGCAACCCTGGCCGACCGATGGCGAGGGCGTACAGGCCCTCACTCAGCTAGGCCAAGCGGTTAGCGACCCTTGCCCCAACCCAGCTAGTAGCCAACGGCCCTTGGCCTGGTTGGGTGAGGGCCGATGACCCTTGCCGGACTGGGGGAGGGTCGTAGGCTCACCCCAGATCTAAGCAAGGGCCTGCAGGCCCTCGTCGCCGATCGGCCAAGGTCGCCAGCCACTAGCCAAGGCCCAGAGACTCCAGCCAACCCTCGGCCCACCATTGTTGGCCCTTCCCGGCGATGTGTGGGGTGGTGGCGAGGGCTGCACAACCGTCACTCAATCCTTCACCCCCTTCCTTCTTCTTTTTTTGTTTTTAATAAATAAAATCGATTTTTGGGGTTTTTCCTTTTGATAAGGCTTTTTTTGCCACGTGGACAATTTAAAAAAAAATTGCCATGTGGATATTTGTTTTGAAAAAAATTGTCACATTAATAAATAAAGTCGCCAAAAAATAACATATGTGCGTTTTGGCCAGATATTTTCGCCGTTGGCACTTAATTGATCCATTTTGTTATAATATTGTCACTTAAGTGTACCTTTTGTAACTTTTGGCACTTAAGTATCCCCCCATGCCAAATTTTGACATCCCAAGGGTCCGTACCTCTCAAAATAGGTAGTTCTCGCTTTGAACCTTCTTTAATGAAAGCCCATTGGATGTACTTAACTAGTCGGCCTTGAACCATCAATTGTTTGTGTAAGCCCCGACAATAGACCTCACATAGAGTATCTCTAAATCAAGATTGGTTCTCGACTATGTTCATTCTTTCGATCCTAAACCTCTTAGGGTTCATGCATGCTTTAGATAATCCAGCCTTTAAAGATTTTCATAGAGTTTGCTAGCTCCACGCATGTAGGTGTATTCCTATTAAAGGTATCCTACCATGTTACTAGGATGTTGAGATTTAAGCTATAGGAATCTTCAAACTCATAGCTTACCATCAAAACATTCTAGGAGGCACTGTTGCATCATAGGGATGGGATACAGTGCACTCACTAGAGTTTTCAAATTTTGCATTGTCCTATTGAACCTAGACCATGGAATCTCCAATCACTAGGTTAGGTTTCCACCTTGGAACTTCTTTATTTGGTTAAGGCTTTTAACTCCATTCCCCTTGATGTTCAGTTTACCTACTCTCTCGACAAACTTTTTGTCAACGAATTCACAATATTTTCCTTTGACTTCACAAAGTCCAAAGAAATTGTTACATTCGAGAGTACCTGCCTTATGTTATTATGTCTACGATAAATGTGCCTAGACTTATTGTTATATATTGCGTTTTGTGCCCTTGCAATTGCTGCTTGATTGTCATAGTGAATGTATATCAGAAGCACAGGTTTTGGCCATAACAGAACCTCTAAAAATTGTCAAAGCCATTCTTTTTTTTAGTAGCTTTATCCAAAGCAACAAACTCAAATTCCATCATGGAACGTGTTATTAGAGTCTACTTTGAGGATTTCCATGATACTATGATACCTCCTAGCGTGAAAACATATCTGCTAGTTCATTTTGATTCATCGGAATCCAAAATCTAGTTGGCATCACAATAGACTTCCAAGATAGTTGGATATTTGTCATATTATAAAACATGGCCTTTGATTTTTTGCAAATAACTCAAAACTCTTAAAAGAGAGGTCCAATGCTCAAGATCAGGATTACTTGTTTACTAGCTCAATTTTCCTACTAAGTATGAAATATTTGATCTAGTGCAGTTCATGATGTATTTGACACTATCAATCACTTGAAAGTATTTCACTTGTCTGATATTGTTTCTAGTAATCTTTTTGAAAGTTAAGTGTGGAAGAAAAAGATTATTCGCATCTTTAATGCCGAACCCTTTAAACTTCTCAATTATCTTTTCAATGTAGTGAGATTGTATTAAACCTAAACCATCAGAGTTCCTTAGAATTTTGATGCCAAGTATAACATTTGCAACACCTAAGTCTTTCATCTTAAAGTTTTTTAACTCAGCGTTATCTCTAAAAATCAGCAAGTCATCGACGTATAGACAAATAAGTATACATCCAATAGTCTTGAATTTAGTGTATACACATTTATCACACTCATTAATTCTATATCCATTATGGATCATCACACAATCAAATTTTTCACGCAATTGTTTAGGAGCTTGCTCAAGCCCATACAATGATTTAACAAGTCTACACATTTTGTGTTCTTGTCCTTCCAAATAAATCTCCTCGTTGAGATTACCATTCAAGAATGCAGTTTTCACATCCATTTGATATGCCTCTAAATTGTATATCGAAGTTATAGCAATCAACATCCAAACTGATTTTATTCTTGTTGTAATTAAATAAGTATCAAAGTAGTTTAGACCCTCTCTTTATATGAACCCTTTGGCAACAAGTTGTGCTTTATACTTATCAATGAAACCATCAGTACCACTGCCTTGGTGGCCGCGATGGTTTGGGCTCTCCCAGAAGAGGGGTTCGAATCCTCTCATGGTCACTTGGGGTCTTAAGTGTGACGCCGAGGGTGGTGGGTCCTCCCGCTTACGTGTCACCCCAAGGTTTACTCTCCGGTTGCCGGCCATACGGGGGTTCCCTGGGTCACCAAAAAAAAATAAAAATGAAACCCTCAGTTTTACGCTCACTTTGGAAGATCCATTTACATCCAATCGGTTTATTTCCTTAAGGATGTTTGTGGCCATTTGGCATTTTGCTTAATCATGGGAGTTTAGGAGCTTGCCAGTCATTTGATTTACTTATTATTACCTTCATCTTGGTCATAACTTTCTTTGGGAAATATTATATCAGTAACTGAGAGGCATGGGATCAATCTAAGTGCAGAACTTCCCATTTTAAGAAAGTCCGTCACCATTTAGGGTAATGGCTTGATCTTGTGCGTTCACGAGCTTGTAAATCTTTAAATTTACTCATAATTATCTTTATTTTGAAGCTATTATCACTTGGGAATGATTACGGTGATATTTGGAAACAATAATATCATTCTAAGTGAAGAACTCCCTATTCTAAGAATGTTTGTCGCTATTTGGATAAATTGATTAATCTTGGGTGTTCGCAAGCTTGCAAATCAACTTATTTAGTTGTAATTACTGTCATTTTCATCTGGTTAGTGCTTGGGAAAGATTAGACTAACGATTGAGACCATAAGATCAGTTTGAGTAAAGAACTTCCCATTTCAAGAATGTTTGTTGCCATTTGGGATAATTGCCCCATCTTGGCAATGCACAAGCTTGCAAATTATCTAATTTACCTAAAATTATCTTCATTTTGAAGCTATTAGCACTCGGGAAATATTAGAGCAACGATTGAACCAATATTATCAATCTAGGTGAATAATTTCCTACTCTAAAAGTTGTTTGTCACCATTTGAGCTAATTGCTTGGCCTCGTGAGCTCTCGAGCTTGTAAATTGTCTAACTTATCTGTAGTTATCTTAATTTTCATCCTATCAATACCTGTGAAAGATTAGGCCATTGGTCGAGCACCACAGGATCATTCTGAGTGAAGAACTTCCCATCCTAAGGATGTTTGTGGCCATTCGGCATTTTGCTTGATCATGGGAGTTCAGGAGCTTGCAAGTCATCTGATTTACTTATTATTACCTTCATCTTGGTCATAACTTTGTTTGGGAAATATTATACCAATAACTGAGAGGCGCGGGATCAATCTAAGTGCACAACTTCCCATTTTAAGAATGTTCGTCACCATTTGGGGTAATGGCTTGATCTTGTGTGTTCACGAGCTCGTAAATCTTTAAATTTACTCATAATTATCTTTATTTTGAAGTTCTAAGTACTTGGGGATGATTACGGTGATGTTTAGAAACAATAATATCATTCTAAGTGAAGAACTCCCTATTCTAAGGATGTTTGTCGCCATTTGGATAAATTGATTGATCTTGGGTGTTCGCAAGCTTGCAACTCAACTTCTTTAGTTGTAATTACCATTATTTTCATCTTGTTTGTGCTTGGGAAGATTAGACTAATGATTGAGACCATAAGATCAGTTTGAGTGAAGAACTTCCCCTTTCAAAAATGTTTGTTGCCATTTGGGATAATTGCCCCATCTTGGCAGTGCACAAGCTTGCAAATTAGCTAATTTACCTACAATTATCTTCATTTTGAAGCTATTAGCACTCCACAAATATTACAGCAACGATTGAACCAATATTATCATCCTAAGTGAATAATTTCCTACTCTAAAAGTTGTTGGTCACCATTTGAGCAAATTGCTTGGCCTCGGGAGCTATCTATCTTGTAAAATGTCTAACTTACCTGTAGTTATCTTCATTTTCATCCTATTAGTACCTGTGAAAGAATAGGCCACTGGTCGAGCACCATAGGATCATTCTGAGTGAAGAACATCCCATTCTAAGGATGTTTGTACACATTCGGCATTTTCCTTGATCATGGGAGTTCAAGAGCTTGCAAGTCATCTGATTTACTTATTATTACCTTCATCTTGGTCATAACTTTGCTTGGGAAATATTTTATCAATAATTGAGACGCACGGGATCAATCTAAGTGCCGAACTTCCCATTTTAAAAAGTCCGTCACCATTAGGGTAATGGCTTGATCTTGTGTGTTCACGAGCTTGTAAACCATTAAATTTACTCATGATTATCTTTATTTTGAAGCTATTAGCACTTGGGAATGATTATGGTGATGTTTGGAAATAGTAATATCATTCTAAGTGAAGAACTCCCTGTTCTGAGGATGTCTGTCGCCATTTGGATAAATTGATTCATCTTGGGTACTCGCGAGCTTGCAAATCAACTTATTTAGTTGCAATTACTGTCATTTTCATCCTTTTAGTGCTTGGGAATGATTAGATTGATGATGGAGACAATAAGATCGGTTTGAGTGAAGAACTTCCCCTTTCAAGAATGTTTGTTGCCATTTGGGATAATCGTCCATCTTGGCAGTGCACAAGCTTGCAAATTAGCTAATTTACCTACAATTATCTTCATTTTGAAGCGATTAGCACTCGGGAAAGATTAGAGCAATGATTGAACCAATATTATCCTTCTAAGTGAATAATTTCCTATTCTAAAAGTTGTTTGTCACCATTTGAGCTAATTGCTTGGCCTCGGTAACTCTCGAGCTTGTAAATTGTCTAACTTATCTGAAGTTATCTTAATTTTCATCCTATCAATATATGTGAAAGATTAGGCCATTGGTCGAGCACCACAGGATCATTCTGAGTGAAGAACTTCCCATCCAAAGGATTTTATGGCCATTCGGCATTTTGCTTGATCATGGGAGTTCAGGAGCTTGCAAGTCATCTGTTTTACTTATTATTACCTTCATCTTGGTCATAACTTTGTTAGGGAAATATTATATCAGTAACTGAGAGGCACGGGATCAATCTAAGTGCCGAACTTCTCATTTTAAGAAAGTCCGTCACCATTTGGGGTAATGGCTTGATCTTGTGTGTTAACGAGCTTGTAAATCTTTAAATTTACTCATAATTATCTTTATTTTGAAGCTATTAGCACTTGGGAATGATTACGATGATGTTTGGAAACAGTAATATCATTCTAAGTGAAGAACTCCCTGTTCTGAGGATGTCTGCCGCCATTTGGATAAATTGATTGATCTTGGGTGCTCGCGAGCTTGCAAATCAACTAATTTAGTTGCAATGACTGTCATTTTCATCCTTTTAGTGCTTGGGAAAGATAAGACTAATGATGGAGACAATAAGATCGGTTTGAGTGAAGAACTTCCCCTTTCAAGAATGTTTGTTGCCATTTGGGATAATCGCCCATCTTGGCAGTGCACAAGCTTGCAAATTAGCTAATTTTCCTACAATTATCTTCATTTTGAAGCTATTAGCACTCGGGAAAGATTAGAGCAACGGTTGAACCAATATTATCATTCTAAGTGAATAATTTCCTATTCTAAAAGTTGTTTGTCACCATTTGAGCTAATTGCTTGGCCTCGGGAGCTCTCGAGCTTGTAAATTGTCTAACTTATCTATAGTTATCTTAATTTTCATCCTATCAATACCTGTGAAAGATTAGGCCATTGGTCGAGCACCACAGGATCATTCTGAGTGAAGAACTTCCCATCCTAAGTATGTTTGTGGCCATTCGGCATTTTGCTTGATTATAGGAGTTCAGGAGCTTGGAAGTCATCTAATTTACTTACTATTACCTTCATCTTGGTCATAACTTTGTTAGGGAAATATTATATCAGTAACTGAGAAGCACGAGGTCAATCTATGTGCCGAACTTTCAATTTTAAGAAAGTCCGTCACCATTTGGGGTAATGGCTTGATCTTGTGTGTTCACGAGCTTGTAAATCTTTAAATTTACTCATAATTATATTTATTTTGAAGCTATTAGCACTTGGGAATTATTACGGTGATGTTTGGAAACAGTAATATCATTCTAAGTGAAGAACTCCCTGTTCTGAGGATGTCCGTCGCCATTTGGATAAATTGATTGATCTTGAGTGTTTGTGAGCTTGCAAATCAACGTATTTAGTTGCAATTACCGTCATTTTCATTCTGTTAGTGCTTGGGAAAGATCAGACTGATGATTGACACAATAAGATCGGTTTGAGTGGAGAACTTCCCCTTTCAAGAATGTTTGTTGCCATTTAGGATAATCGCCCCATCTTGGCAGTGCACAAGCTTGCAAATTAGCTAATTTATCGACAATAATCTTCATTTTGAAGCTATTAGCACTCGGGAAAGATTAGAGCAACGATTGAACTAATATTATCATTCTAAGTGAATAATTTCCTATTCTAAAAGTTGTTTGTCACTATTTGAGCTAATTGCTTGGCCTCGGGAGCTCTCGAGCTTGTAAATTGTCTAACTTATCTGTAGTTATCTTAATTTTCATCCTATCAGTACCTGTGAAAGATTAGGCCATTGGTCAAGCACCGCAGGATCATTCTGAGTGAAGAACTTCCCATCCTTAGGATGTTTGTGGCCATTCGGCATTTTGCTTGATCATGGAAGTTCAGGAGCTCGTAAGTCATCTGATTTACTTATTATGACCTTCATCTTGGTCATAACTTTAATAGGGAAATATTATATCAGTAATTGAGAGGCACGGGATCAATCTAAGTGCCGAACTTCCCATTTTAAGAAAGTCTGTCACCATTAGGGTAATAGCTTGATCTTGTGTGTTCAGGAGCTTGTAAATATTTAAATTTACTCATAATTATCTTTATTTTGAAGCTATTAGCACTTGGGAATTATTACGGTGATGTTTGGAAACGGTAATATCATTCTAAGTGAAGAACTCCCCTGTTTTGAGAATGTCGTGGCCATTTGGATAAATTGATTTATCTTGGGTGCTCGCGAGCTTGCAAATCAACTTATTTAGTTGCAATTACCGTCATTTTCATCCTTTTAGTGCTTGGGAATGATTAGACGAGAAGATGGAGACAATAAGATCGGTTTGAGTGAAGAACTTCCCTTTTCAAGAATGTTTGTTGCCATTTGGGATAATCGCCCCATCTTGGCAGTGCACAAGCTTGCAAATTAGCTAATTTACCTACAATTATCTTCATTTTGAAGCTATTAGCACTCGGGAAAGATTAGAGCAACGATTGAACCAATATTATCATTCTAAGTGAATAATTTCCTATTCTAAAAGTTGTTTGTCACCATTTGAGCTAATTGCTTGGCCTCGGTTGCTCTCGAGCTTGTAAATTGTATAACTTATTTGTAGTTATCTTAATTTTCATCCTATCAATACCTGTGAAAGATTAGGCCATTGGTCGAGCACCACAAGCTCATTCTGAGTGAAGAACTTCCCATCCTTAGGATGTTTGTGGCCATCCGGCATTTTGCTTGATCATGGTAGTTCAGGAGCTTGCAAGTCATCTGACTTACTTACTATTACCTTCATCTTGGTCATAACTTTGTTAGGGAAATATTATATCGATGGAGAAGCACGAGATCAATCTAAGTGCCGAACTTTCCATTTTAAGAAAGTCCGTCACCATTTGGTGTAATGGCTTGATCTTGTGTGTTCACGAGCTTGTAAATCTTTAAATTTACTCATAATTATCTTTATTTTGAAGCTATTAGCACTTGGGAATTATTACGGTGATGTTTGGAAACAGTAATATCATTCTAAGTGAAGAACTCCCTGTTTTGAGAATGTCTGTCGCCATTTGGATAAATTGATTTATCTTGGGTGCTCGCGAGCTTGCAAATCAACTTATTTAGTTGCAATTACCGTCATTTTCATCCTTTTAGTGCTTGGGAATGATTAGACAGATGATGGAGACAATAAGATCGGTTTGAGTGAAGAACTTCCCCTTTCAAGAATGTTTGTTGCCATTTGGGATAATCGTCCCATCTTGGCAGTGCACAAGCTTGCAAATTAGATAATTTACCCACAATTATCTTCATTTTGAAGCTATTAGCACTCGGGAAAGATTAGAGCAACGATTGAACCAATATTATCATTCTAAGTGAATAATTTCCTATTCTAAAAGTTGTTTGTCACCATTTGAGCTAATAGCTTGGCCTCGGGAGCTCTCGAGCTTGTAAATTGTCTAACTTATCTGTAGTTATCTTAATTTTCATCCTATCAGTACCTATGAAAGAATAGGCCATTGGTCGAGCACCACAGGATCATTCTGAGTGAAGAACTTCCCATCCTAAGGATGTGTGTGGCCATTCGGCATTTTGCTTGATCATGGGAGTTCAGGAACTTGCAAGTCATCTGATTTACTTACTATTACCTTCATCTTGGTCATAACTTTGTTAGGGAAATATTATATCAGTAACTGAGAAGCACGAGGTCAATCTAAGTGCCGAACTTTCCATTTTAAGAAAGTCCGTCACCATTTGGGGTAATGGCTTGATCTTGTGTGTTCACGAGCTTGTAAATCTTTAAAATTTACTCATAATTATCTTTATTTTGAAGCTATTAGCACTTGGGAATTATTACGGTGATGTTTGGAAACAGTAATATCATTCTAAGTGAAGAACTCCCTGTTCTGAGAATGTTTGTCGCCATTTGGATAAATTGATTTATCTTGAGTGTTTGTGAGCTTGCAAATCAACTTATTTAGTTGCAATTACTGTCATTTTCATTCTGTTAGTGCTTGGGAAAGATCGACCGATGATTGAGACAATAAGATCGTTTGAGTGGAGAACTTCCCCTTTCAAGAATGTTTGTTGCCATTTAGGATAATCGCCCCATCTTGGTAGCGCACAAGCTTGCAAATTAGGTAATTTACCGACAATTATCTTCATTTTGAAGCTATTAGCACTCGGGAAAGATTAGAGCAACGATTGAACCAATATTATCATTCTAAGTGAATAATTTCCTATTCTAAAAGTTGTTTGTCACCATTTGAGCTAATTGCTTGGCCTTGGGAGCTCTCGAGCTTGTAAATTGTCTAACTTATCTGTAGTTATCTTAATTTTCATCCTATCGGTACCTATGAAAGAATAGGCCATTGGTCGAGCACCACGGGATCATTTCGAGTGAAGAACTTCCCATCCTAAGGATGTTTGTGGCCATTCGGCATTTTGCTTGATCATGGGAGTTCAGGAACTTGCAAGTCATCTGATTTACTTACTATTACCTTCATCTTGGTCATAACTTTGTTAGGGAAATATTATATCAGTAACTGAGAAGCACGAGGTCAATCTAAGTGCCGAACTTTCCATTTTAAGAAAGTCCATCTCCATTTGGTGTAATGGCTTGATCTTGTGTGTTCACGAGCTTGTAAATCTTTAAATTTACTCATAATTATCTTTATTTTGAAGCTATTAGCACTTGGGAATTATTACGGTGATGTTTGGAAACAAGTAATATCATTCTAAGTGAAGAACTCCTGTTACGAGAATGTTTGTCGCCATTTGGATAAATTGATTGATGTTGAGTGTTTGTGAGCTTGCAAATCAACTTATTTAGTTGCAATTACCGTCATTTTCATTCTGTTAGTGCTTGGGAAAGATCAGACTGATGATTGAGACAATAAGATCGGTTTGAGTGGAGAACTTCCCCTTTCAAGAATGTTTGTTGCCATTTAGGATAATCGCCCCATCTTGGCAGCGCACAAGCTTGCAAATTAGCTAATTTACCGACAATTATCTTCATTTTGAAGCTATTAGCACTCGGGAAAGATTAGAGCAACGATTGAACCAATATTATCATTCTAAGTGAATAATTTCCTATTCTAAAAGTTGTTTGTCACCATTTGAGCTAATTGCTTGGCCTCGGGAGCTCTCGAGCTTGTAAATTGTCTAACTTACCTGTAGTTATCTTAATTTTCATCCTATCAGTACCTATGAAAGAATAGGCCATTGGTCGAGCACCACAGGATCATTCTGAGTGAAGAACTTCCCATCCTAAGGATGTTTGTGGCCATTCGGCATTTTGCTTGATCATGGGAGTTCAAGAGCTTGCAAGTCATCTGATTTATTTATTATTACCTTTATCTTGGTCATAACTTTGTTAGGGAAATATTATATCAGTAACTAAGAGGCACGAGAATCAATCTAAGTGCCGAACTTCCCATTTTAAGAAAGTCTGTCACCATTTGGGGTAATGGCTTGATCTTGTGTGTTCACCAGGGAATTGTCACGCCCCGACCCCCAAGCACGCGGCAATCCCGGTTCTCTTGCGATCATTTGATCTGTGACTCCCCAGGATCCGTCGTCGACCGTTATTTTTATCTTTTAAATTAAACGCATGCGGAAGCAAATCACAATCCCCAGTCAATTACAAAAGCATGAATAGCGGGAAAACTCAACAGGAACACATTCAAAAGTATTACTTTATTTATCTACCGATTAACCCTAGGAAATTTACAAGTACAAGCCCTTACCACGGGCATTTTCCTAGCGAGCCAATGAAACCGACAAGCCATGGTTAATCTACTCCCTTCAAAGATGGCCACGAGCCATAACTCGTGTCGATCCTCCATCCTACGGACCTGAAAATGGTTATTCAATAACCAGTGAGATAAAATCTCAGTAAGTCAAAATCCTAAGCCTCGGTTAGGAATTCCGCTCGCCTCGAGGGTAGTCTAACCATGCAACCTAGTTCCGGCAAACAACACATACCACACCTCAAGCAGCATTATCGGACAACGGTTCAATAGCGAGATGCAAACACAGGCGACCCTACCTGGCCTTGGCACACGCAACCTGCAGGAACTGTCATTTCAATCATCACGACATTAAGAGCATGCAAATAATCAGAGCATCCCACACAACTTTCTTATATCTCACACTCACACATGCTCCGATTATTACGACCCCTCGTCCTGGGCCACGGCACAACCTTATGGTTGGCGGTTCCTGGCTAAACCAGCTTCGTCCTCTTTACCTCGAGGCACGGCGACGTCAAGGGCTCACTCCCAAGACAGCATTCCCGAAGGAGCATAGGACCCGCCCACTATCGCAGCCCCGTAACTGACAGAGGCCCGAGACCCGCCCCCATACCGTAGTCCCACATAAAACCCTTCCCTATAGGCATCCGACCGAAGTCAGGCGACCCACTGGCCACGGCACAACCCCATAAGGATTGGCGGTCTTCCGGCAACGCCGAGTTCCCTCATTTAATGTGATCATGCAACACATCATCAAGCAATCTATTTTTATCTTTGCTCTGTCGTGAATGTAACATCGCTCATGCTCATGCGACATGCCATTTCAGATAACCCACACAATATATCATGCGATCTCACTCGACAATTTCCAAAATTCAATTTCCAATCAACATTCAATCACGCACATTCCCTAACTCTTGGGAACAACTTCAAGTCACAGTCTGTCAATCAATTCCGACCAATCAAAATCACGATACTCCGATACCCAACCATGTGTCTCAATATTTAATAATAAATAAACACACGTCTCAATATTCAATTATCCCAAAAATAAGTATAAACTATAATTATACTAAAAAATACTCATTTAAGAAGTATGCTATAGTCAATTGTTCCCATAAAATAAGTTACTCCCACAAAATACTTATAATTATTTTCCAATCCCATAATTAATTATCCAACCCAAATAATTTCATAAAATCATTCTTTAATAAATCAATGTCATTTGATAACGTAGTACATGAATGCTATTGACATTAGAAAATTAGACCATAGTAATTTTCCCACAAAATTACTCAATTAAAATCATTTCCCATAAATAATCACAATTAATTATTTTTCCCAAAAATAATTAATTTCAGAAATGAATAGTAATAACAATATTAATAATAATAATTCGAAATTATAAATTAATTTAATTAATTAATAATTCCGAAAATAATAAATTATTATTATTTATTCAAAAAAATAATAATAATATTTATTAATACTAACCATGGTTACTATTCTAACCCAACTGCAGTTAATTAACCCAACTACGGTTAACTAACCTAACCACGGTTACTTTAATCTGACCTCAGTTACTTTAATCTAACTGCGGTTACTTTAATCTAATCGCGATTACTTTATTCTAACCATGCTTAACACTAAGCAAGCTTAATCAAATAATATTTTAATGCTAATCAATCATCATCCAAAGCACTAATCAATAATTAAACTAATTAAACTACTCCTAAGCAAGATTAACCCCTAACTAAGGGATTAGGAAATCGACTCACGGTTTAGCGATTCCGACGACACGGGTGCGACGGCGGTGGTGAGGGGAACGCCCGAGAACTTCCGGCGCGTCGAGACGAGGCGGCGACGAAAATAGGTCTCGGTGATGGTGAGACCGAGAACCGAACGACGGCGGGCGAGCGGCTTGGAGGGCTCGAAACGGCATGGACGGGGGCAACGGTGTGCGGTGGCTAGGCGCGATAGATGGCACAACAACGGCGAGCGATGGTGCGGCAATTTCGGACGATGGGCTGTCCGAAAGAAAAAGAGAGGGGGAGCTTCGGTTTTGGGGAGGGGAAATGCGTGCAGAATGAGGGAGGGGGGAGAGAGAGAGATAGAGAAAATGTGGGGGTGGGGTTGATCCGTGAGAAGAGAGAGAGAGAAGTGAGACCGTGAGTCAACAAAAAAAAAAAAAAAGGGGGAGAAAACGTGTGCAGGAAGATGAGAGGAGAGAGAAAAAGAAAGAAAAGAAAAAGAAAAAGAAAAAGAAAATACTAAACAAACTTCTAGAAGGGGCAATTTGATCTTTTTACCCCCGAAGCACAAATTCCCAAATATTTGGCTTCAAAACTCAGCCCGTTGAATCCTTTTCCAATAATTTCGGGTTTATCGATAAATTCAAGAATCAATGAGGCAACGTCCAATATTTTAGTCTCGACATCATTAAAAGTTCGATACCTGATACCGGATTGAAATTCGTGGTTAACATCGATTAATCGCGACTTTAGTACGACCTAACTTTCGGGCGGCGTTTAGGGGTTCTCGCGCGTTTGACCCGTGGTTGATAGCTTTTCAATCCACAATCGTGCATATTCAAATCAGGGCGATCCTCGATTGTCATGTAATCATGAGGGGTTAATTGCTCACACTAAGTACAGGGCCAAAAGAAAATCGGTTTAACGTCGTTCGTAATTAATATCGAAGTCGTGCGGAATCACCCGCAATCCAACCTCGTATTTTTGCTGAATCGACTTATTTCCGTTCACTAATTGGCTTGTAATAGTGTAGTATTATTCTTCTTTGATCCTTATGGTCGAGCGGCCTATCCTTGATTAAATTCACTAGTCGTACGCGTACCGATCCTTAATTGCCTTGCCGAACAGTTAATTAACTCGTGAGGCGCCAACTCAGAGTAAACGTAACTAACAGTGCATTGATAAAATAACCATTTCATCTATCCCGGAATGGGTCGAAATTCAGGATGTTACAGGAATGATTACGGTGATGTTTGGAAACAGTAATATCATTCTAAGTGAAGAACTCCCTGTTCTGAGGATGTCTGTCACCATTTGGATAAATTGATTGATCTTGGGTGCTCGCGAGCTTGCAAATCAACTTATTTAGTTGCAATTACCGTCATTTTCATTCTTTTAGTGCTTGGGAAAGATTAGACTGATGATGGAGACAATAAGATCAGTTTGAGTGAAGAACTTCCCCTTTCAAGAATGTTTGTTGCCATTGGGATAATTGCCCCATCTTGGAAACACACAAGCTTGCAAATTAGCTAATTTACCGACAATTATCTTCATTTTGAAGCTATTAGCACTCGGGAAAGATTAGAGCAACGGTTGAACCAATATTATCATTCTAAGTGAATAATTTCCTATTCTAAAAGTTGTTTGTCACCATTTGAGCTAATTGCTTGGCCTCAGGAGCTCTCGAGCTTGTAAATTGTCTAACTTACCTGTAGTTATCTTAATTTTCATCCTATCAGTACCTGTGAAAGATTAGGCCATTGTTTGAGCACCATAGGATCATTCTGATTGAAGAACTTCCCATCCTAAGGATGTTTGTGGCTATTCGGCATTTTGCTTGATCATGAGAGTTCTGGAGCTTGCAAGTCATCTGATTTACTTATTATTTCCTTCATCTTGGTCATAATTTGTTTGGGAAATATTACATCAGTAACTGAGAGGCATGGGATCAATCTAAGTGCCGAACTTGCCATTTTAAGAAAGTCCATCGCCATTTAGGGTATTGGCTTGATCTTGTGTGTTCACGAGCTTGTAAATCTTTAAATTTACTCATAATTATCTTTATTTTGAAGCTATTAGCACTTGGGAATGATTATGGTGACGTTTGGAAACAATAATATCTTGTTAGTACAAATTGAAGATCTTCGCTATGTATATATCCCCAATGCTCAGTACAAGAGCTCTTCACTTTGCCATCTCAACAAATTCTCGTAAAAGATATCGTATCAAACTTTAGTTTCTGCAATGTCAACGCCTGTTCTTGAAATACATTCGCCTACATCTTGCAACCACATCAATTTGGAATCAAACCTTAAGGTTGAACTCGTTTTGTGTGATTTCTTCTGTTATCCATCTCTCATCCCACCTCATACTTCCATTCAAGAAAAGGGAAATGATTTATCAAGTTCCAAGAGGCTTGACTTCAAAGCAAGCACATAATGAAACACGTGACCTTATGCAGAGAGTCATCACCCTCCTAAAGAAATGACCAAAGGGTGGCAAGAGAATTTCAGTTGAGCCTTCCACTAAAAGTACATCCTTCTTTTAGGGTACTCATTCAAATTAGGTTAAGAATACTTCCAAACAGAAGAACAATATGGATAAGTCCCCTCAATTTGTTAAAGAGCTCCAAAAAGAATCAAATGGTGAAAATAGCAAGTGCATCAAGATCCACGGCCATGGGCATATGCAAGTTGGTTGTCCTAACTAGTGGGTTGTCAACATTCAAGAAATTGAGAAGAATGACTTGGAACTTCAAGAGACTCAGAAAGATCCATACGTCCATGTAGTCTTGAACTATTCCAAATAGAATTTGTGAAATAGCTAGATCTCAATTATACATTATGATATTTAGGATTTAATTGGCATAATCGAAAGGTTTATGACTAAATTAGTAAATTGTTAAAAGGCCTATTATTAAATTGGTACAATTGAAAAGTTCAAGCAAGTTCAATAGATGACGCAAGTCCGAAGTAACTCAGTTTTCCATTGGCTTGGGACTCGAACTTCTTGCATGGCTACCCTTTGCCTATAATAATGGGTTTGAGCAAATCACGAGGAAGAAAGATTTTTGTTTGTGTGTCCTGTTTTACTTCCGGTTTCCCTGTTGGAGATGAAATTCGGGACTTCGCATCTCCGGTGGAATTATTCTCTTCTCTCGAATCGAACTTCGCCAAATCGCTTCCCAAGGCTTCATTCTTCAAAGGAGCTTGAGGCTGCCTCATCATTCCGTACAAAACCTAACGAAACAAAAATGGACAAAGTAATATGGAAGTTTAGAATAAATGTCAAAGAGAGGATTGGAAAATTTTTGTATAATTCGATGTATTGTAGTGAAGAGTACATTAGCCTATTTACAAGCTTTATTAGACAATTATTATAAGATAATATATCAATCTAGTTATGCATAATAAAAGAGAAATATGCGGTATACATACAATAAACGTCCGATGTATCCATTGTTGCTCAAATGGCACCATCGCCGTGAGGGTTGGCCTTGCCTATGCGATGTGGCCCTTGTAGGTCAAAGGCAAGGGTTAGCCTCGTTGGGTGGTGCCTAGGCGAGGGTGAGTGCTGGTCGTGCCTCGCCTAGGTGTGGCTAGGCACAAGTGAGGCACGGCAAGGCTGCCCTAGTCTGCCCTAGCCTAGGCGAGGGTCAACCTTGCCAAATTTGCTAAGCCCAAATGAACCTAAAATGCACTATGTCTAACTAAGCCCACAAAACTCTCGAATCGACATACGTGCTTTTCCATTCATAATTTTTGTAGGCTGCACATTGGGAGATGAAATTGTAAAGTCAACCAGCAATAAACAAGAAAGCAATCAAGGCTGAGCCTTCAAATACCCTAAATTTTAAGACAAGGTCTGGTCAGGTCGGGGCCAATGTAGGCTTTTTGGACACCCCTTAGATTTCAAAGAACAAAAACTTGAAGGCTACTTGAGGAATCAAGACCAAGGAAGTCAATATTTGTGTCAGCTCCACCGAGATAGGTTCGGTTTTGTGAGAATGTTACATAGTAGTTGAGCTCAAGTTAGAGAAACTAAACTCAATCGAGTTTCAAAGTATCAAGCACCTTGCATAACGGGTCAGAGAAAAAAAAGAAAAACCAAAAAGCATCTAAAAAGATTGCGTTTTTAATTATCTTCTCTGTTTTGCATAGAGGGGGGCTTACGTTTGCGGTCATTTTTGGGGCTCTCTCTGTAACATCCTGAATTTTGGTAAGCCCGGGAATTTTCGGAAAAGGGTTCAACGAGCCGAAAAATTGGAACCAAGACGAATTGGACTGACTGGAGGCCTAATGGGCCTTGCACCTATGAGGAGTCGGCCACGTGGGCCCAAGCTAGCCAAGTGGACCCAAGAAAGCCCAACTTCAAGCCTTTGAGCCCGAACCGATTTTCTTCTAGCCCGTATAAATTCTTGGACCGTGTACGCGTATAGTGAGGTATACTATACTTTTGGAATTTACCATTTTATCCCTTCTAGAAGTGGTATTTATTGTTGGAGGACAAAGCCAAGAAAAGTCAAGGAAATGAGATACTTTGGGGCAAATTGATGAAAGGAAGTGAGGTTTTGGAAGGGAAGTTGGACTTGGCTTCTTGCTTGCTTTCTCTCTCTCTCTCTCTCTCTCTCTCTCCTCAAGTTTCAGTAGCCCCTTCCCCACGTTTCTCTCTCTTCCTCCCCACTCTCCCATGTTTCCTTCTTTCTCTCTTTCTCTTTTGTTCTTTTCTATTTTGCTTCAAGAACAGCAGCTTGTGCTGCTGTGTTTCCCCCGAACCAGCCACCATTAGCTGCCGTCCTTGCTGCCTTGCCTTCGTCGAGGAGCCGCCCAACCATCACCGGACCGCCACCCCATTTCCTCTCTCCTTTCTCTTCCTTTCTCTTCCTTTTCTTGCTGTGTTTTCTGTTTTCCTGTCGGAATCCAGCCTTGCCGCCGAAGCCGGAGCCGCCACCACCGTCCAAAGTGTAGCCACCGAAGTCAGGGAGCCAGCTGCACACCGCCAGCCACCCTTAGTCGCCGCCGGCCGCCCGTTTCGGCCGTTTCCGCCCAAAAACTCCCTTCCTCGTGAACATTAATCCAGGGGCTGTTTTGGCCCGTTTCGGCCACCGTTTGTCGTCTGTTGTCATCCCCGAGCTTACCCCTTGTAGCTCTCATCCCCCTCTACGCGTCGGTGTCGCCAGATTTCCGACCCAAGTAAGTTAACTTCCTAATCCTTGTTTAGGGGTTAATCTTGCTTAGGGGTTAATTAATGTATTTGTGTGTTTGTGATTAATTAAGGTTGATTGGTTAATTAGGCTGGTTAATTAATGCTGACTAGGGTTAGATTAATTGACCATAGTTAGTAATAAAGTAACCTAGGTTAATTAATTAAAGTAACTATGGTTAGTTTTAAAAGTAACCAAGGTTAAAAGTTAATCATGGTTAGATTAAATTAACTAGGGTTGAGTTAATTTGTTAACCATGGTTAAGTTTATTTATTTTTATCTATTTATTTAATTTCAGATGAATTTACTATTCACGATTACTGTTCACAATCACTGTTCACGATTACTGTTTATACATAATCAAATTTTGGTTTCAAATTGTTGAGTTCTTGATTATTAAGGCTTGTTGAAGTGCAAATTGTTGATTATTCCCATGAATTAGGGAATGTACGTGGTTGTTGATTGGTTGGAATTGAATTTCGGTTTGTCGTAATTTTCACGAGTGATTGGATTGTACCGCATGACATATTGCGTGGGTTATCCGAAATGGCACGTCGCATGGACATGAGCGATATTGCATTCATGATAGAGCAAAGATATAAATGGATTGCTTGATGATGTGTTGCATGATCACATTAAGAGAGGGAACCCGGCATTACCGGAAGACCGCCAATCCTTATGGGGTCGTGTCGTGGCCAGTGGGTCGCCTGACTTCGGTCGGATGCCTGACAGGGCGGGGTTCTTTGTGGGACTGCGGTAGTGGGCAGGTCCCGGGCCTCTGTCAGTTGCGGGGCTGCGGTAATGGGCGGGTCCAATGCTCATTCGGGAATGCCGTCTTGGGAGTGAGCCCTTGACGTCGCCGTGCCTCGAGGTAAAGTGGACGAAGCTGGCTTGGCCAGGAACCGCCAACCATAATGTTGTGCCGTGGCCTAGGGGGGAGGGGTCGTAATAATCGGAGCATATGTGTGGGTGTGAGACATGAGAAAGTTGTGTGAGATGCTCTGATTATTCGCATGCTCTTAATGTCGTGATGATTTAAATGACAGTTCTGCAGGTTGCGTGTGCCAAGGCCAGGTAGGGTCGCATGTGATTGCGCCTGTTTATTAAACTGTCTTCTGCTGTCATTTTCTCTGAGGTGGTGTTTCTTGATTTGATGGATTAGGTTGTATGTTAAACTCCCGAGGCAAGCGAAGTTCCTAACCGGGGCTTAGGACTTTAACTTACTGAGTTTATCTCAACCTGTTGTGGTTAACCATTTTCAGGTCCGTAAGATGGAATCGACGTGTGTTACGGTTCGTGGCCGTCTTTGAAGGGAGTAGATTAACCCTGGCTTGTCGGTCTCATTGGCTCGTTAGGAAGATGCCCGTGGTAAGGGCTTGTACTTGTAAACTTCCTAGGGTTAATCAGTAGCTAAATAAAGCAGTACTTTTGAATGTGATCTTGTTGGGTTTTCCTGCTATCCCCGCTTTTGTAATTGACTGGGGGTTTGTGATTTACTTCCGCATGTGCATAATTACAAGATAAAAATAATGGTCAGCAACGCGTCCTGGGATATCGCATCTAAATGACAGCGAGAGAACAGGGGTTGCCACGTGCTCGAGGGTCGGGGCGTGACAACCCTGTCGATTTTGGTATCAGAGCCTGGTCAATACATTGAGTGATAAGGTGCGATGGGTTTTGGGATAGTTAGTTAGGAAAACACCCCGTGCTTGTGTTTGTTTATTTGATTCTCTGGCTATAAGAGGGTCGTTCTTGATTTCTAATTCCTTGTGGAGTTGGAAATAAGGTTTCTGTGATAATTCTATTAGACGAACGATCCTGATTCGAGAGTCCTTGAGAAAGGGCAGTTGAAGGATGGGCTAGTGCTAAGTTGGTTGAACTGTTCTTGGAGTTTGAGTTGTCCAAGTCCGCTAGGATGAGTAACCCTGAGGTCGCAACCTTCTGGATCAAAGGATTAGAGTAAGCGTTCGCATTGCTAGAATGCTTAGAGGAAGATCAGATAGTCCTGGCAGAGTACCAATTGCAAGGTAAAGCTAGCACATGGTGGGAAGTAACCCAAGGAAGGGTTTTACCCAAAGGTACGATCCCCGAGTGGAGTGTCTTCGTCAAAGCGTTCAACGGATAATACATTTCTGAGTGCACATGAGAGCATAAGGTAACTAAATTCCTGCAACTTCATCAGAATTGCTTGTCAGTTGTGCAATAGGAGGTTAAGTTTGCAGAACGCTCGAAGTATGTACAAAGGATGATTGGGAATCTAGTAGACCGAGTCAGAAGGTCAGAGATGGTTTGAAATCGGAAATCAAGGATTAGTTGGTGCCCCTGAACCTAAAGGACTATGATGGATGGTACAAGGGAGCCCGACTAATTAAAAAGGACGTGGCAAAATGAGTAGCTGCATTTGGATTGGTTTGCATTTATGGAGTTAATTATGGGCTTGGGAAATGTGTTATGTTAAGAAAGGACGTGTTTTTGAGTGCGACTAACAAGGTCACGTCGTGAGAAAGTGTCTCATTAACCACCAAAGAAGCAACCTCAACAGTCGCAAGTGGGACAACTGACTGAGAATATTCCGCAGAGCAACTTCAATCGCCCTTTGTCGCAAGATTAATTGTATGCAGTTATCAGGAAGGAGGCAAAGGATTTGCAGACTGTGACTACTGGTACAACTTTCAGTGTAATCATGCTACTTATGCGTTAATTGGTTTTTGGAACTACGCATTTGTTTATAGCTGAATACTTTGTTAAGTTGGTGAAGGTTAAGACCGAAATCGTTGGAAGTGGTTCTTAGCATGTTGACCCAGTTAAAGGATTGTACGATGTTATAGCAGAACATCCTACCGCATGTTCAGATTGTATGATGGTCATTGGCGATCAAGAGGAATTGATCGATTTGATTGTTTTGGCAATGTACGATTTCGATGTGATTGTTGGAAGAGATTGGCTTATTAAGTATCAAGTTACAATAGATTGCTATTGCAAGGTAACATAGTTTAACCCATTAGGTGGGGTTAATTTCGAGTTCACTGGAATCAAGGAGGACCCTCGTTCCCTTTGAATTCGTCGTTGGAAGTAACTCGTTGATTGGATGAAGGTTCCTAAGGTTATTGGACGACCATGTTCAGTACGTTAGTTGAGGAATCAAGGATGGATGACTTGTTTGACCTACTTCAAAGAGCTTTGATATGTTCCAAGATAGACCCTAGGGATGGGCAATCAGTGTTGAGGATTAAAAAGGAGGATAAACTAAAGACGACATACCATGTGAGATTTGGTATTTGGTCGCTACGAGATTTCTGTACTGCCGTTTGGATTAACTAATGCGCCAGTTGCTTTTATGGATTTGATGGATTAAGTGATTAAGGCGTATTTGGAAATTTGGAATCATGCTCATGGATGATGTGTTGGAATATTTGAGGAATTTAGAGGAACACGAACGGCACTTGAGGGTGGTGCTATAGACCATTCGAGAGCATAAAAAGCGTGCTAAGTTTAGTACGAGCGAGTTTGGGTTTACTCGCGTTGTTTTGTTGGTCGTGTGATTTTGGACGAAAGGAATTTCTGTGGATCCATCAAGATCAAGGTAGTCATAAATTGACCAAGACTTATGACAGTAACAGAGGTTTGAAGTTTTCTAAGTCGGATAGATTATTACAGACGATTCGTAGAAAGGTTCTCTACGATAGATACGCCTCTGATACGAAGGTTAATAAAGGACATAAGAATTTGAATGGACGAATAAGTGCGAGCACAATTTTTAAGAGCTTAAGTATAAGCTGATTACCTCACCGGTTTTGAGGATTTAGTCTAGTATTGGAGAATACGAGATTTACAGTGGATGATTTATTGCTCAAAAGTCTTAGATTCAATTAAGATATGAATTTACCTAAGGTGGATTATTTCGAGAGATAAATAAGATAGGGATTTGAGGAATGGATTTTTGTCTTCGGTGGATTAAGAATTAATTATCTCTTGATGTTAGGTGGATAAATGGTGAAGTAGCATTATCGATGATTTCCTTCTCGAGGTATTAGTAAGGATTTGAAGAAGTAACCGAAAGCTTTTGGTGCAATAAATGATATTTGGTTTGCACTAATTTTTAGGTGGTTGAGGTGAATTCTTGATTTGGTTATTAAATGGACGTTGGTTTGCACTAATTTTTAGGTGGTTGAGGTGAATTCTTGATTTGGTTATTAAATGGACGTGAAAGGAATATTGAAAGAAAAATCGGTGGTTTGTGGAATTCGGATAGCGATTTGATGGAAATTCAGTGAATCAGAATTCAAGTATCGATAAGTGACCCCGTGGAAACGAGCTCATGGGTTGACGAGCTTAAGGAAGCTTTGCACATTGAGGTGCTCAGACGAGGTTAAAACTGTGAGACTTGGTATGGGACAGGCCAAAGCTTGGCATAGCAGAAATATGGTCAAATTTGTGGAACTCCAGTCTATTGGAACAAGGTCAGAGAGAGGATGATCACTGGTTCAGAGATGGTTTTGCAGTTAATGGATGTTGTGAAGATATCAGGGACAGTGCAAAGTCGTTAAAATGGTGATGCGAGTAAAGGACTAAGGCCTTTGGAATTTCAAGTAGGGAACCATGTTTTCCTTAAGGTGTCGCCTCTGATAGGGACATCTTGATTGGTTAAGAAAGGAAAGCTGAGCCCTAGACATATCGAACCTTTCGAAGTTTGGAGCGAATAAATATTTTGGCCTTAAATGGATAAAGAAAGCAAGTTTGAGCACCGTCGGCACCTTTAGCAAAGTGGTATGCGAGATGAAGCCGCTGGTCCGAAACGGGAGTTCGAATCCCGGAAGCGGCAAGTAGCCGCATAGAAAAAAAAAAGAAAAGAAAAGAAGAAGAACCATCTTTTTGCAACTTTCTTTTTTGCAAAAGTGGACAAGTGCTTAGCCTTTTAGAACCAAAGACAGTTTGGGCAAGATTGGAAGTTTTGGTAGCATTGAAAGTGTTTGACAGCATTATGAGGCAGAATGAACGACTTTGGAAAAAGAGGATGCAATGAGGCATTAATACCCCCGTCAGTTTAAGGATGCAGAAAGTCCTGCAAATTTCGAGGACGAAATTTTGTTAAGGGGGGAAGAGTTGTAACATCCTGAATTTCGATAAGCCCGGGAATTTTCGGAAAAGGGTTCAACGAGCCGAAAAATTGGAACCAAGAGGAATTGGACCGACTGGAGGCCTAATGGGCCTTGCGCCATGAGGAGTCGGCCACGTGGGCCCAAGCTAGCCAAGTGGGCCCAAGAAAGCCCAACTTCAAGCCTTTGAGCCCAAATCGATTTTCTTCTAGCCCGTATAAATTCTTGGACCGTGTACGCGTATAGTGAGGTATACTATACTTTTGGAATTTACCATTTTATCCCTTCTAGAAGTGGTATTTATTGTTAGAGGACAAAGCCAAGAAAAGTCAAGGAAATGAGATACTTTGGGGCAAATTGATGAAGGGAAGTGAGGTTTTGGAAGGAAAGTTGGACTTGGCTTCTTGCTTGCTTTCTCTCTCTCTCTCTCTCTCTCCTCAAGTTTCAGCAGCCCCTTCCCCACGTTTCTCTCTCTTCCTCCCCACTCTCCCACGTTTCCTTCTTTCTCTCTTTCTCTTTTGTTCTTTTCTGTTTTGCTTCAAGAACAGCAGCTTGTGCTGCTGTGTTTCCCCCGAACCAGCCACCATTAGCTGCCGTCCTTGCTGCCTTGCCTTCGTCGAGGAGCCGCCCAACCATCACCAGACAGCCACCCCATTTCCTCTCTCTTTTCTCTTCCTTTCTCTTCCTTTTCTTGCTGTATTTTCTGCCGCCATCACCGGAGCTACCACCACCGTCCAAAGTGTAGCCACGGAAGTCAAGGAGCCAGCTGCACACCGCCGGCCACCCCTGGTCACCACCGGCTGCCCATTTCGGCCATTTCCGCCCAAAAACTCCTTTCCACGTGAATAGTAATCCGAGGGCTGTTTTGGCCCGTTTCGGCCACCGTTTGTCGTCCGTTGTTGTCCCCAAGCTTACCCCTCGTAGCCCTCGTCCCCCTCTACGCGCTGGTGTCGCTAGATTTCCGACCCAAGTAAGTTAACTTCCTAATCCTTGTTTAGGGGTTAATCTTGCTTAGGGGTTAATTAGTGTATCTGTGTGTTTGTGATTAATTAAGATTGATTGGTTAATTAGGCTGGTTAATTAATGCTGACTAGGGTTAGATTAATTGACCATAGTTAGTAATAAAGTAACGTAGGTTAATTAATTAAAGTAACTATGGTTAGTTTTAAAAGTAACCAAGGTTAAAAGTTAATCATGGTTAGGTTAGATTAACTAGGGTTGAGTTAATTTGTTAACCATGGTTAAGTTTATTTATTTTTATCTATTTATTTAATTTTAGACGAATTTATTGTTCACGATCACTGTTCCCGATTAATGTTCACAATCACTGTTCATGATTACTGTTCACAATTACTGTTCACAGCATTGTTTATACAGAATCAAATTTTGGTTTCAAATTGTTGTATTCTTGATTATTAAGGCTTGTTGAAGTGCAAATTGTTGATTATTCCCATGAATTAGGGAATGTGCGTGGTTGTTGATTGATTGGAATTGAATTTCGATTTGTCGTAATTTTCACGAGTGGTTGGATTGTACTGCATGACATATTGCGTGGGTTATCTGAAATGGCATGTCGCATGAGCATGAGCGATATTGCATTCACGACAGAGCAAAGATATAAATGGATTGCTTGATGATGTGTTGCATGATCACATTAAGAGAGGGAACCCGGCGTTGCCGGAAGACCACCAATCCTTATGGGGTTGTGCCGTGGCCAGTGGGTCGCCTGACTTCGATCGGATGCCTGACAGGGAGGGGTTCTGTCACGCCCCGAACCCCGAGCACGCGACAACCCCTTACCATGGTCAATAGAAAGCGACGTCCCAGAACTCGTTGACGACCATTCATTTTAATCTTTCGTTATGCACAAGTGGAAGACGAACCATCCCCAATCCAAACAGACAATCAAGTAATCAATCAGGGATAGAGGGATGAACAGCAAAAACCTCAACTACTCATTTTATACAATTTACTAGATTAACTAACGAAGGATCGTTTCTGATTACAAGCCCAACAAAAGGGGCTGATCCATTCTCAAAGCCAAACCAAAAAGGCACTAGGCTAGGCTAATCTAACTATACTCAATGAACCCTCAGGTTGAACACCACGGTCACTCGGACCCATTGAACTCGGCTCTGTCAGGTCGGTCACTGGTGGAGCGGGGGCAGGATTCTCCACTACGGGTACGCCATTCTAAAGGCCTGAAAAAGGTTAACCATGATGGGTTGAGATAAAATCTCAGCGAGTTCTTCCCTTAAGCCCCGGTTAGTACACCAACTCAACTCGGGGTATCTCTCCAGAACCACCCCTCACTCAACCCAAACATAAACAACCAGCAATCAGCAATCAAACCACAGACAGGGTTAACCAACAATCAAAAGCTGGTTCACATGCAACCTTACTCGGTATGCCAGCATAATACACGCAATGCACATAGCCGTTAGATGATGCAGTTCACCAATCACATGCGAGTCGCATCACAAGCGATCTCACTTGGCCATTGCCACACCTGCACATTATCAATTCATGCATGCGTGCCATAAATAATGTGATCATCTCATGCATAATCGGAACCAATGATGCAATGTTCCGATTATTACTGTCCCATAGGGCTACAACCGAGGTGCAATGACGCTACGGCGCCCTTCCTCCGCAGAGGCGCAACCGTGCCCTTCCGTGCCCAAAAGACGTCAAGGGATACTCTCCCAAGACGGCATGCCCAAAAAACGTCAAGGGATACTCTCCCGAGATGGCATGCCCCAATAACGTCAAGGGATACTCTCTCGAGACCGCATGCCCGAAGAACGTCAAGGGATACTCTCCCGAGATTGCATGCCCAACGTACATCAAGGGATACTCTCCCAAGAGGGCATTTTCCAAAAGATGTCAAGGGATACTCTCCCGAGACGGCGGGTTCAGTTTAGTGATCACGCAAGCATGCCGTCACAACCCATTTATTATCTTAGAGCATTAGCCAATGCACACATGCTTGCATATAAAACTTCAAGTAATTTCTCACAAAAGCGGTCTGTTTTTGGTGTCCCTCGGACAATTCATCTTTTTCCCATTTTCATGAAAATCACACAATTCATGCGGATGCTCATACAATTACACATTCAATTCACTCCATAAAATCAATACACATGAAATTACACAATTTAATTTCCAGATGAATAGTAATTTCTGAATTTCATAAATAAAAATAATTAAATTCAGAAATTAAAATAATTAAATAAATAAATTCCGAAAATTAAATAATTAAATAATTAAATGCAGAAATTAATTTAATCAATAAATTAAACAATTAATCACATTACTCAAGCAATTAAGGAAAAACATGATTAATTAGCACAAAACACACAATTAAGCCTAATTAAGCATAAATAAGCATAAATAAGCAAGATTAAGCTCATCTAATCTTAATCAACTATCTAACCACCTATCTTAGGGCTAATACACTTAATTAAACACCTTAATCAGCCCTTAGCACTAATTAATACAACCCTAAGCTGGTTTAGGCACTAAATAGGGTTTAGGAGCTAAACTCACCCGTTAAGCGGGCTGGCGACACGGGCGCGGCGGCGGCAACGAACCCGACACCCGGGGACCTCTCCCATGACACTCCAAGGTGGTCCTAGGGCTGAAATCATAGCAGCAACCTCTTCTCAAACCCCAAACTCCAAAAGACAGCACTGTAGTGGGAGGAGGCTGCTGGTCGGATCAAAAACAAGCCGGCCGGAGCTCCGGCGAGCTGGTAGCCGGTGACCAGAGGCTCTAGGGGGTCGAGGGGGAGTTGTGGGTGGCTAGTGTGGCGGTGGTTTGGTCGAAAATGGAGAGAAACGGAAGAAAAGGCAAAGCTGTGCAGGGGGCGACGCTATAATGACGGATGGAGGACCGGCGGCTTCTGGCCGCCGTACGGAACGGCCGGCGATTGATTTCGGCGATCGGCCAATGCATTCGATACGTAATTTCTGTGTTGAACAGATGGATAGGTGGCACGGCCCAAGATTCCACCGGGAAGGCAATGAAAAATTCAAAATTCGGTGAGAGGTCAAAAGCTTAAATTTCTGGAACTAAGGAAGAACAAGGAGAAAGAGGTGTCCGGTTTTGAGGGCTGAAGAGGAGGAGAGAGAGGGAGATGAGAGCTGGATGTCACGCCCAGACTCTCGAGCTCGCGGCAACCCCTTCTCCATGGTCAATTGAAAGCGACGTCCCAAGACCCATCCATGACCATTCATTTTAATCTTTCGTTAAGCGCAAGCGAAAGACGAACCATCCCTAGACAAACAAACAATCAAACAGGGATAGAGGGACGAACAACAAAAACAACAACAACTACTCATTTATTCAAATTACTAGATTAACCAACGGAGGATCGTTTTCCAAATTACAAGCCCAACAAAAGGGCCGATCCATCCTCTAAGCCAAACCAAAAAGAAACTAGACTAATCCAACCGTACCCAAAGAACCCTCGGGTTCAACACCACGGTCACTCGGACCCATCGGACTTAGTCTCCATCGAGTCAATCACTGGAGGAGCGGGGAAGGATCCTCCATTGGGGTACGCTATTCTAAGGGCCTGAAAATGGTTAACCACGACGGGTTGAGATAAAATCTCAGCGAGTTCTTCCCCCTAAGCCCCGGTTAGTACGCCAACTCAACCCGGGGTATCTGTCCAAAACCACCCCTCACTCAACTCAACAACAGACAACAGACAACCCGCAATCAAACAACACCAGGGTCAACCAATAAACACTATTCGGTTCGCATGCAACCTTACTCGATATGCCATACCCTGCACATCAAATCTTATACAATGCAATCAAGGCACATGGCCGTTAGATGAAACAGTTCATCAATCACATACGAATCACGTCACAAGCGATCTCACCTGGCCATTACCACACCCTGCACGACTGTCAACTCATGCGTGCATACCAAAAATCATCACGACATTAAGAGCATGCGAATAATCAGAGCATCTCACACAACTTTCTCATGTCTCACATCCACACATATGCTCCGATTATTACGACCACTAGGGTCACGGCACAACCTTATGGTTGGCGGTCTACCGGTCATAGACCAGGCATCGTCCTCTCCCATGAGGCACGGCGACGTCACGGGCTCTCTCCCATCGACGGCATTCCCTATGGAGCATGGGGCCCGCTCATTGCCACAGCCCCGCATCTGACCAATTAATCAATTCAATTAAATCAAATCATGCTTAATTAATCACATAAACACAATTAATACCAAACTAAGCACAATTAAGCTTAATAAGCAAAATTAAGCTAATCTAATCTTAATCATCTATCTAACCACCTATCTTAGGGCTAATACAACTTAATTAAACATCCTAAACCAACCTTACCACTAATTAACCCAACCCTAAGCAAGTTTAGGCACTAAATAGGGATTAGGAGCTAAACTCACCTGTTAAGCGGGCCGGCGACACGGACGCGGCGGCGGCAACGAACCCGACACCCGGGGACCTCTACCACGACGATCCAAGGTGGTCCTGTGCTCAACACAAAGCAGCAACAACTCGGAATCCCCATTGCAACTCAAAAACTGCACCGCGGAGGAGGAAGAAGTTGATCGGAGTTGAACGAGCTGCCCGGAGCTCCGGCGAGCGGCGGGCCGGCGACCAACAGCACCTGGGGGTCGAAGGACAACTGCTGGTGGTTGGGATGGGTGGTGATTGGGTCGAAACCGAAGGAAAACAGGTGAAAAGGTGAAACAAAACTACTGCAGGCGGAATAGTGACGGTCCGGCGAGCAGCAACTTCCGGTGGCCGTACGAATCGGCCGACGACTCCTTTCAATGATTGGCCGACGCCATCTAAACGGATTTTCTGTTCTGAACGTGATGATGGGTGGCACGGGCCGAGATTCACATGTGAAGGGCATGAAAAACTTGATTTTCGGTGGAAGGTCAGAAACTGAAATTGCAAGAAGGCAAGGGAAACTAGGGAGAAAAGTTGTGCAGTTTTGGAGAAGATGAAGAGGAGAGAGAGAGTGAAGTGAGGCTGAAGATAGGCCTCAATTAAGGCCATTAATTGCTTAGCTCAAGTCCCCAAAAACATGACATCATCTTCTCTCTCTTCCTTTTGACTTTTCTTCAAAATATCCAAGGGCATTTTGGTCATTTCCACCTTACACATTTCCCAATGTGCCCTTGGGCTGAAAATGAAGGGTGGGTCTAGGAAACGGGCTGGAAAATGCATAGGAACGGGCTCGGGAATTTCTTGGGCTCGAATCAGCTCAGGTTTAGACACCGGGCTTAGAAGGGTAAAGGGTCGGTTTGGTCCAACGGGCTCACTTGCTTGCCTCGAGTCTTCCATGGCGGCTGTCCCACCTTGGGCGTGAGGCCCACATTGATCTTGCCCGGTCCACATCCTCATAGGCTCGTTTTCTTGGTCCGAAAATCCCTTTTCCAAATACTCGGCTTAACCGGCACTGTCGATTGTCTAAGAAGCATCGTCCAAAAGTCTGTCCCTGACGTTCCCGAAAATTCAAAGTCCAATATTGGATTCTCATGCCTTGTCAATTTCGCCCGAATGCCATTTTGGTACTACTCAGACTGACAGGCAGCTTCGAGGATTCACGCGTAACCGACTCGTGCCAATTCACGTTCAAGACTTCTCGACACATGGAAGTCCTTGACTGCATGAAATTGTGAATGATCAATTCTTATTTCAAAGTACACGATTATCAAGGATCGACATAGGGCCATTCGCGGGCTCGATAATAGTAAACGGAATCACCTGTCGTCCCATTATTTTTTGTCCACGAATCGACTTCTAGTCGTCCCTGAAATCGGCCTGCATGACTACAAGATCGTTCTTACGCAAGTCTCACGGTCAAGTCGTTTTCCCAAGTCAAGTTCTTTAGTCGCACAAGTCCTGTCCTCATTAACCTTTCCCCTCAAGGTCAGTATCTCAGGAGTGATCAGTTCCGAGTGAGATCAACTAACAATGCATCGACGAAATTCACGTTCCTTCCTTCCTCAAAGGGCTCGAATTTCAGGATGTTACAACTCTTCCCCCCTTATAAAAATTTTGTCCTCAAAATTTGCTACTACTGTCAAATCCTTAAAAGATGGGGGTGCTGATGCTTCATTACTTCTTCACTTTCCCATGTAGCTCCTTCTGATCCGTGATGCTGCCTGATCACCTTAATTAAGGCAATAGTATTGTTTCGAAGTATTTGCTCTTTACGGTCCTCTAATCGTATCGGCCTCTCCACATACGACACCTTGTCGTCTACGTCCAGTTCCTCAAAATTCAAAACATGAGTCGGGTTCGGTTCGTACTTTCTCAACATGGACACGTGGAAAACATCATGTCCTTGAGCAAGCTTCGATGGCAACACAAGACGATACGCTAAAACCCCAATGCTTTCCAAAATTTCAAAGGGTCCAACGTACCTCGGTCCTTACTTTCCTTTCTTGCCAAATCTAGAAGTACCCCTCATCCGTGATACTTTCAAAAACACATGATCGCCCACCTTAAACTCCAACGATCTACGACACTTATCTGCATAACTCTTCTGATGACTCTAAGCGGTCTTTAGTCTGTCTTTGATCATCTGAACTGTATTCAATAACTGCTAAACCAATTTTTAAACCAGCGATTCCCAATTCTCTGACCTCGTTCCATCGAATGGAGTTCCACAAACTTGACCATATTTCTACGATACCACTCTGATAAAATCTTATCCCACAAACACTCTCTTTTTGCACAGTACGTAGTTCAGTTCATTTCTACCCTTTTCGACATCCTAGAAGCCTGCCAGGAGTCGCTCCTTGCTCAGGCACTCTGGCCCCAGCGACTACTCTCCGCCCTCGTCGGATTAGTCGTTACGGGCATCTTCGAACTGCACCACTACTAGTCCCTTTTAGACATGCACCATCTCATAAAGGTATTATCCGCTTTGGCCTGTCCCATACCTAGCCTCACGGTTTTAACCTTGTCTGAGCACCTCAAAGTGCGAAACTTTCTCTAGCTCGTCAACCCATGAGCTTGTTTCCACCGGGTCACTTATCGACACTTGAAATCTGATTTATTGAATTTCCATCAAATCGCTGTCCGAATTCCACAAACTATCGATTTTTCTTTCAACAATCCTTTCACGTCCATTTAATAACCAAATCAAGAATTCACCTCAACCACTTAAAAATTAGTGCAAACCAAATGTCATTTATTACACCAAAAGCTTTCGGATACCTCTTCAAATCCTTCTGATACCTCGAGAAGAAATCATCGATAATGCCATTTCCTCACCCATCCATCTAGCATCGAGGGATAATTAATTCTTAATCCACCGAAGACAAAAATCCATTCCTCAAATCCCTATCTTATATATCTCCTGAAATAATCCACCTTGGTAAATTCATATCTTAATCGAATTTAAGACTTCCGAGCAATAAATCATCCACCGTAATTCTTATCAAAGATTATCGCCATTTAATAGATCATCTCTTATGATCCCATACCTACAACTCCTCAAATCATCAAGATAAATCTTATCTGACTTCCATTAAATCTAATGACCTCAATTGTCGTGACGCGTAAGCAACCAATCTTCCTTGTTGCCTTACCACACAGTCAAATCCTTTATACGACACCTCACTGCAAATCTCATATTCTCCAATAGTAGACTAAATCCTCAAAACTGGTGCGATAATAAGCTTATACTTAAGCTCTTAAAAATTTCACTTATTCGTCCATTCAAATTCTTACTTCCTTCATTAACCTTCGTATCGGAGGTGTAGCTATCGTAGAGAACCTTTCTACGAATCATCTGTACTAACCTGTCCGACTTAGAAAACTTCGAACCTCTGTTACTGTCATAAGTCTCGGCATATACATGACTGCCTTGATCTTAGCGGATCCTTAGAAATTCCTTCGTCCAAAATCATACGATAACAAAAGCAACGCGAGTAAACCCAAACTCACATGCATTAAACTTGGCATACTGTTTATGCTCTCGAATGGTCTATAGCACCGCCCTCAAGTGCTATTTGCGTTCCTCTAATTTCTTATTGTCACTCACGAACACAATTACAATTTGCTCCAAATACGCCTTAATCACTCAATACATCGAATCCATAAAAGCAACTAGCGTATTAGTTAATCCAAACAGCGGTATGGTAATCTCGTAGTGATCAAATCACACACGATATGTCGTCTTTAGTTTATCCTCCTTTTTAATCCTCAACTACTAATAGCCCGTCCTTGGGTCTATCTTGGAACACATCAAAGCTCCTTGAAATGGGTCAAACAAGTCATCCATCCTTGGTAATGGATACTTGCCCATGACCGTCCCTTGGTTGAGCTACTGAAAAGCGATACATAAGTGCAACGATCCATCCTTGATTCTTCAACTAACCAATTAACCTCAGTTGTCCAATAACCTTAGCAACCTTCGTCCAATAAACGAGTTACTTCCAACGCCGAATTTCGAAGGGGTCGAGGGTCATCCTCGATTTCCCACAAACTCAAAACTGTTACCCACTACTTGGTTAAACTGAAATGTCTTTCCATGACAATCCACTTTCTGTTGGGTGGGATGAGATTCCTTCTCCCCATCATCGGTCCTTTTCCAAATCGACAATTGTCTCTATTAGGCACGAACCGCGAGCTAAATGCGATCACCCTCTCGATCATGTTCTTCTCGATCATCTGGGCCCTCTCATACATCTCATTAAAACTCTTTAAACTCAAGGGCACCAGCTGGCTTTCAATTCCGCTTCAAGCCATCTCTCGAACCGTCTCGCCCTATCCAAGGGTCCTCCACTAATCTCGGCATATACTAGGCCAACTCAGCGAACTTCGCCTTATACTGATCCACTGACATCTGATTCTAACGAAACTATTGGAACTCTGCCATCTTTGACTCTCTCGCACTGTCCAAAAAGTACTATCCAATGAAAGCTTCATGAAAGGCACCCCAAGTCTGAGCCGTGCTTTCAGGGAACACTCTTCCTTGAGTGGCTTCCCACCAAGTACTGACATTACCTTGAAATTGATAAGCCGCTGGAAGCACTTTGTCTTCCTCTGAACACCTCAACACTGTAATAGTCCTCTCGAAATCCCTTATCCAAAGGGTCGCAGCCTTAGGGTCGCCCACGCCACTGAACCTCGGTGGCTTTAGTCTCAAGAACTGCTCTAACAGCCTAGGCATCGATCTCTCTCAAGCCTCTCCTCTCACTAGGGGAACCACAAGGACCACAGCAAAAGCACACAGCTTGCTGTCCTAACAAGGTCTCTAGTGTCAGCAGGATCCCGTCTAACCTAGGATCTGCCTGGACGCTACCTCTAGCACTAGTCTGACCAGACACTACCCTACGCCTAGGGGCTGACTGCTTAGGATTGCTCATCACTCTGGACTATGAGCAACCCACCACCACACAAAGCCACAAAAGCAATCACAGGCACGTAATACAAAAGCCATCCCTATCTAACTATCCCAAAAATCCCACGCACCTTATCACTCCAAGTCTTGACCTCGCTCTAATACCAAAACCGACGGGGTTGTCACGCCCCGACTCTCGAGCTCGCGGCAACCCCTTCTCCATGGTCAATTGAAAGCGACGTCCCAAGACCCATTCATGACCATTCATTTTAATCTTTCGTTAAGCGCAAGCGGAAGACAAACCATCCCCAGACAAACAAACAATCAAACAGGGATAGAGGGATGAACAGCAAAAACAACAACAACTACTCATTTATTCAAATTACTGGATTAACCAACGGAGGATCGTTTTCCAAATTACAAGCTCGACATATAGGCCGATCCATCCTCTAAGCCAAACTAAAAAGAAACTAGGCTAATCCAACCGTACCCAAAGAACCCTCAGGTTCAACACCACGGTCACTCGGACCCATCGGACTCAGTCTCCATCGAGTGGATCACTGGAGGAGTGGGGAAGGATCCTCCATTGCGGGTACGCCATTCTAGGGGCCTGAAAATGATTAACCACGACGAGTTGAGATAAAATCTCAACGAGTTCTTCCCCCTAAGCCCCAGTTAGTACGCCAACTCAACCCGGGGTATCTCTCCAAAACCACCCCTCATTCAACCCAACAACAGATAATAAACAACCCGCAATCAAACAACCACCAGGGTCAACCAATAAACACTATTCGGTTCACATGCAACCTTACCCGGTATGCCATACCCTGCACGTCAAATCTTATACAATGCAATTAAGGCACATGGCCATTAGATGAAACAGTTCATCAATCACATACGAATCGCGTCACAAGTGATCTCACCTGGCCATTACCACACCCTGCATGACTGTCAACTCATGCGTGCATACCAGAAATCATCACGATCATCACGATATTAAGAGCATGCGAATAATCAGAGCATCTCACACAACTTTCTCATGTCTCACATCCACACATATGCTTCGATTATTACGACCACTAGGGCCACGGCACAACCTTATGGTTGGCGGTCTACCAGTCATAGACTAGGCATCGTCCTCCCTCATGAGGCACGGCGACATCACGGGCTCTCTCCCATTGACGGCATTCCCTATGGAGCATGGGGCCTGCTCACTGCCGCAACCCCGCATCTGATCACTGTCAGACAACCCAATGGTCACGGCACAACCCCAATGGGGATTGGCGGTCATCTGGCTCAATCGACCTATCAACTTTAATTTGACCATGCAAAACATCAGCAAACAGTTCATTCTTGTCTTTGCTTTTGCTTGGTCGTGAATGCAACATCGCTCATGCGCTCATGCTCATGCGACATGCCATTTCAAATAACCCACGCAATATGTCATGCGATCTCACTCGACAATTTCCAAAATTCAATCCAACCGGCATTCGTTTTGCATGGATCATGTTTCCGTTGCGCACTCTGATAACCACTACACTTTTATTGTAATATCGAAGTTGTACATATCCAACATGACTAGCCCATTATTTTGGCTTACTCATACAATCTTACATTCTTAGTACCCTATGGTAACTAGTACTTCACTCTGTAACAGCGGTCTTGGAATTTCCTGCTTCCTTTTGGGTAAATGCATATACTTTCCCTTGAGCTAGAGGACGATTACCTTGCGGGAGAGTTCCATTTTGTGGCATCACTTGTGGTTCTTGAGACGATATCAATTGTTGCCTTTGTGGACAATTTCTTAGTATATGACCTTGCTGACCACAACCGTAACAAGCTGCAGTTCGAGCTAAGCATGAGGTGTTGCCATGCCGCTTCCCACAATGACGACATACCTTACTTGGGGCAGATTGCAGCCTTTGTTTCTCGTTCTTCTTGTTGAGATGTTTTCCTTCCTGTATTGACCTCTTGTTATGATGTCGATTGTCTTGAAAATTTGAATAAGGAAATTTTCCTTGAAAAGTTGTTGCTGTAGCTCGTTCCAGAAAATCCTTCTCTACCAGTTGGGCTTGTTCGTACAATTCATTGTAATCCTTAAGATTCAATGGGACCAATTGACTTCGAATCTTAGGTTTCAAACCGTCTCGGAATCTTTTGGCTCAATCGATCGGATCTTCGATCAATCGAGGAGCATACCTTGACAACTCGGCAAATTTTAACTCATATTGGTCGACTGTCATACTCCTTTGCTGAAGTTGCAGAAATTCAGTTATCTTCTTGTCTCGGGCACATTCCGAAAAATACTTGCCATTAAAGGTTTGGATGAAAATGTCCCAAATTATGGGAGTACCCTTAGGAAACATAATTCTTTTGGTTGCTCTCCACCAATGATTGGCGTTACCTTGAAGTTGGTACTCAACCAATGTTACCTTATCCTCATCTGTACACCTCATGAGAGCAAAAATCTTTTAGATCCCTTCAATCCAAGACTCAGCTTCTTCGAGGTTCCCAGTTCCAGCAAACTTTGGAGGCTTTAGTTTCAAGAATTGTTCGACCATTCCGCACTTCGGACGATCACCATTCCCATTTCCATTTGCAGACATTGAGGCAGTAGTGGAAGCAAAGGCTCGCTGCTGTTGAACTTGCTGTTCCATTAGGCTTCCAATGGTAGTTAGAGCTTGCAGAATCCCATCCAGTCAGGGGACTTTCCTTTTGAATTCGACTAGTCTTGAGTCGATTTCCTTCTCGTGGTCACCTGGTCTTGAGTACTCATATTGGCTGCTAGGGAACACAACTACAGAATCCTAAGGAAAGATTCCTTTCACAAACACAGCCAGAGGTTAGTGTTCATGACTATCACAAGAGGAAGACCAATCATACAAGTAATCACATGCACATATGATCTTCCTAACTTTCTATCCCATGACTCCCAGCGCACCTTATGACTCCCGGTAATAATAACCCCACTCTGATACCATAATCTGTCATGACCCCCTTCCAAGGTCCAAGCTGTGGGTTATTTTTGCGACATCCCAGGCTTGTCGCCGTCCCGATTCATTTTATCTTGTTTATATGCACATGCGGAAGCATAAACATCAACATCCCTGACAAACATCACTGGAAGAACATGGGATGTAAGCATATATAATACACTACTAGTTTCATTAGTTGCTCATATACAACTAACTTTCATATTATATAATATAAAAGGGATTGGGTCTCCCTATCTCTGCTACCACCGCGGCTTCTAAAATTGGGAACCCTTTTCCATTACGGGCCGGTATCACTGATTAGCATTCATCCCGTTTGACATTGACCCTCCACTTGGGTTCATCGGGCCTCTAAAGCCACGAATAGGCCCGATCATTTCACCGTCCGACCAGATGTACCATGCCTCGTAACGGTGAGGGACCAACTCGATTTGTCCCTCGTGAACCTATACGGTTGAGGTATACTTCCGATATGTTATTCCCACTTCGACATGTATGATGTCTACGGTCGACCTTTCTATTCTCATCGATAGACCAAAACGTACAAGAGGAAGGTTAGCCATCTTATCAACCTGTAAAGGTAAAGGGGTGAGTTTTGGGGAAATTCAGTAAGTAAAACCTCTACCTTTTTCTAGCGTGACATCCCTTCATCAACGACTAGCCAGAGCAACTCATGCAGACAGTGTTGATGGCAGATCAATTGCAACTCACGTATAATGTCATGTCCAATGCAAGGGCTTTACTTACTCAACCATTGACTAACACATAAACATATATCACCCATACTCAAGCACATGTACAAGGGTTTCACTTACTCACATGTCGGCTAACACATAACACATCTCATCCATGCTTAAGCATAAACGGCATTCATGCAGATCACTTTACATCGTCTTGGCTCAACCAGGCCCTCTCGACTCTTGCCGAGGCTTCTCGAGGCCAGCTTCCAGAGGCTTCCGTGGGTTACCCAGGACATCTCGTTGCGAGGGTACCGGTTGACGTTGTCCTGGCTCAACTAGGCCCTCTCGACTCTTGCCGAGGCTTCTCGGGGCTAGCTTCCCGAGGCTTCCGAGGGTTACCCGGGACATCCCGTTGCGGGGGTATCATCATCTTTCCCATCTTCCATGGGGTGACTCACAAATGCATCACTTATGACGGTTCTTATCATTTCCTTAAGCCGACTCATTCATGACTCAACAACAACGTCGTGCTCAAACAGAATCATGCGTGCCGTGCTTTCTATGACTCGAGTCTAATGACGCCGTGATCATTCTAAGTCCGAGGTTTGACTCAAATGCTAAGTACCAAGGGTCCCGCACCAAATTCAGGACATGAGCTCGGTATACTTCAATGCCAACCAAGACCTTATGGGCTTGAGCGATCCCCGTACCAAACGAGACTAGGAGTTGGCATATTTTGATGCCGATCCAAGACCTCGTGGCCTTAGGCGATCCTCGTACCGCGCAAGACTTGAGTTTCGACACTTCGTTACTGATTCAAGCCTTATGGTTTTGGGCGTTCCCAACTTGCGTTGAACACCAGCGACGAACAATGGCATCATCTCGGTTGTGAAATAATCACGCAAATGTATAAGATTCACGTATGAACCAACGTACACATAATCTTCCATACAATCACTATTCAACAAGAGAAGACCGTCTAGTCCTCATGATAGAAATGATCATACTAGGGAGAAGTAATAGATTTTACTTACCTGGATGAACCTCACGAAACTAGAGAAATCAACTTGAGAAGGAGGGCGGCTTGCTTGTGGCCGAAAAGAGAGAGAAACGTGAGAATGAGGAGAGGGCGACCAAGAGAGGAGGAATGAGGAAAATGGTGCAAATGGTAAGGGAGGGGGAGAGGCTTCTTCTATTTATAGTCCCCGAGCTCATCATTGCATTTCTAACCGTCCAATCCTCTCTTTCCAAGTGGCCCGCCTAGAATCCTTAAGTGGCAAGCCTATTTATTCAATAATTGCACCTAAGGGATGACTAGGCAAGGCTAAAGGTTCTACTTGGCGGTCAAGTAAGTAGACGTCATCGACGACGGTCCGCCTTTCGTTTTCCTATTGGTCCACTTGTTTCCCCTCATTTATTGGCATTTATGAAAGTTTGACTAGGAAGTCACCTAACTTGCCAACTAAGTTTCTAAAATTCTATAGGCTCATAATGAGGGTTCGAGTGTCGCGTTCCGATTGGGCCATGTGTAGTCCATCTCCATCACAGCCCCCAAGATATTTTTGACCACCATCATGACCTTTGAAAAGTAAAGTATAAGGCTTATCCAATAATAGTAATGAAGTTTCTAGAGAATTCTTCATTTTTTTGTTGTTTTGTAAATCAAGAAGGCGGTCCGGAGAATTCCACCATCCAAGTCGGTTTCGGGGCCAGAAAAGGGATCATATAACATGTCTCAGAAAACCAATTTACACATGCCCGGGATCCAGGCCACATACTCCCAAATTTGCCCAAATCGCTTCCTTGGGCGGTGGGTCGGCCATGAGGTTTCCCTCCTCATAATTCGATCATTAATCCTCGGATCGGTTCAAGGTCAATTCCAAGGCTACCCATGACCTAGCACTAAGCCAAGGAACTTATGGACCTTAGGAATTATGACAGAATAGCCGAGTCTATCCCGAGGCTCATTCCAATCAGCGCCCGATTCATCCGCATGGTTCATGGCCGGTGCATTACCGATCCATGATCCGAATTCACCAATTCAAGATTCCTTTTCGGTCACTAAAAATTAAATAGGGAATGATGCATTTTCAGTCGAAAGATTATCACTTTTGGTCAAGTTGGATCGTCCGTGTATTGGTGCATAACCGGGCGGACTCACCCGCGGCCAGGCGCTATAACTAGTCGGATCAACCCATGACCATCCACTGATCCAAAATCGTCCCATGACCAATTCTCGTGACCAAAAAGTCATCTTATGAGCTGGTAATCCGTTCCCATCAGTATGGTTGGTATTCTTTTCATGATCGATGCCTCGACCAGTTTAGGACCGGTCGATCAATCGGACCATGACCGTTCCTCGATCCTTACTAATCGAACCAATTGATCCATGGCCAATGGCCCATGGTCGTCTCATTTAGGATCTTATGGCCGATTTCATGGGGTCAGTTTTCGAGGATGTTACAATGCCTTAGATATCTCATATCTAGAGGTTCAACCATTCTCATCAAAGTCTTCTTTTAAGTGCAAAATGATTGACCTAGCATCTTCCAGCGATTCATACTTCTTCTGTAATTCATTATTCATCAAAGCAAGCATATGTAACCAAACTTTTAAGTCATCGTCATGCCACTTATCATAAGTGACACACTCCTCTTGGGTCCCACCCTCAGGAAAAGAGTTTGGCATCTTTTCATCAAGCACATACCCAATTTTTTCTGAATTGAGAACAATTCTCAAATTCCTCACCCAATCAGTGAAATTGGGTCCAATCAATTCTTGTCAAGTATAGAAGCGAGTGGGTTTTTAGTCACCATTTTCAGAGTAATAATATATCTATTGCAAAAAAAAATTGTTTGCCATTGTATCTTTCAAAATAACTATTTCATTTTGGCCTTTAAATGAAATATATCCTCCCACTAAATTTATATTCGAATCCCATACTCCTTAAGATGGAAAGCGGTAATCTTTGTTGGGTAAAGATTACTAGTGGGGATTGGAGTCCCACTAGCCCAAAGTCCACATCTCCTAACAGTTATTGGTGTCATATGAACTTAATGAGTAAACTAACTTGTTCAATGCATCATATACGAGTCCCAATCATAACTTTGGCCTCTAGACCATGAAAGCCTCACCTAACAGTTATTGGCATCATGATCATAGTTAAGTCTAGCCCATCGTCTCATGCAAGTATTGAAAGCACAAACGATTCCCTCACCTAACTGTTATTAGAAATCATTTGGCTCCAACCTCACAGCATCTCATGCATAATAGAGTGGTCTAATATTATGAATGGTAATTAACCCCTATGTATCCATAGCCGGTCAATTAACCACTATAATATTGGATCAAACCACGATGATAGGCCACCAGTCCGAAACCCGTTTCGACTTAATATTATTAATAAGGAGATTTGGATTGTTATTAACGGTCTCACTTTGCATATTAACCGTTTTAACAAGCACGATAACATAAACACAAAAATAAATAGATATCATATAAACATCTATCTTACGTGGTGATCATGGAATTATGGTTCAATGTCACCATCAATTTTTTTTTAAAAATTCTAAATAAACTAAAGTTAAAAAGCTTAAATTGGCACACAAAGGACTTTTCAAATGTATGTTTGCCAAACAGCATTTCCCCAAAATTGCATCTCAAGGCACTTTTCAATTATCTTTTTAACCAAATAGTATTTGCATTTCACCAAACCCCTTTAAACTAAAGGTATTTCCATTTTCTTAAGGACATTCCCTAAAGCCGAACCAAATGGGGCCTATGATTGTTGGGGTTTCATGAATCATGTATAGGTAAATTAATATAAATACAACGGAAACAAAGATGAAATATTTCTATACATGTATCTCCAAAGACATTGTTCATGCGCTTTAATAAAAAAATCTTAATATAAAAGGGAGTTAAACGAATTACCTCTTAAAGCGCGCTTTAAACGAATTGGTTCGAATGTTCTTCAATTCGAGCCCCACAAACGTCGGACCTTTAGTTCAAACACACCACCAATGGACGTCGAACGAAGAGAGAACTTGCAGATAATCACCACTATGATTGTGCTAGCAATTTTGTGGAGACAATCCTCCGTATCCTTGATGTTTTTAGCCACAGCCCAAATGAGAGAGAATCCCCTTTTCTCTTCTTTTTTTTTCGCATATGCACCCACACAAAAACGCATGCTCACGCTTTTTATAAGAACTATTCTATGTGTGGGAAACCACCCACGACCAGCAACCGTCATTGATCGTGTTATTCATGCCCACGATCAGCAACCGTTGCTGATCGTGTCTTGCATGCATGTTAGGTCCGAAAGCCCTTTTGAAGCTTGGTCTTTCTCTCTCCTTCGATCGTAATGGCGTGGAGTCATACCATACTTGGGCAAAATTGCCTGCCGCCGTGGACCGTCTTAAGCAAAGTAGGAATCAAGGCAGGTTGTGGAAGGTGGGGATGCCGAAATTTGACAAAGGAAAGGGGTAAGTTTCGTGCATTTGAAAAAGGGAAAGAACGAATACCTTTCCTCCATGCATGTAGATCAAACAAGTAGATTGCACGTATTATACATGTGGATTGCACGTAGATTTACATGCAGCATGTATGTTGAACATTTGTACTGTTATCAACGAGTTTTTTGGCTCGTAGAGATTGAGAACTTCCTTCAAAGGATGACCATCAATGAATCAAGTGACAATTAGACAGAGTATGATCCACGATCAGGAAGGGGCCTTGTCCGTGATCCGGACGTGCCCTGGTACGTTGCCGGCACACGCCCTTGTTCATGATTGGGCCTAACTTTAATCCACGACTGGAACTTTCTTCACTCCTCTATATAAATTGTTAGGACACTTCTCTATTCTTCGTCTTTTGATTAACTATTTTTTCATCCTACCATCTAACTAGTCCATAATGCTATTTTTTGATGTACAAAATATGCCCTTGCTGGCGAGTGAAGTTTAATAATAGGGCGTTATAATTTAAGAACTACACGTCAAACTTGGCTGATCTTGTTTAGTTAAAACGCCAACACCATGTTGATGCTGGATTGAGTTCATGCAAGTATTGAGTAGCCTTTGAATGCTGAAATGCTTGCTTTGCATTTCTGTACAATTGGACGTCACTGTGATATCTCCAAACCCTTCTTACTGAATATCATTACGTGAAAAGAGGTGTTTGAGATATCCTTTCAAGATTTTCTTAAGAAATTTCTTGGAATTAATTCTCTATTATTAAAAAAAAATCAAAAGGCTACTATTCCATGATACTTAACTCATCATAGTCAAACACAAGTGCAGAAAGAAAATGAAGAAAACTCCAAAAAGAAAAAAAAATTTCATTCCATAACATGGATGAAAGATCCGTTTCCACAAGCAATGTGCTTGAGTTCAGCCATAAGTGCAGATGGAATCTCAATGATGATTGCTTCATTTCACAAGAATAATGCTGGAGAATCCAATGTATCCTTTTCACTATGATTAGTGAGAAAATGATATAGAATGGGAAGTGGGGTTTGGCAAGACGAGATCGTCACGCCAAATTCAACAGTTGGCATCAATTCATCTTGATCCCATGGTTGAGATGTTTCACCAGCCAACAATTGACATTAGTTTTCTTTTATCCAATGCTTAGATCATGTGCGTTTCTTTGCCACCCAAATAAGCACGGCACCATAAAAAAGCCCATTGCCTTGTTATATCAATTTTTGTCAGTTAAATCTTAGCATCTATGATGTTCAAAATATGTTGTGGAAACTTGAACCACGCACCATATACTTTTTCAGGATTGGATCGGGACAATGGGCTTCACAATTTGCATCCTTTGAAGATATTCATATAATTGAAGTATGAAAAAGAAAAAATGAAAACATTATTAATGTTATTCATTCCATCTATTAATTTTTTCATATACTAGTTTTACTATCAAACCAGGAGAAAAGAAAACATGTTTATAAGTTTAGTCATATCACCGACATGAAATTTGTAAATATATATGCTGTCAAGCCATGTGAAAGTACGACATAAATGAAGCTTTTAAGCAATGTAATCAAACTTTAAAATTTATTTTAAAAATATTCAACTAATTCTCATTTTCTCCTTCATTTTGAGCGACCAAAATTTAATGTCTCCTTTCCAAATACTTTTTATTTAAGTCAAGATTGATGTGGCACCAAATTAGTACTCATGTGGCGCACCAATAAGCACAAGACCTAAGATCAGCCAGCTCTATATAGCCAATCTTGGCGAGGCTAACCATCATTGGTGGTGACGAGTAGGGTGACACCACTAAATGAAAGCGGGCTACTCTTAATCCTCGCCATCACCTAAATCAAGGCAAGGGTGGTCCTCACCCAAGAGGCAGGAGGGGGTGCAATGTTGGCCCCAGCTCTCTCTCTCTCTCAATATTTTTTATGAGTTTTTGGGCCATTTGCTTATATTGCACCTGCTCGGCATTATATTGACACTACATTTTCAGAAAATATTTAAAAGTGGCCGTGTTAGGTTGTTCTATAGTCATAATTGACGAAACTAACTAAACTACTTAGTTACACTTATTTAATAAATTTTAGGATTTGATTGTACTAACAATAAAAAAAAATTATAGTTTCTCTTGTACTTATCTTTATTTCATATAAAACCATTTCATATATGGACTAGAAACTCATAGTATCCTTTTCATTTACAGATAATAAAACCGCGCAAACTCAAGAAATTGGATATATATCTGCACTGCCAAACTTATGAGATGGAAGTCGTGAAATTTAAAAGATACATAGTCCAAGTCACTTTGTGGATTCTCCCTGGACGAGCTAAAGACACAAAGAGATGGTGTAGTATTAGGAAAAGAATAGCCCAAGTGCCAAAACTTAACACAAGGAGACACTTAAGTGCCAAAAGTTACGAAATGTATACTTAAGTGCCAACTCCGGCAAAGGCCACCGAAATTCCGACGTGATTTATTTTAATAATATAACTCACTTATGTGGCTCACCAAAAGCTTAATCAACAAAAACCTAGCCAAAATGACATTGTTTTTGTGCTGACATGGCATTTAAAAATATATTAATTAAATAGTATTAAAAAAATTAAAAAAATATTATTATAAAATTAATTAACTAAAAAGGGGAGGATCGGGCGAGGCTGTGTAGCCCTCACCGCCGCCGCCCCACCATCATCGAGAAGGGCCGGCGATGATGGGGTGGCGACGATGGCGATGGCAACGGCGGGGGCGAGGGCTGCACAACCCTCACCCGAACCCTCCCCTACATTTTCTTTTTTTTAATAAAATCGATTTTTAAATTTTTTTTTGGTATGACTTGGACAATTTCTTTTTTAAAAAAAATTGCCACGTGGATATTTTATTTTGAAAAAAATTACTCTGTCCGCAAATAAAATCGCTGGAAAATAACACGAAATAGTTTGGCCGGATTTTTTCGCCGTTGGCACTTAACTGATCATTTTTGCTCTAATTTTAGCACTTAAATGTACATTTCCAAACTTTTAACACTTAAGTGTCCCCCGTGCCAAGTTTTGACACTCTAGGGGTCTGCACGTCATGTAGCATTAAATTATGAACTAATGTGTATTTATGAAACACTTGGTGTAACTGATATGTCTATATATATGACAAATCTTGTGTGCTCACAAACGATATTGGATTTTTCTTTCAATATTATATCAAATTTTTTTATTTAAAAGTGTGGTGTATCCAAATTTATTTTTCTTGTATATTAGATATACTTTTTCGTTTGTCGGGCAAAGCAATGTCCCGTGACAATTTTGGCCCGATCATATCCAGACTTCTAAATGGACTACACTAAAGAACATAACCAGGAAACTAAGGATGGCAAACGGGCCAGACTTTTCACTGTCACCCTGCTTGATAGCCCCAATCTGAAAATTAAAGATTTGGCACTTAATGATATTAAGCTTGTTAGATTACTCTCATTTTGTCTTTAAACATTCAATTAAAGTTAAAAAGGATTACTTCATTCATTCACTAGAAGAAAGAATTGATGGTAATTAGAATCTTGCTAACTATCTGATTAGGCCTACCCATTATGGTTGCAATCTATGTTTGGAAAAAAATTATAGATATTGTCTAACAACTTCTCATTTCTATTTTAACAGTTAAGATTGTTAACACTTAAAAATCAATTCTTGAGTTCTCAACACTGAATCACCACTGGACTTTGCTTAAGTGGCCACACTTCTCCCATGGAAAGGGGAGGTGAGGGGTTCGAATCCTCACATTTTATGGAAGGTTGAGAGGGGGGCACAATTTAGCTTCAGGGGTGAGTTTTGACTCCCACGCCATGCGAAAAGGCAAGGCAAAAGTCTGAGAGTGAAAGTAAAATAAGACCGACAAAAAAAGTTCTTAACACTGATTTCTCGATTTTGACAAATACAAAATTTTTTTTTGTCGAAGACAAATAGGCCTGAATGCACATTGAACGATATATTCATGTAGATTTGAAGAAGGCTCCTTCAATAGAGTGGTGGGCGTGGCCTTCAATTTGAGATTACTTTGAATTGGAGATATAACCTGATCAGGAATTTGCCACATACAATCAAGCACTTAACCCATGCAACTTTCTCTAAGTGTTGATGTTTTATTTCATTTAGCCATAAAAACGATACAAACATATTTTTGATAGGCTAAAAGGCAAGGAATGCAAAAAGCAAACGAATGAACTGCTTTCTTGAATTGTTACTTTCTTACAAAAACTTTGATGTTTAAGACATAACTTTAAGATGTTAAGAAAATTACAAAAGAACCTTTTCAGTCAGTTGAGCACCCAAAATCCTCAGAGAAGCGCCAAATCTAAGGGATTCTCCACAAAATGGAAGTAGAGAATCGAAATTAGCACCAAAAAAGTGTCTTCTTTTCCATTGATTCGCCACTGTTGAATAAAAGAGGCAGGATAATTGGGAATCTTGGATTCATATCTGTGACACCCCAAATCCTGTAAGGATAAGGGAGTGACACGGCCGTCGTTTCGGCTCAAAGGACGTAGCCTCAAACTACCCCAAATTTTCAACTCCCAAAAGTTCCCGCATTGTTGCTCTCGCTCTATCAATTGCTAATTGAGGGACTTGAAAAACTTGATAAGAAGAAAGTAATGAGCTACCATGGCTCAATGAGTAATACATATCTTTTAAGAGAATTGAGAAATTACTATGCACATTTACAATACCAATATAATCCACTTTTAACATAATATATTCATACTACAAATATCTCAAGAAAATAACAAAATAGATACCAATGGTCGAGTCTATTGGTCAATCTCACAAAACACATGCCAATGGTCTATTTCATTGGCTAAACTTGTCAAAACACAGTTCGATGGTCAATTTCATCGACTGAACTGAAATCACATGTCAATGGTTCATTCCATTGACCAAACTCAGACTCAAATGTTCAACCATGGTCACACTCAATGCCCATGACGAGATGACCAAGATCCCCATTTGGTTAGGTCTCCACCTATTATAAGCCGGTGGTTTGACCCACAAGGATATCCTAGACTAGTATGTGCATACCCATACACCCCTCAGGGTTCATGAAAACATTGAGCATCAACCAACAATCACAGATGATGTAGCTAGTATTAACACCTAGAGGGGGGTGAATAGGTGTAGAGGAAATTTACGCGCAAGTAATATCAAACTTTTGCAATCTACAAACAGAAATTAAACAAAGAGAGTAGAGAAGATTGCAAACACAATTTATAGTGGTTCGGCTTTAGACAAGCCTACGTCCACTCTCCAGGTGATCAGCCAATAGGCTGGATTTCACTATGCGATCAAAGGTGATTACACACTCTTGAGTGTTAGCACTTGGTGATGATATGTCTCACAAAGTCACTCTTCTTGGTAATACACTAGGATCACTCAATTCGCACTTTTGACAACAAATGAAGAACATAATCGAGCTTTAGAATATGTTAATCTTTTCTAGTCTCCTAGGTCTCATCCTATCCTTATATACTCTCCAAGCCATACTCGACCGTTGGCTCTTTCCTTGAGAGTTTAGTCTTCCCTTTCTTGGACAGACTTTATAAGGCAAGTCTTTTTGACCGTTGAAGGTAGATGAGATCTCCTTGGATTCTGTTCGCCCATACAATCAGAATCCGGGCTTCCATAAGTGCTCCATTCTTCTTTGGAAGTTGTCCTTGATTGATCATGCCAATCAGTTTGATACAACAAAATCAATATAATCAAAGTAAGTGAAATACTTGACCGTTGGTGATCTGATCCTATAGTTCCATTCTAAGTCTGACAAACTTATGTTCTGAGTCTGCTTAAGTTTTCCGTCTGGTACGGTCAGACTCAGAAACTGCGTCTATTTGGGTCTTCCGTCTGGTACGGATAGACTCATAATCTGCGTCTCTTCAAATCTTCCATCTGGCACAGACAGACTCAGAGACACCTTATGCTTTTTCTTTTGCCACCAGCAGACTCAAAAGCATACGCCACCCTTTGGCTTTTTCTTCTTAAGAGATATAAAATTTCATACATAAAATGATTTGTTAACATCAAAATAGGAGTTTTCTCAAAAATCTCCCCCTTTTTGATGGTGACAAAACTTTTTATGTATACGGCTTGTTGTTCCTATAAAACATGGTTAGGCAGAGTATACTTGCAAACATAGTAAGACATGACAAGTATTATGCTCAGATCACAAAATATCAACCCATATCAAACTTGTCAAATGATATCAGATGATAAATCCATTCATACATCCATATTCAAAATAACAACAATACTAACAGATCAACCAAACAACCAAAACATGATATCAGATGCAACAACCAAACAACCAAAACATGATATCAAATGCAATTACTCTCCCCCTTTTTGTCACCGTCAAAAAGTCAATAACCTGAAAATAGTAAGTAAAGTCTAACAAAAATTCACCAAACAAAATAAACCAGAAGATGGTGGGTGTGTTTAAGAAGATTTGGAAGATGGCTTTTTAGGGGTCCAAACAATGGTGAAATCCTCCATATCCGTGGCTGACTCCTCAATCCTGGTGAGACATTGATGAACTGTCTTCTCTAGAGTCTCCAACCTGTTGTTGAAGGAGGTTTCCATAGCAGCTTGCTGATCTCTGATCTGCATAAGTATAGCCAATATCTTCTGAGAGTCAGCATTATCAGATGAAGCTGCAGGGGTATGTGTTTCAACATTCTGATGTTCCCCCTGAATTGATGCTTCAGTCTGGCTTTGTTCCCCCTGTTGATTCCTGTCCTCTTCCCTATTATCAGCCTCAAGAATAGGACCCTCATCCAGCCCAGTTCTGTCTTCTTCTCTTCCTTCTTCTTCTTCTTCTTCTTCTTCCGCTCTTCTTTCGGTTCTCGACTCAACATTCTCCTGTGTTCGTACTAGGAATGTTCTCTGCTGGTATTTCTAGTAGAGGCATTTCTACTTCTGATTCAGTCATTCTGTGTGCAGTCTGACTCATATTTGCTAAAATTTTAGAAATACTCTCCTCCTCGTCTTCTTCATCCTGCAATAGAAGTTGTCTTCTTTTCTTATAACTTGGTTCAGCAGCAGCTACCTCATTTCCTTCTCTTTGTAGATGTTGATGCCTTAGCCAGTTCTTTCTCCTTTCTTCTCCATGTCTCCACAACGTCCTTCAACCTCATTTTGTTGATCATTTTAAGTCCAATGGCCATTGTTGGAAGAGTTGTAGTGTAGAATCTCCTAGGTATATCTATCTGGAGATGTTCAAAGATTCTGGTCACCAAAGCTCCATAGGGCAGCTGTCCTTTATCCTTTGAAACTATTCTATACATGTGCAGTAGAACAGTGTGAGGGAGTAAGAACAGAACTCCCTTTTCAATTGCCTACATAAGCTTTGCCTCAAACCTGGCCACATCAATCTTTGATGATGTCTTAGGACGAATGCAGCTAATGATGATTTTATGTAAAATAGTTCTTGCAGAAGTCAAAAAGGGATAAGTGATAGTAGCCCTAATAGACTTTGTGAGATGTTTACACACATTCTCATAGGTGACTTCAATAGGTTTGAAAGGGCCCCTCTCAACTTTCATAATATCAGCCAAGACATTTGCATTAACCTCATAGAATTTATCATTCACACTGAATTGCATTCTATCTGGAGACAAGAATGTTAAATTGGAGTAGAAGTATGCTGTGAGTTCTGGATAAACAACAGCAGAGTCAGTACAGAATTTATCCATCTGTAATCTTTCAAACTGTTCTTGCAAGTTTATATCAGCAGCATCAAAATCCATAATCCTGTGGTGCATAACTCCTCATTCCAGCAATTTGTTATAAAATGTCTTATGCTCTACCGGAACAATTTCCCTGTTGTGTTCCGAGCCACTGCAGCAATCCCCATCCTGACTTCAAAATTTCTATAAATTCGTTCATCATCTTCCTTCTCTCCCCAGACATTATCTCTACTCCTATTGCCTTCACTAGCCCGTTCTCTTCGTGCAGGCTGTTGTTCTGTCAGTTGAACAGCTTGAACCAGACGCAACTCATTTGCATATCCTTTTTACCTCAAGTAAAAAAGTTTTACATCCTCAGTAGCGTCTCTTTGCACTAAACACTCATACATTCTCATGACCGTATGGGGATTATCAGTAGGTTTAGGTAGAGTTAATCCAGACATACCTCTTCTGGAGACATTTCTCTGCTCAAATTCTATTGGGGAATTCCTCTGAGTCGATGCAGTTGGAGATTGCCTCTAGGAGTCCTCAGAAGTCTAAGTCAGATCGAAATGTGTCTGTCCTCCTTCTACATTTCTTAGTCCTCTACCAGCAATCCTGTTTGATCTTTTTCGAGGAGATGGAGACACAGACCTTGATCTGGACATGGAGGATCTCAAGGCCATGTTCAGAGAGGATTTGGTTTGATTTTGAGAGAAAGTTTTGTTCTTTAGGGTTTCTAAAACTGATTTCTCTGTTGCTTTGTGAAAAACTCGATTTTTCGGGGTTATAAACCCTTTTGAAGAGGCGAAAATGAAAAGACACGATGTTTTGAAAAATAACCGAAAAAGGCAGTTATTCAAGATTATTAAATATGGCAAAAATAAATGTAGTCAACATAGGCATATACCATAAATTATGCAAATCAATTATTTGCTAATAATAGCTTACCAAATTCAATCATATAAAAAAATGACTTACGTGCCAAAAATAAATTCCAAAAATACCATCAAGTCCTTCTGAGTACATCCCAGAAGATTGTCCATCTAGACGATTGCTTCTCCCAGACTGTATCCTGTTCTCATAGACTTTACGCAAAAGGGTTAATAATGTTTAATCTACTACATATTGAATCGAATGTATCTTTATCCAGCGGCTTTGTGAAGATGTCTGCTAGTTGATTTTTTGAATCAATAAATTCCACAAATATATCACCATTTTGCACATGATCTCTAATAAAATAATGCTTGATTTCAATGTGCTTTGCTCTGGAATGTAGGATCGGGTTCTTGGTGAGATTTATAGCGCTTGTATTGTCACATTTTATTTCCGTGCAAGTTTCTTCCTTTCCATAGTCTTTCAGTTGCTGTCTCATCCATAGAATCTATGAACAACAACTTCCAAGAGCAATATATTCTGCTTCTATTATGGATAGAGCCACAGTGTTCTGCTTTTTAGAGAACCATGAAACCAGCATCTGTCCTAGAAGTTGGCATGTTCCGGACGTGCTCTTTCTGTCCACTTTGCATCTTGCTAGGTCAGCATCTGAGTAACCAAGAAGAGTAAAGTCTGTTCCCTTAGGATACCACAGACCCAAATGTGGATAAGTGGCTATGTACTTTATTATGCGCTTAACAGCAGAAAGATGTGATTCTCTAGGGTCCACTTGGAATCGAGCACATAAGCACACATTGTATAGAATATCTGGTCTTGATGCAATAAGATAAAGAAGAGAACCAATCATGCTTCTATAGGTCTTCTGGTCAACTTTCTTCCCCATTTCATCCTGATCTAGTTTGATGGAGGTTGACATTGGAGTTTCAGTCTTCTTGCAGTTCTCCATTCCAAACTTCTTGATCAAGTCTTTGGCATACTTTTCTTGATAGATGAAAGTACCAAGTTTTGACTGATTAACTTGAAGTCCTAAGAAGAATGTGAGTTCTCCCATCATGCTCATTTCAAATTCTTCCTGCATAGACTTTGAAAAGTTCTTGCACAAACGTTCATTAGAAGATCCAAAAATAATATCATCTACATATATTTGTACAAGCAAAATATCCTTACCCTCCTTTTTAATAAACAGAGTTGTGTCTACCATACCTTTCTTGAAGTTATTGTCTAGTAGAAACTTATTCAATCGTTCATACCAAGCTCAATGTGCTTGTTTCAGACCATATATAGCCTTCTTCAGTCTGTATACGTGGTCTGACTTTCTTGGTTCCTCGAAACCAGGAGGTTGTTCTACATAGATTTCTTCTTTGATAAACCCATTTAGGAAGGCACTCTTCACATCCATCTGAAATATATTGAAGTTTTTATAGCAAGCATAAGAAAGCAACAGTCTGAAAACTTCTAATCTTGCTACAGTGCATATGTTTCATCGTAGTCTATTCCTTCGATCGAGAGTAACCTTTTGCTACAAGTCTTGCCTTGTTTCTGGTCACTTTACCAAGTTCATTCACTTTATTTTTGAAAACCCATTTAGTGTCTATGATTGTTCTACCTTTGGGTTTGGGAACTAATTCCCACACATCATTCCTTTTGAATTGCTGGAGTTCTTCTTGCATTGCTTCTATCCAGCTTTCATTCTCAAGGGCTTCGTCCACTCCTTTGGGTTCAATCTTAGAGATCAGTGCCACAATGCTTGTATACTTTTTGTTCTTTGATTTGGTTCGAATCCCTTCATTGATATTTCCAATGACTAGCTCTTTAGGATGACTGGACTTATGCTTCCAGTTTTTGTTTTGCACTTCACTGTCATCAGACTCTTCTGATGATTGAGTAGTTTCCAGCTGAGTGATTCTATGTTCTTGAGTTTCTTCTCAGAATCGTTTTTTCGGGAAGATTCAACTTCTTTGTTGAGAGTTGATTTCTCACGAGCAACAGTTGGTTCTGAATCTTCAACTTCATTTTTGTTCTGGTCGAAAGTATCTTGCTCCAGAAACTTCACATTCATAGATTCCTCCACTGTCTGAGTATTCTTGTTGAATACTCTATATGCTTTACTGGTGTTTGAATATCCCGAAAAAATACCTTCATCTGACCTTTCTTCAAACTTGCTAGGATGATTGTTAGCATTCTTGAGAATAAAGCATTGACATCCAAAAATACGAAAGTAGGAAACAATTGGTTTTCTTTCTTTGAAAATTTCATAGGGAGTTTTCTCAAGAATTGGTCTCAGAAAAACTCTGTTAATGATATGGCATGAAGTAGAAACTACTTCTGCCCAGAAACGAGTTGTTATATTGCTTTCAATAAGCAGAGTTCTAGCCATTTCTTGCAAAGACCTGTTCTTCCTTTCTACAACTCCATTTTGTTCTGGAGTGTAGGGAGAGGAGAACGTGTGCTGAATACCATTTTTGTCACAAAAATCTGCAAAATCTTGATTTTCAAATTCTCCACCATTATCTATTTTAATACTAGAAATAGAGTAACCTTTCTCATTCTGAATTCTTTTTGCAAATATTGAAAAATAAGAGAAGGTTTCTCCTTTATTTGCAAGAAAGAATATCCATGTAAATCGAGAATAATCATTTACAATTACAAGGCAGTATTTCTTACCTCCAATGCTTTGTGTTCTAGTTGGACCAAATAAATCCATATGAAGAAGTTGCAATACACGATTAGTAGAAACTTGTTTAACAGATTTAAAAGAACTTCTTACTTGTTTTCTCAGGGTGCATGCGGAGCAAAGTTCTGTCTTCTTATAGCTTAACGAGGGCATACCACAAACAAGCTTTTTGCTGAGTAGCTTTGAAATTTGTTTCATACTAACATGTCCAAGTTTGCGATGCTAGAGATTTGCTTCATCTTGGACTAAAATTAAACATTTTGCAATGTCTTCATTTATATCCAAGAGATAGATGTTCCCATGCCTTCGTCCAGTAAATGATTGGGAAAAGTCGTTGATGGTTCCAAAACATAGGTTCTCCTTGAAATTTATTCTAAAACTAGCATCGCATAACTAGCTAATGCTTAGAAGATTGTAGTTCAATCCTTTAACCAGAGAAACATTGTTGATGATTAGACTACCGATCTTGACGATTCCTAAACCAATAATGTTTCCTTTGGTGTTTCCTCCAAAAGAAACTGTTCCTCCTTTAACTTTTTCTAAGCCAACGAACATCTTTGAATCTCCAGTCATATGTCTTGAGCATTCATTGTCCAAGTACCATTTCTTCTTGCTTTTGAAACTTACCTACAATCAACACATATACTCATTTTTTCTTTGGTACCCAAATTTTCTTGGGTCCATTGAGGTTAGTAGTATAAGCTTTTTATATCCATTTCTTCTGAACAGGTCTCCAGACTTTAGGACATTTGTTTTCAAAATGTTCTCTTTCTTCACAATTAGAACACTTGAGATTTTCTTGACCAACAGAACTTACAAAATTTTTCTTGAAATGATTGTTGTAGGCCTGTCAAGGAGGTCTCTGTTTAATTCTCTCCTTGACCTTAGGAAAATCAATTAAAGAATCATTTTCCTTATAAAATCCAAGTCCTGACTTATCATAGTAGGGGATCTGAATGGAAAGTATATGCTGCAGGATTTTTGATCCTTTAGAAAACTTTGTAGTAATGTTCAGAATTTCCTTTCTGAGAGATATATTCTCACTTTGTAAAGAATTTCGATTTTCCTTTGTTTCCAAAAGTTCCTTTTTAAGAGACTCATTTTCATTTGAAAAGGAATCTTGACTTTCCTTTATTTCTGAAAATTCCTTTTTGAGATTTTCAAATTTTCCTTTTAAAGAGTAATTCTGTTGACTCAACTTGTGATTTTCCTTTTTTAAACTAGAGATCCTTTTGAGAGTGGATTTTAAATTAGAACACAGCTCATTTATATAATCTGAAACTTCTATAGGAATATCGAATGACTAACCTCAATCTCTTTGTCGAATCGAGTCTCCGATTCGAATGCTCTTCAGTCGAGTCCGATTCGAACTGCTCTTCAGTCGAGTCTGAATGTGCCATTAGACAAATGTTGCCATATTCGTCTTCACTATCTTCAACCTTAGTGTCACTCCATGTTTCTGCTTTCAGGGCCTTCTTGTATTTTTCATATTTCCCTTTGTTCTTCTTGAGCTTGGGATAATTTTGTTTTATGTGACCCTTCTTTTTGCATTCGAAACATACAATATCTTTGACATATTCCTCCTCATCCTCTGTTCTTCGTTGTCCAGACTGTCTGTTTTGTTTCTTGCTGTTGAACTTTCTGTCTTTCTTGTTCAACTTCTTTACCTTTCTAATTAGCAGTGCAAGTTCTTCATCGTCCAGCTCGTCCTCAGAATCTGTATCATTAGAATCAATATTAGACTTGAGAGCAATGGATTTCTTACCTCTAGATTCCACTTCCTCGTTCATTTGTTCTGCTTCATAGGACTATAGAGTACCAACAAGTTCATCGACCGTCAGAGGTGAGATTCACAGAGTTTCTCTAATGGAGGTCTTCACATTGTTCCACTTTTTTGACAATCCTCTTAGAAGCTTGTTGACTTTCATTGGTCCAGGAATAGGCTGACCTTGATATGCTAGTCCATTTACAATTTCTGTAAATCGACTGAACATGGCTCCTATGGACTCCCCCTGTTTCATCTTAAAAGATTCATATTGACAAAGTAAAATATTCACTTTGGTTTCCTTAACACGATCAGTCCTTTCGTAGGTCACATGCAGTCTATCCCATACTTCCTTTACTGTATCACAATAAGATATTCGATTATATTCATTAGGTGATAAAGCATAGTAAAGAGAGTAGATAGCCTTAGCATTTAGAGTTTGTCTCTTTGTCAGTTCTTCTGATGAGATGGTAGCTGAAGATTCTGTTTCTTTCCCATCATCTTTCTTTGATGTTTTTCCAGCTTCAGCATTTGGATCAACTCCTCTTTCAACTACATCCCATTCCAGCGGATCTTTTGATCTGAGGAAGGCCTTCATCTTGTTCTTCCATATATTGTAATCTTTACCATCAAAGTATGGTGGTCGAGTGTTGCTCTGTCCCTCAATCAGACCTGGTGCAAGAATACTAGTCATAGAGGATCTTTAACTCAGAAGTAATAAATACTTCAAAACAATGAGTACAGGGCTCTGATACCAATTGATGTAGCTAGTATTAATACCTAGAGGGGGGTGAATAGGTGTAGAGGAAATTTACGCGCAAGTAATATCAAACTTTTGCAATCTACAAACAGAAATTAAATAGAGAGAGTAGAGAAGATTGCAAACACAATTTATAGTGGTTCGGCTTTAGGCAAGCCTACGTCCACTCTCCAGGTGATCAACCAATAGGCTGGATTTCACTATGCGATCAAAGGTGATTACACACTCTTGAGTGTTAGCACTTGGTGATGATATGTCTCACGAAGTCACTCTTCTTGATAATACACTAGGATCACTCAATTTCGCACTTTTGACAACAAATGAAGAACATAATCGAGCTTTGGAATATGTTAATCTTCTCTAGTCTCCTAGGTCTCATCCTATCCTTATATACTCTCCAAGCCATACTCGACTGTTGGCTCTTTCCTTGAGAGTTTAGTCTTCCCTTTCTTGGACAGACTTTATAAGGCAAGTCTTTTTGACCGTTGAAGGTAGATGAGATCTCCTTGGATTCTGTTCGCCCATACAATCAGAATCCGGGCTTCCATAAGTGCTCCATTCTTCTTTGGAAGTTGTCCTTGATTGATCCTGCCAATTAGTTTGATACAACAAAATCAATATAAACAAAGTAAGTGAAATACTTGACCGTTGGTGATCTGATCCTGTAGTTCCATTCTGAGTCTGACAAACTTATGTTCTGAGTCTGCTTAAGTTTTCCGTCTGGTACGGTCAGACTCAGAAACTGCGTCTATTTGGGTCTTCCGTCTGGTACGGACAGACTCAGAATCTGTGTCTCTTCAGATCTTCCGTCTGGCACAGACAGACTCAGAGACACCTTATGCTTTTTCTTTTGCCACCAGCAGACTCAAAAGCATACGCCACCCTTTGGCTTTTTCTTCTTAAGAGATATAAAATTTCATACAAAAAATGATTTGTTAACATCAAAACTAGGAGTTTTCTCAACAACAGATCCCTAGTAATCCACAATCAGAATAAGAATTGCAAACTTCTCAAGCATTTGATAAATGAATATCAAAGCGCCTTTTCAACAACCACAAACTTTTTAACATTCTTTCATAAAGGTTTCACAAACCATTTCCAAGTAGAATCAAAGAATAACTCCCCCATTCAAATAACAAATGGCAATAAAAGCTTGATCATGTTTTATGCAACAAAAGATGTTATTTTTCCAACGTATAGCATATATAACTCATAATATTTTTCAAATATGAGTTTGAAATACAAAGAAGAAATAATATCACTCACCTGGGAACAACCAAAAACCAACTACAGTAATTAGTTAAGCCGTTACACTCAAGTTCCTAACAATTAATCGAAAAACAATATCAAAAGATCGAGTAAAAAGACATTTTAATGAATGAATTGACTATACTATGCCTATTTGTCAATAAAACGACACCTATACAACAATGGAAAGCTCACCTCTAGTAGAAACCCATTGTTGTCCACTAGGCGGGGCTCGCCCACTAAACTTTATCGCGCTATAACTTCCTCCACAAAATTCCGTTTCAAGTCAACTTATATTCCTTAGAAAGCCATTTTGATATACTACAACAACCCCAACTCAGCCACCCCAAAATCTCACCAAAAGCAGCTAAAATTCAGCTCCAAATTTACTGTTCAGAACAAGACCACAACGCGCGCCAAACTTGAAAATTTTGTTCTGGACAAATTGTAAGCTCAAATTGAGATTCGCAAATTGCTATAGCTTCACAACATCCTAAATTATCATTTCTATAAAAATTCGTAGCTCAACGACTCAAAAATTGGACTTCGACGCACAAATTTCCAATAATTCCTAATTTCAAGCCCTAATTGCGACGATTCCTTCCAAAAGACGATTAAGGGCCTTGATCACTTACTAGCGCTATAGATCAAAGTTGAATTGGCTTGGTGAGTCATCCGGATTGTGAGCGTGCCATAATAGTCTCATTTTCCCCCTTTCCTTCTCTTTCTCTCCTCTCTTGTTTTATGCTTTTGCTTCTTTCCTTTCCTCACGTGCCCCCTCAAATTAAAGAAGATAGAAAAGAGAGGCTGGGCTTGGGCTTTATGTGGAAGATGGGCTGGTTTTTTGACCCATATATTACAATATCAATGCTGTGAATGTCCTCAAGTGACCCCTCCCAATGTAAGAGGCTCATTAAAGTCATCGATCTTAACCCGCAATGTAAAAAAGTATTTTCAAACAAATTATTGCCATCAATTGCCATTTTAAGTTTGTACTCAATTCAAGTGACTATCCATTCCTTTCACTCAAATATTGATAAGCAGGTTGTCGAGGATATCCAAGTGAATGTTTAGTCCCGACCTAATTATAGTCTTTACTACTATTCTTTCTTTTCCTTTTTTGTGATTCCACGTTAATCCTCCATTGGCATGCCCCACATTCACTCCAAGAAAACTAGCATGTCATATGGTTCCCAATACAAACAAATCAACTAGGGAAAACACAATATTCAGGCAAGATTACATAGAGATCATAATTAAACTTGAGATATGGCAGTGATGGATTAGGCTCGAGATTGTAACATTTTCTTAAAATGAGACTGTCATATCACCATTTTGAAGAAGGGATGCACCGAATTAAATTTGCTGGCTCAAGAATAGTGAGATGTAACGTCCTGAAAATCGACCCTATTTTGGGATTCTATAAAATGGCGATTTTGGTCGAATGCCTAGTTAGTAAAAATATTCCAAACTAATTATTCGAGGGATAACGGATTATAGAGAGGCACCGATAGAAAACAATATGCGTACGACTCGCAATTTCGATCAGGAACGAACCCGTCGACCATAAGGACTTGGGCGGGAACAATATCCTCTAGTACTAGACTATTAGGGAAACGGAAATAAATTGATTCGGCAGAAGTACGAAGTTGGGTTGCAGGTGATTTCGCATGACTCTAAACCGAATCATTTTTATCTTATACTCGGGATTATCAATTGAGCCCCTGGGATTACATGACAATCGAAGAACGTCTCTGACTCGAGAATTGGCTTAAACATGGATCGAAAAATTATCAACCACAGGTCAAATGTGAGGAAAAATCCTAAAGGAGCGCTGATAGTCCAAATTGTACTACAGTCGCAATCGACTCAATTTAGCCACGATTTTTAATCTGATTTTGGGAATCGACTTCTCAGGGATCTTAGGATAAAATATTTGGATGTCGTCTCATTTATTCTCGCGTTTTCCATTGGGCTTTAAAGTGTCGGAAAAGGAATTTTTGGACCAGGTTTCGGGCCCAAAAGTGGGCCGACCCAAGACCGACAGCCCAATAGGCCTTGCGCCCATTTAGCCCAGCCCAAGATGGGCCCGAGATGACCCATTTTCCTTACCCTTCTCAGCCCATGGGCTTCTCAGCTTCAGCCCCGTTTCTCTCTCTCTTTTCTCTTCCTTTTTCCTCCTCATTTTTGCCGCCCCTTGCTGTCCATCACCGGTTGTCACCCTTGCCGCCGTCGCCAGAGCTGCTACCACCATCCAGCGTGGAGCCATCGCCGTCCAGAGGCCAGCCACTCATCGCCGGTCACCCTAGGTCACCGCCGACCACCTGTTTGGCCGCCCCAGCCGTTGCTGCCCTTTTTCTGCCCAATAGCATTCTGGTGCTGTTTCAGCCAGATTCGGCCACCGTCCATCATCCATCGCCGCCTACGAACTAATCCTGCGTAGCCCTCACTCTCGCCGTTGCTTCGATGTTGCCGGATTTTTAGGCCACGTGAGTTAATTTCCTAATCCCTTAGTTAGGGGTTAATCTTGCTTAGGACTAGTTTAATTAGTCTAAAGCTTGGATTATGTTATTGGATGATGATTGATTAGATTATAACATTGTGGATTACTTTTGCTTAAGGTTAACCATGGTCAGAATAAAGTAACCGCGATTAGATTAAAGTAACTATAGTTGGTTAAAGTAACCGTGATTATATTAAAGTAACCTTGGTTGGGTTGATTAACCTTAGCTGGGTTAGGACTAGTAACCATGGTTAATATTATAAATTATTATTGTTATTTTTGGATTAAATAATAATAATTTATTATTTTCGGAATAATAAAATATTAAATATTTTATTATTTTAGAATTTCGAATTATGATTATTATTTAATTCGGAATATTAATTATTTTTCCCAAAAATAATTAGTGGTGATTATTTATTGAAAATGGTTTTAATGAGTTGTGATTAATTTCTTGGTTATTAAAGGGAAATGTTTTTGTTAAATATAGGTTTTGGAAATGTAATTAATAGTTATTAATATTAAGTGGATTAATTGTTTTAATAGTATTATTAAATGTCGGTCATGTCCTTGGATATTAATTGTTTGTTGATTATTATTCGCCGTTGCAATACGTGATTAATAAATTGCTGATTGTTGAAATTTTCATGAGTAATTGGATTGTTACTATTGTAAGTGACTGCTGGATATTGCTGCATTACATTATACATGTGTCAACTGCAGTAGCATGTCGTGTGAGCACGAATTATGTTGCATTCACGACAGAGCAAAAAAAATAATGAATTACTTGATGATGTGTTGCATGGTCACATTAAGAGGAGAGCTCGACGTTGCCAAATGCTGCTAATCTTTGGGGGTTGTGTCATGGCCATTGGGCCGCTTGACAGTGGTTAAATGCGAAGTCACGATAAAGGTCGGGCCCATGCTCATTCGGGAATGCCGTCGGTGGGGGATAGCCCATGACGTTGCCATGCCTCAAGGAGAAGGACGATGCCTAGTCTAGGCCAATTGACTGCCAACCATAAGGTTGTGTTGTGGCCTAGGAGGTCGTAATATCGGAGCAGATACTGAGACATTAGAAAGTTATGTACAATACTTTGATTATTTGTATATCTCTTAATATTGTTATGATTGGGTGACAGTTTCTACAGGTTGCGTGTGCCAAGGCAAGGTAGGATCGCTTGTGGTTGCATCTGATTATTGAACTGTCTTCTGTTAATGCTTCTCTAAGGTGTGGTGTTTGGTTGTTTAACAAGACTAGGTTGTATGTGTGACTACCTCGAGGCAAGCAAAGTTCATAACCGAGGCTTAGGACTTTAACTTGCTAAATTTATCTCAACTTGTCGTGGTTAACAATTTTCAAGACCTTAGAATGACGCTGTACCCGGTGCAGTTCGGTGTCCCCATAGACATGAGCACCACCATTACCACGCGGTTCATCCAGGGCTGTAATTTTGTGTACGAATACCATGTGACGATAGTATGGGTAGACGAGGGATCGAGAGACCATTATGCGCCGCACGTCATTAAGGCGTGGTTCATCCGGATGGGAGGCATCCTGTACGGTCCCTTGAGGGGTTTTGATGGACAGGTTCTGCTTGTGGGACTGACTGAGGAGGTTTGGGATCCTATGGATCATCCCCCTGATGGTGAGATCTTTGACCCGACGATTGGAAAGACTCATCCTTCGGAGGACAGTGAGGAGGCATCTATGGCCTAGTCTCTTTTTGGCGATCCCTCCCCCACTTGTATAGAGATAGGTTAGCCAGACCGGTCCCTTTTTGAGTAGGCCTTAGCATATCGCCTGTAGTAAGGCATGTATATATATGCTGTTGTTCAGGCTAACCTTGTTGATATATAAAAATTGTGTTATTATCTTTCATCTACTATATTTGCTACTATCCCTGATGATTGTTGGTTGTGGTGTTTTGTTTCACTTCCGCATATGCTTAATTATAAGATAAAATGAATTGGTCGACGACAGTACTTAGGATGTCGTAAAATTAGACCTCAAGTGAATTGGGGTTATCGCGAGCTCAAGGGTCGGGGCGTGACATGAGAGGCATTGAAGGAGGAGGATCACAAAATACCGGCTCAGAATGGTTCCTTCCACGTTTAGATTATTTGTTCCCTCCTGGAGTTAAATGAGATCTTTAAGAGACATTATCGATGCGAATGTTTCTTTAATTGACTATGAAGATCTTTAGCATAGGACTCGTGTCATGCCATAAGCAGCCTAAAGTTTCACATAGACAACGTAAATCAAGTTTCACCTGATCTACTGAAAATGTAGACTTTGAACACAATATCATCCCTATCAATTAGCTCGAACACACAGATATTTCCCACACAAAAACGAGTTACTCTTACAAATGCGATCCAACTAGAAGAGAGCATCGCCTCATGTGGATAGCTCCTAAGCTTCACCGGTCATGATTTGTCTGAATGCTTGAGAGTTGCGATTTCCTTGATTTTTAGAATGTGTTGCATTATGAACCTATGAGGAACATTCTATCCACACATGTTTGAACAACCCGAGCATGCTAAAGAAAGACTAGGGAAGCATTCCCTTATTCAAGCAAGCAAGCAAAATGTAGATTGATATGGTAGTTTTAGTTACTCCAATCAACAGTCTTAATAGGGCAAAAGTCAAAATGTCAAATCTCTGCTCTAAGAACTAGCATGAGGGGTAGAGAGGATCTTTGCCTTTCTAAACAAATGGGAAAGAACAAATCCAAGGAAAACGCTAGGTAGTTTCCTACAAAAATCCAATCAGCTTAAGAAAAAAGCCAAAATAGGAATGAATTCTCAATCTTACCACCATATTTTGTTTAAAGATGGCTGGATCACCACCTTGAACAATGGATACTTTGAGTCAAATTTGCTGGCCAATTCAAGACTAGGGAGAGGCCACGAACCAGTAGGACCACCAAAAACCTGCTCAGAATGGCTCGCTTTGCATGTAGACTGTCCGATCCCTTCTGTTCTTGGAAAAAATAAAATATTAAGATGATGTCACTTTGAACTTTTCATTAGTTAATTTACTCACCATGAAAAAATTCAGTGCAAAATGGAAGCTAATAGAGTGATGGAAATCAAGATTCAGATCAGTTGACCAAACGAAAAATTCCCTTCGCTTCACCTTAGAACTTGTAACTACTTAACCACGAAAGAAAGTGTAATTGCTAAATCACACCCGGGGTCCTAATGCTCATGAAAACAGAACATCGGACGAATTATGATGGTGCACGAGCAATTGCTAGTTGTTAGTACCATCATAGCAAAAACTGTCCGTCGCAACTTCCCCCAAATCGACATTTTCAGTTGTCGCCACGGGAAGGGAAGGCTGGTGTCGTTCTTTGTTCAAAGGTCAAGGAAATTGACAATGCAGTGCCCGAACGCTTTGAATTGAGGGGCTTTTGTTAATGGAGAAAAGCCCCGAACCGGAACTCTAATCCAGGCGTTGGTGTGCTTTCTGCATTGCATTATCAAGTGCTTTTCAACTGTCCATTCATAATTGTCTATGTCAAGGCTGGAACTGAATTCCAGATTGTAGCGGTGGCAGACGATGAGGACAGAGAGAATTGAGGGTGATCTTATGACGGCTCCAGAAAGAAACGGCAATGCTTGAAACTATGGCATTTTGTTGTGGAGCATGGCAATTATATTGGCTGTGCGAGCATGAAAGAGGAAAGATTTCTTCCTAGAGAGAGATATGCGTGGGGGTCTCAGCCTGGAGCCGCTGGACATGGTGGGCGTCCCGATCTCGCAGCCAGAGAGCGACTCCATTGCCTAGCCTCGCCCAGATGTGGGCGTGGGTGGCAGGCCACGGGAAAAGGAAAGAAAAAATAAGGTAGGAAAAGGAAAGGTAAGGCAAACAAGGAAAGAGGAAAATGAAAAGAAAAAAATTAATATAAAATTAAAAATATTAAAATATTATTGACCAGATAGATTCAATTAGTAAATGAAGAAAAATTTACGACTCAATTAATAAGATTTAAAATGTTTAAGAGTAAATTGATAAAAGTAAAATAGATTTAGGACTTTTTGAATAATTTTTCCTTAAAATACTATCGACTAGTATCATGTCTTATAATGATTCTTCCAAATATGATCAGGTAACTTTTTTCTTACCATAAGATCTTACCTCCAATGCTTTTGACGTTAGAACATCCAATACTGCCTTTTTCTGCACCCCCTCGAGCATTGTGATTTGTGGTAGACGTTCGGCTTGGAGAAAGAAAAAAAGTTCAAAAAAGAATTGAGACATAAGCACTTTCATCTCTGCTTTACGTTTTAGCTAATTTCTTTCTTTCGTTTTTATGAAAACCAAAATAAATGTTGTTCTACTAGATCCTTTCTACTGATGATTGGAATCTTTATGCTCGTTCGGACAATTACAGAAAGGAGAGAAATGAAAATTTGGAGAAATTTTGGATTTTCACATTCTCTCCATCTCAAAAATCTTTCCATATTTTCCTTTACTTTCTATACGAATGTTCAATCTCACCAGCATCAATCGCTCGTGTCTCCCATCTCCAGTCACCTAATGCCACCGCCTCCACATCTCTCAAAGCATTGCGTCGTGGACAGACCTCATGTCCAATATCGCTATTTATGGTCATCATGGATAAGGGCCATCAGAGGCTGGATGGACATTCATGGTGATTGCTATAAACATAAATGCTTATTGCAGTTTGAACAACGTTTGATGGTATTGTCAATCTTAATAAAAGTTATGATTAATACAATTTGGTCACACAATGGAGCTCTCCGATGGCACCAAATTTGACCATTGGGAGTTGTCCCAGTGGCTACCCAAGGAGTTGAGAGTTTGATTTCCCATCTCTTGAGAGAGGCTAGAGATAGGGACATTTAGTTTCAGGTGCGAGGTTTGAGTCCCACGCTCTGCAAAAAGACATGGCAAAATTTGAAAATGAGTTGAGAGATAGAATATAACAAATCGATAAAAAAATGGCATCCAATTTGCCTAAATTGGAAATCTATAGATATTGCCACTTATAATAAAAGCTGTTCAATCTCAATGAAGTTGGTGAAAATTATGATTTTTACAAATCAAGTGACAAGATCACGTTGATAAGGTTGTAAGCTTTCCAATTTCTTGAGTCACTTTGATTAAAGTTATAAAATGAGGAGATATTATACCTTTTCACCTCAATTGCTCTCGATTCACCGAAACACCTGATCTTAACTTTTTTCGGAATTCGTATGACATTTTTGGAAAACAGAACGTGATCTTCGACAAAATATCAGATTTTTCGAGTATGTGCGCTGAAAGAAACCTTCTCCCTGTGGATTGTTCAGCTTCTAACCTGCATAAAAAAATGCAGCTTTGACATTAGTAAAGAATTGCTCCTTATCGTCTCATCAGACTACAATCTTCTTTGGAGAAAGACTCTCCAAAATGCGACCTCGATCAAACACTTGCATGTCTGCTAAAAGATTCGAATTTAGGGCTTTCATCGACGCTGAAGAAGTTCCAAATCCAAACCCCAGTCGGTGCTCGGCCTTCATGGTGAAGATCCAAGCGGCCTTGCTTCAAATCGAGGTCTCGATTTGTGAAGTGTTCTCGGTAATCAATTTTCCTAGAGCAATGATGAATAACGTGCACTTTCTTTCATAGTTCAGTAGAACAATATTGTAATTTTCTTTAATCATCTCCTCGACTTAACCTGTACACGTCACCATACGTTTTCATTCCATCCTCGCTTTGCTACTCTCTCTCTCGCTCTCTCTCTCTCTCTCTCTCTCTCTCTCTCTCTCTCTCTCTCTCTTCACGGCTTCGAGGGGATCCACCTGTAGCGACTTTCATGGGGGACGTCCATGGCGACGTCGTAATTGTACCTGAGAAATCGGGAAGACGATGAAGACGAAGAAGAAGCAGCAGCCAAAATGGAGCTTGTCATCACTCACTTCTCCGCGAACCGCTGCTGCTCGCGCTTCTCCGCCACCGAGAAGAATGACTCCAGCTTCCCTTGTGGGGCATGCACCTCTGCGGGAGGCCTCCGTTCGCCCGACAGCTTCATCGTTGCTGATTTGGCCGACGTGGTTGCTGCTCTGCTGCAACTGGAGACGATCAACAGCAAGTTCATCGGCACAGAAGACAAGTGAAACGTGTCAGGTTCGGAGTCGAGTTAAATAGAATCGAAGAAAGGAAACGCAAAGGGAATCTCTACCTGCGATTGCACCGTTGGAGATCTTCAGAGATAATTACAGAGAGAGAGAGAGCTTGAAATTCACCTGTTGCTGTCGATTGACGACAGCGTTGAGCTTCTCCTTTGCATGGTCGACAGACTCCTTGTCGCTCCTCTCCGAGAAACAAGGCAGTTTGGACGGACCGGAGCTCGAGCTCGAAGTGAAGTTGCTGAACATGATCTCTCTGGACTCCTCCGACGAGTCTGAATATGGAAGCAGGAGAGGCGGTTCGCTCTGGCGCTCCTCTGACCGTAGCTCAAACGACTCTTCACAGGCAAAGGTGAGCCCCCTCCACTTAGATGCGGTCGTCGGGCTCGAGGCTCTGGCAAGCTTAGCTTGCTTGAGCCAGCACACCGAGTGGTGGTCTTCCATTCCAGCGCACACTTCCGAGAGACAGTTGGAGACGAAACGCTCCGAGACGGGGCACACCTATGTTGCAGAAGTCAATGGCCGATTCAGCAATCTCATAAGCAAACAAGACAAACCGAGTAATACTGTCTCTTCTGATCCGGTCATGTCTGACTCATAGGAGCCGCTGGATAGTTCGACTGCTAATGATTCATTTGAGGGGACACAAGCAAGTTCACTGACAGATGGTGTTATTACCTTTATTTTGTAAGCCCTAAGGTCAAGAAGATTTGGATAACTGCTGACCATGAGTTCTGGAAATTTATGGCGATTCAGTTTATAATTATTATAAGGTTCATTGTTGTTCTATTGATGTCATTCATCCAGTTTGTAAGGCGAAAAGGAGAAGGGCTGGCCCTCTTATTGGAACTTCCTTTTGTGTTATTGATGGATGGCAAGATTTATCATTTATTCACCTTTCCTTGAATCTATATGTATTGATCTCTAGAGACCATTGCATATTTCATGAAAACAGAGTTGGCGCAGGACATTCTTTTCTTTCCTTTTCTGGGACCACCTCATTGGTGACAGATATTACTTGAAGGAATATACTGAAGTCTCTGTTAGATCGAACTCTCCATGCTACGCATGAGTTCAATTTATACCTCGTCAAATAAAGACATGTGTACCCGGAATTTTGGAAGATGCAATTTCCTGGGTAATGTTCACTATTCTCCAAAAAACGTCAGGAAATACATCACCATTCGATTACATGCAGCAGGAAGGTTGCTTTCTCTGATGTGATTAACTAAACCAAACGTAGTGGAGCAGAGATTTTTCTATAGACATCCCAGAGTTCCCGCCCATGTCTCGACATTCCTTCTGAAAATGGAGACTTTGAGTTCAATATTATCAATTCTTACGAGCTCGAACACACAGACATCTCCTTCCTATAGAGAAGTTCCTCTCTGAAATGCGCCCCAACTGGCAGAGAGCTTACCCGAGCCATGTTGTTGTGGGTAGTACAGGAGCTTCACTGACCATAATCCGTCCCATATTAAGCAAAGGCGAATGTGTAGAACGCTTCAGCCTTCTGAGCCTTGGTAGGTCGAAAAGAAGTTTCAAGAAAAGAACTTACAAGCCTTCCGGTTTGAAGTGTTTGAGAGAGTATGATCTCGAAGACACGAGGCGTCACCGGCGCAAAACTTCGCCGGGTTTCTTCATCTTCTCTCCGGCGACAAGAAGTCGACCCTTGAACACAAATTGAGTAATGGGTTGTAACATCTGAATATAACCTAGTTCTGTGGGAGCCAACTTTATTAAATGAAGCATTTAATTGGAGAAGACATCCGTTTTTGGGATAACAGCTAGCTCTGGAAGCTGTTCATCTTCTCTGCAGATGTTGACGGTTGACAACTGCTAGCTTAGCTTGCAGTACGATGGAGAAAGGTTGATGAATAAGTGAATGCTTTAGGAAGCTCTCTAAGAAGAACACCTTGGGACTCAAACGCATTAAAAGCAGGACCATGTGTTAGTTGATCGAAATTATACCAAGAATAATGTCAAAGATGCTGAGACTTAGAGATACAAAGATCGGAATCAAAAGAGTTAATTTAGAAAGTGACATGTAAAATTTTTATTGAATTTTTTAGTGTAACACACTTATTTATATATCGAGTTCCTATGGTATCTCTAGTATTACTCTTGCATTAATAAGTAATCACTATGACCATTGCCCCCTTGATATTGAGCTCCTATTAGAAGACTGGACCAATGAGTGAGCTGATTTAGGTATTAGGCGTAAAATCTCTTCCAAAGACTTGCCATTGATCAAATAATTAAGGGTTAATTCCAAAGAAAACTCAACACTTATGCACCTATTATAAATTTACTCCAAATTATTTTTATTATCACCAAAAACACCAAATTAGTTCACCTGTGACTAATTTACCTTCCATTAGTTTTCGTTTAATATTATTATTACGCCCCGACCCTCGAGCACGCGGCAACCCTTGTTCTCTTGCGGTCATCTGATTTGCGACTCCCCAGGATCCGTCGCCGACCATTATTTTTATCTTTTAATTAAACGCATGCGGAAGCGAATCACAATCCCCAGTCAATTACAAAAGCAGGGATAGCAGGAAAACCCAACCAGAACACATTCAAAAGTGTTACTTTATTAACTAACTGATTAACCCTAAGAAGTTTACAAGTACAAGCCCTTACCATGGGCATCTTCCTATCGAGCCAATGAAATCAACAAGCCAGGGTTAATCTACTCCCTTCAAAAACGGCCACGAGCCGTAACACGCGTCGATCCTCTATTCTACGGACCTGAAAATGGTTATTTAAAGACTAGTGATATAAAATCTCAGTAAGTCAAAATCCTAAGCCTCGATTAGGAATTTCGCTCGCCTCGAGGGTAGTCTAATCATGCAACCTAGTTCCAGCAAACAACACATACCACACCTCAAACAGCATTATCAGACGACAGTTCAATAAGCAGATGCAAACACAAGCGACCCTACCTGGCCTTGGCACACGCAACCTGCAAAAACTGTCAATCACCTCATAGCAACAATAAGAGGCATGCAAATAATCAGAACATAGCACAACTTTCTCATATATCAATGCTCACACGTGCTCCGATTATTACGACCTTCAAGGCCACGGCACAATCTTATGGTTGGCGGTCAACTGGTCGTAGACCAGGCATCGTCCTCTACCTCGAGGCACAGCGATGTCATGGGCTCTCCCCCACTTACGGCATTCCCTAAGGAGCATGGGGCCCGTCCTACTACCGCAGCCCCGCATCTGACCACTGTCAAGCAACCCAATGGTCACGGCACAACCCCGAAGGATTGGTGGTCATCCGGCTCAACCGGGCTATCAACTTTAATTTGACCATACAACACATCAGCAAACAGTTCATTCTTGTCTTTGCTTTTGCTTGGTCGTAAATGCAACATAATTCGTGCTCACGCGACATGCTATTGCAGTTGACACACGTATAATGAAATGCAGTAGTGTCCAGCAGTCACGTATAACAGCAACATTCCAACCATTCACGAAAATTACAATAATCAGCAGTTCAAGTCACAGTCTATCAATCAATTACAACAAATCAACATCACAGTACTTGCATACTTTTCCAAAATCATCACGTACCTCAAAAGTTATGGGTGCCCATCCACGTGTCTCAATATTCAATAACAAATAGGCACTTGTCGTCACGACTACGAAAATCAACTATTCCCATCAATACTCAATTATCCCAAAATAAGTATAAACTATAATTATACTCAAAAATACTCATTCAAGAAGTATGCTATAGTCGATTGTTCCCATAAAATAATTTACTCCCACAAAATACTTATAATTATTTTCCAATCCCATAATTAATTATCCAACCCAAATAATTTCATTTAATAAAATCATTCCCAAATAATTTCATTTAAAAAAAATCATTTTTTTAATAAATCAATGTCATTTGATAACGTAGTACATGAATGCTATTGACATTAGAAAATTAGACCATAGTAATTTTCCCACAAAATTACTCAATTAAAATCATTTCCCATAAATAATCGCAATTAATTATTTTCTCCAAAAATAATTAATTTCATAAATGAATAGTAATAACAATATTAATAATAATAATTCGAAATTATAAATGAATTTAATTAATTAATAATTCCGAAAATAATAAATTATTATTATTTATTCTAAAAATAATAATAATATTTATTAATACTTACCATGATTAACACTAAGCAAAGCTTAATCAAATAGTATTAAAACACGATAATCATCATCCAAAGCACTAATCAATAATTAAACTAATTAAACTACTCCTAAGCAAGATTAACCCCTAATTAAGGGATTAGGAAATCAACTCACGGTTTAGTGATTCCGGCAACACGAACGCGACGGCGGCGACGAGGGGAACGCCCGGGAACTTCCTGCGTGTCGAGACGAGGCGGCCCGGGACCGGATCTCGGCGGCCGAGGGCGGCTGTCCACGAGGCGAGAGGCTGAGAAATGGAGGAACTGGCGGCTGTGGCGGCACAGGGCTGGCCGGTGGGCGGTCCGGCAACTCCGGTCGGCCGACGGCCAGCAGCTCCAGCGACCAAGCGGCAGCTCCGGCGACCAAGCGGCAGCTCCGGCGAAGGGGAAAATAGAACCGAAAGAGGGAAAGGGAGGCTGGGCTTGGCCGGCCGAGCAACGGCGAGGCAGCAAATCGCTGCTTCGACGGGGTCTAGGTGGACGGCGAGCGGCGGCCAGGTGGCAGAGGAGCCAAGGACGGCAGCTAGCCAGATCTGGTTTGGTCTGAAGTGGGGAGCAGCTGACTTGGGCGGAACCATCGGGCAACGCGGCCGACTGGCACAAGACTCGTCTGGTTCTATCGATGGGCCGGCGAGCAGCAGACGGAGGTTGGGACGGAGGTAGCCCAACTCCGGCAGCGGCAGACAGAGGAGAAGGAGGTGAAGACAAAGGCTGGGCGGGGCCAGTTTGGCTCAAGGCCGGTGGACCACCGATTCACCAGCGACCGGGCGGCAAGCTGGCGGGATGGTGGAGCTGCGGCGGCGGCGGCGGTGGTTGCCAGCAATAGTGGCAACAAAAGAAGGGGCGGCAAGCGAAGCAAGCCGGCGTCGACCGAAGGAGGAGAAGAAGAAGAAGAAAGGAAGAAGCTGTAGGGGGAGGGGCGAACGTGCTGCGCAAGAGAGAGAGAGAGAGAGAGAAGAGCACATGGGGTGTCAGGCAAGTGGGAAAAAGAAGAAAGAGATAAAAAGAGAAGACTAGTCAAAGGGGGGGAAAGATGGGCAAGTGGGTGTCGATAGAGGGGGAGAAAACGTGGGGGAAAAGAGAGAGAAAAGGGGAGAGAGAAAACGTGCGAGAGAAGGATGGGGGGAAAAGAAAAGAAAAAGAAAAAGAAAAGAAGACAAGACAAAATCCTAAAAAGCTTCTAGAAAGGGATATTTTGGTCTTTTTACCCCTGAAGCACAAACTCCCAAATATTTGGCTCCAAAACTCGGCCCATTGAATCTTTTTCCAATAATTTCGGGTTTACTGATAAATTCGAGAATCAATGAGACAACGTCCAATATTTTAGTCTCGACATCCTTAAAAGTTCGATATTCGATACCGGATTGAAATTCGTGGTTAACATCGATCAATCGCGACTTTAGTACGACCTAACTTTCGAGCGGCATTTAGGGGTTCTTGCGCGTTTGACTCGTGGTTGATAGCTTTTCAATCCACGATCTTGCATATTCAAATCAGGACGATCCTCGATTATCATGTAATCACGAGAGGTTAATTGCTCACACTAAGTACAAAGCCAAAAGGAAATCGGTTTAACGTCGTTCGCAATTAATATCGAAGTCGTGCGAAATCACCCGCAATCCGACCTCGTACTTTTGCCGAATCAATTTATTTCCGTTCGCTAATTGGCTTGAAACAGTGTAGTATTATTCCTCTTTGATCCTTATGGTCGAGTGGCCTATCCCTGATTAAATTCACTAGTCGTACGCGTATCGATCCTTAATTGCCTTGCCGAACAGTTAGTTAACTTATGAGAGGCCAACTCAGAGTAAACGTAACTAATAATGCATTAATAAAATAACCATTTCATATATCCCGAAATGGGTCGAAATTCAGGATGTTACAACTCTTCCCTCCTTATAAAAATTTCGTCCTCGAAATTTGCCGATCTTCCAATATCCTTAAACAGATGAGGGTATTAATGCCTCATTGCATCCTTACTTCTCCAGGTCGTTTCTTTCGCACTCTGATATTACCAAATTACTTTCGAGTCCTTTTTGGTTCCCACAGGCTATGCATTATCCGATTCTGCCAAAAGCAACTTTGTTATCACCTCCTGGTTTCGAATTCTCAGTTGGACCTGTAGAACTTTATCCCACATACCACTAAGCCGAGGCATTGGTAGTGTCCAAATTGACATGTCCCTCTTATCGACGACACCTTAAGGAAAATGCAACACTAAACTTAATAATCCAACAGTATTAGTCTTTTGTCTGTATCGCTTTTCTGGCAGCTTTGCGTTGTCCTTATCCTGTCCCTGATAACTCAATAGCATCCACTAACTGCTAGACCATCTCTGAACCAGCGATTGTCCTTTCTCTAACCTTGTTCCAAAGACTGGAGTTCCACAAACTTGACCATACTTCTGCTATACCACTCGAATAAATTTTATCCCACAAGCATTCTCTTTTTGCCAGTTTGTAGTTCAGTTCATTTCTGCCCCTTTCGACATCCTAGAAGCCTGCCAGGAGTTGCTTCTTGCTCAGGCACTCTGGCCCCGGCGACCACTCCTCGCCCTCGTCGGATTAGTCATCACGGGCATCTGCGAACTGCACCACTACTAGCAAAAGTCCATTTTTGACATGCGTCATCCCATAGGTATTATCCGCTTTGGCCTGTCCTATACCCTCCAAATACAAAACTTTCTCCAGCTCGTCAACCCATGAGCTCGTTTCCATGGGGTCACTTATCGACACTTGAATCTGATTCACCGAATTTCCATCAAATCGCTATCCGAATTCCACAAGCCATTGATTGTTCTTTCAACATTCCTTTCACGTCCATTTAATAACCAAACCAAAATATCGCCTCAATCACTTGAAAATTAGTGCTACCCAAATGTCATTTATCGCACTAAAGGCTTTCGGGTACTTCTTCAAATCCTTATTAATACCTCGAGAAGAAAATCATCGATAATGCTATTTCACCATTTATCCACCTAACATCAAGGGATAATTAATTCTTAATCCACCGAAGACAAAAATCCATTCCTCAAATCCCTATTTTAATTATCACCCGAAATAATCCACCTTAGGTAAATTCATATCTTAATCGAATCTAAGACTTCCGAGCAATAAATCATCCACTGTAAATCTCATCAAAGGTTATCGCCATTTAATAAATCATCTCTTATGATCCCATATCTACAACTCCTCAAATCATCAAGATAAAACTTATCTGACTTCCATTAAATCCAATGACCTCGATTGTCGTGACGCGTAAGCAACCAATCTTTCTTGTTGCCTTACCACGCACTCAAATCCCTTATACGACACCTCACTGTAAATCTTGTATTCTCCAATACTAGACTAAATCCTAAAAACCGGTGCGGTAATCAGCTTATACTTAAGCTCTTAAACATTATGCTCGCACTTATCCGTCCATTCAAATTCTTACATCCTTCATTAACATTCGCATCAGAGGCGTAACTATCATAGAGAACCTCTCTACGAATCATTTATAATAATCTGTCCGACTTAGAAAACTTCGAACCCCTGTCAGTGTCATCAGTCTTGGCCAAATCATGATTGCCTTGATCTTAGCGGATCCATAGAAATTCCTTCGTCCAAAATCACTCGATAACAAAAGCAACGTGAGTAAACCTAAACTCACACGTATTATACTTGGCATACTGTTTATGCTCTCGAATGGTGTACAGCACTACCCTCAAGTGCTGTTCGTGTTCCTCTAAATTCCTCGAATATTTCCAATATATCATTCACGAACACAATTGCGAATCAATCCAAATATGCCTTAATCAGTCAATCCATCAAATCCATAAAAACAATTGGTGTATTAGTTAATCCCAACAACAGTATGGTAATCTTTTAGTGACCAAATCATATACGATATGTCATTTTCAGTATATCCTCCTCAGCTGATGATAGCCTGTCCTAGGGTCTATCTTGGAACATATCGAAACTCCTTGAAGTGAGTCAAACAAGTTATCTGTCCTTGGTAATGGATACTTGCTCATGATCGTCCTTTGGTTACACTGCCGATAACCAATGCATAGGTGCAACAATCCATACTTGATTCCTCAATTAACAAATTAACCACAATCGTCCAATAACCTTAGCAACCTTCATCCAATAAACGAGTTACTTCCAATGATAAAATCAAAGGGATTAAGGGTCCTCCTTGATTTTCGATTTCAGACCATCCCTGACCTTCTGACTCAGCCTACGAGATCCCCAATCATTCTCTGTACATACTTCGAGAGCTCTGCGAACTTAACCTCCTATTGCACAACTGACAAATGATTCTGACGAAGTTGTAGGAATTCAGTTACCTTATGCTTTCGTGTGCATTCAGAAAAGCATTCTCCGCTGAACGCTTCAATGAAGGTACTCCACTCGAGGACCGTACCTTTGGGCAAAACCCTTCCTTGGGTTACTTCCCACCACATGCTAACATTACCTTGCAATTGGTACTCGGTTAGGGCTATCTGATCTTCCTCTGAGCATTCCCGCAATGCTAACACTTACTCCAATTCCTTGATCCAAAAAATTGCAACCTCAAGATTACTCGCCCTAATGGACTTAGACAACTCAAACTCCAGGAACTATTCAACCAACTTAAGCATAGACCGATCATCAATCCCTTTTCCAACCAATAGAACTTACAAGGCGAGACAGTAGTAACAACAGCGGCAACAGCAACAATAGCTTGAATCTAAACTCACTAAACTATCCAAACACCCAAGGCTTACAACGCCTGTAGGATTTCATCAAATCTAGAATCCCCTAGTGCTCTCCCTTTAGCACTAGCCCATCCTTTGACTGCATTACCACGAGGACTCTCGAATCAGGATCGTTCATCCAATAAAATTATTAGAGAAACCTTATTTCCAATCCCATAAGGGATTAGAAATCAAGAACAACCCGGTTAAAGCCAGAAAATCAAATAAACAAACACAAGCACGAGGTGTTTTCCTAACTAACTATCCCAAAACCCATCGCACCTTATCACTCCATGTATTGACCAGGCTCTAATACCAAAATTGACGGGGTTGTCACGCCCTGACCCTCGAGCACACGGCAACCCCTGTTCTCTTACGGTCATTTGATTTGTGACTCCCCAGGATCTGTCGCCAACCGTTATTTATATCTTTTAATTAAACGCATGCGGAAGCGAATCACAATCCCCAGTCAATTACAAAAGCAGGGATAGCAGGAAAACCCAACCAGAACACATTCAAAAGTGTTACTTTATTAACTAATTGATTAACTCTAAGAAGTTTACAAGTACAAGCCCTTACCATGGGAATCTTCCTATCGAGCCAATGAAATAAACAAGCCAGGGTTAATCTACTCCCTTCAAAAACGGCCACGAGCAGTAACACGCGTCGATCCTCCATCCTACAGACCTGAAACTGGTTATTCAACAACTAGTGAGACAAAATCTCAGTAAGTCAAAATCCTAAGCCTCGATTAGGAATTTCTCTCGCCTCGAGGGTAGTCTAATCATGCAATCTAGTTTCGGAAAACAACACATACCACACCTCAAGCAGCATTATCAAACGATAGTTCAATAGCGAGATGCAAACACAAGCGACCCTACCTGGCTTTGGCACACGCAACCTGCAGAAACTGTCAATCACTCATAGCAACAATAAGAGGCATGCAAATAATCAGAGTATAGCACAACTTTCTCATATATCAATGCCCACACGTGCTCCAATTATTACGACCCTCAAGTCCACGGCACAACCTTATGGTTGGCGGTCAACTGGTCGTAGACCAGGCATCGTCCTCTACCTCGAGGCACGGTGACGTCATGGGCTCTCCCCCACTGATGCCATTCCCTAAGGAGCATGGGGCCCGTCCCACTACCGCAGCCCCGCATCTGACCACTGTCAGGCGACCCAATGGTCACGGCACAACCCCGAAGGATTGGCGGTCATCCGGCTCAACCGGGCTATCAACTTTAATCTGACCATGCAACGCATCAGCAAACAGTTCATTCTTGTCTTTGCTTTTGCTTGGTCGTGAATGCAACATAATTCGTGCTCACGCGACATGCTATTGCAGTTGACACACGTATAATGAAATGCAGTAGTGTCCAGCAGTCACGTATAACAAAGAACATTCCAACCATTCACGAAAATTACAATAATCAGCAGTTTAAGTCACAGTCTATCAATCAATTCCAACCAATCAACATCACAGTACTTGCATACTTTTCCAAAATCATCACGTACCTCAAAAGTTATGGGTGCCCATCCACGCGTCTCAATATTCAATAACAAATAGGCACTTGTCCTCGCGACTACGACAATCAACTATTCTCATCAATACTCAATTATCCCAAAATAAGTATAAACTATAATTATACTAAAAAATACTCATTCAAGAAGTATGCTATAGTTGATTGTTCCCATAAAATAATTTACTCCCACAAAATACTTATAATTATTTTCCAATCCCATAATTAATTATCCAACCCAAATAATTTCATTTAATAAAATCATTCCCAAATAATTTCATTTAATAAAAATCATTTTTTTAATAAATCAATGTCATTTGATAACGTAGTACATGAATGCTATTGACATTAGAAAATTAGACCATAGTAATTTTCCCACAAAATTACTCAATTAAAATCATTTCCCATAAATAATCACAATTAATTATTTTCTCCAAAAATAATTAATTTCATAAATGAATAGTAATAACAATAATAATAATAATAATTCGAAATTATAAATGAATTTAATTAATTAATAATTCCGAAAATAATAAATTATTATTATTTATTCCAAAAATAATAATAATATTTATTAATACTTACCATAATTAACACTAAGCAAAGCTTAATCAAATAGTATTAAAACACTAATAATCATCATTCAAAGCACTAATCAATAATTAAATTAATTAAACTACTCCTAAGCAAGATTAATCCCTAACTAAGGGATTAGGAAATCGACTCACGGTTTAGCAATTCCGGCAACATGAACGCGACGGCAGGACGAGGGGAATGCCTGGGAACTTTCGGCGCGTTGAGACGAGGCGGCCCGGGATTGGATCTCGGCGGCCGAGGGCAGTTGTCCACGCGGCGAGAGGTTGAGAAACGGAGGAACCGGTGGCTATGGCGGCACAGGGCTGACTGGTGGGCGGTCCGGCAACTCCGGTCGGTGGCCAGCAGCTTCGGCGACCAAGCAGTGACTCCGGCGAAGGGGAAAACGAGTAACCGAAAGAGGGAAAGGGAGGTGGGCTTGGCCGGCCAAGCAACGGCGGGTAGCTCGTTGCCGGCGGGGGTGCAGGCGGACGGCGAGCGGCGGCCAGGTGGTGGAGGAGCCAAGGACGGCAGCTGGCTGGGTCGGATCGGTTTGGTTCGAAGTGGGGAGCGGCTGGCTTGGGCGGAACCGTCGGGCAGCGCGGCTGACCGGCGCGAGACTCGTCTAGTTCCGTTGACGGGCCGGCGGCGGCGAACGGAGGCCGGGACGGAGTAGCCCAACTCCGGCAGCGGTGGACAGAGGAGAAGGAGGCGAAGACAGAGGCTGGGTGGGGTCGGTTTGGCTCAAGGCTGGCGGACCATCGACTCACCGGCGACCGGGCGGCAAGCTGGCGGGACGACGGAGCTGCGGCGGCGGTAGGTGGTGGTTGCCAGCAACAGCGGCAGCAAAAGAAGGGGCGGCAGCAGCAAGCCAGTGTCGGCTGAAGGAGGAGAAGAAGAAGAAGAAATGAAGAAGCTGCGGGGGAGGGGCGAACGTCTTTGCGCAAGAGAGAGAGAGAGAGAGAGAGAGAGAGAGAGAAGAGCACATGGGGTGTCAGGCAAGTGGGAAAAAGAAGAAAGAGATAAAAAGAGAAGACTAGTCAAAGGGGCGGGGGAAAGATGGGCAAGTGGGTGTCGACGGGGGAGAAAACGTGGGGGAAAAGAGAGAGAAAACATGCGAGAGAAGGATGGAGGGGAAAAGAAAAGAAGACAAGACAAAATCCTAAAAAGCTTCTAGAAAGGGGTATTTTGGTCATTTTACCCCTGAAGCACAAACTCCCAAATATTTGGCTCAAAAACTCGGCCCGTTGAATCCTTTTCCAATAATTTCGGGCTTACCGATAAATTCGAGAATCAATGAGGCAACGTCCAATATTTTAGTCTCGACATCCTTAAAAGTTCGATACCCGATACCGGATTGAAATTCGTGGTTAACATCGATCAATCGCAACTTTAGTATGACCTAACTTTCGGGCGGCGTTTAGGGGTTCTCGCGCGTTTGACTCGTGGTTGATAGCTTTTCAATCCACGATCGTGCATATTCAAATCAGGGCGATCCTCGATTATCCTGTAATCACGAGAGGTTAATTGCTCACACTGAGTACATGGCCAAAAGGAAATCGGTTTAACGTCGTTCGCAATTAATATCGAAGTCGTGCGGAATCACCCGCAATCCGACCTCGTACTTTTGCCGAATTGATTTATTTCCGTTCGCTAATTGGCCTGCAACAGTGTAGTATTATTCCTCTTTGATCGTTATGGTCGAGTGGCTTATCCCTGATTAAATTCACTAGTCGTACGTGTATCGATCCTTAATTGCCTTGCCGAACAGATAGTTAACTCATGAGGGGCCAACTCAGAGTAAACGTAACTAATAATGCATTGATGAAATAACCATTTCATATATCCCGGAATGGGTCGAAATTCAGGATGTTACAACTATTGTCAAATTGGTAAGTTAAATGACACGTGATATTTAGTGGGTATATCAATTTGGGGTTTTACCTTATGTATTTCACAGGTGTACTAATTTATGCATGGTATTAATCTAATTTAATAGAAACTAACATGATGTAATTTTGTTACAAATGTATCATTTTTGGGTTTTTGGTAGTCTAAGTATTATTTTGAGATAAATTCATCACATGCGTATTAACTTGGAGTTTTTCGCGATATTAATTCAATAATTATTTTACTTTAATGGGGGTCTAAGTGGGTCTAGCTTTGCATGCTGAGCCAAAGAAGGAAATTGCTTGTCTTGGCCCATTCATTTGCACCCGTTGTCACGCCTCGACCCTTGAGCTCGCGACAACCCCAATTAACTTGAGGTCTAACTGTACGACATCCCAGGCATTATCGTTGATTAATTCATTCTATCTTATAATTAAGCACATGCAGAAGCGAGCAAAACTCCCCAATCAGAAACAACATGGATAGCAGCAAATACAGTAGAGGAAAGACAAAACACTATTTTATTTATCTGTAGGGTTAGCCTAAACAACAGCAAATATATACATGCCTAACTACAAGCGATAAGCTAAGGCCTACTCAAAAAAGGACCGGCCTGGCTAACCTATCTCTGTACAAGTGGGAGAGGGGCTCGTCAAAAAGGGAATATGCCACAATTGCCTACTCGTTGTCTTAGAAGGATCAATCTCTCTAGTCGTAGGGTTGGAGATCTCACCATCAGAGGGATCCAAGTCCATGGGATCCCAGACCTCCTCGATCGGCCCCACAAGAAGGACTAGTCCATCAAAACCTTGAAGGGGACAATACAAGAAGCTTCCCATCTGAGGAACCACGCCTTAAAGACGTGAGGCGCGTAATGGTCCCTCGACCCCTCATCCACCCATACCGTCATCACATGGTGCTCGTACACAAAATTGTGGCCTAAGACAGGCCGCGAGGTGACGGTAGTACTCATGTCCACAGGGATGCCGAACTACACCAGGTACTGCGTCATCTAGGGTCCTAAAAAATTGTTAACCATGACAGGTTGAGATAAACTTTACAAGTTAAAGTCTTAAGCCTCGGTTAGGAACTTCGCTCGCCTTAGGGTAGTCTAACATACAACTTAAACCGTCAAACCATCAAACACCACACCTCAGAGAAACATAAATTGAAGACAGTTTAATAAACAAATGCAACCACAGGCGACCCTACCTGGCCTTGGTACATGCAACCTGCAGAAACTGTCAATCACTTCATAACAACAGTAAGAGGCATGCAAATAATCATAACATTGCACATAGCTTCATCATATCTCGATGCCCACATGTGCTCCGATTATTACGACCCCCTAGACCACGGCATAACCTTATGGTTGGCGATCAACTCACCTAAGCCAGGCATCGTCCTCCTCCTTGAGGCACGGCGATGTCATGGGCTATCCCCCCCGATGGCATTCTTGAAGGAGCATGGGCCCGGATTCTACCACGACTCCATATCTAACCACTGTTAGACGACCTAACGGTCATGGCACAACCTCGAAGGATTGGCGATCATCCAGCAATGCTGGGCTCTCCTCTTAATGTGACCATGCAACACATCATCAATCAATCGTTCTTTTCTTTGCTCTATCGTGAATGCAACATAATTCATGTTCACGCAACAAGCTATTGTAGTTAACACACGTATAATGAAATGCAACAATATTTAGCAGTCACGTACAATAGTAACAGTCTAAGTACTCATGGAAATTTGACAACCAGCAATTAATGGCCCACGTATTTCAATAATGGATAACGACAACAATCAATCAACAATCACGTGCACCCCATAATTCTCTAGAAAAATAACCGACATTTAACAATAATGCTAAAACAATTCATCTATTTGATATTACTAACAATAAATTACACTACCAAAACCTTCAATTAACAAAACAATTCCCTTTTATAAACAAGAAACCAATCACAATTAATCTAGGGAAAAATAAGCCTTAAACATAATTTCCACGAAATTTCTCGATAAAAACCGTTTCCGATAAATAATTACCAATAATTATTTTTCCCAAAAATATTATTATTCCGAATTAAATAATAATAATTCGAAATTATAAAATAATAATATAATTATTTAATAATTATTTAATTATTCCGAAAATAATAAATTATTATTATTTAATCAAAAAATAATAATAATCAATAAACTTAACCATGGTTACTAATCTTAACTCAACTAAGGTTAATTAACCTAACCAAGGTTGACTAACCTAACCTTAGTTACTTTTATACTAACCATATTTAACACTAATCTTAATTAGCCCTTAATAAATTGTTAATCCATCATTAACCAAGCATAATCCAAACATTAGGCTAATTAAACTAACCTAAGCAAGATTAATCCCTAACTAAGGGATTAGGAAATTAAATCACTTTGCTCGGGAATCCGATGACGCCGGCACGAAGGTAAGAGCGAGAGCTACGCGGGGTTAGCTCGAGGACGGACGGCAATGGACGATGGATGGTGGCCAAATCCGGCCAAAACAACATCGGAAAAGCAGTTCTGGCGAAAGAAAAGTAGCAACGCCTGGGCGGCCGAACAGGCTGTCGGCGGCGATTGGGGGTGGCTGGCGATGAGCGACTGGTCTCTGAACATCGGCGACTCCAAGCTGGACAGTGGCAGCAACTCCAGCGACGGCAGCAAGGGCGACTACCGGCAGTGAATAACAAGGTGGTAAAAGGGAAGAAGCAAAGGAAGAGAGAGAAGGAGCTGAGATGGGTGATTGGAGAGGGAAATGGAGGAGAGAGAGAGGGCTGAAAAACTTGTCTAAGAAGCTAAGGCAAGTGGCTAGCCTACTTGCTTCAAGAACTAATGAGAAACAAGCCAAAACAAAGCCCACTTGGGCCACCAAAAGAAAAGGCCAAGAAGAGAAGCCCATGGGCTAAGAAGATAGGAGGGAATGGGCTAACTTGGGCCCCTCTTGGGCTGGGTTAAATGGGCACAAGGCCCAATGGGTAGCCGGTCTTGGGCCGGCCCACTTGCGGGCCCAAAACCTTGTCCAAATTTTCCTTTTCTGACACTTTAAAGCCCAACGGAAAACCCAAGAATAAATGAGGTGACGTCCAAATATTTAGTCCTAACATCCTTGAGAAGTCGATTCCCAAAATCGGATTAAAAAGCGAGGCTAAATTGGGTCGATCGCGACCGTAGTACAATTTGAACTATCGGGTGCCCATTTAGGACTTTTCCTCACATTCGACCTGTGGTCAACCATTCTTTGATCCATGTTTTATGCCAAATCTCGAGTCAGGGACGTCCTTCGATTGTTATGTGATCCCGAGAGCTCAATTGATAATCCCAAGTACAAGATGAAAATGATTTGGTTTAGCATCGTTCGTAGTTCGTATCGAGGTCGTGTGGAAATCACCCGCAACCCAACTTTGTACTTCTGTCGAATCGATATCTTTCCATTTCCCTAATAGTCTAGTACTAGAGGACATCGTTCCCACTCAGGGCCTCATGGTCGAAGGGTTCGTTCTTAATCGAAATTGCGAGTTGTACACGTATCACTTCCTATCAACACCTTCCTATAATCTATTATTCCAAGAACAAGTAGTTTGGAATATTTGTACTGACCAGGTATTTGACCAACATCACCATTTTATAAAATCCCAAAATTGGGTCAATTTTCAGGATGTTACACCTGTGGCTGGGCGGACCTTGGCAAACAATGCTGTGAGGCCTAACACCACCTCTAGGTGTTAGAGATGATTAGGGTAAAAGCAAAGATAATTCACTCGAACTTGACCAGTATCTGTTGGAGATATGATTGAAGATTTGGAGAATATTCATTGTAATTAGATTATGGATTGATTGATTTAGTCAATCCATAATTCATTTTGTAGAAAAGGAAATTGAGATCTTTTATATTTCTTTTCCTAAATTCATTTTTCTTCATTGTACTATAAATTTATACGTGTGCATGTACATTGGATATCAACATATACAATACAACAAATTTCTCCAATTTCTTTAGTTTTCTAACAAGATCCATCACATTTAAGCTTGTCAACCTATTATTTCCTCTGTCAAGTCTAGATTAATCTAGGCATTTAATAATATTATTGCTGGAAGAGTCTTACTAGTAATTCCTAGAACTAAGAAGTGGAAATTAGACATTGGGTACCTGTTGCAAACTGAAGAACTTTAGCGTTGGGACATTCCTTGGCCGTGAGTCCGCATTTTTACGACGATCATATTTTTTTCAGCTAATATTTAGGTAACATTCATGATTCTTTTGTTCAACTTCATTCATTGTTATATAAGTTGAAAAGCTGAAAGACTTGCCCTCTTATGGAACTTCCTCCTTCAATGTCCACGCTGGCTTTTAAGATTCATCCTTTTTATTTCAGTTAAGTGATTACTAAACTTTAATCCAAATCTACTTGTGTATTGATCACTAGAGAGCATCATTGTTTCACAAAAAATGATGAAATATCCTTCGAGAATATAGATAAATCAACAAAAATTGTTGATAGTCGTTTATTGATTTTGGATAGGAAGACAAGAAGTTGAAAGGTACAAAGCCTAGAGGCAATCATGGCTTTGAGCCGTGTAAATGTAAGGAAATAAAAATTGCAGAAAAATAAAAATAAAATAAAAAAGCATTGAGTTCTGATTGATTGAGGGGGGTTTACGATAAATACATTTGTGGTGTTTATAACTATCTACATATGGTTGCATACAATGACTATTGAATTTGAATAAATAGACATGCAAACCCCTAGAGTGCCAAAACTTGGCACAAGGGAATACTAAAGTGCTAAAAGTTCGAAAAGGTACACTTAAGTGCTAAGATCGGAGCAAAAACGATCAATTAAGTGCTAATAGCAAAAAAATTTGGCCAAAATGCTAACGTGGCACTTTTCCGGCGAGTTAAGGTCAAAATGACATCGTTTTGGGCACTGACATGGCCAAATAAGCCTAAAATGATGTCGTTTTGAGCATTGATGTGGCTAGATCAACCCAAAACGACGTCATTTTGAGCATTGACGTGGCTAGATCAGGCCAAAACAATGCCGTTTAGACCTTAATTAGATTTTTATCTAAATATTAATTAAATAATATTAAAAATGAAATTAAAAAAAAATGCAAAGGACGGGCGGGAGGGGCTCCCCTGCCTGTGGCCATTGCTCCATCATCGATATCACGGCAGGGGTGGTCGCGAGGGGCAGCGACACCGGTCGCGATGGTCGCCAACGCTTGGGCAAGGGCCGATTGGCCCTCGCCAAACGCCAGGAGAGGGAGGTGACCCTCTCCCAAATCTAGGCGACGGTCGCCCGCCCTTGTCTCAGCTTAGGCGAGGGCCTACCCTCTCCTAACGTTTGGTGAGGGCTGGCTTACCTTCGCCTCCAGTCGGCAATGGGGCAGCGGCTTCCCCTACCTGTGCCAGGCATAAGTACACTAGGAGTGCCAATACTTCCGTACGGCGCTCACTTTGGTGCCAAAACTTTTTTTTCGCTCACTTGAGTACCATAAGTTTTGAAAACCGTTCACTTGAGTGCCACTTCCGATTTGGTCGTTGGAAAAGCTGACGTGGCATTAAAATCACATTAAACTTGCCAACATGTCTCGCCGGCGAGTTGAGTCAGCAAATGAGGGTAAACGTCGTCGTTCACCCATGTAATTATAAGAAGTGAAGCATCTTCATAAATTGGGGCAAAATCCCAATTTTATTCTTCACGAGCCCTAACCCTAATTTTACCTTCAACCCGCAAACTCTCTTCAATTCCAGGGCAAATCATCTTATCAAATTGACAATGGGGAGCAAAAGCAGGAGAAGCAGCTCACGAATTTCTGAACAAAGTGAAGATGATAGTCAGTATTTTTGCTTTTGTGACTGCAAAGTCCAACAAGAGTTTCTTGGACGAGAGAAAATCCTAGGAGAAGGTTCCATGGATGCGCCAGGTATAGAGAAGGCTTCAATTGTGGATTTTTCAAATGGGTTGATGCAAAATTTTCGCATCGAGCAACGGAGGTGATCTTGGAGCTCCTTCAAGGACGGCATGGACCTCTGCCTATTATGGAAGATGAGTTGGACGATGCCGACTCTATGCAAGTGGAAATCAAGGGTCTGGAGTCTTTGGTAAATCATTTGAAGAAGGAAGTTTCAAGGATGAAAATTCAAAGAGATATTTATCAAGTGTTGTTTGTCTTGATGTTGTCAAGCTTGGTCTGGTTTGTGGTCATATGTAATTTTAGTAACCAAAAGAAGCTATTGAGTCTACCATAGTTAAAGAACAATGAAATGTGTTGATGTATTTGGTGCAATGGTTTCTTTTGTTTTATGTTGGAATGTTATAACAATGTATGTGGGTTACTAGTTTTATGTTGGCTTGAAGGTTTGTTGATTGGTGGACGTTGTGTTTTTTGATGTAATTTGAGCATTATTGTTGAATTATACAGCAGATAGATAGCTTGACCAACTCGTAGCAGCTGTAACAAGAGAAGGGATGGTCCTGCATAATGGTCCCCATTTTGGCTTTCTGCATATGTTGAAGGATAGTTGAAGTTTCGAATAACTTTACATAGTCGTTTGAGTGCCAATTTTTTTTTTCAAGTGAACACTTCGGTTCATCAACTCCTTAAAAGTTACAACTTAGATTTCTTAACTTTTTAAAAGTGATGACTTCGGTTCCTCAACTTTTTAATTTGATAAGCTATTGGTTTTACTTTTGTCAAACACATCTTACATCCTTCAATAGCTTAAGGCAAATTTACCATCCTGTAATAGCATACAAAATAAGACTTATGTCAACAAATAACATCAATCTTGGCATGGCTTCACACAAAATAGCATGACATTGCACCGGAAGGTCTTCTACATCAACATTGATGTTCTTACAAATTTAAGTTGAAAACAACATTCCCGTTAAACACTTGTCCATCCAAAATTCAACAATAATCTGAAACAACGAACAACATTGCTGCTAAACACATATCACCAGCCAAAATGCAGCAATAATTTCAACCGCCTTACAACAAAATCCTAAAGTCATAGACATTGAAATCTAACAACAAACATAAAAAGACGGCATCCTCTCATCAGTCAATCTGAAGAACCTCATCACTTTTATTTTTCTTCTTCAATGGCTTCATAATATTCATGAGTCTTGCACTCTTCCGAACTGGAACTTTTGGAGGATCCATTCTTTTCCTTTGAGCTTCGTGTGTTTCAATGTTGTCTAATGTTGCACATTCTGTAATTGGTGTTGGCACTGTGGTAGAAGGCTGTGAATCCCCAGGATCATTCAATTGAGGTAGACCTGATGTTGAAGCATTCTTTGGTGCCTGTTTTCGAGCTGGCCTCTGTTTTGGAGCTACCATTACTTGCTGCTTCTTCAATTGTGCTCGAGTTACCATTGGTTGGTTTATTGGTTCTTGCCCTTGGCTTCTTCTTGTAGATGCGGCCGATTCCAAACTTGGTCCTCCTTGAGATATCAATAGCTCCGAACTTCTCCCAGGCTACAATCATATAAGCTTCATTAATTACTATGCCAATCAAATTGAATACATTATGCATAACAACTAAGAAACTGACATTCAAAACTGTCATTCCGGTATTCATATCTGTGAATAACCCGTAGCCATACTCTCTTATCCTTCTTCCAATTGCACCATGTGTATTTTGTGGTGCAAAACTTTTAGAGACTGAAACCTCTTCAGTTCTCTTTCTCACCTGCAAAATAACATAACATAATCAATTTATTGCAACAAGAAGTACATACAACAGCAATAGACATAACTAACATCTTACCTGACATTTTCTTCTTTGTTGTACACTATTGGACTCAGTTGGCCTTGTAGTTGGTTCGACATTGCTTTCTGTGTTGGCTGGACATGACCCTGCATCATTGGGCTGTGTTGTCACTTCCTCCTCTTGCTGTTGTTTCTTAGTTGGACAACTAGTCTTGTTGTGCCCTTCCATATGGCAATGTGAGCATCGAACCGTTCCACCAGCCCTACTCATTATATTACTGTTACTCTCAATTTCCTACATTCTTTTTTTTTTTTTAAGCTTACCAACTTGCTTCTTCAGTGGTAGAGGCTCTGGAGGTTGATGGTTTGTTTTGTCCCAAAACTTGCTATTCCTCAAAGGCTGCAACATGAATTGGTATGCAGCAAGATAATTGCTTTTTTTGTAACAGTCTTCTACATAGTCCTCTAGATTGAGTTGTTTCAATTGGATGGCACACATTGCATGTGAGCAAGGTATTCTAGTCAACTGCCATGCTCGATAAGAGCATTTTTTTCTCTGCAAATGCACAACATACTTATCACCATCATTCATGATCTCGAATCCATCATCCCCATTCCAAATTGGATGACAGAATCTAGTAGCAACAATGTTGTCTTCCAATTTTTTTCTAATCTTAGGCCCACATTGTCCAGGCCACATCCCACATTGGTCTTTATGCTTTTGCAATCTTGTCATCACCATAACTATGATGTCTTCAAGCATACTAACAATTGATTTGCACTTGGCTTCTATGATGCTGCCATTGAAAGCCTCGCAAAGGTTGTTGTCAATGCTATCGCACTTGAATTCTTCACTAAAGAATGCTCTACACCAATGCTTTGCTTCAGTTTGGAACAATGCTTCACAAGCTTCAGTTGACAAAGCACGTAGAGCTTCTATGTGAATCCTAAAATCTGCCATATTTGAGCTCTTTGCAATCAACCAAAACCGCTTCTGCAGTTGGTCACCTTTGTACTTCTTCGCCTAATTTGCATATATGTGCTGAGCACACATTCTGTGCTCAGCATATTGCATCAGCTCGGCTATGGCTGGAACAAGTCCCTGCAAACCAACAAACTTATCAGTACTTGAATGATATAGCAAGACAAAATGATATTAGCAAAACCAGGCAAACATTGTCAGTACTTTTTGTTGATCGCTCATAAAAGCCCAACCTTTTCCATCAGTTATTCCAAGATCAGCCATCAAATTTTTTAAAAACCAAGACCAATTATCTTTGTTCTCTATCTTTACCATAGCCCAAGCTATTGGAAACATTTGGTTGTTTCCATCCCTCCCAACTGCAACCAATAACTCTCCCTTACATAACCCTTTCGTAAAAGCACCCATCTAATCCAATCACTTTTCTACAGCCAGCTAAACATCCCTTTCTACATGCATCAAAGCATATGTACATCCTTCGAAACTGTGTCCCATGAGCAGGCAAGGGCTTCTCCAAAACCTTTACATGAATTTTGCTAGGTGGATTTTGAAGACTACATTCCCTAGCATAGTCCCAAATATTTGCATATTCTTCTTTATAAATACCCATTAATGTACTCATCACCTTATACTTAGCCCATTTGCATTGATTATGAGAAACATTAACACCTACTTGCTCCTTCACTAGCTGTTTCAACTAACAACTTTTGATACCTGGCATTGCTTTGATGATGTTGAATAAGTGCTTGGCCAACCACACACTAGTCACTCTTTTATTCTCAAACACAATTCCACAGGTATGCTCCTCCTGTAGTGACCGGATATGAAATGAGCCACTCTTCTTACTCAATGCACCATATATTTTCCATGGACAATTCTCCTGTGCACACTTCGCTCTAACAAAATTATTAGTATTTCTAATGAATTTAATACTTCGTTGTTGAGCGATTGAGTACCTGACAATGGCATCTCTGAATTGCTTGGCATCATTAAATGTCATTGATAAACAAAGGGTAGGATTTGTACAAGTTGGATCATAAGAAGGAAACTGATTCCTTCTATCTTCATCATCATTCTCTTGGTTGCTGCTATCATCACGACCACTTTCCCCATGAACAGAATCAGCACCATCAGCTACATGAGCTGCTGCATCTCTATTGCCTTCATTCACTAGCCCGAGTGGTGCTTTTCTCTTTTCTTTGAATGCCCTGATCTCTTCTATTGCTTGTGCAATATCCTCATCATCAACATCACTTGTGCAAATAGTATACTCAAGTGTTTCATCATCTTCATCACTAGACAATGCAATATCCCAAGAGCTTAGGGTGATTCTAGTCGATTCTTCAGCCAATGTATCTTCACCATCAGATATGCCTCCAGTGTCCTCAAGCTACTGAAATATCTCAAACACAGCTTGTGTATGCAAATCTACTGTATCCTCTGCTCTCACATGTCCTTCTAAAACTGCTTGCTCATCTTCATCGCCATTATGTTCTTCAACATACATATAAACATCACAACTATGAAGAAAATGGTAAACAAGATCCCTCACCCCACTATCGTCATGTAGAGATCTTAAACCATCCTTAAGAGACTTACCAAGTACTTTGTAATGTAATTTTCCTATTGTGCATCTCAATTGGTCTACTAGATCCCTTTTCAAGTCTGTAAAGGATAGTTTATTTACATTAATAAGGACAACAGCAACATTCCCACCAATATATTCCTTATTTTCCCCAGTAATCCTAAATTGTCCACCGTAGCAAACTTTAATGGGTGTACTAGTATCGTCCATGTTAAAATTGCACCAAACACAATAATTTATTTCTGTATTAGGGGGACCACAACACATATAGACAATAATATTATATCGGTCCCCACAACTCAAACAAAAAATAATAGATTAAATTGGTCCCCACAACTGTCGACCAGTGGACACCAACTAGCAAAATCTAAGCATGAATGAACTAAAGCACTTACCTTTACACTGCCCGAACCCTTAATATTTGCCTTCCTATATCTCACATTTTCTTGCACTTTAACTCTGTCAAACAACACCAAATTCGATTACATTGTCGATTAGTCAACACAAAATAACAAAAACTTTAACCTTTACCTCTTTGTCGACAACGACTCGTCACGTGATAATTCCTGACTTTTCCTAGATCATGCGAGCAAAGAGGGGTCAAGGATGACAAGCTGGAACCCCACTCAAAGCCCACTGGAAGCCCTAATTTGGGCAGAGATTCAGAGTGGGGTCGATGAAGTGCTACTGTGGGGTCGATTCACCGTGGGATGATTCAGCGTGGGGTCGATTCAGCGTGGGGTCGATTTGGCGTGGAGGAAGAAACCCTAATTTGGGAACGGAGAGAAGAGAATAAGAAGAGAGATAAGAAGAGAAACAATGTCGTTTCTAACCATTGCACGAAGATAAACGACATCGTTTCGATTGCTACGCAATGAGAAGCCACATTGGAATTGAAAATATCCACGTTGGAAATCGAAAATTATTAAACAAATATGGAAAATCATTAAAAAAATCCACGTATGCATTTTGGCCGGAAGTGGCACTTACCTGAACGCTTTTACTCCGATTTGGCACTCAAGTGAGCGAAAAAAAAGTTTTCGCACCAAAGTGAGTGCCGTACGAAAGTATTAGCACTCCTGGTGTCCCAACCCCCCTATGCTGCTGCTGCTCTTTTTTTTTTTAATTTTCGTTTTTAATATTTATTTTAAAAATCAAATTTTGGCTAAAACAGCGTCATTTTTTGTGAAGGTGAGTTGACGTGAAATTCCGACGAGCCATGTAAATGTTAAAAATTATTAAAATAAGCAATGTCAGATTTCTGACGACCTTCCCTAGAGTTGGCACTTAAATGATCCAATTTTTAAAAATAGTAACATCTAAGTGTATCTTTCGTAACTTTTGGCACTTATGTAACATCCTGAATTTCGATGAGTTAACTAACTCTGAGTTACATTTACTCTGAGTTGACCTTTCATGAGTTAACTAACTCTTCAGAAAGGCAATTAAGGATCGATACGCATACGACTAGTGATTCAATAAGGGATAGGCTGCTCAACCATAAGGATCAAACATGGATGATACCACACTATTGCAGGCCAATTAGCGAACGGAAATAAATCGATTCGGCAGAAATACGAGGTTGGATTGCGAGTGATTCTGCACAACTTCGATATTGACTGCAAACGACGTTAAACCGATTTCCTCTTGGCCCTGTACTTAGCGTGAGCAATTAACCCATCGTGATTACATGACAATAGGAGATCTCCTTGATTTAAATAGGCATAACCGTGGATTGAAAAGCTATCAACCACAGGTCAAACGCGCGAGAACCCCTAAATGCTGCCGGAAAGTTAAGTCGTACTAAAATCGCAATTGATCGATTTTAACCACAAATTTCAATTCGGTTTCAGGTATCAAACTTTCAAGGATGTCGAGACTAAAATATTGGACGTTGTCTCGTTGATTCTCGAATTTATCGATAAGCCCGAAATTTGCCGGAAGTGGATTAACTGGCCGAGAATTGAAGCCGAATATTTCAAAATTTCTACTTCAAGGGTAAAAGGACCAAAATGCGCCTTTCTAGAAGCTTGTTTAGCAAGTTGTTTTATTTTATTTCTTTCTCTTTTTCTTTTCTCTCCTCCCACCCTCCTCTCCATGTTTTCTCTGCCCCACCCACTTCTCTCTCTCTCACTCCCCACCGGTCAAACCCAACCTCACGTTCTCCCTTTTTCCCCCACACTTCCTCTCTTCCTCCATTTCCTCTCTATTTTTCCCCCACCGAAACCCTCATCCCCCATTTCTTTCCCCACCTTGGCTCAGCAATCACCTCTCATCACCACCGTCGCCATTGTTGTGCCGTCCACCACGCCTGGCCACCATGCATCGTTGTCGTCATCCGTGCCATTTCGGGCCATCCAAACCACTCGCTCGTCGACATCCGCTTCTTGGTCTCACCGTCACTAAGACCCATTTTCATCACCACTTGTCTCGCCATTTCAGTGGTAGCCGTATGTTGTCCTCACCGCCGCCGTCGCGCTAATGTCGTCGAAATCGCTAAACCGTGAGTCGATTTCCTAATCCCTTAGTTATGGGTTAATCTTGCTTGGGAGTAGTTTAATTAGTTTAATCATTGATTTATGCTTTTGGATGATGGATAATTAGTATTTTATATTATTGCTTAATCTTGCTTAGTGTTAACCATGGTTAGAATAAAGTAATCGCGGTAAGATTAAAGTAACTATAATTGGTTAAAGTAACCTTGGTTGGGTTAGTTAACCGTAGTAGGGTTAATTAACCGTAGTTGGGTTAGATTTGTAACCATGGTTAGTATTATTAAATAATAATATTATTAATTTTGGATAAAATAATAATAATTTATTATTTTCAGAATTATTAATTAATTAATAATTAATTATTTTATAATTTCGAATTATTATTATTATTTATTTCTGAATATTAATTATTTTTGGCAAAAATAATTAATTGTGATTATTTATTGGAAATGGTTTTAATTTGGTGGAAAAAATTTCTAGAGCCTATTTTTCTAATGTCAATTGTTATTAAGGGATATGAGTTTATTAAAGAAAATTTTTCAGAAATGAAATTTGTATGGTGGATTAATTGATTTTAGTATTGTTGTAAAATGATAATTACTTTATGGGGATTGTGGGATTGATAAATAAATTATAAGTATTTTGTGGGAGTTAAATTATTTTATCGGAATAATCGACTTTAGTATTGTATAATTCATAAATGAGTATTTTTAGGTTATAATCTTAGTTTATATGTATTTTGTGATGATTGATTATTTATGGGAATAATCAATTATTGTTAGTCATGGAGTCGCATGTTTATTTATTATTGAATATTGAGTACCGTTAATTATTGAGGTATGTGATTGTTTAATTGTGCAAGTTATGTGGCAATTGATTATTGCGGCATTATATTATACGCATGATAACTGCAAGGGCATGTCGCGTGAGGACGAACCATGTTTGCATTGACGACAGAAAAAAGAAAAGAATGAATTGGTTGATGCTGTGTTGCATGGTCACATTAAGAGGAGAGCCCGGCGCTGTCGGGTGACCGCTAATCCTTCAGGGTTGTGCCATGGCCTTTTGGTCGCCTGACTTCGGTTGGATGCCTAACAATGATCAGTTGCGGAGTCGCGGTAGAGGCCGGACCCATGTTCCTTCGGGAATGCCGTCAGTGGGGGATAGCCCATGACGTCGCCGTGCCCCAAGGAGAAGAACAATGCCTGGTCTAGGCCGGTTGACCACCAACTGTAAGGTTGTGTCGTGGCCCAAGGGTCGTAATAATCGGAGCAAGTGTGGATAGGACATGAGAAAGTTATGTGCAATGCTCTGATTATTTGCATGCCTCTTAATCTCGTGATGATTTAAATGACAGTTTCTGCAAGTTGCGTGTGCCATGGCTAGGTAGGGTTACATGTGTTTGCATCTGTGACGTCCTGAAATTCAAGCCCTTTGAGGGATGAATGAACATGAATTTCGTCAATGAATTGTTGGTTGATCTCACTCGGAACCAATCATTTCCGAGATACTGACCTTGAGGGGAAAGGCTACTAAGGACAGAACTCGTGCGACTAAAGAACTTAACCTGGGAAAACGACTCAACCGTGAGACTTGCGTGAGGACGATCCTGTAGATATGTAGTCTGATTTCAAGGACGAATAGAAGTCGATCCGCGGACAGAACATAATGGGACGACGGATGATACCGTTTACTATTATTGAGCTCGGAAACGACCTTATGTCGATCCTTAGTAATCGTGTACTTTGAAATAAGAATCTCTCCTTCGTAATTTCATGTAGTTAAGGACGTCCATGTGTCAAGAAGTCTTGAACGTGATTTGGCATAAGTCGGTTACACGTGTATCCTCGAAGCCGCCTATCAGTTTGAATTATACCAAAATGACATTCGAGTGAAATTGACAAGACATGAGAATCCAAGATTAGACTTCGAATTTTTGGAAACATCCGAGACGAACTTTTGGATGATGCTTCCTCGATAGTCAACAGTGTCAATTAAGCCGAGTTTTTGGAAAAGGGATTTTCGGACCAAGGAAATGAGCCTACGAGGATGTGGGCAGAGCAAGATCAGTGTGGGCCTCATGCCCAAGGTGGGACAACTACCGTGGTAGACCGAGACAAGCAAGTGAGCCCGTTGGACCCAACCGACCCATTTACCCTTCTAAACCCATTGTCTAAACTTGAGCCAATTCGAGCCCAACAAATTCCCAAGCCCGTTCCTATTCATTTTCTAATATGTTTCTTAGGCTCGCCCTTCATTTTCAGTCCAAGGGAAGATTGGGAATTGTGCAAGGTGGAAATGACCATTTTGCCCCTAGATATTATTTGGAAAAGACAAAAGAAGAGAGAGAAGATGTGGTCACTTACTTGGGGAATTGGAGAAGGCATTTAATGGCCTTAATGAGCTTTGAATACCAGCTCTCACTTCACTCTCTCTCTCTCCCCTTCAGCTCCTAAAAATTGCACACCTCTCTCCCTTTGCTTCCCTTTCGTTCCTACTGCCTCTACTTCTGACCTTCCTCCGAAAATCGAGTTGTTCATGCTCTTCTCATGTGAATCACGGCTTGTGCCACCCACCAATCTACTTAGGAGAGGGAATCCATAAGGCCTGCATCGACCAGTCGCCGGTCGACCCATAGGTCGGCTTGAAGCCACCGCTCCCCAACCTGCCTACTATAGCGACCAATTCCGCCAGTTCCGCCTTTTCCCCTGTTTTTCTCCCATTCCGACCAAACCACCACCCATACCAGCCACTAGCAGTCCCCCCTCGACCCTCAGGTGCCACCGGTCGCCGGCCAACAGCACACCGAAGCTTCGGCTAAGCCATTTTGCTCTAATTAGCCCTTGTCCTCCTCCTGCAATGCTGTTTTCTGAAGTTCAGTGGGTGTTCAGAGGTTGTTGCTGCTGTGTTCAGCTCGGGACTGCCTTGGAGTGTTGTGGGAGAGGTCCCTAAGTGTTGGGTTCGTCGCCGCCGTCGCATCTGTGTGGCTAGCCCGCTTAACGGGTGAGTTCAGCCCCTAATCCCTTAATTAGTGCCTAAACTTGCTTAAGGTTGGGTTAATTAGTATTAATGTGTGTTTAGGAAGTTTAATTAAGTTGTATTAGCCCTAAGATGGGTGGTTAGATAAATGGTTAAGATTAGCTTAGCTTAATCTTGCTTAATTATGCTTAATTGTGTGTTATGTGTTAATTAAGCATGTTTTGCCTTAATTGATTTATTAATTTGATTAATTTTTTTAATTAATGATTTATTAAATTTATGTATTTAATGTTTAAATTATTTTAATTTCTGAATTTAATTATTTATTTATTAAATTCTAAAATTTCACTGCATTCACTGCATCGTCCACGTGCACATTCACGTGACCTGTTCATCCGAAAGTAAAAAATGTGCATAATTTCATGTGTCTTGATTTTATGAAGTGAATTGCATGTGTCATTGCATGAACATCCGCATGAATGGTGTGATTTTCACATAAAAGGGAAAAATGATTTGTCTGAGGGACATCGGAAATGGATCGCTTTTATGAGAAAGGACTTGATGTTTTATATGCAAGCATGTGTGTATTGACTAATGCTTAAAGATAATAAGTGGATTGTGATGGTATACTTGCGTGATCACTCAGTTGAAGATGCCGCCCCAGTCATAGTTCGGGGGGTGATAGTCCGATTTATTGGAAACCTGGCAGGGGTCCGAATGTGGAGTCGCGGTAGAGGCTGGGCCCATGCTCCTTAAGAAATGCCGTCTTGGGCGAGGTCCCTTGACATCGCCGTGCTTCATGGGGGAAGGCGATGATTGGCTATGCCAGTAGACATCGGCGAGAGTTCGATTGTAGCCCTATGGGGTAGTAATAATTGGAACACATGTGGATGCATGAACGTATGAGAAACATCACATCATTGGTTCTGATTATGCATGAGATGATCACATCATTATTTATGGTACGCACGCATGAATTGATAATGTACAGGGTGTGGCAATAGCCAAGTAAGATCGCTTGTGGCGCGACTCACATGTGATTGATGAACTGCCTCCTCTAACGGCCATGTGCATTGCATGTATTATGCTGATATATAATGTGCAGGGTAAGCATACCGGGTAAGGTTGCATGCGAACCGGCTTTTGATTGTTGGTTGACCCTGTCTGCTATTTCATTGCTGACTGCTGGTTGTTTATAGTTGGGTTTGTGTGGGGTAGTTTTGGAGAGATACCCCAAGTTAAGTTGGTGTACTAACCGAGGCTTAAGGGGAGAACTTGCTGAGATTTTATCTCACTGATAATGTATAACCACTTTCAGGCCCTTAGAATGGCGCCCCCACCAGTACGATTCGAGATGCCTCAAGATTGAGAGACTGTAGTGACGTACCACCGGTTCCCGGGTCGGGTGCACTTGTACGAGAAGTACGTCACCACCATATGGGTGGATGAGGGACCAGGGTAATGGATACCCCATTGATTCTTAGCGTGGTACATCCGACAGGACGATCTGTTGATTGGCCCTCTGCGAGGTTTCGATGGACCACCCGATAGGGGCCCTAAAGACGACGAATGGGATCCCATGGAGCTGGACCCTCCTGACGGTGCAGTGGAGAACCCTGCCTCCGCTCCTCTAGTGATCGACCTAGACGACTCATACTACGACCTTACAAAGCCTGAGTTTGATGGGTCAAAGTGATGGTAGTTCAGAACCCAAGGGTTCTTTTTGTATAGATGGATTAGCCAAGCCTAGTTTCTTTTTGGTCTAGCTTAGTGGATGGATCGGCCCCCTTAGTTGGGCTTGTAAATCAGAAAACGATCATCCGTTGGTTGATCCAGTAAGAATGTATAAATGAGTAACTATCTTGCTTTTCATCCCTCTATCCCTGTTTGATTGTTTGATTGTCTATTGAACTGGGGATGATTTGTCTTCTACTTGCGCTGAATGAAAGATTAAAATGAATTTTGGTCGACGAGTCCTAGGACATCACTTTCAATCGACCATGGTAAGGGTTTGTTGTGTGCCCGGGGTTCGGGGCATGACATTCCCATCGATTTTGGTATCTGAGCAAGGTTGAGACTTAGAGTGATAAGGTGCGTGGGATTTTTGGGATAGTGAGATAGGGATGGCTTTTATATTACGTGTCTGTGATTGCTTTTGTGACCTTGTGTGGTTTTGTGTGGTGGCGGGGTTGCTCATAGTTCTATTCCCAGTTGGAATTGGAAAGCAGGACTAGTGAGTGTCCAGAGTGATGAGCAATCCTGAGCATAGAGCCCCCAGGCGTAGGGTAGTGTCTGGTCAGTCCAGTGGTAGAGATAGCGCACAAGGGGATCCTAGGTTAGACGGGATTCTACTGGCGCTAGAGACCTTAATAGGACAGCAAGCTGAGAATCGAGCCGCTATTACTTGGCATTCTTCTTGGCTTTATTCTTTCTTTTCTATTCTTCACGGGAGAGTCTTGAGCCGCCGCCGCCGTAGAATAGTTCCTTCTTGTTCTTCTTGTTGCTGTAGCGTAGTCCCTGTGGTTCCCGTAGAGAGAGGAGAGATCTGTGAGAGACTATTACACAAGCTAGGGGAACAGTTCCTGAGATTGAAGCCACCAAAGTTCAGTGGCGTAGGCGACCCTGAGGCTGCGACCCTTTGGATGAGGGACATAGAGAGGACTTTCATAGTGCTGAGATGTTCAGATGAGGACCAAGTACTTCTAGCGGCTTACCAGCTCCAAGATAATGCCATTACATGGTGGTAAACCACTCAAGGAAGAGTGCTCCTTGAAGGCACGGCTCAGACATGAGGTGCTTTTCGTGAAGCATTCAATGGGAAGTACTTCTCCGACAGTGCAAGAGAGTCCAAGATGGAAGAGTTCCAACGGCTTTGCCAGAATCAGATGTCAGTGGATCAATATGAGGCAAAGTTCGCTGAGTTGGCCAAGTATGCGCCGAGGTTGGTAGAGGACCCTTTGGATAGGGCAAGACGGTTCAGAGATGGCTTAAAGCCAGAATTAAAAGCTCAGCTAGTGCCCTTGAATTTGAAAAGTTTTGATGAGATGTGTGAGAGGGTCCAGATGATTGAGAAGAATATGATTGAGAGGGCGACTGCATCTGGCTCGCGGTTCATGCCTAACAGAGACAATCGTCGGTTCAGGAAGAGACTGATGATGGGGCGAAGGAATCCCATCCCACCCAACAAAAGGAACTACGTGGGAAAGCTGGCACCCAATGTAATAGGAGTCTGTCGGGTGTGTAGGAGGAGACATGGAAATCTCCCCTGTCCTGCGAGGACAGGAGCCTGCTTTGGATGTGGTCAATAGGGCAACCAAGTGGTGAATTGTCCGAGTAGGCCTATGAGGATGATCTTGCCACCGCCATAGGAAGGATGACTTGCAGGGAATGTGCCACCGAACAACCAAGGTAGACCCCTACCACAAGGACGGGTTTATGCCGTAACCCGAGGAGAGGCGGAGGATTCACCCGTCATTGTTACAGGTACGGTCTCTTTGCACGATCATGCTGCTTATGCGTTAATTGATCTTGGTGCTACGCATTCTTTTGTTGCTGATCGTGTTGCTAAGCTAGAGGGGTTAAGTCTCAAACCATTGGGAGTGGTTTATAATATTTCTACTACGTTTAAGGATAAGATATTGTCTGAGTTAGGTTGTTCTGGCTGTAAGTTAGTTGTGGGTGGTCGTGAGGGAGTCATTGATTTGATTACAATAGCAATGTATGACTTTGATGTCATCATTGGCACGGATTGGCTCACCAAGCAACAAGCTACGGTAAATTGTCATGGAAAGACAATTCAGTTTAACCCAGCAGTGGGTGATAGTTTTGAGTTTGTGGGAAATCGAGGGAGACTCTCCGTTCCTCTGATTTCGTCACTCGAGGTAACTTGGTTGTTAGAATCAAGATGCCGAGGATATTTGGCATTTGTGACAGATACACTGGTAGAAGGGTCAAAGGTAGAGGATATTGCAGTGGTACAGGAGTACATGGATGTGTTTCTCGAGGAATTGCCGGGATTGCCTCCAGAGAGGGAAATTGAGTTTGTGATTGAGTTGGCCCCTAGGATTGAACCGATTGCCTCCAGTGGTACAGGAGTACATGGATGTGTTTCTCGAGGAATTGCCGGGATTGCCTCCAGAGAGGGAAATTGAGTTTGTGATTGAGTTGGCCCCTAGGATTGAACCGATTTCCAAGGCGCCTTATAGGATGGCATTGTCAAAATTGAAAGAACTAAAGGTGCAGATGCAAGAGTTACTGGATAAAGGGTTCATTCATCCTAGTGCGTCCCCTTAGGGAGCACCGGTACTATTTGTGAGAAAAAAGGATGGGCCTTTAAATCTCTGCATTGACTACCGGCAACTCAATCATGTAACCATCAAGAATAAGTATCCGTTGCAAAGGATTGATGATTTCTTCGACCAACTTCAAGGAGCCTCGGTATTTTCCAAGATAGACCTAAGGACAGGCTATCATCAATTCAGGATCAAAAAGGAGGATATACTGAAGATAGCATTTAGGACACGCTATGGTCATTACGAGTTCACGGTAATGCCCTTTGGATTGACGATTGCCCCTGCTGCTTTCATGGACTTGATGAACCGGGTGTTCAATAAGTGTTTGGACCAATTTGTGATTATGTTAATTGACAATATTCTGGTATACTCAAGGAGTCCAGAGGATCATGAGAAACACCTGAGATTAGTACTACAGACCTTGAGGGAACATGAGTTGTATGCCAAGTTTAGCAAGTGCGAGTTATGGCTATCTTGCGTGACATTTTTGAGTCATGTGATTTCAGGAGAAGGGATCTCCGTTGACCCGACTAAAATCGAAGCGGTCATGAATTGGCCGAGACCTACGATGGTAAGTGAGATTCGAAGTTTCTTGGAATTGGCTGGATACTACAGACGTTTCGTAGAGAAGTTTTCTGCGATAGGCATGCCATTGATGAGGTTGTTAAAGAAAGAAGAGAGGTTTGATTGGACAGACAAGTGCGAGCGTAGTTTCCAAGAACTCAAGAGTAAATTGACTACCGCACCTGTCTTGACAATACCGTCTAGTCCTAATGGGTACGAAATCTACAGTGACACGTCGTATAAAGGACTAGGCTGCGTGTTAATGCAACATGGCAAAGTGGTTGCATACACATCCCGACAATTAAGGCCTCACGAGCTTAACTATCGGAAGCATGATTTGGAATTAGCGGCGATCATCTTTTCACTTAAGATTTGGAGGCATTACTTGTGTGGGGAGAGGTTTCCAATCTTCACGGACCACCAAAGTTTAAAGTATTTGTTCTCTCAGAAAGAGTTGAATATGAGGCAATGACGATGGATGGAACTTCTTAAGGACTATGATTGCGAGATTTTGTATCATCTGGGGAAAGCAAACAAAGTGGCAGATGCGCTCAGTCGAAAGTCGTCGATTACATAGATGATAGTACGGGAATGGATTGTTTTGGAGGGAGTCAGGGACTCAAATTTTAAACTTGAGGTCGGCCACCTTGCTAGTTTAATGGCCACTCTCAGGGTGGAACCCGAGATGCAAAGTAGGATTAAGAGTGCCCAAGCGACGGATCATGAAATTCTTAAGATCTTGTAGATGGATCAAGCAAGGAGAAAAGCAGACTTTCAAGTGTCCGAGGATGGGACATTGAGGTTTCGAGGGCGATTGTGCGTTCCAAAAGATGCAAAGCTTAAAGAAGCAGTCTTGTCGGAAGTTCATCGTAGTAACTATAGCATCCACCCTGGCAGTACGAAAATGTACCAGAATTTGAAGCAGCACTTCTGGTGGAACGGTATGAAGTTGGACATCGGAAAGCACGTGGCTAAGTGTTTGACGTACCAACAAGTAAAGGCTCAGCATTGTAAGCCTGATGGACTGTTGCAACCTCTTGAGATTCCCGAGTGGAAGTGGGAATACACTACAATGGATTTTATGATGGGACTGCCAAGGAGTCAGCGAGGCAATGACTCGATTTGGGTGGTAATTGACAGATTGACAAAGTCAGCTCACTTTATTGCCGTATGGAAAGATTTCATGTTGGATAAGTATGCATAATTATACGTACGATAGATTGTGCACATACATGGAGTTCCAGTGACGATCACCTCGGATCGTGATCCTAAGTTTACGGCAACTTTCTAGAAAAGTTTGCAATTAGCCTTAGGGACGAAATTGCAGTATAGTACAGCGTACCATCCGCAGACGGACGGTCAATCAAAAAGGACAATTCAAACTCTTGAGGACATGTTGCGAGCTTGTGTCATAGACTTTAAAGGGAGTTGGGAAGAGTAGCTTCACTTGGTGGAGTTTGCACATAACAACAGTTATCTACGGAGCATAAAAATGGCATCATTTGAGGCTTTGTATGAGAGACCCTGCAGAACTTCGCTTTGTTGGGACGAGATTGGCGAGCGTAATATGTCACGCCCCGACTCTCGAGCTCGCGACAACCCCATTTCACTTGAGGTCTACTTGTATGACGTCCCAGGTAATATCGTCAACCAATTCATTTTTATCTTGTAATTATGCACATGTGGAAACGAATAGAACTCCCAACCAACAATTAGAATAACAGGGATAGCAACAACAGCAACAGAGGAAAGACAAACACCATTTTATATATATATCTGAAGGTTAGCCGAACTACAGCACATAGAAACACGCCTTACTACAGGCGACAAGCTAAGGCCTACTCAAAAAGGGACCAGCCTAGCTAACCTAACCCTATACAAGTGGGGGAAGGCTCGTCAAAAAGGAAATAGGCTACAACTGCCTACTCACAGGCCTTAGAGGGATCGCTCTCTTCGATCCTCGAGTACTGCATCATCTAGGGCCTGAAAATGTTAACCACGATGGGTTGAGATAAACTCAACAAGTTAAAGTCCTAAGCCCCGGTTAGGAACTTCGCTCACCTCAGGAGTTTAACATACAACCTAATTCATCAAATCATCCAATACCACCTCAGAGAATAACCATAGAAGATAGTTTAAATAAACAGGTGCAATCACAAGCGACCCTACCTGACCTTGGCAAACACGACCTGCAGAAACTGTCAACCGCCTCACAACAACAGTAAGAGGCATGCAAATAATCAGAGCATTGTACACAGTTTTCTCATGTCTCACATCCACATATGCTCCGATTATTACGACCCCTCCTCTTGGGCCACGGCACAACCTTATGGTTAGCGGTTCCTGGCCAAGCCAGCTTCGTCCTCTTTACCTCGAGGCACGGCGACATCAAGGGCTCACTCCCAAGACGGCATTCCTGAAGGAGCATAGGACCCGCCCACTACCGCAACCCCGCAATTAACAGAGGCCCGGGACCCGCCCACTACCGTAGCCCCACAAAGAACCCCTCCCTGTCAGGCATCTGACCGAAGTCAGGCGACCAAACGGCCACGGCACAACCCCATAATGATTGGTGGTCATTCGGCAACGCCGAGCTCTCCTCTTAATGTGACCATGCAACACATCATCAAACAATCAATTCCTTTCTTTGCTCTATCGTGAATGCACATACAATTCGTGCTCATGCAACATGCTATTGCAATTGACACACGTATAATGTCATGTAGTACAATCCAATCACTCGTGAAAATTACAACAAACCGAAATTCAATTCCAACCAATCAACAATCACTTATATTCCCTAATTCTTGGGAATAATCAACAATTTGCACTTCAACAAGTCTTAATAATCAAGAACACAACAATTTGAAACCAAAATTTGCTTTTGTATGAACAGTAATTGTGAACAGTAAATTCGTCTGAAATTAAATAAATAAATAAAAATAATTTAACTCAACCTTAGTTAATCTAACCTAACCATGATTAACTTTTAACCTTGGTTACTTTTAAAACTAACCATGGTTACTTTAATTAATTAACCTTAGTTACTTTATTACAAACTATGGTCAATTAACTAACCCTAGTCAGCCTTAATTAATCAACCTAATTAACCAATCAACCTTAATTAGTCACAAACACACAAATACACTAATTAACCCCCTAAGCAAGATAAACTCCTAAACAAGGATTAGGAAGTTAACTTACTTGGATCGGAAATCCGGCGACACCAGCGTGTAGAGGGGAACGAGGGCTACGAGGGGTAACCTCGGGGACGAGAACGGATGACAAACGGTGGCCGAAACGGGCCAAAAATAGTGCTGGTTACTGTTCACGCGGAACTGACCAGCAGTACAGAAAAGGCCAAAACGGGCGGTCCGGGGCAACCAGGAGTGACCGGGGGTGTGCGGTTAGCTTCCTAACTTCCAGGACTACACTTTGGGTGGTGGTGGCGACTCCGGTGACGGCGGCAAGGCTGTTTTCCAGCTGGAAAACAGTAAAGACAGCAAGAAACAGCAGAAATGGAAGAGAAAAGGAAGAGAAAAAGGGAGAGAGAGTGGGGCTGGGCTAGTGCACGAATTTGGGGGAGAAAGAGGAGAGAGAAGGGGCTGCTGAAAACTTAGATAAGGGCCAAGGCAAGTGGGCAAGCCACTTGTTGAAGAACCAATCAAAACAAAGCAAAAACAAGCATAAACTAAGCCCACTTTGGCACAAAAGCAAAGGGCCAAAAGAGAGAAGCCCATGGGCTGGAAACTTGGGCTAGCTTGGGCCCCTCTTGGGCTGGGCTGAATGGGCACAAGGCCCATTGGGCCGTCGGTCTTGGGCCGGCCCACTCGCGGGCTTGAAACCCAGTCCAATTCTTCCTTTTTCCGACGCTTCCGTGTCCAACGGAAAATCCCAAAATAAATGAGGCGATGTCCAAGTATTTTGTCCTGATATCACTGAGAAGTCGGTTCCCAAAATCGGATTAAAATTCGGGCTAAATTGAGTCGATTTTCAGGATGTTACATAATATTACGGGGCCAGAGTTAGTATAGCAGTCTTTGGAGGCAATTCAGATTATCAAAGATAGACTAAAGACTGCTCAGTGTCGTCAGAAGAGCTATGCAGATAAGCGTGCAGACCGTTAGAGTTTAAGGTGGGCGATCATGTGTTTTTGAAAGTATCGCCAATGACGGGTACTTCCAGGTTTGGCGAAAAAGGGAAGTTAAGTCCGAGGTACGTTGGACCCTTTGAAATTTTGGAAAGGATCAAGGTTTTAGCGTACCGTCTTGCATTGCCACTGAAGCTTGCTCAAGTACATGATGTTTTCCACGTGTCCATGTTGAGAAAGTATGAACCAAACCCGACTCATGTTTTAAATTTTGAAGAATTGGACGTAGATGATCGGGTGTCGTACGTGGAGAGGCCGATACGAATAAAAGACCGTAAAGAACAAGTACTTCGAAACAAGATTATCACCTTAGTTAAGGTGATTTGGTAGCATCACGGAACAGAAGAAGGGACATGGGAAAGTGAAGCAGTGATGAAGCATCAGCACCCCCATCTTTTAAAAGATTTTCTGTGGTTACAAATTTCGAGGACAAAATTTTTGTAAGGGGGGAAGAATTGTGATGTCCTGAAATTCGAGCCCTTTGAATGATGAATGAACGTGAATTTCATCAATACATTGTTGGTTGATCTCACTTGGAACCAATCATTTCCGAGATACTGACTTTGAGGGGAAAGGCTACTGAGGACAAAACTCGTGCAACTAAAGAACTTGACCTGGGAAAATGACTCGACCATGAGACTTGCGTGAGGACGATCCTATAGATATGCAGGCCGATTTCCAGGACGACTAGAAGTCGATCCGCGGATAGAATATAATGGGACGACGGGTGATTCCGTTTATTATTATCGAGCCTGTAACGACCCTATGTCGATCCTTAGTAATCGTGTACTTTGAAATAATAATCTATTTTTCGCAATTTCATGTAGTCATGGACATCCATGTGTCAAGAAGTCTTGAACGTGGTTTGGCACGAGTCGGTTACGCGTGAATCCTCGAAGTTGCCTATCAGTTTGAATTATACCAAAATGACATTCGGGCGAAATTAACAAGACATGAGAATCCAAGATTGGACTTCAAATTTTCAGGAACATCCGGGACAGACTTTTGGACGATGCTTTCTTGACAGTCGATAGTGTCAATTAAGCCGAGTTTTTGGAAAAAGGATTTTCGGACCAAGGAAATGAACCTATGAGGACGTGGGTTGGGCAAGACCAGTGTGGGCGTCACACCCAAGGTGGCACAACCACTGTGGTAGACCAAGACAAGCAAGTGAGCCTGTTGGACCCAACCGACCCATCTACCATTCCAAGCCCATTGTCTAAACTTGAGCCAATTCGAGCCCAACAAATTCCCGAGCCCATTCCTATTCATTTTCTAGCCCGTTTCTTAGGCCCGCCCTTCATTTTCAGCCCAAGAGCAGTTTGGGAATTGTACAAGGTGGAAATGACCATTTTGCCCCTATATATTATTTGGAAAAGACAAAAGAAGAGAGAGAAGATGAGGTCACTTACTTGGGGAATTGGAGAAGGCATTTAATGGCCTTAATGAGCTTTGAATACCAGCTCTCACTTCACTCTCTCTCCCCTTTAGCTCCTAAAAATAGCACACCTCTCTCTCCTTGCTTCTCTTTCCTTCCTGCTGCCTCTACTTCTGACCTTCCTCCGAAAATCGAGTTGTTCATGCTCTTCCTGTGTTAATCACGGCCCGTGCCACCCACCAATCTGCTCAAGAGAGGAAATCCGTTTGGCCTGCATCGGTTGATCGCCGAAAGGAGTCGCCGGCAGGCCTAAAGCAGTCACTCCCCAACCCGCCTACTATAGCGACCAATTCTGCCAGTTTTGCTTTTTCCCCTGTTTTTCTCCCATTTTGACCAAACCACCGCCCATACCAACCACCAGTAGTCCCCCATCGACCCCCAGGTGCCACCAGTCGCTAGCCAACAGCTCGCCGGAGTTCCGGCCAAGCCGTTTTGTTCCGATCAGCCCCTATCCTCCTTCTGTAGTGCTGTTTTTTGAAGTTCAGTGGGTGTACAGAGGTTGTTGCTACTGTGTTCAGCCCATGACCGCCTTGGAGTGTCGTGGGAGAGGTCCCTGAGTGTCGGGTTTGTCGCCACCACCACGTCCGTGTGGCCAGCCCACTTAACGGGTGAGTTTAGCCCCTAATCCCTTAGTTAGTGCCTAAACTTGCTTAGGATTGGGTTAATTAGTGTTAATGTTGGTTTAGGAAGTTTAATTAAGTTGTATTAGCCCTAAGATAGGTGGTTAGATAAATGGTTAAGATTAGCTTAACTTAATCTTGCTTAATTATGTTTAATTGTGCTTGATTATACTTAATTGTATGTTATGTGTTAATTAAGCATGTTTTTCCTTAATTTCTTAATTAATTTGATTAATTGTTTTAATTAATGATTTATTTAATTTCTTTATTTAATATTTTAATTTCTGAATTTAATTATTTATTTATTAAATTTTGAAATTTCACTATTCACGGTAATGTTCACATGCATTGTTCATCTAGAAGTAAAAAATGTGCATAATTTCATGTGTCTTGATTTTATGAAGTGAATTGGATGTGTCATTACATGAACATCTGCATGAATCATGTGATTTTCACAAAAAAGGGAAAAAATGGTTTGTCCGAGGGACACCGGAAATGGACCGCTTTTATGAGAAAGGACTTGAAGTTTTATATGCAAGCATGTGTACATTGGCTAATGCTCAAAGATAATAAGTGGATTGTGATGGTATACTTACGTGATCACTAAGTTGAACCCGCCACCCCAGCAGTAGTTCGAGGGGTGATAGTTCGATTTATCGGAAGCCTAGCGGGGGTTCGGATGCAGAGTCGCGATAGAGACTAGGCCCATGTTCCTTAGAAAATGCCGTCTTGGGCGGAGGTCCCTTGACGTCGCCGCGCCTCATGGGGGAGGGCAAGCCTGGCTATGCCAGTAGACACCAGCGAGAGTTCGGTGGTAGCCTTATGGGGCAGTAATAATTGGAACACAGGTAAATACAAAAGCGTATGAGAAACATCGCATCATTGGTTCCAATTATGCATGAGGTGATCACATCATTATTTATGGCATGCACGCATGAATTGATAATGTGCAGGGCATGGCAATAGCCAGGTGAGATCGCTTGTGGCGCGACTCACATATGATTGATGAATTGCTTCCTCTAACAACCATGTGTATTGCATGTATTACATGTATTGTGCTAATATATAACGTGCAGGATATGGCATATCGGGTAAGGTTGCATGCGAACCGACTTTTGATTATTAGTTGACCCTGTCTGTTGTTTCATTGTTGACTGCTGGTTGTTTGTGGTTGGGTTGTGTGAGGGGTGATTCTGGAGAGATACCCCGGGTTGAGTTGGTATACTAACCGGGGCTTAGGGGGAAAACTCGCTGAAATTTTATCTCACTAGTTATTGTATAACCACTTTCAGGCCCTTAAAATGGTGCCCCTGCTAATACGATTTGGGATCCTTCAGGATTGGGAGACCATAGTGATGCACTACCGGTTCCCGGGTCGGGTGCACTTGTATGAGAAGTACGTCACCACCATCCTGGTGGATGAGGGACTGGGGCAATGGATACCCCATCAGTTGCTAGCGTGATACATCCGGCAGGACGATCTGCTGATCAGCCCTCTGTGAGGTTTCGATGGGCCGTCCAGTAGGGGCCCTGAAGATGACGAATGGGATCCCATGGAGCTGGACCCTTTTGATGGTGCAGTGGAGAACCCTACCCCCGCTCCTCCAATGATCGACCTAGACAACTCGTACTATGACCCTACGGAGCCTAAGTCTGACGGGTTAGAGTGATGGTAGTTTAGAACCTGAGGGTTCTTTTTGTATAGATGGATTAGTCGAGCCTAGTTTCTTTTTGGTCTGGCTTAGTGGATGGATCGGCCCCCTTAATTGGGCTTGTAAATCGAAAAACGATCATCTGTTGGTTAATCTAGTAAGAATGTATAAATGAGTAGTTTATGTTATCTTGCTGTTCATCCCTCTATCCATGTTTGATTGTTTGATTGTCTGTTGAACTGGGGATGATACGTCTTCTACTTGTGTTTAATGAAAGATTAAAATGAATGGTCGTCGACGAGTCCTGGGACGTCGCTTTCAATCGACCATGGTAAGAGGTTGTTACGTGCCCGGGGTTCAACGTGTGACAGCATCTGCTTATTGAACTGTCGTCTGATAATGCTACTTGAGGTGTGGTATTGTGCTGATTGCCGAAACTAGGTTGCACGTTAGACTATCCTCAAGGTGAGCAAAATTCCTAATTGAGACTTAGGATTTGGATTTACTGAGATTTTATCTCCCTGGTTATTGTATAACCATTTTCAGGTCCGTAGGATGGAGAACCGGCATGTGTTCCGATTCGTGACTGTATTTGAAGGGAGTAGATTAACCCTAGCTCTATTGGTTTCTTTGGCTCGATAGGAAAATGTCTGTGGTAAAGGCTTGTACTTGTAAAGTTCTTAGGATTAATCAGTTAGTTAATAAAGCGACACTTTTGAATGTGTTTCTAGTTGGGTTTTCCTGCTATCCCTGCTTTTGTAATTGATGGGGGGATTGTAATTCGCTTCTGCATGCATTTACTTAGAAGATAAAAATAATGGTCGGCAACGTGCCCTAGGACATCACATTTAAATGACCGCAAGAGAATAGGGGTTGTCGCGTGCTCGAAAGTCGAGGCGTGACAACCCCGTTGATTTTGGTATCAGAGCCTGGTCAATACTTGGAGTGATAAGGTGCGATGGGTTTTGGGTTAGCTAGGAAAACACTCTGTGCTTGTGTTTGTTTATTTGGTTATGTTGCTATAAGCGAGTTGTTCATGGTTTCTAATTAATTGTGGAATTGGAAATAAGGTTTCTGTGATAATTCTATTAGACGAACAATCCTGATTCAAGAGCCCTTGAGGAAGGGCAGTCGAAGGATGGGCTAGTGCTAAAGGAAGAGCACTAAGGGATTTTAGATTTGATGAAATCCTATAGGCGTTGGAAGCCTTGGGTATTTAGATAGGGCAGAGAGCTCAGACTCAAGTTTTGTTGCTACTACTGCCATTGCGCCTAATGGAGTCCTATTGGTTTTTGGAGATGGAAAGGGTGCATGGTCAATGCTTAAGTTAGATGAACCGTTCTTGGAGTTTGAGTCGTCCAAGTCCACTAGGGCAAGTAATCCTGAGGTCGCAACCCTCTAGATCAAGGAATTGGAGTAAGCATTCGCATTGTTGAAATACTTAGAGGAAGAAAAGATAGCCTTGGCAGAGTACCAATTGCAAGGTAACGTTAGCATGTGGTGGAAAGTAACCCAATGAAGGGTTTCGCCCAAAGGTACAGTCCTCAAGTGGAGTATTATCGTCGAAGCGTTCAACGCAGATAACTTTTCTGAGTGCACACAAGAGCAGAGGGTAATTGAATTCCTGCAACTTCATTAGAATCATTTGTCGATCGCGCAATAGGAGGTTAATTCGCAGAGCTCTCGAAGTATGTACAGAGAATGATTGGGAATCTAGTTGACCGAGTCAGAAGGTCAGGGATGATTTGAAATCGGAAATCAAGGATCAATTGGTGCCCCTAAACCTAAAGGACTATGATGGATGGTACAAGGGAGCTCGACTAATTGAAAAGGATGTGGCAGAATGAGCAGCTGCATCTGGATTGTGGTTTACATTTTATGTGGTTAATCATCGGTTTGGGAAAAGGCTGATGATAGGAGGAATGGCGTTGGGAAAAATCAGTATACAACTTAGATGCCAAGTGTCGATTCTATGGATAACAACACGAGACAATTACGTGTTCTGTTAAGAAAGGACGTGTTTTTGAGTGCGACTATCTAGGTCACGTCACGAGAAAGTGTCTCATTAACCACCAAAGAAGCAACCTCAACAGCCGCAAATGAGACAACTGACTGAGAATGCTTTGCAAAACAACTTCAATCACCCTTTGGCACAAGAATAAGTGTATGTAGTTACCAGGAAGGAGGCAGAGGATTCACAGGCTGTGACTACTGGTACAACTTTCAGTGTGATCATGCTGCTTATGCGTTAATTGGTTTTGGAGCTACACATTTGCTTAGAGCTGAATACTTTGTTAAGTCACTAGGGGTTAAGACCAAAATTGTTGGAAGCGATTCTTAATAGGTTGACCCAGTTAAAGGATGAGGTTGTCTGCGGTAGGATGTTCAGATTGTGCGATGGTCATTGATGATTGAGGGAATTGATAGATTTGATTGTTTTGGCAATGTACGATTTTGATGTGATTGTTGGAATGGATTAGCTTACTAAGTATCGAGTTACAATGGATTGCTATTGGAGGGTAATCCAGTTTAACCCGTTAGGTGGGGTTAGTTTCGAGTTTACTGGAATCAAGGAGGACCCTTGATCCCTTTGAATTCGTCGTTGAAAGTAACTCGTTTAATGGATAAATGTTGCTAAGGTTATTGGATGACCATGTTCAGTATGTTAGTTGAGGAATCAAGGATGGATCCTTGCACTTATGCATCGATTATCTGTAGTTTAACCAAGGGACGGTCATGACCAAGTATCCATTACCGAGGATGGATGACTTGTTTGACCCACTTCAAGGAGCTTCGATATGTTCCATGATAGACCTAAGGATAGGCTATCAGTAGTTGAGGATTAAAAAGGAGGATAAACTGAAGACGACATACCGTGTGTGATTTGGACTTTACAAGATTACCGTACTGCCAGTTGGATTAACTAATGCACTAGTTGCTTTTATGGATTCAATGGATTGAGTGATTAAGGTGTATTCAATTGTAAGTGTTCGTGAACGATATATTGGAATATTCGAGGAATTCAGAGGAACACGAACAACACTCGAGGGTGATGCTATAAACCATTCGAGAGCATAAACAATATGTCAAGTTTAGTACGTGCGAGTTCGGGTTTACTCACATAGCTTTTGTTGGTCATGTGATTTTGGATGAGGGAACATCCACCAATATCAAGGCAGTCATGAATTAGCCAAGACTTATGATAGTGACAGAGATTCGAAGTTTCCTAAGTCAGAGCAGTTATTACAGAAGATTCGTAGAAAGGTTCTCTACAATAATTACGCCTCTGATGCAAATGTTAATAAAGGACGAAATATTTGAATGGACAGTAAGTGCAAGCACAATTTTTAAGAGCTTAAGTATAAGTTGACTACCACACTAGTTTTGAGAATATAGTCTAGTATCGAAGGTTATGAGATTTACAGTGAGGTGTCGTATAAGGGATTTGACTACATGGTAAGGTAACAAGGAAGATTGGTTGCTTACGCGTCACGACAATTGAAGTCATTGGATTTAATGAAAGTCATATAAATTTTATCTTGATGAATTGAGGAGTTGTAGTATAGAATCATAAGAGATGCTCTACTAAATGGTGATAATCTTTGATAAGATTTATGGTGGATGATTTATTGCTCGGAAGTCTTAGATTCTATAAAGGATTATGTTGAATTGTTTCAAGAGACGATTAAGATATGAATTTACCTAGGGTGGATTATTTCAGGAGATAATTAAGATAGAGGTTTGAGAAATGGATTTTTGTCTTCGGTGGATTAAAAATTAATTATCCCATTATACCATATGGATAAGTGGTGAAATAGCATTGTCGATGATTTCTTCTCGAGATAAGTAAGGATTTGAAGAATTACTCGAAAGTCTTTAGTGCGATAAATGACATTTGGTTTGCACTAATTTTCAAGTGGTTGATGTGATATTCTTGGTCTAGATATTCAACAAAAGTGAATGGAATGTTGAAAGGTAAACCGAGGACCTATGGAATTCAGAGTGTGATCTAATGGAAACTCGATGAATTAGATTTCAAGTATCGTTAAGTGACCTCGTGGAAACGAGCTCATGGGTTGACAAGCTAGAGAAAGTTTTGCACTTTGAAGTGCTCATACAAGGTTCAAATTGTGAGGCTTGGTATGGGACAGGCCAAAGCAAATAATACTTCTATGAGTTAGTTTGAGTTAAAAAGGATGCCCTTTCTAATGAGTGTGTGGTTCAAGGAGGCTTGTAACGACTAATCTGATGAGGGCAGGGAGTGGTCGCCGAGGTCAAAGTGCTTGAACAAGGAACGACTCCTGGCAGGCTTCTAAGATGTTGAAAGGGGCATAAATAAATTGAACTACAAACTGAGCGAGAAGAAAATGTTTCAAGGATAAGATTATTATTAGAAAGGTGTAACCAAAATATGGTCAAACTTGTCAAACTCCAGTCTAATGGAACGAGGTCAAGGAACTAGGGATCGTTGGTCTAGAGATTGTTGGTGGTTAATGGATGCTGTTAAGATTATCAAGGACAAGCTAAGGACAATGCAAAGTTGCCAAAAAAGCGATACGGACAAAAGACTAAGACTGTTGGAATATTAAGTTCAGTGTTGCATTTTCCTTAAGGTATCGTCGATGAGAGGAACATATCGATTTGGACACTACCAACGCCTTGGCTTAGTGTTATGCAGGATAAAACTTTATACGTCCAACCGAAAATTCGAAACTTGGGAGTGATAGCAAAATTGCTTTTGGCAAAATCGAATAATGCATAGCCTATGAGAACCAAAAAGGAATTTGAAGTAATTTGGTAATATCAGGGTATGGAAGGAACGACCTGGGGAAGTGAGGATGCAATGAGGCATTAATACCCTCATGTGTTTAAGGAAATTGGAAGTTCGGCAAATTTCAAGGACGAAATTTCTGTAAGGAGGGAAGAGTTGTAACATCCTGAATTTCGACCCATTTCGGGATATATGAAATTGTTATTTTATCAATGCTGTAATGCCCCGACCCTCGAGCACGCGACGATCCCCATCTTCTCTTTCGGTCATTTAAATGCGACGTCCCAGGACGCGTCGCCGACCATTCTTTTTATCATTCAATTAAGCACATGCGGAAGCGATAATTAATCCCCGTACAATTTAACGAAATGGGATAGCTAGGAAAACAAACAGAAACACAATCAATGATACCAGTTTATTCATCTTCTGATTATCCTTAGGAAGTCTACACATACAGGCCCTTACCACGAGCTACTTCCTACAGAGCCAACCGAACAAATAGGCCAGGGTTAATCTACTCCTTCCAAAACGCACCACCTATCGAATCTACCTTTGACGGACCTGCAAATGGTTATACAATAACCAGTGAGATATAAATCTCAGCGAGTTCTCACCTTAATCCCCGGCTAGGACACCAACTCGCCTCGGGGTACCTATAGCACGGTCTAATACCTCAAGCAGGTCAATAACAGAACAACCATACGTCTTAGGCAATAACTTAATATAATCAGTAACATCATGAACACATCGACAAGCAATCGTCGCAAGTGACCTTACCCGGTCATGCCATCCCCTGCACCATAAATACACATGCAATTCACCATTAATGCATTTTGCACTCTCAGCATTACATTAATCAACCACACTCGAGTCGTATCGCAGGCGATCTCACCTGGTCATTGCCACACCCTGCACGGTACTAACTCAAGCATATCATAAACAGTGCAACAAGCACAAATTTAATCATGACACAATGTCAACTTGTCTCTCATGCACTCTTGCACTCATGCGTGTTCCAAATATGCACATCCATTAGTGACGCTTTCCCGGAAATCCATCAGGTATCCGAAATCCATCGGTCGCGTCTTCGCTCTACCTTTTCCCCACGTAAACACGCCTCAGGGCACGATCTCCTCTGCCTCCCCGTGTAAACACACCTCAGGGCACAAGCACTCTACCTCCCTGTGTAAACACACCTCAGGGCACAAGCACTCTACCTCCCCGTGTAAACACACCTCAGGGCTCTACCTTTTTCCCATGTAAACACACCTCAGGGCACAAGCACTCTACCTCCCCGTGTAAACACATCTCAGGGCTCTACCTTTTCCCCGTGTAAACACACATCAGGGCACGATCTCCTCTGTCTCCCCGTGTAAACACACCTCAGGGCTCAAGTGGACTCACAAGTACACGTCATAATCCGCACACGACATGCATGAGGTCCACATACGAAGTAGTAAGTATTCCACATATTATCCATGAATCGCCACATTGCGATAATCCAATAATCAACCAATTTCATAAGAAAATACCACATAATTCTCGGAATTTACGTGCTTCAATCCATAAGGCATAAATAAGCAATTAGTAAATCAATCAATTATTGCCTCAGACAATATTCGTCTCACAATAATGTGACGATCGGTAATTCTCATAAATTACTAATTACCACAATTACTTATCGCAAAGTAATTAATCCAAACAGCAATCCAACATGCTTTCATAATAACGACACGTCAAATAATTCCCACAATTTAATCATAAATAAATAGCATTATTCATAATTAAACTATATTTAATTATTATTAAAATAAATAATAATAATTCCGAATTTCCACAAATAATATTAATTCCGAATTTCCACAAATAATATTAATTCCGAATTTTCACAAATAACATTAATTCCGAATTTCTACAAATAATATTAATTCTGAATTTCAATAAACAATAATAATTTATGGGTTTAATAAATAAAATATTTTCGGAATTTAATAAATAATAACTATTTTCGGAATTTAATAAATAATAATTAAAAAGAATTTATTTCTTTTTAATAAAAATAATGCTAATACGGATTATTCCACTACTCCTTAATTATCCCAACTAATCGCCGTTAATTATCCTTAAACACGCTTAACCACATAAACAAATCGCGATTAACTCTAATCCGCCTCCTAACTAAAATTAACCCTAATCTAATTTTCCTTTAAACGAGTTTAACGGACTAATCGAGGGTTTAGAACTTAAACTCACCCGGTAACGAAACCGACGATATCGGCACGACGGCGATGACGAGGCAAATGCATAGGAACTTCCGGTGCGTCGGGACGAGGCGGCCCGGGATCGGATCTCGGTGGCCGAGAGCGGCTGTCCACGCGGCGGGAAGCCGAGAAACGAAGGAACCGGCGGCTGAGGTGGCTCCGGTGCGGCGGAGGAGGCTCGGGAACGATCCTCCGGTGGCCTACGGCAGTGGCGAGCAGTGGCGAGGCTGCTAGCCGCGTGTCCAAGTCATGGCCAGAGGGGCCGAGAGGGAGAGAGAGAGCATGGCGACGGCGGTGGTTGCTGGGATAGCTCCCGGACAGCCCCCAGCGGCGGTCCAGGGCGGCCAAACAGCGGCAGAGGGCGGCCGGACGGCGAGGGTGGCCATCCCGGCTCCAACCCGAATAGAAAAGAGAGAGAGACAAGTGGGGTGGCGGTTGCTGCTCAGGCCGGGGGGCGGTCGGGCGAGGGACGGCGGTGACTGAGCGACGATGAGGCGGCGGCTCATTGCTCCGGCGTCCAGGCGAGCAGCTCTGAAGAAGGCTGAACCAGAATCGAGAAGGGCAAGGGGAGGCGAAGCAGCAGCGTAGGCTCGGCAGCTGGCTCGGCTGGCCGGTTGGTCGGCTTCCGGAAGCGACCAGGGCGGAGGAACGACGGCGCGGGTGGCGGAGCTCAAGTGGTGACAGGCCGGCTCGGTTGAAACTAGAGCCGGGAGGGAGAGAGAAGGTGGCGACCTGCGGTGGCTTGCGGCGGTGGCCCGAGAGCAGTCCGGCGTTTGGCAAGGCGGCCGGCGTTGCAGCGGCACCGAAGGGGCAACCAAAACCGGAGCAGGGCGGTGACTCACCCGAACGGAGAGAGAAGACAGAGGGGAGGCGCGGTGCAGCTGGGTGGGGCCGGTTTGGCTCGAGGCTAGCGGACCGGCGGCGAGCTGGCGGGGCGGCGATGCTGCGGCGGTGATGGGTGGTGGTCGGCGTGGCTGCAGCGGCAGGAAAACAGCAACAGCAGCTTCGGCCTAGGGGGAAGAAGAAGAAGAAGAAGAAGTTGTAGGGGAAGGGGGCGATCGTGCATGCATGGGGAAAAGGGAGAGAGAGAGAGAGAGAAGTCAGAGGTCAGAGCAGCAGGGGCTGACCGCATGGGGAAAGAGGAAAAGAAAGAAGGAAAAGAGGAGAAAAGAGAGGGGAGAGGGGACGTGTGGTAGGGGGAAGCGCAGGAGGAGAGAGAAAGAGGGAGAGAGAGAGGACGCGCGGGAGAGAGGGAGAGAGAGAGAAAACCCAAAAAAAGAATTCAAATAAGCTTCTAGAAGGGGGGTACTTGGTCCTTTTTACCCTTGAAGCACGATTCCCAAAAATTCCGGTCCTAATTTTGGCCCGTTAATCCAACTCGGGCCATTTCCGGACTTACCGGAAAATTTGGGACTTAATGAGGCGTTGTCCAATATTTTTGTCCCAACGTCCTTGAAAGTTCGGTACCCGAAATCGAACTGAATTTCATGATTAATCTCAACCAGTCGCGACTTTGGTACGACCTGACTTTCGGGTAGCGTTTAGGGTGTTCCACGCGTTTGGCCCGTGGTTGATAGCTTTTCAATCCACGATCGTGTATATTCAAATCAGGACGATCATCGGTTGTCATGTAATCGTGAGGGAGCGATTGCTCACCCTAAATACAGGGTCAATAGGAATTCGGTTTAATATCGTTCGTCGTTAATATCGAAGTCGTGCGGAATCACCCGCGATCCAACCTCGTACTCCGCCGAATCGATATTTCGGTTCGCTAATTGACCTGCAACAGCGTGGTATCATCCCTGCTTGATCCTTATGATCGAGTGGCCAGTCCCTGATTGAATTCACTAATAGTACGCGCATCCGTCCTTAATCGCCTTTCCGAACAGTCAGTTAACCAGTGAGGGGCCAACTCCGAGTAAACGTAACCAACAGCGCATTGATGAAATAATCATTTCACACGTGCCAAAGTGGGTCGAAATCCAGGATGTCACAACTCTTCCCTCCTTACAAAAATTTCGTCCTCGAAATTTGCAGAACTTCCAATATTCTTAACCAGGTGAGGGATTGACGCCTCATTGCATTCTCACTTTCCCAAACCGTCCTTCTGTACCCTGATGACGCCAACTCACTTCCAATGCATGAAGGGCTCGGTTCTACCTTCTTGGTCCAGTAAAGATGTCCCACTCGTTGGCGACACCTTAAGGAAAACGCAGTATTGAACTTGCAATCCCAAAAGCCTTAGTCTCTCGTCTGTATCACTTCTCTGGCGACTTGCAGTGTCCTGAACCTGTCCTTGACAATCTTAACCACATCCGCTCATTGTCGAACAATCTTTGGACCAGTGATCCCACTATCTCAAACCTCGTTCCAATACACCAGAGCTTCACAAGCTCGTTCATTCTGTTACACCACTTTGATAAAAATCTTATTATCTTAACCGATGCATAGTTCATCTCATCTTTGCCTCCATCGACATCCTAGATGCCTGCCGGGAGTCGCTCCTTGCTTAGGCTCTCTAGCCTCGGCGACAACTCCCCGCCCTCGTCGGATCAGTCGATACAGGCATCCTTGAACTATATGCCATTCTAGAAAATCCTTCCTTGAGATGGACTAACTCATAGAGGTATCTTCTGCTTTGGCCCGTCCCATATCAAGCCTCACGATTTCAACCTCGTCTGAGCACTCCAACTTGCAAAAGTTTTCTCAAGTTCGCCAAACCATGAGGTCATTTTCTCGGGATCACTCATCAACACTCAAACCATAATCCACTGAATTTCTATTAAACCACAATCTGAATTCTCGAAATTCTCAATTCACATTTGGCAATCCATCTGTTTTACTCACGCACCTACCCCAAAGGTGTTATCGAAACCACTCAAAGACTAGTGCGGACCAATCCTCGTATAGCACTAAAATCTTTCGGTACCTCTTCAAGTCCACTAACACTTCAAAAGTAAATAATCGATAATGGTATTTCATGACGAATCCATCCAATATTCCCACGGGATAATTAATCCACAATCCACCAAAGACAAAAATCAACTTCTTTCAATTCCAATCTTACTCGTCTCCCGAAATAATCCACCAAGAACAAATTCCTCTCTTATGGTCATTCAAGCTTACAACTTCAAAAATCAATTCCTATTACGCTAAATACCATCAAGCAGTGTCTCCAAATCTTACGACCGAAATGCTCACTGAAAATTCAAATTACATGCCAAGTAATCCGACTCACGAGACCTTAATTGTCTCCAAAATAATTAACTGTAGCTCTTTACAACTTTCGAAACTTCCACATCACACTTGTCCGCCATATATTTATCCGAGATCATCGCCCACCAAGAAATCATCACTTATAATCCAATACATACGACTTCTCAAATAATCAAGGTAAAACTTATCTTATTTCCATTAAATCCAATAGCCTCAAAACTGGCGCGGTACACCACTCCTACTTAAGCTCCTGAAATTTACCCTCGTACTTATCCATTCATCCAAATTCTACACCTTTCATTGATCTTTGCATCAGAGGCGTAGTCATTGTAGAGAACCTTTCTACGAATCGTCTGCAATAACATGCCCATCTTAGAAAATTACGATCCTCTACCACTGTCACAAGTCTTGGCATATTCATGAACTGTCTTGGACTGATCCATAGAAATTACTTCGTCCAAAATCACACGACCAACAAAAGCTACGTGAGTAAGTCCAAACTCATACGTACTAAACTTGGCATACTTTTTATGCTCTCAAAAAGGATCCATGGCACCATCCTCAAGTGCCATTTGCGTTCCTCTGAATTTCTTGAATTTTCCAATATACCACTCAATCCATCGAATTCATTAAAGCCATTGGCATATTGGTCAATCTGAATACTACTGCGGCAAACTCCGTAACGACCATATCGCATCTAAAACACTGTTTTCGACATACCCTCGTCTTAATCAACCAAACATAACCCATCCTTGAGTTTATCTCAGGAGATATTGAAACCCTTGAAATTGGTCAAACTAATTGTCCATCCTCAACAATGATACTTGCCCATGACCAAGTCCTCGGCTAAACTTCTAGCACTTGACGCAAGGTACACTATTTCAGCCATTCTCTCTTACAACCAAAATTAGCACTTCCCATGGAGACGCGCTAAAACATTCAGACCCTTCATCCATTAAGCCTTGCATCCGCATATTGAACTCCTTTATTTCCAATAACGTCACTCGGTAAAATACCTTGAACCTCAACTCCCATCTAAGGTCAACTCAATCATAATTTTCCCCTTTCTCACTTTGGGGTTACTCCAAGCAATTCCTTTTTGAAAAACATCAGAATAATCTCGTATGACAGCGATGTCTTTCCATCCTTAGTTCCTCGTCCAACGTGTTAACTGCAGTCAACTAGTTAACTTGGCAATCCTCACTCAATAATTCAATCACTTGAGGTGACAAAATCCAATAAATCGAGGGTCCTCCTCGACTTCCAACAAACTTGCAATTAAACTGAATTGCTTTCCAATAGCGATCCATCGCAGTTCATTACTTAGTGAGCCACTCATTCTCAATGATGATATCCCCATTATACGTTACTAAGATAGTCAAGACCTTCAATTCCTTTTAATCCACCATAACTGCCTTAGAACTTGAACATCTTGCCATAGGCAGTACCTCGTCCATTATTGAGGTAAGATTACTAACAATCATTTCCGATACCTTCGGTCTTAATCCCCACTGATCTGACAAGCAACTCAGCCATGATCATCTTTCCTTGCTCTGCGTGTTCCAGGCGCATGTAAACTTTATCCAGTTCCTTGGTCTAGGGTGTCGTTATCTCAAGGTCTATCATCCCAACGAACTTGGACTATTCTCACTTCAAGCACCCTTCGACCAACTTAAACATCATCCGATCACCATTCTTCTTTCCAACCAGATGAACTTTACTGAGCGGTACAACAGCAACAATGACAACAGTGGTAGTGGCAGCTGCAACAACAACAACTTAAATCCAATCTTGCTATGCCCTAGCAAAACTCAAGGCTTACAATGCTTGCAGAACCCTATCTAGACTAGGATCCTCTGGTGCATTACCCCTAGCACCTGCCTGACCTCGACCTACCCTCCTCTAGGGCTCTCGAATCAGGACTGTTCATCTCGCAGGTTCCTAAGGAACGATGAACAACCCGCCTACAGTGAAAGATTCTACAAGCAGTCACAGGCATGAAAAAAAAGAAGAAATGCCTTTCCTATCTCACTATCCCATAACCCATCGCACCTTATTACTCCAAGTATTGACCGGGCACTGATACCAAAATCGACGGAGATGTCACGCCCCGACCCTCGAGCACGCGACGATCCCCATCTTCTCTTTCGGTCATTTAAATGCGACGTCCCAGGACGCGTCGCCGACCATTCTTTTTATCATTCAATTAAGCACATGCGGAAGCGATAATTAATCCTCGTACAATTTAACAAAATGGGATAGCCAGGAAAACAAACAGAAACACAATCAATGATACTAGTTTCTGGCACGGTTTAATACCTCAACAGGTCAATAGCAGAACAACCATACGTCTTAGGCAATAACTTAATATAATCAGTAACATCATGAACACATCGACAAGCAATCGTCTCGCAAGCGACCTTACCCGGTCATGCCATACCCTGCACCATAAATACACATGCAATTCACCATTAATGCATTTTGCACTCTCAGCATTACATTAATCAACCACACTCGAGTCGTATCGCAGGCGATCTCACCTGGTCATTGCCACACCCTGCACGGTACTAACTCAGGCATATCATAAACAGTGCAACAAGCACAAATATAATCAGGACACATTATCAACTTGTCTCTCATGCACTCTTGCACTCATGCGTGTTCCAAATATGCACATCCATCAGTGACGCTTTCCCCGAAATCCATCGGGTATCCGAAATCCATCGGTCGCGTCTTCGCTCTACCTTTTCCCCGCGTAAACACGCCTCAGGGCACGATCTCCTCTGCCTCCCCGTGTAAACACACCTCAGGGCACAAGCACTCTACCTCCCCGTGTAAACACATCTCAGGGCTCTACCTTTTCCCCGTGTAAACACACCTCAGGGCACAAGCACTCTACCTCCCCGTGTAAACACACCTCAGGGCTCTACCTTTTCCCCGTGTAAACACACATCAGGGCACGATCTCCTCTGTCTCCCCATGTAAACACACCTCAGGGCTCAAGTGGACTCACAAGCACACGTCATAATCCGCAGACGACATGCATGAGGTCCACATACGAAGCAGTAAGTATTCCACATATTATCCATGAATCGCCACATTGCGATAATCCAATAATCAACCAATTTCATAAGGAAATACCACATAATTCCCAGAATATACGTGCTTCAATCCATAAGGCATAAATAAGCAATCAGTAAATCAATCAATTATTGCCTCAGACAATATTCGTCTCACAATAATGTGACAACTAGTAATTCTAATAAATTACTAATTACCACAATTACTTATCGCAAAGTAATTAATCCAAACAGCAATCCAACATGCTTTCATAATAATGACACGTCAAATAACTCCCACAATTTAATCATAAATAAATAGCATTATTCATAATTAAACTATATTCAATTATTATTAAAATAAATAATAATAATTCCGAATTTCCACAAATAATATTAATTCCGAATTTCCACAAATAATATTAATTCCGAATTTTCACAAATAACATTAATTCCGAATTTCCACAAATAATATTAATTCCGAATTTCAATAAACAATAATAATTTCAGGGTTTAATAAATAATAATTAAAAAGAAATTATTTCTTTTTAATAAAAATAATACTAATACGGATTATTCCACTAATCCTTAATTATCCCAACTAATCGCCGTTAATTATCCTTAAACACGTTTAACCACATAAACAACCAATAATCGCGATTAACTCTAATCCGCCTCCTAACTAAAATTAACCCTAATCTAATTTTCCCCTAAACGAGTTTAATGGACTAATCGAGGGTTTAGAACTTAAACTCACCCGGTAACGAAACCGACGATACCGGCGCGATGGCGACGACGAGGCGAATGCACGGGAACTTCCGGCGCGTCGGGACAAGGCGGCCCGGGACCAGATCTCGGCGGCTGAGGGTGGCTGTCCACGCGGCGGGAAGCCGAGAAACGAAGGAACCGGCGGCTGAGGTGGCTCCGGTGCGGCGAAGAAGGCTCAGGAACGATCCTTCGATGGCCTACGGCGGTGACCAGCGGCAGTGGGTAGCGGCGAGGCTGCTGGCCGCGTGTCCAAGTCATGACCAGAGGGGCCGAGAGAGAGAGAGAGAGCACGGCGACGGTGGCGGTTGCTGGGACAGCTCCCGAACGGCCCCCAGCGGCGGTCCAGGTCGGCCAAACAGCGGCAGAGGGCGGCCGGACGGCGAGGGTGGCCATCTCGGCTCCAACCCGAATAGAAAGAGAGAGAGAGACAAGTGGGGTGGCGACTGCTCAAGCTGGGGCGGTTGGGCGAGGGACGGCGGCAACTGAGCGACGGCGAGACGGCGGCTCGTTGCTCCGGCGTCCAGGCGAGCAGCTCCGTCGAAGGCAGAACCAAAACCAAAAAGGGCAAGGGGAGGCGAAGCAGCAGCGCAGGCTCGGCAGCTAGCTCGACTGGCCGATTGGTCGGCTTCCGGTGGCGACCAGGGCAGAGGAACGACGGTGCGGGTGGCGGAGCTCGAGCGGTGACAGGCTGGCTCAGTTGAAACCAGAGCCGGGAGGGAGAGAAAGGGCGGCGACCTGCAGTGGCTTGCAACGGTGGCCCGAGAGCAGTCCGGCGTCTGGCAAGGCGGCCGGCGTTGCAGCGGCGCTGGAGGGGCGACCAGAACCAGAGCAGGGCGACAACTCACCCGAACGGAGAGAGAAGACAGAGGGGAGGCGCGGTGCCAGGGGGCGGGGCGGTTTGGCTCGAGGCCGGCGGACCGCGGCGGCAGCAAGGGAGCGGCGGCGGCTGCGGCGGTGATGGGTGGTGGTCGGCGTGGCTGCAGCAGCAGGAAGACAGCAACAATAGCTTCGGCCGTAGGGGGAAGAAGAAGTTGCGAGGGGAAGGGGGCGATCCCGCATGCATGGGGAAGAGGGAGAGAGAGAGAGAGAGAGAAGTCGAGGTCGGGAGCGGCGGCGCCGACCGCATGGGGAAAGAGGAAAGGAAAGAAGGAAAAGAAGAGAAAAGAGAGAAGAGAGGGGAGAGGGGACGTGTGGTAGGGGGAAGCGCAAGAGGAGAGAGAAAGAGGGAGAGAGAGAGGACGCGCGGGAGAGAGGGAGAGAGAGAGAAAACCCAAAAAAAGAATTCAAATAAGCTTCTAGAAGGGGGGTACTAGGTCCTTTTTACCCCTGAAGTGCGATTCCCAAAAATCCGGTCCTAATTTCGGCCCGTTAATCCAACTCGGGCCATTTTCGGACTTACCGGAAAATTTGGGACTTAATGAGGCGTTGTCCAATATTTTTGTCTCGACGTCCTTGAAAGTTCAGTACCCGAAATCGAACTGAATTTCGTGATTAAGCTCAACCAGTCGCGACTTTGGTACGACCTGACTTTCGGGCAGCGTTTAGGGTGTTCCACGCGTTTGACCCGTGGTTGATAGCTTTTCAATCCACGATTGTGTATATTCAGATCAGAACGATCCTCGGTTGTCATGTAATCATGAGGGATCGATTGCTCACCCTGAATACAGGGTCAACAGGAATTCGGTTTAACATCGTTCGTCGTTAATATCGAAGTCGTGCGGAATCACCCGCGATCCGACCTCGTACTCCGCCGAATCGATATTTCCGTTCGCTAATTGACTGCTCAGCACAGCGTGGTATCATCCGCTTGATCCTTATGGTCGAGTGGCGTCCACGATTGAATTCACTAATCGTACGCGCATCCGTCCTTAATCGTCTTTTTAGAACAGTCGGTTAACCCGTGAGGGCCAACTCCGAGTAAACGTAACCAACAGCGCATTTATGAAATACTCATTTCACACGTGCCAAAGTGGGTCGAAATCCAGGACGTCACAAATGCACTGTTAGTTACGTTTACTCTGAGTTGGCCTCTCATGAGTTAACTAACTATTCGGAAAGGCAATTAAGGATCGATACATGTACGACTAGTGAATTCAATCAGGGATAGGCCGCTCAACCATAAGGATCAAACAATGATGATACCACAATGTTGCAAGCCAATTAGCAAATGGAAATAAATGGATTCGGCATAAATACGAGGTTGGATTGCGGGTGATTCTACACGACTTCGATATTGACTGTGAACAACGTTAAACCGATTTCCTGTTGGCTCTATACTCAGCGTGAGCAATTAACCCCTCGTGATTACATGATCAATGATTGCCCTAGTTTGAATAGGCACAATCGTGGATTGAAAAGCTATCAACCACAGGTCAAACGCGCAAGAACCCCTAAACACCGCTCGAAAGTTAAGTCGTACTAAAATTGCGATTGATCGATTTTAACCACGAATTTCAATCCAATTTCGGGTATTGAACTTTCAAGGATGTTGAGACTAAAATATTGGATGTTGCCTCGTTGATTCTTGAATTTATTGGTGAGCCCGAAATTTGCCGGAAGTGAACTAACGGGCCGAGAATTGGAGCTGAATATTTGAGAATTTGTGCTTCAGGGGTAAAAGGACCAAAATGCCCCTTTCTAGAAGCTTGTTTAGCAAGTTATTTTCTTTTCTTTTCTTTTTCTTTTTCTTTCCTCTCCTCCCACCTTCCTCTCCACGTTTTCTCTCCCCCACCTACTTCTCTCTCCCTCTCCCCACCGGTCAAACCCACCCTCACGTTCTCCCTTTTTCCCCCACACTTCCTCTCTTCCTCCCATTTCCTCTCTATTTTTCCCCCACCGAAACCCTCATCCCCCTTTTCTTTTCCCACCTTGGCTCAGCAATCACCTCTCATCACCACCGCTTGCCATTGTTGTGCCGTCTACCACACCTAGCCACCACGCACCATTGTCGCCGTCCATGCCGTTTCAGGCCATCCAAGCCGCTCACTTGTCGACATCCGCTTCTTGGTCTTACCGTCGCTAAGACCCATTTTCATCGCCACTTGTCTTGCCGTTTGGGTGGTAGCCGTGCGTCGCCCTCACCGCCGTCGTCGCACTTATGTCGTCGGAATCGTTAAACCGTGAGTCGATTTCCTAATCACTTAGTTAGGGGTTGATCTTGCTTAGGAGTAGTTTAATTAGTTTAATTATTGATTTATGCTTTTGGATGATGGATAATTAGTATTTTGTATTATTGCTTAATCTTGCTTAGTGTTAACCATGATTAGAATAAAGTAACCGCGGTTAGATTAAAGTAACCTTGGTTGGGTTAGTTAACCGTAGTAGGGTTAATTAACCATAGTTGGGTTAGAATAGTAACAATGGTTAGTATTATTAAATATTATATTATTTTTGGATCAAATAATAATAATTTATTATTTTCGGAATTATTAATTAATTATTAAATAATTATTAATTAACTATTAATTAATTATTATATAATTTCGAATTATTATTATTATTTATTTCTGAATATTAATTATTTTTGGGAAAGATAATTAATTGTGATTATTTATTGGAAATGGTTTTAATTGAGTAACTTGGTGGGAAAAATTTCTAGAGCCTGTTTTTCTAATGTCAATTGTTATTAATTAATTGTTTTTAAGGGATATGAGTTTATTAAAGAAAATTTTTCGGAAATGAAATTTGTTGGGTGGATTAATTGATTTTAGTATTGTTGTGAAATGATAATTATTTTATGGGGATTATGGGATTGATAAATAAATTATAAGTATTTTGTGGGAGTTAAATTATTTTATTGGAATAATCGACTATAGTATTGTATACTTCATAAATGAGTATTTTTAGGTTATAATCTTAGTTTATACTTATACGTATTTTGTGATGATTGATTATTTATGGGAATAATCAATTATCGTTAGTCATGGAGTCGCGTGTTTATTTATTATTGAATATTGAGACACGTGGTTGGGTACCATTAATTAATGAGATACGTGATTATTTTGGAAATGTATGCAAGTATTGTGATGTTGATTGGTTGAAGTTGATTGTCAGATTGTGACTTGAATTGATGTTTGATGGCTGTATTTGGATTGTTGAATTGTGCAAGTTATGTGGCCATTGATTATTGCGGCATTACATTATACGCATGATAACTACAAGGGCATGTCACGTGAGCACGAACCATGTTAGCATTGGCGACAAAGAAAAGAAAAGAATGAATTGATATGGTCACATTAAGAGGAGAGCCTGGCGTTGTCGAATGACTGCCAATCCTTCGGGGCTGTGCCATGGCCTTTTGGTCGCCTGACTTCGGTCGGATGCCTGACAGTGGTCAATTGCGGAGTCGCGGTAGAGGCCGAATCCATGCTCCTTTGGGAATGCCGTTGGTGGGGGATAGCCCATGACATCACCGTGCCTCAAGGAGGAGGACGATGCCTGGTCTAGGCCAGTTAACCGTCAACCATAAGGTTATGCCGTGGCCTAGATGGTCGTAATAATCGGAGCACGTGTGGATAGAGAAACATGAAAAAGTTATATGCAATGCTCTGATGCCTCTTAATCTCGTAATGATTTAAATGACAGTTTCTGCAGGTTACGTGTGCCAAGGCCAGGTAGGGTCGCTTGTGTTTGCATCTACTTATTGAATTGTCGTCTGATAATGCTGCTTGAGGTGTTGTATTGTGTTGATTGCCGAAAATAGGTTGCATGTTAGACTACCCTCGAGGCGAGTGAAATTCCTAACTGAGGCTTGGGATTTTGACTTATTGAGATTTTATCTCACTGGTTATTGTATAACCATTTTCAGGTCCGTAGGATGGAGAACCAGGACATGTTACGGTTTGTGGCCGTATTTGAAGGGATTAGATTAACCCTGGCTCTATTAGTTTTGTTTGCTCAATAGGAAAATGCCCATGGTAAGGGCTTGTACTTGTAAACTTCTTAGGGTTAATCAGTTAGTTAATAAAGCGACACTTTTGAATGTGTTTCTAGTTTGATTTTCCTGCTATCCCTACTTTTGTAATTGACTAGGGGATTGTAATTCGCTTACTCATGCGTTTAATTAGAAGATAAAAATAATGTCGGTAACGCGCCTTGGGACGTCGCATTTAAATGACCACAAGAGAATAGGGGGTGTCGCGTGCTCGAGAGTTGTGACAACTTAAGTGTTCCCTTATGCCAAGTTTTGGTACTTAGGCTGTTTTTTTCCCGAATAAACAAGTAACGTCATAATCCTATCCGTGGCTACAAAATTATACTGCAATTTCCTATATTAAGCAACAATAATCTGTAAGAAGTTATAAAATAACCATCCGGTGGTTATTTTCTAGTGCCAATTCACCGTTATTGCCTTCAAGTTCAAGCACCTAGCAAAACCTGCAATGGGGGTTGATGATTTCATCGATTGGTGAAGGTTTTCATAGATAACTCATGTTTGGTGTTGATGATTATATTAGAGAGTTGTCAATTGTTTTGACCAAATGTTTAATGACTTGGTTTTGTTATTTGTTGATAATAATAAGAAGTTAGACATTTTTATATGTCATCATATGCCCCATTTTAAAAATCTGTCGTCCGTACTCCGCCATTCGTCGGTGGCTGCCGTCCCCGACCTCGGTGGAATTGACTGAAACCAGATCATGCATGCTCCCGGAGCAAGTCGTCCATGGTTGGAGTCTCAAATCCGCCTCTGTTTCTACGATGACGATTTATGATTAGTCGCGGCCCATGTTAGATCTCTATACTTTACCCTCAAGCATGTGTGTTTTGTTTGTTGGAGATTTGTTGTATGTAGTCGTTGATCCAGAAGGAAATTTTGTTTCAGTAAAGGATGTGTGTCGGATTATAGCCACCGTCCGCATAGGTCATCATCGGTGAAGATCTGACAGTGAACAGAGGTGATCGGCGTCAGTGAACGACTGATGGTGGGGAACAATTTGGTAGCCATCAGAGCTTTGGCGGAGCTTGGGTGAAGAAAGCGTCATGAGGAAGAAGAGGACACGAGGAAGGGATGAAAGGATAGAAAAAGAATAATTAAAAAAGAGGCAATGAAAAATGGAAAATAATAAAAATAAAATAAAAAAGGAAAATAAAAAAATTCAGCTACAATCTTGACCTGATCAAATCCAGGTAATCAAATCAGGTCAATGATTCAAGTCGGATCCAAGAGGGCTTGAAGGTTGAATTGTTTTGTGGGCCAAATTTGATAATATTGGACCGGGGCTTAAAAAAAATACATTTTAAAAATTCTGAAAATTAATGAAATATTAAAAAAATATAAAAGTCATAAAAATTTGAAAATTTTGGAAATTTTCAGAAAAATAGAAATCCTTGGAAAAAGCTCAAAAAATTAGCTTTTTCATGTAGTTTTATCTTATCCTTTCGAAACTAAAACCCGAAATTGAATAAGCCTTTAGAGTTTTATAATAGGAGTTTTAGGATATCATTTTCTTTTCTTTTTTAAAAAAAATATTAAGTTGTTTTGTGTGTTTACTTCAATTGCATTTGGTTATGCACTTTAATATCTTAAGTGTTATTTTTATTTTTTTTTAAATCGCTCAATTTCATTATTGATGGCTCGATCGGCTCGATGATACGGGCAAAAGCATTACCTCGAACGAGGTGCGCTTCTCACGAATCAAAATTCATGGACCGATCGAATTTGATGGATCATCATCTAGAAGTCACACAAAGCTCTACCACCACCTTCAATTCTATGTGGCGACTGATGAACAGTTTAACTTAAAGTTTCAAACTAATGTTTTGAGCCGTCTAGCACCCCTCTTTCCCCTCTCAGGACAAGCACATTAAATGGGGGCCACCGCCCATTCTACCATTCTACCAATGGCTTCCCCCACGTCATAGAAAGCCCCCACTTTCGAAACAGTAACTCAAAGAGTTCCTACAAACCCCCCTCCCCGGCCCTATGCGAGCAACAATCTCGTGCATTGGAGCACTCGAGACTAGTCCATTAGTGCCATCGAAGCACTCTAGGGCCCGCGCGATGCAACGGCTGAGGTTGCGTCTGTGGCTCACGAGTTACCACCACGGCGCATGCACATGATGCACCCGGACAGGCGTGATCATGTAGGCTAGCGGAGCAGAGAAACAGTACCCCAGGGTCGCCTTAAATTCACATATGTCAAACTTATGTGATCTTCTCTCTCCTCCTGTTTTTTTTTCTTGCTTTTTTTCTTTTATTACTTTCCCTTCCACACGCCTACATTTATGATTGGAATTTCTCCTCTTCTTCTTCTTCTTTTTCTTTTCATATGTTCTCTTAATGCGATTTTGCTTACTTCTCGATTGTCTACTTCTTAATAAGGTGCATGTTGTAATAAATCTGTCCAATATTTATAATTTCTTTTTAGCTTGCTTTGATGATTTCTTGATTTTTTAAACGACTCCAAAAGTGTTGACTCTAAAAGAGGATACTATTAGAATTTTATATATAAAAAATATAAGAATTGAAAGGGCTGACAATTTGTGATACGAATTAACATATTCGTAAATGATTATATGGCAAAATTCAAAAATGATGCGAATTGATATGAACATAATATACGTAAATTTGTAGCAAAATTAACAAAAATATAGTGTTGTCCGATGAACATAAATTGTCAGCTAGTCAATTCTTTATTTTTATTTTGACAGAAAGTACTTATATTTAGTTATGTTTGGAAGAAAGATGCTAATGTGGAAGCTTTAAATGTTCAAAATACTTCTCTCAATAACCTATATGCCTACCCAACAAGCAGAAGCTAAGAGACTCCTTTGCATGATTCCTCTTTCTTCAATTACTAGATAATTAGCAACATTCTCACGTGTTTTTACGGGCGTAGAATCTTTCATTTATATAAAATCGGAATATGTTTTTAATACAAGTAATTAATTAAATTGTATATCATTTTATATGAATCTCCTTTTTTAAGAAAAAAAGACTAAATTCTTAACTCGTATTATGTAAAACATAGCGATTTGATAATATTTAGAAATTCCTAATTGTCATTGTTATATGACATAGTGTGATTTATATATAAAATATAACATTATTGTAATATTGACAGAAAATTACAAAACTCATCAAAATATATATATAGAGAGAGAGATAGAATTGGAAGAGTTACATTGCTAATTTGCAACACTAAAACTCATTAAAACCAATGGCATCGAACAAGGCAACCACCTATGAGAATAATGAATTCTCGTTGTAAGCAAGATGAGTGGAAAGTACAAGAGAAGGAGAACGATCATCTTGCAAATTAAAAGTTTTGGTGACTATATTACATATTTATATAGATTTTCCAGTTAAGTGCTAATTCGGTGATGAAAAAATTAGCCACATGTCTTGCACATCAATAATTCGCCAGAAAATTTTGGATTTTTTTTGTCAAAGTGCATAAATTATAAGAAATGAAAATTTATCGCGTTAGGTAATTAAATAAAAGTTCAATAGCTATATTAGAAAATCTTTTACTATATAGTTACCCCATAATTTTGATAGTTAACAATTGAGCTCATTAAAGATTAACTATCCAACTTCTGTATATATAATGACTCTACTTTAAATTCTTCATTTCAATTTAAAATCACAATTAGAATAGTAATTCTACTTTGACTTATCCAGATTTAATGGTGCAGTGATTATGTGGAACACAATCAATTTTAACCTAAGGGGGCTTTGGAGATTATGCTTAGTCTCCAGTATAACTATTTATTTGTTAATTTTAATTAATGAGCTCACTGGCATTATAATTATTTATATCCATATATCTTTATTCTAATTTCATAACAATTTGATGTGATTGACCCAACTCTTGTTGATGTGAATTGAAACTTGGCAATTATTTGTAGCGACATATGGCAACCTGAAATGCACAGCATGTAAAGTTGGAATGCGCATAAAATTGATGCCAAGCTTTTTACTCTATCAGATTTTTATTATATTTAAAATTTTGACGTAACTTTAATCACGTACCTCTTGATTGAAGAGGATAGTAAAGCACGATTTGACACGATCCTCATCCCGAGCTTGTGGTGTACCTGTGATTAATTTTTCATTGGATGAAAAGAATGTCATTTTGCATTGTAGGGATTAATTAATCTAAGAAGGTCTTCAATGATTAAACCAAAAAAATCAATATTACACTTTTTGCAAGAGAAGCACGTCAAACTTTCCAAATTTACGAATAGTAAATTGGTTAACATCGGGAATACTAGAGTTTCTGATGTTCCTATTCTCAACCCTTCTTCCTCCATAATGATCGCCTCCATGTTCTTGCAATCCCTTACATATAGTTCTCGCAATTGTGCAAGAGACTGAACCATGGATGGAAAAAACAGAAACTTGAGGTTGTTACAGCCAATCACCTCTAAGTTCTTCAAATTATGGAATCTCACAATTCCACAAGGATTCTTGTTCCATACGCGCCTCAAGTTTGGTAATCCATTTATATAGATGGTTTTTAGCTTAGAGAGTCTCAATATTTGCATTGGTGCCTAGTCCATGAAGGCAAAAAATTTCTTGCACCAAAATGCAAGCTGTCACTCTTAAAGTGCGTAACTCATGTAGTTTTACCAGTGACCTAGAATTGATAACCTGTGAGAGAGATTTGCATGAAGACACCACAAGAAATTGGAGATTGCTCAACATCAATGGAGATTCATCGGCCCATATATCTTTCAAATTGGGAAGTCCAGCCATTGTCAAGGACTCCAAGGATGGGATTGAAACCTGACGAATAGACCCATCAACAATAGAATTTACAAGTACAAAGAGCAAGGAAGAAACTTACATGCTATAGCAAGTTATTACTAATGGTTATGGAAGAAAATTCACAAACCTTAGAATAAATTTTGCATTTACAAATATCTATGATAAACAAAAGCTAATTGACAATCTGAAAAGGTATCTCATGACCCCATAAACGACTTACGAACTTCATTTTTTATTGACTATATATTCGTGGCTGGTATTACTATCATATTTTGTTTGCAATTTATTAGCAACAAGAAAAACTACATTGATAAAGAAATAGCATTCATTTAGGGTGTATTTGGTAACATTTCTACTCCTGAGAACAATTTCTTTTGAGAAACAGTTCTTTTCTGTTTTTACTCCCTAGAATAATTTCTAAGTAAAATAAGGCATTTGGTAATTACAAAAATTTCTTATTTTCAGAATAGAAAAAGAATAGAAATGCGTTTGATACTGAAAAGAAAAAAAATTTCTTTTTTCCTTGATGGCGGAGGGCAACGACTGGCATGGCCACCGCACGTCGATTGGCGGCCGTTGGTTGCCAGTTGCTAGTTGCCGACCATTGCCGGTTGCTGGTCGCCGCTTGCCAGTTGCCACTCACTACTGCCAAACGTCACCGTCGGACGCTAAGCCGCGGGTTGTCGGTTGCTTGCTGCAGGTCGCCAGACGCCGAGCATCAATTGCTGGACTCCTGGCGCCAATCGCCGAGCAGCTGACTATAGGTCATCGGACACCAGGCGTCAGTCACCGAGCATCAACTGCCAATTGTCGAACGCCAAGCCACCGGTCATTGAGAAGGTAGCAATTAGCCACCGATCATTGAGCGAAGGGTGGCAGTCGGCAGCCAATCGTCGGATGCCAAGCCACCGGTCATTGAGCAATGGGCGGCAGTCGACCGTCGATCATTAAGCGAAAGGCGGCAGTTGGTCGCCAATCGCCGGACGCCAAGCCACCAGTCATTGAGTGAAGGGCGGAAATCGGCCGCCAGTCATTGAGTGAAGGGTGGTAGTCGGCCGCCAATCACGGGACGCTAAGCCACCGATCATTGAGCGAAGGGTGGCAATCGACCGCCGATCAACGGTCTCCAGTGGTTGAAGGTCAACGGCGACCGATAGCCGGCGATTGGAGGTTAACTAGCAGTGGTCGGTGGACGACGGTCAATCATGAATAATAACCCAAGAAATAGTTTCTAGAAATTATTCCCAAGAACAATAATCCACTTTTTTCTACTTCTTCACATTTATACTCCAAATCTATTCCCAAGAACAACTTTATATTCTGAGAAATAGAAAAATCAATTAGCGTTACCAAACGTATTTCTGTTCTTTTTTTAATCCGGAAAACAAAAAAACAAAAAAATAGAGAAATAGAAACGTTACTAAACAAAGCCTTAGTTTGCTAATGACTATGAAAATTAGTGATTCATAAAGCAAAAGGAAGTACATTCAGGGTCAATTACTTCCTAGTAGGTAAGCTACTCTCTCCTAGGTTGTTATTACTTTCAAATCGTTGCTCAATTTGTCGGGTTGAATGCTAAAATGTACTGTACTATCTCACAATGAAGATTACTATCATGAAAAAATAAATAAACTATAGATTGACCATGATTACAAAAGACGTAGACAATTTACTAACAAAGGAAAATATCTCATTGCAAAAGTGATCAACAGGCGAGATTGCAATCACGAGAAGTAAATTACTATGCTATAAGACAAGTCTAATTTACTACCTACCTGAGGAAACTCAGCAATTTCATAAAGTAATTTACTACTTCACAAGACTGTCATAAAAGTTTAGTTGCCGCAAGTAACTTCCCTTTGATGCCTGGGCCATCCACCTTCGCCCGCTTGGGCTTATCCAAACCCAATCAATTTATGGGTGAAATATTGCAATTTATCCAATAAGATCCAATAAATTAATTTATTTTTATCCAATGACACGAATATGTTATTTTTAATAAGTGTCATATAATTTGTATCTTTTCACAAATGTTAGGAATTGGTAGCTCTTTACGCCTCGTACCTTCTAACCTTAATATTAACTACCTGGGTGTGGATCGTCTGCCGCTACCCTTACACCTATTGTCTGCGGCTCACACGAATAATTAGACATGTGGCACATTATTTTCTCTTTGTTTTTTCACCATTTTATCAAATTCTTGTTCTCTCTTCAACATTAGGAAGTTGCAACCAAGGCTCTTGTTAGCATCGAGCTTGTTGGTCGCGACTGAGTTCGTGAAGGCGAATATGAGCAAAGAAGAAAACAGATAGAGATAGAATTTGCGCCGGGTCCGCAAGGGAGATGACCAAGCGCGATGATAGAATCCGTGAACTATTGGTGGCAACGTCGACGAAGGTGAGTTGTGGTCGATTATGGTGGGGGGCAAGCAGATCTGGTTCGGATGGAGAGAGAGAGAAGCAAGATGACACATGTCGGCCATCCATGCATGTCGTAGACGATGGGTGCATAGTAGGCCGCAAACATCCATACTCAAACACGGGGTACGCTTTCCTTAATTGGACCTCTGTTTATCCTTAAAATTGATCCTCTGGAAAAAAATTTTGCTTCAAATCTAATTGCTATATTCGAGCATAAATCCGCTATAGCACATGTTGGATTCTGAATTCGCCACTATTTTTACATCATTTTTATTGATTAAAAAACAAATACCAAATCCTTTCACCTTTAATTGCTCCCCTCATTTTGCACCTGCATGATTTGTCATCCTGGACTCTTTACACTTGTTGTGAGGACTTAAAGCATCTCCTATTATATGTTATTACTAAAACTTAATTGTGAGAATTAATTAATAAAATTAAGCCCAAATTTTGAGTAAAGAAAGCGGGAAAATGACTGTTTTTTGCCACTTAACATAGAATTCGTGAGTCATATTTCAGTTTATTATGATAATCAAGGTTCCACTCTATTAGGGACCAAATCTATGTACATTCCCTTGCTTTAGGTCAAAATTATATTTAACTTCACGAAAAAAAAACCATGCTATTATTTCTGTAGATGAAGTTTGTCAACAACACTAATGTTAGAACATGATTTGTATGCATTTTAAATTGCCCGTACGACCATCTTATAACTATTCTCTCAACAAGCCACTCATTATTAATTGCTTTCTCCTCCTCTCTTTCTCCATAATTTCACTATTTAATTTTAGCACTCTTATATTTTTCCTCATTCTTGAATGATGGTAATTTACATCAATATAACATTCATTTACCGGCAAAAGAACAAAGCAACAGGGAAATTACCCAACCCACTTAAGAAATTTGAGGGGAACACACATTAAATCCTAACTTTTAAGTCTTACATGAGGTTGCTCAACTTCGATTTTATCACGGATATCAACCCTTTGTGCATTTTACATGTGATTTTTTACGATAAAATTGCAGTTCTTTTATATGTGTTTTAGTTAAATCCTTTGGGCCTCCGAATGCACTAAAATTAGTTGAAAATTTTCAAAATAACTAAAGGAAAATAGGGGAAAAACGCAATGATATTACTAATAATATGGTTGACTCCATGATGAGAGCTAATCATCTAGTAGGCTTTCAAATATATCCCAAGCATTTAAAACAATCATAAAAAAGGCTAATTTTTTTTTATTTCATTACGCATATAAACCCCCTAGTCAGCTATTTTAAAAGGACCATCGGATGATAACATCATTTAGCTATGCTCAATACACCATAATTTATATATCCAATTTTCGGAAGTAAATCTATACTGCTTAAAATCTTCTTGGGGGATTTCATGTAGTTTTCCTAAAGCCGCTAACTAATGCCTAGAACTATGAGATATTAGCAGAAGTTGAAGATTTATGTTTGTTATGCCAAAAGTGCTTACAAATATATCTACATCTTTCTCACAATTTCGTATGCTTGCAAGCATGAACATGCGTGAAATTATGCACTTTTATACCAATAGGACGTGTGCAATCACCAAGTGCTAATTGAAATACAAGATATGAAAATGACGTGCATCAATTAAATTAGCATCATTGCAACTATTTGAACACCAAATCCCCTTGCCCATTCTTTGTATTGATTTATATCTAAGCCACCTAGATATTATATTTTATATAGATAATAAAAAAGTTAGATAACTAAATTCAGTGAATCTATTTTATAAGATTATGAAATGACGTTATTATAGAATTATTCTAATGCCAAAATTCCCTTCAATGTCTCTCTATAAAACCCTATAAATATAGATATACTTGCAGCATGCAAGTTGAAAATAACTCAGATCCTATCACAAACTAAATTAACATGGATTTCGTTCTATTAATTGGACTTCTACACAACGAAAAGAAATAGAAGATTGCTTTATCTAATTACAGAGAAGGCATGATTGGAAAAGGTATTAGGAAGAAAATAAACTGAAAAAAAATGAATAAGGATTAAAATCTACGTTACATCTAGTTAGCAAATGAGCAAAATATTAAATAGTATATTTTTTTGCTAGAAAGTTACCTGTTGGCCGCTAAAACATGCAACTTGAGTGCCAACTTGGTCTTTTGATGTACTATTTGAGGAAGCCTTCCTGATGGTGAAAAAGTTATTGATATTTGACAAGTCACGCAATTCCAATACATGTAAATTGCGCAACTCAACTTTGCCACAATCATCAACTTCTACAATCTCCCGCATCAAGGGGCACTTCATAGCTCGGATCTCTTCAAGCCGTGGAAGTTCTTTCAATAATGAAAGAGGAAACAAAACTTCCATCTTGCCGCAACTTTCGACTCGTATTACTTTTAATGCACTGAAGGACTTGGAAAGAATAGAGTTGTTGCATATCTTCTCCAAGTTGATGAGATTATTGAGAAGTAATGACTCCAACGTCATAAAATCTGTATGGGATGGAGATTGGAGGACATAATGGATAGAGGGACTATTCTCAACTTGTAGATGCTTTAATTTTTGAAAGCATTCTTGGGATAACAAGCCAATACTTTGCTCAATTCCGTATAATCCATCTAAAAATAGATCGTCCGTTTTGCCTAATAAAGCTTTTATGTATCCTTTCTGAGGAATATCACTTATTGGATCCAACTTAAGCTCCAATGTCCTCGATCCTTCGCGACTTCGCCAGTCCCAATCATCACCTATACGGATTCTATACTTGGTTAATTTCTCAACATTTAAATCCTCTGGGAGCATCCTCAAATCAGGAATGGACACATTTAAAGTGCGTAGATTCTTCATGTTATTCAACTCAATAAGTCTGGCATTAGTTGGTGGAGCTTGCTCCATAGCATTCCATCGATCAAAGCTATCCTCCATATACAACTCCTCCAATTTTGTCAAGCTTCCAAGTACACCAAGTTCAATTATCTCAAGTTGTGAGCAATCGTTCAAGTCTAACAACCTGAGCTCTACCGATTGTCCAATTTCTTTTGGCAATAGTTGAATAGTGGAGTTCTCAAATCTAAGAATATGTAACCCTTTTAGCTTACCAATCATGGCTACATCCTCTAACGAACAACCATCAAGACATAGAGTATGTACTCCAAGAATTGAAACGGTGAAGGCGAATGTGTGAGATGCACCTGAGAAAGATGTAAGACCATGAGTTTTCTCATAGAGTTGAAATATGAATTGGGGACCTCAAGAGATTCATTGTTTGTGAACAACAAAAAGATCTTCATTTCAGGGCAATCTAACTCTTCGGGAAGCTCCTTCATGTCAACGTAGGGAAAGCATGCCGCTGTATAACTTTTGAGCTGGTCCTTCGGCAGCTCTATCACCGACTTATCATTATCTTTCAACACAAGAAGAGGGTCATTTCTTGAAGCAACCGAGGCAATAAATCCACGAACCAAGTCATGTATCTTGAAACCATCAGCATCTTCGTCGTCTACCAGCAAAAGGGAGGAGGCTTTCAAGTGTCGGATTAGTGAGTGCAACCTATTTCGAACTTCTTCCATGCTGCTATCTTCTCGAAATAACCTCACACCCACGCCGTACCTCACCAAGTTTTCAAGAGAGGGCTTAGAGACACCATAAACAACACAGAGTCGTAATAATGATTTCACCTCCTCGCCATCCTCCCCTTTGAAATGGTCCTAACTCAATTGCAACATCGTATTTATGCTCTCACTAATTCCTTTGTTTATAGACAACTCGATTTGTCTCAAAACATCTTGCCATTCATAAAAATCAGCATGTTTAAAAATCTTTGCCATTGCAATAATTAGGAAAGGCAAACCTGCACATTTATGGAGTGCTTCATCCACCAAAGATTTGAAGGGATCATCATGAACTTTGTCTCCCACTGTGACGTCCTGAAATTCAAAGCCCTTTCTAGAGGGAGTAGTCACGAATCCTCAAAACGGCTGGTCAATGGAGGTCATAACAAAATGGCATCAGGGAGAAATTAACAAGGCATGAAGACCCAAGATTGGACTTAGAATTGTCGGGAACGTCTGGGATGGATTTTCAGGCGATGCTTCCTTGACAGTCGACGGAATCGGTCGAGCCGAGTTTTTGAGAAAGGGATTTTGGACCGAGAAACCGTGCCTATGAGGACGTGGGCCAGGCAAGAATAGTGAGGGCCTCACGCCCAAGGTGGGACGGCCACCGTAGAAGACCGAGACAACGAGCGAGCCCGTTGGACCCAACCGACCCCCTCACCCATCCTAGCCCGGTGTCTAAACTTGAGTCAATTCGAGCCCAATAAATTTCCGAGCCCGATCCTATTCATTTTCCGGCCCGTTTCCTAGGCCCACCTTTCATTTTCAGCCCAAGGGTAGTTTGGGAAAAGTGCAAGGTGGAAATGACCAAAATGCCCTTGGATATTTTGAAGAAAAGTGAAAAGAAGAGAGAGAAGATGAGGTCATCTTTCTTGGGAGTTGAAGCTTGCATTAATGGCCTTAATGAGGCCTATCTCCAGCCCTCACTTCACTCTCTCTCTCCCCTTTCAGCTCAGAATTTTCGAAGCCCCTCTCTCCCCTTGCTTCTCCTTGCATTTCTGCAGTTTCTGCTTTGGACCTCTCACCGAAATTGGAGTTGTTCGATGCCTTCCCGGTGGAATCTCAGGCCGAGCCACCTATCAATCTGATCAGCACAGAAAATCCGTACCAGCCACGTCGGCCGATCGCCGGAACCAGTCTCTGGCCGTCCCGTACGACGGCCTGAAGTCGGCGGTCCTCCGTCCGTCACTGTGCAGCGCCCCCTGTGCAGCTTCGGTTTTTCTTCCGTTTCTCTCCATTTTTGGCCTACCCACTGCCCACACCAGCCACACACACCTCTCCCTTGACCCCCAGAACCACCAGCCACCGGCCACCAGCTCGCCGGAGCTCCGGCCAGCTTGTTTTTGCTCCGACCAGCAGCCTCCTTCCACTGCAGTGTTGTCCTTTGGAGTTTGGGGTTTGAGCAGAGGTTGCAGCTGTGATTTCTGGCCCGGGACCGCCTTGGAGGGTCGTGTTCGAGGTCCTTGAGTGTCGCCCTCGTCGCCGCCGCCGCGCCCGCGTCTCCGGCCCGCTTAACGGGTGAGTTTAGCTCCTAATCCCTTAGTTAGTGCCTAAACTAGCTTAGGGTTGGGTTAATTAGTGCTAAGGGCTGATTAATGTGCTTAATTAAGTGTATTAGCCCTAAGATAGATGGTTAGATAATTGGTTAATATTAGCTTAGCTTAATCTTGCTTATTTATGCTTAATTGGGCTTAATTAGACTTAATTGAGTGTTATGTGTTAATTGCTTGATTAATTTGATTAATTGTATTAATTGATTGATTTATTTAATTTCTGTATTTATTGATTAAATTATGTAATTTCTGAATTAAATTATTTAGTTATTAAATTCGGAAATTTCACTGTTCATGTGCACTTTGTCTCACGACATCGTTCACGCGCACTGTTCACGACATCGCATTCACGTGCACTGTTCACGGCACTTTGTTCATCCGGAAGTGAAATTGTGCATAATTTCATGGGTCTTGATCATATGGATTGAATTGGATGTGGCATTGCATGAATATTCGCTTGAATCGTATAGTTTTCATAAAAGAAAGGAGGAAAATGAATTGTCCGAGGGACATCGGAAATGGACCGCTTTTATAAGGAAGGACTTGAGAATTTAAATGTAAGTGTATGTGCAAATATGTATGCATTGGCTACGATAGCCCGAATCACCGAAGGGAGGGCACGGAAGGGCACGGTTGCGCCTGCGGAGGAAGGGCGCCGTAGCGCCGTGGCGCCTCGGAGGGTACGGAAGGGCACGGTTGCGCCTCTGTGGAGGAAGGGCGCCGTAGCGCCGTAGCGCCTCGGCCTGTACGGAAGGGCACGGTTGCGCCTCTGCGGAGGAAGGGCGCCGTAGCAATAGCACGGAAGGGCACGGTTGCGCCTGCGGAGGAAGGGCGCCGTAGCGCCGTAGCATCTCGGCCAATGGAATACGTCATGAGGTGATCACATCATTATTTATAGCACGCACGCATGAACCGATAACGTGCGGGGGTGTGGCAATGGCCGGGTGAGATCGCTTGTGACGCGACTCGTATGTGATTGGTGAACTGCATCATCTAACGGCCATGTGCATTGCGTGTATTGTGCTGATAAATAACGTGCAGGGTGTGGCATACCGGGTAAGGTTGCATGTGAACCGACTTTTGGTTGTTGGTTGACCCTGCTTGTTATTTTATTGCTAATTGCCGATTGTCGTGATTGGGTTGTGTGAGGGGTGGTTACGGAGAGATACCCCGAGGTTTAGTTGGTGTACTAAGCGGGGTTTAGGGGAAGAACTCGCTGAGATTTTATCTCAACCCGTCGTGGTTAAACTTTTTCAGGCCCTTAGGATGGTGCCGCCAGTGCGGTTTGGGGTCCCCCAGGATTGGGAGACCATTGTGTCGCACCACCGGTTCCCGGGTCGGGTGCATCTGTATGAGAAGTATGTCACCACCATCTGGGTGGATGAAGGACCGGGGCAATGGGTGCCCCATCGGTTCATAGCGTGGTATGTTCGGCAGGACGATATGCTGCTCGGTCCCCTTCGAGGTTTTGATGGACCGCCCGGCAGGGGTCCTGAAGACAACGACTGGGATCCCATGGAGCTGGACCCTCCTAACGGTGCAGTGGAGAACCCCGCCCCCGCTCCTCCTCCGGTGGCCGGTTCGAACTACGATGACCCTTACTACGACTCTACGGAGCCTGAGTCCGACGGGTCAGAGTGATAGTAGTTGAGAACCGAGGGTTCTTTTTGTATAGATGGATTAGCCGAGCCTAGTTTCTTTTTGGTCAGGCTTAGTGGATGGATCGGCCCCCGTAGTCGGGCTTGTAAATCGGAAAACGATCATCCGTGGGTTAATCCAGTATGAATGTATAAATGAGTGGTTATGTTATTTTGATGTTCATCCCTCTATCCCTGTGTGATTGTTTTATTGTTTGTTGGACTGGGGATGATTCGCCTTCCGCTTGCGTTTAATGAAAGACTAAAAATGAATGGTCGTCGACGAGTCCTGGGACGTCGCTTTCTATCGACCAAGAGAAGGGGTTGTCGCGAGCTCGAGAGTCGGGGCGTGACACCCACCATCCTTTCAAACAATGTTTTTGCCTCTTCTTCCTACAGTGCATCAAGACGGAAGTTCCTGTCACAGCCCATTTCCCTTTGCAAAACATCTTGAAATCTTGACGTCAACAACAATTTACATCCCATGACTTTGTTGTCATGTCCGCAAGACTGATTTCAAGTCAAGCCTCTTCCACAAGTTGTCCAGTATTATGAGGACCTTCTTTTTCGCCCTCTCCTCATTTTCCAACCTCGTCCGCAGACACTCGGCTCGCGAATTGACATACTCTACATCTTTTATGTCCAGGTTCAACGCGTGCGCAATCTCTCCTTGAATCCGTTTGATGTCTTGATTTTCCGACACATCAGCTTTAGCGACCCAATCAAATGACTTTTCTTTCCTTATTCTCCTTTCGGCATCGGCCAATAGGGCGGACTGGCGACCCCACCCATCCCATAAATCCCGACCAAGCTAGTGTTGTTATCTGCAAGAGCGGCCATGATCTTTTGCATGATCGATTCTCTGGATTTGACAATGTCGTTGTCCTTAAGCTTCATCGACGTTGAGGCCGAAGAAGAGAAGGTCGTGGTGGTGGTCGACTGGTCGACATCTTTGCCCTCTCTCCTGGCCAAAGCTGAAGCAGCGACATTCCCTGGAGCAGGACGGCCAAACGAGATCTCCTCGAACCGAGTGCATTCATGAGCTAGTCGTTGAATGCCTTCGATCTTTCGCATGGCCTTCCTGCTAAACTGATAACGGCAACTGGGGTCGGGAAGAGTCCCTTAGCAACAAGTCTTGCTCGCCTTTTCAAAGTCACCCAACAAGTCCCGAGCCTCCATCAAGGCCTTCTCAGTACTTACCTCCCACTCCGCAACCTGACTGAAAACATTCCGAAGATTGTTTCTAGCCTCTTCCACGGCATTGTGGACCCTCTCTGCCTCGTATGCTAGCTTCCCGACTTCCTTCTGAAGACCTTGGGCGTAGCTCTTGGAGGACATCACATATCCAAATTGATGCTTGATGAGAATAACTACCATCTTCAAGACATCCCATGCAATAGCAATGGCTGAATCGATCGACATTTTTTCTTTTTTCTTTTTTCTTTTTATCGGAGAAGCAAAGAGTCACCAAACAAAGAGACACGGAGAAAGAACGATGAAAAGGAGAAGTAGATACTGAAGAAGAGGAGGAGGAAGAAGAATGGTTGTGCTGAGGTGAAGAAAAAGGAAAACAGAGCAACAATTAGGAGGGATGAAGAAGGCGAAGAGATTTGCATGCAAACAAGGATGAAGGAAGGGGAGCCAAGAGCAAGCAATTTAGGTGTCAACAAAGGTTTATTATATGCTGCATTATATGTTTGCATTAACTTTTCATGCATCATATCATATTGCATTTTAAAATGAGATTCATTTTCCCACAAAAAAAATAACATTATATTGCATATGCACGATCAAAATTTAGGTCTCAATTTGTCTTTGAACGCAACCTCTACAAGCTCACCTTCAAAGAGGGGCCGCTGTTGATGCCTAAATTTTGATTGATCATTAGTAATTTAATGCACAAAAATTTAGGGATTAACTTTAACCCCTAAACAAAAATATTAGAATTAAATTGCATAGCATATAGTTTTAGGAACATTTATTATTATTGCATTTACAATGAATCGATGGCAGATGGGCACCAATTGATGGTTCTAAGCTTTAATTTAATAAGTTGAACTAAGCCCACAGTGAGAGAGAATTTGGCTAGGCCTATTAAGGAGTGACGAGTTGAAAGATGAGAATATTCCCGAGAAGATTCGAATTTTTCTTCTAATATTCAATAAATATATACACCGTGGGATATATTTCTTGATAGAAGGAAATGTGTCGGATGAAATATTGAAAAAATATTTCACGTGGGATACGTATTCTTTGCGCAAGAGCTAAGTAGGCAATATTCAAATTTATTATCTTTCCTTGAATAACATAGTCCTCTCACCTATAAAAAATGGGCCACACACACGAAATAAAAAAATAAAATAAAAAAGAGAGAGAAGAGACTCTCTTCTTGGCAACGGGAGAGAGAATTGAGAGTAGAAAGAGAGAGGGATCGTTCACGAGAGAAAAAGGGAGGTTATTCTCCCTTGGGGTTCTCCGATACATTCACCAGAAAAGTCAAGAGAAAAGGCAAATAGTAGTCTTCTTTTTCCTTTGGTGCTTGGCCCGCGAAATTCAACCTGCAACTAGCAATCCTGTGCTGCCGCCAAGCTCCTTCCAGCGGCCAGCGCCTGGGACGCCGAGCAACTACTGTGCAGTGCCTCACCAAGCTCCCGACGGCAATTCCAGCCAGCCCACACCGCGCGACGATCCGTCATTAGTGTTGCTGATCTTTCACCAAGTGGCAGAGTTGTTCTTCTGTTTTGCAGGCTTGTCGAGGGAATCTTTAGCTGAAGTGCGACCCTGTGACATACTGAATTGGCAAGCGACGTACCAAGCTGGCAAGCCGAGTCTGCTTGTTGCACCACCACGATTAAGAAGCTCACCCGGCGCCCGCCTTGGACTTTTGTGGGTTCACCAAACAGAGGTGCCGTCCTGACCTCTGTCTCAGCAATAATGCCCCACCGTTGAATAACCCTCTACCGATCCACCACTTGTCAATCGTGGTTCGCGAGTTGCCAAATTTGGAATCAAATATTCGGATTAGGTAAAAAAAAACCTTGTCTAATTTTATTTTCGAATATTTTGTTTCCTTATTTGAAATATCATTGATGGATGTGATGAAATTCACTATATATTATCATGTTCACAATATCGAGTGGCCTTTTAAATTAAAAAGTTTTCTTAATTTCACAACGTGCATATGATTATCAGTTCAATTCCATGCCCGAAATATGACTTGCGATCGCACGAAAAAATCATCAATCATATCTCATACCCAAGATATGATTCGTGATTTTCTGAAAAATTGGCCAATCCGATCTTAAGCTCGAGTTACGATTCGTCAATTTATTTCCATATTTAATGGACATGAATGGTATCTTACGTGATTTGGTGTCATGATCGATGTAAATGTGATTTCTTTCATGGATGGTTGTTGGTACCGGTTTTCCTCCTTATTGTACAGTTTTGCTAGTTGAAAAGTCTATACTACTTACCTTTACAAAAAAAAAAAAAAAAAAAAACACTAGAGTAGATTCTTTTTAGATAATATTGCATATTTAGTGTAATTTCTTATTCCGATTTTTTTTTCAAAATAAAAATCCAAAAAAAATATTGCTCTAGATTAAATTTAATTCCATTTCCTTAATTAAAATTACATATATAAATATAGGTTATTTTTAATTTCGAATTTTGATTAAAGAAGAAAAGAAAACATAAAAAAAATGTCATTGTCACATAGAATTAGGTCATTTTTGGTGCATCTTTTTAGTCAAACATTTTTGTACATTATCGCATACATTGCACATAGTTTTAGGTCTCATAAAATAAGTGAAAACCCTAAAAAAAAATTGAGTGATTGCGTGTTGATTAGAAATCATATCTAGGATCATTGATATGATTTTTAAGCTAACATCACATATGCTTTTGTTGCTTTGAGGTAAGTATCTCTTCCCTATGCTCGCAATTTATTTATTGCTTTGTTTTATTTTATGCTAGATAATGATTGCATACTCACATGATCCCATTGTATGTTAGGGAGTAAAGTAAAATCAATGCAAGCGGCTTGCAAAAATAATTTTATAAATAAAAGAGAAAAGGTACGAAAAGGACATTAGAGAAATCTAACATAATCAAGTCCCCGATCCCATAGTCACTTTACTTGGGTTTCCAATCAACCCACCAAAAATATATTAGTAGAGACTCATAATTGAAAATTATTGGTATGTTAATAACTTAAATTCTAAGTCGCAAATTGGTATGGGCTTGGGAGAGCTCGAGCTAAGTTTAAATTTAGTAATCCATAACCAAACCCTAGGTGGTCCAACCCATTCTCGAGGGTGAGATCAAGATAGCTTGGCGACTCTGTTGGGGACTTGAGTTTAAACTCTTAGTGGACTTAGGCCAATTTTCTCTTATTATTTTTTTTTTTGTTTGGCAACAAGGATACAAGGTATGTCCCTAACTATTTGAGGTGTTAAATGTTTTTGCAAATGAGAGTTATAAGGGGTGGAGTGATTGTTCACCCCTTATCTTGCAGGTTGGAGTTGGGAATGAATATTTTGAATTCAAATTATTAAAGTGTTGTTGTGAATATAAACTGTTGTGCATGCTTATGCATTTGCACTACACTGTTGCACACATGACCTACTGCCTGACCTGGGCGGCATAGGATTAATTAGGATAGTATTGAAGTGGATACCACTCCAACCGCATGCTCGTGGTATGAGTCGCCCATCTCAATCCCAAAATTTCTTTCCCAGTGTCAAGAGTACCCACCTCGGTTCGTATGCCCACGACCCAGGTCGACTCATCAACCAAGCCAGAGTCATGAGGACTCGACTTAGTCCGCACGCCCGCGACTAGTCCGATCATCCTTGTGGCTTCACTTTGTTAAGCCTTCATGACATTAGGTTGGTCTTGAGTCTTGGTCAATATACAATGGGAATACCAGACATTCGAATTATTCTCCCTCCCAAGGAAAAGTTTAACACATGGTGGGGCAAATTAGACCAAGTTAGCCGTGAGTTCGTGAAGTCAAATATCGGTCGACTCCTTCCCCTGCTACGCATCAACATTCATGGTGGCCTTATTGAAACTCTTGCCCATTGTTGGTGCCCTCAGACTTCTATTTTTATCTTTGGTGGTAAGCATGAGCTCACTCCTACCTTGGAAAAATATGGTATTGCCATAGGAAAATCTTTGGAAGTTGAATTAATTAGTCCACCTATTGGAATATATCATATCACGGCCTTGTCTGATTTTCAGAGAATTAAGGAAGATAAAATAAGAAAATTTTTGAAAGGTCACCGAAATTCATGCCCACTCTCGTTTTTAAATGAATGTTTTGAAAATGGCAATTCCTTTCAAATGCGTATGGTCTTCCTATATCCTTCTTTGGGTTTATAGTTTTCCCTCACTGTAAGAATGCTATTAATCCTTTAATTGCTAATTTAGTTAGGCAAGTGCTTGAAGGAAAGAATTTTGTTAACACTACTTTGACTAAAACTTTTCTTTCCCTTACTCGATTTAAAAAAGGTGGTGATAAGGTTTTGCATGCTTCTCCTGAGCTTTTGCAAATTTGGTTTCTTTCTCGCATAAAAAGATTTGGTGGTTTAATGACCATACTTAATGTTTGCAACTCTAATCACCCTTATGAGATTTGAGAACAAACAAAAGCACAGGTCGGATTATCATTATTCTAGATGGATAGCTTTCATGAAAAAACCAATTTCCAAAGGATTCCTATGGCATGCTAAATGATTTCAAGTTTGTAAGGCAAGGCTCACATGTGGGCATATTGGCAATGTCCCTTTACTGGATTTACTGGAGCAACGGAATACTACCCGACTAGAGTGACTCATCAATATCAAGTTGTGCAAGAACTTCCACCAGCTTTGCTAGCAGACCCACTCCAAGTTAACTTCACTGACGGGAATCAAGACCATGAGAATTCCATTCTTACAATCAAATCGATGTGGGATATATGCCACCAACAGAAGCTCATATGGCTTGAGGAGGAGTTGAAGGGTAAAGAAAGGAGGTACTATGTATCGACTGAATATATTCAATGGCACAAGATTCCAAAAGAGCTACTCCCAAAGATACCGAAAGTGCTCGAGAAGATCACCAACCGTGCTGAGAATAAACGCCTCAAAAGAGTTGCCAAAGAGATTAAAGGCGTGCTGCACATTTTGCAGAGGAGAATAAGCGACTAAGTCTATTAGTTTCCCAATTGTTTTTTGATCAAGCCAAGTGAAATGTCTCGAGTCTATCTAGTTATTTTTTTTAGTTTAATGTCTAGTTGAGTTCTTTGCTTTCATAGTTCATTTGTTTAGGGCATTTCAAGTTTTTACTTCACATCAAACACTTCCATTAATTAATAAAAGCGGCTAGACCTTTCTCATGGACTGGCATGTTCCATATGTGATGCTTATGTGTGTTCATTTCTTCTGATTAGGTGATAACAAAGCTATCTCATTCACCCATCATTACGAAATTGAGAGCATGAATGGCTAAGCAAGCTGAGTTGTGTGAACATATTAATAAAATGGAAGATCAAATGAGCCAATGCTTTGCTGCAATACAACAAATGACAACTAAGTTTAAGGCGCTCCAAGCAAGTTCGAGCCAAGTAATCACACCTCCTGGAACTATGGCGCTTAAGCATAAAGTTGATCATGGTCTATCCAATGAATTTGATGATGACATGCTCCCTTTAGAAGATGATGATGTCATTGTCGTGGAAGGAAATGTCAAAACTCATAAGGTGCCTAAAACAGAGCAGGACAAACGCTTTGCAAAACTTGAAGAAAAAGTGAAACAATTGCAGGGTTTGCAAAGTTCACTCCCGATCGATTTGTCTGTTTATGAGAAGGTCAACACGCCTAACAAACTTAAAATGCCAAAATTTGAAAAGTATAATGGCACTTCTTGCCCGAAAGCTCACCTGTAGATGTATCACGTGAGATGGCCCAAATTATTAAGAATGAACCCCTTATGATCTAGTGGTTCCAAATGAGCTTAGGGGGGCCCACACTCACTTGGTATATCATGAAGAACATAAACCTCATCGACACTTGGAATGAGGTGGTCGATGCATTTCTTAAGCAGTACAAGTTCAACATGGACATTGCACCTTCCCAAGAAGGTCTTTAGCAAATGGAAAAAAAGAAGAGTGAGTTGTTTAAGGAGTATGCCATTAGATGCCAAAATTTGGCTGCCCAAATCACTCCTGAACCTACTGACAAAGAATTGATAAAGCAGTTTGTTAAGACCCTCCTATTCGAGTTCTGCAATTGGATGGTTGGCACGTATGTTGAGAACTTTAATCAACTCATCCCTATAGGCAAACAAATCGAGAAGGGGCTAAAGGAGGGTTGGTTTGATGAACCGACCTTTGCAAGTAGGAGGTTTACTACAAAGAAAGAGAAAGAGCCAACCATTGAAGTAAATGTTGCATATGCGTAACCGACCTCTAATAAGCCTCTAATCATTCATGTCCCTACGAATCAGCATGATGGAGGCCGTCCATCCGCATCACGACAATTCACTAAAAGACAGTTCTCTCCACTTCTTGGTTCTCTATCTCAAGTCTTGCCAATCTTGCAAAAGAATGGGATACTTTCCCATGACCCAAAGCAACCCAATGCGAAGAAATTCTCCAACTACGACCCCTCCAAGAAATGCGAGTATCATATGGGAGAAGTGGGACATTCAACTGATGAATGTATGACCTTGAAGCACAAAGTTCAAAATTTATTGGACACTAATGCATTTTCCTTCCGCACCACCCAACCAAATGTCAAGAAGAACCCATTGCCTAAGCACGAAGGCAAGATAAATGCTATATTTGGATTTGACGTTGGTCAAGTCAAAAATCTGAGAGTGCATGTTGTAGATGTCTATAATGGACTAGTGAGGGCTGGATACTACCCGAGTCAAGAGGTGGGTCCCCTATCCTTGATGAAAGAAAGGGTTGCTAGGATAGTAGAGGCTGGAATGATTGTGTATGCTAACCATACTGGCGTGGTCTCCACTATATCCCAAGTCATTATTGATTGGGAAGAAGAATGGGCCGCATTGAATGTTGGTAAGGATGAAATCGATCTATTGCCTGTGGATATGCCACTCATAAAATATGCGAAATCATCTACTGAGGTCCCGTTGCACAACAAAGGGATAGTGATCGAGATACCTCAACCCTATGAATATGCTGACAATAAGGCGGTTCCTTGGTCCTAAGACCTAGATGTTGACGTGGTTACAAGGTCTGGCTAAGTTTATGCTCAAGCTAATACTCAACCTGCAAAGCCTATTATTGATGAAGAGGCTAAAGAATATCTAGCTGTAATCAAAGTAAGTGAGTATAACGTGGTTGACCAATTACGAAAAATGCCTGCTCAAATCTCATTGCTTGAGCTCTTGCAAATGTCTCCCACACATCAGAAGTCTTTAATGAAGGTGTTGAGTGAGATTCGTGTACCAAAGATAGTTGAGCCTAGCAAGCTCGAGGAATTTGTTGGGTCGATCCTTCTCAAGGATTTGATTGCTTTCTCTAACGAAGAATTCCCTATTGAAGGGAGATGACACAATAAACCGCTATATATATTGGTCAAACACAAAACTTCCCATGTGTCCCGCGTGCTTATTGATAATGGATCTGCTCTGAATATATGTCCATTGACCACTCTTCATATCCAAGATACATGCTGCGAAGACTTGCATACGAGCTTTTGGTGGGACTAGGAAGGAAGTGATTAGGGAGATCCACCTTGATGTGCAAATAGGACCAGTAATCTTTAACATCCCCTTTCAAGTAATGGACATCCCCACCGCATTTAATTTTTTGTTAGGTCGTCCTTGGATACATACTACTGGGGCTGTGCCATGAAGTCTCCATCAAAGCATAAAATTTTTTATTAAAGGGAAGCTGGTCACTGTCCATGGCGAGGAAGACCACCGGATTTATCATGTTACAGCTATTTCCTATATCGAGCCAGATTCCAAGCTTAAATCAAACTACCACTCATTTGAGTCAGTATCCACCATACATGCTTCTCGAGGTCCATTGCTACCCACTCCTGAAATCTCAAATACTGTTATGGTTGGAAGGATGATGGTTGGGAATGGTTTTGTTGCTGACCATGGTCTTGGAATGAGAGGTCAAGGTATTAAGAACCCTATTAAAGCCCCTCAGAGGTCCCATTTTGCTGGATTAGGATACCATGGAAGAGGTGAAGAAAGTTCTTGAGAGAAAAAAGGCAACAAAGTCAAAACTGTCACGCCCCGACTCTCGAGCTCGCGGCAACCCCATTTCACTTGAGGTCTAACTGTATGACGTCCCAGGTACTGTCGTCGACCAATTCATTTTATCTTGTAATTAAACACATGCGGAAACGAACAACTCCCAAACCAAACAACAGGGATAGCAACAACAGCAGCAGAGAAAAGATAAACAGTATTTTATATATCTGAAGGTTAGCCAGCACACCAGCAAATACATACACGCCTTACTACAGGCGACAAGCTAAGGCCTACTCAAAAAGGGACCGGCCTAGCTAACCTAACCCTGTACAAGTGGGGGAAGGCTCATCAAAAAGGAAATAGGCTACAGCTGCCTACTCACGGGCCTCAGAGGGATCGCTCTCTTCGATCCTCAGGTACTGCATCATCTAGGGCCTGAAAAGGTTAACCACGACGGGTTGAGATAAACTCAGCAAGTTAAAGTCCTAAGCCCCGGTTAGGAACTTCGCTCGCCTCGAGAGTTTAACATACAACCTAATACAGCAATCAATGCAATATCACCTCAAAGAGATAACCACAGAAGACAGTTTAATAAACAGGTGCAATCACAGGCGACCCTACCTGGCCTTGGCACACGCGACCTGCAGAAACTGTCAATCGTTTCACAACAACAGTAAGAGGCATGCAAATAATCAGAGCATTACACAAAACTTTCTCATATCACACTGCCCACACATGCTCCGATTATTACGACCCTCTAGGCCACGGCACAACCTTATGGTTGGCGGTCAAGCGGTCATAAACGGGCATCGTCCTCCCCGTGAGGCACGGCGACGTCATGGGCTCTCCCCCACCGACGGCATTCCATAAGGAGCATGGGTCCGGCCTCAACCGCGACTCCGCATTTGACCACTGTCAGGCGACCCAATGGTCACGGCACAACCCCGAAGGATTGGCGGTCATCCGGCTCAACCGGGCTATCAACTTTAATCTGACCATGCAACACATCGGCAAACGGAGTTCATTCTTGTCTTTGCTTTTGCTTGGTCGTGGATGCAACATCGCTCATGCACTCATGTTCATGCGACATGCCATTTCAAATAACCCACAAAATATGTCATGCGGTATCACTCGACAATTTCAAAATTCCAAATTCTACCAATCAACAATCACGTACATTCCCTAATTCTCGAGAATAACTCAATAAAAATCAAACACTTTCACTTCCACTCGATCATGCATTTCATCATTATTCACGCATATAATTAACAATCGGCACTTCAAGAAAGCATAACAACCAAGAACACAACAATTTGAAACCAAAATTTACTTCTGTATGAACAGTGCCGTGAACAGTAATCCATGAACAGTAATTTGTGAACAGTAATCCGTGAACAGTAAATTCGTCCGAAATTAAATAAATAAATAAAAATAAATAAACTTAACCATGGTTAACAATTTAACTCAACCCTAGTTAATCTAACCTAACCATGATTAATTTTTAACCTTGGTTACTTTTAAAACTAACCATAGTTACTTTAATTAATTAACCTAGGTTACTTTATTACTAACTATGGTCAATTAATCTAACCCTAGTCAGCTTAATTAACTCAGCCACCATTAACAAACTAACCCATAATTAACCAAGCACAAAAATTAAACTAATTAACCCCTAAGCAAGATTAACCCCTAAACAAGGATTAGGAAGTTAACTTACTTGGATCGAAAATCCGGCGACACCGGCGCGTAGAGGGGAACGAGGGCTACGAGGGGTAAGCTCGGGGATGACAAAGAGTGACAAACGGTGGCCGAAACGGGCCAAAACAATGCTGGTTACTATTCACGCGGAACCGGTGCAGCTGAGCGGAAAAGGCCGAAACGGGCGGCTAACGGCGACCAAAGGTGACCGGGATGCGCGGTTGGCTTCCTAACTCCCGGGACTACACTTTGGGCGGTTGCGGCGGCTCCGGTGATGGCAACTAGGCTGTTTTTGGGCTGGAAAACAGCAAGGACAGCAAGAAACAGCAAAAATGGAAGAGAAAAGAAAGAGAAAAAGGGAGAGAGAGAGGGGCTGGGCTGGTGCACGAATTTTGGGGGAGAAAGAGGAGAGAGAAGAGGCTGCTGGTCAAGGATAAGAGCCAAGGCAAGTGGGCTTGCCACTTGCTTGAAGGGCCAATCAAAAACAAGCAATAAACAAGCAAAAACAATACCCACTTGGGCACAAAAGCAAAAGGCCAAAGAGAAGCCCATGGGGCTGGAAATGGAGGAACTTGGGCCAACTTGGGCCCCTCTTGGGCTGGGCTAAATGGGTGCAAGGCCCATTGGGCCGCCGGTCTTGGGCCGGCCCACCCGCGGGCCCGAAACCCTGTCCAATTCTTCATTTTTCCAACGCTTCCGTGTCCAACAGAAAATCCCAAAATAAATGAGGTGACGTCCAAGTATTTAATCCTGATATTATTGAGAAATCGGTTCCCAAAATCGAATTAAAAATCGGGCTAAAATGAGCCGATTTTCAGGATGTTACAAAAACTCACTACCAGGACAGGGACAAGAATAGGAAAACTCGCTACCTCCCCACATTCATGAGACATTCCCTGGTCTCGCTAGAACGATGCAAGATAGTAAACAGGTGATAGACACCCTAGGGCAGTCGAGTGGCAAATTTGACTATTATGTGAAATACTTGGCTCCCTATAGTTTTTACATTGACCCCCGTAACATTGTTCCGGACGGGTGAGGTGGAATGGATGATCCAATACTTCCAAAAGAAGAGAACCCTGATGATGCATTAGAAGGAATCATGAACCTATTTGATGATCTCCTTATTGGCGCTATTGAAGAAGAACCTTCGCAGGGAACAGGCGCTAGCCCATAAGAGTAACTCATTTATCATTTTGTCATATTCCCCTACGTGGGAATTTTTACTACATTTTAGGGATTTTTTTTTGTTTCTTCTTTTTCGCTTTCTTTTAGGGCTTGAATATCGCATTTTCCATTCAATAAGATGTAATTGATTGATGAATTTCAATAAAATTACTAGTTTATTTTGAGGGCATGATAGGGTACACCAAACCAGCCCAGTGATGATATCCAACCGATAAAAAAAAAAGAACAAAAATCCAAGGAGAATTCTGAGGCCTAGGCTTCATCATGCTTCCTCATGTCAAAAATTTCAAAAAAAAGAAGAAGATATTTTTGCAAAAGAAATCTAAAAAAGATGTTTTTGCGAAAAAATCTAAAAAATGTCATTTAGCCTTGTTTGTCTTTCTAAATTAGCTACTTTGTGCTTCAAGTACAATCTCGTACTATGCAAGAGTATGGGAATGGTCCAATCTAATGTAGTAAACAATGATAATGGCGATCTTAATGAGGACTTCATTGAGGTACAACATAATTGGGAGCAGCATGAAAAACCTAAAGCTCTCACCTCTGACCAAACTATCACTATCAATTTGACTAATGCCAGAGAAGCCAAGGAAGTGAAGATAAGGGCAAATCTCCCTGAAGAAGAGGCCAAACGCCTAACTCATCTACTAAAAAATTATCAAGATATCTTTGCCTAGACTTATGCTGATATGCCAGGTTTAGATCCATCCATTGTGGAGCATTCTTTGCCTACTAATCCAGGTATGCACCCTAAGAAGCAAAAGCTGCAAAGAACTAAGCCCGAACTCTCGAAGAAGATAGAGGAAGAGGTAATGAAACTTCTAAAAGTGGGATTCATTGAAATCTCACAATACCTTGAATGGGTGGCTAACATTGTGCCAATAATGAAGAAAGATGGTCGAGTTCGGATTTGTGTCAATTATCGAGACTTGAACAAGGCTAGCCCGAAGGATGATTTCCTGTTACCACATATAGATGTCCTCGTGGATAGTACTACTAGGTTTGAGCTATTCTCATTCATGGATGGTTTTTCCAGGTATAATCAAATAAAAATGAATGAGGAAGACAAGGAGAAGACTGCATTTATCACCCCATGGGGAACCTTTCATTATAAGGTTATGCCCTTCGGACTCAAAAATGTAGGGGTTACTTATCAGCGAGCCATGATAACACTATTCCATGACATGATGCATAAAGAGATTGAAGTTTACGTCGATGACATGATTGCAAAATCTCGAACTGGAAAAAGCCACGTTGAGACCCTAAAGAAGTTATTTGATCGGCTTCGTAAATTCAAGCTCCGCCAAAATCCTACCAAGTGCGTGTTCAGGGCTACGTTTGGTAAATTACTCGGGTTCAATGTGAGTAGTAAAGGTATCAAGATTGACCCATCTAAAGCTAGGGCCATATGCGAGTTACAACCTCCGTCGACGGCCAAAGAGGTTCGAAGTCTTTTAGGGAGATTGAATTACATTGCCCGATTAATTTCCCAACTTTTTGAGATTGCCGAACCGTTCTTTAAGCTCGTAAGGAAAAATGCACAAGTCAACTGGAATGATGAATGTCGAGAAGCGTTTGATAAGCTGAAGCAATACTTGATGAATCCGCCGGTTCTTGTCCCACCATTACTAGGGCATCCTTTGATTCTCTACCTCACCATTCATAGTGAATCATTGGGCGCAATGTTGGCTCAAGAAAGTCCTATCGATCAAAAAGAACGGGCCATTTATTACCCGAGCAAGAAATTCACTATCTCAAAGCTGAAATATTCTGATACCGAGAAGACTTGCACTGCGTTAGTGTGGGTACTGCATAGACTACGACAATATTGCATTATCAGATATTTCTCATGACCAAGAACAATCCCATCAAGTACTTACTTGATCAATCGACTCTAGTGGGTAAGTTAGCAAAATGGCAAAATTTGATTTCATAATTTGACGTTTAATTTATGCCACAAAAGTTAGTTAAAGGTCGAGTGATTGCTGATATATTGGCCGAAAGTCCCGGACTCTTGAATAATGATGACTGTTCCTTGGATGATCGCATCTTATATATAAGTGAAAATTCATGGACCATGTTCTTTGATGGAGCTGTAAGCTTGCCAAGTTTTGGCACTGGGGCAGTTCTTCACTTATCCCTAGATGGACAACACCGTCCAGTAACTGCAAAGTTGATACTTCCATGCACTAACAACATAGCCGAGAATGAAGCTTGTATTCTCAGGCTTCAAGCCGCGATTGAGATGGGAGTGGCTAAATTAAAAGTGTTCGGAGATTCCGCACTGATCATACTCCAAACAATAGGTGATTGGAAGACTATGGACTCTAAATTACTCCCATATCATGAATATCTAGAAGAGCTGGTGAAAGAATTTGATGAATTTCTTTTGAATACTTGTCAAAATCTCACAATCATTTCATAGATACACTCGCAACATTGTCATCAATGTTGCAAATTATCGATGAATTAGAAGTCAAGCCATTGAAAATAGACGTCTTGGTGAAACCGGCTTCTTGTATGGTCGTGACTAAAGAACATGATGGGAAACCATGGTATTACGATATCATGAACTACATTCAAAAATAGGAATTCCCTAAAGGAAGTTCCCCAGCTGATAGAAAATACATAATGAAGATGGCCTCAAAGTTCTTTGTCAGCGGTAACAATTTATACAAGAGATTTTATGATTTAGTCTTGTTGCAATGTGTAGATGCAACTGATGCTATACAAATTATGCAAGAAGTACACGAAAGAGTCTATGGCCCGCATATGAATGGGCACATATTAGCCAAGAAAATTATGAGATTGGGATACTACTGGCTGACATTAGAGAGTGACTATATCGAACACATTCGAAGTTTTCATCATTGCCAAATTCATGGGGATAAGATAAATGTCCCCCCAACTAAGCTGCACCAGTTATTCGAGCCATGGCCCTTCTCAATGTAGGGCATCGATATGATTGGCCCAATAAACTCCAAAGCTTCAAATGGGCATCGATTCATTCTGGTGGCGATAGATTATTTCTCTAAGTGGATCGAAGCCGCATCTTATGTTAATGTCATTGTTCGAAACGTTGTGAAGTTTATCAGGCGTGACATAATTGCCTGTTATGAGGTCCTTGAAGCAATTGTCACTGACAATGGGACAAACTTGAATAACAAGTTTGTGGATGGGCTATTCACTGAGTTTAAGATCAAGCATCTGAATTCATCCCCTTACCGCCCACAAATGAATGGAGCCGTTAAAGCGGCCCATAAAAATATCAAGAAGATCTTGGCAAAGACCGCCGATATTATCGGGATTGGCACAATAGGTTACCTTTCACACTAATGGCAGTTCGGACATCGATTCGTACTTCTAATGGAGCAACCCATTTCTCTCTAGTATACAACATGGAAGCAGTCTTGCTTGTACAAGTGGTGATCCCCTCTCTGAGAATCTTATCCGAAGTGGAATTATCCGAGGCAAAATGGATGAAGCAAAGTTACGAGCAGTTGAACCTAATTGATGAGAAAAGGCTAAAAGCTCTTTGCCATGGTTAGTCATACCAACAAATAGTAGCCAGGTTCTTTAACCGGAAGGTACAGACGAGGCATTTCGAGGAAAATGACCTAGTCCTAAGGAAGCTATTACCAATTTTTCCTAATCCTAGGGGCAAATTCACTCCGAATTACAGTGGCTCATATGTGGTTAGGAAGGTACTTCCTGGAGGCGCCTAATCCTTGCAAAAATGGATGGTCGTGAGTTTTCTAGTCTAGTTAATTCTAATTATGTCAAGAAGTATTACCCCTAATTCTGCTATTTCAGATATTTTCATAATGAATGAATTGCTAGTCGTTTTCTCCATATTTTTTTGCGAATGTCGCATTATCATTTTCAGCGAAATAAATTGAATGTGTCAAATGGGATACATCAGAATGATGAAAGGCAAGCCTTGTCCTAAACACTTCCCCATACACTAATTCCTAGTGAGTTGAGCGGAAAGATTCCATGCTTGCAAGGCAAAGAGTTCTCTCGCGAAAGGTACGATGACCAAAATGATGAGGGGCGATTCTTTTCTCTATCCCAAACATTATAGATGATCCATTGCTTAAACACTTTGAACCATACGCTTGTGGAGATTTCTTTCAAATTACCCATGTCAAGAACCACCCCATATCGGGGTAAACTAAAGTGTAAGTTAGCATCACGTGGTGAGAAAAATAGATAGAAATTCTCTTGCTCTCACTTGCATCAATCTTAGGGTAGCTTATTGCAGATGAACTCAAACAATAATCCAAGTGCCTTAGAATGACGAAGAGCATTTTTTTCTCTATCCTACACACTTATATCCATTGCATATAGCCCTTTTGAGCCTACAAATTCATTTCTTTGAACCCAGTTGGTGATCATCCCCCACATTGGGGCAAGGAGAAAGTAATCATTCAAGAAACAACATGGTCCAGAGCGCCAATAGAATGCGAAGACCTTCAGAAGTTCAAAGGAAAGATTGATGCATTGTAGACAGTGTGTCAAAGGTAAAAATAGAACTAGGGGGCATGAAAAGTCAGTGTGCCTGGTAAAAGCAAGGCCAATGCCTATAGGAGAAAATGAAAAACAATCAAGATAGATGACTATCAATTGTGAAAATTTGTATCCCTATTGGAGTGGTACTCAAAGAACTCAAATGCAAAACTTTTACAGTCAATAGAGCACATTTTGAAGACAATCCTTGATGGTGAAGATGAAGACTAGCAGTAATGCCAAGATGATCACCAACTCTCACCCATCAACACAAATTTCGAGCCTAATAATCCTTTTGTTTCTAAATCAGTGAACCTAGCCTACATTACTTCTCTTACAAAGTCTCTTCAAATTAGGGCACTTGAATTAACGTAGGCATTCACATGTCTTAAGCATTGCTTGAAGAAGTGTGAGCAAGATTATTTCTATCTCATTTTGCATGGTTCTTGACTTGTAAACTTGGAGATGATTGTAGAATCACTTCTTTCAATAGCCTTGGCTCAAAGAGTCCCCTTGTTAAGCCGTTGACCAAGCCCATATTACAGTCCATGTTAAAGACCTCTCAGATTGGTAAAGTCATACCGATTGTGAGAATACTCAAACCCCTGTCTGGTATGATGATAGTAAAGTAGAATGATTCTCAAACTCCCATATCAATTATTGGGATGAAGTAATCATTTCGTAAAAGTGAGTGAAAAGTCCTTTCAGACCAAAAAAGTCATTTATTTGACACATCAATGACACTCATGTGTTCTAAATGGATTGCTCCTCAGAAATTCTCGCTAGTGCTGATTTGGTAATACAGAATTGATAAAATTGTGACACATGAACCGCAAATAGATTGGAAATATCTGGTGATGATGAATGCATATACCTGTTGTAGCTAACCATGTTTGACAGGTAAAGTTCTCATGAAAATTGAGTATCTATGATGCTCGATTCGCTCTCTGAAGCATTAGGACACATTCAAATACTCCAAGATTCCCAAAGCACTGCTAGCAAGCAACCTTGAGGCAAGCCGATCAAGCCCTCAGGTAGGAAACCTTAGGTAAGTATCTAATACCTCTAAGTACCCAAAGCAAAATATGGTAACTCCTCCCATGAATTAAAGTGCTCGGATATCCTAACTAAAATCTTTCAATCATTAGTTAACATCTCAATCTAGATCTGAATGCTACAAATATTTTTATCGAACATTTCATTTTGGACATGAATGTTCTCTAATCTTTCTCGTCATACCTCAGTCTAGATCTAGGTATTTCGAGTTATCTTAATCCAGTATTTGACTCACCTAATATTGAGCATCTATTGGTTAAGTTGTCTTAATCCAATATTCATCTCACCTAACATTGAGTGTTTATTGGTTAAGTTCCCTAATTATTGACATTTCAGTCTGGATCTAAATGTCTCGGATCTTTTCGTCAAACATTTTATTATGGATATGAATGTTCTTTGATTTTTCTCGTTATTTAGTCTGGATATAAGTATTTCAAGACATCTTGTTCCAATGGCCGTCTCACCTAACATTGAGCGTTTGTTGATTAAATTCATTCGGTTGCCTCAATTTGGATCTAGGCAATTCAATAAACATCAAACTCTTTAAGAAATTTGAAATAAAAACCGAATGCTTATGGAGTAAAGATTCATCCCGTACCTCAAGATACTTTACCATACTAATTGGTAAGTAACTACAAATACACTCTTTTCTTTTTCTTTTTCTTTTTTTTTCTTTTTTCTACATTATATGTTTGCATTAACTTTTCATGCATCATATCATATTGCATTTTAAAATGGGATTCATTTTCCCACAAAAAAATAACATTATATTGCATATGCATGGTCAAAATTTAGGTCTCAATTTGTCTATGAATGCAATCTCTACAAGCTCACTTTCAAAGAGGAGCAGCTATTGATACTTAAATTTTGATTGATCATTAGTAATTTAATTTACAAAATTTTAGGGATTAATTTTAACCCATAAACAAAAATATTAGAATTAAATTGCATAACATATAGTTTTAGGAGCATTTATTATTATTGCATTTGCAATTGACCGATGGCAAATGGGCTCCAATTGATGGTTCTAAGCTTTAATTTAACGAGTTGGACTAAGCCCACAGTGAGAGAATTTGGCTAGGCCCATTAAGGAGTGACGAGTTGGAAGATGAGAATATTCCCGAGAAGATTCGCATTATTCTTCCAATATTCAATAAATATATACACCGTGGGATATATTTCTTTACAGAATGGAAGGTGTTGGATGAAATATTGAAAAAATATTACACGTGGGATACGTATTCTTTGTGCAAGAGCTAAGTAGGCAATATGCAAATTTATCTTCTTTCCTTGAGTAACATAGTTCTCTCACCTATAAAAAGGGGGCCACACACGAAATAATTAAAAAAAAAAGAAAAAGAGAAGAGACTCTCTTCTTGGCAACAGGAGAGAGAATTGAGAGTAGAAAGAGAGAGGGATCATTCACGAGAGAAAAATGGCGGGTTGTTTTTCCGGAGAGAAGACACAAGTGTGGTTATTTATTGGAAATGGATTTAGTTGAGAAATTTTGTGGGAAAAATCACTAGAGCCTATTTTCTAATGTCAATTGTGATTAATTACCTTGTTATTAAAGGGGAGTTTTTGGAAATGAAATTAATGGGGTGGATTAATTGATTTTAGTATTGTTGTAAATTTATAAGTATTTCATGGAAGTTAAATTATTTTATCGGAATAATTGACTATAGTATTGTATACCTTATAAATGAGTATTTTTGGGTTATAATCCTAGTTTATACTTATTTTGAGATGATTGATTATTTAGGGGAATAATTGATTGTCGTTAGTCGTGGAGACGTGTGTTTATCTATTATTAAATATTGCGAAACGTGGTTAGGTACCATTAGTTATTGAAGCACGTGATTATTTTGGAAAGGTATGCAAGTATCGTGATGTTGATTGGTTGGAATTGATTGTCAAATTGTGACTCGAGTTGTTGTTTGATGGCTGCATTTGGACTGTTGAATTATGTGACCATTGGTTATTGCTGCATTATATTATACGCATGACAACTGCAATAGTATGTAGTATGTCGCATGAGCATGAACCATGTTTGCATTGACAATAGAGAAAAGAAAAGAGTGAATTGATTAATGCTGTGTTGCATGGTCACATTAAGAGAAGAGTCCGACGTGTCGGATGACCGCCAATCTTTCGGGGTTATGCTGTGGCCATTGGGTCGCTTGATAGTGGTCAATTGCGGAGTCGCAGTAGAGGCCGGACCCATGCTCCTTCGGGAATGCCGTCTTGGGGGAGAGCCCTTGACGTAGCCGTACCTCACGGGGGAGGACAATGCTTGGTTTAGGACTAGTTGATTGCCAACCATAAAGTTGTGCCATGGCCTAGAGGGTTGTAATAATCGGAGTACGCATGAATATCGAGGCATAAGAAAACCATGTGTAGTGCTTTGATTATTTGCATGCCTTTTGATTTTGTTATGATTTAAATGACAGTTTCTGTAGGTTGCGTATGCCAAGGCAAGGTAGGGTCACACGTGTTTGCATCTGATTATTGAATTGTCTTCTGATAATGCTTCTCTGAGATGTTATGATTAGCTGGTTGTTGATGCTAGGTTGCATGTTTAGACTACCTCGAGGCGAGTGGAGTTCCTAACCGAGGCTTAGGATTTTGACTTACTGAGATTTTATCTCACTGGTTATTATATAACAATTTTCAAGTCTATAGGATGGAGAACCAACACGTGTTACGGCTCGTGACTGTATTTAAAGGGAGTAGATTAACCCTGGCTTGATGGTTTCATTGGCTCGATTGGAAGATGCCCGTGGTAAGGGCTTGTACTTGTAAACTTCCTAGGGTTAATCAGTAGATAAATAAAGCAATACTTTTGAATGTGTTCTTATTGGGTTTTCTTACTATCCCTACTTTTGTAATTGATTGGGTAATTGTGATTCGCTTCCGCATGCGTTTGATTATAAGATAAAAATAATGGTCGGCAACGCGCCCTAGGACATCGCATCTAAATGACCGCAAGAGAATAGGGGTTGTCGCATGGTTGAGGTTCGAAGCGTGACAATTATGAAGCCTTTGATTGGTCGGTTAAAAATATGGACATGACCAATATGCAAATTTAGCTAAAAAAAGGTGCATATTTGATTTTCCTATTTGCAACCTAACCTTAGTTAAGACTCTAACTAAACATTAATCGATTTCTTTGGAAGCTAACAATTTTGGAAGGAGACTGACCAAGTCTTCAACTAGCCAAAAGGAAAAATAAAGAAAGACCATGAAAATTTGGTAGGAGACTCACCAAGTCTTCCACTAGCCGAAAGGAAAAATAAAGAAAGCCCCAATGTCTATGTTCCCATCCTTTCCTCCCCTAGTAACGGACAAACATTCATTATGGCTAATGGACAAACATTGATTAGGCATAGGTCCTAAATCCGTTCCTTGTGTTGGTCCTTGAAATGTTATTGAAAGCATAGAAGTATCATCACGATTAAGCTAATTACTAAATTAGAATGTCAATTATGATTGTTAAGTTTGAAGTAACTTCAATTATAAAAGTTAGATTAGAACTTCTAAAGAATTGAATCCTTTGCCATTCTTCATTAAAATTTTAAACTAGTTTGCCTTCTTGAATATTGCTACTCTTTCATGACAAAATTAATATGGAAAACGATCCCCCCCAAAGCTTTTTTTAAATGCTTGGGTCTGTTTGGATTCTTTTACTTTTAACATTTATTTTTCAAAAATTATAGTTATCAATAATTGTTTTAAAACTTTCTTAATAAATAATTATTGGCATGGGGAGTTATATGGTTTTTCATAATTTACAAACCTACATTTTTTTTATTTTCAATTTTTTTTAAGGGAAAGCAAGAGGCAGAAAAAAGGTACTTAATATAAGTGCAAGTAAATAGAACATGAAGTCAACAGAAGTAATGATAAACCGTGGTGTGGAATCTTTCGGAGTTACTCTTGCGTATTCCTATTTCATGACGGTCATTTTGAAAAAAGTGGTCCATCTTATGCCGAATACCACTGTGCCACGTGAATCTCGTCAAAAGTGTACATTTTTTTTTGCCCAAAAAAATCGCAATGATTTGAGGCTTTAAAACATGGTCTGGTGACACACGGCTCCTTTAATTAGTGCATTCCGACTTATTTCTTACAGAAAACAGAAGGCAATGAACTGAAAAACGTTTAAATACTTACATCTCATGCCCAACTTATTAGTTACTCCTCCGTCACCTCCTCTGCCATTTACAGTCCCAAAACTTCGCGTCTTCTTCTGGGGCTTGCTCAACTGGAACACTGGGTGCCTCCACAGCTTCCTTACTCCTTTTCTCAAATGCTGCCATAATTGTTTGATTAGAATGTCAAATTAGTGCTAAATCCTTATATTTATTCTGACTATTTGAAAAAGTTATGACTAATCTCTAACAAAGAAAATCCTATGACCAACAACGGTTATGAGTGATGCTCTCTCCGCAATAAAGTTGATAATAAAGTTTATGAGGAAGAAGTGCACACAAAAAATTTACTATATAAAGTTAGCATTTTATTGTAACCTAGGGGCACAAACATGGACATCTATCTATCTAGAAGCCCATGAAAAATATAGAAGTAATACTATAATTAAGCTAGTTGAACAAGAAAAAGATAAACGTTTTATTTTCACAATGGTATCTAGATCAAATAATTCTAAAACGTATACTGCTGTGTCATTGATTTAAATATTCAACAGCGATTTTGGAAAATATTCTACTTATTGACATATTAGGCCTTGGGCGTAACTTGGAACCTTTTATCTTCTTATTGACAAAAGCAGTACTTATTCCAATAATGAGATGCCATTACCTAAGATTGCCATTTATATGAGTCAATCTCATCCACATTCCACAGTGCCAAAAGATGACAAACCTAGAGAAAAGAACATCCCATCCCTAGATAAGGCCTATCTGAATAAAACACCGAAACCAAAATCACGACCAAAACTCGCGGTAAGATTCGGCAAATGTGCCATAAAGAACGGTTTTCCATTTAAATTAATACTCCTTTGTTGTCTTTATTCAAATCCAACATTGAAAAAATAAAACGAGACAAAACCAGCAAATGGCCCATCTCATGTTTTGTCGCCGCTATGAAGAGATTCTTCAATTTTTTTTTCATTTTCCTGACGACACCTTTACATTTAATGTAAATATTATGACAAGTAATCCAATCAGCGAATACTCGCGTGACATACAAATCGAAACATATGTTACCACAAGTCTTATAATAAAAAAAAAAATTTTAGAGGGCCTTGATCGGATGCTATTGCTGGACCACCTTCGCTTAAACTTTTTGTTATTTGTCGAGCCCTGCTTCAGTCTCTGTTGTTTCGTGCCTTTTAAGGCCCTTTGTTTTTTTCTTCTGTTGTGCTTTGAGGTTCATTATAATTATAATCAAATGAAAGATTCCCTTGTCCATCTTCTTTTACCCGATTCCAAGGATTAGCTTTTGGTAGAAACACTTCTGCCAAGTCCCTAGAGGTCCTTCTCCATATCCCAAAGGGTATGTACTGGTAACGTACTCTTTGCCTTTTCAATGTACGAAAGAACACAAATATGCACTATCAATTATTACATTAAGGGCTCATCTGAAAACCAAATGACACCATGTATAAATTCATAGAACCAATCTATACAATAGTTTTCATTACAAATGTAATTCGATGATCAATGCATAGATGGCAATACCTTTGTCTCGGCCACATGCCGCCACAATATTTAATTAACTTATTGCTAGGTGACCATGTGCACCAAGTCGGACTGTGATGTAACAAAAGGGTTTTGTTCCTATTTGCCAATTTTATAGAAGAAGACTTTTTGTAAGAAAGTAAAGAGTGGCTGCACATATTTTTCAAAATAGTGGTGATTATTGACCGATCATTCATGTGACGTGTATATCTAGAGGTGGCAATATGTATAGAAACCCATTTTCCAAATTTTAGTGTGACAAGCTGTGTATGAGTCACTTAAAATTTTAAAAACCATTTGAAATGAGTTTAAAATGGCAAAATCCAATCTACGTGGGTCTTTTTGGATTTGCATCATATATTCAACCCATTTTGAGTGTAGTAAAATGAGCAAATAATATATTACGACTATAATGGGGAAGATCTCCTTTTGATGCCTCCCAATACTATTTAATTGACAGTTGAAGATGGTAATAGTAATATGATTCGCTAGATTATGTAGCAATTGTCTTATTGTTCCTTTACTTGACAGTCACTATTGCCAATGTCTAAGTCTCCACGCCCTTTCCTCCATCGCTAATGGACAAACATTGAGGTACTGGCTTTTAACCCTCTGCTTGTGCAGGTCAATGAAATCATAATAATATTATACAGAAATAAGATTATATTTAAGCCAATTGAACAGGAAAAAAAATTGAAGTTCAATTTTGGAAATGGGATAAGATCGAAACAGCTCGTAAACATAAAATGGACGTGTTTTTCGTTCTATATATTGAATAGCAACTTTTGTTGATGTTCTACTTTTGACATATTAAGACTTGGGCTAACTTACACCTTATATCTTATTAATGTTGTCCATTAGTTGAAAATAAGTCTCGACCTTTCCTGCATTATATTTCAAACTTTCTCAGTTTTTTTTTTTTATGACATAGAGTCCCTCAAATCAACCCTTTCAGTTCCAAAAAAAAAAAAACTCAATTTGCAAGGAAAAAATGTCAAATTATTACTAAACCTGTATGATTATTATTACTATTTGAAAACGGTTATGACTAATTTCTAACAATAACTACCTAGCTTATGAGGAATAAGTGCATATTATCTAAGCCACGCGTATAGGTTAAATTCAGGTAATTAATTTGTATGGGTGTTTTAACCAACTTGCACTCAGTTTGTGTGATTCAAACGAGCAACCTTAACTCTTGAGTTGGAAGTCCTGCAACACTCCAATCCTGGGATTAAGTAAGCATGATTTTTTATCATAAAGAATAAGTTAATTTTACATTGTGTATCCTTTTCTAAAGAAAATGACAATGTTAACGTACAATAGTATAGATTAATATTCCAAAGCGCATTTTCACAGCTGCATCAAATTTAAGGTATATTCCACAAGGTCTTTAACTTATTTTTCATTGAACCTTTATTGTAATTTCTATACAATATCTCACACTCTATTTTGTTTCATACCAATATTTGTCATAGGAATGTTGAAGCATGAAATCGTCGATATTTCTCTATTTTGACATGAATGCCTATATAGTTTGCACGTAGTTAAAAAAAGTATTGACAAATATTCATGATATAAGAAACTTAAAAATTAAAAAGTTGAGAAGAATAACTAACATGAAGTGGGAGCAAAGTCTTAGACCCATGCAATGAACAAACATCTTGCTATCGAAGCGAGCATGTGCATGGTATCCAATGACTTTGCTTTTCACGTTATTTAGTTTGTAATTGGCGAATCCCATTTTTCTAAACCGTGAAATGCGGATCTTCTTTGTGCCTTTTAAGGCCTTTTTTTTTTTTTGTCTTTAACTCTCGGATTTGAGGTTCGTATATATTGTAATCAAATGAAAGATTCCTTTGCATCTATCTTACTTTCCCCGACTCCAAGGATTAGTTTTTGGTAGGAACCCTACTGCATAGTGCAAATGCACGGATGCCAATACTTTTGTCTTGAGCACATGCCGACCTTGGGTGCTGGTTTTCCCACATAGTTCTTTCTGTTGGGTGGGATGAAATTCCTTCTTCTCATCATCAATCTCTTTCCAAACCGACAATTATCTCTATTAGGCACGAACCGCAAGCCAGATGCGATCGCCCTCTTGATCATGTTATTTTCTATCATCTTGGCCATCTCGTACATCTCATCAAAACTCTTTAAATTTAAGGGCACTAGTTGATCCTTCAGCTTCGGTTTCAACCTGTCTCTGAACCGTCTCGCCCTATCCAAAGGGTCCTCCACCAACCTCAGTGCATACTTTGCTAATTTAGTGAGTTTTACCTCATACTGATCCACTGACATCTGATTCTGACGAAGCCATTGAAACTCTATTATCTTGGACTCTCAGGCACTGTTAGAATACTTCCTATTGAAAGCTTCACGAAAGGCACCCCAAGTCTAGACTGTGCCTTCAGGGAACACTCTTCCTTGAGTGGCCTCCCACCACGTACTGGCATTACCTTGAAGCTGATAAGCCGCCATAAGTACCCAATCTTCCTCTGAACACTTCAAAACTGTAAAAGCCTTCTCGATATCCCTTATCCAAAGGGTCGCAGCCTCAGGGTCGCCCACGCCACTGAACCTCGATGGTTTAAGCCTTAGGAACTGTTCTACCAGCTTATGCATCGGTCTCTCACAGACCTCACCTCTCACTAAGAGAACCACAGCAGGAGCAACAGGAATAGCGGCAGTAGCGGCGGCAGCAGGACCCTCACTAATCCTGCTTTCCAATTCCAACCGAGAATTAGAAATTATGAGCAACCCGCCACAACACAAGACCACACAAGCAATCACAAGCATGTGAAATAAATGCCATCCCTATCTCACTATCCCAAAACCCCATGCACCTTATCACTTTAGGTCTTAACCGAGCTCAGATACCAAAACCGACGAGGATGTTATGCCCTGAATCCCAAGCATGAAACAATCCCTTCCCTTGGTCAACTGAAAGCGACGTCCCAAGACTCGTCGACGACCATTCATTTTAACCTTTCATTATGTGCAAGCGGAAGACGAACCATCCCCCAGTCAAACACACAATCAGACAATCAGACAGGGATAGAGGGATGAACAGCAAGATAACCACAACTACTCATTTATACAATCTTACGGGATTAACCAACAGAGGATCGTTTCCAATTTACAAGCCTAACAAAGGGGCCGATCCATCTTCTAAGCCAGACAAAAAAGAAACTAGACTCAGCTAATCCATCTATGCAAAAGAACCCTCGAGTTCAACACCACAATCACTCAGACCCATTGGACACAAGCTCCGTCGGGTCGTAGTCGGAAGCATTCAGGTCAGTCACCGGTGGAGCGGGGGCAGGATTCTCCACTACGTCGGTAGGAAGGTCCAGCTCCATAAGGTCCCAGTCAGCGTCTTCGGGGCCCCTATTGGGCGGCCCATCAAAACCACGTAGAGAACCGATCAACAAATCGTTCTCCCGGATGTACCAAGCGAGGAACCAATGGGGAATCCATTGCCCCGATCCCTCGTCCACCCAGATGGTGGAGAGACACTTCTCGTAAAAATGCACTCGACCCAGGAAGCGGTGGTGTGTCACGACAGTCTCCTAGTCCTTAAAGATCCCGAATGACACCGGTGGTTGAGCCATTCTAAGGGCCTAAAAATTGTTATACAATAACTAATGAGATAAAATCTCAACGAGTCCTCCCCCTAAGCCTCAGTTAGTACACCAACTCAACTTAGGGTATCTCTCCAGAACCACCCATCAAGCAAACCAACAACCAAATAACAGCCAGGGTCAACCAATAATCAAATAGTCGGTTCACATGCCACCTTACCCGGTATGCCATACCCTGCACTTTAAATTCCAACACAATACAAGCAATGCACATGGCCATTAGATGATACAATCCATTAATCACATGCGAGTGGCGTCACAGGCGATCTCACCTGGCCATTGCCACACCCTGCACATTATCAATTCATTTGTGCCCTAAACAACGTGATCAACTCATGCATAATAGGAACCAATGATGCCATATTTCTCATACGCTCTTGCATCCACACGTGTTCTGATTATTACTGCCACTTAGGGCTACAACTGAACCCCCGTCGGTGTCTACTGGCATAACCAGGCATCGCTCTCCCCCGTGAGGCGCAACAACGTTGAGGGTTCTCTCCCAAGACGGTATTCCCTAAGGAGCATAGGCCCAGCCTCTACCGCGACTCCGCATCCGGACCCCCGTCAAGTTTCCAATAAATCAAACATCACCCCTCGAACTTCGGTCGGGGCGGCGAGTTCAACTTAGTGATCATGCAAGCATACCACCACAATCCACTTTTATCTTTGACCATTAGCCAATGCAGACATGCTTGCATATATAACCTCAAATTATTTCTCATAAAAGCGGTCAATTTCTGTATCCCTCGGACAAATCATTTTTCTCCTTTTTATGAAACCACACAATTCATGCGAATGTCTGTGCAATTAGACATCCAATTCACATCATAGAATCAAAGCACATGAAATTAGACAATTTTTTACTTCCGAATGAACAGTGCATGTGAATGGTAAATTATGAACAGTGCGACGTGAACAGTAAAATCTAGCATTTAATAATTAATAAATTAAATTCAAAAATCATTAAAAACATTAATTAAAAACAAAAATCACTTAGTTAAGGCTAAACATGCTTAATTAAACACAAACTATCATTAATCAACAATGAGCAAGATTAAACTAGACTAATCTTAACTATCTATCTAACCACCTATCTTAGGGCTAATACAATTTAATTAAACCTCCTAAACCAGAATTAACCTTAACTAAACCAACCCTAAGCAAGTTTAGGCACTAAACGAAAGATTAAGGGTTAAACTCACCCGTTAAGCGGGCCGGCAACACGGACGCGGCGGCGGCGACGACAAAGATGGAGGCTATGCACGGGGACCTCAACCACGACGGTCCAAGGCGGTCCAAAGGCTGAAACAGCAGCAATTAACTTTGCCTCTCACTGCAACTCATGGAAACCGAAATGCACAGACGGAAAAGGAGTTGGTCAGGCTGATTAGAGCTCCGGTAAGGAGTTGGCCAGCGACCAGTGGTACCAGCGGATCAAGGAGAACTGACTAATGGCTGGGATTGGCAGTGGTTAGGTCGGAACAGGAGGAAAGCGGCTAGTTTAGGTAGAACAACATAGGGACAGGCGGGTTGGCTAGCGATGGCTTCTGGCCAGCGACTCCATCCAGCAAACAGCGACCGTGGGAGACACGAATGTGGTCCCCTGAGCATGGGGGTAGGTGGCACGGGTAGTGATCAGCACAGGAAAGCCACAAACGACTCAGGTTTTTGGAGGGAGGTTGAAGGAGAATAAGAAGAAAATGAGAGGAAACAAGGAGAGAGAGAGGGTGCGGTTTCCTTGGGCAGAAGAAGAGGAGAGAGAGCGAAGTGAGAGCTGGTGTCACACCCTCATTAAGGCCATTCAATGCTTGCTCCATCCACATACAACATAACATCATCTTCTCTCTCTTCTTTTGTCTTTTCCTCAATAATATCTAGGGGCAAAGTGATCATTTCCACCTTGCACAATTCCCAATCTTCCCTTGGGCTAAGATGATGGGCAGGCCTAAGAAACGAGCTAGGAAATGAATAGGAACAGGCTCTGGAATCGATTGGGCTTGAATTGGCTTAAAGTTAGACAATAGGCTCGGAAGGGTTAAATGGTTGGTTGGGTCCAATGGGCTCACTTGCTTGCCTCAAGCCTACCATGTGGCCGTCCCACCTTAGGCGTGAGGCCCATGTTGGCCTTGCCCGACCCACACCCTCGTAGGCTCGTTTCCTCGGTCCATAAATCCATTTTCTAAATACTCGGCTTAACTAGCACTGTTGACTGTCGAAATAGCATCGTCCAAAAGTTCGTCCCAAACGTTCCTAAAAATTCGTAGTCCAATATTGGATTCTCATGCCTTGTCAATTTCACCCGAATGCCATTTTGGTACAACTTAGACTGATAGGCGGCTTCGAGGACTCACGCGTAACTGACTCGTGTCGAACCACGTTCAAGACCTCTCGACACATGGACGTCCTTGACTACATGAAATTCTAAAGGATAGACTCTTATTTCAAAATACACGATTACCAAAAATCGGCATAGGGTCGTTCGTGGGCTCGATAACGGTAAACGAAATCACTCATCATCCCGTTATGCTCTGTCCGCGAATCGACTTCTAGCGGTCCCTAAAATCGGCCTGCATAACCACAGGATCGTCCTTACACAAGTATCACGGTTGAGTCGTTTTTCCCAGGTCCAGTTCTTTAGTCGCACGAATTCTGTCCTCATTAGCCTTTTCGCTCAAGGTCAGTATCTCGGGAGTGATCAGTTCCGAGTGAGATCAACCAACAATGTATTGATGAAATTCACGTTCATTCATCCCCTAAAGGGCTTGAATTTCAAGACATCACAACGGAAACAGGTGCAGCTGAGTGTTTCCAACCAGTACAACAGCTGGAACACAAGCGAGCAGAGGAGCGGCAGCTTCTGGGCGGCCGACGAGCTGACCGCCGACCAGGACTAGCAAGCAATGGCAACAGGGGGTACGAACTAGAGCTCCCAGTCACTACTGCAAGTGGCTTAGGCGGTGACAAGGCTAAACCAGCGGTGAAAATGGAGGAAAAGAAGGAAAGGAATGAGAAAAAGAAAAAGAAGAAAGAGAAGAGGGGGTGGTCGGTAGCTATAGGAAGAGAGAGAATGAGGAGAGAGAGAGAAGATGAAGATATTGTCCACTCTCATCAATGCTTATAAACCCTTGCTCCTTTCCAATGCAAAAGCCATCATCATCCAAGACTTTCTCTCTCTTCTTTTGTCTTCTATTCATTAATGTCTAGATGGGCATTTTAGTTTTTTCCACCTTGGCACAATTACCAATTTGCCCATGGGCTAAAGATGAAGAGCGGGCCTAAGAAACAGGCTATAATTGAATAGGAATGGGCTCGAGAATTTGTTGGGCTCAAATTGGTTCAAGAATAGATAATGGGCTAGAATGGGTCAAGTGGGTTAATCGGGCTCAATGGGCCCAAACGGCTGCCTTGGGCCCATATTTGTGGCCGCCCCTCCTTGGGCGTGAGGCCCACTTGGGTCTTGCTCGGCCCACTTCCTTGTGAGCTTAATTTCTCGGCCCGTTAAATTCTTTTCCAACAATTCGGGCTTACCGATAATCTCGAAGGCTATGGAAACATCGTCCAAAGATTTGTCTTTGACATTCTTGAAAATTCGACATCCAATATCGGATTTACAAACATAGTCAATTTCGATCGAATGCAATTTTAGTACGTCTCGGACTAACAAGCGACTTCGAGGATTTATGCGTAACCGACTCATGCTTGACTCAGCGTCAAACCACGTTCAAGTTTTCTCGATACATGGATGTCCTTGACTATCGTGAAATTGTGAAAGATCGATTCTTATTTCAAAGTACACGATTACTGAGAATTGACTTAGGGCGATCGCGATTTCAATATTAGTAAACGGAATCACCCATTGTCCCATTATACCCTGTCCGCAAATCGATTTCTAGTCACTAATTGAATATGAATCGATATTCAAAATCATTCCATTCCTCGGCTTGTATAACCATAGGATCATCCTTGCGCAGGTCCCATGGTCGAGTCATTATCCCAAGTCAAGTTCTTTAGTCGTTCGTGTTCATTCCTCATTAGCCTTTCCCCTTAGGGTTAGTATCTCGGGAGTGATCAGTTCCAAGTGAGATTAACTAATAATGCCTTGACGAAATTCACAGTCATTCATTCCTCAAAGGGTTTGAATTTCAGGACGTCACAAAGTACAAGGTCAAAAGGAAATCGGTTTAACATCGTTCGCAGTTAATATCGAAGTCGTGCGTAATCACCCGCAATCCGACCTCATACTTCTGCCGAATCGATTTATTTCCATTCACTAATTGGCCTGCAATAGCGTGGTATCATCCCTCTTTAATCCTTATGGTTGAGCACCTATCCCTGATTGAATTCATTGGTCGTATGCATATCGATCCTTAATTGCCTTTCCAACTAGTTAGTTAACTCATGAGGGGCCAGCTTAGAGTAAATGTAACTAACAGTGCATTGATAAAATAATCATTTCGTATATCTCGAGATAGGTCAAAATTTATGACGTCACAAATCTTCCCCCCTTAAAAGAAATTATCTTCGAAATTTGCGGAACTTTCTGCATCCTTACACTGATTAGGGTATTGATGCCTCATTGCATCCTCAATTTCCTAAGTCGTTTCTTCTGCAGCATAGTGCTATCCATCACTTCCAGTGATGCCGAATCACTTCCAATCTTGTCCAAACCATTTTTGGTTCCAAAAGGCTAAGCCCTTGTCCATTTTTACAATAATGAAAGTTGCAAAAATTTGGTTCTTTTTTTTTTTTGCAACTACGTGGCAACTACCACTTCCGAGATTCGAGCTCCCGATCAGATCAGGTGGCTTCCATCCCCGCATACCACTCGGCTAAAGGCGCCGACGGTGCCTAAAATTGCTTTCTTTTGCTATTTAAGGCCAAAATCCTTATCTGATCCCAATCTCGAAAGATCTAATATATTTGCAGTTCAGCTTTCCTTTCTTAACAAATCAAGATGTCCCTATCACAAGCAAAACCCAAGGAAAACATGTTTCCCAACTTGAAATTCCAAAAGCCTTAGTCATTTATTTGCACCATCGTTTTAGTAGCTTTGCCCTATCCTTAGCCTATCTCGGATAGTCTTAATTGCATCCATTAACTGCCAGACTATCTTTGAACTAGTGATCCCTAGTTCCCTGACCTCATTCCATTAGACTGGAGTTTGACAAGCTTGACCATATTTTTGCTATATCACTCGGATAAAAATTTTATCCCCAAAAGCACTCTCTCTTGCTTAGTGCATAGTTCAGTTCATCCCTGCCCCCTTCGACTTCCTAGAAGCCTGCCAGGAGTCGCTCCTTGCTCAGGCCCTCCGACCCCGAAGACCACTCCCCACCCTCGTTAGATCAGTTGTTACGGGCATCATTGAACTGCACATCAACTAGCAAAAGTCCCTTTTGAACAAGCATTAACTCATAGAGGTATTATCCGTCCTAGCCCGTCTCATATTGAGCCTCACGGTCTTAACCTTGTCTGAGCACCTCAGACTGCAAAAGCTTGCTCCAGCTTGTCAATCCATGAGGTCGTTTCGGGATCCTCATCAATACTTGAAATTCATTCCCACAAATTTCCCATCAGATTACCATATGATTTTCTCAAGTCCTCAATTTATTTCAACCACTTGAGAATTAGTGGAACCCAACTCTTATTCATTGCATCAAAAGCTTTCAGGTACTTCTTCAGGTCTTTACTAACACCTCAAGAAGAAATCATAAACAATGCTATTTCGCCACATGTCCATCTAGCATCATGGGATCATTGATTCTTAATCCAACAAGGATAAAAATCCATTTCCTCAAATCCCAATCTGAATTGTCTCTCGAAACAATCCACCATACTTGCAATGATGCACTTTCACTTGCTGGCATGTTGAGCACTACTACGTACTTGACAAAATCCAATTACATGTCGTTCCACCATTGGTACTGTCGCAAATTCAGGTACATCTTTGTACTACCCCAGGTGGATGATATAACTAATATTATGAGCTTCCAAAAGATTCCTCCATAAGCTCAATATCGTTGGGCACGCACAATTGTCCACGAAACTTCAAGATCCCATCCTCGGATACATGAAAGTCAAGTTTCCTCTTAGTTGCACCCAACTGCACAATCATTTGGATTGCAGAGCTCGTAGACTACACTGCCTTAATCCCGGTTTGCATTTTGGGCTCTATCTTGAGAGTAGCCATTAGACTAGCAATGTGGCCTACCTCAAACTTGAAATTCAAGCCTCAAACTCCTTTGAGTAGGAACCATTCTTGTACCATCATTTAGAAGTTTCATCCATTGACCATCCATCAACGTAGTCTCATGTTCAACTCCTTCTAAGAGAACAGATACCTTAGACTTTGATGATCTATAAAAATCTAAAACTTTTCTCCACACAATTAGTGCCTCCAAATTTTTGGAGCAAAAATGATTGCTGCTAATTCTAAATCATACATCAGATAATTCAACTCATGTAGTCTTAACAGTCAAGATGCGTATGCAACCACTCTTCCTTGTTACCTTACAACGCAGTCCAATTCCTTTGTACGATGCATCACTATAAATTTCGTATCGTCCAGGACTAGATGGTATTGTCGATACAATGCGGTAGTCAGCTTATACTTAAACTCTTGAAAACTACGTTCGCACTTATCCGTCCATTCATTTTTACGTCATTTTTTAGCATTTGCACGGAATGCATAACTATTGTAGAAAACCTTTCTACACATCGTCTATAGCAACTTGCTAAACCTAGAAAACTTCGAACATTTGTCACTATCATAGGCCTTGGCCAATCCTTAACCGCTTCTATCTTGGTCGGGTCCATGGATATTCCTTCTCTAGGAATTACATGGCAAAGAAAAGCTATGCGAGTAAGCCAAACTCGCACTTATTAAAATTAACACACAGCACGTAATCTCAAGGGGTTTGCAGCACCATCCTCAAGTGCTATTTGTGTTCCCCTGACTTCCTCAAATATATCAATATATTGCTTATGAACACGATTGCAAACTAATCCAAGTACACCTTAGACACTCAATTCATCCGATCCATAAATTGTTGGCGCATTGGTCAAACCAAACAATATTGCAGTAAACTTCGTAGCAACCATATCGCATTTGAAACGTCATCTTCAGCATATTCTCATTTTAAACATCAGCCAAATATAGCCCGTTCTTGGGTCTATCTCGAAAAATACCGAAGCTCTTGAAATTGATCAAACAAGTCATCTATCATCAGCAATGGATACTAGTTCATGACCATGCCTTGGCTAAATTGCCAACACTTGATGCAAAGTTGCAACGATTTAACCATTTTTCTTAGAAACAAGACAGGCGCTCCCCACAGGGACGCACTAGGACAATTAGATCTTTTGTCCATTAAACCTTGCATCCACACATTGAATTCTTTTACTTCCGACAATGTAACTCGGTAGGATACTTTGAACTTCAGCTCCATTTTGGGGCTAATTCAATCACAATTTCCATTTCTTGATATGCGTAATCCAAGCAATTCCTCTGGAAAACATCAAAATAATCTTGTACCATGGCAATGTTTTTCATCCTTGATTCCTCGTCCAACGTATTAATTTTGGTCGTCTAATCAACTTTGGCAACCCACATCCAATAACTCCAGTCATCTATAGTGACGACATCAAATAGATCAATGATCCTCCTCAATTTCCAACAAACTCACAACTAACCCCTCCGAATGGGTTAAACCGGATTACTTTCTAATAGCAACCCATCGTAGCTCATTACTTGGTGAACCATTCTCTTCTAATGATGACATTAAAGTTGTACATCGTTTAGACCGTCAAATCCATCAATTCTTCTTGATCACCGATGACTATCTTACAACGTAAAACATCTTACCATAGACAACACATTGTCCGTTATCGGGATAGAATTACTAATAACCATTTCCAACGATCTCGATCTTAACCCCACACTTAACAAGCAACTTGACCATACATAAATGCTTAGTCCCAAATCAACTAATGCATAAGCAACTGATTGCAAAAGGAGACCATTCTTGTAATTATGATTTGCGAATCCTCTGCTTCCTTTCTTGTTGCACAAACGCTTAACCTTTGGCCAACGGGCGATTGAGCTTATTCAACAAAGCGTTTCCTACAGGTTATCCTCCCTACAACCGTGACACTTGCTCTCCCATATGTCTATGCAAGCAGTTCCTCACTTGATGGCCTCATTGACCACATCCATAGCCGACTTCCGTCTCGGGAGGACATAGGGCATTTCTAACCATTTATTCTACTTGCGGTTGTCGAGGTTGTTTCTTCGGCTATCAATGAGAACACCTCCTCATGACGTGGCCTTGTTGGTCGCACTCAAAATACATACCTCTCTTAATAGGACACGTAGCTATCTCGTGTCGTCTCCGACATAATCGACACCTGGCATTTGAATTGTATGGCACTTTCCCAACGCCATTCTTTCTATTGAGCGGGATGGGATGTTTTCGTCTTGTCATCGACCTTTTTTCCCAAGCCAATGATCATCCCAGTGAGATGCAAACCGCAATCTAGATACAGCTGCTCATTTTGTCATATTTTCTTCAACTAGCTGGGCCCCTTCATACCATTAATCAAAATCATTCAACTTTAGGGGCACCAACTAACTTTTACTTCCTGGCTCAAACCATAATTAGACCTCTCAACATGGTCTACCGGATTCTCAATCATTCTCGGCACATACTTCAAGAGCTCTACAAACTTAACCTTGTATTACTCGGCTGACAAATGATCTTGACGAAGCTGCAAGAATTTAGACATTTTCTACTCTCGTGCGCACTCGGAAAAGTATTTTCCATTGAACACCTCAACCAAGGCATCCTACTCTCGGCTCGTGCCTTCGGGAAAAACCTCTTCCTTGGGTTACATGCCACCAACTACTGGCGTTACTTTCTATTAGTACTTAGCCAGGATTATCTATTCTTCCTCTGCTCACTCTAACAGTGCAAAGACTTCTCCAGTTCCTTGATCCAGAGAGTTGTTGTCTCAAGATCACCCGTCCCAACAAACTTGGACTATTCCAGCTCCAGAAACTGCTCAACCACTTAAACATCAACCGATCATCAATCCCCTTTCCAACCAATAGACTTATTAGGGGAGACAACAACAACAATGGTGGCAATAACAATTGTAACAACAACAGCTTAAGTCTAAACTTACTGCACCCTATCAAAACTCAAGGCTTACAACGCCTACAGGACCCTATCTAGTCTAAGACCCCTTGATGTTTTACCTCTAGCACATGTTTGACCTCAAATTGCCCTTCCTCTAGGACTCTAGGATCAGGACTGTTTATCTCACAACATTCTCACAGAACCTACATTCCAATTCCCTCAAGGAATTAGGAACCATGAACAACCCGTTTACAGCAAAAAATCCTATAAGCAATCACAGGCATATAAAATAAATATCTTTCCTATCTTACTATCCCGTAACCCATCGCACCTTATCACTCCAAGTACCGACCAGGCTCTGATACCAAAACCAACAGGGATGTCACGCCCCAAATCCTAAGCATGCGACAACCCCTTCACCAATATCCCACGCCGCGTCACCGATCATTCTTTTTATCTTGCGATTAAACTCATGAAGAAGAAAATCAACAACTCCCAGTCAATAAACAACAGGGATAGCAGAAAGACCACAAACAACAGCAACAATGTCATTTTTATTCTTGTACTAATTAACCCTAGAAAGTTTATATACAAGCCCCTCAATCTGGCGACTTCTTTTATAGTCATCAAAAGATACTAAGCAGGGTTAATCTACTTCTTTCAACAATCGGGCACACCAACTTGTTGCCCTCCACGACGTATTCCAGCACTATACGATCCATGGCAATATAGGTGCCACAATTACAGACCTGAAAAATGGTTAACAATGACAAGTGAGATATAATCTCAGTGAATTACCGCCTAAGCCCCGGTTAGGACGTCAACTCACCTCGGGGTACCTATCACATGGCCAATTTCCCTCAAGCAGATCAATAAGCAAAACAATTCATGTTTGCCCTAGTTAATGACTCGATCTACTCGGTAATTCCATTAACACCATTGACAAGCAATCGACTCATAGGCAACCTCACGCTGTCATACCACACCCTGCACGGTAAATACACATGCATGCCACAATTAATGCATCATGCACTCTCAGCACTGCATTAATCAATCACATTCAAGTCGTATCACATGCGATCTCACCTGGTCATTGCCACACCCTGCACAGTACCAACTTAGGCATACCATAATCAATGCAACCAACACATGCATAATCAGAACACATAACAACATGTTTCTCATGCACTCTTACATTCATGCGTGTTCTGATTATTAACACCTCTAAGGGCCACAACCAAACTCTCGCTGGTGTCTACTAGCATAGCCAGGCATCGTCTTGCCCCATCGAGCGCAGCTACGTCCGAAACTCCCGCCCAAACGGCATTCCCGAAGAGCATAGGTCTGGCCTCTACCGCAACCAACATCCATACTCCTGCCGGGAATTTCGAAAAATCAGACTTTGCCCCCCGAACTCCCACTTAGGTGACGGGTTCAATTAAGTGACCACACGAGCACACCACCATAGTCCATTTTAATCTTGAATATTAGCCGATGCAAACGTGGTACATGCTCAAAATAATAATTCACTGCATATCATGTAAAAATTGCAGGAAAATAATCGCACGTTGTCACATAATTATTGAAAACCCGTCAAATTTTGCATACCTTACTTTTTAAGCATACTTGCCTCATTTAAAATATAAAAATCGACATACACACCCAACACCTTGGGGTTTCCCTTTTATATGTCCATAAAAACCCTTGTAAAAATTACTACTTTGGGTTTCATATGAGGCAAACATTTTTCAAGGCAATGCAAGCATCAAACAGCATGGCACATACAGGAAAACATCATAAATTTAGTCCAAAAATACACAAGCATCAAGGCATAATTATCAAAGCAATTAAGGACTTGACAATTTCAATCATACAATCATACCCTATTGATCCAAGCAACAATTCGACATGCTAAAATAAATACAGACTCGCCAAATTATTACCACAATTTAATTATGCATGAATAGTACTATTCATAATTAAATTAAAATAAATAATAATAATTTCAATTTTAATAAATAAATAAATTATTAAAAAGAAATAAGTTCTTTTTAATAAAATAATGCTAATCAAGATTATCCCCTTAATCCTTGATTATCCTAATTAACCACCATTAATAGTACTAAGCAAGATTAATAATTTAATCAAAGCTAACCATGATTAACTAACCTAACCATGCTTCAACCATGGTTAATTAACTCAACCCTAGTTTATTAACCTAACCATAATCCAACTCTAGTTAATTAACCTAACCTTAGTTAATTAACCTAACCATAAGTCAACCTTAGTTAATTAACCCAACCTTGGTTAATTAACTAACCATAGTTCACTTTTTGATTAATCCAACCATGGTCATCTTTCTAACCACCCATCTTAACCATAGTTAATCTTAATTAAGCCCCTAACTAAGATTAACCATAAACTAATCTACTCCTAAGCAAATTTAATGGACTAATTGAGGGATTAGAACGTAAACTCACCCGGTGACGATTCCAATGACACGGGCTCGACGATGGCGGCAAGGGCTATGCACAGCTACATACAAAATGTCACAGAGGTGCTCAGCAAAAACGGGTCTCGGCGGAGGCTGTTTCCAGTTTGGTGAAACCGAGAGAGAGGCGCGGCTTGGGCCGCACCACAGCGGCACGGTGGCTCCAAAACAATGGCAAGACAGCGAGGATGGCGAGTGAGGGTGGTCCGGATGGTTAAAGGGCATCCAAGGGGAAGAAACAAGAAGAAAACAAGAGAAAAAGAGAGAAAAATGAGAGAGAAAAGGGAGGGCTGAGGGGCTAGACGCCCAAGGAGGAGAGAGAGAGAGAGAGGAAAGAGAGAGAAAAGATGAAGACCTCTCTCCTTGAAGCCTTCTCCAATTGGCTTCATCTATTTTCCCCAAAAATTCATCATTTCCTTAACTTTCTTGCCTTTTGTCCTCCAAAATTAAATGCCACTTCTAGAAGGGGTAAAATGGTAATTTCTCAAAGTATAGTATACCGTACTATACGCGTATATAGGCCAAGATTTTATACAGGCTTGAATAAAATTGGCTTGGACTCAAATTGTGGAAAATTAGGCTCAAAGGCTTGAAGTTGGGCTTGCTTGGGCCCACTTGGGCTTGGTGGACTTGGGTTGGGGACACTCGGTTGAACCTCAATGGGCGCAAGGCTCATTAAACCTTCGGTTGGTCCAACTCCTCTTGGTTCCAATTTTTCTGCCCATTGAATCCCTTTCCGATAATTTTCGGGCTTACCGATAAATTCGAGAATTAATGAAGCAACATCCAATATTTTAGTCTTGACATCCTTGAAAGTTTGATACCCCAAACCGGATTGAAATTCGTGGTTAAAATCGATCAATCGCGACTTTAGTACGACTTAACTATCGGGTAGCGTTTGACCCGTGGTTGATAGCTTTTCAATCCACGATTGTGCCTATTCAAATCAGGGCGATCATTGATTGTCATATAATCATGAGGGGTTAATTGCTCACACTAAGTACAAGGCCAAAAGGAAATTGGTTTAACGTCGTTCGCAATTAATATTGAAGTCGTGCGGAATCACCCGCAATCCAACCTCATACTTTTGCCTAATCGATTTGTTTTCGTTCACTAATTGGCCTGAAATAGCGTGGTATCATCCATCTTTGATCATTATGGTCGAGCGGCCTATCCCTGATTGAATTCACTGGTTGTACGCGTATCGATCATTAATTGTCTTTCCGACTAGTTAGTTAACTCATGAGGAGCCAGCTCAGAGTAAACGTAACTAACAGCGCATTGATAAAATAACCATTTTGTATATCCCGAGATGGGTCAAAATTCAGGACGTCACATAGAACATCTTAAACTATATGAGCATTCACACAAGCCTTCTAAATTCAAACTTCAATTAACAGCAAACATCATTTAATTGAATCAAAGAATCCTAGAGATCAAGGAAAAAATTAACTCAACATGCTCCTAATCATCATTCTTATAACAAACATCAAAGTCTAATGAACCTCTGATTCTCTCCTATAGGTTTTGACTAACATGATATTTGTGAAAAATTGAGTATGCAAATAGTTATATCAACCTTGATTTAAGGCTAATTCCTAAGGATTATTATATAAACATGCAAGACCTAATTCAATCTACACACAATCATCCAAAATGGGAAAATTATCCAAAAGCCTTAAACCTATTATACTTTTGTCAATTCAATTCTAAATTTTTTAATTTTGCCAATTCGGTTCTAAATCTTTTCACTTTTTGTCGATTAAGTCTATCTGGCCATTTTATATCAAAAATTGCTGATTTGGTGATGCTACATAGAATTATCGGTACTAACGTTAACAACTTTTAATAATATTTTTTTTTTTTTTTTTGAAATTCTTAGTGTTTTTCTAATTTTTTGTTCACTTTTTTTTCTTTTCTTTTTTGCCTATTCTTCTTCCTTTTGCCGGTGGTCGACCACAGACTAGCCCCACTTGCCACAAGCGAGACTAGGGGTGTGCAACCGAACCGAGTTCACTCGGAACCCGGACCGGACCACCCAAAAAACAGGGTCGGGAACCAGTTCCTGGTTAAACCAATCTGGGTACAGGTTCCAATTTTTGGGAACCGGTTGAAACCGGTCTGGGAACAGGGTCCAAGCAAAGACCCACCTAGAACCGGACCAGTTTTGGAACCGATTTTTACCCTGTTAAAAAAAAAATCGTCTCTCTGTATAATGCTTTTGAGTCTCTTTGTCTTTGAAGAAATGTTAAAAAAAGAAAGATTTTCTCTGAATCAAGTTAAGAGAGAATTGTTTTGAAAAAATTGTTAAAAAGAACTGTTCTCATAAATTTTTTTTTTTTTTAATGATCCCACTTTCAACTATTACTATAGTCGTAGGACAAATGCTACTAACTATTGTAACACTAATTCTCAGTCCAACTCAAGAAAAATGTCCTCTTAATAAGAGCTATGTCGCATACACATAAGTAAGCACATTAGGTCATATTAAAAGTATTTGTGGGAATGAGACTAATATTAGATCCATATTTGTTGCTAATGCTTATGCATTCTTAGGATTTTTGCTTTGTCTTATAATGTTAGAAGAATTACGTTGTTGTTTTTTTGCTAATTAATGTAAAATTCGAAGCCGTATAGAATATTGAACGATTGCAAAACAGGTTCCAATGAAAACAGGGTTGACCCTGTTCCCGGACCGGAAAAACCGGGTTGGGTCCAATAAAAACGGGGTAGGGTATAGAGTCCAGAAAAGAGGAACCGGTTATAACAGGGTTGGGTATAGGGTCCAAGTCTGAACCCTACCCACCTTGGACCCGATCACCCCTAAGCGAGACGCGATCGGGTGAGGGGAAGCCTCGGTGAGGGGAGAAATCCTCAATGCCATTCTCTTTCCAGTTTCGTCACCCATTACCATTAAGCTTTCCTATCTTCTGTCCATCTCCGATGGTTTTTTTTCTCCTTTTTGTCATCAACCCAAATGCTGAGAAATTAAACTAGAGGAAAGAGAGAGAAAAGGGTGATATGAAGAACAAGTCCACTTGCATCGTCTTCACCCTGACCTCCATCGCCAAAGCCAAGTCTGCGGCCATCAAAAGCAAGACTAGTGTGATGAAGGACGGCCTCACGCTCTTCTCACTAATGCACGATTGGAAGGTCCTGTTCGACTCCATCTCCAACAAGATCCACAACCTCTTTAGCCACGGCGACAAGGACAGGAATGGCAAAGGCCAGCCTCGCCAGATCTAACGAAGCCAGCCCTCGCCCAAGCCAAGTCAGCCTCTCTAGGGCTAGCCTACTGGTGGTTGACCACCGGTAAAAGGAAGAATAAGTAAAAAAGAAAAGAAAGGAAAAAAATCAATAAAATAATATAAAATAATATAAAAATTTCACCAAATATTAAAATTTGTCAACATCAGCACTGACAATCCTACGTGGCATCACCGGCATCCATATCAGTGAATTCTAGCCAAAATTGACCAAATAGACTTAATTAGTAAGAAATGAAAAGGTTTAGAATTGAATTAGCAAAATTGAAAAGTTTATGACTTTTTGAACAATTTACCCCATCCAAAATTAATGTTAATATTCCCTTACAGTAGCCCAACCATCAAGGAATTGAGGTCCTAGAATGATCTGAACATGAAATTGATTTTGATTTCCGGAAATTAAACTTGTTTCAAGAACTATTAACTATTCAATTTCTATCATATCCTACTTGGGATTCAATTGTAGATTGAAGTTGTAACTTCACTTTTGGACTATAATTGAGCCAAAGATCCTTGGATGATCCTTGGAAATTAATATCAAAAGTTTTGTACTCCTACGATAAATTTATTAACTGGTGAGTAAGTAAACAGCTAAAATGCAATGATTCTGCTAACAATCAAGGTGAATATCACTCAAACTTGACTTGAGGAAAGGTTGAGGGTCGTTGTCACAAGTTGAGGTTGAAGGACCGATGCTAGAGAAAGCCAAGAATCAATTGAAGCTACGTCGAACTAGTTGTGTAGAGAAAGTGTGTGTGTGTTTTGCTTAATGTGAAGTGTAATTGTGAGCTAACTCTCTCACCTTGGGTGAGCTGCTCCCCTATCCCCTCCGGTGATAGAAGTCCCCACCCTCATAAACCCTAACCCTAACCCCCAAAAATCCACCCATGACAAAAATGGCCCACCTCCCACCTGACTAGGAGTCTCCAGATCAAGCACCATGAAGCTGCGTATCCCAGCTTTTAGCGTGTGAAGCATCCCAGCGACCCATTCGCTGTATGTCCCGGAAAGAAGAAATCTCGCCTGGTCCACTTGTTTCGGTCCAGTGGGCGGCACTTCTCAAATCATCTGAGCTCCCTTCACTCCATCTCCCAAAATCAGCGTATCTTCCATACAACCCTTCCTTTATCTTGAAATTCCAGCAATGGAGGAGACTCAACTGAGAATGGCGGCATTATGTAAAAGAATGGGCGATCTATGGTCCGAAGTGATAATCACGAGAACTAGATGAGGAAATTCGAGGAAGAAACGAGGTAAATGATCGAACCCTCTATGGCAAACTCTATTCAAAACCGAATGTTAATGTTCGGGCCTTTATTAGCACAATGAGAAAAGCATGGAAAACAGAATCTGTTCAATGTGAGGTGCTAGAACCCGGTTACTTTACTTTCCTCTTCAACTCAGTAGAAGAGAAACATCGAGTTCTAGAAAATGGACCATGGTCTTTCGCCAGCAATTTATTAGTACTAAAAGAAGGAGATCCAACCATACCTGAACACTGCTATGAATTTACACATTATGCGTTCTGGGTGCATATATTGGGCCTCCCCCGAGCCAAAGCAAATGAAGGTTCTATGCGTTTAATTGCCTCTAAGCTGGGTGAAGTAGAGGAGATCAAATTTGAAGCCAGGTCCAACAATTCCCGCAAAATGGGGAAGGCGAAGGTTCAGTTGGACTTAACGCAGCCTCTGCAAACAGGAACACTAATTAGCTTTGGAGGGAAGAAATGGTGGTTAGATTTCAAATACGAAAGACTTCCCCACTACTATTACTCCTGTGGCAGAATAGGACATTATGCAAATTTCTGTCCGAACATACCTTATGAGGAAACAGGCCTACCACAGGACAAACCGGGGCGCTATGGTCCGTGGCTGAAAGCAGAGGTTCGAGAAACAAGCCAATTTTGGAAGGCCTTTTATGGGGAAATCGACCCGACCGCACTTGAAGAGGCAGCAACCTCAACCCAACCGATAAACATCACTGAGGAGACCCCAAGTGCAGAAGATGCAGAGCAAACTTAGATGGCTATAGTGCTTGTTACACCTGATGAAGTTGACAACACTTCAAAAATGGAGGAAACAGACCATATTGCTTCCAGCAAAGGGAAGAGAGCACTACCAAACCTGTTAATGTATCAGAAAGAGGTAGGCAAAGAGGTGAAAGAAGGGAATCCAAAAAAAGAGAAAACACCCTACAAACTCCGGTGACAAAAAAACAGAAATGTATCAGTCCATATGTGAAAAAAACACCCCCCCTCCCTTGTAGTAAATGAAGAACAATTACTGGACGCCCCAATTCAACTAGGGGAAGACATCCATACACGGGCTTTGGTGGCTAGCCTAATAAGCCACCACAAAGCAACAATGAGGATCTTGAGTTGGGCTGTCAAGGGCTGGGCACACACCGGGACAGTTCGGCACCTTCGAGCCTTAGTAGCTCAAGAAAGGCCCAATCTGGTTTTCCTTATGGAAACCAAAAATAAAGACCCAATGGTGGACGGTGTTAGGAAAAGCCTCAAGTTTACCCAATCTTTTCTCATTGAACCAATCGGTATCACGGGAGGTCTAGCACTTATGTGAGATGAGGAGGTTGGGGTGGAAATCAATTTAAGTTCGGGGGATCTCATTGATATCCAATGCAAAGTCTTAAGCAGCGGAGAAATCACGCGTATATCCTTCATACATGCATCTACAAATTTTCAGGAGAGACAAGAGCTATGGCGCACGTTGAGGGCTACTACATCCAGCAATACCCTACCCTGGCTATGCATAGGAGACTTTAATGAAGTTATCTACCAGTGGGAGAAGATAGGCCGCCGTGAAGTGGATAGGTATAGGATCCAGGCTTTCAGAGACTTTCTGAACAATTGCTCGTTGATGGACATAGAAAGCAAAGGCTGTGCATATACCTAATCCAACAATAGGGAGGGGGCTGATCTAGTCAAGAAACGATTGGATAGGGCAATGTGTACCTTAGAATGGCATGTAACCTTTCTGCATGCGGAAGCCTATGCCTTACCTGCCATAGGTTCAGACCACAGCCCACTTCTGCTGTCTCTTGATACGCCCGAAAAACCAAGAAGGAAGCCATTCAAACTAGAAGTATATCGGTTTGGAAGAACCGAAAGTGCGAGAATTGATTAAGATATGGGCTGATGAAAACACACAACAAAGCACAGCTTTAATGGGAAACTAAGGAAGGTAGCTTCAAGACTCGGCAAATGGAGTAAGGGAAAATTTCATAACTCCCGAGAAACAGATCATTCAGCTCAAAATAAGGCTCATGTGTTTAACTAATGAAGATGCGGGGAACAAAATGGGGTGGAATTGGAAACATTGTTACACGAATAGAAGAATTATGGCGTCAAGAAGAAATGTCCTGGGGCATGAGGTCCAAAATAAACTGACTGAAATGGGGCGATCAAAATACTAAGTATTTCCATGCCACGACAATTCAAAAAAGACAGAGGAACAAAATCACTATGCTGAAAATTAATGAAGAGACATGGTGTAGAGATCCTCAAGCTTTAAAACAACACATGCGAAGTTTCTACCAGAACTTATTTACATCGGTGGGTGACAGAAATTACCAGCCGGTTCTTGACCAATGCCCTCGAGTAGTACCCGATGAGATGAACGAGGAGCCGATTAAGCAAGTGTCGAAAGAGGAGGTAAAAGCGGTTGTTTTTCGGTTGGGAGCCAACAAAGCACTGATAGGATGGATTTCATGGCCTCTTCTATCAAAAAAATTGGTTAGAACTACATGAGGATCTTTATAATATGGTAAACTCTTTCTTCAACCAAGGCAGGTTTGACTCGAGCTAAACGAACATATCTTGTCCTCATTCCTAAAGTAAAAAACCCTGAAGATATCACCCAATTCAGACCTATTAGCCTATGTAATTTCACATACAAAGTCATTGCGAAGGTATTGGCTAATAGGCTGAAACCATGGCTAGAAAAGATCATTGCAACGGAACAAAGTGCATTTGTTAGCGATCGACAAATCCAGGACAACATTTTCATTGTTCAAGAGGTGCTTCACCAATTAAGAGTAAGGAAAAGAAAGCGAAGATTCCAAGCAATCCTGAAACTTGATATGCAAAAGGCCTATGACAGAATAGAGTGGAATTTTCTATGTGCTTACATGAGGAAAGTGGGCTTTGATGAGAAATGGATCCAATGGATTCATCGGTGCATTTCAAAGAACCTTCGGCGTCCTTGTAAACGGGGAACCCTCGGCGAGTTTAGACCTAAGAGAGGGATTAGATAAGGAGATCCTCTATCGCCTTACCTTTTAATTATTGTTGCTAATGCCCTCTCTACCATGATGTCCAAAGTAGTAAGGAACCATCAAAGGTATACGGCTAAACCCCACATGCCCCACCCTATCCCATCTCCTTTTCGCTGACGATGCTATATTCTTTATGAATGGTACAAAGTAAAGGAAGCACAAAACCTAGCCAAAGCATCTTAAACCAATATTGCTATGCTTCGGGACGAGGCCATTAATTTAAACAAATCAAGTCTCCTACTAAGCAAGGAATGCCCTCACTTACTCAAACGAGAACATAGCGAGATGCATTGAGGGTCCCTCTAATTGACAAAACAGGGGAAATACCTAGGCATTCCAACTGAGTGGGGACAAACAAAGAAGCATATGTTCAACTGGCTCCTAACTAAGGTCGAGAGCAAGTTAGAAGGCTGGAAAGAGAAGCTAATTTCCAAGGCGGGGAAAGAAATCCTTCTAAAGACAGTAATTCAGGCGTTACCTCAGTATGCTATGTCCATTTTTAAAATCCCATTGTCCATATGTCGAGCTATTGAGACAAAAATTGCCGCATTCTGGTGGAAACAACATACATCAAGGAAGGGCATTCACTGGAAAAACTAGGAGGCTCTAAAAAGCAGAAAGGACCGTGGAGGCCTAGGATTCAGGGACCTAGCAGAATTTAATAGAGCAATGCTGGGTAAGCAAGCCTGGAGATTAGTTCAAAAACCGAATGCACTATGGAGTAGAGTGTTGAAGAGCATTTATTTCCCTAGAGGGGACTTACGGAATGCACAAAAAGACAGCAAGCTTCTGGGGTTGGCAAAGCCTAATGATAGGAAGAGATGTCATTAAGCCACATACAAGGTGGGTTGTGGGAAATGGAGAAAACATCGAATCGAGAGGATCGATGGTTACCATCGGGAAAAATACACGGTCCAAAGCAAACATCCAACATCCATGTGTGGTAGCCGATTTGATAAACCAAAGCAAACCGGGGAATAGGATACCAACAAACTCAATGAATTATTTGATGCAAGCGTAGTCAAGGAAGTCATAGCTATTCCGCTTGGTACACATCCCGGCCCAGACAGACTATTGTGGATCGCAAAGCGGTTCAAGAGAATATACGGTAAAAGCGAATACAACAAAGCATCCACAACACGGGTGACTCCTCAACAAGTACACAATCCCACAACATCCTATCAAACACCAAAATCCCTTTGGACTAAGATATGGCAGCTTCAAACCAACCCAAAAATCAGATTCCTTCTATGGAGTATATGCAGCAATGCTCTACCAACAAAAGAAAATCTTCACAAAAGGAAGGTATTACCCGATCCCATGTGCCCTCTTTGCCACAAAGAGACAGAAACGATGGAACACCTATTTATTCTCTGCGAATGGACCAAAGAGATTTGGTCAGAACAAAGTCTCCAAGTTGACACTAATCCCTCACATGTAACACGCATAGACAAGTGGATCTACGAGCAACTTACCTCCTCAGCGAACCTACCATCGAAACCCCTGTTCGCCGGTGTCCTGTGGCAAATTTGGAAGCAACGCAATGTAGCGGTATTCCAAGATTGAGCACTTAATCTGCGGGCTGCCATCACACACGCCCAAACCATGCATCAACTACACAAAAGATGGAACCAGCAACAACAAAGCAGAACGCACAGCAGAACACCAGAAAACCAGATCTAGATAGCACCGAAGAACACAGAACAGAAGCTCAACGTGGACAACTCGTGGAACTGTCAAATGCTTACCGGATCTGTCGCTGGTGTGTGCAGGAACGAAGCTGGGCGGCTCGTTGCTGGTTTCGCTCACTTGATCAACGCTCCATCCGCTCAAATAGCCGAAACCCTTGCTGTGAGAAGTGCTTTGATGTGGTTGAAGGACAGGAGTTCAAACAGAACTAATCTACTCAAAGACTCCCCGATCGCCCCTCGCTTTATCGACGGACAATAAATGCATACGCAAGTGGGTAATGGGCTATGAAGCCCCTCCATGGGCGGCCTAATCGCTGATTTTGAACTGCCGAAATTTGATGAAAGAGTTGAAGTGGGTCTACATACAATACAACCCACGAGAGACAAATCGAGCCGCGGACTGGGTCGCCAAGGCCCATCGAGACAATATCCCCCGCCCGTGGGTTACTCAACCTCCGAACCGGTTGTGGTCTATTTTATGTATGGACTTTCCTATGTCACAAACTTCCTTCATGAATTAGTAATACAAGCTTCTATGTTCGATCAAAAAAAAAAAGTGTAATTGTGAGCTCATGGTCAGCCAAAGGTTTTTTTTTGGTCGGTACAGCCAAAGGGGTTTGAGAGGGAATAATTGGAGGGAAATTTGAATTAAGAACAAATCTTGGTCATATACATCATCCTATAATTGATGGTATGATTTTTAATTTAATGAGCAAGTATCGATGCCATTGGCTCTTGCTTGTACAATGGATGGGTTACATGACACCTTGGGCGATTAGATGGAATGGGTAAACTGTATGGCTTAGATTGATCCTTGGAGGCTAAATAATTGACCAAAGTCAACATTTGCTTCCTTGCTTTGCCTTATGGGTTGGCCGAATTCATTGATGGGCAAGTGGGCTAATTATTTAGGCCCATTGGGCCGAGGTGATTTTATTCAACTTTGGGTCAGGTCAAGTTGAGTCAATTGGGTTTACTCGACCAAACTTTATTGGTCCTAATGCGCCATTTTCTATTAATTTCCCCAAATTATCCTGATTATGTTGAAATAGTTTTTGAAATTAAATTAAGTTTGCATAATCAGATATAAAATATGCAAATTGATTTTATTGTGAAGGATGAACCATGGCCCTAAACTTGTGTTTGAACATTAGTTGACCATGTAAACTTGAAATTGGACTTGAAATCTTGAATTGCCATTATCCCTAGATTGAATAAATTTAGCTCGAGCACTAGATCTCCAATCTGGCATTTATGGACTAGAGCCCAGATCATCGGGGTCCTGCACTTGGCCTTTAAGGACCACGATCCGCATGCTAGGGATTTGAGCACATGTACCAAGGCCTTGAGCTCGGCCTCTGTGGACTTAGGATCAATGCTTGTGCTCTTGCTTGGAACCTAAGTGCCTAGCACTAGGGTCGGGGTCCATTGAGGCTAGACCCCTTATCGTGGTGTTCATATTTTGGTTTCTGATTGCTCGTGCAAAAGTTGTTAGCCCCGCATAATTTATGTGTATTTGGGAAAATCAAATCAAATTTTCCTTTCCAAGTGAGAACAAATATTTTCCGATTCTTTTTCAAGTTCAGTCAAACACCAAAAAATATTGTCAAAAAATGTAATATTTTCCGTAAAATCAACATAACTTATTCCATAGAATTATGAATTTGCAATGATCATTAGCACATATGAGTACCACAAGAGGCATATTTATGATTACTAATTGTTACTAAATAAACTAATCATCCCTTCTTTACCAAAAGAAAGAAAAACTAATCCTCTTCCCTTAGCAGATAGTTAAATTATATCTCGAGGTTAAACCTGTATACAAGACCCCATCCAATTGAAGGATGTGAATCCATTAGTGTATTTTTTATTATGTTGGAGAAGATAAACATTCACTCCTCGGCTAGTTTGACCGATCAAGTAATGGATTCTTTAATATGAAAGAAGAATAGGAGGAGTACCATAACTTTCTTACGACGCTCATTTAAATACCATAATTATTTTTTCACTCACTTAAGTGTCTCATCGGAATAAAATCAACCATTTGAATGCCAATTCATCCTATGTGGAATTTTTTAAATTTTTTTACTTTTTCCCTCTTTTAGGCCGGCAAGGGTCATCGCCACAAAACCCTCACCCTTGATCGTGAAGGGCCTCTTCAGCCACAAGTAAGGTCGCAAAGGCCCTCGCCATTGCCCTCAGTCGAGAGGCCCGCCTTGGCCAAATTTGGCAAGGACCTTCACAACCTCACCCAAGGCCTTCGAGACCAAGGGCAAGGCGGCCCTCGGCCAGATTGGGCGAGGGTTTTGCGGCCAACAAGGGCCGCTGACAACCTTCGCCAGCCCTTAAAAAAGGAAAGTAAAAGATAATTTAAATATTAAAAAATTATCAACATTAGTATTAGTGAAGCCACGTAGGATAATTAGGATCCATGTCGGATTTTCCGATAAGGCAAATTATCGATGGTATTCAAGTGATAGATTTTCCAAATTTATGACACTTAAGTAAGCGAAAAAAAATTATGATACTCAAGTGAATGTTATACAAAAGTTAGGCATTGTTAATATTATTACCCCTTTAAATGTCATATAATGGAGGACATTTTCAATAGAAATATTGGCTGCTACAAAATAAAAGATTGGGCTCATCAATTCCATAATAATTATTTATGGTGTAAAAAGAAAAGGTTCACTGGTTCAGAAAGGAAAGAAAGAAAAGGTTCACTATAGGGTTTTTACTTTTGCCTCTCTTGTCCTTTTCTAGATTTGGGCCGCGAGTGCGTTTCTTTGAGAAAGAGCCAAAGAAGCCGCACCAGACCCGCACGAATTAGCCGTGTGATAAACAAAAAAAAAAAAAAGGAAAGAACGTGGTTCATGAGTTTTCTAAGTAAGTTTTTCGTGAGAAATTAAAATGTTTATAGATTTACTTGAATTCAATATAAGTATAAAAACTACTCGAGTATGTAAAGAATAAAGAATTGTAATTATGATTTTTCAATTATAATTAATTATTTATTATTACTCTTCCCATAAATATAGAAATGTCGATATTCGTATAAAAACATCAAATCACATAAATTAATTTTATTATCTTTATTCCTCATTTATTATTTTAGTGATTTCACTTTGATTTAATTACAAGATTCTTCATATTTTTAATATATATGTCTGACTGTCAATCATAATTAGGATTATCTAAATCAATCATGCTTACCCATGTAAGTGCTGATTTTTTTAAAAAAAAAATTTCAGCGTTATTAAACTTAAAACCTTAATTCCACCTCTGCCCATTGCGTCTCTTCTCTCAACTCCTTACCCATCCTCTTCGGCGAGTCACTGCGGAACCGGTTTGCATCTGTCCGGTTGAGCCGACAACAAGCATAGAGACCGGTTCGATGTCCGGCCGGTTTATTACAGCCTTTGCCCGCCGCATGTGCTAAAACCCTTGCGGCGGCGTTCACGGTCCGGAGAAAAGCTGAAAACCTGGCCTCTTCGCCTCTTCTTCTCCTCCTCATCTGAACTCCGCATCAGGGTTTTCAGCGGCAGGATTCCCGTCTTCTTCTCGCTGACCCCCGTTTGATTTTCTGTACTCTCGTCTACCGGTGGTGCCGAAGTATTGGAGGGAAGGCGATTTCGGAAGGTGTCCTGGTTACTGAATTCAGGTCATTTGTCTTTTGAAGGGATGATAGCGGCGATATCCTGGGTCCCCAGAGGGGCTTCGAAGACGGTCCCTGAGGTTGCGGAACCGCCTTCCAAGGAGGAAATTGAAGAGATTTTGAAGAGTGGTGTTCTGGAAAGAAGGTAAAAAGAAGTCTCTCTCTCTCTCTCTCTCTCTCTCTAGTGTGTTTGGCCATGTGTTGATTCCGTTTCTAGCGACTTTTAAAGAAATGGTCTCTCTTTTTATGATTTTAGTGAGCTGAATGCGTGATGCTGCTAATGAATAATGTGAAGTTTGGTCCATGTGTGTCGGGTTAAGTTCTTGAACTATCTGTTTAGGTCTATGATGTCCTTTAAGGTGGACTGATTCTCGGTTGTTTGTGGCGTAATGAAGTTGAATCAGTGACCAAGAAAAGTGCATTGGAATTGGAGTATTGGGAATTAGTGAGGAGTCCCCAAGAAAGCTGTTTTTGTATATTATATTAGTTAATTAAGATAGAATAAGGGTCTGTGTATTCGGGCATGTAAGAACTGCATACATTTCCAAGAGCATTGAGGGAAAAATTACTATGATAGAGATGATGGAGATTGTCTTTACATTTTCTTTCCTTCTGGTTAGATGCTGCTGTTCAATGTATTATGAGGAGCTTATCAAGAGGGAAAACTTTCTTTGTTTTGGTGAAATTTTCAAGAGAGAATCTATTGCACATATTCTTTTGTTATAGCTTGTGCTTGATTTTCGTGCAGTGGAGATAGCGATGGTGAGGAGGATGATGAACACATGGATGCGGTTGCTTCAGAAAAGGCTGATGAAGTTTCCACTGCATTATCTGCTGCTGATGCACTCGGGAGAATTTCCAAGGTGACAAAAGTTGGATCTGGTTTCGAGGATATAGCTGATGGCTTAAGAGAGCTTGAAATGGATAATTACGATGAAGAAGATGAAGGTATGTTCCTTTCTATGGGTCCTCTGATCTTATTTTCTTGTTATAAGTAAGTTTCTTAGTTCATCCAAAGGAAGCTGGATGGCTATTCCTACTTGGATCCCCAAAAAGTAGCATCAGAATGGATTATATGCAAATGCCCCACCTAACAAGGACTCATTTTAACGGCATGTCAGTCTTCCTCTTAAAATCACTAACAAGAGCCAGCCAAATTCAACAGAACAAGTAATGGACATATCATGAGTCTCCATAATATGAGAAATCCTTCCAAGCCAACTTTAAGAGCAAAGAAGGAAGAGCTTTCCCTGTCAAAGTCCTTTTGAGCCAGTAAAACTCAACAATCTGCTCTTCAGTTATCATGCTTAATAAAGCCAATGGATGCTGCCAAATCTGCTTGCTAATAGGCAAGTCCATCATGTCGCTTGTTTCAAGAACACCACCACAGAAAACTAAAGAAGGAGAAATTATATGACTACGCTTTAGCATTGTACCGCTCTAGGCAGGCCTTTTTTGAATTGCTAGCCACAGAAAAGAAGTCAATAAAGAATATTTAAAGGAAAACATGCTAATTTTATGCCAATCCATCTTATTACTCCTATTTCAAGTTAACTTCACAGAAAAGTGTAATCTTTCACAAAATATAATCTGTAATTCCATGGCTAGGAATTATAGCTGCATGAATGAAATACTTGTATAGCAACAAGATCATGGGCACAAGTGAGAGGTCTTCTCCATTTAGTATCTTGAGGTGGCTACAATAACTTCTTGGAAAGACTGCACACTGTGTTAGAACTTGACTCAATATTGTCTTTCCATTGGGTCTCCTATATTGCGTGAGTGCGGTACTAGCTAGCTGGCTTGGCTTATTTCAGAGCTTCTTAGGAATCAAAGCGTCTAAAGTTACATGGACATAAAATTTAGTGCATGATAGAATAGTTGAGAAGGGATGGACAATCAAATAGAAATTTAGATATGAAAGGTTTTGAATGTACCTTTGATGGACTGATCATGCTAAACCTAGATGCAAACTATGAACAAAACTGTGTAATGACCCATTAATGGAAGGGTAAGAGAGGAGGACACCAGGAGGAAGTCAGGCCCCTGCCCAAAGCTGCATCTAAGGGGCTATCCCATTAATTGATTTTAATGATTGAAAATGCTGAGAGCTGTTCTGTTCCAAGCTTGCTTCCATATCTTCTGGACTGGTAGTAACATGATGACGGAATAAAGGGAAGGGGGATATTTTCCTGAGAGTAAAGACTTGGCTTCCAACCATACTCTATCAGTTATATTATCATACATATCTTGTTAAACATGGAACAATAAAAGAGATGCACATCTTGTTTTGTTTTCAGGACATGGGCTCATGTGAGTAGGAAACTAATAATGAGAACCAACCAAGCGCCAAAATTCCTCCTGTCTTTCGAAAAACTGAAAACTGCAGGAACAGCCTCAGTCAGAATTCAGTGGATCCACTTGTTAACTAAATGTAATTGGAGGGCCTTTTTTTGCATTTTTATATCCAAACAATTTAGAAATCTAACTTAAAAGCCTGTTCTGAAAGTCTTGTAACATGGATTTATGCCTTTCTAGTTCTTTAAGTTTGTTTGTAATTAAGAAAAGTGCACAGTAAAGACACCTCATTACATTTTATCATTTGATAGTCCTAATAGATTTGATGAGGTTTTTGATAAATGAATCATTAGGGACCTCTTTCATCCAACTATCTCACATTAATGGTGTGTTGAACATGGATTTCATTCTGTTTTCCGCCAGATGTGGAGCTATTTAGCACTGGACTTGGTGACATATACTACCCTAGTAATGACTTGGATCCCTACCTCAAGGATAAGGATGTGAGTGTGCTCTATCTGGTTCAACCTTGATATTGTGGCTACTTCAGTTTATTTATATGATTTCGTTTTCCTCAGGATGACGATGACTCTGAAGAGATTGAGGACCTGTCTATTAAACCAATGGACTCTCTCATTGTTTGTGCGCGTACAGATGATGAAGTCAATCTTCTTGAGGCATGTACATTCGTGGGATAATGCATTTTTTTGCTGCACTTTCCCAGGTTGTACTGGGGTTCACATAAAAACAGCTACTAATTGGTCAATATATTGCATAAAGCAGGTCTATTTATTGGAGCCATCAGATAATGATGAATCAAATATGTATGTTCATCATGAAGTAGTTATTTCAGAATTTCCCCTCTGCACAGCATGGCTTGACTGTCCACTTAAAGGTGGCGACAAAGGTTTGATTTAGACCCTTTCAAGAAAGACTGATTGAATAGGAAGTGCATTAAGGGTTTCAAGTGTACCTTAGGTTCCTAAATATAGACTAGGTTCTTGCATCAGTATGTTTTTCTGATCAAGATAATTGCCTCATTGTTTTAAGATTGGAAAATATTTTGGTTCCGTGTATTATTAACTTACTTTTGTTCACATTATGCTATATGATGGCAGGAAATTTTATTGCTGTTGGCTCAATGGAGCCTGCCATTGAGATTTGGGATCTTGATATTGTACGTTAACTATAGATCATTAATTCTTTTTACATTTGATTTGCTTAGGCTGTCTGTTTGAGTTTTCATTCATATTTTTGTAGATCGATGCTGTAGAACCATGTCTTGTGTTAGGCGGTCAAGAAGAGTTGAAGAAGAAAAAGAAGAAAGGAAAGAAGGTCAGCTAATCTTATCGGAATGTCCAGCCTTTAATGCTAGTGCACATGTATCTTAATAAGGTTTCATTGACTAATATGAAAATATAGAAGAGAGCATGATTTATGCATGTCTCTATGTTATTGAGATAAGCTTTTTGACTAGTCCTGTCATATATTGCCGATTCCTTAATGAATGTTGTTGCTCTAAATCTACAGGTATCGATTAAGTACAAGGAGGGTAGCCACACGGATTCAGTGCTTGGCCTTGCTTGGAACAAGGAGTACAGGTTGTTGAAAACTAATACTTATTTTCTTGGTCCTGGTAATTTTGTAGTTTTTTCTTCCAATTCCCCATGCTCAATGATATCCCTGACCAATATCCAAATGTTCAAACAGGAATATACTTGCCAGTGCAAGCGCTGACAGGCAAGTCAAAATTTGGGATGTTGCAGCTGGAAAATGCAATATTACCATGGAACACCACACAGACAAGGCAAGGAATCATCTCTTCTAATGTAGGGTTTTGATTCTTTTGTATGATGAACCTGCAGCTTCTGCTCATCTTAAGATCCAGTCTGTTCTGGCAATTAAATTTCTGGTTCATCAGGGAAGGACCTTTGCATGGTATACATGAGGGTAATTACATGATGGTACTTTTTAGAAAGAACCAGGGGATATGCATGTCATTTACAACCTGGTATTGAATTGTTGAGAATCTGAGATGTAGTTAAAAATTCAGAAGATGGGAAGTTCCTTCTTGTATCTTAGTTATATGATGTTGATGATTGATCTATTAAACAAAGCTTGAACGCACACAGGGATGTGCATAAGATCTTGGATTGAGTTCCGTCACTAATTGAGAGACATTTGAGCAATGCATCATTTTGAGAAGCCTCTGTTTGTCTCTGTCTGTCTGTACGTTCTTTTTTTGGCTGTTCGGGTATGTAAACTTATTTGCATTCCGTCTTGACTTGACTTGACTTTTCTCCTATAACATGGACAGGTTCAAGCTGTTGCATGGAATCATCATTCTCCACAAGTTCTTCTTAGTGGATCTTTTGATCATTCGGTAGTCATGGTAATGAATTGTATTATTCAGAGGCTCCCCATCAGTTGCTAGTGTGGCATGTTTGTTATTAATACTATCAGTTTCATGTATTTTGTGCCTACCTCAAACATTTGCTTATAAGACTGGTGAATGCTTATTCTTAAATCAAATTTGACTTAGATATCATTCAGGGTCTTACGGACTTTATCCCCTTTATTGCTCAATTTGTGGTTAGGAATATGTCTCTCTACTTCATTTTTCTTTTTAATCCTTTTTCTGTTTTAAAGTTTAGAAAGATTGCAGAGCATTGGCATCAAAATTTAGTGTAAGGGCTTTATCTCTGTTGGCTCTTGCCGTATAGTGTACGGCTATGGCAGTGTCGTGACAGGATCTTTGCATACTCTGCCATACTGTGTATTAACATTGCATAGTGTATGTCTATGAGATTTTGATACGTTTTTTGTCATTTATAAATTGCAGAAGGATGGAAGAATACCTTCACATTCTGGATATAGATGGTCTGTAACGGCAGATGTCGAAAGTTTGGCGTGGAATCCGCATTCTGAACACTCCTTTGTGGTGGGTTATGAACCAGTGAAAGTCTTCATTGTTTCTTTTTCAAGTTAAAAGGCATCTCTGAAAGTATGCTCCTTGGACATGTAGATAATGGATTCAGTGGAAAGCTTAAGGAATATTTAATTGTAAACCAATTGGGTTTTTCAGGTGTCCCTTGAAGATGGCACTGTCAGAGGATTTGATATACGAGCTGCTATATCTAATTCTGCCTCCGAGTCACTACCAAGTTTTACTCTTCATGCGCATGAAAAAGCTGTCAGCACAATTTCATACAATCCTTCAGCACCTAATGTACAAACCAAGACGTTCCTTCACCTTTGTTTTTTGGTGCACATTCTGAACTTTATTTCTAGACTAATTAATGACTATTGCTTCTGCATGTACTTCAGCTTCTCGCCACAGGGTCAACAGATAAGATGGTATCCTTTAGTTCCTCATGCAGTGTTGTTGGCTTGATCTTTCCTGGTGGATGGTACTTATATATGTATGTTCATTGACCAAATGCAGGTAAAACTCTGGGATCTGTCCAATAACCAGCCTTCATGTATTGCTTCAAGAAATCCCAAAGCTGTAAGAGACCATATTACCATATTGATGTTCTAAATTATTATGCACGTGCCAATTATCAGTTGTAGACAATTGGAATACTGAGCTTTGTCATTGTTCTAGGGTGCTGTCTTTTCTGTTTCCTTCTCGGAGGATAGTCCCTTTTTACTTGCTATTGGAGGTTCAAAGGGGAGACTTGAAGTAAGTGGAAATTTTTCCTGATTTCCTCATTCAACGTCATACCACCTTTCAATTTTCCATTCATGGTTTAGTAATGATTCCTATGTGGTTGGGAATCTGTAGGTATGGGATACATTATCTGATGCTGCTGTATCCCGAAGATTTGGGAACCATGGCAAGCCGAAAACAGCAGAACCTGGTTCTTGATGCTGCCAAACGAGAACATGGTAAAAATGTCTTAGATCTTCTCAATGTCGGCCTTGCTCAGTTCTTAAGAGTGCAGTGAAAACGCCTGAAGTCAGGGGTAGCTCTGCAAGTCAAGTCATGTTCTTGTAGCTGCATGTTATTTAGAATTTTAAGTGTCTTCATCTTATTTTTGGGTGTTAAGAAGGAAAAAAGGTGTTTTTTTCCTTGTGGGGATTCTTTTTTTTTTGGGGGGGCGTTGCTTCGGGGTGGGGTTTCCACAAGTATGCACAAGTAAAAGGTCCCAGAGAAAAGTGTTACACAAGATATATGAAGCTAATGGAAAAGTGTCTTTTTGACTCAGAATCCTGTTCAACCAGTTGTTACAAGCATCAATACTAAAATCCGCATATCCAGTAGAGCAAAAATCATGTTAAATAAACTGTCAATATGGACAACCATTCTTGCTTCCTGTCATCTTTATTACTACAAGCTCTTGTAATTAATTATAATCAAGGCACTAATATTTAATTGTAGGGGAGCCCCAAACCTTTTTTTTTTTTTTTTTTTTTTTTTTTTTGGGTGGGAGAGGAGGTGGATTTCTCTTTCATCATGCAAATGCTCGTGATTTGGTCTTGAACTTGATTAGGACTCACAAAAATCCTAGTACGGTGCTCTTGAAATAAGATCATCAGGCTGTTCTGTTCATGGCTTAATTTCCAAGTTTGGCTCCAAATCTGCCCCATTGTTGAAGCTGTGGGGCGATGAGGAGGGATGTAGGTGTCGTGCATAAACCCTGGGAAGGCTGCAGTTTTGCTTTCTGCTACATAGAGTGAATTTGCTCATAATGACCCTATTCACCAGTCGATGCTATGCAATGGTTGGCTACATCTTGTCGAGGCAAATCCGTTTGGGGAAGGACAACTCACTGATTATTGCTGGTGATAGTCGCCAACAACACTAGGGCCATCGCAGGTGACTTTTATGATGTTGCTCTGTAGGAAGGAAGAATTAGGATCCTATCTTCAGTAACTAAGCGAAGCATAAGATCCGATGATATCAGTGATACACTTGCTAGGTGATTTGGGATTTCCAAGAACAGCAATTCATTTGGTCCGGCTGTTGTTTGGAAACTAATCAAAATCACGGAGCGCCTTAATATGGTGCTTCTAAACGAATAATGGAGACACTCCTAGTGATCGTGTTTCCATCTCGACCTGTTTAGTTTGAGCAATGCGACTTATGAACTGATCAAGGAATGTGGCGGGGCTTATGCCGTTCGTGGAGAGTCGAGCCATCTTTGTGCTGGGCAGGCACGCTTCTGATGACAGAATTAGCCGTGCAAAAAACTCATGCAGTCTTTTGAGGTAAGAAAAGAAAAGAAAAATAGATATCTGGACTCGCGGTGATTGAAGTGGGGATTTAGACAAAGCATACGCGAGAAAGATGGGTAGGCAGTGATTGACAGGCATATACAGCCAAATACATCGAATGCTTCGGAGATATTCTGCCTGTATACTCGGGGTAGTTCCGATATCTATATTCTCATCAAAAGACAGGATAGAAATTCTAAATCGACATGCCTTGTGTCACCCTAACTTAGTCCTTGCATGATGTCGCGATTAATTTCTGGCGTCCTAGGTTGTTGTCAAACTAGATTTTTTTTTTTTATCCAAAAATTAAAAGCTGTCGGTGAGGTATGTACTATGAGGCATGTGTGGAGTAGTTAAAATGGGGGTAGCTGAATTTAGGATATAACTTCAACGAGGCGCTTCCTCCCTGTCCGAAACAATCGAGGAAAAGCTTAAGCTTTGAAAAATCCCCAAAATAAGGTCAAAAACATGCGAAAAGGGAAAAAACATGAAAAGCTCGCCGTCCAAAAAGTTTTCGCAGCCGTACATCTTCTGTAATATCAAGCCTCCATGTATAAACTACCAGTAGAAGCTACCAGGATATAACTTCGACGAGGCGTTTCGTCCCTGTCCGAAACAATCGAGGAAAAGCTTAAGCTTTGAAAAATCCCCAAAATAAGGTCAAAAACATGCGAAAAGGGAAAAAACAAGTAAAGCTCGCCGTCCAAAAAGTTTTCGCAGCCGTACATCTTCTGTAACATCAAGCCTCCATGTATAAACTACCAGTAAAAGCTACCAGTCTCTCTCGCTCTCTCTCTCTCTCTCTCGCAATACTAAAGGGCCTGATTTTCAAATTTGATGGATACAACGTATTTCAGAAGTCAAGAAAACGGGGCAGGAACACAAGGGAGGTGATGGTTTCACTTGCCTACTTCCAAGTTCAGGATCAACAGCAAACGTGGAGTTTTAGTCTGATTCTTTGACCAGTGACAATGTCGTAGTTAATCTACTGCGTGCCCAAGATTTTGGCCACACGCGAAATGTCGTGATCGTCTTGTTTTATCCTGCCCAAAACCGTAGGAGCACTCGCCCCGGTGTGCCCACTTCCACGAATGCGATCCCCTTCCCTAAAAGCAAACAAAAAGTCACGGCTTCGAAAGCGACGCATTTTAACTCATTGCCAATTTTTCTTCTTCCTCTTTGCCTCGAGAAATCTGAGGATGCTAGACCCTGTTCGTGAATTTCTTCACCGTGGATCGTGATGGGTTGATTCGGGTTGTATAGCTGGGAACGCAACTTGGGGGACGCTGACAGTTTTTTTCCCGACAGACGCCTATATATAGCCCCACCTAGCCTTCCCCACTTCCATCCACAGAGTAAAAGCACAACTCGAGAAAGAGAGGATGAGATCAGGAGCTTGTTCTGCTCTTCTTCTTCTTCTTCTTCTTCTTCGTCTTCTTTGTCTGCTGTTAATTCATGGTCTCTTCTTGCCGCTCGCAAGCTCAAGAACGACCGTCCACAGAGACCAGTTCCCTCCCTCCTTCTTGTTCGGCACCGCCACCTCCTCGTTCCAGGTCTCTCTCTCTCTCTCTCTCTCTCTCTCTCTCTCTCTCTAGATGGTCTTTCAACTTAAAGCATTGACTTAGGCTACTGAAGCGTTCTTCGCCTGCTTTGCTCATGCGACGGGATGATAGCTTCTTTCTTCTGTCGTCGAGCTTTTGCTCTTCGTTGGCCTCTTTCGTGTTGTTGATTGGTTACAGTCATGACTCATGTCCCCCATTTTTAACATATTCCTTTTGGGTCGGCAGTTGATATCACTGTGCCTCGTGTCGAGTCTCCTAGCGAATCAAAAGGAAAGAGACAACCTTTTTTCTTCACACACAGATATATATTTCTATCGTTTAGGGTGTCCCTTTGGCTTGATAGTTCTCATTTCAGTCAGGCACTTCTCTTAATTGAATAGTTAGATAAGAAAAGTCATTTACATGGAATTATCACAGTCGCATGCCTCATTGGACTTCTAACTAATTGCGTCGTAAGTCTTCGTACCTAACGTATTAGTCATTTGACTTCATTTTTTTAAAATTGTTTTCTACATTTTTCTTCATTTTCGTTAGTTTTATTCAGATTCCCTCGACAAAAATTACTCCACTAGTCTTGATGTCATAAAGTGATTTGCTTTACCCATTTTCTCTCTCCAAAAATCTACCCTTGAGGGAAACAAGACAAAATCTTGAAACAGGACAAGAGTCCTTTGTGTTTGCTCGAACCTCTTTGTATTCCCGAACAATTTGGACAGATGTCGCGAACATGTTCCTTAATTGATAAACTAGCGATGCCTCGAATCTTGCTCCAACTCGACCCTTTTTGTGCTTTCGAGTCTAATCTCGCACGGTTGCATCTCTGAAAATCTCAGTAGATTGGTACAAGAAATAATAATTGTTTCTTCTATTCATATGCATCATGTCCCTATCCTCTTTGGTCAACAAATTGGAGCCATATAAGTTTAGCGCAGCATTTTTCATGGGGCAAATATGGAAAAAAGAAGCATGACTTCTTATCAACATAACAAATTTAAAATGACCTTTCAACCGTACAAAACTATGAACAATCTTTTGTACCGCTATGACAAAAATAACATACTGTAGTATTCCGTCCTTTTTCAACTTATCTTATCCATACGTGAGCTCACACTACTTTTATAGTGTTGGTAACTAGTAACGGTTAGTACAAAATAGTATCATCCCCCAATGCCGTCCACTTTCATCATAATATCAATTTGGCTGTGTCTTGTCAACATTGAAAGCAAATTATTTGAAAGGCTGTTTAAGTTAGTTACATTGATAAAAAGGTTTTTTGCTTTGCATTTGGCCTTTTTCAAGAGTTATGCATTCTCTAGTCAACATATGGCTAGCATTCAAAGTACAATCAAGATTTGACTATCGTGCTTTTTGAGTCTCAATTCATGTCACGTGCATTGAATTCAATATATGTATTTTTAATGTTTAACTTTATAACTCAAGCTCAACAGTAAGTGTTGATTTTTTTTTCCTTGCATATAACACGAATTGAGACACACTAAGCTAATGGACGTTAAGCATCCCGAACTTCTATTTCTCTTGGAATCAATCCGGAAAAAGTCTTTCATTGGCTGTGATGACATGCTTGCATAATTGTCCCCAACATTGCTGATCATCATCTATTTATGGGTCGTTTCATTATCACCCGGGTACTTGAAATTTTCCCTAGGGCGGTTCGTATAGTGAAGTTAGGCAATTGTTAGTGTGGTATATAATATATTAAGAAGGTTGATTTCATATATCATTTCCGATCATAGGATGCTTGCAGTTGCGTAAGTACATGGAATATGTTTGGTCTTGGGAACATGGCATGAATTGTCGGTGGGAAAAATGTGTGAATCATGTGCTATACTTCACTTTCGAAACCCTACTAGTCTTTTTCTACCTACAAAATAGTAATGATGTCTATGAGCTCTTTATTTTCTATTATTTTCTTTTTTCTCTCGTTTTTGGCCCGCCAAATTTATTAGGCTACGAAGCGAAACAAGTTTAGAAAGAAGGAATTCATTAAAATGTCAAATAAAACATCCAATTATTTATTTGGGAATTAGGAAATTGCATACCAACAGAGGTCATTAGAAATCACATATCAATTACATGTGTATTTGACAAAAAAAGGAAAGTGAAAAGGGCCTACTTTAACATGAATGATGGAGTTTTATCTTTATTGAAATTATTATTTTACACTAGGAAACAATTGTTGCATGCATACATCAAGCGTAATATCCATGCCCGTTTGATTGAATGCTATTATGTTGTGAATGGATTCGTTCACCTGTCAAGATCGAAATGGAATCAGGCGCTTGCACGTGGAATAAGTATATGACTATTTAATAAGAGTAGTTAGTCTTTCGTAATGTTGCGTGAAATTTGTTGCTGAAAACCTAATGGCATTTCAAAATTTTCATTGAAAATACCCTTTGTGATTGACGGAGGATCGTCCAGCTAAGATTTAATTATTGGAGTGCATTATTGTTTTTCTTTTACGTGATTGATGGGACAGAAAACTATAAAAATAAATAACTTGTTTTATCGTACATTTGAGCACTCAATCGCATAATATAGTTGTGTACTAAACCCTTACTTCCTCTTCTCGTTTAATGAGCTGGTCCCACCGTACGTTTCTCTCGCTCCACGCGGAAAATCTGAAAAATTGCACGTTTGTCTTCATTCTTTTCTTTTTTCATTGCTACGACCCATTTTCTTGCCCTCTCTTCTTTTTCTTATTTGTTGTCTTCATCTTCAACTTTTTTTTTTCATTTTCTTTTTTGTTTCTTCTTCTGGTGCGGCCATGGTTGATCTCTGTAGCAAAGCTCGCATGGCTGGTCATGACCCTTGCGAACAAAATATTTAACTCAAAAGTAGCTTACAAATAAAGAAAGATCATATGTATATAAAAAATATATATATGTTCAACTTCGTGTAAGGGGAATTATAAATAACAAGAGCGTAGTTGAACGCTCGAAAATAAACTAAGGTAGAACAAGTCTTAAATATCATGTAAAAAAATCCAACAAAAAGTTTTACACTGTGAATGGAGCCCACATGTAAAAAAGAAATATATAAGATTTGTAAATAAGCAAATATGAAGTACTTTAAAAAAGAGTCTTGGGCTGGGCGAGAGGAGAGAGAAAAAGATTCTTAATTCTAAAAAAATAATAAAATAAATAATCGCATGTACCGCAAACATAAATTAATATGTCTTGAACCAATCCACCAGAGCCGAGAGCCGAAGCCATGGTCAACGTTGAAAGGTGGATGAAAATAAAAGGAGTGGTGGTGGGGCTTGGCCGATTTCCCTGGCGATTCTGTTTGGAAAATGTCAATTGACTTGTTCATCCATGACTTTCTGGCACGTTTTTATGACTGCTTTGAAAAGCAATCGAAAATGCCTTTTTTTTTTCTCTTTATAAATATTTATGGTGGTTTTTTTTTTGTGGAATTATATGTGAATTACCTCGACAAGTTTGTACTAAGTAATTTCCTATTGTATATGTTCTGCCAGATTGAAGGGGCCTACCTGCAAGGGAACAAAAGCCTCAGCAACTGGGATGTCTTCTCACACATTCCAGGTTCTCGCTCTATTTTCTGTTTCTTCTTTATTTTTTATTTATTTTTTTTCTAGGCAAAATAAGTAGAAATTTAGGGTCAAGGCTGTAATGAAAGCAACACAAAAATAAGTAGAAATTTCAAAAAAACCCCAAACTTTAGGCCCCAAATATACCCCGAACTTTTTTGTAATCTCGAGAAAACCCCAAACAGGTTTAGTCCCAAATCTGCCCGAACTTTTTTTTTGTCTCGGGAAAAACCCCAAACTTTAGGTTTAGTCCCAAATCTGCCCCAAACTTTTCTTTTGTAAAAACCCGAGGAAAAAACCAAACTCCATTCCCAAATCTATCCCAATTTTTTTGTCAAAAACAAAATCATCAAAATTTACTTTAATCCTAAATTTGTCCTCGTTAGCCTTTGTCCAAAAGCCATATTAGTAATCCCTAATTTTTTATATCCTAAAATGGTTTTTTGAAAATAATTTTCTATGACATATTGCTTATTTGTATTTATTATCTATGTGGAAATGCCATGCTAAGTTGGGACTAGACCATGGGGTATATTTGAGAATAGGTCAAAAATTGATGATTTTTTTAGTACAAACGGTGGGTAAAACCCCAAATTAGTATACCCGTAAATTGCGACGCGTTATTTAATTTAGCAATTTGACAATAAAATTTAACAAAAAATAATAGATGGTAATTTGTTTTGGTGATCAAAAAATTAATTTTGGGTAAATTTATCATATATGTACCAATTTGGGATTTTTCATGATATTGACTCTCTTTTTAGACAAAACCAAATTCGGGGTAGATTTGGGATTAAAATTAAAGTTTAGGGTTTTTTTTGAGACAAAAGAAAAGTTCGGGCAGATTTGGGACTAAACCTAAAGTTTGGGGTTTTTCTTGAGACAAAAAAAAAAAAGTTTGGGGTATTTTTGGGACTGGACCTAAAGTTTGGGGTTTTTTTTGGAATTAACCCGAAACAAATAGCATTTCCCTCTCAAATTAAACAAGGACGTGTGAAAATTATTCATTTCTTTCGGTCAAAATCAATTCAAGAAGCGAATTACTGCGTCTAGTCAAATCAACAAAACCAAAAATTACTTTCTAAGCACTTTGAAATACTAATGGATTTTACCTACCACGTTACAGAATTATATGAAACTTACATGTATTTGGAAAATTGTTAAGTTTTTGATTGTGAAGTCGCATAAGAAAGAATGCAACCGATTGTTTTTCATCATATATGTTTAGACAAAAGAAGAAAAATAGAGATGTCCCATTGATAAGCTTCTCTGATGCAGTAAAATTGAAGTCCTAGCATAGATAGTAATTTAATTGAACAATTTGTGTACATTTTTAACAGCACAATAGTTAATTTCACCCTACTATATGGTTATAGAAAAAGCTAACAAACTAGCTGAAAGAAATATTTAAATAGGTGTAACTTTTTGCTATGTACTTTTCTTTTGAAGAATTTGAATAGGCTATGACTGAAAACAATTAAAGACTGATGACCGGTAGCAAGTCATTGTCATCCTAAAAATAAAGGAGGCTTTACAAACAAGACTATCATATGTGTGATGAATTTTGCATTTTCTTATGTATTCTATTTATGATAATTTTCTTTTATGGTTGATGCTAAAGTCCCCTCTTTATAATTGTCATTGAGCAATCATTGATTGATCAATAGTTTAATACAAAGAGATCGTCGGTGGCCAACTAAAAAAATTAGTTTCATATGTCAGGAAAGATTATATGATGTAATGACATTAGGGATATCAAATTTGATTTATGAAACACGCTCTAAAGTGGGGTCCTCAAGTGGCAATTAAGTGTCAAAACATGCTTCCAGCTCACTGGGAATTTTTTATATTTATTTTGAAAAATTACTTCACTTCATGTTTCTATTTGAAATTTTCTTAAAGAGAGAACTTCTTATTTTTCAATCTGAGGGACTTGCCTTTGATGACCAGGCAAAATAGAAGATGGAAGCAATGCTGACGTGACGGATAATCACTATAATCTCTTTATGGTACTATGACTTTCTCTATGCTCTCATTACGGCGTCATCCAAAAGCAATGTCATGATAAAATTGTTTATCTTGCACTTTTACACTAGATTGGTCTGATTGTAATTGCAAGTCAGCTTTTAGGAACTTTAAAGCTAGAAAGCTCTGATAATTAGTGGTGCCCATGTGATATAAATTCAATTTGGGTACTCAAGATAGATCACTTTCCTCTTACCAAAGCTTGATGTTTTTTTCTTTAATCTCCTGGATATATTCATTTGCAACAGGAAGATATAAAATTGATGGATGATCTCGGGGTGGATGCGTACAGATTCTCCATATCTTGGTCTAGAGTTCTTCCTAGTATGTAATTTCGTTATCTTTCATTTCTTCAGTTCGCATCTTCATGGCTTTTCTATGATTATTCTGTATTTTTGTTTTTATTTTGGCTTTGTATAACTCCAGAGGGAAGATTCGGGGAGGTCAATTCAGAAGGCATTGAGTTCTACAACAATCTCATTGATGCCCTTTTGGTCAAAGGTAAAAGCAAAATTCACAAATCTAGTTGACATTCACATCGTAATAGTTCAATATTCTCAGAAATGTTTTTTCAGTGTTTCCATAATCTTCATTGGATGGTTCTGCTTTCCCTAGCCTCATACGGTCATTACTTTAGGAAGAAGATGAATTACCCATTCTGATTATTTGTAATATGTCCTTTTCGACAAGGTATAAAACCGTTTGTGACATTGAACCATTACGACATTCCTCAACTGCTAGAAGACCGGTATGGTGGGTGGTTGAGTTCCGAAATACAGTAAGCAAAATTTTCACCGCCTTTCTAATCTTCATCGATACGACAATCCAGTCAAATCTCGAGATTTTACTTTAAATGTTCTATGATTGTTTGTAGGTTGGATTTCAGCTACTTTGCACAAGTCTGTTTCGAAGCTTTTGGAGATAGAGTGACTTATTGGACCACATTTAATGAGCCTAACGTGTTCATCTATGATGGTTACCTCTCGGGGACTTACCCGCCCGGCCGGTGCTCCTACCCATTTGGCAATTGCTCCTATGGCGACTCTGTTCTCGAACCCTACATTGCGACCCACAATCTTGTGTTGTCCCATGCCACGGCCGCTCAAATTTACCGGAAGTATTACCAGGTAAATTAAAGAGCTAGGAATTGATTCTTTTCAATGCATTAACTGGCTTCATTATCAATTTACCATCACCATCTTGTGTTCAAGAGATTTGGCATATAAGAACAAGAAAGAACAGAAATGAACCAATTTCCTCGTTCAGATGTGAAAATGAAATCATAACTTTTGATTTCATACTTTCATAGCTTCATTGCAAATCTTACTTTTGACAACTCTTCTTATGCATCCATTCTTTCTTTTCTCTTTTTCCTGCAACATGCACAAACATATATTATGTAATTATCGAACCTAAACAAAAAATTATAATCAGGAAAAACAAGGAGGAATGATTGGTATAGTGATTTCTGCCGCATGGTACGAGCCGTACGACAACACTCCGGCCGATCGTTTGGCTGTCCAACGAGCTTTAGCGTTCGATTTTGCATGGTACATAGATTCTCTCTTACTCAAATCCATGCTCTCTCCATCTTTGTTGCTCCTATAATTGCTCATAATTTTCCCTATCAATTACAGGTTTGTAGACCCTTTCGTATATGGAGATTATCCGCCGGAGATGCGTCAAATCGTGGGTTCGAGATTGCCGACATTTTCGGCGGAAGAGCGGAAGAAACTCGACACGAAGTTGGATTTCATTGGAATAAATCACTACACAACTAAATACGCCAAGGACTGCATGTTCTCTTCGTGCACTTCGCCTTACTCTCTAGGAGAGGCGCTCGTGTATGTCACCGGAGAAAAGGATGGAGTTTACATCGGCGAACGGGTAAGCAACATAAGCACATGTGACTAGACATAAATTTATAGAATTTTTGCGAAAAATTAATGATGTCATCAAGTTCATCCTATCGTTCCGAGAGATATTGTCGGCTTAATTTGGTGTAACTAGTCGAGCAACTACGGTTACTATAGCCATATATAATAAAGCAGCTAATGATATACAATTTCATTGTCAAGACCCGCTTGGAACATATCACTTTGAGTCGATTTCCCAGTCAGGATTATATGTTCTGGACTAATAGTTGATGATCACATTGCAGACCGCGATGTCGGATTTCTTCGTCGTTCCGAGGGGCATTGAAGGGATCGTTACCTACGTCAAAGAGAGATACAACAACACCCCCATGTTCATTACTGAGAATGGTATTGGTCACTTAAAACGACTCTAAACTGGACCTCTCTCTTTTTTGCAATATCTAAGTTTTAGCAAGCAAGATGATCGATTGAGTGCATTAATAAAATGAAAGATCCATTGTTATTTTTCAGGGTACGCCCAATTTACAGGTCCGATGGATGATTTGCTGAACGACACAAAGAGAATAGAGTACCACAAGGGCTATCTCGCCGTTTTAAGTGAAGTTGTGAGGTATATCTGGCCTTTCGTACAGTATTGAATGCCTACACTATTCCTCAATAAACAAAAAATTCCCACTGACCCAAACTGAGTCCATATGATTAGTATTTCTTGCTCGCGACTAAAATTTCGATTTTAATAATTTCAGAAAAGGAGCGGATGTGAGGGGATATTTCATCTGGTCTCTGCTAGACAACTTTGAATGGCTACACGGATATTTGGTCCGATTTGGGCTGTATTACGTGGACTTCCAAACACTGAAGAGAACACCCAAATGGTCAGCGACATGGTACAAGGAGTTCCTCTCCGAAGACAATAAAACTCGAGCGATTCGAAAAACATCCACCAACGAAATGTAGCATTTGGTGTCTTTGAAACAATTATTATGTTTGTAATAATCGAATATCCGTTCGATATTATCTTAACTTGATCACATGGTACGTCAAGTTGGGGTCCTAATTTTTTTGAGTGCCCCAGGTTGTATTTGAGACAGTGAATTGCAAATGCTTTTATACACAATGGGTCTTTTACTTCTAAAATCTGGAACTAAGCTGTATTTTTGTCCTTCTGATTGCTGTGAACATACATTTTTTATGGTTTTTTGCGCAAGAAATTAAGAGGGGTTGACCGATCTTAGTGTAATTGTTCGATGATAACTCACCAGAAAATCTCTTAGTCCAGCATGCTTGAGAAGATCATAACGGCTAACGTTGCACAAGTTCTCAATATATATGAGGAAGCGTTCGACCAAAGCACAGAAGATGAGTTATCAGCTATCCCCATCTTTCCCGGGCATATTTTCCAGGTGGGCGGTTCCCATCCTAGAACCGGGCGCCCATTGGTTCCATGGATCCACCTGGGCTGGTTCGGTTCGGTTTCCAGGTGGGTCCATGGAATCAGTTCCACCAAACTTCACCACTTAGGCCACCATTTTCCAGTAAGCCAAAGTAAAGCAAAAAATAAAGAAATATCATATTCTTAATTGCAAGATCAATAAAAAAAATTGAACTCATATTAAAAGTTGAGAGTCGAGGCCGTGAGTCGATAGGCATTGAGCTTGAGGGTTGAGGCCATGAGTGAGAGATGGAGAGATGACTTAGACGAGATGAGAGTGAGACAAGATGAGCACTCAGTCAATGGGTGTTGAGCTTCAAATTAAGGGTTTTAGGATTTTCATTTTTCTTAATTTTTTTTTGTTGGAAATTTTTCATAAAAATTACACACACACACACATCCAGGCAAATAAATGAGCGGTTCCACACTTAAAATCGGGAATCAGACCGGTACTTACCAGTTCCCATGAATTGGAACTAAGAACCAAACCGGTTCTCTTGGAAACCGCCAGTTCCAGTTCGCACGATTCCCGGTTCCTTTGCATGCCCCTAATATATAGTTTCTATGCCTTTGAAAGAACTTCCCTAGTTATTGAAAGTGCCACTAAAATGGGAAATTATATAAATAAGAACGATTTGGGATACTAGGATTAGGGGTGTGCATGGTCCGGGTGGGCAATTCCCACCCTAGAACCAGGAACTGCCCACTAAGGATCGGTTCCAAAAAATTGGATCCAGGAACCGCCCGTTGGTTCCATGGATCCACTCGAGAACCGGACCGCCAGTCCGATCCGATTCCCGGGTGGATCCATGAAACCGGTCTCACAAAGCGATCACGTTTACTCAATATGCATTAATGAACCAAATTCGATTGCAATTACATTTATAAGCATGTAACATTTGGAACTTTTGAAGTCCAACATGCTTTTATAGTCACCTCTTATTGAATTCTTGACCATGAGGTGATAAAAGAATGATATGAGATTAGAACTAAAATGATGAAGTCTCTCGTGTTACCAAATTGATTTTAATGTCGAATAAACTTGCAACGAAAGAACAAATTGATGTGGCATCCGTGTTGGGCTAAGCAACAAAGTGTTATAACTTCACTTTTGATTCTTTTAGACCAACCAATTAGCTACGCATGAGTTTGTCGAAGTCTCGAAAAGTTGGACGAAGAAGATGAAATTGAGAGATGCTATGCAAGCCGCTTGTTTCTTGACCTTTGTTGTGCTCTTCAAGACTTCAACTATAATAATTGTAAGGGCTATTCAGCGAATAGGAAATTAGGGCTCCAAATAGAACAATAAGAATTCTAAACATGGGGCTTCAAAATTTTAATTTTTTTCAACCAAAAAATTTTATTTTTATAATAAAAATTAATATATATTATTATTATACTACTAGTCCGGTCCGGGTGGGCAGGCGAGCGGATCCGCCCATGAAACAGGGAATTGGACCGGTCCAGAGGGGTCCCGGTTCTTTGGCATACCCCTAACCAGGATCAACTTATGATATTGGTTGACAAAGTGAAGTTTTAAGTTATTGTTAGGCGCTTAAATATAGTTTACAAAAGTAATGCCCAAGACTCCAAATATGGTGGTCATGGGAATGTTTCTATATAAAAGGCCAACTGGTGTTATCCCGAGACAAAAGGTATGCATGTTTGGATTACATAGAAGCTTCTGTTAGCCTCCTCTTGAGCCTATGCACTCCTGAATACAGATTTCTCTGGGGTGTTGATGCTGAAAGTTAAGGTCTGTACATGGTAAATGCTTTGCCTTAAAGGAAAATCTTGCGAATCCCCCAACGCGATGTGTCTTCAAGCCCTCAACACGATCTCTAGGTCTTGCATACTCTGAACTGCAACGACCATTTATTGCGAAGATGCATCTTCAATTATATCTGAAAGTCCGCGGATTCCCTATTTGCTACAATGGTTGAGTGATGGTTAATATGCTTTGGCATCACATGCGACCGTGATCTGTATGTTCCTGTCAAAGTGTGTTATTTATGAGGTGTCTTTGCTTGAACACGACCTTGTAAATGAAGATTGCATGATCACTTTAGAAAAACAACCTACTTGTTAAGTACTGAAATGGTGTTAATAGAAATATTAGTGTAAGTAAGTCCCCGAACTTAGAATCTTTAGTTAAGTAGAATCGAGATAATCCTCCCATATCTTGATGGAGTTCTAGCCAACCCTCTAATAATGGCTAGTGGCGATTCCTAAAATTGCTTAGGTTATAAAGAATTCCAATAATCACGAGTTACGGGAGGTATGTGTTGGATGTATGCCCTAAAGCTACTATGTAATAGTTACATATTAGGGATTTCAGTTGTACTATTATCAATGGCAATGACGTATTCATTCATTTGTCCAATTATTTTATATTTATGAATGATTCCATAAGATCGGTTGCAACTAGACCTATTCTTGAGACGTCAAGAATATTGTGACGGGTTCATAGTTAGCGAATCTTTAAACTGCTGTTCGGTCAATGGATTATTGAGTGGATATTTATAATCTGTTGAGACCGGTGTGTTCTTAACTTCACCATTAAGTATTGGATACTTAAGGGAATGATGAGTTGCAATTCATTAGGTATTATGATACCCGAGTTAGAACACAGTGTTTGTATTAGACAAATTCACCGAACGTGACGCATATGGAACGATTAGCAACATGGAAGCTTTTAGCGTAGTCAATGTCTAATTGTTCATGCTTTGGTCTTGTGTAAATAATCCTTAGACCTGAGGTACAGTGTTAACTTGTGTATCGAGCAACTATGGTTCACGGGTGCATATAATGCCGGGTCGTTGATCCGTCTTTATACCGATGGTCATAGTTTGTTCATATACGAAGTTACACGTGTACGCAATATGGAATCTGTCTCCTTATTACATACAAGGTATTATAATGTTGTCCTATGCAATCTAATTATGACAATGTATTGAAATCCTCGGCCGAGGTTGTAACCGAGAATAAATTGTTTATGTCTCGAACAAATGCATGTCAATTAGATTTGTGCATATGATCGAATTGGTGACTTGACGAATATTCCATGGTCTTTGTTCGATCGGGACATAGTAAGACGAGGGATTAAATTACATTGCAGCCAAAACGACGGGTTCATTATGTTCTTAAAGCATTCACACTATCTGGGTAGCTATGACATATTGCTATATGTCAATCATGGCTTGTAAGACCCAAAGATTAATGGGGACAATTAATTATTTGGGAGTACTAATGTGTTAGTACAAGTCTTACTACCAGCTTAGTGATGAACCTAGGGATGTCACACACCATAACCAATCTAGATAACGTGGAACAAGAGAGAAATAATTTTGCAAATATGTTTGCAATTATTAAAGTCGCATTGAGTCGACATGAAATTAAATTAAATGTGATTTAATTTAATTTGTATTATAGTCACGAGCCTGTGTGCATATGATGCACACGCATGCCCAAAGTGGATACATATTAATGTACCCTAAATGCGCACACAAAGATTATTTTGTTTTTTATTTTTGGAAATTGATTAATTAAATTATGCATGCGGTCAACAACAATTGCTGACCGCATGCAACGCACTCATGTGCGTTTTTCAAAAAAAAAAAAAATTTAATGCATGGCATGATGGTCAGCAATTGCCGACCATCATGCATGCACGATCGGCAATGGTTGCTGATCGTGCGCATGCAAGGCACGATCGGCAACCGTTGCCGATCGTGCGCGCAAGGCACGATCGGCAACCGTTGCAGATCGTGCGCATGAAAGGCACGATCAGCAACGGTTGCGGATCGTCCCCACGATCGGCAACGGTTGTCGATCGTAATCGCGCGTGGGTGGTTATCCGTGAGTGGTTATCCATGCGTAACCGCTCGTAAAAATAATTCTTATATAAAGCGTGAGTGTGCGGTTTTGTGCGCGTACGTACGTAAACGAAAAAGAGAGGAGAAAGGTTTTTCTCTTATTTGGGCTGTGGCTGAAAATACCAAGGATACGAAGGATTATCTCCACGAAGTTGCTAGCACAATCGTAGTGGTGATTATCCGCAAGTTCTCTCTTCGTTCGACGTCCATTGGTGGTGTGTCCGAACTAGAGGTCCGACGTTTGTGGGGCTCGGGCGAAGAACATTTGAACCAGTTCGTTTAAAGCGCGCTTCGAGAGGTAATTCGTTTAACCCCCTTCTTATAATCAGATTTTTGATTGAAACGCACGAACAACGCCTTTGGAGAAACATGTATAGAAATATTTCTTTTTGTTTCCGCTGCGTTTATATTAATTTGCCTATACATGATTCATGAAAACCCAACAGTGGTATCAGAGCCAACCTTAGGCGTTTTTCGTGCGTTTAATTGATTTATAGTTCATAGATTTTTGCGTAGATGTTGATTAATTTATGTGATAAATTTAATCAACTATGCAAAATTGGAACTAAATCAATTTTGAATCAAAAATCCATAACTTGTTATATTTTGCGTTTATATTCTGCATATGATTCGCAATTGTGAATTTAAAGATGACGACGCAACTTCCGTTTGGAATCGCACTCATGAAATTTGTTTCATCGATTTGATTCCTTAACGTAATTTGCGTTGTTCAACTTTAAATTTGTTTAAATGCAGAATTTTATTTATGCCTTCCAGAGCTTTAAATTTTGAATTTATGGCTCGTAAGGAAGGGTGGTGATCATGGAAAAATCCCTAATCATTATGATGGTTGTATGAATGAATGTATGATGATTACAGGTATTCATTTTTGGGTTGTAATTATTAAATGAAGGCTGCGTCCTTCCTTTTATTTTATTTTAATTTTTCATGAAATGTAATTTTTAGCATAGTTTATTATATCAATTGTTGATGTAAATGCTACAAGTTCAAGAGGAGCCATTGGAGGAGCCATTAAGCCGGAGAGCTCTATGGGCCCGGTCTTTGAAGAGTTCAAAGATTGAAGAAGAAGTGAAGAGCATGTCCCTCTAATTAAAACATTAAAATGGCTAAATGGGTCTCATTGGCTCGAGACCCATTGAACCATAATTCCATGATCACCACATAGGATAGATGTTCATGTGATATCTATTTATTTTGTGTTTATGTTATCGTGCATGTTAAATCGGTTAATGTGCAAAGTGAGACCGTTAATAACGACCCAAATCTCCTTATTAATAATATTAAGTCGAAACGGGTTTCGGACTCGTGGCCTACCATTGTCGTGGTTTGATCCAATATTATGGTGGTTAATTGATCGGTTATGGATACATAGGGGTTAATTACCATTCATAATATTGGACCACTCCATTATGCATATGATGATGTGGGGTTGGAACCAAATGATTTCTAATAACTGTCAGGTGAAGAAATCGTTTGTGCTTTCAATACTTGCATGAGACGATGGGTTAGACTTAACTATGATCATGATGCCAATAACTGTTAGGTGAGGCTTTCATGGTCTAGAGGCCAAAGTTATGATTGGGACTCGCATATGATGCGTTGAACAAGTTGGTTCACTCACCAAGTTCATAGGACACCAATAACCTGTTAGGTGAGGTGGGCTTTGGGCTGGTGGGACTCCAATCCCCACTAGTAATCTTTACCCAACAAAGATTACCGCTTCCCATCTTAAGGAGTATGGGATTCGAATATAAATTTAGTGGGAGGATCTATTTCATTTAAAGGCCAAAATGAAATAGTTATTTTGAAGTACAACGGCTAATAATTTATTTTCTGCAACAGATATATTATTACTCGAAAATGGTGACTACAAACCCACTCGCTTCTATTCTTGACAAGAATTGTTTGACTGGACCCAATTTCACCGACGGGTGAGGAATTTGAGAATTGTTCTCAATTCGGAAAAATTGGGTATGTGCTTGATGAAAATATGCCAAAGTCCTTTCCCGAGGGTGGGACCCAAGAGGAACGTGTCACTTATGATAAGTGGCATGACGATGACTTAAAAGTTAGGTCATATATGCTTGCTTCGATGAATAATGAATTACGAAGAAGTATGAATCTATGGAAGATGCTAGGTCGATCATTTTGCACTTAAAGGATTTCTTTGATGAGAATGGTCGAACCTCTAGATATGAGATATCTAAGGCATTGTACCGTATGAGGATGGCTGAAGGATCATCGGTTAATGATCATGCTTTGAAAATGATCGGCACATTGAAGAATTGGCTAGGCTAAATCTCGTTATGGACAACGAGTTAGCTGTGGATTTGATCCTCCAATCTTTGCCCGATTCCTTCTCTCGGTTTTGTCCAAAACTTTCACATGCATAAGATGGAGAAAACTCTTGCCTGAGTTACATAGCATGCTGGTAGTTTATGAGAAGGAAATGCATAACACGAGGCCAAATGTAGTGGCTATGGCTAAGGCTTCTTCTTCAAGGAGTAAGACTGTCTTGAAGAAAAGAACCGGAAGAGGCCTGTCAAACCCGTTGTGCAACCAAAACCCAAGATTGAAAAGGGGAAATGTCATTACTGTGGTGTCAAAGGGCATTAGAGGAGGAACTGTAAAAAGTGCCTCGCGAGCTTGAAGGTCAAGCCCAAGGACCAACCTTGTGAAAGTATGGTGTCTATTTATTGAAACTAATCTTATGGTTAGTGCTAAATCCAGCTCATAGGTTCTAGATTCTGCTGCAACTTCACATATTTGTATGTCTTTGCAGAATTTGGAAACAAGCAGGATGTTAGGGCAAAATGAGATTGTCTTGACATTTACCAATAGAGCAAGAGTTGCTGCATTAGCTATAGGAACTTTTCGTTTATGTTTGCCTTATAGACATGTATTGGTTTTAAAGAACTATTTACATTATAAGAATGATGTTAGAAACATCATCTCTATACCTCGTTTAGGTAAAGAGAATTATGAATTTTCTTTTCTGATGATGTGTGTTCTATTTATCAAAATAGAAGATGTGTTGGTTCGGCTTATTAACCAATAATCTTTATACCATTACAATGTCCGGTAATGCGATTACCAATGTCAATAAGCATAATAGAATTGATATAAATGCCATAACTAATAAACGTCCTAGAGACAGTCCAAATAAAAAGTATGTTTGGCATCTTCGATTATGTCATATTGGAGAAGATAGAATTAACAAGTTGAGTAATGATGGATACATTGATCCATCAATGTTTGAGTCATACTCGACTTGTGAGGCATGTCTTTCGGGGAAAAATGACCAAAGCGCCCTTTGTGGGACATAGTGCGCGAGCTGCTGACATATTGGGATTAATACATACAGATGTATGTGGACCAATTAATGAAACTGCTAGAGGTGGTTATTCTTACTTCATTACCTTCACCGATGATCAGTCACGGTATGGTTATTTATACTTGATGAAGTATAAATCCGAATCCTTTGAAAAGTTCAAGGAATTCAAGGTAGAAGTGGAGAAACAAACAGGAAAATGTATTAAGGCTCTTCGATCGGATCGAGGAGGTGAATACCTTAGTACTGAATTCTTGGACTATCTAAAAGAGAATGGCATTTTATCACAATGGACACCTCCTGGAACTCCGTAACATAATGGTGTATCTCGAACGAAGAAATCGTACTTTATTAGATATGGTTCGATCTATGATGAGTTACACCGATTTACCTATATCCTTTTGGGGATATGCCCTTGAGACAGCTACATATATACTGAACAGAGTGCCTTCCAAATCTGTTCCAACTACGCCCTATGAGATATGGCATAGTAGGAAACCAAGTCTTAATCATATTAAGATTTGGGGTTGTCCACTTTCGTTAAAAAGCTAAAAATGGACAAATTGGAGGCAAGATCTGAACAAGGTCGCTTCATTGGATATCCAAAGGAAACTCTTGGATATTATTTCTATTTTCATTCAAACCAAAGAATTTTGGTGAGCAGGCACGCTTCTTTTCTGGAGAATCAGTTCGTCCAAGAAGGTGGTCTTTGGGCAGAAAATAGTCTTACAAGAAGAAAATAATGAAGTACCAAACAATCGAGTTCGAGATACCAATCTCTCGATTCGGTGGGAGCTTCTGATACACAACCTCTTAGGAGAAGTGCGAGAACGTCTCGCCCACCCGCTCGTTATAGACACTCGGTTGATCTTATTGAACCATTATTCATTGTGAATGATAGTGATCAACCTGGTGATCCTAAAACTTATGAGGAGGTGATGTCGGACATCGATTCTGGTAAATGGCTAGAAGCCATGAAATCGAAATGGATTCAATGTATTCCAATGATGTTTGGACCTTAGTTGACCAGCCTGATGGTATTGTACCGATTGGCTGTAAATGGATCTTCAAGAGGAAGATGAATGCTGAAGGTCAAATTGGAACTTACAAAGCACGGCTGGTGGCGAAAGGATATCGTCAGAAAGAAGGAATCGATTATGACGAAACTTTCTCACCGTGGCCATGCTAAAATCCATTCGGATTATGTTGGCTATAGCCGCACACCTTGATTATGAGATATTCCAAATGGATGTTAAAACGGCTTTTCTAAATGGTTTTCTCGAGGAGGATATCTATATGGAACAGCCACGGGGTTTTGAATCCAATGGTGAAAATCGAAGGTGTGTAAGCTTAAGAGATCCATTTATGGACTCAAACAAGCCTCCGAAGTTGGAACGTCCGTTTTGATGAGGTAGTCAAATCGTTTGGCTTCATCAAAAATCCGGATGAACCTTGTGTATACAAGAAGATCAGTGGGAGTGCAATTGCATTTCTCGTTTTGTATGTCGATGATATACTTTTGATTGGGAATGATGTACCAATGATATCATCGATAAAACTATTCTTGTCACAGAAATTCTCCATGAAAGACTTAGGAGAGGCAACCTATATTTTAGGTATCAAGATCTATAGAGATAGATCGAGACGATTGATTGGCCTCTCACAGTCTACGTACATAGACAAGGTGCTAACACGTTTTAACATGCAATGTTCCAAAAGAGGATTATTGCCTTTTAGGCAAGGGATCCGTCTTTCTAAGGAGATGTGTCCCAACACTTCTGAAGAAAGAGAGCGGATGGCGAAGATACCATATGCATCCGCTATTGGAAGCATAATGTATGCTATGCTATGTACTAGACCGATATTGCGCATGCTGTAAGTATTACTAGCAGATATCAGTCTGATCCAGGACAAGAACACTGGATAGCAGTCAAGAATATTCTTAAGTACTTGCGAAGGACTAAGGATTTATTCTTGATATATGGAGAAGGAGAATTTAAAGTTATAGCTTATACGGATTCCGATTTTCAATCGGATCCTAATGATTATAAGTCTACGTCTGGGTTTGTCTTTACATTAAATGGTGGCGCAGTTAGTTGGAAAAGTTCCAAACAAAGCATAACCGCGATTCCACCACCGAGGCGCAGTATGTAGCCGCTTCCGGCAGCAAAGGAAGCCGCTTGGATGAAGAAGTTTATTTCTCGAACTTGGAGTCGTTCCTTCAATTGAGCAACCGATTACATTGTTTTGTGACAACAATGGGGCGATAGCTCAAGCTAAGGAACCAAGGTCTCATCGAAGTCCAAGCACATTGAGAGACGCTTCCATCTCATCGAGAAATTGTTGGGAGAGGTGATATCGCCTTGCAGAAAATTGCCTCGCCTGAAAACGTGGCGAGATCCCTTCACTAAGGCCTTACCTCGAGTCTTCTTTTGAAAGGCATACCGACAAAATGGGTTTGAGGTACCTGACAAGTTGGCTTTAGTGCAAGTGGGAGATTGTTGGAAGTATGCCCTAAAGCTACTATGTAATAGTTACATATTAGGGATTTCGGTTGTACTATTATCAATGGCAATGACGTATTCATTCATTTGTCCAATTATTTTATATTTATGAATGATTCCATAAGATCGTTGCAACTAGACCTATTCTTGAGACGTCAAGAATATTGTGACGGGTTCATAGTTAGATCGAATCTTTAAACTGTTCTCGGTCAATGGATTATTGAGTGGATATTTATAATCTGTTGAGACCGGTGTGTTCTTAACTTCACCATTAAGTATTGGATACTTAAGGGAATGATGAGTTGCAATTCATTAGGTATTATGATACCCGAGTTAGAACACAGTGTTTGTATTAGACAAATTCACCGAACGTGACGCATATGGAACGATTAGCAACATGGAAGCTTTTAGCGTAGTCAATGTCTAATTGTTCATGCTTTGGTCTTGTGTAAATAATCCTTAGACCCGAGGTACAGTGTTAACTTGTGTATCGAGCAACTATGGTTCACGGGTGCATATAATGCCGGGTCGTTGATCCGTCTTTATACCCGATGGTCATAGTTTGTTCATATACGAAGTTACACGTGTACGCAATATGGAATCTGTCTCCTTATTACATACAAGGTATTATAATGTTGTCCTATGCAATCTAATTATGACAATGTATTGAAATCCTCGGCCGAGGTTGTAACCGAGAATAAATTGTTTATGTCTCGAACAAATGCATGTCAATTAGATTTGTGCATATGATCGAATTGGTGACTTGACGAATATTCCATGGTCTTTGTTCGATCGGGACATAGTAAGACAGAGGGATTAAATTACATTGCAGCCAAAACTGACAGGTTCATTATGTTCTTAAAGCATTCACACTATCTGGGTAGCTATGACATATTGCTAGATGTCAATCATGGCTTGTAAGACCCAAAGATTAATGGGGACAATTAATTATTTGGGAGTACTAATGTGTTAGTACAAGTCTTACTACCAGCTTAGTGATGAACCTAGGGATGTCACACACCATAACCAATCTAGATAACGTGGAACAAGAGAGAAATAATTTTGCAAATATGTTTGCAATTATTAAAGTCGCATTGAGTCGACATGAAATTAAATTAAATGTGATTTAATTTAATTTGTATTATAGTCACGAGCCTGTGTGCATATGATGCACACGCATGCCCAAAGTGGATACATATTAATGTACCCTAAATGCGCACACAAAGATTATTTTGCTTTTTATTTTTGGAAATTGATTAATTAAATTATGCATGCGGTCAACAACAATTGCTGACCGCATGCAACGCACTCATGTGCGTTTTTCAAAAAAAAAAAAAAAAAATTTAATGCATGGCATGATGGTCAGCAATTGCCGACCATCATGCATGCACGATCGGCAATGGTTGCTGATCGTGCGCATGCAAAGGCACGATCGGCAACCGTTGCCGATCGTGCGCGCAAGGCACGATCGGCAACCGTTGCAGATCGTGCGCATGAAAGGCACGATCAGCAACGGTTGCGGATCGTCCCCACGATCGGCAACGGTTGTCGATCGTAATCGCGCGTGGGTGGTTATCCGTGAGTGGTTATCCATGCGTAACCGCCGTAAAAATAATTCTTATATAAAGCGTGAGTGTGCGGTTTTGTGCGCGTACGTACGTAAACGAAAAGAGAGGAGAAAGGTTTTTCTCTTATTTGGGCTGTGGCTGAAAATACCAAGGATACGAAGGATTATCTCCACGAAGTTGCTAGCACAATCGTAGTGGTGATTATCCGCAAGTTCTCTCTTCGTTCGACGTCCATTGGTGGTGTGTCGAACTAGAGGTCCGACGTTTGTGGGGCTCGAACTGAAGAACATTTGAACCAGTTCGTTTAAAGCGCGCTTCGAGAGGTAATTCGTTTAACCCCTTCTTATAATCAGATTTTTGATTGAAACGCACGAACAACGCCTTTGGAGAAACATGTATAGAAATATTTCTTTTTGTTTCCGCTGCGTTTATATTAATTTGCCTATACATGATTCATGAAAACCCAACAGTATGGACTTGGAAAAGTCCACCTTCTCGATCCATGGACCTTGTGGACGAACTTAAAGATGATATGATATGTGAATGCTAATGATTGTCAATTATCATTAATCATTGATCAATGAACCTTAGTCAATCGGAGGTCGGGATAGTCGAAGTGTACGAGAATCAAAGGCCGACCTCAAAGCCATTCCAATATTTGATTTGATGAACTTTGTTAATTGTTTGATATGAGTGATTGCAGCTAATGTGAATGAATGAACAGAACAATTGGAAAAAACGCTATTAGTGGGGCCATGTGAGGCAGTCCATGGAGGATGCGGCCGAAACTCTTGAACGTGGCGAAGATCCGACGAGTTGCGGGTTTACTTTTATCGCACTTAAAGTAGCTTGCCTTTTCATTTCAGTAAGTGTTTACTTATTGCACCGCGTTTCAATACATTGTTTGTTAATTTTTCTTTCTAGATCAGAATTAGAACTACTTTAGATTTTCGATGAACCTATCTACAAAAACATTTGTATGGACATTTAGTGGCTTTAAGACCTTTTTGACTAAAAATGGCAAATAAAGACTACATGATCACTTTCGAAAAACAACCAACTTATTAGGTACCGAAAGGGTATTAATAGAAATATTAGCATAAGCAAGTGCCCGTAATTAAAATCTCTGGTTACGTAAAATCGAGATAGTCCTCCCATATCTTGATGGGGTTGTAGTCAACCCTCTAATAATAGCTAGTGTTAATTCCTAAAATTGCTTAGGTTATAAAGAATTCGAAAACAATCACGTGTCACGCGAGGCATGGACTTGGAGAGTCCACGTTCTTGATCGATGTACCTTATAGACGAATATAAAGATGATGTGTTAGAGCCATCCTTTTGTGATGTGTCATTTGAAATGTCTCTTCAACAAATATCTCTAAACCCACTCTCCAAAGGCAGCCCTTCCAATGGACAGGTCGTGACCCAAATTTGAGTTGACATTTAAATAATCGCCCTTTTTAAAAAGTGGCACTTAAGCATCCGACATTTTAGGTGGTTGTTTCTGGTTAAAGCTGATGAATGAATTTTAAAGATAAAGCACAAGGCTGAAGAGTTAAGAATATAAGTTCCCATGTCATTAATTGCATCTCTAAGTTCCTAGGTCTTTATTGTGCTTTCTAGCTCCCGTGTCCTTTAATATTTGGGTAGTTGCCATGTCTATTTCCTATGTCATAGTCCTCGTATAAATTGAGTAGACTTCTCAGTTGTAACTTATAAGGTAGACAATTTTGGTGAATAAAAATATGAGATTTTCTTATGTGTGAGTGAATATCTTTGAAAAGTAGATAATCCTTATTTCGGTTTCTTTATCCTTGGAGAGTGGATTACTCCTTGGTGGTGAGCCAAAAGGCGCTTTATCCTCGGTTTGTGATTTTCCTTAAAGTCCTAGTGGTTAGTTTCTCTTATCCCAAAGTTCTATATTCTTGGTAGATGGCTTGTCCTTTAATCCTTGATGGTGATCGTATTCTATCTTGAATTATGCATTTCATCCATCAACAACCATCCCCATAAACACCATTCTCATACACTTTATGAAAATTCCTTATTCCCGGAATCACTTGCCCACTTATGCATCAAAACTTTTGCTACTATAATTAGCGTCATACGAAACTTTTGATACTTCTAGTGACTTTATCCTTAAAAACATATTTGCAATTTTTAGTGGTTTATCCTTGGATTTTTTACGAACCTAATATGGCCCAAGTCGAATCGGTCTTTGATTGTCCTTGCAAGTGAATTCAGTCCATGACTTGATTGTGATATAAGGAACACCGCATATGACTAATCACGGCAATAATAGCATCAATGGAAGCAATTGCAAAAGATGGAAAATATATGAGAGTCAGGTTGGCTTTAGTCCAGACATTTTTTTTGCAATCAAAACAATCTCTAATGACACATGTGATGGCAATGTTTATACTTGCGGTTCCATGTGATGTTATCATTGCTGAAATAAAACCCTTCGTATCGCACATACCAATAGCAATCCCTGCCATTACATCTTTTCTCATCCCGATGCGCCCAAAATGCCTCAAAATTCTTAAATCTCCCCTCCCAATTGGGCGGAGCAGAAGAAGAGGGTCCTCTTGAAGAATTGAAGCCGAAAACGGATCAATTGCTCCTCATCTGGGTGGAGGGTTTAAGCCCCAAGATCGTCATCTTTAGATTTGCAATGCGATGTGAAGTCACCTGGCAAGTTGTTGACAATGTGAACGTGATACAACGTGAACAAAGTGGCCTGCAATGGTGGAAGAGAGGATAGGAAGGAAAGTGATAGGATAAGGACAAGCATGAATTAGTTTAGGAATTTCATTATTGTGAAGTACTACAATAATCAGAGATGTTTGGTGAAAAACCGTTGAAGCATATTTATAATAAGGGAAAATGTCGCCAAAAACCCTAAATTATGCCCTCTGTGACAATTTTACTCTAAACTTTTTTTTTTGCCATCAAAAACTCCAAACTGTCACTTGTGACAATTTTATCCTGAACTTTTTTTTATGCCATCAAAAACCCCAAATTATGCCACTTGTGACAAATTTATCCCAAACTTTTTGACTGAGGGGCATTTTCATCCTTTCCTTTTTGTCCTTTTTCTTTCTTTTTTTTCTCTTGACCAAGGGAAGCCAGTGAGGCCGCCCTCACCGGCGGCGGAGTCGGGCGAGGCTCCGACGGCCCACGCCTAACACCGGCGAGGGCGGCCCAGGCCTGGGCGACCCTCACCGGCGTCGGGCAAGGGCCGCCCATGCCTGGGCAAGTCTCGCCGGCATCGGGCGAGGGCCGCCCAGGCGTGGGCGGCCAGATCCAACGAGGGCGTTGGCGAGGGCGGCCCTCGCCCAACGCCAGCAAGGGCGACCTTCGCCTGAGTCGAGCGAGGGCGTCAAGCGGGCGAGGCTCGGGCAACCCTCGCCGAACGCTAGCAAGGGCCACCCGAGTCGAATCTAGCCTGGGTGACCCTCGCCCGACGCCAGCGAGGATCGTCCAGGCCTGGGTCGCCCTCGCCCAACGCCGGCGAGGGTCGCCCAGGCCTAGTTCGCCCTCGCGCGACTTCGCCGCCGGCGATGGCGGCCTCACCGGCTTCCCTTGGTCGAGAGAAGAAACAAGAAAAAAAAAAAAAAGAAAGGACGAAAATGTCCCTCAATCAAAAAGTTTGGGGTAAATTTGTCACAAGTGGTATAGTTTGGGGTTTTTTATGACAAAAAAAAAATTCATGGTAAAATTGTCACAAATGGCATAGTTTGGGGTTTTTGGTAACACAAAAAAAGGTTCAAGGTAAAATTGTCACGGAAGGCATTGTTTTTTGTGACATTTTCCCTTATAATAAACATTGTTTGTCCATTATGAACATTTATGGAAGCCCCATGCTACTACGGAGTACTTGTGTACCTTCTACATTTCTCATTATTGTTTGTTCTGACCTCTATAGGCATTGTGCATTCCTAAGTTCCCTAAAAAATCTGCCGTTTCCAATTTATAAGCAAGCTATTTTAGGGAATTTTCAAATATTACCAAATTTAGCAACAACTTTCACTTCCACTTTATAAGGAAACCATTTTGGGAACTTTCGAATATTTCCTAATTTTACCAATAATTTTATTCAAATATTACCCAATTTCATTAACTACTCCCACTTTATGAGGAAACTATTTTAGGGGATTTTATTCAAATATCTTCACAATTACTCTCACTTCATAAAGAAACCATTTTAGGGAATATTCAAATACTACCCAGTTTACCAAAAGCTTCACTTTATAAGGAAGCCACATTAGGGAACTTTCGAATATTAGCTAATTTTACAAACAACTCTCACTTTATAAGGAAACTATTTTGGGGAATTTAATTGGATAATACCCAATTTTACCAACAACTCCCACTTTTTGAGGAAACTATTTTAGGGAATTTTATTTGAATATTACCCAATTCTATAAACAACTCCCATTTTATAAGGAAATTATTTTAGTGAATATTATTTGAATATTATCATATTTCACCAACTACTCCCACTTTATAAAAAAAATATTTTAGGGAAATTTCGAATATTACCCAATTTAACCAACAACTCCCACTCCAAAAGAAAACTATGTAAGGGAATTTTCGAGTATTCCTTAATTTTACCATCGACTCTGGTAAAAGTTTGACTGTAGGCAGAAGTAAGTTCATGATGATAATGCAAGACTTGGTAGAGGAAGAAAATATATGACTTTTCGATTTGTAATGGGGCGATTTATCTCTTGTGCCTATCATATACACTATCGGGATAATTTCAAAAATTGTCTCTAATGTTTATTCTCCTTCAACAAATGTTCCCATTAGGGATTATTGGTTTCTAGTCCGGTCTGATTCCAAGGTAAAACTGGACCGTGAGGACCAATTCCCATTTTTTGGGACCGGGGACTGGATCGGACAATCCTAAGACTAGAACTGGACCGACCAACCGGTCCAGTCTAGTCCAATGGAATCAAATATTTAGTAAAAAAATTTAAAAATTTTAAAAATACCAGAATTATTATTATTTTAGGGTTTATTGCATTTTTAAAAATTTAAAAAAAAAAAAAAATAGTCGGTTTGGTTCCCCCCTAGAACCGGGAACCGGACCGTAAATCACCAATTTCATTTTTATGGAACTAAGAACCAAACTGACCCCCGGGAACTAGACCAAACCCCCTGATTCGGGCGGTTTCTAGTTCAAGCGGTCCGATGTACCCAACCATAGTTCCTATCACGGATATCACTCCTAGTATTGAACATTAGGGAGAAGTTAATCCTAAAGAGGAAGCAATTCCTGAAGACATCAAGCCTCCATCGGGATAATTTCAAAAATCATCTCTAATGTTTATTCTCCTTCAATCGATGTCCCCATTACGGACATCACTCCTACTACTGAACCTACTGCTGAACATAAGGGAGTAGTTACTCTTGAAGGAGGCAATTCCTGAAGACATTGAGGCTTTCAATACAGAAATTTAGGACGTTCAAAAGGACATCAGTGCTGATGCTGGTGAATCTAGCTCCGAAGCCATACCATAATCTGAGACAGGCCAAGTTGAAAGAAGGAAGGATGACAACAATGATTGAGACTATGCTCAGTTTGAACCTTTTCAAGATTTTTAACCTGATCCCTCCTATAATTTTAGTGAATTTCTTTCAAGTTCTCATGAACATCATTTTCTGTCACTCAAAACTCATGAACCCATTGATATTGGGAACGCGCAGTAGAAGTTCCGACACCTTCACCTGGGGAGATCTCCAAGGAAGAAATCATAAGTCCGAGCCCATCAATATATCCAGTTGAACCCACCTTAACTTAAAAGCTTAAAACCAATGAATTATGGGCCAACTAAAATATATTAACTGCTCTACACCATATCAATTATTCGATGTGGGATTACTTCTCTAACACAGCTCACACATGTATCTTAACAATTGACAATCGTATTGTTGATTTTTCTTATCTTAATAGACATGGCATTTGCATCTCTGAACTTTTTGAAAAACTTTCGTTGACCTTCTTTTGCACTTTGCAAGAAAAAGTTTACCCCACTATAGTGGCAAACTTTTACTCCAATCTTCATTGTTCAAATCATGACAACTTCATTTTCAGTTTTGAAAATCAGTTTTACACTTGAAGCCTCAACTCAGCTATCACGACAAAATTTCTTTAAACATGTTGCCCCTTAAAATGAATTTGATATACAAATTCCTGATGATGTGTCTCCACCCCAAGTCTAGCTCGACCAATCACGTCTCTCGCTTTTTAAGCTTGAATCATTTGGGCCATTGTAAATGGGAGAAATTTTTGCTGGCTCATATGATCATCTTGCACATGGCTCGCGTTGCTCGAAGGAAGACTGGCAAGTGGCCTTATGGAGCCCCTGGTCACTCTCATTCTACGAACAAAATGCATCATCATCGGTGATGCTCTTGATAAAATGGTCAATGTGGAAATTAGCAAAAAGAGCCTCAAGAATTAGAGAAATGAGAAGGAGTGGAAAGGGCAATGCGTGGTAAGGAAAGAGCACCGTTCAGTTCCACCTAGGCCTCCAGCCCCTCGTACTTGACGGAAAAGGTCATCAACTCGGGGGAGCTTTTGTCTAGGAGAAACAAGGAAGAAAAATATGGAACAAAAGATACAAGGTGTGCGGAAACCGATATTTTAAAATAATGAACACAGTCAAGTTGGGTATTCTCATTAGAAGAACTACCACTGGCAGCCCTCCTCGAAGGTGGAAACACTCCTAGAAGAGGATAGGCCGGTGAAGTCCATGACCTTTCAATAGGTCCCAAATATTAAACATTATATCTTAGACAATTGATTTTATATATTATATCACATTATAGAATGCTTGCAATTGTGTAAGTACATGAAAAATGTTTGGTTTCAAAAGACCCATCATGAATTGTAGATGGAATGATGGGAAAATGTGTGAATCATGCACTACACATCGCTTTCAAAACCTGCTAGTCTTTTTTAACCTAAAAATTAGCTATCATGTTTGTGAGAACTTTCTTTCCTTTTCCCTTTTTCTTTTTTTTGCCCATCAAAATTTATTAGAATCAAGAGTGAAACAAGTCAAGAAAATAAATATGTTAAAAATTCAATTAAAACATCAAGTTATTCAGTATGGGAGGAAATTGCATATCAACAAAGGCCATTATAAATCACGCGTGTTCTTTAACATGATAAATGGAGTGCCTTCATTGAAATCATAGCATGTACTCAATACTTCGAACCTGTTAGCCGTTTGACACTAGGACATAGTTGTTATTCTAGTATTAAATTCATGTTCTTTTAATTAAATGTCATTTTCTTTGGGGACGTCGACAGTTATATCCAAGATTAGTCGCCTTTATAAAGCCCCCCACGCCCCTCCCATTCATATCCACAAAACCCAAGAAAAAGAAAAGGAAAGGATGAGATCACAAGGCTTGTTCTGTTCTTCTTCTTCGTCTTCTGGTGATACATGGTCTCTTCTTGCCACTCACAAGCTCAAAAACCACCGTCCACAGAGGCCAATTCCCTCCCTCCTTCTTGTTTGGCATTGCCACCTCCTCTTTCCAGGTTCTCTCTCTCTCTCTCTCTCTCTCTCTCTCTCTCTCTCTCTCACACACACACACACACACACACACACACACACACACACACACATTCCAGTGAGTCATTTCTTATGCATGGTTGCCTTCTTCTTCTTTTTCCGGGGCCACATTGCTCTATTGGCAAAACTTTTTGTGCCTCATGTCAAATCTCCTTGCGAATTAACAGAAAAAGGCAGAAATATAAGTTTTTTCCATCGTCTAATTATTGAGGGAGTCCCATTGGTTTGATAATTCTCAATTCTGGATAGATAATTTGGTCTTTTTTCATTTTTTTTAAATTGAGATAGTTGTTCTTTTCTTTAATTGAATAGTGGGATAACGAAAGAGAAAAAATCAACTACTCACATAGAATTATCACACTCATGCACCTCTTCGGACCTATCATTTAGCAAACAGCATAAGTCTTTGCGCAATGAATCAGTCATTTGAATATAATTTTTTCTACACTTTTTTAACCAATGAGGGAAGAAACGGGACAAGAAAATATGTCTTGATTATTAGTAAATGGTTTGAAGTAAAATATTGCATGTCGCTGCGTACCATAATCCGCTTCACGATGACTGACCATAATTTGTGATCTGAGTATTCTTTTGCCTCTAGCCCTCTGTCTCCAAATGCTCGTATCTCTTCTATTCTCAAACCATTTGGAGATGTGTCTTGTGTGTTCCGTAATTAAAAAACTTTCACTGACTCAAATTATGCTCCAACTTGGCGTTTTTATGTGCTTTCGAATCTAGTCTAGCAGACGCATTTTTGAAAACCTCAGTAGTTTGACTAAGTTCAATTACTTGTTTCTAAGCCTACAAATATATAAAATATCTATGAAGGTTATTTTATTTTATGTTTTCCCATCATAGGCTTGTAATTGCGTAAGTACATGACAAATGTCTGGTTCTAGGGGACATAACATAATTGCAGATGGGAACCGTGTGAATCATGTGGTATACCTCACTTTCGCAACAATAATATTCTCTTCTATTTATAAAATAGTAACTCATATTATTGAGCACTTTTTTTTCTTCTTCTTTTTTTTGGCTCACCAAATTTATTAGGTTTAAAAATCAGAACGAGTTTAGAAAGACCAATCTCATCTCCAATCCGTCCTAAATTTTTCAATTATTTCCCAAAGTCATCTCTGAAGAAAGAATTCATTAAAAAGTAAAACAAAACATCTAGTTATTTAATGAGGAAGTAAGGAAACTGCATATCAATGGAGGTCATTATAAATCACATTTGAACTTTGGCCCCAAAAAAAGAGAAAGTAGATAAGTCGCCTGAGGTACTTTATCATGATTAATGAAGTTTTATGTTCATTGAACTCATAGTATGAGCCCAATATTTCGATCGTGGTAGCTGCCTTGGATGTGGACGGAGTCATTGCATGTGTACATGAGCTGTATTGATTTTGGCATTGGATTTATAATCATTTGATTGAATGCTATTTTACTAGGATCCACCTTCATATCGAGGTCGGAATTGAATCAAGTGTTCTTACTTAAACAGTTAGTCTATAGTATATCATGCGAAGTATGTTGCAGAAAATTAGTGCTATTTCAATTTCTCACTGAAAATCTTCTTCACGACGAACAAAGGGAAGTCCAGCACAAGAATTTTCTTGTTCTTTTTTTGGGAATAATTTTGCAAAATTCTTATTCTTTCATGTGATTTGATAAGAAATAGTAGTTGGAACCATAACTGTTATTCAACTGTCAAAACTCAAGAAGAGTCGTTGAAATAGCACAAATTATATTATTGCAGGGCCCAATCAGGTGTCAATATTTTTCTTGTCTTTTATTTCAAATTATAGGTAGACCCTATCTATAACAAATTTTGTCATATCCAAGCTATGATTAATACGAGGGCCCATTAAAATTCATTCTAGGAGACAAAGGTAGATCTCACATGCTTTTTCCACCGTCGGGAGCACTTTAGGGCGACATTTTATATGTACCACTTGACGTAGAATAATGCACTGTTAAAATTACATAGTCAATGGATTGCAGTTTTATTGTATATTTGGGCACTCAATCGCATGAAATGATTTGCATTTGACCCTGGCTCTCTCTTTCTCCTCGTACAATCACCACCTTTTGTCTCTCCTCTCCATCCATGTGAAAAGAAAAAAGGAAAAGTTGCACTACTCTCTCTCTCTCTCTCTCTTCAACTTTTTCTCATTTCCTCTTTCTGCTTTTTCTTCGGCGATAATGGCGTAAACGGATCGGTTCGGTTCGGTTGGATAGGAGAGATATTGTGTAGAGCTTGGCTATCGGTAATGGCAACGGGAGCTCAGTTTTAGTGGCCATCTCACGTCCATGGCCACTAAAACTGAACCGAACCGAAATTTTGTGCGTTTTGCCGTCGCCATAAAATTCTTAATTAAAAGTGAACAATCTCTCTTCATCATGGCCAAAGCTCTATACAATATCTCGGTTCGGTTTGATTTTGGCCATGGCTGAGACTAATCTCTTGACATCACAATATGGAACTGACATGACTAATCGTGCGTTGTAGGCAGGCACTTGACATCACAATCGTGCAGCACTCAAGCTTCCCTTTGACTAGTTCACCTTTTATTAGAGTCATCTAAGCTTAGCCTTCCCCTCGATATATTACTCACCTGGTTCACCGGATCGTAAAGAAGAATTTCAAAGAGGAGTCTTTTGGGTAGGATGCTCTATACACTTATTGCAATGGAGTTGGGGAATAATCTAAATGAAAGAAGGAAAGCTTAATTTGTGCACAAGCCACTTTTAATTGTAACCATAGATCCTTGATATGTCAACTGACCCTCATTATTTCATGTCCATGACTTTCTAGCAGGTTGTTTTGGTTGCGTTGAAAAGCAATTCGAACTGCTTTTTTTTTTCTTTTGTAAATTTTTTTGGCGGTTTTTTTTTTTTGGTGGGATCATATGTTTTGTTGTACTGCAATAATTTTCAATTTCTGTATTCTGCCCAGATTGAAGGGAGCTACCTGCAAGGTAACAAAAGCCTCAGCAATTGGGATGTCTTCTCACACATACCAGGTTCTCTTTCAATTTTAAACGCTCGAACGAAACCGACACAAAAAAAAAAAAAAAAATGAATTCAGAGAAAATTATTTCTTTTCTTATCAATAAAAATCAATTGAAAAGTGAAATATTCCGGCCAGACAAAATCAAGAAAGCCGAAAATTGCTTTCTATTCGGTTTTGAAATAGTGATGGGTTTTGTCTTCCAAGCTAATGAATGATATGAAGCTTACACATATTTGGAAAATAATAAATAAGTTTATGTTTGTGAATTGCACCTAGGAAAAAAATGAATGCAACTGACTATTTTTTATCATATGTGTTTCATTAGAAAAAAAAATATAGAGATTTCCCATTGATAAGCTTCTCCGAAGTGATAAAACTGAAGTTCTAGCCTAGCCAGTAATTTAATCAAACACCATGTGTATATTAAACAGACATTTCACCGTCTACAATGGTTAATTTCATCCCGTTGTATTGTTTTTAAAGAAAAACTAGAGATTTAGCAAAAATAGATATCCAAATAAGCGTAATTATTTGCTACGTAGTTTTCTTTTCAAAAATTTTGAATAGGCTATGAATGAAAACAGGACCAATTTACCATAATAAAAGAGTTATAGAATGACAATAAAAAATTGTATTTTTTGAGCTCCTTTATTTATAGGATGACAATGACTTGCTACCCGATCGTCAGCCTAAAAATTAGGAATATTGTATGCGTAATGAATCTTGCATTTTTTATGTAGTCAGTTTATATATCTATTTGTATGGTCGATCTCTTTCCATAAATGTCATTGAGCAATCATTGACTGACCAATAGTTTGATACCATTTATCGGTGGCCAGCTAAGAAAATTAGTTTATTCCATACGTCAGGAAAGATTGTATATGATGTAATAATATCAAGATATGAAAGTTGGTTTATGAATCCCGACCAAAAAAAAAGTAGGTTTATGAAACAGATTTTCTTTTTTAACAAGGATAATGCGACGAACTCTTACTCTTTACTTGGCTATAGTATGTTCCGCTCGTATCCATTAAAATTTCGCAACATCACTTCGTGAACTAATTCTCCCAATATTTTTTTGCATATATAATTAAATATTGGGAAAATTACCCAATCAATCATAAACCTATTATTATGAATATCAATTCAGTTCTAAACTTTTCAATTTTATTAATATAATCCTAAACATTTATTTGAAATTCCAATGTAGCATTTCCAATCGATTTTCATCAAAAATTACTGACGTGGCGATCCGGTGATAGTTGGATGTCCTATATGGCACACACCTCATCAATGATTTAAATCAAAAAATTGGGTGGAAAGATTACATTTGGAATTTCTTGCAAAGATTTATAACTAAATTGAAAAGTTTAAAAGTAAATCGGCATCCATACAATATGTTTATGATTGATTGGATAATTTCTTCACAAAATATTGATATTTGACGCATTTGCCTTTTGATGATTAGGCAAAATAGAAGATGGAAGCAACGCTGATGTGGCGGATGATCACTATCATCTCTTTTGGTAATTGACTGTCTCGATGCTCTCACTAAAGCCTCATCAACAGCCCAAAATGGCATGAGCTTAATTGATGATATTCCAGATTTTAGCACCAAATTAGCCTGACAGTAATTGTAAATTAGAAGCTAGAAAGTTTTGGGTACTCACAGAAAGATTAATTTCTATAACCAAAGCCAGATTTTATTTTTTAATAATCTCCTGTATATATTGACATGCAACAGGAAGATATAGAGTTGATGCATAGCCTCGGGGTGGATGCATACAGATTCTCCATAGCTTGGTCTAGAGTTCTTCCCAGTATGTTATTTTTTATTTTCATTTTAGATAATTTCTTTTAGGCTTTGTATAATACATACTTGCTCATATTCTGTTTTATTTTTAACTCCAGAAGGAAGATTTGGAGAGGTCAATTCAGAAGGCATTGAGTTCTACAACAATATCATTGATGCCCTTTTGGTCAGAGGTACAAGAAAAATGCCCCAATCTATTTGACACCAACATTGTAATTTTTGTATATCCACCATTCATACATAATCATTTCCTTGGAAAAAGATGAATTACCCATTCTATGTATCTGTAATATGTTGTTTCGGACAAGGTATAAAGCCATTTGTGACGTTGAACCATTACGACATTCCCCAATTGCTAGAAGACCGGTACGGTTCATGGTTGAGTTCCGAAATACAGTAAGGGAAACCATCGCCGCCCGCCATCCTTTCTAATGTCCATCAATATGATGATCCAATCAATTCTCGTAATCTTACGTCATGTGCTCCGAAATTGTTTGTAGGCTGGACTTCAGCTACTTTGCGCAAGTCTGTTTCGAAGCTTTCGGAGATAGAGTGACGTATTGGACCACATTCAATGAGCCTAATGTGTTCATCTACGATGGTTACCTCTCGGGAACTTACCCGCCTAGCCGGTGCTCCTACCCATTTGGCAATTGCTCCTATGGTGACTCCGCTCTCGAACCCTACATTGCGACCCACAATCTGGTGTTGTCCCATGCCACGGCCGCTCAAATTTACCACAAGTATTACCAGGTAATTGAAAGAGCTACGAATTCATTATTTTATATGCATTAGTGAGTTAAGCATAAATCCAGGCCAAGAAGCTCAATTCATAACCTCATAGATTCATTACAAATCTTACTTGTGACAATCTTCTATTTCCTTTTGTTTTCCGCGACAAACTCTAAGATATACTGTGTAATTATTGGACCTAAGCAAAAAAAAAAAAAATTATAAACAGGAAAAGCAAGGAGGAATGATTGGGATAGTGATCTCGGCTCCATGGTTCGAGCCGTACGACGACACTCCGGCCGATCGTCTTGCTGTCCAACGATCTTTAGCTTTCTATTTTGCATGGTACATAATTTCTATCAAGAACTTTCTCCCCTCTCCATCTTTGTTTCTGCCGAAATTTGATCATAACTTCTCTATCAATCACAGGTTTGTAGACCCTTTAGTATATGGAGATTATCCGCCCGAGATGCGTCAAGTCGTAGGGTCGAGATTGCCAACGTTTTCGGTGGAAGAGCGGAAGAAACTGCTCGAGGGGAAATTGGATTTCATCGGAGTAAATCACTACACTACTCTTTACGTGAAGGACTGCATGTTCTCTTCATGCCCTTCGCCTTACTCTCTGGGAGAGGCGTCTGTGTATCTCACTGGAGAAAAAGATGGAGCTTACATCGGCGAACAGGTAAGAAACATAAGCACATTTTCCAGGGCATACATACGTAGAATGAACAATCATCGGATGCGAGCAGCAAATGATTTATAATTTCATCGTTCAGACCCGCATGGAAGATATGATACGACTTTGAGTCTATTTAGCAGCTCTTTTGGCCTTGATTTCGAGCCAATTTCGCATTGCAGACCGCAATGTCGGTTTTCTTTGTCGTTCCAAGGGGCATGGAAGGGATCGTTTCGTATGTCAAAGAGAGATACAACAACACGCCCATGTTCATTACCGAGAATGGTATTTTTGTCACTTGGACAGCTCTAAATTGAACCTTCTTTTCATCTTCGAAGTTTACCAAAAAAGATGATCAATTGATCCCATCAACAAAACGGAAAGACTGATTGTTATTTCGCAGGGTATGCACAACCTACAAGTGTGATCGAAGATTCGCTGAATGACACGAAGAGAATAGAGTACCACGAGAACTATCTCTCTGTCTTAAGTGAAGTTGTGAGGTATATCTAGCATTTCTTCTGGTAGGGATTGCCTTCACTATTCCACAACTAACATCAAAATTTCCTAATGATTGAAATACACCAAAATTTCCCAGATTTTTCATGGTCTTCTTCTTTCTTTGTTTGATTAAAGAATATCAATTTTCCTACTACCGAATCAGTCTCTGTCCATCACATCATATATAGAACCGAGTCTTCAATATAATTAGTACTTTTTGTTCCCGATTAAATTTTTGATTCTTATTATTTCAGAAAAGGAGCGGATGTGAGGGGATATTTCATCTGGTCTCTGCTAGACAACTTCGAATGGCTACACGGGTATTTGATACGATTTGGGCTGCATTATGTGGACTTCCAGACACTGCAGAGAACACCCAAATGGTCGGCGACGTGGTACAAGGAGTTCCTCTCTCAAGACAACAAAATTTCAGCGATTGGAAAAACATCCACCTACAAATTGTAGCATTGGGGGTCTTTAAAACTGTTGGAGATCATCAACTTGATGATCTCTAATAAAAATAAATTATTGTGGAATTTTTTAGTGCCGCGGGTTGTATTTGAAACAGTTAATTGCAAATGCTTTAAAAAACAGTAGGTCTTTTACATCTATAAAAATGGAGTTGAGACGTGTTTTCAATCCTTCTGTTTGCTGTAAACATACATTTTGATATGAGTGAAGTGCCCCCAATCGGGCCATCAGAATCGTAGTACAAGCGTTCGATGATAACTCGCCATTCACAGATGAACCATCTCTTAGTCCAGCATGCTTGATGAAGTCGCATTAGGGCTATCAATTTATATGAAGAAGTGCTCGACCAAAGCACAGCAATTGATTTGCCAGCAGCCTTGGCCGTCTTTCCCGGGTATGTTTACTTCTAATGCGCCACGTTATTTTGAAAACAAATTTGTGGAGCAATTATAGTTAGTAGTCACCTAGCATTCCTCTGCACGAGAGTAACCTCCGAATATGCTGTCCGGGGTACGTTCATTAAACAGGCCAACTCGCGTTGAACTACCGGGGCCTGATATGTATGTTTGGATGTAGAAACTTTTGTCAGCCTCATTCCTGAATACAGATTTTTCCGGACTTCCGATGCCGAAGCTTAAGGTCTGTACATGAGAAATGTGTGTGAAGCGCTTTGCCTCGAAGGAAAATCTTGCAAATACACCGACATGATGCGTCACCAAGTCCTCAACGCAATGTCCAGGTCATGTACGCTTCGAACTGCAATGGTCATTAATTTCAGAAATGCTTCTCGGATTCCCTATATGCTACAATTGTTGAGTGATGGTTCATATGCTGCTATGATCTGTATGTTCCTGTCAAAGTGTGTTGGTACGAGGTGTCCTTTGCTTGAACACGGACCTCGTGTTCGGCACCAAATCCCCACATCCACCATTTCAGCATTGTAAATCTGATTGAATGTCCTTCAATGCCTGCAGGGAAGTTCAGTAGAACAGTAGCTCCCGAATTGAGCCCCGTTACTGAACGAGGGGCTTAAGGTTCATGGGACTGTTCATTCAGGAGCATCAAAGGTCGTCTTCTCGGAGCGACATCTTCTTGGAGCGATGTATACTTTAGATCAGATTGTGTCCCACATAAAAGCAGAACTCTTTTTACCAATGGCAGAGATGGAGTTTCAGAGGTATGACGAAAAGAAGAATAACAGAATGGCCAAGCCCTGATTATTTTAGTCAGCATCACATTCATATAATGGGGCACTGAAGAGCACGCAATCTCAAACCACGATCATATACAACGCAGACAATGAAACAATAATTGCATCTCTCATGACTTAAAGGCAGTCCCCAAGCCTTCTGGTTTCAAAAAGAAAGCCCCATTAGCTACAGAATGTCCGCTCGGTACTAGGAGAAATTGGAACCCCCTTCAATATGGGATGTTAACGACTACAATGAGAAAGGGGTTCCGATAAAACATAATTGGACCAAGATCAAATAGCACATATGAACAGGCCCGGCTTTGGCACATTAAATAAGCTAATCTTCTCCAAGTCGAAAATATCAACGACTGCCTATACTGCTCATTTTCTTAGTCAAGCTTGACATTTGAATACAGGAGGGTGTCCCTCGTTAGAGGCATCTTCAGAAGGAGATAGACCTGCACATAATCACAAAGGAGAGTGTTGAACGGGCCTCCACCAAAAAAAAAAAAAAACATGTGGCTTTTGGCCAATGAAAAGTACTCAGCAGCTTAGCTGGAAAACAAAGTACGGAACTTCAAAATGATGAATCTTACCCCCAAAAGAGTGGAAATAAGAAGAATAAGCCCGGTTACCCAAGCAAGAGTCAGTCTAACCAACACCACTCCAGCAGCTGCAGTTGCTTTTGCTGAGGCTTCAGTTTCTGCCAACCATCGCACTGATGGCCGAGAAGTAAAAGTCACGTCTAACAAAGAATCTGACTGGGAAGAGGCCGCATTGCCCAAAAGAATTACCCCAACAATTTGACCTGTCCATGGCAGCATGCATTGAGTATTTATGAACCAAAATTTGAAAGACACTTGCATGACATCAGCGTGCATGGCAAGGACAGTCATGCATGTCAGAACCACTATTGCCAATGATTTCTTCTTTTAGAAATTCCATAATTGCCCACTTGATTCCAATCTTTCAAAACAAAAGGACTCATTGACCTTTCTGTCAAAACGTAAAATTTTATTCAAACTTTAAAGAATATAATGAAAACATTATACAAATCTATATATCTATATTAACACGTTTTGAAAGGTTTTAAAGTGTTCCTTGTTAAATAAAAGTGCATGAGCACGAGATTTGAGATAAAAAAAAAGTTCAAAACTAAAAGTCACTTTATATGGAAAAAGTACAGATGAGAATGAATGAGGCCTACTCAAGATTAATAGCAAGTTTGAATTATCAATTCATTATCGCCATTTTTCAGAAAGGAAAAATTCATTTTGAGCCATAGTTAACTAACTAGATTATGTATGCTAGGGGTCACAGTACAGGAAGTGGATACACCACTTGTTGTGAAAGTGGTACATTAGGGTAGGCTAGCTTAGTTCACCAAAACACTGTAACATTGACTAATTTTAATCAAATCAACTAAGAGAATTAGCAATTCAACTTGTCTTTTATGATTCCAAAACCTAAATAATGTTTGAGACGCAGAAGGTCTTCTTTTAAGCAAACCTAGCCTACATTCATGTTGATACTTTTTAAATCAAGAATACCTGGTGAGCTTGGTCCATTTGCCAATTTTGGCAATCTATGTAACCAAAATTGGATGCAGGAGTATAGATACGCCAGTAACATTGTTTTGGACCAAGAACTATGCTAGCATCTGAGTAGATTGCTTGCTTTTACATTAAGTTTCTCATCACTAGACTTTTTATCACCAAATTGTCAAAAACTAGAGTCACCACGTAAATTTTATAAGTAAGCAAAACTGACCTTTGTATGCTTCCTGCAAAAGATTATATGACCTGGACAAGGTAGCAAGTAATACAAGTAATCCTTGTTCAGCAACACCTCCAGTTCCATGCTCCTCTTTTAAGACCTGCACCAATAAGGTTGAAATAACCGTGACACACTCTTACAAGAATAAACATCAGCTAAAGCATTACTGCATGGTGGACGGCTTCCTTTCCCTTTCTTCAGACTTATTTCTGAAGTGTGTGCGTGCATGTGAGAGAGAGAGAGAGAGAGAAATTGGAGGTTTTTTTTTTTTTTTTGGGGGGGGGGGGGGGGTTGCAGAAATACACGGGCAGGCATACTTCGGCATTAAGTTACATTGCTACATCACAAGCATGATAATAGAACAGCAGAAATGTTTAACACACTTTTCTTTGTACATACACTAAAGCATACTTGGTGCCACACCCAATTACACCTTACAAGTGATGATGACAGGAAATCAATCTTTTCTTAATCCCAGTCAAAGCACCATCTTAAATCAAAATGAAACATTCTTCCATCATTACTATGATAGCCAACATATCAACAGGGAACTCCCAATAAAAGTATCTAAAGAAATCATACTTCCTCGTGATTATAACTGAAGGAATAGCACCTTATGCCATACTCTAAAACAACAGCCTGTCTCATGAGAAAACTGAAAACTGCCAGAGCAGGAGGCTCATATGAGTTAAGCTTCTTCCTTTCTAAGGCAGTAAGTGAAGAAAGCAAGAAGAGCTGCGGAAGAAGATCAATGCGAGGTAGAGCAGAGGACAGTGCAGCAACAAAAGAAGGCAGGCAGTGAGTGAAGGTGGAGGAAGAGGAAAGCTATTAAGACAATCAAGAATACTCTTTCTACATAAAATTCCATTTATCGGTAGTTCAATCGAGATACCTGAATGGGGCATTAGTTCTTTCTTTCGTTCTTGAATCGATTTGAGTGGAATAAGAAATCGATTTCTTCGCCTTTTTGCCAATAAATCAGAATTCTCATGGAAAGTGACTTTTAACTACAAGCCCTGGTGCTTAAAAAATTTTGTGCTTCATTGCATCAATAAGAGTGCAGTTCAAGAATAGTTTGCAATCCTAAAACAAGTTTGCCAACAGCTAAGTTCTACTTTAATGTTTGGACATTATACATGTTACAAAACATGAGTCTTAACAAAGCCAAGATAAGCTCTCCACTGAGATTCACTTTCAGTATATCTATGTGTATCTATAACATCATTTTTGACATAATACCACCAAAAGTCACATCAAGTAAGAACTAGCTTCCACTATGAAGCAATGCATCCTCATTATTAGCAGGCTTCTTGGCTTTCACAAACACTGTCTCACAGATAATCTCAAGGAGAGAAGACATATCGAAAGTAAATTATTACCTTAATACCATCAAAACAGCCTTTGATCAACCCGGCAGGTCTTCTTGTGCCTTGTGAAAAATCTTCATGCATTTCTATTGCCCTTCTTACACCATGAACAAGAGATATAAGACTAGCTATGTATTTCCTATCTGCTTCCTGCAGGAAGAGAAAGAATGTAACCCTTGCAGATTAGAAAGCAAATGCTAGCTCAAAACCATAACTCGCCAAAAAAATTTGATTTAATTCAATAGCTTACAGGCATCATAACTTAAGACAAGCAATGTAACTTATAAAGTAATATTAAAAAACAGAGGCAATTTCAAACATTTGGATTCTGTACAAAGACCTTTGACATATGAAGATTCATCTTCTCGTTATTTCCTAGAGGGAAAGTCAACTCCCCTTTTAATGATTCTGACACATCGGTGACATAAGATCCACCCATCCAGGATGCCTAGACAGAAGCAGAGTTTAAATCATTCGTTAACATAATAGTCCAGAACAGAAAAAGAAAGAAAAGAAAAATAAAGCCAATACCGGGATTCTTAACTCCTAACTTACAAATTTGCCAATTTCATCATCACTGAGAGATGCAAAATCAGACACTGAGGGCTCGTCAAGGGAAACTAACAATGCTTCCTCCTCTGCAATAAAATAAATAAATGATAATTGAAAAAACAAACAAGAGTATTTAGCAGGATGGCCTTTTTTTGGCTTGGAAAAGTACCCTTATTCATTCTAACAAAGAAATCAGTACCTGGGAGCCGAATTTCAGCTTTATCTGAACCAGAAATAACCTTGTCCGTGAAGGCATTTGTAAATAGATTGGATTTGAACAAGGGAAGAAGATCTACAAAGGAAATAGACATGTTGTAGCCCAAAAAAATCAAGATAACAGGTTACATGGAAAACAAACAGCCAACCAGACCTTCAACTCCTGTCACCTCCAAAACAAAAGCAGCCCGAGGTCTATCGAACGGATTCGGCATGAGAACCTCATTCAACTATCAAGGTATTGAAAATTTGTCAAAGATATTTTCACTAAAGAGATTGACATCAAGAAAGAAACTAGAATCATCATATTGTCTGCATGAGTAGAGAATAAACCTTGGAAGAACCAGTAGTTGAAAGTGAAACAGGGGGTGCCAAGCCAAGCAGTACTGACACTGCAGCTCCAACTTCTGATGGCAACACTGATTTGAACTGCCAAAGGAGTATGATATGTAGAATCAAAGAAATGTATGCCAACATGGATATATCACAAAAGCTAATCAAATTCAGAAACAAAGCTATATAATAGTTGATTTTAATACAATTATGGATGGATAACTGATCAGCGACTGAATTATGTCAGACTTGCTAAATACTAGTAAATCACAAGTCACCGCCATCCGGATCAATGGCACGACAAAGGGTTCCAGGAAACTTAATCCTCCAAAATCATTTACGAAAATAAAGCTCAAAAAGAAACGTTATGATCAGATCACTTTCGACTTCACGATGACTCATCTCAAAGTTCGCCTACTTGTTCTTCCAACCACTAGTAGAAACATAAGTACATAACCACGATCGAGCAGATACTGATTATTTATCAATTTGACAGAACGCCAGAAGTTCTATTCCACTTCCCCTTTTCTCCCAGCAGCCAAACAAAGCCTAACACCATCGGATTTCTCAGCATAACCCAACCAACAAAATCGACACCTACGAAATCCAGCGGCAAGTAGACCTCCGCAAGCAACTACCCATCTAAAACGAAAAACGAATTCAGTCATCACTCCATGATTGAATTACCTCAGAAGCATCGTCAGGGGATCGATGGCGAAGATACTGGTGATTCGAGCTATCCACGAAGAAGACGGAACCACGGAATTCAGCCTGGCGGAAATCAACCGATTCATTCAAAAACAGGGCGTATAGATCGATACGACGGCAGGCAAATCGAGAAAAGCACGAAAAACACAAGCTTTGCGCACACGTGAATCAGCCACGACGAACGAATGCAAAAATTTGGACGCACCTTCGCGGTGAGGAAGAGAGAGGAAGAGATTGACAGGAGCAGAAGAGCGCCGCGAATTCGCATCTCCATCCTTGGGAGAGAGAGAGAGAAAAGAGATGGAATATGGCGAGGCGATCTCGTTTTGCTGGTTGATGAAGAAGGAGAAGGAGAATTCGGAAAAAAAGAAAAAAGAAAAAAAAGTAGAAGGAGAAGAAGAAGGAAGCGACGTCGTTTTGGGGAGGGGGGGATTCGGTTGGGCCGAACACTTCGTAGGCCCGATTGAGGAATTGACTTAGACACGTGCAAAAAAGTAAAAACCTATATCCTATTCAAAAATATTTAGAAGAGTTAGCACTACTAAAAATTTCATATTGGTATACTTATAATAATTTTACTTCAAATTCATTTTTTTATTGCAAAAAACTCCAAACTAATATATCTATAAAAAATTTACGCTTCGTTAATATTTGTTAAAATTTACCATCAAATCATTGAATTAAATGATACATGATAATTGACAAATATGCCAAGTAGGGGTTTTACTTCTCATTTATCACAGGTAGGGGTGTAAACGATTCGGTTTGGTTTGGTTTTCTGGAAAAATCGAACCGAACCAAACCGATAAAAGATGATACTGAACCGACTCGAAATCGTCTCGAAATCGGTTCGGGATGGTTTTTCAATTTTCCTATTTTTGCTTTGCTTATTAAAACCTAAATGAAGAAGAGATGATAAAGAAAAGAGGTTGTTCAATTTTTATTGAGAGTTCTGATTTGGTTCAATTAATCGAATCAAACTAAAAATCGAATCGAATCGAAAAAATTAACAATTATTTTTCGGTTAACCGAACTGAACTGAAAATGCACAAAATTTCAATTCGGTTCAATGTTAGTTTCGATTTCGGTTTAGTTTTTGACATCCCTAATCACAGGTATACCAGTTTGGGATTTTTTATAGTATTAATCTCATTTAAAAGAAACTAACAGAGGGGTAAACTTATCGTAAATGTACCAATTTTTTTATTTTTTATGGTCAAAAACTTAATTTTGAGTGAAATTGTCATGAATATAGCAATTTATGATTTTTCATGATCAAAAAATTAATTTGAAATAAATTTATCACGGATATATCAATTTAATTTTTTTTGTACTATTAATCTAATATTTAAAACTCAAATATAGCATCGTGTTTATCGTCGAATTTTGGAAGAAGTCACGAGTAAAAATTGAGAGGTAGCTCATAAACGGCGGCAGAGTTCATCTCGAAATTTTCCCAGATTCCGATCCCTTCTTCTTCCCCATTTGAGTACCAAGTTTCGCTTTGTGTTTCTTCGGCTCTGTCTTTTCGTAATACACCGGTCAATAATTGCACTGATTTATCCTGTCCCAACTCATGGGCCCTTTCCTCGGTATAGGCCCAGCGGTTTAATGCTGTCCCAACTCACGGGCCCTTTTCAGGACCCAACCAGTTTAGAACTCGCCTTACATAAAACCTTAATTTTTTTTAAAAATAGAAGTGAGATGCAATCTACGGCGACTCAACTAATAAGACTTCACTTATAGTATGTTACAAAAATATATTATATTAATTATTTGCTTTTTACAAAACGAACCCAATTCATTGGTAGATCGCGAATCAGCTTGGAATCAACCGGTTCCAAGTATAATTAGTTTGATTCCTAATTCTAATTTTTCAGGATCAAGACCTATATGGTAGGTTCTGAGATTTGGTCCTGAAACCAACCCAATGTGGAAATGGTCAGCCCTAATTTCATAGGGCCCACTTTATTAAGCATGTCATGTTTGTGTCAACAATTCAAATTGGTACTCTTTCAGCATAGCACAATCAACATGACGTGACATGTCGACCTATACATAGACATGGATTTACTTAATGCAGCTGCGATCTCCATTCCTTGTCGCACAAGACAAAGCCACTTCAGATTACAAGTTAAGATGCTACGGCGCACTAGAAGTGCCATCAGAGGACAACCAAGCAATGACAATGAATACCAATCTCCAAAATCTAACTACTGTTATTCCGAAAATGTGAGTTTGTAAAAAACACACTACAGTATCTGGGAGAAAGAACAGGCATTGTTCAAACAAGAATTCATAGAAAGCATAAAATGGCAGATCTCCAAAAAAATCTATTAATCTTGGTTTTATTATGAAGAAGATTATTGCAAAATAGATGTACAAAGAGTAAGAATTTTTGTCAACCTTCCCATTTGATGTTAACCAATCCTCTATGTAGCAGCCAATAAAACAGAGCAACAGACAGATTCAGAGAGAGGTTGACAATTGGCAGTACCTGCGGCCTTCCATCCTTCAGATGGCATACAATTGGGGTTGCAGGAAATATCTATGACTTGAGAAGCTTGCAGGCTACTATTGTGGCCCATATGTAAGTAATCTTCCTCTAGATATAAATTGATATCGCCTTAGTAGCACAAAAACGATCTCCAGCCAATGAGAATTGTCTCCCGACACCCATCATCCCAAGTGGGGCGAACAACATAGATACCAACTCAATCACGAGAATTCATCAGCTCGTTGCATTTAACTTCTCAAGAAGAACCTTATTTAGGAGTCCTGGGTTCGCTTTGCCCTTTGACGCTTTCATTATCTGCATATGGGAAGCTAGTCAGAATGTCTTGCCATCCATTGAGAAAACGAGAATTTCAACTGAAGTAACAAATTGAACAAAACAAAACAGTCGAGCTGCTTTGATTGGGGAGTGAACTTTCTTATACCTGGCCGGCAAAAAAGCCTTGAAGCTTAGTTTTGCCTCCACGATACTGTTCCAATTGCTTAGGGTTATCTAAAAGCACTTTGTCCACCATCTTCTCAATTTCAGCTGGATCAGTGATCTGTTACTTTACACAGTAAGTGAAACATCCGAGGGGATAATGACACCAATTCCAACACAAAATATTTGAAGACGCACTCTTCTGGTAATAGATTCGTGAAGAACTATATTTGACGCCAATCATCTCAATATGGCAATGGAAGGGTTGTGGTGAACACCCTAGTGAACAGGATTATCACTCACCAATAGAAGTCAAACATTACATGTAATACATGATACACCAGAAAGAAATTTCCAGAAACTAGTCACATTTTTGTATAAAGAAAGACTAAAAGAAAGTGCAGAGAAGCAGCTGATTCTTGGATGATTGGGAAGGCTTCTATGCAATACCCTGTCATCTCCTAGGGAGCACTGACTACCTTTAAAAGCCATCGTAGATGCATTCTAAACTGATGCTTAGTTCTTACAGATAGAATGAACTTTGTGCAGATTATAAAAGACCAAAATTGGACCACAATAGAAGAGCGGCATGGTAAGAATTGTGGATGCTATCGACAGCAAACTATTAATTCATCCAAATCACAATGGCACAGAGAGTTTCAGTTGGAGTAAATGTCACAAACTGTTTAATTCCAAGACATGCAAAACTCCAGATACTGATTCAAGAATCACAAAGGCAAAACTATAGACAAGACTGGTTGATCTCCACACCAAATTCACCACATATACCTATAGAATACACTGCTATATGGATACCTACACAGTACACACACACACACAGAGCAAAGCACACGCTTGTATCAACAACTACGCATGCCTGCCTGCACCCACATCCACCCACACAGAAAAAAACCAGTGTCACATAAGCATGCATGCATTTCCTGTTCAGAAAACCTGGTTTAAATATGAGTAGCTTACTTTGTTACTTTGTACCACAGCCTCATTTACAGATTATCCCTATGGTCTTTTTAACCCAAGGTCTTAAGAGTGAGAAAAGAACTTGCCTGGACCAGGTCCTTTTCTTCAATCATTCCCTTCACTGTTCCACCTTTAGCCATTAGCTCAAACAATATCTGCACCAAATTGAATGATAAAATCAACATTGAGATCTGTTCTACCAAAAAAAAAAAAAAAAAAAACTTTCTGACAGCCCAACCTTTCCATTAATCAGGAAAGACAAAGAACCCTTAACAATCAGAAGACGGATCTGTCCAACAAAACTAACATAACATCCACTAACAAAAATGGTATTCATATTCAGTTCTACTAGTCAAAGAAAATAGTAAATCCCCCTCCCACAAATCCTCAAGATTATTAGTTAAACATAACAGGAAAATCAATTATTACGTTAGGGTAGATCCAACCACAATTGTAGCAAGTCCCCCATATATTTGACATAAGCTGCTAAGCAACAAGTTGAAGAAGCGCAAGTCTCAGAACACAATAACTATCAACTGCAAAATTAGTCAAGAAATAGTACTGGGAATTGGAAAGCATATATTGAGAGCATGTTTTACCTCTTTTCCTATCTTCCCACTAATAGTCCCTCGTTTAATAGAAGCTATCAGCTCAGCCAACTCTTGAGGCGTAAGTTTAATCTCATCGATGGACAACTTCTCATTTTTCATATAGGCAGCAATATCGCCCATTATCCAGTTGGCTGCCAGCTTCACATCAGCACCCTTCGCAATAGTGGCATCAAAAAACTCAGCTACCTTCACCAGTGAAAAGGCAAAACAAATGTCAGAGAGGTTAGACTAGCAAACACTAGTACCACTCAAGGTCAGTAATCAGTGATCAAACCTTGACTTGGAAATACAAAAGCAAACACGGTGCATGCAGAGACTATCATTTGAGGTCAGTAACCAATGTGTGTTCCATCCTTCCTCGACATGTTTCAGAAAGTATTAGCCTTCAGTATGAAATATAAAATACTGGTAAAAGATTTGGACAAGATTTTATCAGGAAATCACATTCAAGGAAAGTTTTCTCATTAATGCCAAGTGGAGTCTTAGTAACAAACGAAAAATAGAACTCACATCTTCAAATATTGTTCTTTCCCCTTTATTAAGTCAGTCTGATATGGAAATAGCGTTTCTTCCTTAGCCACTGGCTTCCATTTCATTCTTTCTAGACTGGTATATTTTTGCCTTAGGCATTTCACAGGAGGTCACAGCTTTAGGAAAGAATTGCATTAAAACATGCCACAATAATTAAGATCCTTCACAACTGCATTGGAAAGCAAGAACTTACGTTCACATCATTCGCAAGGAAAAGGACGTCTTGCATGCTGAGTCCCATCTTTTCATACCTTCTGCGCTTCACTTCTGGAAGTTCGGGCAAACAATTACGAATGCTATCAACATAATCTTTAGTAAGAGTAACCCCAGGCAAGTCTGGCTCTGGAAAGTAACGATAATCTGAAAGTCCTTCCTTTTTCCTCATTGTAACTGTTTTCTAGACAAAGCCCAAGAAGTAAGAAAAGGACATGAAGGATAGAAATCACTAATGTCAAGTGCGTATACTGAACTGTCAGCTTGCAAATGAAAGAGCATAATGGTGAACCTGAGAGCCTTCTTCCCAAAGACGAGTTTCCTGCACAATCTGATCATCCTGACCTTCACTTAGGAGAAGAGCCTGCCTTGCAATCTCAAAGTCAATGGCCCTATTCACTGAAGAAAAGGAATTCAGATTCTTTATCTCGACCTGCCAAAAAGAAACAAAATCAAAAACCACTTTAGCAATAAATTGTATGCATTTACTTGAGAAAAAGCTACATCAATCCTGCTATTTTAAAGCTCTATTCCTGATCTTATAAGCGAATGTAATAGATCTACTCAAGCGTGAAAATAACAAGGGAAAAGATACACAAGCAGTAATAGTATTTTTCTTGCTCATTGATGATGTCTGATAGTATTTTTCTTGCCCATTGATTGCAACAGGTATAATTCCAGCCTATACTTTTTTTTGTTCTTTTGACAATCCTGCATCAGGAATAACAGGAAGAGCTGCTGTCCATCATAATCACCACAGGATTATGAGTAATCTTGAGCAGGACTTTCACATTCCATTTTCGATTTAGAATGAAGTTGCTCTCTTAGGCTCCAATATATCCACATAATAATTAGGCTGAATCAACAGCAGGAAAAGAAGAAAAAAAAGTTGAAAGTGCCCTTAAGAGGGAAGTAGCACAATGAAATTACTTCCTTTTTTATTATTCAACACACTTCAGGAAAATTTTTATTATTGGCTCACCCTCAGAAAAATAACCTAAGAATACTTCTAACCTGCCTATCACAGAAATATATAATAGTCATATTGAAAAATCATATCTTAAAATGAAACATTGCACCAAATGCACCAAAGATAGGCCAGTCATATATGCATTCGGAAGTTTAAATGGGTATAATCAATCTTGTACTCAAATTGACAAATCATGAGTCACAAAATTACAGATACGACAGAATATTCTTACCTTTGTGCCAAATTTCACTTGCCCAATAGGGCGAACAGAAACGTTAACATCGCAACGCAGTGAACCTTCTTGCATATTGCCATTACTGACACCAAGATACCGAACCAACCTCTGTATTTCTGCTGCATACTCTGCCGCTTCAATACCATTTCGCATGTCAGGCTCAGAGACAATTTCAAGTAATGGTACTCCTGCTCTATTTAAATCAACCTGCATGCCAGACCAATACACTTAGCATCAATACCACCCACTCATCAAACCAAATCCAGAAGAACAACCCTAGGCAACAAAATAGCTGTATCTGGCTAGAACACCGTACACTAATAGTTACAAAACAATTATCAACACATTGCCAACCAAAAGGGGGCCAAAATGTTCTCCACTTGAAAAAATAAACCAAATTAATGAACCATGATTTAAGTATTTGAACACATATTGCCAACCAAAGGGGGTCAAAATGTTTTCCACTTGAAAATAAACAAAATTAATGAACCATGACTTATGTAATTGAATCTCACAGGCATGACAACCACTTGGCTAGACGGATTTTGGGCGAAGAGGCTTTCAAAATTACAGAAACAGCAAGGCTTACAATTTTTATTTTTATTTTTTGGTCAAAAGGCTTACAATCAAAAAGTACAAAAAGAGTTAAAGTAATTTCCTGAGAATAACTCCCATTTCCAGAGTGAAGTAGCTTTCCTGCATCCTCTTCCATATGAACCCTAGTTATGCCAAACCTCCTATGTCCACCACCAAATTCCACTGGGAGATCCAGATCTATGTGACCACCATAAGCAATCGGGACATCAAACTGGGATATTTGATAACCTTTTGGGAGATCTGGATAGAAGTATTGCTTCCTGTCAAACTTTGATTTTAAGTTCAACTTGCAATTGAGAGCAAGACCCAATTTCACGGCACATTCAATAACCTTGGAGTTCAGAACTGGCAATGCACCAGGCAAACCCATGCATACAGGGCAGATATTGGTGTTCGGTTGAGACCCGTAATTGTAAAGGCAACAGCAGAAGGCCTTGGTAAGCGTTGAGAGCTGTACATGAGTCTCTATGCCAATTATTGCTTCATAATCTTTTAGTATATTATCAAGTCCTTTCTTCTTTCTGTGTGGGGAGATTTTGATTTGCGTTGACTGGCTTCCTTGTGTTGCTGTTTGAGCTTCTGTAGTGCTCATTGTGCAATAGAATACATGACTCTTTCTTCTCAAGAATGCAGCATAATTCAGCAATGGAGGATACGTCAGGATCCCTCTGCATAATAACGAAGCCATACTGATGAATGGATGTTACAATGTTGAGCTGCTAAAGAGAGCCACGCCTGCAAGAAAAATGAAGCATGTTTAAAACAGTCAGCAAAATCAAAACTTGAATGATTCCATGGCCTAACAAACCCCTTAAACCACCCCAAAAGAAAAAAAAGGAAGCTTTTTCTTAATTTGTCATGTCTACAAGTTGTATCAAATACTCCAAAAGCTAACCTCTGAGTAATTTGCATATCCAACAAAGTTGTATCGTGTCTACACAATTTCAAAACTTTCAAACCAGCATATTGCAATTCAAGAAATGTCATATGGGAGATTAGACCAGCAGAATGATAATTGGCATGATCAAATCAACCAAATGAGATCCCCAAACTTTCATGATGTCAAACAAAGGAGAAGCCAACTTGGCAAAAATAACCAAGCAGCTATAGATGCTCAATAAAGCATGTAGGCAGTAACAAAATGCAGTTCCATCAAGTCGACAGTAATCACATTTATCACAACCCCATGTAAGCAACTGGGTTTTTGATATATTTCAGCTAGATTACAAGTCAAAAAGCACACAATCATTGGTCACAATATAGCCAATAATCTGGTCCAGAATCCAAACACTTGACACCATCTTTACTCAAAATCTATCCAGAGAGCTAAAAGATTGCCCACATTGGAGAGAATCTGCCAACTAACCCTCAAAGTTCATATTTTTCATTCAAAAAAGTCCATGCCATAGCATCAAACCAGAGATTCACCATTAGCTATACAAGTGACAGTGCACTGGGACTGTCCAATTACCAGTACCAACACCATTGAGGCCATGTTCGGCTCATGGTCATGGAATCAAGAAAGGGAATCCGATTCCAAGAAATCAAATTCCTTAAAATAGTTTTTCATTCTATTGTTCGGTTCATCTTTAAGAATCAAAGGAAATGTTCAATGTTAATTAAAAAAGAAGCTAAAACAATGGGAAAACGGAGCTTGATTAGTTTGATTCTAAATGGGTTGTAAAAAAACAAATCAATAAAACATAAGGTGGTGAAACATATTCGAAGGTCCCTCTGTAATTCCTCTGACCGTCCGCTAAAAAAGCATATCCAGAGTTCACATGAACATTTAAACAAACACATCATTTGCACGCGGCAAAGTCTCCCCATGACGAACAAAAAGCAACTCTAGCCCTTCGCACAAGCATTCTAGCCAATTCACTTCAACAAAACGGCAGTAACCCAGCTCGAGTTCACAGTCTGAATTTCATATCCCGACTCCGACGCGACTGTTCTTCGAGTCGCAGAGAGAAATAGAATAGAGGGTACCTGGAGAAGAGCGAGACTGAACTCTGTACGCGACGAGGTGGCTAAGGCCGCGACATTTGAGAGGCTCTGCGCTCGTGACTCGTCCCCAGAACCAACAACATTCCAACGTTGGCGATAAGGCTTGGCTACGACTCGGGAGAGTGCTCGCGTTCGAACGAAAAACTATCGATCAGATTCTGGGCAAGAGGAAATCTTTTGGGCTTTCCCTTTGGGCTTCGTTCTTCGTGGGAGCCTAGAACAACACGCCCAAGTTCTGAACTTTTCACAATGTCAAGGTTATTGTCGGTGTTGATAAAAAAATCAAAGAGTCTTTGCAAAGCTCAGATTTTGTGATCCTCAAGCTGAAAAGGTCAAGAAAAAATTATTTAAACAAAGGTTTATTGAGTGAGGAAAAAAAAACATTAATGAAGAAAAAAATGGAAACATTGTAACTCTAGTGAACAGGTCGACTATCCCAAGCAACAGAGATTATATAACCGGATTTTTCCAAACTAAAAAGTCTACTTGAGTTAAGTTAAGACTAGACATACATTTAAGATTTTCAAAAAATCATATAGAGAGTGTGCCGAGAATAATTGACCTAATTTGTTATTAGGTCTGTGTTAGTGCTGATACTTTACTTATTTCGCATGTCAAATGATATAGAGAGAACAATGATCGAGATATACTAAGAAACTTTGTAGAAATTCATCATAGTAAATGATGTAGAAGGATTTGATGGAATGCTTAGAAAAGTTTATTCTACGGACAATGAGATGGACTAGTTATGCATGTTGATCGCGTTTATCATGCCGCATCACTTCATGCATCAAGTCTATGAATCTTTTCGGTATACTTAGAATTACACTTACTCAAATACCTAGAAAATTGGGATTGTAAGATTAATGCATTAATCATAGGCCCTGAATGTGTTGTTTGCAAAAGTTTCAATCAACCTTGGAAATTCAATGACTATAAATGGAAAAAAAATTATTGGGAGTATTTGTTTTGCAGTAAATAAATAATTTAATTTTTTAAGAATTAAATTTTTTTAGGTAGTGAAAATATTTTTCATGAATTAATTTTTTTAAAAGATATAAATAATTATTTTTAAAAAAATATATTTTGAATCATTCATTTTTTATAAAACAAACGCAACTTGATTATAAAAATCATATCAATAATATCCATCTTGGGTTCTCTTCTACGGTCCAAGCAAAACAATACAGAGAAAGTGTAGTAAATCCCTAAGAAAATGGGGGGCAGAAATGTAATTTCGCCCTCTGTGATTTGTGGATAAGGAGACCATTTTTTTTTTTTTCAGCTGTGTGAGGTGAGAAGATTCGTACCGTTAGGGTGATTGGTTCGGACCCAAAAGCGAACTGACCGTACGCACGTGCATGCCATGTGCCACGTGCCACGTGGTATCCGCGACACGCGTCTTTTCCGTTGTTCACTTTGCTTCCTCTTTTTTTTTGACGGTGGAAGGCTCTTAAAGAAATTATCAATTGGAACTTCAATGCGTTTCTTGTGTCATAGGTTAATTTTCTTTCCAAGGCTAAAAAATTATAAAAAAAAAAGTATTTCAAATATTAATTAAATTCCAAATAAAATATAATAAGCCAATCAAAATGTTAGCTAGATAAATTATAAAAATCTTATCCTAATTAGTGATGCTTAATCTTCAAAAGTCTCGCCTTAGATTGCATTTGGCTTATTATATACCGTTATCGCGCGGTACAACCGAGACAGATGTATTAAATATCTGGACTCGTGGCTTGTGGTGGGCTTGGTACTTCAAAGAGGAAAATAGAAAACTTTCCATTCACCGATGATGTACAAACCCATTCACAGGCGAGCCCACTTAACAACATTTTTTAACCTCTCTTTTTTAATCATAGTTATTTGTAGTAAATTTTAACCATTTCTGAAAAAAGGCAGAACATCAAGGATTGTTAAATTTTTACTGCACACAAATCATTCGGATCTCTTCTTTTTGGCAACATATGCCAATCTGTGTTAATCATAATTAAGTTAATCATTATATAAATTCAAAAGCATATATCTCCGAAAATTTCCTAAGACAAAGATTTATCTTTAAAAATGGCGAAGTGTATTTTCCAATTTTTTTTTCTACCCCACACTTTGCATCGGGATTTAACTTGAAATTTTTTCTTTTTCATTGTCAAAGTGGCGGCACAAAAATAATGCCTTCCGCAAACAATCACGACTGATGTTCCATTATTGAACATCTGATCTAATTTTGTTAGACTTTTGCAAAAGAACATAAATAAATAAATAGATAAATAAATAAATAAAAAGACAAGATCAGCTCCCTTTGAGTACTCAATATTTAGTTGGGACCGTCCAATTATTGATTGACCAAAATGGAATCACTAAAGGGAATGCCCATCAATCACTCCGCGGACATGCAATTTTCGCTTAAGAAAGAAAATTTGTAGAGAACCTCAGAAAATAAATAAAACATTAGAAAAATAAATAAATAAATAAATAAATAAAAAGAAAGTGGATGAAAGTGGAAGCCAGAGAGACGAGAGATCGAAAGAGATTTGGTACGTCTTTGGGCTTTCGTCCTTAATGGGCGGCGACCAACGACACCAGCATGTGCGGTCGGCGATTGCGCTTCTTTGATTGGTGATTGGCGGAGACTGGGAACCCAATTGCTTAGCTGTCACCCAAAAAATAAAATTAAATTAAAAAAAAGTGGAAGAAAAAAACATAGAGATGATTCCAAGCAAATGGATCAAAGTACATTCGAGGTACTTAAGCATCGGATTGATCGGCTCTTTAGATGGACCGCACCACTTGGCTTAAGGTACTATGATTCGCCGCACAATCACAAGGAAAATAGAAAGTAAAAGCGAGAAAAAGAATTCGGGATGTAAAATTTTAATTAAATATTTCATTATAATCAGCACTTCTCACCTCTCTATCCAAATTAACAAAAGCCCTATATCAATAATTAGTATAAACATACCTTATGTGAAAAGGGGGCATTGTCTCACCAAAAACGGCGCCATTCGTTCCATAAACTTTTCCGGTCTTCAAATTGGCAGGATCTACACGAACGTCGCAGTCTACATGCCTTTGAGGGGAAGTTATTGGTAAAGGAAATGACCAAGCCTCTCATTTAATCGGAAAGTGCCTTCACATGGTTGTACCCATACCAATGAGATGATAGAGTGTCTCGTCCGCTATTTTTATTTCGATTTTCTTGGTCATTTACACCATTTTTCCAATTATGCGACCTTCTTAAATGCATTGAATTGTACGGATGATCACCCTTCACAAAAACAGCTCAATAGCTAATATATATAAGAGATCTGAGTTGAAAAGAGCACTTTTTCAGGGGGGCATGAATTTCTTAAATTATTGAATTTTCCAAAAAAAAAAAAAAAAAAAAAAAAGAGAGAAAAAAAGAAAATAGATAAGTCTTCGATTAATGATCATAATTTTCATTCCCATCGAGAGAACATGGGCACAGCTGGAGTTACTAATGAGTTTTGTCTTCTGGAAGGATTGGGTCCCATTGTTGCATCTACCTATTTTTTACCTGTTTTTTTCTTTTTCCTTTTTTTCATAATTAATAGCACTGATTGGGCGGCTAATTTAACATGGATACATGATGTCCCAAGGTCAACGTTAGATAGAGTCTAATTCAATTTGCTTCCAAATTTCTTTTTCCTAGCTTTTTTTGGCAGTAATTTTCCTTTACCTAGCTAGTTAACCTCACATCATTAAATTTTCGAACCAAAAAAAAAAAAAAAAAACTCACATCATTAAAAGGGCATTGACTCTCTCTCTCTCTCTCTCACTCACGTATCAATTTTGAGCCCACTCCAAATTATGTCATCACTTATCAATCAAAAAAATTATAAATCTAATGTGCTAATATGATCTATAAATTGTCTATGTCAGCATGCCATGTAGAACGGCCAATGATGACTAAACACCACATCAACAATTTCTGGTAATAATTGACTAGAAGGATTTCATTAGAATTAATTATAAAAGTTTAGGAATATATTGATAAAATTGAAATATTTATAACTGAATTGATATTAGTACAATCAGTTTAAAATTGATTTAGTTATTATACTCTTGTTAATCAAACATATTGGCCATTACTGCTATTTTGTGGATATTATCATATGCACTTTTCTCTCGGACATCATTTTCAAGTTTATTTCGAAAATAACGTAAAAGAAAAACAAATGTTTTGTGTTTATGAATAAATGGTCGGAGGAGAAAGTAAGCAGCAACATATGGTCAAAAGCAAGCATTGGTCGACGGGCATTCATTGTCCATTCAATTGCCACTCTCTCAGGTTGAACGATGGCATTGATCGACTTGACTAAATGCATGGCGCGAGTGCATTGAGAAATTAATATCTAGACTTTACTTCTTCTTCTTCTTTTAAGAAAGCACCGATAATATTGATACTTAGGAGTTCTTAAATAAAAAACCTGACAAATGAACGTCCGAACATAATAAATCCCATAGAAATTGGGGGATGCCAATTTCTATGGGAAAGTACCCTTATAGGAATTTGATGCATGGTGGCTCGATCCAGAGTCTTTGACTTTTTATAGTCATGTCGTGTCTTAATTTATTAGAAAAAGGGTATATGCTCTAAAAATCATAAAACTTGTTAAAAAGTGTAGTTGAATTCTAAAATTTACAAAAAGTGCAATTAAGTTATAAAATTTGTCAAATTAATTCAATCGAGTGTTTCTGTTATCTAATTTAGCTAATGAAAAATGCTAACATTATGATGATGTGGTTTATTATTATTATTTTTATACAATTTTATTTTAATTAAATTTTAAAAAGATAAGCTAATATGTTTATAGAAAAACAAAGAAGAGAAGTCAAGCAAGAAGGGCTATAAGTCCTCACTACTACCGCCCCACCATCGCCGAGAGGGGCTGGCGAGGCTGGGGGAGAGCTAGCAAAGGGTTGTCAAACCCCGCTTGACTTCTCTCTCTTTTTTTTTAAATGTAATTTAAATAAAATTAGTATTAAAAATCAAATGTAGGCCAAAATGATGTTGTTTTAATCTTATATTTTATAATTTAGTCACATCATTGCCACATAGGAGAGAAAATAATTAAAAAAGTCATGTCAGCATATTTCGTTGGCTAAATTGGACGAAATTAACGACATGACTCAATTGAACTAATTTTATAAGTTTAAGACTTGATTGCACATTTTGCAAGTTTTAAAACTTAATTGTGTTTTCATGACCAGTTTTAAGACTTCTAGTAAATATATCTCAAAAATAGAAAGAGAGCAAAGTCAACCTAGCATAATGATATATCGATATCCTTAATTGAGTCGGTAAATAAGTTGGTCGATTGACATTGACGATACAAGGGAAAATCTAGGTTAGGGTGCCATACTATGGCCAAAACCTAATCCCGAAACCCCCTCTCTGGTGGATGCCTAGCAGCATATTTGCTTCTTTTAGCTTTACAAAGATGTCTAGGCTAAATCAATTCCCAATTAAGGCGAAATTGTAAGTCTTTACAAAGATACCCCTATAAATGGGGGAAAAAAATTGTAGCTACCAGATACTTGCAACTTGTCCCTCACTAGCATGATGATGTTGTTGAACTAGATTAAAACAATTTTCCACCACATCGAGAAATCTTTAGGCAGCCTTTCGTTTGAGTTTACTCAATTGATTGCGGATGAAACTGAAGAATTAATATAGAAGGCGGCTCGAAAGAAAATAGTTTCTTGTATTTTGGTCGATTTTGTAAGTGAATAAAAAAAAAGTGTCTTGTTTTTAAACATAACGCCTCAAATTTTCAATGGTTTATAAAAGGTTCGTATGTGTAGTTTTCCCTTTAGATAAGAGTCGTTCAAATCTAACTCAACAACGTTTTCAATCATAGTAAGAGGAGCTGGTAGAGGGATTTTATCATGAAATATCAAGGCGAGATTTCCGAAATATGCGTCAACCTCTCTCTTAAAAGACATTATCAATCTGAGAGTCCATAATTTTTCTTTCCTCAAAAATTTATCAATGAATCACATCCATATTCATTCTATTATGCCATGCGCATTTATAATCAATACAATTTCAATTTTGAAACTTGCAATGTCTTGTGTTCTTAAGGTTTGATTTGGCTAATTATACTCGGATTATTCTAAGCAGTAGAAGTCTTTTTTTTGAGCTATGGTTTTGTAATAATATTCTAATAAATTTTAATCAGAGTTCGTAGTGTCACACGTGTCCAAATTCACTCAATCAATCAATCAAATAATTGTTTAAACCCATGATGAGGGTGTTTAGTCTTGGTTTGGCGAACAAAGTTTTGAGGCCATGTCTTGTCCTAGTCGGTCCCAAAAGGCAACGTCAATGTTAGAGTGGGTAAATAAATGGATAGTGTCGGGGTAGAGATGTAGGGTGAGGTTTGTAGGGAATTAGACCCAAATAATTCACCCGTGTATAACTCATCTTTTTCAATCTTTTTCACGCAAATACAAAATGCATGCATGTGGCTTATACCCAAGTGAAAATATTCCAACCTACGCCCCACTCAATAATTCACGTAAATTAGGGTTCGAAATTTCGCAGGAAAGATGGTGTTGTCCACTTCATGTGGCCACCGCCGCCAAACCGGGGGAGTATTTAAAATTGATCGAAAAGGATTAAATCTAAGAATTAACAAAAATTTTAAGATTAAATTGACCAAATTCAAATGATACACATCATCCTCGAGAACTTTTGTTTTGTTATAACGGTTAACTTTTCGTTATATTTTTCATTAGCACGTGCAATACATGAGACTTTTAAGAGATAAAAATGTAAATTTATTTTATCTCTTTTTACTTTTAAGGAAATGTCTCTTTTATCCTTGATTTTGTAAAAAAATGAAAAAAGGGGGAAAAATAAATCAATTCAAATACTAATACGACAAAAATAAAAACCTATAATAATATTAAAAAATAAAGTTTTAAAACATGAATATAATATATTTTTAAATGAATAATTAATTTTAAAAAGTGATTGATCAATAATTTAAAAATATTACCTCAGACATCGGTTAATCATTTCCTTTCATGAGTTGAGGAAATCCTCTTATAATTTTCTAAATATCATTGTTAATCAATCAGTTTTTAATTAACTAAACCTTTGTGTATACATACTAACCAATCTTTGTCATTTGGCCTTTTCTTATTGAGGCCTTTTCCCCTTTTTATTTGATTCATGTTTGTCCTTTTCCTTAAAATACATAAATAATAACACAAATAATTCATAAACTTAAACCCATAAAAAATAACAAAAGGGGTAAGCACCGTAACCAAATAAAAGCTCGTATGATCATTGGTATGTAAAAGCCCTAAAGTTATCGGGGGCTTTTGAGTAATTTCCTAAAATGATAATAACAGCAGCAATAACAGTAATAATAATAATAAAAAACTCGGGACGTTCTTTATTATAAGCAGCCTTAAAAAAGGGGCAGGCCGGTCAAGACCTGTCCGAAAAGCTCCTCATTTCAACTTGCGTTTCCGGAATTTGCATGAGACGTGCGCGTCCGTCACTTTGAGATAAAGCAAATGAAATTAGCGAGACCAGACCCGCCAAATTTCCGGTGACCAACCCCCCACTTCCCCCCTCGACCCTACAAAATCTCCCTCCTTTTTTCCTCCCCCTTTACTCTTTATCCGAAAATAAAAGATGCAATTGAGTGAAAAAGCCCCCCAACAAAAAGCTCTCTCTCTCTCTCTCTCTCTCTCTCTCTCTCTATCTAAATGTGGCGTGTGTTTCAAGAAATTGAGGATTTTGTCCGAAATTCTTGATGGGTTTTTCGTGGGGGGACCCCATGAAAAATTGCGTTAGTCACTAATCAAGGAGTTGCCCCGGACACGAGAGACAAGAGAAATGTGAATCATGAACTCCTTTTTTCCCCGATGGGTTTTCGTGATCTGGGGACGTGAGTGAAGCTTCTAACATACCCGGGGACAAGGTGGTTTATCTCTTATGATACGTTTGTGTGCAATTGCGGGTGATCGAGTGATTATTGATTCTCTAAAGATGTGTCCAATAAGCTTTGGCCTATCATAACGCTGGTTCCACCATCTTAAAGTATTGTTAGTGTTTTGGCCATGTTCTAGTGTATTGAGGGATAGAGGGTAACTAAGGATGTGCTCATTTTGGGAAAAATTTAATGATAAGGAAAAAAATTGCAAAATTGTTTTTTAGAAAAAAATGTTTTCCCCTTTCAGGTTGGGAATTCTATTTCCTAATTTTAAGTATGTATATATTTTCTTTGGTGGTATATGATATTCTGTTGACTGATATTTTCAACAAACTAAATTCGCGAAAAATTCTCACTTCAACAAACACACCATAAATGAGATCTTAAATGACAATATTCCTTTTTCTTAGAATAGTCCAATTTGTGATTTTTTTTGTGCCAATGCAAGTTAACTCATGGCTAAGGCTAATTTCCTAGTTCAAGAACAACAAATATGCATTAGTTTTTTGGGTAAATATCGTTTAAAATCTCAAACTAGTGCCCTACGACACAATTATCCCAAACTAATTTTCATTTAGTACATTTATGACACATTTACTCCGGGCTAATTTCTATATCATAAAAAAAAAAAAACCAAACTAGTTACCCTAACCCAAATATCTTTTGTTAGTGTTCCATCAAATATCTCATTTTTGGACATGATGGACAATCACAAGATAGATTTGACGTGACAACTACAAATTTGACATGAAAAATCCACATGTTTAACACCTATGCATTTTGATGGAGGGTATTTGGGTTAGTGGTACCGATTCAAGATATTTTGTGAGACTAAATATTAGTAGGGGTAAATACATAATAAGAGAATCAATTTGGGATTTTTTGCAAGACATAAATTAATTTTTGAGTAAATGGGTCATTGTCATAGCTAATTTGTGATTTTTTGTGAGGCAAATATTAGTTTTTGATAAAATTTATAGTGGTATACCGGTTCGAAATTAAAATTAACGGTAGGTTTATTCAGAATGAGTAAAAATCGCAAAACCCAACTAAATCATCATCACACAAGATTCCTCTAGAATCTGGACCGTCGGATGGCGGGACCCGGAATGATCATCCGTGGTTAAAAAGTCAATGCGCGAAAAAGCCATAATAACAGTACCGAGCCCGTGCCGAGCTGGTCCACGCAATCGATGGTCCCTGTTCTACCCCCTGAGAGTTTGATCATGATGGAGGGCCGAGAGGGGCGCAAGCACCTTTTTGTATGTACGCGTATGATAGCGGATCATGGCGAGGGTAAAACTGTAAATTCAAGCCCAAGTCACAAATTTTTTTTTTTTCAATTTACTTTTAACTTAGAGGCGTAAAAAAGAAAAGAAAAGAAAAAAACTGCCATGATGGGAGCCACTTGGGATGTTGCATGGGGACATAATCCTGCCCCCCTTCCCCCCAAAAAAAAGGAAAAGGATTAGAAAAATAAAAAAAATAAAAAAGTTGATGGGGGCGATGATCAAGTGAGAGTAAAAAGAGTGTGAACCTGAAGGGATCGAAAAGTCAAATTGACTGTTCTTTATCTTTTTTACTTTTACTTTTTTTTTTCCTGTGAAAAAAAATAAAATTTGATTTTGCCTTTTCTTTAGGCGTTAGGGTGGTGAAAATTGATGGCACAGTTAAGTTTGAACACGCGATTGGCGCTCCTTTCTCAAAATGGTAAAGACAGTGAAACGTTTTTATTTTATTTTATTTTTAGAGACTCTCTTTATTTAAAAAGATAAATTGACCTTTTCAGATTATGTAATTTGTCATTTGATGGCGCATTTCAAGACCCAATTGTCACAATTCCATCCGTCTCTATAAACCACACAAGAATTATTAATTTAAACTCCCAAATTAGAATAGGGCAGAATTTTTTTTTATTTTTATGCATTAAGTCTCAAACTCCAAAATAGACTCCGTTCACGTAGATGGAGAATAACGATCCTACTCAACGGCCCCACAAGACAGGTTTTGAGGAAAAGTTGTTAGATGATTCGGGCGAGTCCATTGCATCCCAACTTTTAATACTAATTCTCATATGAGATTTACATTTTAAAAATTAAGATGCATTGAATTAACACGTTTAATGTATCCAAGATTGTCTGGATTCCAATTTTGAAGGTATACATGACAAATTAAACATAGTGCGTACATCCTCGTACCTAAAGGCAAACAAAAGAACCATATCGAATTGGCCGATTGTTACGAAAACTAGTATGGTTCTCAATTACTAAAATTTTGAACCGGTGAATAATAGTTTACTTCTAAGTGTAGAACTATCTACCGAGACTGATTTTTATTTTTTTTAATTCTTATTATTTCAAATTCAGAAATTCTAATTCTAACTTTTTTCTCGTTCAGACTTAATCACACACACTTCTCTCACTTCCCTCAATCTTAGTCATACAATGCTCACGTCTCCCTCACGGCTCGACACTTGTTGCTCACGCCTCCCTCGTGCTCATTATAGCTTTGTTCATGGAGATGATCGCAATATTTAGCTTGTCACGAGCTTGTTCTATTAACAACTCATGTAGTAGTTTAGACTATGCAATAACACTTACAGTCATGCAGGGAATATTAAAAAAAGAAAGAAAAAGATACGAGTTGGTTCTTGGACTCATTTTGGAACTGCACAATTTCCCTAGTGAGTCCAGGACCAGGTGGGTTGATTTCTAATTCAGGGTGGGAGACGATCTACCTTGAAACCGATTATCCTAATCCATATTCGATAAAGAGAGTACAAAAAAAACCCTTGCTATATAACAAGAAACCCGTAAACATTGTTGAACAATTAGAACGGATCTGTGATCTATCCATAAAGAAAAATGCGCCTTTATATCAATTCAAAGATCGAGAAAAAAGAAACGAAACGCTCTCATTGATTTCCCTCTCTCTCTCTCTCCCTTTTTCTTTATTTATTTATTTTTGTTTGGGATAATATTTCCATATGCAAATAATGCAGGGTTGCTTCTTGGGCATGCAACCGACCCCGTCCGGATAAAAAACACCTACTCATTCCCCGTTCAGAAATCTCTCAATCCCCCATAATAAAGCTGATGATAGTTTGACTGTTCTTGCCTAGTTTGACCTAAATTTTTATATAGTAAAGAAAAAAATAATTATAATCCCCAAGATCTTCGAGGGTCACATGCGACCTTGGACTTGCATGCATCGAAGACTGTACATATTTAAATCATGGCATGCATGCATGGAATTTAAATTAAGAGCCGAAATGGATAGGTATGGCAGGCTAAGTAAATTATGTTTTTGTCATGCAGAGACGGCAAATTTGAAGCTGCTTTGCTTATTGTCAAGAGAGTGATGAAATTGATTTAAGATGCATATAGCTATTAAAGCCAATATGTTTATAAAAGAAATTTCTTTGACCTACTAAAATTTCCCAAATCGTTGTCTTCTTTTTCGACACCCTAAAATTTGTCAATTTAACTCACCGGAGCGATACAATGCGTGATTTTAGTAGAGACGGAGGAGGGAAATGAGGGCAGAGAATAAATTTCAGGTTAAATTTTTATCAAGAGTGTTGAGCACAAAAAAATTGGAAAAGTATTATAAAAATATGGTCGCTCCTCACTTAAAATTCATAATTTTCACCAAAAAGAAAAGAAATTCGCACATTCTAACTTTGACATAAGAGAAACCTTTTACAGCTCTTTTGAAATTTCATGGTTAACTAATTGTTTTTGGAAATTGTAATGAGGATTATAATTAGTATATGACACCGCTTCACAACCTCCGACCTCCGTCTACGTTCTTCAAGCTCCTCAATAGTCACTCCTTACTACCCTCAACCTCGCATCTTCTCTAGATTCACGTTCTTCCTTTCTTCTTTTTTTCATTATGATTGGTAAAAATAGATCTATCAAACGAGTGGGTTGGATTGAAAATGATCTAACCCAAATTGATCAATTTCCATTTAATACATATCTAATGACCTATATTGACTCAATCCATACCTAACACATATCCAACACGATCCATATTTCTAAAATACTTCTATATTTAATAAAATTCATGAAAACTTATATCCAAATTAAGGTGAAAGCACCAAGTGAGGGAACATGAGATTGAGTGAGGGTGCAAGAGAGTGAAAAGAGAGTCATAGTGTTAAGTTGGGTCTAAAAAATTTATGAATCCATTTAACACTCATATCATTTTGGGTTTTGCCATTTTAAAACCATTTATAACCATTTTACTGAATATACTAATTTATATAACAATTCAAATCATAAAATATGGGTTAAGATCTTGGGTTTATACCCTATTTTGACAAGTCTACCATCACACACTCGTTATGCATAGTGGCACTTTTCAAAAAAATGTGGAGATTATAGCCCATATTTTCCTAGAAGTTCACACTTTTTCGTTTTATCCCTAAAGAGCTTGAAATGGACGAGAGCTCGTTTTATCCATTTGCCAAATAGTTTTCTTTGTGCTAAAATGAGCATTTTTCATTATTTTAAATTGTATAGTTATAATATCGAAATTAAATATTCTAAATCTTTTCACTTTGAAATATTCATATACACAAGATGAAAAAACTAAACAACAAAAAATTGATCGATAATAGCGCTAAAACTATTGCGATTCAAGTATGTATGCTATGATGTATGACTTTTACAAAATGGCATTTGTAATACCACGATTTAGTGAGACTATTATCATATCATAGTTGTAGAAGAAGTATTAAAAATGAAGAAAATCAAAAGCTGGAACTCTATGACTAAAAGCCCATTATAGATGCAATTGTCACTAGCCTTTCATCGATAATTTGTTTGTTAATCGATCCATTAGTGCTTGAGCACATAAAAATGTAAAAAGAATCTAACTAACCAATATTAAAAAAATTATAGATTGAAAATTGAGTAATTTAAACATCTCATAAGTTTGATTCACGTAAAAAGTACACATTCGCCTAAAATAAAAAATAAAGACAAAACTTCAATATACATAAATATAACCTAATCCTAGAATCATGCTACTTCATACCGATATACGATTCTCTCAATCATCCACATGCATCTTTGCGACTTTCACATAACCTATTCATGGTGAGAAAAAAAGAAATCCGTTGGTCATTGGGCATGTATTAATCTAGGAAAAGTTTACTCGTAATGTACAATAAAAATTAAGAGAAAATAAAAAAAGTCTTCCATAGAAATACTTAGCCGGAGGAGTTATGGGAAATGCTATAAATTTTCATAATTGTTAACTTGTGACATTAATCTCATTAAAACTTATGTACTTTTTGCTGCTGAACCAAACAGTGATGTGCTTTGAAGGAGGCAAGGCACGCACCGCATTCTAGTTGAAATAAATAAAAGAAAAAGTGGGAAATGCAAGAAAAGCATTAATTGCCAGGGGGATGATCAACCTCGAGAAGATTTTGTTATTATATATTTATAAATGGTTTGCTATTTTTATATAATAAAAAAAAGGCAAGAGGTAATTAGATAGAGCGATAAATCTTACGAAATTAAAAAAAAGAGGGGGTTCGCCAAAAGTTCAAACGGCGCACTTCATCGGTAGTACCACCAAAGGCGGAGGATTACTAAGGTCAGAAAGAAAAATACAATGCAATATTCTCTAGGGCTAGCGCGGCAATTCCAGTTGCCAAGAGAACAGAAAAACTATAAAAATTACAAATATAATAATCCAAAATTCATACAATTTAAGGATATTTTTTAATTAAAAAACTCAAACTTTCGTCTATATCAAACTAAATTTATATTGAAAAAAAAACTATATTTATATTATTCATTAATTACAAGAAATCATATTAATTACTGTCACGTGACTTGAGAAAAAAAAAACATGATAGCAGGATAAACATTTCTAAAACGTTTTAATAATAACATTTAATGATGTTAAACAATGACACCAATAACATTAAATGATAAAAATTGGATACGATAACTTTAATTGATATTATGAAAACGAAGTTGCAAAATATGGAATTTTGAGTAAGATTCGTGATGAAATGCAAATGTATCTCAATTTCAAAAACATGTGAAATGCACACACAAAATGTTGCAGCATATGATTTTTCTTAAAGAGTATGATATATGGGTTGTAAAGATGAAGTTTATGTCCTGTAGTATTTGCGATTGGATAGTAGTTTACAAGTCACAATTTGTGTTTGGTGAAACTTGTAGATTTAATATACATCGTGAAATTAGAATGAAGCCTCCGTATTAGTCGGTAGATAAAATATAATGAATTAGGAATCTATAAAAATTAACAGATACGATCGATTGATAAATCAAGTTTTGAAATATAAAATGGCTAATACCACGAAAAATCTCAAAATAGTATATTTGTAACAAATTTAACCTAAAACTAATTTTTTTATTATAAAAAATCCCAAACTGATACGCATGAGACAAATTTATCCTAAATTACTAATCATCAAAAACCTCAAACCGATACATTTATAACAACTTTATCCTTCATTAGTTTCCATCAAATTGGATTAATACCACGAAAAGTCACAAACCAATACATTTGTGACAAACATAGAGTAAACCCCAAACTAACGCATTTGTCAATTGTACATATCATCCAACTCGATAATTTGATGGTAAAATTTAATAATAACTAATAAAAGGTAAATTTGTCATAGGTGTATCAAATTTGAATTATTGGCGATCAAAAATTAGTTTTGAATAAATTGATCAAATTTGGCAATTTGATGGTAAAATTAAACAGAAACAAATAGATGGTCAATTTATGATAAGTGTACCAATTTGAGATTTTCGATGTTAAAAAAATTAATTCGGGGTAAATTTATCACATACGTATCGGTTTGAGATTTTTAATGATATTAATTCTAAATAAAACCATTTTAATGTTTCCTAAATTTGTCGGATAGGAAAATATTCTTTTCAAGACCGAATCCAGTAGTAAGATACGAGTCGAGACCCGACGACATTGATAATCATGCACGGTGTTGTAACGTGCTCAGCGCATAATTTCCTCCAAGGATGATTATAGTCCAAAAAGCTCGAGCTTCCTCACCAAACCACCACATGGAACGCAAAAGAAATTTCAATTCCGTGTCCACTTTTGAAAGCTGTCGAGAGTCAAAGCCTCGAACGGCCGTGATTGGCGCTTCAGACACCATATTCATTTCCCTTCCGACATTTCTTATTCTCTTTTTTTTTTTTTTTTTTTGGCGTATAAATAATAAATATTATTATTTTTGGCAATTATTTTATCATTGAATTTCCTTTGTGCGTAATTCAATGCGGTCCGCGATATCAGCACGGGAACCGTGATCTCTGGCGTCCTCCGCGAACCCCTCCGTACAGAAAACTCGAAAAAAACATTCCCTTAACGGCACCCGTTTCCACCACCCCGTAACGGACCTGCCACGTGGACCTCTTTATCTAAATCCGGACGTGATTGACGGACGCCGTCAAAGGAGGAGGGAAACGGTCATTAAAGTTAGTTGGTGCGGGCCTGTGTTGCGCGTGCAGAGACGGAGGTCTTGCGTTTTACGGTGAAGCGTGGAGCAGCACGTGATCGCCGACGCTGGGCACGTGCGTGGCAGGGATGGTTTGATTGGACTGGAGAGAGAGAGAGAGAGAGAGAGAGAGAAAGGAGTTGTTCAGTGGCGGTTAGGGAGGTTACTAAGGGGTGGTTAAAGTAGTGGTTAGTGTCACCTTCCGAGGTTAATTGTAGTTGCCAAAGGCTATTTTCCTTTCTGTGCTGGCGTTTTTATTTTTTTTTATTTTATAGTACTAATTATTTCAATAAACTTATTTTGGTTTGTTGTGATGAAAAGTTGAAATTTTTCATCAAATTGGAACTGAATTATTACGAAAAAGGGAAGTAAATCTAAAACTCGCATCCTGATTCCATTTGTTGCTTTTATCGACGGGAGCTCATGATATTCTATGTTTTATGGTTATTTAATTTAATTAAACTAAATTTGATTATTGACATGTAATTTTCGATTTTAAAGTAGAATTGCACAAAGCACATCCTAATGCCACTAGCTATATGGTTTTATTGATGTCCTTGTTTTCATTTACACTGAGTAAATTTCACTTGTGCTTACTTGAATGGCTCCTACTAACATAGGGTAAATTTGTAACAAATATATTAATTTGGGGTAAATTTGTCAAATATGTATTAATTTGGAGTTTTTTATGGTCAAAAAATTAGTTTGGGATAAATTTGTCATATATATATTAATATGAGATTTTTCACGGTGTTAATCCAATTAACAATGACGTCATAATAAGAGTCCAATTTATGAACTTACCAAATCATCGTTAAAAAATGATCAAATTAGACAAAGTAGCAAAAAGAGAGAAGTCAACTTCACAACTAATGTGGCGGTAGATTCAGTTAATAATAATTAATTGATAGACATAAAATTCATCAATTTGCGATTGCAATTAGTCATAACAATATCATGAACATGTATTTTACATCACATTCAATCTACGTCGCATCGTAATTTTAATCGTAAGGTTGTTTTATATCCCCACCAATAAAAAAGGGGGAAAAACCCAAAAAGAACAAGCTTTTAGTTGGCTAACGGCGTTACGTGGGTTAACGGCGTCGGGGCGTTTCCGTTTGGTTGAAAACTTTAATTGGCGTAGAAATTCTATAAAAGCGCCCATTTTGCGACACCTTCTTCTCCGACTCTCCACTTCTCTGCTTTTTCTTGCTTTCGCTTCTTCCTTCTCTCTGCATCACCGTCTTCCTCACTGAGAGAGAGAGAGAGAGAGAGAGAGAGAGAGAGAGAGGGGGAGGGAGAGTCTGAAACTTTCGACGGCAAATGGCGGCGACGAAGAGCCTTGTCTGCGTGAGCGCGGTGGTGCTCCTGATGCTGTTCATCGTAGCAACAATCGCGAGAATGTCTCCGCTCGGGTACTCTCTCTCTCTTCTCTCTCTCTCTCCCCCTCCCTAGGTCGAGCTCACGCGAAATGCAGATTCCCCTTCTACGAAGAAAAAAAAAAAAAATGCAGGTTCTCCTAGCTCTGTTTCTAGGCATAAACTGCTTCTTCTCAAACGATTTTCGTTCTCTAGATGCGTGAAACTGAGAATGCGCTCGCATGTACTCACTCTCCGAGCTCTGTTTCTAGGCATAAACTGCTTCTTCTTCTTCTTCGGCAACGAAATTTACCCACCTGCATTGCGTTATCGCTGCGCGAATCGAGAGATTCTCGGGGTCCGGTGAACGACATACACTCTCACGTCTCCTTTTGACTACAATGCTTTTGAGCAGCTTCACTCTTCCGTTTTTTTTTCCCCCTTCTTTTTGCACTTTTCGACCGTAAATTGGCGTCAATGAGCTTTTCCTCTTTCCTTCTCATCGAGAAATAACGCTTCTAATCGCTGATCCTGTGCATAAAACTCTAGTTTCCCCATAGCCACTATCTCGGTACATTCAGGCTTTAAAGCTCCTGCATAATGTAGCGACTCCATTATAGCTATGTCAGCTCTCTCTCTCTCTCTCTCTCTCTCATTTCTCTACCCTCATTGAGGACCACCGGCATTTTTGGTACGAAAAGGCGAAAACAGCGCACAAAGCACTTTTCTGAAAACTTTTCAATGTCTCCTTGTCGAACTCCCTGATTTCCGGCGAGGCTAGGGACGGTAATTCATAACATTATTCTGATTTCGTTTTTTTTTCTCGCAGGAATGTGGAAACAGAGAAGATGCAGAGCTCGAACAACTCGTCAATGGCCGCGAGGTAACTCACTGGGCTCACTCGTTTACTCGTCGTTACTAACCTCACAAGACCCTGCCCGTCGAACCAGATCTGGACCGTCGAATCTGCGATTTAACGCCGATTCGCGGCCGTCGGATTGGCCTTTTACCGGCTCGTAACTGGAAAAAGGATCTCAGCCGATGAGTTCCGGATCCCCGGATCTGGACCGTTTGTTCGGTTATCTTAGGTTCCTTAGGATTCCCGCAGTAGCCAATAACTAATCCCCATGGCCGTCTCACCAATAACTGTAACTCCTAGTCCTACACCGTCACCAAAAGAAAAAGAAAAAAAAAAAGAAAAAAGAAAAAGAAAATCCGGTTCTGGTAATTTTGGTGAAATCACGTGGTGTGTCGCCTGGGTATTTTCTCTCTCTATCTCTAGACTAGGGCCTTTTCGTAACGGTTTTCCACTGAGGCTAGCGAGAGTAGCGACCATCAGCGGCCGCCCTCGGCCTCGTCCTTGGGCAGTGCACACTCTATACACTACGCGCACTACCCATTCTCATGAAACGTACTATTTTTTATTTTTTTTAAAAGGCAATTAGCGTCTAGTAATCGCTTCCGAGAGGACGACACGTGTCCCCGGCCATCGTTCTCGTCTTGCACTGTCGCATGCGGTTTTCATGACGCGTTTTCTGCTTGGCCCGTTTTCAGCTCGGCGGAGGAGGAAGTGGACCACTCGAGCCGGCATGCGGTGGAGGATCCGGAGGAAATTGCTTCCATGGTGGAAATGTGAGTGTTTCTTTTGTAATCTTCTCGTCCGGAGAGAGTCCCGACTGCATTAACATTAACATGGTTTAAGGTTGTTCGTGGGGGGGTTGGTAGAGATTGGTTAGGGATCTGGTGGAATTTACTGTTACCACTTACAGATCTTAAACACGCAAGCTCGCCAAACATGCACAACCCATCTGACCCATCAATGTCAAATTTCTTGAAATTGCTAAACTTTCCCGTTCGTTTCTTGGAATTGTGAAAATTGGCTTTGTCTTACATGAAATCATGGCAATGAGGGAATCTTGAGGAAACCAAACCTCCTCGTCGTCCCCCCTCTCACATGCCCGTCGGTTGGGGGCGGTGAGTTCCGTTTTTCCGGGTCATAATTTCTTCCGTCCCCTTTCCCTATCCATCGATTTCTACTTGCGCTTTGACCGACGCTCGTGTATACGTAGCGTCTCTGTCATCTCTGTTAAAATCACTCCCCTTCTTTCACTTTAGCTACCAGAAATGCCCTTGATTGCTGAGGGCGAATTCCACTTGGCCACGTTCAAGTCTACGTGTTCGACTTCGCTTTCTAATGTTTTTGGCGTGGAAGGGGAAATTTGATCGAGCGACTCTAGCAATGACTTTTCTGCAGAAAATAAAGAACCCCCCCTTCCTTTCCCCCTCTTTTTTCGCATTTTATGGCGACTCTTGAGAGGCATCAATCATCAATTCCTTCAATTTGTTTTGCATGTGAATGACAAATTGGGAAAAAAAAAAGGACTTCGCGCCAGTGAAGATTATGGGTCCTAGCACCCATGTGTGTGCAAGAAGACAAATGGGGCTGATCGAACTCGGTCTCGCTTGCCACTTCTGAAAGCAAGCGAGTGAAATTCTATCCGTTATACTGAATAGTAGATCCAATTGTTCTCATATACCGACGAAATGCCCTACTTTTCTGGGCATTTGTAACGTACTGTTACACATCTGTTCGGACATCTGGTTTTTTGGACCGTTGAAGAGAAAAAAGGAAGTCATCTCCACCGACACAAATGATTGGCCATTCCACTGTCCTAATATTACTTTTTTTACCTCTATTGTCTCTAACCAACAATTTGTTTGCTCTTTCTTTTTCCTGGCACATTTCCTGAACTAAGAAGGGGATAATTTCTTGCTACAATCACTGGACGTCGAACTAAATCATGAGATTAAATAAATATATCCCGATAGTTAAAAAAATTCAGAGAAATCTTCCAGTTTCTTTTCCTTCTCTCATATAGATCTTCCTACAAGAAGAGTCTTCTTCATTTGTGATTAAGAATAATGGGTTTGTTTTTTGCAGGAGCATCCGCAATAGCACTGAAAGGCGTAAATTGGGTTATTTCTCTTGTGGAACTGGTAATCCAATTGATGACTGTTGGCGGTGCGATCCTAACTGGCACAAGAATCGCAAGCGCCTGGCTGACTGCGGCATCGGCTTTGGTCGCAATGCCATTGGTGGCCGTGATGGCCGGTTCTATGTCGTCACGACCCGAGCGACAACGACCCTGTCAACCCAAGGCCAGGCACCTTGCGCCATGCTGTGATCCAGGACAAGCCACTCTGGATTGTCTTCAAGCGGGACATGGTCATAGTGTTAAAGCAAGAGCTGATCATGAACAGCTTCAAGACCATTGATGGCCGCGGTGCCAATGTCCACATTGCCAATGGAGCATGCATCACCATTCAATACGTCACCAACATTATTATTCATGGTCTTCACATCCATGACTGCAAGCCCACTGGCAATGCCATGGTCAGGAGCTCGCCATCTCATTACGGCTGGAGGACTATGGCCGATGGCGATGGCGTATCCATTTTTGGGGCGAGCCATATCTGGGTGGATCACAATTCACTCTCCAAATGTGCCGATGGTCTCGTGGATGCTGTCATGGGCTCAACAGCCATTACCATTTCCAACAACCACATGACCCACCATAATGAGGTGCATCTGAATTTGATGATTGTTGCTCGATTGTTTGGAGCGACCCGCTTCTTGCTAATCAAATGCTGGTACCAAAAAGGACGTGTCCTGATTGATGATGTTACTTTTACTCGTTGAAACAGGTGATGCTGTTGGGCCATAGTGATTCTTACACAACCGACAAGCAAATGCAGGTGACCATCGCATACAACCATTTTGGCGAAGGCCTCATCCAGAGAATGCCAAGGTAGATTCTGACTTTCAGCCCCTCACATTGAATGACTTTGTGTAGCTCACCAGAAGTAAACAAGAAAACAGCATTGGATTCTAATAGTGATGAATGCTATATGTACACAGATCAGAAAATGATAAATTAGGATTCCCCAAGATTAATATTCGAAATGAGTTAATCTAAAACACAATTGATTGTTGCAAATGCAGGTGTAGACATGGTTATTTCCATGTGGTGAACAATGACTACACGCACTGGGAAATGTATGCAATTGGTGGTAGTGCCAGCCCTACCATCAACAGCCAGGGCAACAGATATGCAGCTCCGTCCAACCCATTTGCAAAGGAGGTAACAATCCGTCAAACTGCAAACTGAGTATACCTTTCAGTAATCTCCTTGTGGAACCGCAAAAAAAGCAGGCATTAGTATAAAATCTACAGAAAATAAATGTTTCGCTCTCTCTTTATTGACATATGAACGGTCAAAATACTGCAATGCAATATTACAGTCATCATGTCAATTTCTTATCTAGTATGATGTCTAAGACAGATCTCACATAAAGTTTGAAACGTCATCTGCTACATCGACTAAACTAGATCAACTGTCTTTGCAGGTGACTAAAAGGGTGGATACAGCAGCAGGCCAGTGGAAGAACTGGAATTGGAGGTCAGAGGGAGACCTGTTGCTTAACGGTGCCTACTTCACTCCATCAGGAGCTGGAGCCTCTGCGAGCTATGCTCGTGCTTCAAGCCTTGGAGCCAAGTCCTCCTCCATGGTCGGCTCCATCACTTCCGGTGCCGGCCCTCTTCCCTGCCGCCGTGGCCGGCAGTGCTAATATCTACTACCAAAGTAGCCTCCAAATGGGGGTCAATTTTCCCTATCGATTGATTTCCCCAATTCGCAGTATCATATAATATATTCCCTTCCACAGCCATTGTTTTCACATACCCCATCATCTACATGATTTGGCAAGTGTACAAATTCTACACATTGTCATGGTATATCACCCAAATTCCTACCCCACTTTCAATTTCCCCTGTTTTCAGATTCTCCATATGTTTCCAACCTCGGCCTGCTTCGAATTCAACAAAACCAAAGCCATACTTAGAAGCAGGCGCGGAAGCGTTGTTGATTTGTTCTCATCCTTTTACCTGATTCGTGTCATCCCCCCAGTCCATCGTCCCCATGTTCTGCCTAACCATCATCATTCAAATCAGTCCATTTGTGTGTCTCTCACCGTCACTGTCGGTTTCTACATATCCTCTTGCCTTTCGAGTCTATAGGTTGGTTCCGGACGATTCCTGAATTTGTTTACCTTCTTTGTCTTAGCAATACGGGCGATTAGTCCTGGAAAGACTTCTTCTGTTACAGTTTGATGCATAGAAATAGCAGTGTTGTTTCCTTGGCTTTTTTTGTTCTCTGTCAACTTTTTGCGTTCTTTGCTTTTGGCAACGGAAGCCATCTTTCTTTCTATATAGCTTTTCCCCTTTCTTTTCTTGGTCATGCGATTGTGTGTGGTTTTTGTTGGATATCGTAATTTATTCTCTCTTGGTCTGTGTTCTTTCATTCCGCGGTAGCCTCGATTCTTCCATGTTCACGCCCGCATGCACATGCACATGCACATGCACGTTAATCATTGCTATCGACGAAACTAAATTTTACTTTTATCTCATACAATCGCCCTTTCAAATAAAATCCTTCTCTCCTCTCCCGCGATCTTCACGGCCCCAATAAGTATCATCCACTTTTTGGCCAGCTGGGGAATTTTAATCATTTCGCTTTTTACCCTGCAACTATTATTACCTCCCCCCTTGCATGAGTCGGGACAAGCCGTCATCATCATCATCAGTGAATCCATAATTTCAGGCATCATCTCATGGTTGCCGTAGAATCTATCTCAATCTCTCAAAATTAAAAACAAAAAGAAGTGCAAATCCTGAGAAAAGCTTCACACAGAGAGAGAGGGAGAAAGATGATAATTACTGGAGTTCACGTGGTGGATGTGGCAAAAGCAGGAGCATTTGCCGATGCATGTGATGGATGGGGTCCATATGGCATGAGATGTGAGACAGTCATCTCCCACCACCACGCCTCGCACGTGTGCCAAGTGTACAAAGCCAGCTTTGCACAACGAATGTTTAACTTGTGACATCTTCATTTCATTTCAATCAATTCTGTCGCTTTGGCACCTGTCACTTCATTAGAACTGGCACTCCCAATTCCCAAGTCCCAACCAGAGGAATTAAAAGTCAAGCTTCTTGCTAAAAAACGGTTATTTTCCTATTTATCGCTACAATTTTGGACGCAATGTGGATGCAATTGCAGGGGAATGACTCCATTCATTCTCACCTAGTGGTTGGTTTCTCAACAAAGAACAAAGGGGGACCCATCGAAACAGGTTTGGTGACGGACGTAATTTATTTGATTAAGACTTGGCGTTCATCACCGAGTTGGTAAAAGAGCAAAGAAAAGTCGCCGGTCTTCGGATTGGAACTGTGGAACTGGGTCAGGTTTCGGCTAATTCTAATCTGGGGTCGCCTTCGTTTAATGCACAAAACCAAGAACCGGCTCCAAGATGATAGACTTAAAACATCACATGCAGAGGTCAAGAGTTACCTGTCTGAACGGGAAGAAGAAAAGGACCATTTGACCTTTTACCCAAATGCAAGCCCCCTGTTAAAAGTCTCTTTCCAACAGCTTTAGATGTGGGGGAAAAAAAGCGATCTTGGAAAAAGGAAGGTGCTTTTTCCCTTATTCGTGCTGGTTGGGTTGGTGGTGAAGATTGAAGGAATCAAAAGCAAAATGTCGAGCCATTGCTGCTAATTGGCTGGCTTTAGAAACTATAGAGAGGCAAAAGAAAAATTGTAAAAGATAAAAAGTGAGCAGGTTGAATTGACTTGAGAAAGCAAAAGAGCATCGATCCTTTTCCCCTTTCGTAATGTCTCAGCATGTCTGATCTTGCTGTAGATGTAGACCCACCTGAGAAACTTCTGAGCAGTCTCGAATGAGACCCGCAAATTGCGCCGAGGAACCTCACTCGAAGATGACTCGAACGAAAGGGGGTGGTCTCCCCTAGTGTGGATTGCAGTTCGGGATGGGGCTTTGGCGTAGGTTGGGGTGTCCCTTTTCGAGTGCGACTTTCAGTTGCCCTCAAATTAATTATAGCGTACGTAGTTTTAGCCTATTGGAAAGAATATGAAGAAAGTTTACGGCATTTAGTTGGATGGAGATGTGTTCTAGGAGCACCCCGTGACATCCGTCTTGTAAATTTTTCCTAGTCTATATTCCTGGATGAATTATAACTCCACCAAGCCGTTTTCTTTTCCCTTCCTGAAAGGTGATTCTGGGTCTAGGAAGTCAACTTCCAGCACTTTGTCCTGTAATTTGCAGCGGGTAGTCTGCTTTGAAGTCGAAAGTTCCTTTATCTTGTACACATGAAGAGCATATGCCAAAAGGTGTATTGACTTTATATGAGGGCAGCTTCCTTCAAGCATCACTTGTTAGCGTACCCAATAATACTTTTAATTTTGGTAGCGACCTTTTTTTGTTTTGGCCCCTAAGTGCGCTTCGAACACGATCTATTCGTAAAATTCACGCAAATCTGTCTCGCACAATGCATAGCGATCAATATGTATAAGATAACATTACGAAAATACAAGGGCAGTTTCCTTCAAGCAAACAAAAGTGTCTTTTGGCCTTGAGGTTTCAAAACGAAAGCCGCTTGGGTTTGTAGTTTCTTGTTTTTCTTTTGTACATCTAACACCCAGAGCTTGTACATGAAGAAAGAAGTTTCCCTTAAGTTATTTTAGAGTAGCTTCCACTTTTAACCTGCATCTTTATGTAATTTTCTTTTGGAAAACTCTCATTTTCATTTTCATTTAACTCGCAATACTTGTAATCTTTAAAAGAAATTTCCAATATTAACATTTAAAGTCGCATATGATTTTTGCATTATTTTTTTGAAAAACTTAAATAGCTGCATAAAGGTAATCTGAACTTCCACGTCTTTATGCTTTGTATTATTGTTCATGTATTGCAAAGACGGCCATAAGAATTTCTAGAGCATAGTATAGAAGTCTGTTTACTAATAAGTTCACCTATCGAGATGAAATAGTGTGTGAGTACAAAGAGAAACATTTCACTTTGTTTGATTGAAGCGGCGGTTTGCTTTTGTTGTTCGATTAGACTGAGGAGAGGACTGCGAAATACTTGGGTGAATACTCTTTGGATCGTCTTACGGATCGCTCCCTAAAAGTTAGAACCAATAAACATCAATTCAGTTTCCGATTTCAAGCGTGGACACTTCCACTTGGACCAAACCGATTTTTTTTTTTTTTTTTTTCCAAATTTCTAAAACCTCGATTCCCATTCTTGTCTCGCTCAAACTCAATCAAGCATGCTTGTTGCTCACGCCTCTTACTCTCACCACTCTTAGTCTCAATCAAGCGATGCTCATGCCCTTGCGGCTTGATGCCTCTTAGGCTCGGTTCTTGATGATTATTATAGCTTTGTTCTTGGAGAAGAGATATAGCCAGTTCTTGAACCCACTTGAGACTGCCCGGTCCGGTTCTAGGTAGGTCCAGAACTAGGTGGGCTGGTTCCCGATTTCAGGGTGGGAACCGGTCCACCCTGTAACCATTGGCTGGATGCGAGTCCGATCAAGTAGTAAGAAACGAAAAGATAACGTATAAATTAGTTGGGCCAGGCCGAAATAGGTCAGGCTAGTGACTAAATAATATTGCCCAGGGTTGGCTCGAAATGCTCTTTGGGCCATTTGGCTGGAGCGGGCTTAGACGGGCCTGTGAGAGGAAAGTGAAAAGGTTGGAGGAAGGTGAACTTGACTGACCATAATAAAAGGAGCTCAAATCTTAGAAGTAACCATAGCAACGATGGTATCCACCCCTTCATCATTCGTTTATATAATTACCCTTCTTGGTTTTAGGCTTTAACTCAACAGTCAAGGGGTTCTCACATTCGTTTAGTCTTGTGCGAGTGCACAACTTCAAATCGACAAAGCGAGACAAATTTTATGAGGAGACCTGTCTATCATAAAAGAGAGAAATTGATAGCTTGTTAACGTACTGATGGTGCTGTGGGACGAGTTATCGACTTAGACCTTTGGGTCATATTGAAATAAACTTATGACTAAATTTGAACATCCGTAACAGTGGTGTTAGACTTTTATGGTTAAGGATGCATGGGTGGAGTTGTGGGGACAAGAATCCTTGTCCTTGGTTCGGTGAGGTGGAGCCTTGCCTTGGCATCGCACGTGCTTTGTGCCCTATGTGGGCACGGCCTTGCCGGGCCTGGCGCCTTGCATGAAATTGTGCCTAGCGAGTGAAAAAATTACATTAAGTTTTTTCAATAATTAAATATTCAATATATGTAATGCTAGAGTTTTCATAAAAATTATGAATCGTGCTACTTTAATTTGATCCAAATTGTTATTTATAATTATTAAAGTATCATAATCTTATGAAAGTGAGTCTATTTATTTGTTTGTTTGAGATAAATTCTTTCTCGCCAAAAAGATTAATCATTAATCAAACTTTACAAAGTTATAACTTTTTTTTTTTTTGAAAAATGCCACAAAAAACCTCAAATTATGTCACCTAAGACAATTTTACCTTGACATTTTTTGGTGCCATTAAAAACTCTAGACTATGTTACTAGTGAAAAATTTACCATGAACTTTTTTCTCGTGTCACTAAAAATTACCAACTATGCTCATTGTGACACATTTATCCCAAACTTCCTTTTGTGACACGAAAAAACCTTGAACTTGTATTCGTGTGACATATTTATCTAAACTCTTTGGTGGAAGGGCTTTTTTTGTCTTTTTCCTTTTTTTTTAACCTTCTTCTCTCTTCCCTTCGTTGGTTATGGTAGAGGGAAGCTAGCGAGGGTGGCCCTCATCGGATCTAGCAAGGGCATCTCTCGCCCAGCTCAGGCAAGCACAGCCCTTGCTCGATCAGGTGAGGGCTGCCCTCACTAGATCCGACAAGGGCGACCCTCGCCTAACGTCGACGAGGGCCATCGTAGCCTGGGTAGGCGAAGGCAGCCCTTTTCCAACTCTGACATCGACGAGGGTGGCCTTTGCCAGCTTCCCTCTACGATAGTCAACGATAGGTAAGAGGAAGAAGGAAGAAAAAAGGAAAAAGGAAAAAGACGAAAATGCCCTCGCACGAGTATAGGTTCAGGGTTTTTTGTGTCATGAAAGAAAGTTTGGGGTAAATGTGTCATAGTAGGCATAGTTTTGGGTTTTTAGTAGAAAAAAATTCAGGATAAAATTGTTTCAAATAGCATAGTTTGTGATTTTTGGTGGTATTTTTTTTTGGTGAATTGACGTGTTAACATTTGCATTTCTCGAAAGTTTCAACTGTTTTAGTTCTTTAGAAAGTCAATGTGCTAGTGCCCTAAACTTTTGATTAAGCACAAAGTGAAAATATAGAACTTACATTAATTCGCTTGCATAATTTACTTAATAACACACATGATCCTTTTTGATAAACTTTAGTTTTGACTTAAGCGGTTGATAAATTATAAGGAGCTATAACAAGATAATATATATATAAAATGTCACTCGGATTCAATATACATAGAATTGTATTTTCAATGTATAAAAAAGTAGGACAGATGAAACTAGTTGTGCCTTGTCTTGTGTCCCGCATGGCATTTTCCACAAGGAAAATTTGCTCGACTCGAACGGTATGAATTCTCCATGTCCCTTTCGACCCCCCCAAAAAAAAAAACCATCTCCATATCCCATACCCATCCCTTTTTATAGGGCTCAATTCCTCATGGGCCTCTGTTTAGTGCTAACAGGTTTAGTTTGACATTTGTCTCCACTTTGCCGATTCGTCTCTACTGATATTGGGCCTGGTGACGTGAAAGGGAGAACAAGTCATGACGGGAAGTTTAATGCGAACAGGTTTACCCAAATTCTTCGTTGATATCAACTTTGGCATTGTTTCGACCCAAAAGAAGAAGAAGAATTGGCATCGCATGTTTTACTAATCCCACGATGAAAACCTAAATTCTCAGAATATTTGCTGTACAATATGTTTGTGCCACTCTTTCTTGCCACTCAAACAATTGAAAAATATACCATTACTACTTTAGCAATTAGAATGTTCTCTGAAAGTGGTTTAAGCGTCTGTTTCAATTTTGACCCCCCAAAAAAATACACGTGTGTCAATGGTTCTCATATTCATGTAGTCTCCATTTACTTAATAACTTAAACCTTTTTATCGGATTTCCTAATAAGGTATCGCAGTATGGTTCCACATTCCCATGGCTTCAATGTAATTTGCATATGATTGAGAGAAGGCGTCATATATTGGATTTCTATATATAGTCCCCAACTACAGGGTCCCCAACCACTTGGGTCCGAAAGGGAGACATATATGGTTCAAAAAAAAATCTCTGCCGGGAACTAGTTTTTATGTGTCCCAAAACATCTATTTAATTATTCTTCGGTTGGAACTATTTATATCAAAAACACATATGTTTCGCAAACCTAATTTGCACATGACTTTAATTTTTCCCTCTTCCTTGTCAATACTCAAGATTAATTAGATAGACATTTTGGGACCCATATATAGTCCAACTGAAGAATTACTGTAACTTTGCTTTTGTTTGAGAAGATTAAAAAACTTAAGATTACGTTTGGTCATTTGGATTTCTAATTAGGATATGATAGGATATGAAATTTAGGGATTTTGCTATATCCTATTCATTGCTTGATAATAGTAGTAATAAATTTGGATATATTCAATTCATATCATATATATTATTTGGTATAAACGGCATATTAATATAAATGAACCACAAATTGTACTAATAGAGATGGTAAAAATCTCTCTTGACACTTATGTATACTCTAGTTTTATATTTTTTAAAATTTATTTTACTCTCTTTTTTAATTGATTTCTTTTTAAATTTCTTTCATCCCCTTCCACCATTCTCTAATAGAATTTTATTAAATAGAAAAATGTACTAATATACCTAAAATATTAAAATACCAAAAATATGTAATAAATATATATTTTTATATTGATTTATATTATAAGATAGAATTAAATCGAATATATAAATAAAAATAAGATTAAATTAAAAACCAAAATTTTATTTGTTTATTATTTTGAATTTCTTATATTATAATTCAAATATTATTTATATTGAAATATAGTTTTAGATTTGTTAATTTAAGAAGTTGGTTTTTGAGAAAAATAAATTTTCTATCATAAAATTAGAAATCTTATTTACCTTCATTCCACCTTTCCCAAGGGATAATTTTATTCAACTTATATCTTGTTTATCTTGTCTTGAGCAAGCACCAAATGCATGATAGGATAAATTTTATCCAATTCTGAATTTTATCCTAATTGCCAAACGTAGCTTAATTATCATTAATGGGGTTGATCCTTAGTTTCTTTGGTTTCAACGGTACTGCCTCTATTTGGAGGATTGAGAGTTGATGACTATAGTGGTTCAAGCTCATCTCAAAAGGTTGGAAGTTCATATTCCTTTGGACTAAGAGAGAAATTGTTCTGGTTGTGGAGATCTTTGATGAAAACGGGAGATGAGTCCTCGTCCACGTCGGCAAAGTGGACGAGTGGTGGACAATCCAAAGGTTGAAGATGATGACGGTAGGATTTCTAAGGTGGAAAATGATATGCTATTGTTGTAGAGGAAAAAATAAATGAACAGTGGAAAGAAAGGAAAATAGAAAGAAAAGAATGAAGTAAAAAAAAAGTTGTTTTGATTGAGTTTGCTAGAGTCAGATTGTCGGCCATAGCATGTAGGATGCTTGACTATAATTGGACTATCATGTTAGCAATTTCGAGAAGAGATTGGCTGGAAGGACAACATTGCAATTTCACACAAACATTTATGATTGCATTGGAATAATCGAAAGAAGACTGTAATTTAATTCATATAAGATGCAATGGGTTTAGAATTGAAATAACAATTTTCCTTAGAAAACACTATCGCCTACAAGTGTTCTAAATGTGCGCCACTAAACTCACTTGTGAGGATTATTTACCATTCTAATATGTTATTGATCCTAAGTTATTTTTCAGAATTGAAAAATAAAAACAAAGGGAGGTGAGTTAGCAACCATCTAATGGGCCACATGCCAACTTTTCATGAGGCCTCTATGTAGCATTGGGAGAATTACCCAAAAAGTCCTAAACCTATTTTAATTGTGTTAATTCAGTCCTAAATCTTTTTTTTTTACCAATTCAGTCTTAAACTTTTTGCAATTGTGCCAATTTAGTCCATTCAGTGAAACTTGGCCGGTCGGTGCTGACGTGGCCACCAGCCAACATTGACCATTCGGCGAGCAAATTATTAATTATTTTTCTTTTTTTCCTTTTCATTTTTGATCCCCTCGTCTTCCTCCTTGGCTTCTTCTCCATGCGGTGGCTAGCGAGGCTTTGGCGAGGGCTTCGCAACCCTTGCCTAGTGTTTGGTGACCCTCGTCGGAGCCTCGTTGGCCACTGCGTGGAGAAGAAGCCAAGGAGAAAGAAGAGGGAAAAAAAGAAAAAAAAATAAAAAAAAAAAATTATGAAAAAAATTTCTCGTTAGATGGTCGGTGCTTGCGGATGGCCATGTCAGCATCGGCCGGCCAAATTTCGTTGGATTGACTGAATCGACACAATTGCGAAAAGTGTAGGACTGAATTGGAAAAAAGAGAGAGTTTATGACTAAATTGACACAATTGCCATAAGTTTATGACTTTTTTGGTAATTTCCCATGAAGCACCAAAAGACCGGAATAGTATTAGATTAGATTAGACTGGTGGTTTTCCATAAATCTTGGCTCTTGCATGCTTGCTTAGCTCAAGATGAAATACTCGTTCTTTCGGGGTAAAATGTTTTATACATGTATTAAACACATTTCTTATTGTATTTAGGCAAAATAATTCATTTTACTCATTTTATACATTTTTGCTAGTCATATAAATATGTAACATGTCAATTATAAACATATGTTCTGGACTTCCCGGAAGGAATTACATCATCTCATATTCATATAAACAAATAAAACATTCTTTTGGTATTGTCATTCAATAGCATGAGGTAACAATAAAATTCAATTGACATGACCGGTATTTTTATGAAAATATTACAATCGAAATAAATATAATTTGTATGCAAATTTTACTCGTTTGTAACACAATTAATATACGCTCATGATAAAATTAATTTTAGATTTATTACAATGATACCGATTATTCCAAGTACTGTAACAAAAATGATTTATGCCCCTCCGTATAGAAGACATTTAATTTTTGTACCATTCTCTTGATTCAAGTATTGCGCACAAGTCACATGACCAGGTGTATTGGGTTGGCAATCAGTTATGTGACTTGCGCGTAGTGTAGCCAACCTAGCAGGTGCCCTTTCAAGCACCACCTCCTCAATCCAAGCGTAGATGGCTACTATACCATCCCATTTGGTGGTAGCCATGTTAAAGGTATGACGTGGTGTCTACTTTCACCACCACAGGCCCCCTCGTTCAAGGGTAGATCATTTTCTTCCCCACCCAAGAGAGAATACGAGAGGTGACATTAGGGAGTCCTATCCTTTAGGAGTTCTTCCCACTGTATATTCTTTTTTGAGCCTTTTAAGGACTTGTTTAAATCCAATGCCCCTTTGTGTAGGAGACCGATTAATTTCTGCACCATTCTCTCGATTTCAATCTTAGGAGAAAAGATTAGCGCACTCTGCGGATGCGCTTGTTTTGAATTTGTGCGTGCGCACAGAGGAGAAGGAAAGAACTGAAATAAGGATGTTGTGCCTTGAAGAAACAAAAACTTCTGTATAGTGAATCGAACTGACAAATTCAGGTCTTTTCGGTTTGAGTAGCAAATGGAAAAGTTTGTTCCTCGGTTTGGTATGGGTCATAAATACAAACCAAACCGAAACACAATAATCGCTATACACTTTACTGGGAAAGACATGGCATATAAGGAAAGGGTAAAGCTTAATCTAAAGAAAAGGGTCTCAAGGACATCATCCAATAAACCATTGTATCAACCGAATGATAATACCTCATTCCACCGATGATTGACAGTTCAACACATATTCCATAATTTCACATATTCGCTCGGGTCACTCTTCAATTAAGAAATGTGATGGCAACAACCAACCAAACAAACACATAAAGAGCACCTGAGCTATTGCTCCACCAAATAGTCTCTCATCCTACTTCAAACTAGGGGTGAGCATGGTTCAGGTGGGTGGTTCCCACCCTAGAATTGCGAACCACCCACAGTCCGTTGGGGTTCGGTTTCTGAGTGAATCCATGGGACTAGTCTTACCAAGTTTCACGCCTCAATGCAAGATTTTCCAACAAGCCAAAGTAAAGCAAAATTAAAAAAAAGTTGAGAGTTGAGGTTGCGAGTCGATGGGTGTTGAGTCTGAGAGTTGAGACTGTGAGTAAGAGATAAGGAGACGACTCAGATGAGACGAGACGAGTACTCACCTAATGGGAGTCGGGTTTTAGATTAGGAATTTTAGGATTTTCCTTTTTCTTAAATTTTTATTTTGGTTAGAAATTTTTCTTAAAATTTAAATAAATATATTTATATATTATCTATCCAGTTTGGATGGGCGGGTGGGCGGTTCCATACTTAGAACTGGGAATTTGACCGGCACCCACCCATTCCAATTTATTGGAACCGAGAATTGGACCGGTTCCTTCGGGAACTGCAGGTTTCGGTTCAGTCCAATCTGGTTTCGGGTAGTCCAGGCGGTTCTCAATTCTTTTGCACAACCTTACTTTAAGCGATAGTCCAATGATATTACTCAAGTTCACATTAATGCTGAAATTAGCTCTTGAGTGGTAGAAAGCAACAATTAATCTCAACTGAAGTGCCAAACATTACTCGGTTGAACCAAATGCGATTGCAGAGTGAGAATCGGAGTGGAAAATAAACATCGAAACACATTCAGAACCGAAAATGAGATTCGTAAACTCATTGGAAACAATCATCTAACACACGGATTCCAAAAAAAGACAAACTAGGAGCGAAATCATGAATTGCTTAAATTGGAGGAGAATTCAATGAAGTGCGAGCACAATCAACAGCGGTTGTGGCTTTATCGGTCGTTGCAACAACCTCTGGAGATTCCCTGACGAAAGCCCTAACTCGAATCCTTAGCTAAACTCTGAAACAGAACCCCCAGACGAAGAAGAAGCTCCCACTCCAGCATTACTTGAGCTCTTATCTCTGAATTCAGCTACTATAAGGTTTATGTTTTCATTTTCTTTTTTCTCGACAATTCTAAAAAAAAAAAAAATTCCAAAAAACCAAACTGAATCGAATTGTTTTACTAGTGGGTTATATGTGGTTCTCGGATTATATCGGGTCAAAGTTTGCTTTTGTCCTTCGGGTTTGGTTCGGTTCAGGTACCCACAATACCTGAATCGAATTGAATCGACCCGTTGATACCCCTACAGTGGTCAGTATATATATTTTTAGAGACTTTTATTTGTAGAACCTTATATTCCTCATCATAGATGTCACCATTCGTTGGCTTTGATAAAATTGTCGTGATTGCAGTACGTGTTTATGTATGAATGTATGCTTTGCTTTTGTTTTAACTATCCTGGGAGAAATTTATCTAGGTTCTGCCACTCAAATCTCCACTCGAGAGCTAAGGCGAAGAGTCATGACCAGTGACAACGTGGTGATGATATCGGTTCGTGCATAGTCTTTTAAGTGGGTAATAAGATTGAGGGACGAAAAAAATTAAAGGACCGTGGATGATAGGAAGTTCCATTTAGACACACATCTGAGCAAAGAAACCGTCGCCGCCGGGAGGAGGAGGAAAACTCACTCTTCCTTTGCACAAAGACGAAATTGATAGAGAAGTCGAGAGGAGACCGTCAAACTCTTGTTCGATCCCACCTCCAAGGAGAGCGTTTCGGTTGTGTTTCGATAGGTGCTAAAGGAAATCTAGGAAACACCGAGCTTGCTCAACTAGTGTACAACGATGGGAAGGAGAGAACATTGCAAGCTTATGATGTGGGTTTGCGTATATGATGTCATTGATGTGGATGATCATCAAAGAGACACTGAAATCTGCACTAGATGAATCTAATTGGGATCCTAGGATGGGAAGAAATATTTGTTTGTTTTGGATGACTTATGTTGGAATGAAAGTCGTGAGGGATTGTCAAAGCTAAGAGGTTTGCTAATGGGCGGTGTATGGGAAGCAAGATGATTGTGACCACAGGCAATCGTACAGTTCGTTAGAGACTGTAGATGTAAAATCAGCCGTCCACGCTCTAGATGGCCTTTGGGCGTGTAAGTCATGGGATTGATTTAAGAAGGCGGCCTTTGGAGATGCGGATGGCGCAAAATCATTAGACTAGAGACTAATGGAGATTAGAAGAGACAATTTAGGAAGAAAATGCGGAGAAATTTTCCAAAAAGTCCAGAATTTATTGTGCTTTTATTAATTTATTTCTAAACCTTTCAATTTTACTAATTGAGTTATAAGACTTTTTATTTTTTGCTAATTAAGTCCATCCAACCAATTTTATCTGAAATTGCTAATGTTGACAATTTTTAATTTTATCGATTTTTTTTATATTTTTTCTTTCTTCTTCATTTTATTGGTGGTTGTCTGGCCTGAGAGGTGATCGGTTCCAAGGTGAGTAGGTTCTAGAGTTGGAACCTCACCTATCCTGTTTTTCCGATTTGTCTATCTAAGAACTTATTTTTTTTTTTGTTCTTTTTATTTTTTATTTTTTACAGCAAAATCATATGATGTTATGAGTAACAAAACATTCGAAGCAAAATATGAACAATAGAAATCTTAATCTGCCAAAAACAATAATCCATAAGATGAATATATGACACGTATAATTATAAACGATAAAAAGTTTAGACACACAACATAAAATATAAATTATAAAACTCAATTCCCAATTCATCTATAAAAATTCAGGGGAAGAGAAAAGATTAGCGAGGAGTTCTAAGGAAGGACAAAAGACAAATGAATGTTGAGGTTAGAATTTAAAGAAAAAAGATATTATGGTTTTGGCTTTTTAACTTATAAAATCGATTTTGAAACCTGTTACAAAATAGGGCGGCTCAGTTAGGTTCTTGGTTGGGTTTTCACTCGGAACTTGTTCCCGGACCGGTTACAACCGGCTCCAAAAATTTGGAACCCGTTCCTAGATTGGTTTCAATAGGAATCCATTCCCCGACCAATTTTCCGACAGTTCGGTCCGATTTCCAAGTGGCCTTGTCTAAGCCAGATCTAATGAGACTGACCTTGCTTTGCCTGGCGAGGTTAGCCCTTGTTAGGGCCCACCCCGCTCGTGGTTGGCCATTGGCTAAAAGGAAGAATAAAAGAAAAGAAAGATAGAAAAAATAATAACAAATCGATAAAATACTATTAAAAATTGTTTACGTTAGCATTGACCGTATCTCGTGAAATGACTGACGTCCATGTCAACGAATTCCAGTCAATTTTGGCCAGATGGACTCAATTGACAAAATGTGAAAAAATTTAGTACTTAATTAGCAAAATTAAAAAGTTTAGGACTGAATTGGCAAAAACAAAATAGATATAGGACTTTTTGAACAGTTTACCCTAAGAAAATGAAGGCGCAAATGACAACATTTCTCGGTTAGAAATTGATTTACGGAAGAGAAATAGATTTTTCTATTCTTGGAATAGAAATTTGTTTGATAATGAATAAAATTTCACTTTTCTTAGTGGCGGCGGTAATGGGAGGGATTGCGGCGACTGGCAGCGGCGGCGGTGAGCAAGTGGAAGTGGTGGTGAGCGACGGATGGCAAGAAATTCCTTCGGGTGAGAAGTAAGAAAGAGAGAAACAATTTCTGATTTCTATTTCATAAATAGAAAAGTAAAAGTTTTTTGTTTCTGATTTCTCTTTCAAACCTAATTTTGGAATAGAAATTTGTTTCGGAAATACAAAAATGAAATTATTTTACCAAACGGATTTCTATTCCGTAAAAATGTGTCGGAATAGAAATTTGTTACGAAATATAAATAAAATGGTTACCATATGTAGCTCGAGTGGTCTTTGCTCCAAAGAGCGAGCTTTCCAAAATAGATGAGGTGAATGATGGACTTATGCAAATTTGTAGCTAAGATACATCTTCCATCTTGCTTGAAGCATTGCTTTGCATACTACGATTTGTTTCCAGAAGATTTATTTTGATAGACAAACAAAAGTACAACTTTGGACAGCACAAGACTTTATTAGACCATCAGATGCGGACGAGAATCATAGAAAAATTAAGGATCTCGTTGGTTTCGCAATGTCGGTCATAGGGTGTGCAATTGAACCAAGTTTATCAGGGAATTGGACCAAACCACTCGAAAAAACAGGTCTGGCAACCATTTTCAGTTTTTGGGAACCGGTTGAAACCGATCGAAGACCCACTTGGAACAAGGCCGGTTTTGAAACCGGTTTTTACCCTATTAAAAAAATCGGTTATCATGCCCAAGACTCATGGGAATGTGACCGATGAGTTATTTTTATGACATCCCAAGAGGCGTCGTCAACCCGTTTCTTTTATCTTTTGATTAAGTACCTGCGAAAATGTACATAAACAACTCCCAAACAATTAGCATAAGAAGGATATCAATTCAAACACTTAAGAAATACGTCATATAGTTACGTAGCATCATTAGCATCATAATTCATATATTTATAAACCCAGTACTACGGGCCTTTTCCGATTTCATTTAAAAGGGTCAGGAGATTAGCCTAGCTCCTCTATCTATAAGGGTGACTATCAAAACGTGATTTCCTCATAGAAAACAGGTTTCCTATGGTTCAAGCTTGAGATCATATTTGGAATTTGACTCAGGGTCTCTCATGGCACCATCGGTAGGGTTCCTCATCATGGGATCCATTGGGGCTCCACGAAAGTCACCGAGTGGTCCGTCAAACCCATGAATGGGACCGAAAAGATCCCCACCGAACCATAAGTACCATGCTAAAAAATTTTGAGGAATCAAATGCGGCAAGCCCTCATCGACCACCCACACCGTAGTGTTGTACCAATGAAATGTCCTATCATTCTCCACATTCACGATTTCGATAACATTCACTTCATTGGTTATAGGCAAACCGAAGTGAACATATTGAGCATCCATACCTAAGGACTTGAAAAAGTTTAAACAATAGCAAATGACTTGAAAACTCAGTAAGTAAATCGCCTAATCCTTGTATAAGAGGATACCTCGTACCAGAAACATGCAAACACTGCAGCTCAACATACGGTTAGAATAACCACTTCTTATGTGTAAAAATGTATGATGAAATTTACACATGAATAACCGCATTCCTACAACATGCAACAATTGTACACAAATAATCAACAACACATTTTATATCGCATAATCATGCACAAATGCATCCACAAACTCTCCCACGTATTTCGATTATTATGACTACACAAGGGCCATAATCGAACCCTCTGTCGGTGTTTTTTGGCTAAACCATGCATTGTCTCGCACCGTTAGGCATGGCAACGTCTCAACCTTCCCCGATGACTACATCCAATAAAAGGGCTTTGTTCCGAAATCTATCTACGAACAGCATCCGAACCCCATCGGGCATCCTAAATCCATTGGGTATTGTCTTGAAAACCTTTGGTAACGGGTTCTTTAATGTGATCACACGTACAATCAAACAAGCATATTGGTTCTTATCTTTCATTTTAAGCCCATACAAGAACCTTAATAGCATGTAACAAATGTATATAATGAGATATGATCACAAATGTTTCAATATCATTACCACTCACAATACAAACACCAAAATCACTCATTAATGATTTCTTGCAACTTTAACTAACAACTCTTCTTTATAAATCACTACTTGCAAAGCAAGCCTTAAAATCATCCATGATGATTCCTTGCAGTTAAATAGGCAAGTAACAAGGCATAAAACTCAAACTATTCATGAGCCAACCTTACAAAATTTATACAAGAGATTCCTTTTCCTAAACAAGCAAAAATAACCATTTAAATCCATAACTAACAACTTAAGTCAAGAACACTCAAAATAAAGAACTAAAGTCAAAAACAAATCAAGAGCGAACAACCATATAAATCCTTAAGTCAAGAATGCTCAAAATCTAGTCATGTGCTTCGAACACATAGAGTAATGTCCTAGCCTTACAAAACAGGTCGAGTTATACGGACTAATGACGAACAATGAATAACGGCACTGGAGGACGGTGAATGGCGGAGACGAGGATGACGTGGCGGTGACGGTGGTGAGAGGTGGTGATGGTGGATGGTGGTGCTGGTGGTGGGGGTTAGAACAAGGTGAGATGGAGAGAGGGAAATGGCATGAGAGAGAGGGAGAAAGAGAGAGAAATGAAAGACTTTCTTAAGTGTTCTTGCAAAAGAAAGTCCAATAATGCAAGCACACTTGAGTGCTATCCTAAGCTATCCAATTGCTTCCAAGACTTCTTCAAAAGCATGGATACGAGAGGCACACTTGAGCGCCTAAGATTTGCCATTAACTCTCTTCTTTTTCAAGCCCAACTTAGGCCATCATTCCTATCACAAGAGAGCATTAAATTGGAAACAACTATGTAGTTTTCTTGCATTCTTTCCCTTCTATAAATGGCACTATCTCATCCCATGCAAAGCCATCATCATGCCTTCCCTTTAGCCTTGAATTTAGAGAGACAATTAATTGGTTAGGAAACTACCAAGTTTGCTTCTTACTATCCCTCTGCAAAAGTGGTGCCTACTTGCTCCATTCCAAGACAGAAGTCAAGCTTTCAACTCATCTTATCTTCTAAAATGCATTCATGAGCCATAAAGAGCATTAAGAGGCATTTAAGAAGAAAGACTTTCAAGCCAAGTCTATTTTTAACACTATTCAAGCCCATGGATATTAATTAATGGGCTTGATTTGGGCTTAAGTTTGGGCCTAAAACTTGGGCTTGGGCTTGAATAATCTAAATGTACTTTTTAAATAGGTGTGAGGCCCATTAGGCTTTGGATAGGCATAAGGCTTAGTGGGCTTCCCATGGGTGGCGCACTATTCCAAACCCAAAGATTCGGGGGCCCAAAACCACAACTGAACCAAGGCTTGTGGCTAAACTTCAATGGAAAGTGCTCTTATTACGGTCTATTTGAGTTTGGCGGCTTCGAGGGTATTGCTTGCGTGACTCGTGGTTTAGTCCAACTAATAACAAAATGAAAACTTAAGCCACTATTATTTGTTGAGATAAGGTTCGAATTGAGGATGATATAGGTTTGTTGATAATATTTATGTAATATTAGGATTTTTGCTTTGTCTTATGATGTTTGTTTATTAGCCTTGTGGATTCTTAGTTTTTTGTTTAGTCAAAAATTTCATGTACTTATTGATTACATGTGCTTTATGTTTCAATACAAATTAGGAGGATCACGTTATTATTTTCTCGCGAATTAATATAAAATTCAAAGCCATATATGATGTTGGACGGTTGCAAAACATGTTTCAATGGAAATAGGGAAGACCCTATTCCCAGACTGGAAAAACAAGGTTGGGTCTAAAATAGGGTATAGTGCAAATAGGGTAGGGTATAAAGTCCAAAAAAGGGGAGTTGGTTATAATACTATTGGGTACAGTGTTTAGGTCTAGACCCTATGCACCCTGGCTCCGATCACCCCTAGTCGGTCATTCTTCAAAGATGAAAAAGTAGATGAAAGGACAATAATAAGTTTAAAGATGCATGATCTTGCCCTAAAAAGTTGGTGGAGATGAGTGCAAGATTTGTAATCTCAAATCTCAATGAAGGACTAATCAGCGAAGGAAAAAAAACATAATGTGCTCTTTCACATAGTTTTTGGCAAGATAAAATGGTGTCTTCGCCTAAGTAGCACTAACACCGATACGACACGATACGCTGATACGCCATTTTTAAAAAAAATAGAGAATTTTGATACATTGGGACACGTTATATATTAAATGTGTGTATATATATATATATGATAATTTCAATTGAATAAATTGATTTAAATAATAAAAGATAGTCTAGAATGAATTTATACTAAAAATGTTAATCCACAATCTGTTAATATCATTTATTATTTTAATTTGACAAATTCAACTATATTCCACTAATCCATAAAACTAGGAGAAAAAAAAAACTAATAATCTACATCTTGGACTTGTGTGTCTGAAAAGAAGAGAAAAAAACAAACTCAAAAGGAAATTGTGTGTCACAGGAAGTGAAAATCAAAAGAGAAGAGAAGACTAGATTTTTTTTTTTCCTCATTTTTTTTATTTTTTACATATTTACATTTTGACCCCTTATTTATTGTAAATTTTTTAAATTAACCCCGTGGGTGTCGGAATCGCATGTCGGAATTCCCAACTCAAGTGTTGGAGCGTGTTGCAAGAGGTGACCACGTATTGGATTTTCCGACACCTCTTAATTACACGTCGAACATGTTTTAGAGTGTCCGATATGATACAAATGCTCTTGAAAAGTGTTGGTACTTCCTAGGTCTTTGCTTTAAGCAACCAAAGTACCGATATTCCTGTTTTTGCTATTGATATGGACGAGGTTTCTCTCACAATCAATATGAAAAGATTTTCTTTGAGATGAGAAATTTTTGTGGGCTAGGATAGGGCTATTCTGATTCTCCATTCCTACCTTCTTCCATATGAAAATTGAAGCATTTAAGATTCCTTGATCTTTCATGAAATCACTCCATCAACGTGTTGCTTCATTTTATCACAGACTTGATGAACCAAAACTCTTAAAATCTCTAAAAATAGAGAGGACTAAATGGAAGAGAGAATTAAAACCACTTTACTCTCAAGAAAATTCTTCTCAAATAATTCACATTAAGCCAATGGTGCAAAGGTGAAGATTCCATTCAAATTGTATAACATATGCCCTTGGGCCACTGTCCACTCTACTGATATTATGTGCTGAGGGCAACATTGTTCTTTCTTTTTTGGTCAATCCTATTTTACGTTCTACTCTAATCTTACTTTAGTGCTTAGACTTTTGCCCTGTCTTTATGTAGGGCGTGAGTTGAAACCCACTCTTAAAATTAAATTTTCATGCTAACCCTCCTGAGAAGGTGGGGATTCAAACCCCCACCTCTCCCTTTTCATGTAAGAAGGGTGGCTATTGAGGCAAACTCTAATGATTTTTAGTGAAAAATTGTTCAAAAAGTTTTAAATCTATTGAATTTTTGCCAATTCAGTCATAAATTTTTCACCAAAAAAAAATAAATCATAAACCTTTTAATTTTATCAAATGAGTTCTAAACTTCTTCATGTTTTATCAATTGAATTTATTTGATCAATTTTGGTTGGAAATCGCTGATATGGACGTTGGCCATTTTATGTGGTACGGTTGGCATTGAGATAAATAACTTTGATTAATATTTTAATATAATATATTAATTAATTATTTATGTTTATTTTCTCTTCTTTCTTTGTGACATCCAGATTTTCGCATATTAGATTAGTATACTAAGTATTGAAGTTTAGGTGATCGAAATTGACATCCATTGGAATGGTAACGATTTTAGTACTTCAGAACAATAGCGCTTGGCCGTATACCAGACAAGTAATGTTTGTTTGTTTTGTTTGGATGCGCTCTAGACCTTAGGACATTATTCGATGTACGGGAAGGCATGGTACGTAACCGACCTAAATAGTGGCCGCTCAACTCTCTTCCTCTCTCCTCACTCGCTAGCCACCACCACCGCCTCTCCCTCTCTTTTTTCTCTCTCCCTCCTCCATGGCGGAGGTGGGACGCCAAGTGGCAGCTGAGACAAATGATTCTCGACTGTACTTGCCATGTATGGAGCTTAGGACCGTTCTTGAGTGTCGTGCTGTTTTGGTTGATGTTGTTGGTGTCAGGAAAGGTGAGGTCCGCGGGTCGAGTCGTGCGGGGCCACTTGATTTTTTTTTTTTTAGTGCGTGCGGTCTCACGAGGCTACGAGGGACGTACAACGACGCCGTGAGGCCTAGATAACCCAGGCGTGTGTGTGCATGACGTTGCGGCTGCTCGTGAGGCTTAGAAAACGCTTGCGTTTCGCTGTTTTGTACGGGTGCATGTGTTTGCGAAGGTCCGAAAATGGTCGTGAGGATTCAACGCGCAGACACAAGGACAGGGAGGTGTCTCATGTGGTCACGAGGCCGTGAGATGGAGCCACGACGGAACCGAGTTGCTGCCGGGCCGTGAGTGGCCGAGAGCCTTCCATGTAGGTCCGTGAGTGGTCGTGAGACATTTTGAGTGTTAACTGCGGTCTTGAGGAAGTTGTGAAGGTCACGAAATTCGTGGGCCGGCGATGCTGTCAAACTGAAAAGATACTAGGTGAACTACACTTGGAGTTATTTGTGAAGTTAGTTGAGCTAACTACGCGTCCGTCCGTTGTTCGTGAACTGAATGGCTTTTGGATTGTCTGTAGTTCGTACTTGTGTGCTGTACATACATACATACTCGACAATTTAAGTGTGTCCGGGAGTTATGTCGGAAGTTTGGAAGAGGTTTGATTCAGTCCTATGTTTCGGCCAGGGCGAAGGGGCTCAATCTCTTCGTATAAATGAGCCGTTGAGTCATTTGCATGCCTAAATTAAAGATTTCACGTGTTTTGTGACTACCTGTTCAATATAAGAATTAATACTGTTGGTATGTCAATCGGCGATGCCCTGAGGAGATGCCCTGAGGAGCCTGTTGAGAATGCGGGATATCCAGGGATCGTGTGAACTAGATGCCTAGAAAGAGTAGTGCCCTAGATGCCTCATGAGTGTGATTGGAATGCCGTGATTAGTGGATCACGAAGTCCTACGCGGGCTAGAAAGTACACTGGTGTACATTGCGGCACACTGGAGTGTGCACTGGACCCTTCTAGATGGGAATTGTTCCTCCTTGCGTGATCGGTGAGCGCATTGGACACTATTCTTGGAGTGAAAACATAAAGTGTACTCTTGTATGATTGCCTGCCTATTTTGTATTTGAGTCGTAGTGGCATGAGTTTATTCTTGTGGTTGTGGCATCAATCTAGAGTAGTTTAGCTAAGTGATTGGTGCTTCTAATTTGTATAGATGTCATTTTAAAACGTAACTGGTTGTATACTAATACTTGATGAGTACGTTATTATAGAGTTGTGGATGCTTCACTGCTGAGCTATTGCTCACTTTTGTAGTTATCTCTTCTTTTTTTCAAATCATTAGATATGACTATCCCTCCGCCTACGACCCCATGACTCTCTATGGTGCCCCCATCGAGTTCGAGAGGCACTGCATCAAGTTCATTGACCCCGCTTACTCACAGCTTAAGTTTTTGAGATACAATGCTATCCTGATGTAAGACCTGGGTCTGGAGCGCGTGATCCTGTGCTTCGTCGCGGTGTACTTCGATGTGGATGGATGTCTGCTAGGCCCCATCTCCTACCCGGCGAGCGTAGGAGGTAGTGGTGTTGATGACGGAGCTAGTATGAGGCATGGACTGGCCCTGTAGATAGATGGACATCGGGAGTAGTCCCCTTTTGCAAAATGATGTCGCAATTCACGTATTATGATTCTGGTTGCAGTTATCTACCTGATATGATTGTTAGTTGATTGTATGCAGTTATACTATATTGAGCTTCTACATGTATTGAGCTTCTACGTGTGCTACAAGTGAAAAGGTTAACTTAATGTGATAGAGTGAGATGATGACTTGGGAAGTCACGGGCTCCCACATTCTTCCTTTTTCTTTTTACAACTGCCGGTGGCCGGCAAGGGTCAGGATGTGCCGGACATCGCCTATATTTAGGGAGGCTGTGATCGCGACTTGCGAGCAAGGCAACCTTGCCCATTTCTTGGCAACTTGGCCTTGCTTGTGGTTGCGATGGTCTAGGCGGGGGCCTGGAGACCCTCCCAGTTGAAGAAAAAAAAGATAAAAAAAAAGAGAAGAAAGGAAAAACAAAAGAAAAAAATAATTAATAAACTCGAAAGAATATTGAAATATTATTAAAAATTGTTTACAAGGGACAGTTGACTTTCACGTTAACGATTTCCAGTGATAATTGCAATGCAAAAACGATTTAGAATTCAAATTGACAAAAGTATAATATATTTAGGATTTTTAGATAATTTTTTTGTGCTTGGGCCACTTGAACAATTTACTATATACATCATTTCACTACATCGGTAACAAAAGTGTTAAGTTGAAATGGTTTAAATAAGTGTTTCAATGGATCTCATATTCATGTATCCTCCTTTTATTTAATAATTTAAACTTTTTTTTGAATTTCCTAACATGGTATTATGTTCTGGTCTCACTTCCACATGTCTTCGATGAAATTTGCACTTGGGAGAGGGTGTTATATATGGGATTTTCCTTTTATCTTATGGTTAAACATTTTGGGTGGGATATTGCAACAAAAATGAATATTCTAACTCTTCGCCAGCCGAAAAAAGGAAGAAAGAAAAAAAGAACATTGCAAATCATGAACGATGGATGACATCATAGTATTAATTTTTTTTAATAGTAATAAAGAGTATCGCAGAGATTATTTCATAGCAATGAACAACGGGCCTGGGCCTCCTTTGACAATCTCTAGGCCCAACAACATTTCATATGTGGAAGTTGTAGGTCGATTCCCGTCATCTTAGAAGGCTGAGAAGATTTCTGGTTCAACTTTGGTCTAGCAAATTCATTCTTCTCTTTTCTTTTGTTTTCAGGCTTAAATCCCAAACAAAGAAAGAGGAGGTTAGAATTTTGGAAAGGATGAGAGAAGTTTCAAGGAAATAATACATTTTTAGCGAGAAAAAAATAGAATTTTGGAAAGTATGCACTTAAATTCCTTCAAGTTCAATCTTGAGTATAAAGTAGATGAATCGATTTGAAAGTTCAGTTTAAGTGCATGTCCCTCACTCCATATAATAAACACAATAAAAACTTGTAGGCAAACAAAGGAAGATTTGGGTCCCCATATAAGATAATTCTTTCATAATCGGGAGCGTAGAAGAGAGATAAAAAACTAATTTAGTTTGAAAATATTATCACATAACTTTCCTCATTTTAAGTTAACTCACCAATCATATACAAATGGTAATATTAATTTCATAGTCATCAATTCACACAATTGCCAAACTATTGCAAACCAGTTCGAACTCATGACGTTGTGGATGAAAATATTAATGTCGCATAATTTGGCCACGAAGGTGAGATTGTCAATTATCTTTTCAATGTTATTTCATTTCAACCATAAAGATTGAAGTTTACTACTGTGTCCCCTGTTTAATGCTTCCGATTATTTACCAACACCGACAATGAAAAAAGAAGAAGCACTCCAGTAAATAATTAGTTCAATTTCATCCCTCTTATTTTTTCCCCATTTTCTGTAGGAATGCAAAAGATTGGTCCTAGAATTCCCATACACTAGGAGCCAACCTAGGAACCTTTGTTCTTTCAGCGACATGCTTTTGCATAAAGTGCGTCTTCAGTGAGATGTCAAAACCACCATTCCTAAGGGTTGACCGGTCAAAGCCCTAAGGCTTTCCACCAGACAAATGGTGGGCCTGAGCTTTAGGGTTATGCCAGAGATCAAAGCCTCTGCAACAGCCCCACACGTAAGTGATGGACATCATTCTGCATCCGTCTTCAGTATACGCGCAAATACACGTATAGAATATTCAATTGATTGATGATTGATCAGAGGAATAGATAAAGAAAATCAAAAGCAGTCTCTCTCTCTCTCTCTCTCTCTCTCTCTCTCTCTCTCATGATACTCTTCATTAAATTTATCATTCTGCCCCACGTTGGACTTTCTTTCAAACTAAGTTTGGACACATATGTAGCTCCTTTTTTCTGCGTCTTATGTAGAATATTGACAAAGAAGAGAGAAATTTGATTTAAATGATACGAGTCTCTTGTTTACGAAAGGCTCTCTCTCTCTCTCTCATGGTTGGATGGAAATTATTGGATGCAATGGTATAATTTAAAAATGGGCAATCTAAAACCCAAAATATAATTGGTTGGGAAATCAATTAATCATGCACCGATGTATTTTAACTAGAAACACAAGAAAACTAACTATTCAATAAGTTGCCATTTCTAACATGATAGACATGACATGACACGAATCTTTGGGCTCTCTTAAGTTTGTTCCTTTTTCGTGACACTATAAGTTTGATAGAAATTAAAGGGCCTTTTGCTCTCCACATTGACAATTACATATATAAAGGAATATGTGTGGTAGGATTAGGAAAAATATGTACTTTGAGCCTTTGATTAGGTTGTCATTTCATCAATTGCAAATCAATTTTTATTTATTATAACATACAAATATTGCAATATGAAGTCATTTAAATTCTTTGAAGATTCTTTTGAAAAAGAAAAAGAAAAATATTGTTGAAGAAAATGACATTGTACACATTTCAAATCACGAGCAATGAAAGCGAGTAGAAGAAATTTTGACCAGTAAAGAGTCAGGATCTTCGCGTTTGTTTTAAGAGATTGCCGTGAATTGAAGAAATTTTTGTTGATTTAGAAAGTAAATTGATATGAATTTGGATAGCGAAGAGTAAACTGGCCTTTGATGTTCATTTTAGGAGGGCAACTTGATAAATTCCCCATAAAAAAATTCGGAAAATCATTCTTCTTCTTCTTCGTTTTCTTTTTTAATAATAAAAAAAAAAAAATGCATTGTTGGGCCGATGAGCTTAAAGACACAAATGCCAACGTGGATAGATTCCACTCGTGGAGTTTCCCAAGGCCAAGACCCTTAAATTAGGGTAGCTGTGAACTGCGCCGTTTAGCTTTCAATACTGCCATATATTTTACAATTTCCTCCTTGGACTTTTTGGTCCTAAAGTGAATAGTTTTAGGGATCTTTAGGTCCTTATGGAATATTATACACAACTTTAGGCCCTTATAATTTATAATATTGGGGTCTGATATCATAAAATATTAAGAGACTATTAAAATGGGGTTATCGTAAAAGTGGGTTTGGTTTGGTCAGGCTATTAGTGGGAGGAACATTTTTTGGATTCCCATCCTCACGTGATGTGGTTGCCTCAAAATCAGGGATTTTGTTAAAGCTACCACTCCACTCACTCCATACTTTCTTCCAATTTTTCTTTAGTTAATTCATTAGTTAATTTTTTCGTTTTGAATTATGTTCTACTTAGGGTTTGGATATTATTACCGTAGGCTTTGTTTTGATTCATCTTTATTCGCTATTTTACCCCATTCTTTTGATGTGCTTATTGATGGGCAATTGACCTACTTGAACTTATAGGTTTGACTGTGGAGAAATCGTTCACATGATTGATACATATCACCGTCACATAATTGTCAATTAAAAGTGTAATTTACTGGTATGAGATTCATAATATGCAATTAATGATCATTGTTTGCTCACATCACCTCATCACTGTTACGTGATATATGTCAATCACTTGAAATACTTTCGCCTAATACTTTGTATTCCATTTTGATTACTTAAAACACCTTAAAAAGTGACTATATGACTATTTGCCAAAATTATGAGCCCTTTTATGATTTTGACACTCGTGATTATGCAAGTAATAGGATTAGCTAGACATAGTCATTGTAAGAAATTATCTAGGTATTATTTAGAGGTCAATGCATCAAGTACAAATGGAGTCTAGTCATCAAAGCGAGAATCATCTCACAAGATAGGGACTAGTCATAGAGTACAGTACAAAAAAGAAAAAGATGGGGAACCATAAGAATTAATTTTAGGAAATGTGATAATTTGGATCTTTAAAAGTCATAATAGAGAGATTCGTTGGCTATGCATGGAAAAAATCGATGTTAAGAGCTCAATTTTTTTTTTTGGATAGAAAAGAGTGTTTTGACAATATAAATTTCAATGCCACAACAAAATATGGAAGAATTATGCAAGATATTTCGTTATTGGATGATGACAAGTTAAAACTACTAAAATTAGAAGATGAAAATACCAATTACAAGATTTACGAAACCTTTCAGAATTAACATTACCATCACTTGGGAATAAGGTCAAGTTAACATCATACAAATTAATAAAACTAAGACTAGATGGTGCATGATTTCATACATGGTGGATAAACCCTTGAAGTAATCATATTTATCAGTAAAAAAATAGATACTTCATGCGAAAAATATTAATGTAGAAGGGATAACATTTAACATAGGATCAATATAGTTTGTGTTCAATTTAAGATCAACCCTTCGAATTCAATGAGGTTGGTGACTCCGATGCTCCATAATGTTCCTGCCAAGCACTATTTAACAAATTAAATAAGGATTATTTTTACCATAAAAAAAGCCGTCTTATTAAGTGAGGTGACTTCCATCTAACTCTCAAATTCTTTATGCCTCTCCCTCTTACACACACATAAATAAAAGAAACTACTACCCTTTTCAAGAAAATTTTGTACCTTGCTTTGGAATATTAAATGGCCGTACAAGGACAGATGCCATTGGATCCAACGGCAGTCTGAGCCCAATCTCCATTTTCGATGGATACTCTCATGTTTTGTCAGATTTCTTTTAACAAAAATATCAAACTACATTAATAATTAGGGGAACCGCATTTGCGACCATACCGTTTCATAATGCTTTCGTGCCCCCCATTATGTCAATTGCCACGAGATATGATTGGATGCATTACAGTCCTTGGATTAAATTAGAATTCACTGTGCAAAAATTAACCGCGTTAACATTCTAATAAATTATATGACCAAAAAAAATTCTAATAAATTATTGAAATGCTAAAGTCTCATTCTTACTTGATTACTTGCTTTATAAATTGTTTAAAACCACTTAAAATTTGGATATATCAAGAGGAAAAATCAGTGAAAATAAAAAGAGAAGATGATGCTGTGCAACTTGTGGAAATTACATGTTCACATATTATATCTAAAACATGAAAAAGGAATAAATGGGATAAATGGTTACCTATAAAATTATGACTTTATTTTCATTATAGATAACTAGATGAGTTTCACGTGAAGCTCATATAATCTAAATGGGGTTGCTTGTAGGTTGCATATTCTGGTTCCTTGAGTCCTTAATTATGTGGTATATAGGTAAGAAATTTAAATGAATATTATAACAATGCATAATGTCAGGCCATACTGACAAAATCATTATTTATATTCACGATTCAAACATGAAATTGAGCAAAATACTTAAAAGAACTGGAATTTGATTCGAGTTGTTGCCATTCTACCTAATTCCCTCTGTTTTATCGCTTTAATTCACAAACATGAGGTCACTTCAGTAAACCGTGGCCAAAAAATTTATCCCAGAAAAAAATGTAATTCGGTCATCATAAATATGGCAATGTAATTGAATCCAGACCCTAACCAAGCTTAATGTTAAATGCACAATCATCTCATGCACTTCCATTTTCAGAAACTGTTTGTCTTTCCACTGAAGAGAAGATGATGCAAGGGAGGTTTCAAGGAATGTCTCAAATAATTCAGTCAAGAGGATTTTTCTAGGCAATTGAGTCATAATTGGAGATGGGTGCAACTTCTGATGAGCAGGGTTCAAGATAAGGCAAAAATAGAAGTGATCTTGAGAGATGGTCGTAGTTTAACACCTTGCAGACTACAATTTTGGATGTGCCTGACATTTTCCAGTATCGTTAGCGGAAAAAAATTTATAATTCGAGCAATTTGGATTAACTTAAAATGCCACCAAACTCATCTAAAAGCCAGACTTTGCCACCTCCGTTTTGCCTCAGTCACATGCTGCCGTCGTCAAACTATATATTTCACCGAGATTATATCGAATCTTAATCCTGGCTATGTACATTTGCCTTTATTGGCAATCGAAATCGACTTAAATCAGATTGTTTGGCACGCAAGAACATGATGCAGAAAAAAATTGTAGATGCGTCTATATTTTTCCGATGAGGGAAGTAGTATATATCAGAACCATGTAATTGGTCCAGCTGTGAATAATCGATGCACCACGACAAATTCGTGCATAATCGAGATTTCTACATGATTTATCTTGGTGGTCTGATATTTCATTATCCAACTTTCATAACCTTGATTGTGAGTAAGCTGCATATTTCCTCTGATCAGTTCATCAAGTTGTGCAAGCACATGTTAGATAGCACTGCATGTCTAGAAGACAGTATCGACAAATGAAGTTAATCAATCTTATTTTACTCATGACACCTGAATTACTGCTCACTGCACTAACTCATCCTTCATTCATTTGATATTGGTAGGTCTCTTACTCTGCATTCTTCATTCATTCTTAAAGAAAGACAAGTTGATAAAATGACTAGATTTGAAGACCATAACTTGATTTTATTATAGGACGCAGAAAAGATTGATTCGCATAAATAAATACAGCTAAGGTACGAAAAGAATAGCTTTTATTATCATTGGAAATTTTTTTATTTCCTTTCAAAGGGTAAAAGCATTCGCTATTTCTAACTGGCTTGGTACGTTGCAGGGTTTCATTAGCTTCCTCTCTCTAGACATTTCCATATTCATAGAAGGCGTGCACTTCTAATATTTACTCCATACTTAAACAATGATTATCAAATATCAAAGTTTGTGTTTAGTTTCGATTATGGCCTCGAGATTTCCTCCAAACTTTCACGGGTATCATGTACTCAACCAAATCGCATTTGATTTTCAAAAAATGACCTCTAAGGGTTTGCAATATAGTTAAGCAAATTAAAATTATAGAAAAATCCTAACATTACAAAACATAACAGAATATGCACATTTTATTTGTTAGCCAAAACTGACTTGTTTACTATAATAGATACGGCGCTTTAGTGCTAACATCAATTTATAAGAAACATAACGAGTGCCAAATATTGATGCGGCGTGATGATGTGTCAATTTTATTGACATATGTAACAAATCATAAAAAGTACTTTACTCTTATGAGTTCTTACAAGAGCGAAATATATACTAATTAGAAGAAATGATTTTAATTAGTAAAACAATTGATTTGTAGAGTAGTAACCGGAAAGAATTATTCGAATACAAAAGGGGGGGGGGGGGGAGGGATTCTCCTGTACTCTTGGGAGAGAGGGATAGGGGTTCTCCCATACCCTTGTTCCTTGAAGAGTGGGGCTTGCGGCATCATGGTGAAAAGTATGTGATGCAAAAGTGATGATACAACTAGTTCGTAAAAGTGGTATCACAGTGATTGCACTAAGAGTTAGGATAGAACAATTATAACTTTGAGGAGCTTTGAATGTTGAGTTGGCCTCCCATGTACAAACTAGTCAAGTACTGATGCCGCTCTTTTGTTGAGGCCATGATAGGTCAAAACCAATTGTTGTCTTAAAGTGTTTTATTTGTCTCGCTCGAGGGATTGGATGCCCTAGTTAAATTGGGCATGGTACGATCTAGTGTGACAATGCAATTTGTCATACTATTTTTAGGAACAATTTTTAGAATGAACGTTGTCCCGATGTTCTTGGCTTACTGAACGACACACAGTCTATTCCACATTTAGGAATTTGTTAGCCCATGGCAAATAGTATCAGAACCGGATCCTTCTAGTAGGTGGATGATTTGGGGAAAGCTTGTGGTCTACCTGATCTCTAAGTGTGGGGAGTGATTGTTGCAATAAGATGGCCCACACGAAGTGCGGCTCGTCAAGCTTTTAGGCTAGCAATTTGGGAGGGGGGGGGGCAAAAAGGAATTGAATTGCTCACCGAATAGAGAAAACGTTCATGGATTAATGGGCTAATCGCAAGAGGAGGTCTGCTACCACGTTTCTAACAAGGAGAGAAACTCCATTGGTTTGTTGATATCATGGGAAGCTTATTAGGCAAAAGAAATTGCCATCGAAGGAGTGCAATTGGCTCCGGATGCCACACTTGTTAGAGAGAGCACAAGTGACAAGAGATGCAAGAACAACTTTGATTGATGGAAGCTACTAATGGAGTGGAGTACTTTGTTCTATTGGGTGAGTGTTGGCCATTATGTAAGTCCCAAAGGAGTGGCATTGATGATTGCGAAACTTAAGGAAGCAACAAGGTAGCCCACAATAAAGGTGTTGCAGAATTAGGTGGGGGAGAATGTCACCAACCAAATTCTCTCATAATCATGTGAGCTAAAGAGTGGAGCTTCTGGCATCAGGGTAAGAGTGAGTGACACAGAAGTGATGATATAGTTGGTTCGTAAGAGTGACGATAGAGTGTTTTGTGCTAGGAGTTCAAAGATAGAACATTTATAACTTTGAGGAGTTCTAAAAGCGAGATTGACCTCCTATAAACTTGTTAGGAGCAGATGCTACTTTTCAGATGAGCTCATGGCCGGTTGAAACCAATTGTTATCATACTAAAGTGTTTTGTATGTCTCGCTCAAGGGACTAGATGCTTGAGTTAAATTGGGCATGGTACGATCTGGTGTGAGGATACGATTCACCATACTATTCTTAGGAACAATCTTTAGATGAAGGTTGACCTAGTATTCTCGATGCACTAGGTGTGACACGAGCTATTTCGCAGCTAAGAATTTGTTAGCCCATGGCACTAGCACGTGGTGGTCACACCCTTAGTAAAGACTACACCACATCCACATGCATGTACCAAGCGAGGGCAGGAGGACCCTCTTTGAATAAACAAAATCCTTCTCCCATGGAGATTAGATTAAAAGGAAATGGTCAAGATCACCGTCAAGGTATTTTGGATCTTTAAAAGTCATAATAGAGAGATTCGTTGGCTATGCATGGAAAAAATCGATGTTAAGAGCTCAATTTTTTTTTTTTTTTTTTTTTTTTTTTTGGATAGAAAAGAGTGTTTTGACAATATAAATTTCAATGCCACAACAAAATATGGAAGAATTATGCAAGATATTTCGTTATTGGATGATGACAAGTTAAAACTACTAAAATTAGAAGATGAAAATACCAATTACAAGATTTACGAAACCTTTCAGAATTAACATTACCATCACTTGGGAATAAGGTCAAGTTAACATCATACAAATTAATAAAACTAAGATTAGATGGTGCATGATTTCATACATGGTGGGTAAACCCTTGAAGTAATCATATTTATCAGTAAAAAAATAGATACTTCATGCGAAAAATATTAATGTAGAAGGGATAACATTTAACATAGGATCAATATAGTTTGTGTTCAATTTAAGATCAACCCTTCGAATTCAATGAGGTTGGTGACTCCGATGCTCCATAATGTTCCTGCCAAGCACTATTCAAAAAATTAAATAAGGATTATTTTTACCATAAAAAAAGCCGTCTTATTAAGTGAGGTGACTTCCATCTAACTCTCAAATTCTTTATGCCTCTCCCTCTTACACACACATAAATAAAAGAAACTACTACCCTTTTCAAGAAAATTTTGTACCTTGCTTTGGAATATTAAATGGCCGTACAAGGACAGATGCCATTGGATCCAACGGCAGTCTGAGCCCAATCTCCATTTTCGATGGATACTCTCATGTTTTGTCAGATTTCTTTTAACAAAAAAATCAAACTACATTAATAATTAGGGGAACCGCATTTGCGACCATACCGTTTCATAATGCCTTCGTGCCCCCCATTATGTCAATTTTTGTTTCCTGGACTTGGCCACGAGATATGATTGGATGCATTACAGTCCTTGGATTAAATTAGACTTCAATGTGCAAAAATTAACCGCATTAACATTCTAATAAATTATATGACCAAAAAAAATTCTAATAAATTATTGAAATGCTAAAGTCTCATTCTTACTTGATTACTTGCTTTATAAATTGTTTAAAACCACTTAAATTTTGGATATATCAAGAGGAAAAATCAGTGAAAATAAAAAGAGAAGATGACGCTGTGCAACTTGTGGAAATTACATGTTCACATATTATATCTAAAACATGAAAAGGAATAAATGGGATAAATGGTTACCTATAAAATTATGACTTTATTTTCATTATAGATAACTAGATGAGTTTCACGTGAAGCTCATATAATCTAAATGGGGTTGCTTGTGGGTTGTATATTCTGGTTCCTTGAGTCCTTAATTATGTGGTATATAGGTAAGAAATTTAAACAAATATTATAACAATGCATAATGTCTGGCCATACTGACAAAATCATTATTTATATTCACGATTCAAACATGAAATTGAGCAAAATACTTAAAAGAACTGGAATTTGATTCGAGTTGTTGCCATTCTACCTAATTCCCTCTGTTTTATCGCTTTAATTCACAAACATGAGGTCACTTCAGTAAACCGTGGCCAAAAACTTTATCCCAGAAAAAAATGTAATTCGGTCATCATAAATATGGCAATGTAATTGAATCCAGACCCTAACCAAGCTTAATGTTAAATGCACAATCATCTCATGCACTTCCATTTTCAGAAACTGTTTGTCTTTCCACTGAAGAGAAGATGATGCAAGGGAGGTTTCAAGGAATGTCTCAAATAATCCAGTCAAGAGGCTTTTTCTAGGCAATTGAGTCATAATTGGAGATGGGTGCAACTTCTAATGAGCAGGGTTCAAGATAAGGCAAAAATAGAAGTGATCTTGAGAGATGGTCGTAGTTTAACACCTTGTAGAATACAATTTTGGATGTGCCTGACATGAGTATCGTTAGCGGAAAAAAATTTATAATTCGAGCAATTTGGATTAACTTAAAATACCACCAAACTCATCTAAGAGCCAGACTTTGCACCTCCGTTTTGCCTCAGTCACATGCTGCCGTCGTCAAACTATATATTTCACCGAGATTATATCGAATCTTAATCCTGGCTATGTACATTTGCCTTTATTGGCAATCGAAATCGACTTAAATCAGATTGTTTGGCACGCAAGAACATGATGCAGAAGAAAATTGTAGATGCATCTATATTTTTCCGATGAGGGAAGTAGTATATATCAGAACCATGTAATTGGTCCAGCTGTGAATAATCGATGCACCATGGCAAATTCGTGCATAATCGAGATTTCTAAATGATTTATATTGGTGGTCTGAGCTGCATATTTCCTCTGATCAGTTCATCAAGTTGCGCAAGCACATGTTAGATAGCACTGCATGTCTAGAAGACAGTATCGACAAATGAAGTTAATCAATCTTATTTTACTCATGACACCTGAATTACTGCTCACTGCACTAACTCATCCTTCATTCATTTGATATTGGTAGGTCTCTTACTCTGCATTCTTCATTCATTTCTTTGTTCATTCTTAAAGAAAGACAAGTTGATAAAATGACTAGATTTGAAGACCATAACTTGGTTTTATTATAGGACGTAGAAAAGATTGATTCGCATAAATAAATAAACTAAGGTACGAAAAGAATAGCTTTTATTATCATTGGAAATTTTTTTATTTCCTTTTAAAGGGTAAAATCACTCGTTATTTCTAACTAGCTTGGTACGTTGTAGGGTTTCATTAGCTTCCTCTCTCTAGACATTTCCATATTCATAGAAGGCGTGCACTTCTAATATTTATTCCATACTTAAAAAATGATCATCAAATATCAAAGTTTGTGTTTAGTTTCGATTATGGCCTCGAGATTTCCTCCAAACTTTCACGGGTATCATGTACTCAACCAAATCGCATATGATTTTCAAAAAATGACCTCTTAGGGTTTGCAATATAGTTAAGCAAATTAAAATTATAGAAAAATCCTAACTTTACAAAACACAACAGAATATGCACATTTTATTTGTTAGCCAAAACTGACGTGTTTACTATAATAGATACAGCGCTTTAGTGCTAACATCAATTTATAAGAAACATAACGAGTGCCAAATATTGATGCGGTGTGATGATGTGTCAAGTTTTATTGACATATGTAACAAATCATAAAAAATACTTTACTCTTATGAGTTCTTACAAGAGCGAAATATATACTAATTAGAAGAAATGATTTTAATTAATAAAACAATTGATTTGTAGAGTAGTAATCGAAAAGAATTATTCGAATACAGGGGGGAGGGAGGGATTCTCCTGTATTCTTGGGAGAGAGGGATAGGGGTTCTCCCCATACCCTTGTGCCTTGAAGAGTGAGGCTTGCGGCATCCGGGTGAAAAGTCTGTGATGCAAAAGTGATGATACAACTAGTTTGTAAAAGTGGTATCACAACGATTGTACTAAGAGTTAGGATAGAACAATTATAACTTTGAGGAGCTTTGAATGTTGAGTTGGCCTCCCATGTACAAACTAGTCAGGTACTGATGCCGCTCTTCTGTTAAAAAAATGATAGGTCAAAACCATTTGTTGTCTTAAAGTGTTTTGTTTGTCTCGCTCGAGGGATTGGATGCCCTAGTTAAATTGGGCATGGTACGATCTAGCGTGACAATGCAATTTGTCATACTACTTTTAGGAACAATTTTTAGAATGAACGTTGTCCTGATGTTCTTGGCTTACTGAACGACACACAGTCTATTCCACATTTAGGAATTTGTTAGCCCATGGCAAATAGTATCAAAACCGGATCCTTCTAGTAGGTGGATGATTTGGGGAAAGCCTGTGGTCTACCTGATCTCTAAGTGAGGGGAGTGATTGTTGCAATAAGATGGCCCACACGAAGTGCGGCTCGTCAAGCTTTTAGGCTAGGAATTTGGGAGGGGGGCACAAAAAGGAATTGAATTGCTCACCGAATAGAGAAAACGTTCATGAATTAATGGGCTAATCGCAAGAGGAGGTCTGCTACCACGTTTCTAACAAGGAGAGAAACTCCATTGGTTTGTTGATATCATGGGAAGCTTATTAGGCAAAAGAAATTGCCATCGAAGGAGTGCAATTGGCTCTGGATGCCCCACTTGTTAGAGAGAGCACAAGTGACGAGATGCAAGAACAACTTTGATTGACGGAAGCTACCAATGGAGTGGAGTACTTTGTTCTATTGGGTGAGTGTTGGCCATTATGTAAGTCCCAAGGGAGTGGCATTGATGGTTGCGAAACTTAAGGAAGCAACAAGGTAGCCCACAATAAAGGCATTGTAGAATTAGGTGGGGGAGAATGTCACCAACCAAATTCTCCCATAACCGTGTGAGCTAAAGAGTGGAGCTTGTGGCATTGGGGTGAAGAGTGAGTGCCGCAGAAGTGATGATATAGCTGGTTCGTAAGAGTGACGATAGAGTGTTTTGTGCTAGGAGTTCAAAGATAGAACGGTTATAACTTTGAGGAGTTCTAAAAGCGAGATTGACCTCCTATAAACTTGTTAGGAGCTGATACTGCTTTTCAGATGAGCTCATGGCCGGTTGAAACCAATTGTCATCATACTAAAGTGTTTTATATGTCTCGCTCAAGGGACTAGATGCTTGAGTTAAATTGGGCATGGTACGATCTGGCGTGAGGATACGATTTACCACACTACTCTTAGGAACAATCTTTAGATGAAGGTTGACCTAGTATTCTCGATGCACTAGGTGTGACACGAGCTATTTCGCAGCTAAGAATTTGTTAGCCCATGGCACTAGCACGTGGTGGTCACACCCTTAGTAAAGACTACACCACATCCACATGCATGTACCAAGCGAGGGCAGGAGGACCCTCTTTGAATAAACAAAATCCTTCTCCCATGGAGATTAGATTAAAAGGAAATGGTCAAGATCACCGTCAAGGTATTTTGAAATTCATCATCTCAATACTCTAAGGGGGAAATTGAAAAAAATTTAGGGGCAACTTGCCACATGTATCAAAATCTAAGATGTAAAATATAATTCGCTATTTGTTGCCCTCCATAAAGAGCAACTTAATCCCGTGATAAGCGCATGGTCGGAGCTCAAACTTAAAAATGAACGGAATAAACGAAATGGGGCATTACAAGTGATTTCAAGACTTCGGAGGGGAGATTGCAAAAACTGAAGTCATGGGGAAACTTGCAACAATTGTCAAAATCCAGGACAAAAATGTCATTCACCCGAATTTGTTTGGTCTATTGCTTTGAACAAAATGAGAGAAAAAGAGCGCACAAATTGGCATCTAAACGTGTCTCTGCACAAAGATAAATGGCAATATGAATTACAAATTCGGCGGTTTCCCAAATGTCCAAAACCTCTCAATTGTTGGCAAGAAAGTCCCTTAATTGTGGGGGTAAAGTAGTAAAAACAACCTCGACACTAATGTAGCAAGTCCAAATGATGAACCTCCCAAAAGTCAGATTGTTAAAATGATCTTAGGGGCAATATGACATAGAAGTTAAATGATGAACAAACGACACTACCAAATGCAAATGTGGCTATAAGATGGAGACAAAACACAATAAAAGAGAGTAACTGAACCCAGAAACCCTTCTCTATCAGCCAAAATAAACCGAACGAGAACCCCGGAAGCCCATCCATGGCTCAAGTAAGTGGGAGGAGTTCCTGTTGTCTCATTGTGTCCGAAAAGAACAATTAAAAAGCGTGGCACTTAATGCCCAACAGGGGATGGATCCACTGCATCATCGAATGCAAATAATCTTCTCATTTGATAAGTTTTCTGTGTTTTGACTCCGTATCTTATTTGGTTAATGAGATTAGTAACATATTAATGTGTTCGGTTATTAGCTGTATGGGGCTTCTACAATATAAAATTAATAAAAAACCAAAAGAATATGCAGAAGAAAAAGGAGAGACGGTGCTGGAGAAAAACACTGAATTGGAGTTGGAGCTAACTCATTTAAGCTTCCCCCCTTCTTTTTTGTGGATCAGTCAAAAACTATTATAAACAAATCTTGCACTGCCTCCTCCTCCTACGCGAGAGAGAGAGAGAGAGAGAGAGAGAGGCATCCTAGGAGTGAGGTGGTGGTCGCCGATCTCAAGGCCATTGTCGTTCAATTCAATTGTATTTTAATCTCTTTTTTTTTTGCAATTATTTTTGTGAAATATTATTTTAATTCCTGTGTTTATAGTGCATTTTGCAAAGCACGCTACATGAAACAAAGAGAAAGAAGAGGCAAGAGTGCTGCTGCCGTTGTTCTTGCCTCCTTAAGCTTGAGTTCATACCAAGAAACCCAACAAAAGGAAAAAGAAAAACAGCAAGAAAGAGAGCGAGAGAGAGAGAGAGAGAGAGAGAGAGAGAGAGAGAGAAGTCGGGAAACCCAAATGGTGCAAACCCAAGAAGAATGGTGAAGAAATTGAGGCAAATGTCTATGCCTATGCCGACTCCAAGAAAATCTCTCTTTTTCTGCATCTTCTTCTTCTTCTTTTGCCCTCTTCTCTGCTCATTTCCCTCCGTCTCTGCAACCCAAGAAGCGTCCCTCCTCTTCACATGGCTCAACTCATCTCCCTCACCACCTCCTCCTCTCCTCTCCTCTTGGAACAGCCATGACACTTCCCCATGCAAGTGGGCCTCCATCACATGCTCTCCCCAAGGCTTTGTCACAGAGATTAACATCCAGTCTGTCACTCTTCAGCTTCCTGTGCCAACCAATCTCTCCTCCCTCAAGTTCTTGAAGAAACTTGTCATTTCTGAGGCGAATCTCACCGGGACTATCCCTGATGACATAGGCGACTGCATTTCTCTCTCAGTCATTGACCTGAGCTTCAACTCTCTTGTTGGAGCTATTCCTGAGAGGATTGGCAATCTCAGGGACTTGGAGGAGCTGACTCTGAATTCTAATAGGCTCACTGGAAAAATCCCAGTCGGGCTAAGCAATTTTAGAGTATTGAAGAGTCTCCTGCTTTTTGACAACAGGCTTGGTGGGTCTATTCCTCCTGAGTTGGGGAAGCTGTCAAGCCTTGAAGTCTTCAGGGCCGGAGGGAACAAGGACATTGTTGGGAAGATTCCTGAAGAGCTTGGAGAATGCACAAATTTGACAGACCTGGGCTTGGCCGACACACAGGTCGCGGGCTTTTTGCCTCCTTCATTGGGTAAGCTCAAAAAGCTCCAAACTTTGTCCATATACACCACAATGATTTCTGGCGAGATCCCTCCTGATATTGGGAATTGTTCTGATCTTGTGGACTTGTTCCTCTATGAGAACAGCTTGTCTGGTTCTATTCCACCCGAGCTTGGCAAGCTCCAGAAGCTTGAACAGTTGTTGTTGTGGCAGAATAGTCTTGAGGGCATCATTCCTGAGGAGATTGGTAATTGTAGCAGTCTCAGGATGATTGATCTTTCCTTAAATTTTCTATCTGGGACCATACCAACGTCTCTAGGAGGGTTGTTAGGGCTTGAAGCTTTTATGATTAGCAATAACAACGTGTCTGGTTCAATACCCGCTAATCTTTCCAATGCCATGAGCCTCCAGCAATTGCAGCTTGACACGAATCAGATCTCGGGGCTAATTCCACCCGAGCTCGGGAAGCTGTTGAGGCTCAATGTGTTCTTTGCCTGGCAGAACCAGCTCGAAGGAAGCATTCCTTCAACGTTGGCTTCTTGTAGTAATCTTCAAGCTCTAGATTTGTCGCACAATGCCCTGACTGGTGGGATTCCTCCAGGGCTGTTTCAGCTCAAGAATCTCACCAAGCTGCTCTTGATTTCTAATGATATTTCTGGGATGATACCTCCAGAAATTGGTAATTGTAGTTCTCTGGTGCGTCTTCGGCTTGGGAGCAACCGTATCGCTGGTGGAATTCCTAGAGAAGTAGGAAACCTTAAGAATCTGAATTTTCTCGATTTTTCCGGGAATCGTCTTTCTGGGAAGGTGCCTTATGAGCTCGGGGAATGCACAGAGCTACAAATGATAGACCTGAGCAACAACACCCTAGAAGGACCCCTCGCCGAGTCACTATCATCCCTCTCGGGCCTCCAAGTCTTGGATGTTTCCGCCAACAGGATCACGGGTCCAATACCTGCGAGCTTGGGACGCCTCATTTCACTAAACAAGCTTATACTCAACCAGAATTCATTCTCAGGCTCTATTCCTTCTGCACTTGGTCTGTGTTCGAGTTTGCAGTTGCTTGATCTTAGCAGCAATGAGCTAACAGGAAGCATACCGCTGGAACTGGGCAGAATTGAGGCGCTTGAGATTGCTCTTAACCTCAGCTGGAATGGCCTCACTGGGCCAATTCCAGTACAGATGTCTTCTCTGGGTAAGCTATCGATCTTGGACCTTTCGCATAACAAGCTTCAGGGAAGTCTCAGTCCACTGGCTTCCCTTGATAATCTTGTGTCCCTTAACATCTCCTATAACAACTTCTCTGGCTATCTTCCTGATACAAAGCTTTTCCGACAACTCTCGTCCAATGATCTCACTGGAAATGAAGGCCTTTGTTCCTTGAGCCATGCCTCTTGCTTCTTGAATGCTAGTGATGGCAAAGATATGATGGGTAAAGATGAAGACATCAGTCGTTCACGGAAGCTGAGACTTGCAATTGCCCTATTGATTACGTTAACAGTGGCTATGGTAGTGATGGGTATATTTGCAGTTATCCGGGCCCGAAGAACTATCAAGGACGATGACAAATCGGAGTTAGGAGATTCTTGGCCGTGGCAATTCACCCCTTTCCAAAAGCTGAATTTCTCGGTGGATCAGGTGCTTAAATGCCTAGTGGATACCAACGTGATTGGAAAAGGGTGTTCTGGGGTCGTCTATCGGGCCGATATGGATAACGGGGAAGTGATTGCCGTGAAGAAGCTGTGGCCCACGACCAAAGCCCCTGCCAGTTCATTTGATGATGAGAAAAGTGCAGTCCGTGATTCTTTCTCAGCTGAGGTGAGAACGCTTGGCTCCATCCGTCACAAGAACATTGTGAGATTCTTGGGTTGTTGCTGGAATAGAAGCACTAGATTGCTCATGTATGACTATATGCCGAACGGGAGCTTGGGTAGCCTCCTGCATGAGAGGACCGGAAATTCATTGGATTGGGAACTCCGGTACCAAATACTGATCGGGGCGGCACAAGGACTGGCTTATTTGCACCATGACTGCGTACCTCCAATTGTTCACCGTGACATCAAAGCAAATAATATTCTCATAGGCCTTGAGTTTGAGCCGTACATTGCCGATTTTGGCCTGGCCAAGCTTGTTGACGATGGTGATTTTGCCCGGTCCTCAAACACGGTTGCTGGCTCCTATGGATACATCGCTCCAGGTCAGCTTGTCTATTACACATGACACATTGTTCTGTTTATTGCTTTGTGTCAAAGTCTTCGTTTCTTTTCAAGCATTCAGTGTTATTTAAGCATCTGATCCGAAGTTCTTGTTAAGTTTTCAAATGGCTGGTACAATAGTTTCATAGTCCTTCCATTTTCAATATTATCTGACCGCGTTGTATTCACGACAGAGTATGGCTACATGATGAAGATAACAGAGAAGAGTGACGTGTACAGCTACGGCGTAGTGGTATTGGAAGTCTTGACGGGTAAGCAACCTATTGATCCGACCATACCAGATGGCCTTCACATTGTGGATTGGGTCAGACGAAAGAGAGGGGCTGCAGAATTGCTCGATCCAAACTTGCTGTCTCGGCCCGAATCTGAAGTGGGAGAGATGAGGCAAGTGTTAGGCATCGCATTGCTGTGCGTAAATCCATCCCCCAATGAGAGGCCGACCATGAAGGACGTTGCTGCGATGCTCAAGGAGATCAAACACGAAAGAGAGGAGTTTGCCAAGGTAGACGTTCTCCTTAAGGGGTCTCAAGCGACTGAAAATCAAGGCAACAGAAAGAACAATTGTGTCCCGGCGACCTCGTCCTCGAAGCCGACGAGCTTGTACTCGAAGAGCAATAACACAAGCTTCTCGGCTTCGTCACTGCTCTACTCATCCTCGCAGTCCAATGCCGGGTTCAAGTAATGTGATGGTTGAGGCTAGAGAGGTTGGGTCATCTTCATCAGTTGCTCTAGAGTTTCCTACATGTTTGTTTGTTTGTCTCGTGTAAAGAAAAGATGTGTCATTTGTTGGGGGAAGATGCATAAGAATTGAAGTGCCAAGAGTCGATCGAGTTGGCATTTTGATGTTTCATAACCAATTCACTTGATTTGGTCCTGAAAGAAAATTTGCATCAAATAGTTTGTAGACAAAATCTCCCAGTTAATCTATCAAATTTGGCCAATTATGAATCATATAGAGAGTCTACAAACCTCACTTTAGCAAATCTTATGTTAGTATCAACTAGGAAAAGTGTTGCAGGCTTACCCAGAAAAAAATAATTGCAGTCATAGAAAAAGACGTAACAGATACATACCTTTAATAGCTGTGACCAACTACTGAAATAATCAAAGAAAGTTGATGCAATAAAAGAATCTACTGAGGAGGTCAGGGGAAAAAGCCACTGCAAGACTATTAAAAGAGGGGAACTGATTTGATGTTTAAATTCTGTGTTCCGGCCCTGAAATTGAATCAGTGGGGTCACTTGTGATGTCTGCAGATGTTCAAATTTTTATTGCTTTTGCTTCGTTCACAAGTTGGCGTGAGAGAATTGAATATTGACTGGCCTGTGTGGGAACCTTCCCTACATTAGGACTGCCCTTCTGCTTTTCCCTGCCACTCCTTTTCGTTCCAAAAAGGAAAAAGATAATCCGGGGGTCTCAGCATATCAACAAGTGTCCTCGACAGTGGTTTTGGATTTAAAAAAAATAAAATGGAAGTAATTGAAATAACTAACATTTCAGACAAATCTTTCTTTAATAGGAGATAAAAATCTTTCCAATTTCTCTTATCTTTGATTAAAATGTGAGTCCGAGAAAGTCTATTTTACTCAAATCACTTATTCTCTTTGTGTCTGCATTGTTTGTCTTCAACGAACAACCCAACATGAGAAGGAGATTAATAACTAATTCGGTTTGGATAAGTCCATTATGCTTTCAATCTAGAGAATAAAAATGGCTCAAAAAGATGATTGTTTTCAGAGCTAATGATGCATTGATGGATAAATCTTTCAAAGACGAGGACCTTGAAATTGATAGACAAAAATGTTAAGGTGTGGTTCATACTCTTTCTTTATAGGATGGCACGAGGGTCTTGCTCCTCGATGAGCAAGCAAGGATCTGAAGGGGGTCTCGAGGGCAATGCCCCCAAACCGCTAGAAAGGTTTTTATAATTTGGGTTCATAATGAATAGCTATTAGAATAGAGAGGTATGGTGTGCTAATTATAATAGAATTCTCAATTGAATATAACTCTAGTTTAAGGGTGAACCATGATTAAAACCTTATGTCTCGAATTATCTTTCTTGCTTTTACTTTCTATTGTTGTTGTGCTCGTGTGCCGAATCCTCACACAAAGAAGTTTCTTACGATTTTTCTTAGAAGGTACTCCGATGCTTAAGTAAAGGATAAGGAGACGGAAGAGAATTGAGATGATAACTTTATTCTCTATTATTCAGAAGAAATCACAAACTTTGTCATCATAAACGCCTATGGAATCTATTTGTTTCAATCTCTTTTTTCGACCTGCCTTGGATGCTTGAGTGATCTGGGCCGGAGTGAGCCCCATATGGGCTTCATTATTGGGTTGGTCTCCATGGGCTTTCTCAAGTTGGTAGATTTGGGCTTATTACCACTTTTCCTTAATTAACACGTTTCTCCCAAGACAGAGAATTTCATAGTGACCAAAACCCAACAAACACAGATTTCAAATTAAACATAGGGTAGTCACTGCCCGAAGATATTTCAAATCAAATTTTGATAGATTGAAATTACTAAAATTAGTGGCAATCGAGACCAATTTGTTTTTGCAATTCAATTGGGAAAGCCCTAATTTTACTCAGCCTCTATGTCTACTTGATTATATTATTCCACTTAATGAGGTGGGGCTAACACACGGCCTAGTGGCAAGGGAATTAGGTGAGGTGGAGACGTTTTGTTTCAGTTGTTGAGTTCAATTTTCACGTTCAATAAATAGGTACAGTAAAAAGTTCAAAGAGAGGAGAGTTAAAGTAGGACAAAAAAATATATAAATGAGATGGGTTCTACTCCATCTAGCTTAGCTATACAATAAAGCTGAAGAGGATGATTGACCATTGCATATATAATAAATATTGTCATTTGGGATTGTGGTAAGGGCAAAGTCACTAAAAAAAGAAAATTACTCTTCCACCCACCATGTTTACCTTGGGTTTGTCATCGATCAGGGATGCATCCAGAAGGAGTTGAGGGGACAAGTCGACCAATTTAATCATAAACTTTCTGATTTTATTATCATCCGGCCTATTTTTGTTGGAAATCGTTAACATAGGTATTTGGAAAATTCACGTAATAATTTATCGATCCAATTGATATTTTGTGAGAAGCACAACGTTGTTGGTTGGGCGAGGAATAAATTTGAAGTTTCAAAATGACTGATTTTTTTTTTCGATCGAAAATGCTGAAATTTCGGTAACTTGAAGCAAGTTCAAAAACATCAAAACCTAAAATATCCAACATAAATTTCTGGGGATACGACAATCAATTAGTGAGGAGTTCTTTCCTCTGCTGGACTTTAGCTACCCAATCTGTAAACTTGTTCATCTCTCTCGGGGCAATGGGTTTAGGCATATGGCATTGAGGTGGGCCAATCAAGCAATTCAAACTTCCTCGAGTACATAACTCAATGCTCAGAGTTCAACTCGACTGTAGTATTAATTGAAGGTCGAACACTCGAAGGAAAAGAAACGGATTAGAGTCGGCAACATAAAGCTTTTTATTTCCTCGACTTCAACATAACTCAGCATCGAATAAAAAGAAAAATAATCTAAAATGCATGAAAAGTTAAATAAACTCATGGTCAAATCTAATCGGAATCCGGTTCGTAGCAGCAATTGAAACTGGAAAAGAATTCAATTAATCTCAAATAATCATCCAAATGATCTCGAATAGCTCATGAGGAGCTTGAGTCGTCAATACCTTTTTGGGTGAAAAAAAGAGAGTCGTGCATTGCTTCAAATTAGGAATCGCGTCGAGTGTGCATATTCCATTATTTACTAGTCAATAATGGGTTTTCATTTGTCAAAACTGGAGGTGACCAAACTTCCGAGGTTGGGGCTGCGAGTTGAGCAGGGATAATAACGAGATCAAAATTTGTAACCCGATAGACTAATGGCTAAACTACTCAAATTTCTAGGCTAATTTATATATTACAAAAACTAACCTTAAGAGAGGGATCCGGAGTCTACCAGATCACTTGGCGTTCTGTATGCTTCTCGGATTTTCCTTCGCTAGCTAGGATCCGAGAATTATGAGAAAACATGGCTTTAAAAACTCGACAATAATTTTGACACACGGACCCCAGGAGTACCACAACTTGGCACGGAGGGACACTTAAGTGCCATAATTTACAAACGGTACACTTAAGTGCCAAAATCGGAGCAAAATGGATCACTTAAGTGCCAACGGCGAGAAAATCCGGCCAAACTGCCACGTGTCCATTTTTCGGTGACTTCATTTGCTGACGGAGCATTTTTTTTCAAAATAAAAAATCCACGTGTTAATTTTAATAAAAAAATTTGTCCACGTCAGATTTTAAAAAATTTAAAATCGATTTTATTAAAAAACAAAAGGAAGAAGAAGGAGGGGATCGGCGAGGGCTGTGAGCCCTTGCCACCGCCGCCGTCGCCGCCCCACCCTTGCCGGGAAGGGCCGGCGACCCCGGCCGACCCTCCCCACCGTCGCCGGCCCTTCCCGGGCGAGGGTGGGGCGGCGGCGGCGGTGGCGGCGAGGGCTCACAGCCCTCGCCGATCCCCTCCTTCTTCTTCCTCTTTTTTTTTTTTTTTTTTTTTTTATTAATAAAATCGATTTTATAATAATAATTTTTATTATTTAATTAATAATTTTTTATAAATCCACTTCAGCCAAAACGACGTCGTTTTGGCTGATTTTTTTTTACCGATTTAGTGTTTCCGACGAGCCACGTATGCAATAAAATTAATAAAAAAATGCCACGTAGGATTTCCGGCAAGGTTCTGACCACTTGGCACTTAAGTGATCCATTTTTTTTGAAATGTGGCACTTAAGTGTACCGTTTGTAAGTTATGGCACTTAAGTGTTGTTAACACCTAAATTTTGATTAATCATCCGTAATTTAATGCACAAAAATTTAGAGATTAATTTTAACCCCTAAACAAAAAATATTAGGATTAAATTGCATAGCATATAGTTTTAGGAGCATTTATTATTACATTTGTATTGGACATGTGGCAAATGGGCTTCAATTGATGGTTCTAAGCTTTAATTTAACAAGTTGGACTAAGCCCGCAAGGAAAAAGAATTTGGCTAGGCTCATTAAGGGGAGACGAGTTGGAATATAAGAATGTTCCTAGGAATATGAGAATGTTTCCGAGAATATTCGCATTATTCTTTCAATATTCAGGGAAGGTGTCGGATGAAATATTAAAAAATATTGCACGTGGGATACAAGAGCTAAAGAGGCAACGTGCAAATTTATCATCTTTCCTTAAATAACATAGTCCTCTCACCTATAAAAAGGGGGGCCACACACACTGAAGGACACAAAAAAAAAAAAAACAGAGCCACAATTGAGAGAGAAAAGAACACAGTACGTGAGAGAGAAGAGGGCACAGCGAGAGAAAAGCGAAAGAAAGAGAGGAGTGTGCGGCCGAATCCCTCCCTTGCAGCGCAACCCATTCCACGGGTTTCTCCAACTCTGCGATCCCCGTTCCCCAGCTCCTGCCGACGACCAGCTGTTGCCATCATGCTTCGTCGAGAAGTCCTTGTATCAGCTAAACCGTGAACCTTCAAACGACGATCCTGGTCGTAAGTGCCACTACTAGCGGCCGCCGAACCAGCAACATCGAGTTTCTGTTTTGCAGGTTGTCTCGTGATATCCACTTGTTAATTCTTGAGCCGAGGCATACCAGCAAACAACCCCTTTGCTGGTCATCCGTGAGTCCATCCGGAAGCCAAGTCGAGACACTGCCGTCCGTAACTCACCGTGGGACTCCATCCACCGTGACCCAGCAGCCTGTGAACTAGCCTTGGCCGTGAGCTGTGCAGTGGCGCCCGTTGGAGAGCATCACCAAGCCACGACTAACTCCAAACGGCTCTACCTTGGCAAGCCCCATCGGTATTATCGACGTCGCTGCCTCGCTTGACCAAGCAGTTCTTTCAGGCCGTCGGTGACCGAGATCCTCTGCGAGCTCAACTTCACCGAATCAATCGCCAGAAGAATTCCGATTGCGTGTAGCTGTGCCAAAGATCCCCGGACGTTGCGACCACTAGAGGATAGAAGAAAAAAGAGATATATTTTTGTGTGCAGGTGGGATTCATGAGTGAAGCGGTGAAAATGTTCTGGAGGATTGCACTTGGACCGTTCACGAACGAGAAGACCGCAATTGATAAAGTCTACGGTGATTAGGAGAAAGTGTGTTTGGGGGGGTGCAGCAATTCTGTCTTCTCGCGAGCCCCATAGCCGTGACGCACCCAATCGAACCACCTCGCCAGTCCGCTCATCCGACGAGTCCCGATTTGGAAACTTTATTCCTGCGATATCGAAAGCTAGGTAAGAATCCTAATTAATACAATTTTCCCATGTTTTATTGCCTAGTTCGTCGAATTGCAATCTTAGTTAAATATTTGATCAATATTGTCATATCCAAAAGATTTCCTGACCTCTCGTGAACTAGGAAATTTTCCTTGTTTCACAACGTGCTTATGATTGTCAGTCCGATTTCATGCTCGAAATATGACTCGCAATCGCACGGAAAAATCATTAATCTGATCTCATGCCCGAGATACGATTCGCGATTTTTTTTGAAATATTGGCCAATCCGATCTCATGCCCGAGATACGATTCGTCGATTTTATTTGTTTCCAAAATTAAATGGACGTGGAAAATATCTTGCCTGATTTGTTGCCATACTTTTCTTGATGCATATGCTTGAACTAATTTTGCTTATAAAAGAAAACCCAAAAAAATATAGTTTAGTTGGATGTGGTTTTTGTTAGGATATTTTCTTTTAGGACAGTTTGCATGTTTAACTATAGGCTAGTTTTAATTTCGAATTTTGATTATAAAAAAGAAAACATAAAAATTGCCATGCTCATATAGAATTAGGTCATCTTTCGTGTGTCATCTAGTCATTACATGTTTGGGGTCATTCGAATGCGTGACATGCTAGGATAGTTGCATTGAATATTTTCTAGCATTAGATTAAGTTAAATAATTAATATTGCGTGACATATAATTTGCATATTAAGTTGCACATTGCATGCTAGTATAGTTAGACACTTTCGTACGTCATTACATGCATTGCACGTTAGTTTTAGGCCTCATTAAATAAGAGAAAATCCAAAATTCGAATGATTGCGTATTAATTAGAAATCACTTTTTGGTTGATGTGATTTTCTAACTAATATTGCAGATGCTTTCGTTGCTTTGAGGTAAGTATTTCTTCCTTATGCTTGCAATTTATTTATCACTTTGCTTTATTGAGTGTTGAATAATGATTGCGCACTCGCATGATCACATTGCATGTTAGGGAGTAAATTAAAATTAATACAAACTGCCTGCAAATCATTTTTTTTTTTTTATAAAAGAGAAAAGGTACCGAAAGGGCGTTAGAGAAATCTAACTGGGACTGAGACACGGCCCAGACTCCTACGGGAGGCAGGCAGCAGTGGGGAATTTTCCGCAATGGGCGAAAGCCTGACGGAGCAATGTCGCGTGGAGGTAGAAGGCCCACGGGTAATCAAGTCCCCGATCCCATAGTCTCTGGTTCGTAGGAGTGAAATAACTCTCCCGTTACTTTACTTGGATTTCTAATCGACCCACCAAAAATAGATTAGTGGCGACTCCTAAGTAAAAATCATTGGCATGTTAAAAAACTTAAACCCTAAGTCGCGAATTGGTATGAGCTTGGGAGAGCCCGAACTAAGTTTAGGCTTAGTAATCAATTAGTCAAACCCTAGGTGGTGCACCCGAGGTGAGGTCGCGACAAGTGTCCCTCCGTGCCAAGTTGTGGCACTCCCGCTGTACTTATGCCCAATAATTTTTATGAATAAGCGAGAGAGGAATCCACTTATATCGAGAAAAATAAGTTCAGGCTAGAATTAGGACATAAGCCAAAGGCGATGATTTTTTATGAGACAGAAAAAAACTCTTGGGCTAAAATGAGGATTTGGCATAAAGTTAGTATTTTTTGGTGAGACAAGGAAATTCAGGGCAGAATTAAGACCTGACCAAGGTCAGTACTTTTTTTTTTAAGGAATTGGATTTTTTTTTTGAAGTAAAAGTTAACTTTTGACCCAACTTTGACCGCCTGTTTCTCTTTCATTGGGAATTTGTCGACTTGATTTTTGTGCGCACGGAAAGCTCACAACTTGTACTTATAAAAGTATGATCGGGTTCCTTAAAAAAGTGTTGACATCACAGATTTTTGCGTAGGGTCGAATGGATGTTTTGAAATGAAAAGATATGATATTTCCCTTCAAAACATCGATCAAAGTGATTTCCAAGGTATTGAAAAGCTCCCAATGAAATTTTTGTGATCTCATCACTTGATTTATGATAATCACTATTTTATGACTTCTTTAAGATCTAATAGGTATGATGAAAAGTTATGATTTTTCATGATTCGACTATTTGATTTGATCAAATTAGGTATGATTGGAACCCTTTCATAGAGCACAATCTAATTGTACTATCGATTGAAGTATTGACAAGGTTGACTTTTGGTGAAAATTTGATGAAACCCAAGTAAAACTTTGGTGACTATAAGAGATTAGGACGACAAAAAAAATTGACCTAAGGAAACAATAATTTTCATCGCCTTAGGCCAAATGTGTGACGTTCTGAAATTTGAGCCTTTTGAGGGAGGAATAAACGTTAATTTCGTTAATGTATTGTTGATTGATTTCACTCGGAACTAATCACTCTTAAGATATTGACCTTGATGGGAAAGGCTAATGAGGACAGAACTCGTGCGACTAAAGAGCTTGACCTGGAAAATGACTCGACCGTAAGACTTGCGTAAGGATGATCCTATAAATATGCAGGCTGATTCCAGGGATGAATAGAAGTCAATTCGCGGACAGAACATAATGGGACGACGGGTGAGCCCGCGAGCGACCCTATGTCGATCCTTGGTAATCGTGTTTTTGAAATAAGAATCTATCATTCGCAATTTCATGTAGTCAAGGACGTCCATATATCGAGAAGTCTTGAACGTGATTTGGCATGAATCGATTATGTGTGAATCCTCAAAGTCACATATTAATATGAGTAGTACCAAAATGGCATTTGGACGAAATTGACATGTCATGAGAATCTAATATTGGACTTTGAATTTTCGGGAACGTCCGGGACGGACTTTTGGACAATGCTTCTTTGACTGTTGACAATGCCAATTAAGCCGAGTTTTTGGAAAATGGATTTACGGACCGAGGAAATGAGCCTACGAGGACGTGGGCCGGGCAAGACTAGTGTGGGCCTCATGCCCAAGGTGGGATAGCCACCATGGTAGGCCTAAGACAAGCAAGTGAGCCCGTTGGACCAAACCGACCAATTTACCTTTCCAAGCTTGTTATCTAACCTTGAGCCGTTTCGAGCCCAACAAATTCCTGAGTCCATTCCTATTCATTTCCTAGCCCGTTTCTTAGGCCCGCCTTTTCATTTTCAGCCCAAGGGCAAATTGGGAAATGTGCAAGGTGGAAATGACCATTTTGCCCCTAGATATTTTGAAGAAAGGACAAAAGAAGAGAGAAAAGATGAGGTCACTTGCTTGGGAAGTTGAAGCAAGCCTTTAATGGCCTTAATGAGGCTTGACTTTTAGCCCTTACTTCACTCTCTCTCTCCCCTTCAGCCTCCCAAAATCGCACACACTCTCTCCCCTTGTTTCCTTTCCTTATATTTTTCCTTTTGACCTTTCTCTAAAAACCGGAGTTGTTCATGGCTTTCTTGTGCTGATCATCGCCCGTGCCACCCACCATCGTGCTCAAGAGGGCCAATCCATACGGCCCATGTCGGCTGGCCAGAAGTTCATGCTCCCCAATCCTCCTGACCTTGCTTAGCTTTGCCTTTTCAGCCATTTTCCTTTCTTTCCAACCCAATCTCCGCCTAGCCTAGCCACCAGTAGTTTCCCCTCGACCCCCAGGTGTCACCAGTCACCGGCTAACCACTTGCCGGAGCTCCGACTAGCCTGTTTTACTCTAGTTAGCCCTTTTCCTCCTCTAGCAGTGCTGTTTTCAGAAGTTCAATGAGTGAGCAAGGGTTGTTGCTATTGTTTTAGACTCGAGACTGCATTGGATCGTCGTGGTAGAGGTCCCCGGGTGTCACCTTCGTCGTTGCCGCCGCGTCCATGTTACCGGCCCGCTTAATGGGTGAGTTTAGCTCCTAATACATTGTTAGTGCCTAAACTTGCTTAGGGTTGGGTTAATTAGTGGTAATGCTGAGTTATGTGGTTTAATTAAGTTGTATTAGCCCTAAGATAGGTGGTTAGATAGATGGTTAAGATTAGCTTAGCTTAATCTTGCTTTATGTGCTAAATTGTGCTTAATTTGTGATTAATTGTGTTTTGTGGTTAATTAAGCATGTTTAGCTTAATTGATTGATTAATTTTTTTAATTAATTTTTTTTGTTTAATTTCTGAATTTAATGTTTTAATAATTGAATTATGAAATTATGTTATTTATGATTACTGTTCACAAACATTGTTTACGATAACTGTTCACAGCACTGTCCATCCGAAAGCTAAAATGTGCATAATTTCATGTGCTTTGATTTTATGAGGTGAATTGGATGTGTCATTGCATGAACATTAGCATGAATTGTGTGATTTTCACCAAAAAAAAAGGGAAAAATGGTTTATCCGACGGAAATTGACCACTTTTATGAGAAATGAATTGAGGTTTTATATGCAAGCATGTATGCATTGGCTAATGCTCAAAGATATGGTATGTTTGCGTGATCACTAAGTTGAATCTGCCGTCCCGGCCGTAGTTCGGGGGGGTGGGGTGATAGTCCGATTTATCGGAGATTATGGAGAGGAAGATACGGTTACGTCTCTACGGAGGAAGGGCGTCGTAGCATTGTAGCACCTCGAAGGGCATGGAAAGGTAGCGCCGTAGAACCTCGACCCAAGTTGTAGCCCTATGGAGCAGTAATAATCGGAACACGTGTGGATGCAAGAGTGCATGAGAAACATGGCATCATTGGTTCCGATTATGCATGATGTAATCACATCATTTATGGCATGCACACATGAATTGATAATGTGCAGGGTGTGGCAATGGCCAGGTGAGATCACTTGTGACATGACTAGCATGTGATTGATGAACTGCATTATCTAACGGCCATGTGCATTGCGTGTATTGTGCTGACATATAACGTGTAAGGTATAGCATACCAGGTAAGGTTGCAGGCACACCAACTCAACCCGGGGTATCTCTCCAGAACCACCCCTCACTCAACCCAACAACCCACAACTGACAACCAACAAGCAACAACAGCCAGGGTCAACCAATACTTAATAATTGGTTTGCATTACCCAGTATGCCATACCCTGCACATTAAACCTTACATAATACAAGCAATGCAACCAACAATCAAATAGTCACTGAGATTTTATCTCACTGGTTATTGTATAACCACTTTCAAGCCCCTAGAATGGCGCACCCGCAGTGGAGAATCCTGTCCCCGTTCCACCAGTGATTAACCCGATGGAGCCTGAGTCCGATGGGTTCGAGTGATTGTGGTGCTGAACTTGATAGTTCATTTGGTATTAGATGGATTAGCCGAGCCTAGTTTCTTTTTGGTCTGGCTTAGTGGATGGATCGGCCCTCTTTGTTGGGTTTGTAAATCGGACAACGATCCTCCGTTGGTTAATCCAATGATGAATGGTCGTCGACGAGTCATGGGATGTCACTTTTTATCGACTAAGGGAAGGGGTTGTTGCGTACTCGGGGTTCGAGGCGTGTCAAAACGTTTTATGGTTTTAGATTAATTTTGTATCAAACATTAGCTTGAGATTAAGCTTCATTTTAAATTTGCTAGTGTTTTGTCCAAAATATTCATCATTGTATGAGCTTATCAAGCCATAGACCTCTAAATAGTTAGTTCTCCATGTTTGTGGATTTTATTCATAAATATTTTTTAAAGGAATATTTTGTATATTACTGATCAACTTTTCTACAAAAATACCGAATATAGGATTGGAAGGATGCATTCTTACATCTCTCGTGATCTAAATAAAGTATATCGGTCATGGATGTTGGATGTATGCCCTAAAGCTACTATGTAATAGTTACATATTAGGGATTTCAGTTGTACTATTATCATTATTATTTAATTAATGGCAATGACGTATTCATTCATTTGTCCGATTATTTTATATTTATGAATGATTCCATAAGATCAGTTGCAACTAGACCTATTCTTGAGACATCAAGAATATTGTGACGGGTTCATAGTTAGACTGAATCTTTAAACTGTTCCTGGTCAATGGATTATTGAGTGGATATTTATAAACCTGTTGAGAACGGTGTGTTCTTAACTTCACCATTAAGTATTGGATACTTAAGGGAATGATGAGTTGCAAGTCATTAGGTATTATGATACCTAAGTTAGAGCACAGGTGTTTGTATTAGACAAATTCACTAAACGTGACGCGTGGTCAATGTCTAATTGTTCATGCTTTGGTCTTGTGTAAATAATCCTTAGACCTGAGGTACAGTGTTAACTTGAGTATCGAGCAACTATGGTTCATGGGTGCATATAATGCCGGGTCGTTGATCCGTCTTTATGCCTGATGGTCATAGTTTGTTCATATACGAAGTTGCACGTGTACGCAATATGGAATCTGTCACCTTGTTACATACAAGGTATTATAATGATATCCTATGCAATCTAATTATGACAATGTATTGAAATCCTCGACCGGGGTTGTAACCGAGAATAAATAGTTTATGTCTCGAACAAATGCATGTCAATTAGATTTGTGCATATGATCGAATTGGTGACTTGACAAATATTCCATGGTCTTTGTTCGATCGGGGCATAGTAAGACAGAGGGATTAAATTACACTGTAACTAAAACTGACAGGTTCATTATGTTCTTAAAGCATTCACACTATCTGGGTAGCCATGACATATTGCTAGATGTCAATCATGGCTTGTAAGACCCAAAGATTAATCAAAACAATTAATTATTTTGGGAGTAATAATGTGTTAGTACAAGTCTTACTACCAGCTTAGTGATGAACCTAGGGATGTCACACACTATAACCAATTAGGATAACGTGGAACAAGAGAGAAATAATTTTACAAATGTGTTTGCAATTATTACAGTCGCATTGAGTCCACATGAAATTAAATTAAATGTGATTTAATTTAATTTGTATTATAGTCACGAGCCTACGTGCATATGATGCACATGCATGCCCAAAGTGGATACATGTTAATATACCCTAAATGCGCACACAAAGATCACTTCTTTTTATTTATTTTTGGAATTGATTAATTTATTAATCAATTAAATTATGCACACGGTCAGCAACAATTGCTGACCGCGTGCATTGCACTCATGTGCACGTTTTAATTGTGGGCATGATGGTCAACAAATGCTGACCATCATGCATGATCTTCATGCATGAACCCACGACCAGTGACGGTTGTGGTCGTGGGGTAGTTTCCCACGATCAGCGACGGTTGCTGGTCGTGGGATCGTGGGATGGTTTCCCACGATCGGCAACCGTTGCCGATCGTAATCGCACGTGGAATAATTCTTATATAAAGCCTGAGTGTGCGTTTTTGTGGGCGTACGTACGAACGAAAAAGAGAAGAAAGGTTTTTCTCATTTGGGATGTGGCTGAAAATACCAAGGATACGAAGGATTATCTCCATGAAGTTGCTAGCACAATCGTAGTGGTGATTATTCGCAAGTTCTCTCTTCGTTCGACGTCCATTGGTGGTGTGTCTGAACTAGAGGTCCGACGTTTGTGGGGCTCGAACTGAAGAACATTTGAACCGGTTCGTTTAAAGCGCGTTTCGAGAGGTAATTCATTCAACCCCATTTTATATTCAGATTTTTGATTGAAACGCATGAACAACGCCTTTGGATGCTAATGAGCATGGAAATCAGATAATTTACAATTAGTTTTCTTCATTTGGATGCTATTAGATATAGGGAAAGATTAGGCAAATGGTTGAGAGCCATATGATCATTCTAAGTGAAGGAATTCCCATTTGAAGCATATGAGTCCTCGTTTGGTTTAATCGCTTGATCTCCATTGGTAATGAGATTGTAAATCAAATAATTTACAATTAGTTTTCTTCATTTGGATGCCATTAGATCTAGGGAAAGATTAGGCAAATGGTTGAGAGCAATATGATCATTCTAAGTGAAGGAATTCCCATTTGAAGCATATGAGTCCTCGTTTGAAAGATTAGGCAAATGGTCGAGAGCCATATGATAATTCCAAGTGAAGGAATTCCCATTTGAAGTATATGAGTCCTCGTTTCGTTTAATCGCTTGATCTCCATTGCTAATGAGCATGGAAATCATATAATTTACAATTAGTTTTATCCATTTGGATGATATTAGATCTAGGGAAAGATTAGGCAAATGGTTGAGAGCCATATGATCATTCTAAGTGAAGGAATTCCCATTTGGAGCATATGAGTCCTCGTTTGGTTTAATCGCTTGATCTCCATTGGTAATGAGCTTGTAAATCGAATAATTTAGAATTAGTTTTCTTCATTTGGATGCTATTAGATCTAGGGAAAGATTAGGCAAATGGTTGAGAGCCATATGATCATTCTAAGTGAAGGAATTCCCATTTGAAGCATATGAGTCCTCGTTTGGTTTAATCGATTGGTCTCCATTGCTAATCAGCTTGTAAATCATATAATTTACATATAGTTTTCTTCATTTGGATGCTATTAGATCTAGGGAAAGATTAGGCAAATGGTTGAGAGCCATATGATCATTCTAAGTGAAGGAATTACCATTTGAAGCATATGAGTCCTCGTTTGGATTAATCGCTTGATCTACATTGCTAAAGAACTTGTAAATCATATAATTTACAATTAGTTTTCTTCATTTGGATGCTATTAGATCTAGGGAAAGATTAGGGAAATGGTTGAGAGCCATATGATCATTTTAAGTGAAGGAATACCCATTTGAAGCATATGAGTCCTCGTTTGGTTTATTCGCTGGATCTCCATTGCTAATGAGCTTGTAAATCATATAATTTACAATTAGTTTTCTCCATTTGGATGCTATGAGATCTAGGGAAAGATTAGGCAAATGGTCGAGAGCCATATGATCATTCTAAGTGAAGGAATTCCCATTTGAAGCATATGAGTCCTCGTTTCGTTTAATCGCTTGATCTCCATGGCAAATGAGCATGGAAATCATATTATTTACAATTAGTTTTATCCATTTGGATGTTATTAGATCTAGGGAAAGATTAGGCAAATGGTTGAGAGCCATATGATCATTCTAAGTGAAGGAATTCCCTTTTGAAGCATATGAGTCCTCGTTTGGTTTAATCAATTGATCTCCATTGCTAATGAGCTTGTAAATCATATAATTTGCAATTAGTTTTCTTCATTTGGATGCTATTAGATCTAGGGAAAGATTAGGCAAATGGTTGAGAGCCATATGATCATTCTAAGTGAAGGAATTCCCATTTGAAGCATATGAGTCCTCGTTTGGTTTAATCGCTTGGTCTCCATTGCTAATGAGCTTGTAAATCATATAATTTACATATATTTTTCTTCGTTTGGATGCTATTAGATCTAGGGAAACATTAGGGAAATGGTTGAGAGCCATATGATCATTCAAAGTGTAGGAATTTCCATTTGAAGCATATGAGTCATCGTTTGGTTTAATCGCTTGATCTCCATTGCTAATGAGCATGTAAATCATATAATTTACAATTATTTTTCTTCATTTGAATGTTATTAGCTCTAGGGAAAGATTAGCCAAATGGTTGAGAGCCATATGATCATTCTAAGTGAAGGAATTCCCCTTTGAAGCATATGAGTCCTTGGTTGATTTAATCGCTTGATCTCCATTGCTAATTAGCTTGAAAACCATATAATTTAAATATAGTTTTCTTCATTTGGATGCTACTAGATCTAAGGAAAGATTAGGCAAATGTTTGAGAGCCATATGATCATTCTAAGTGAAGGAATTCCCATTTGAAGCATATGAGTCCTCGTTTGGTTTAATCGCTTGATCTCCATTGCTAATGAGCATGTAAATCATATAATTTAAAAATAGTTTTCTTCATTTGGATGCTATGAGATCTAGGGAAAGATTAGGCAAATGGTTGAGAGCCATATGATCATTCTAAGTGAAGGAATTCCCATTTGAAGCATATGAGTCCTCGTTTGGCTTAATGGCTTGTCCTCCATTGCTAATGAGCATGGAAATCTTATAATTTACAATTAGTTTTCTCCATTTGGATGCTATTAGATCTAAGAAAAGATTAGGCAAATGGTTGAGAGCCATATGATCATTCTAAGTGAAGGAATTCCCATTTGAAGAATATGAGTCCTCGTTTGGTGTAATCGCTTTATCTCCATTGCTAATGAGCATGGAAATCATATAATTTTCAATTAGTTTTATCCATTTTGATGCTATTACATCTAGGGAAAGATTAGGCAAATGGTTGAGAGCCATATGATCATTCTAAGTGAAGGAATTCCCATTTGGAGCATATGAGTCCTCGTTTGGTTTAATCGCTTGATCTCCATTGCTAATGAGCTTGTAAATCACTAATTTACAATTATTTTTCTTCATTTGGATTCTATTAGATCTAGGGAAAGATTAGGCAAATGGTTGAGAGCCATATGATCATTCTAAGTGAAGGAATACCCATTTGAAGCATATGAGTCCTCGTTTGGTTTAATCGCTGGATCTCCATTGCTAATGAGCTTGTAAATCATACAATTTACAATTAGTTTTCTCCATTTGGATGCTATGAGATCCAGGGAAAGATTAGGCAAATGGTCGAGAGCCATATGATCATTCTAAGTGAAGGAATTCCCATTTGAAGCATATGAGTCCTCGTTTGGTTTAATCGCTTGATCTCCATTGCTAATGAGCATGGAAATCATATAATTTACAATTAGTTTTATCCATTTGGATGCTATTAGATCTAGGGAAAGATTAGGCAAATGGTTGAGAGCCATATGATCATTCAAAGTGTAGGAATTTCCATTTGAAGCATATGAGTCATCGTTTGGTTTAATCGCTTGATCTCCATTGCTAATGAGCATGTAAATCATATAATTTAAAAATAGTTTTCTTCATTTGGATGCTATGAGATCTAGGGAAAGATTAGGCAAATGGTTGAGAGCCATATGATCATTCTTAGTGAAGGAATTCCCATTTGAAGCATATGAGTCCTCGTTTGGCTTAATGGCTTGTCCTCCATTGCTAATGAGCATGGAAATCTTATAATTTACAATTAGTTTTCTCCATTTGGATGCTATTAGATCTAAGAAAAGATTAGGCAAATGGTTAAGAGCCATATGATCATTCTAAGTGAAGGAATTCCCATTAGAAGCATATGAGTCCTCGTTTGGTTTAATCGCTTGATCTCCATAGCTAATGAGCTTTTAAATCATATAATTTATTTATAGTTATCAGCATTTGAAAGCTATTAGAATATGGGAGATATTAGGCCATTGGTTGAGAGCCATATGATCATTCTAAGTGAAGGAATTCCCATTTGGAGCATATGAGTCCTCGTTTGGTTTAATCGCTTGATCTGCATTGGTAATGAGCTAGTAAATGGAATAATTTACAATTAGTTTTCTTCATTTGGTTGCTATTAGATCTAGGGAAAGATTAGGCAAATGGTTGAGAGCCATATGATCATTTTAAGTGAAGGAATTCCCATTTGAAGCATATGAGTCCTCGTTTGGTTTAATCAATTGGTCTCCATTGCTAATCAGCTTGTAAATCATATAATTTACATATAGTTTTCTTCATTTGTTTGCTATTAGATCTAGGGAAACATTAGGCAAATGGTTGAGAGCCATATGATCATTCTAAGTGAAGGAATTCCCATTTGAAGCATATGAGTCCTCGTTTGGTTTAATCGCTTGATCTCCATTGCTAATGAGCTTGTAAATCATATAATTTACAATTAGTTTTCTTCATTTGGATGCTATTAGATCTGGGGAAAGATTAGGGAAATGGTTGAGAGCCATATGATCATTCAAAGTGTAGGAATTTCCATTTGAAGCATATGAGTCCTCGTTTGGTTTAATCGCTTGATCTTCATTGCTAATGAACTTGTAAATCATATAATTTAAATATAGTTTTCTTCATTTGGATGCTATTAGATCTAGGGAAAGATTAGGCAAATGTTGGAGAGCCATATGATCATTCTAGGTGAAGGAATTCCCATTTGAAGCATATGAGTCCTCGTTTGGTTTAAACGCTTGATCTCCATTGCTAATGAGCTTGTTAACCATAGAATTTAAACATAGTTTTCTTCATTTGGATGCTATTAGATCTAGGGAAAGATTAGGCAAATGGTTGAGAGCCATATGATCATTCTAAGTGAAGGAATTCCCATTTGAAGCATATGAGTCCTCGTTTGGTTTAATCGCTTGATCTCCATTGCTAATGAGCTTGTAAACCATATAATTTAAACATAGTTTTCTTCATTTGGATGCTATTAGATCTAGGGAAAGATTAGGCAAATGGTTGAGAGCCATATGATCATTCTAAGTGAAGGAATTCCCATTTGGAGCATATGTGTCCTTGTTTGGTTTAATCGCTTGATCTCCATTGGTAAAGAGCTTGTAGATCATATAATTTACAATTACTTTTCTTCATTTGGATGCTATTAGATCTAGGGAAACATTAGGGAAATGGTTGAGAGCCATATGATCATTCAAAGTGTAGGAATTTCCATTTGAAGCATATGAGTCATCGTTTGGTTTAATCGCTTGATCTCCATTGCTAATGAGCATGTAAATCATATAATTTAAAAATAGTTTTCTTCATTTGGATGCTATGAGATCTAGGGAAAGATTAGGCAAATGGTTGAGAGCCATATGATCATTCTAAGTGAAGGAATTCCCATTTGAAGCATATGAGTCCTCGTTTGGTTTAATCGCTTTATCTCCATTGCTAATGAGCATGGAAATCATATAATTTACAATTAGTTTTATCCATTTTGATGCTATTACATCTAGGGAAAGATTAGGCAAATGGTTGAGAGCCATATGATCATTCTAAGTGAAGGAATTCCCATTTGGAGCATATGAGTCCTCGTTTGGTTTAATCGCTTGATCTGCATTGGTAATGAGCTTGTAAATCGAATAATTTACAATTAGTTTTCTTCATTTGGATGCTATTAGATCTAGGGAAAGATTAGGCAAATGGTTGAGAGCCATATGATCATTCTAAGTGAAGGCATACCCATTTGAAGCATATGAGTCCTCGTTTGGTTTAATCGCTGGATCTCCATTGCTAATGAGCTTGTAAATCATATAATTTACAATTAGTTTTCTTCATTTGGATGCTATGAGATCTAGGGAAAGATTAGGCAAATGGTTGAGAGCCATATGATCATTCTAAGTGAAGGAATTCCCATTTGAAGCATATGAGTCCTCGTTTGGCTTAATCGCTTGATCTCCACGGCTAATGAGCCTGTAAATCATGTTATTTACAATTAGTTTTATCCATTTGGATGTTATTAGATCTAGGGAAAGATTAGGCAAATGGTTGAGAGCCATATGATCATTCTAAGTGAAGGAATTCCCATTTGAAGCATATGAGTCCTCGTTTGGTTTAATTGCTTGATCTCCATTGCTAATGAGCTTGTAAACCATATAATTTAAACATAGTTTTCTTCATTTGGATGCTATTAGATCTAGGGAAAGATTAGGCAAATGGTTGAGAGCCATATGATCATTCTAAGTGAAGGAATTCCCATTTGAAGCATATGTGTCCTCGTTTGGTTTAATCGCTTGATCTCCATTGGTAAAGAGCTTGTAGATCATATAATTTACAATTAGTTTTCTCCATTTTGATGCTATTAGATCTAGGGAAACCTTAGGGAAATGGTTGAGAGTCATATGATCATTCTAAGTGAAGGAATTCCAATTTGAAGCATATGAGTCCTCGGTTGGTTTAATCGCTTGATCTCCATTGCTAATGAGCTTGGAAATCATGTAATTTACTTATAGTTATCAGCATTTGGAAGCTATTAGATGTAGGGAAAGATTAGGCAAATGGTTGAGAGCCATATGATCATTCTAAGTGAAGGAATTTCCATTTGAAGCATATGAGTCCTCGTTTGGTTTAATCGCTTGATCTCCATTGCTAATGAGCTTGTAAACCATATAATTTAAACATAGTTTTTTTCATTTGGATGCTATTAGATCTAGGGAAAGATTAGGCAAATGGTTGAGAGCCATATGATCATTCTAAGTGAAGGAATTCCCATTAGAAGCATATGAGTCCTCGTTTGGTTTAATCGCTTGATCTCCGTAGCTAATGAGCTTGTAAATCATGTAATTTACTTATAGTTATCAGCATTTGAAAGCTATTAGAATATGGGAGATATTAGGCCATTGGTTGAGAGCCATATGATCATTCTAAGTGAAGGAATTCCCATTTGAAGCATATGAGTCCTCGTTTGGTTTAATCGCTTCATCTCCATTGCTAATGAGCTTGTAAACCATACAATTTAAACATAGTTTTCTTCATTTGGATGCTATTAGATCTAGGGAAAGATTAGGCAAATGGTTGAGAGCCATATGATCATTCTAAGTGAAGGAATTCCCATTAGAAGCATATGAGTCCTCGTTTGGTTTAATCGCTTGATCTCCATTGCTAATGAGCTTGTAAACCATATAATTTAAACATAGTTTTCTTCATTTGGATGCTATTAGATCTAGGGAAAGATTAGGGAAATGGTTGAGAGCCATATGATCATTCAAAGTGAAGGAATTCCCATTAGAAGCATATGAGTCCTCGTTTGGTTTAATCGCTTGATCTCCATAGCTAATGAGCTTGTAAATCATGTAATTTACTTATAGTTTTCAGCATTTGAAAGCTATTAGAATATGGGAGAGATTAGGCCATTGGTTGAGAGCCATTAGATCATTCTAAGTGAAGGACATCCCATTTGAAGCATATGAGTCCTCGTTTGGTTTAATCGCTTGATCTCCATAGCTAATGAGCTTGTAAATCATATAATTTACTTATAGTTATCAGCATTTGAAAGCTATTAGAATATGGGAGATATTAGGCCATTGGTTGAGAGCCATTAGATCATTCTAAGTGATAGACATCCCATTAGAAGCATATGAGTCCTCGTTTGGTTTAATCGCTTGATCTCCATAGCTAATGAGCTTGTAAATCATGTAATTTACTTATAGTTATCAGCATTTGCAAGCTATTAGAATATGGGAGAGATTAGGCAATTGGTTGAGAGCCATTAGATCATTCTAAGTGAAGGACATCCCATTAGAAGCATATGAGTCCTCGTTTGGTTTAATCACTTGATCTCCACAGCTAATGAGCTTGTAAATCATGTAATTTACTTATAGTTATCAGAATTTGAAAGCTATTAGAATATGGGAGATATTAGGCCATTGGTTGAGAGCTATTAGATCATTCTAATGAAGGACATCCCATTAGAAGCATATGAGTCCTCGTTTGGTTTAATCGCTTGATCTCCATTGCTAATGAGCTTGTAAATCATACAATTTACAATTAGTTTTTTTCATTTGGATTCTATTAGATCTAGGGAAAGATTAGGCAAATGGTTGAGAGCCATATATGATCATTTTAAGTGAAGGAATTCCCATTTGAAGCATATGAGTCCTCGTTTGGTTTAATCGCTTGATCTCCATTGCTAATGAGCTTGTAAATCATATAATTTACAATTAGTTTTCTTCATTTGGATTCTATTAGATCTAGGGAAAGATTAGGCAAATGGTTGAGAGCCATTAGATCATTCTAAGTGAAGGAATTCCCATTTGAAGCGTATGAGTCCTCGTTTGGTTTAATCGCTTGATCTCCATAGCTAATGAGCTTGTAAATCATGTAATTTACTTATAGTTATCAGCATTTGAAGGCTATTAGAATATGGGAGAGATTAGGCCATTGGTTGAGAGCCATTAGATCATTCTAAGTGAAGGACATCCCATTAGAAGCATATGAGTCCTCGTTTGGTTTAATTGCTTGATCTCCATAGCTAATGAGCTTGTAAATCATGTAATTTACTTATAGTTATCAGCATTTGAAAGCTATTAGAATATGGGAGATATTAGGCCATTGGTTGAGAGCCATTACATCATTCTAAGTGAAGGACATCCCATTAGAAGCATATGAGTCCTCGTTTGGTTTAATCTCTTGATCTCCATTGCTAATGAGCTTGTAAATCATACAATTTTCAATTAGTTTTCTTCATTTGGATTCGATTAGATCTAGGGAAAGATTAGGCAAATGGTTGAGAGCCATATGATCATTCTAAGTGAAGGATTTCCCATTTGAAGCGTATGAGTCCTCGTTTGGTTTAATCGCTTGATCTCCATTGCTAATGAGCTTGTAAATCATGTAATTTACTTATAGTTATCAGCATTTGGAAGCTATTAGAATATGGGAGAGATTAGGCCATTGGTTGAGAGCCATTAGATCATTCTAAGTGAAGGACATCCCATTAGAAGCATATGAGTCCTCGTTTGGTTTAATCGCTTGATCTCCATTGCTAATGAGCTTGCAAATCATATAATTTACAATTTGTTTTCTTCATTTGGATTCTATTAGATCTAGGGAAAGATTAGGCAAATGGTTGAGAGCCATATGAATCTTCTAAGTGAAGGAATTCCCATTTGAAGCGTATGTGTCCTTGTTTGGTTTAATCGCTTGATCTCCGTTGCTAATGAGCTTGTAAATCATGTATTTTACTTATACTT